>BSBM01000042.1:9055000-10527500 GCA_027924585.1 Larix kaempferi | reverse complement strand
AAAATGTTCTATCCCTACACAATGATGGAAGTCCTAGGGTTGGATAAGTTGGCAGAGGATAAGATCGCAGCTCAACAACGCTCCAAACCCACCTTTGTTCCCTTCAGAAATATGGGTTCCCAACGACCTCCCATCACGCTTGCTCCTCAACCAACCCTATCAAGCATTTGTCTGAAACAGAGATGCAGGCATGCCGAGAAAAAGGGTTTTGTTATAATTGTGATGAGAAATTCACTTGGGGACATAGATGTGTTCAACAAAAGCTCTATCTCTTGGATGTGGATTCTTTTCCTGCCTCAAAACTTGGTGAAGAAACTACAGATACAGTACATGATCAGGTCGACATTCAACACCCGCCTGTTGACACCGCATCTTAGGATGACCCACCTGAGATCTCTGTCCATGCTATAACTAGCGTCACCACCACACAAACAATGCAAGTCAGGGGATACTTCAAGAAGATCCATCTTACCATACTCATTGATTCTGGTAGCACTCATAAATTCATTGACCCTTGGATTGCCAAACAGGATTATTGTTTTGTCCATCCTTGCTCCAACTTTGAAGTCATGGTTTCCAATGGGGGCACCTTACCTTGCAAGGGGAAGTGTCACAATGTGCGTATCTCTATGGAATATTATAACCTACGCTCTGACATGTTTGCCTTGTCCTTAGGCGGATGTGATGTGGTTTTGGGCGTTCAATGGTTACGCACACTTGGCCCCATCTTATGGGATTTTGCTGAACTTTGGATGCAGTTTTCAGCCAATGGGACACAACACAAAATTATGGGCTTACAACCAGGGTCTCTTCGCATCATCAATTCACATCACCTAGAAAAGATCCTTAAGAAGAATTCACATGGTGTCGTTTCTCATCTCCATTCCCTTCAGATGCACCCACCAATGGTCTCCACTACTTCCTTGGATAGATATGCAGGTGTCTTTGTTGCACCAGTGGGCTTGCCGCCTTCACGAGACCTTTCCGATAGTCATTTAGCCGCATCTACATCTCAGCAGGACATGATGGCTATTTTGCATACAGTACAGAAGTGGCAGCCATCCCTATTGGGGAATTATTTTTGCATCAAGATTGATTTCCAGAGTCTGGAAACTTTCCTAGAGCAACAGGTCTCCTCCCCAGCACACCTGAAATGGGTTATCCAACTCATGGGTTATGACTATGCGACCACTTACGAGAAGGGTAAGGACAATATGGTGGAAGATGCTCCTCCTCATACATTTGATGACCCAGTTTCTCTTACAACTATTTCTTTGCTTGTTCAAAATTTGTTGCAATCTGTTAAACGAGGCTATCTCTTCTATGAGCTCCATGCTTCTTCATCAGTAGGGAACTCTGCGTTCCTCAAAATGTATGACCAGGAACAATGTACCTTCTTTTGGCAGGGACTCAAAAGGAAAATTCAACGGATGGTGGTTTACTATGATACTTTCCAGGTCAACAAGGGTGAAACGACCCTCCTTTCGAGGCTGCTCGAACCCTTTCCCATCCCTCCATAGATTTGGACAACTATTTCTATGGATTTCCTAGAAGCGCTCCAGTGGTATAGTACCACATCTCAAAGGACACCATATGAAGCAGTCTCTAGACAGGAACCACTAGTTCTTCTTCCATACACCTTCAGCAGCTCCCCAGTTCAGGCAATTGACTCAATTCTTCAAAATCGTGATCAGCTTCTTCTCATTCTGCAAGACAATTTTCACATGGCAAGAATTTAACTGAAACAACAAGCCGATCAGCACCATTCTAAGCGCACTTTTCACATCGCTGATATGGTTCTTCCTCATCTACAACCTTCCACGCAATCCTCCCTGAAACTTCAAAGGCGCCAGTGGCTCGGAATGCAACCCGAGGATGCTACAGGGGACCCACTCCTTCAGATTCTACATCAATTTCCACATCTAAAGCTTTGAAGACAAAGCTTTTTCTAAGGGAGAGGGGATGTTAGGAACCCATGTCTTTACTTTGTTAATATATTGTTGTTGGACGCATATGCTTTGTAAGTCGTCCCATAGTATTTGTTGATCCATTGTTTGTGTTATTGTTGTTGGCGCATATGCTTTGTAAGTTTCCCATAATTTTGTTGATCCATAGTTTGTACTGGCCCATGGTTTTGACTCATAGTATTGGTGCCTAGACTTAGCCCATGGTTTGTATTAGCCCATGGTTTGTATTGACACATAGTATTGACCCATGGTATTGGCGCCTAGAATTAGTATATAAGTGTGTGTTGAGGCCTTTGAAGGTACCATGAAGTTAATTGAATTGAGCTTTCTCAAAGGAGGTTGCCCCCTCGAAGTGGCCCGTGATCAATATAAAAATGATTCTGAGTTCTATTATTTCTGATATCTCGTGTATTTGCATTAATTAATTATTGCAGGTTCATCACATTATAGTTTCTCTTTATATATGATTATCATATATTGTATGGTTGTATATGAACTCTCAATTTCACTCTTTGTGGATTTAGAGTGACCCATATAGCTAGTGTGATTTTTGTTTGGAACTCGCAGTTAGTTTTGCAGGGATTTGGATGCTTACCGGATGATCCGATAATGATTTTTATAGCAATAGTAGATATGATATTTGTATGAATTAATGGATGTATATGATAGATATGTATTTTCTATTTTACATTATTGAATGGGTGTATGTGCTAGTTTCAAATCTGACCTAATAAGTAATGCAAAACTATTAATAAAAGTGTCATAAATTGGATTGATAGGAGTGCCATAAATTACATAGTTATATGGTGGAAAGATCTCTTTTGTAAATGTTTGTAAAGAATTATGTAAATATTATTAGTTATCATTATTGGGTTGATTATGGTCACCTTTAATGCTTTAATAATTCTACTGTCCAAGTTATTTGAAGTTTGTAAATCTGGTTGCATTATCATGCTTGCATGGTGTTGGATGTGCATGAGCTCTTGGAGAGTTTTATAATTGTTTTTAAAGTATCACAAATCCCATCTAGTTTCTTCGTCGTAGCTCAGGACATTATAAATAGCAGGCCACTTACACTTATCTTTTAGTTAGAGTCATATTTAAGGGTTGAATGTGGTTTTAAATTGGCTTGATCGTATGTCATCATAGCCTTTAACTAACCTTAATTCATTTCAACCTTCCTTTTCATTTACGTGTTCTTGTGACCTTGGTTTTGGGGTTATGTAAATTACAATCTCTCTCATTCTCCCCCTACCCCTAACCCCCTAACATCCCCACTCTCTCTACCTCTAACCCCCCAACAACCACCTCTCTCTCTCTAACTAAAACCCCCCTAACACCCTCCCACCCCTCTCTCTATCTCTCTTCTACTCTCACTACTCCTAACCCCCTAATACCCCCCCACTCTCTCTTTACCTCTAATAGAATCCCCCCTCTCTTCCTCTATCACAATCCCCCTACCCTCTCTCTCTATATCCCCCCCACCCCTAACCCCCTAACACATCACTACCTTTAACCCCCACCCTCTCTCTAACTCTCCCTCCCTAACAACCCCTCCTCTCTCTACCCCTAACCCCCTAACACCCCGCCTCTCTCTATATCTCTCTCCTACTCCCCCTACCCCTAACACTCTCCCTATCGCCCTACCTATAAACCTCTTCCTATAACCCCCTATCTATCTCTCTCCTACTCCCACTACCCCTAACACCCACCACCCCTCTCTATCTCCCCTGACGCTCATACACCCAACCACCTCACTTGTTCTCTAGCTTAGACACACTCTCTATCTATCTCTCTATCACACACGCATTTAGGTATCCCTACTCCTCCCCATACAACTAAACCCCCTTCTCTATCTCCCGCTTGCTCTCCCTAACCCTTACTATCCCCCTCTCTCACTCTCTCTCCTCTTCCACCTACCCCCAACCTCTTAACACCCCCCACTCTCTCTACCTCTAAACCCATAACAACCCCCACCCTTAACGCCCCCTCTCTCTATCTATCTCATACTCCCACATCCTTAACCCCCCTTCTCTATCTCTCTCCTACTCCTCCTATCCTTAAACACCACTCCATTTTTATTTCTACTAATTCCCCTCCCTATTACACTAACCACCCCCTCATCTCTCTCCATTTACCCCCCCCCTCTCTCTTTAACCCCAACCCTGCCACTTTTCACCTATACACCCTGCCCTCTTTTTAACCACCCTAATCCCCCCCAAATTGCTAACCCCCTTGATATCTATCTTTAACTCTCTTCTCTCACCCCTTACTCTTCTCTTTCTCTATCTCCCCCCTTGCTCCTAACCTTTATTAATCCTTAGTGTCATATAGAATATACTTGTATTGGTTATGGTTATAGTTATATAGTTATAACTATATAACTATATGGTTATATACTATATAACTATATAGCTATATGGTTTTATACTATATAACTATATAGTTATATAATTATATAACTATATGACTACATAAGGAATACATGTTTTATTAAAATAAATGTGCTCGTGTTTCTTGGTACTAAGGCCGATCCTTGTCACCTATCTAAGTGTCATCAGTCATAGTCTTCCTATGTTTCTGCTTTGAAGTTAGCTTAGGGTTAATCAAATATGTGGCATTGAATATGGCAAACCATAGCTAATTAGGAGTCTCATCATTTTTCTCAATATGAGTGTGTTTTAACCATAGCTAATTAGGAGTCTCACCATTTTTCTCAATATGAGTGTGTTTTACCCGACATTACAGTATGCTACACACACTCATTTTTTATGAACTTTTAGATTTAAATAACATTTTTTCTATAGATTCCAAAGCTCTAATTGTTTAGAAAAAAGTATTTTTTTTCTATTGTTCTTTTATTTTGCTTGTGTCATTACTCAACTCAAAAAACACATTGTTAGTGTTTTTCCATAACTTTTTCTTTTCTCAAGTATTTAAAATAAATTATATATTGCACTACTAGACACCAACCTCTACATCCTATAAAAAACCGGGTCATGATCATTGCAGTAATACCTTCAAAAACTGCATCCACAATTGGTGTACACTTAGATAATTAAAAAAATTATAAATTATTACATTTTTTCTTAAAATAGTGTTGGACTAGTATTACTTGTTCTCTATATGTCTACCAATTTTTGTAGGTTGACTCCATCATTTAGGCACTCAAAGGTTGCATCCAAAAACACATATACCTTATCATTTACCAAAAAAATAAAAGTTACCTATTACAAAATATCAAACTTGAGATAGTCATTAACATTTCAATAAATAAATTTTATATATTTCGAAACATCATTCAATTTCCTACCTTTTATATTTTTTAATTAAAGCAATATTTATTATGTAAGGATCTCAAAATATCCATGTAAGTTGAGGGATGCTTTTTTTTTAGTTTTTAATTGCACCGAGTGAAACGAGATATCCATGTAAGTTAAGGGATGCTTTTTTTTAGTTTTTAATTGCACCGAGTGAAAAGAGGTGCTTTACAGCCCAATATGGGGGAGATGTTGTAACGTGTGTCCATGTAACGTTACACACGAGTATGAGGGAGATGTTGTAACGTTTGTCCAGTAACATTACACGAGTAAAAAAAGAGAGTAAAATGTAATAAATAATTTATATTATGTCTGTCATTAATAAATCCATGTTGGCTCATAAAATAAAAAATTATGGAAAGTATTTAAAATAAATCCATGTTGGCTCATAAAATAAAATATTATGAAAAGTAATTAAAAAATCGATATTCGTTTATAAAATAAAAACCTAAAACTTAAACCGAGATCTATCAATCAAGAGATATCAAATTTCTTGAGTTTAAATTTAAAAAAAGAAATACACCTCAAGAAATTGGATCTCTCTGATAAAGTTTGCAAAGACACAGAATAGAGCAGAAACACAAAGGGCATATTAATTGTCTTCTCATTATTAAACACACATATATATAGTTTAGCATAAGACTCAAAACCACCGGCTAATACAACGGGCCAGTGAATACCATTAGTCAACAACCAACTTAGGATCATTGACTCAACTAACTAAGCAACTTGACACATGAGATTACAACTCTTAACACACCCCCTTAATCTTAAGTGGGATGGTGTGGTTAGCACTATCAATGTCTAAGTGTTGTTCCTGCTGGTCTATGTATCAGCTAGGCATACATTTCATTCAAATAAACTTAAGCTTTACTTTCTTCCTTGATGTGTACTTGGACTGCTTCTTCTTTGTCCTCTTGAACTTGATGCTAAGTATGTGTTCTTCAGCATCTTCTTTGTTTTCTGCATAATAAATAGTGTTATTGATTTTCATTGGTCCTGAAACATAGTGCAAGACTTGCTGTTTCAACAATGTTATTGATTTTCTTCTTCTTCTGTTTCAACATATTGTATGTTGCTGTCCATTGTACCTGCACACTCAAAAAATTTGTCAGAAAAAAGATTAATATATCTCAGCTCTTCTTAGAGAACATTCATATCTTCCTCTTCTTTTGTTTCACTGAGTTTCAACTCTTCTTGGATAGCATTCACTTTTTTGTGTTCCTCATCTCCTTGTTCTTCATCTTCCTCATCTCTTGTTTCAATGGTAGCTACATCATCATTCTCATTAACTATTGCAGCTTATACAAAATGTGCATCCTTCACTGCTTCCTCAAAAATTGTGGGCTGACAGGGAAACAAAGCATACTCATACTGCTCATCAATAATGGGAGTCTACTCATATAGCTCCCTCAAACTTCTAGTTTTCTAGTTCTTTGATGAACTGGCTGCTGCAACTTCTATGCTGCTATCAACTGTCTCTTTTTCTGAGAGACTTTCACTCACATCACGAAGGACTTCTACATTGACAGGTTTGTTTTCACTATCATCAACAAACACAGCTAGATCAACAAGCTTTGTTGAACTCACTTGATCGTTGGCTGCATCATAAACACAGTCTTCTTGGTTGTCTTCCACTTCACTATGGGATTCTTGGTGCTTTTCCTGGCTTGCAAAGTCAATTGATTCCTCTTCACTGAACTCTACTTCATCTTCTTCAGGTTCCTCTTCAGAGAACTCTACTTCATCTTCTTTTATTTCAGGTTCCTCTTTAGTAAACTCTGCTTTTAATATATCTGAAGCTTCATTGGGAGTAGAAGCGTCTGAAATGTTATGAAAGATGGAATATTTTATACCATTTTGTACGATACTTAAAGAAAAAACTTGCCTTCTTTCCTTTTGATACTCTGTCAAATTATCAAATGCTTCGAGATCACTAGGATCCACTTCAGCTACAAAATGCCACAGATCTTGTGACCTTAACAGATCCCTAATTTTTAATGACCATAAAAAATAATTGTCGCCATCAAAGGTTTTCCATGAACCTAATGAAATTAACAGATTTATTACCTCTTCGATTTCTTCTGGTAGCTCTTCTAGCACCATCTTCAATCTTCTTTATTTTCTTCAATATCAGTGGTCCTTCAGACTTTAGATATTCTCGGAAACTGGATAGAAACTCCAGATCTTCTCTGCCCTTTTCTACACAGCTTTTTCTTGGATCGATCTCTGCAAGACTCGATCTTCTACAATCAATGCTGGAACGTTGTCCAACATTTTGCCTCAGCGTCAGCCATACTTTTGCTTCAATACTGGATCTAAATAATGTTTCTACTTTCCATGGTTGATGACAACTCTTAAACTGATCAGCATATCTTACATAATTCATAATTCTTATCGTTCATCATTGGACCTGAGATCGGCTTCATGTTCACGCTTGCCATGGATTATGACAACTATTAAACTGACCGTCGCATGCTTCTAACTAACACAGGGCGCCGACAGGGTGCGTCGGACAAAATTTATCCAAGTAAAGGCAGATCGTCGCACTTTTCCTTCTAGCAAGGTGAGACAATGTCACAGTTTGTCTTCAGGCAAGGTGAGACACTGTCGCAGTCTTTCTTTAGGCAAGGTGCGACACCGTCGCAGTTTTCCTTCAGGCAGGGTAAGACATCACAGTTTTCCTTCAGGCAGGGTGCGACAACCTCTTTTCAGGGGTTTTTTTGAGATATCCTTCACCGAAAAAAAAAATTGCCATGGTGCAAGTGTTCTGCCTTTGTCCCGTGCTGCAACTTCCAGCCGTGTGTGTGTGCTCTCGAGCTTCTAAAATGGCTTACCCAAAAAGCAAGATCGAAGGATTAGGCTGTGAGCTCTGATACCATGATAAAGTTTACAGAGACACATAATAGAGAAGAAACAAAAAGGGCATATTCATTGCCTTCTCATTATTAAACACACATATATATAGTCTAGCATAACACTCAAAACCACCGGCCAATAC
This sequence comes from Larix kaempferi, assembly GCA_027924585.1. Taxonomy (NCBI): domain Eukaryota; kingdom Viridiplantae; phylum Streptophyta; class Pinopsida; order Pinales; family Pinaceae; genus Larix; species Larix kaempferi. The sequence goes on along the minus strand of BSBM01000042.1, from coordinate 10,519,212 downwards.
AATGAGCCAGTGAATACCATTAGTCAACAACTAACTCAACTAACTTAGGACCATGGACTCAACTAACTAACCAACTTGACACATGAGATTACAACTCTTAACACCCTCTCTGTGCTTGATAGATACGGGTTTAAGATGGATCTATGCTAGTTGCATCTAATACTTAAAAGAAAACCCTCATTAAATTATACCAACCATAAAAATTTATTAAATTTAACTGAATGATTTTGTAACCTATTTCACTTTTCTCTGAAGATTTTCTCTACTTGTTTCCTTATTCTCAGGGTCAAAAGATTATCTCACTACTTCCACATAATTATATAGATAACGGCTCTTAGTAATAGTACAATTATTACAATATATAGCGGAAGAAACACATCTTTGTTGATTTGAACTTGCTTCTCGAGCTATATTTGTTCTTTTCTAATTAAATTCTAGAGTGACAACAGGTCGTCGAAGTGGCGAAGCAAGAAGGAATATAAGAGGATGGGTTTGCAGTTAATGGTAGCAATGAGGTTCGTAGAATATTGGATTTTGACGTCTGCATCACCTTCCACAAGTGTAGAAGAGAGAGAGGAGAGTCAAACACTGTACTGTACAGGAATCATGAATATCGCTGAAAGACATGGAAACTGGATAGAAATCCATCTCTCGTGTATCATGAACAAGTACATGCCATTTTTCACATCCATCCACAAATTCAATATTATGAAGGTGGCAAATTCAAAAGTATCTCTTTGTCTTAACTAGTTTGAAAAATAAGATTAATATAGCCAAGATAAGAACACACTCTCATGATCTTCATAGTGAAACAAGGTGCTAGCCAATTGCTAAAAAAATATGGGTAGAAAGGATTTGCCACCTTTGTGAGACTATGAGCTTTGAGGATGAAAGCCACTTTCTCTTAGCGTGCCGTGCATACACCCACATTCGATTGCAGTTTCATAATCCTTGCTACAATATAAGCCTCCCTAATCCTATAACATGTCAAAACCATGCTGACCTAGGAATGCTTCTTTCTAAGATTTTTTATCATAGGAATAAAATTTTACAGCCATCCAAATAATCCCTCTCCTTTTAAGGTCCAATAGACCAAGTAGGTCTTAGTAGACATTTAACTATCATCATTATTAGCAATTTTATTATCACCAATAAAAATGGAAAGTAATATATATATATATATATATATATATATATATTACCAAGGGAATCAACAACGGGGATTGGGCTGGTACTTGTGTGACATGGGGTCTAGGAATCCAATCTCACTACCACTACACCCCTAGGTGCATCCATAGGGATCGAACCATGGCGCACATGTAAGTTCGGGGGAATTCGAACACGTGACCTTCCATTTATAATCGATTACAACTTTTCATCTTTACAACTTGAACTTCCTCTGCAAACAAAAATTATTAACATATACTGTTATAAAAATAAATATTTTATTTTTAAATATATTTTAACTTATTAACCTAATTTCTATATTTTATTTAAAGTATGTATACTTTCATTTTGTAGTTATAATACTTCTATTATGTATAATTTCAAGTGACAACCTCATATTCAAGTGAGAGAAACTTCTTCATATTAAAGTTTAGATTGTAAATGGTTATTTAATTGTAAAAGTAAAGCTAAAAATATCGGACAACGTTACATTCACGAGGTAGTAATTGTGATGGCATAAACTAGGGAAAAAATATAGTATATTTCTGTGAAGTTAATTAAATAAAAGATATATGGGAAAGGATTCAAATATGTGGTGAAATGTGGTCGTTTATCTTTGTATGTATTTTTCAAAGATATATGCTATCTATTTTAAGTCATTCTTATTTTTTTAATTTTTATAAGGAAGCTGTCGGTTCAAATCGATCGGGATTTTTACAAATAACTTTCTAAAGCTTATCACTATGGAGAACCTTTAAAGATAAGATTTTTATTTTTGTGTTCTGAGAACAATGTTAAATAGTTGTCATTTCAATTCTATAAGGGATCTGTACAAATAAGTATTTCACAAATAACTTCTAAAGCTTATCACTATGGAGAACCTTTATAGATAAGATTGTTATTTTTTTGTTCTGAGAATAATGTTAAGAAGTTGTGATTTCAAATCTATAAGGGATCTGTACAAATAAGTTTTTTACAAATAACTTTCTAAAGCTTATCACTATGGAGAACCTTTATAGATAAGATTTTTATTTTTGTGTTCTGAGAATAATGTTAAGAAGTTGGGATAAGCTTATCACCATGGGCACCTTTGTCGATAGGATTCTCTTGTTTGTCCCTTGGGAATGATCTTTTTGGATACACTTCTTAGATCCATCCCTTGAGTGGCATCCTTGTCTATAATCTTCTCATGCATATCCCCGAGGGATTAAGCATCATATATGTCATTATGATGAATGATTAAGTTGGGCGATAGAGGGTCGAGTGGGGGGACACCTTTCTGGATATGCTTCTCATGCCTGGATTTTCATTAATTTCATCATGGGTTTAAACATTACATAAGTGTCATTGTGACGGATGCCCACCTTTGATGATAAAGGGTTTAGGATCTGCACAAGTGTCAGTCACATCTTTTTCAAGCTAGCCTAAGTATTGAACTAATAACCGCCTTGTAACACATGTAGGTTGCTTGCAAAGTGTGACATAATAGTATTAACACAAATTATCTTTGTTTTATCTATTTTGCGAAAACCTTTTACTATAATCTAAAATAAATAACAATATCAAAGTGAAACGACGAATTTAATATCCAACATTATTTGGATTATTTATAAATCCATTAAAACATTGATAATGAAGGATGGGGCAATCTAAATAAAATCTACAACTTAATTTTATGTTGATTTTCTATTTTTGGAAAATAACAAATATGATCTCAAATGACATTTGGATATCTAAACAAAGTTTGATAATATCACATATAGTGGTGAAACATTTTAGGTTGTTTCGTCTTACAATTAACTGACCTTTGAATTTTATTCCAATTATAATATGAATTATTGTGTGGAGATAAGAGGAATGCAAATCATCTATGCCATGAAAATTATATCGAGTTAGAAATTATATTGAGTTAGAAATTGAGTTCTGCACATTACATTCATTGTTTGTCTTTTTTTCTACTTAAATTATTATTTTTAAATAGTTTTATTTTATTATTGAGAATCAATATTATTATTTATTAATATGGTAAAATTATCTGTTAAAGGCATACTAATTTATTAATATGGTAAAATTATCTGTTAAAGGCATGCTAATTTATTTATATGGTAAAATTATTAATCAAAACCATAGTAATAAATTAACAAATTAGCAAACAATACTCATTTATTAATATGGAAAATAAGATATATAGACACCCAAAAAAAGCAACTCACTATATAGATTATGGATAAAATGGATTGCAAATAGTAAAATGAAAAAAGTATATTTACAAGACAAAGCATTATGCATAAAGACTTGGAATAAGGGAATAGAGGAAGGCAATATTAAGTTATGGCAAGATCCTAATCAAATGAGATACTCTGAATAGGACATAAACCTAATAACAATAACAAATTAACTAAAACAAAAATTCTTTAAATATTAAAAAAACATATAATTGGTAAATTTTTACTATTTAATAATAAAATAAAAAATAAAAAACATAAAATATTTATAATTATTTAAAATAAATATTATATTTAATTATTTTTTATATAAATAATTAATCAAATTTAAATATTTAAATAATTTATATATATTATAAAATTTAAAAACAAAATAAACAATTAATTATATTCTATTATATTTAACTTAAATATTTTTACATTTTTCTAAGAATTTGGAAACATTTGTAATAACTTAAATACTCTTTAATATTTTCTGAAATATTGTTAATGTTTTGTGTAGGTGGAATTCAGAGCTTTCATTATGATTGATTTCATTAGGTGTCAACGTTTCGAGTTCCTATGGTGGCTTTTCACAAGAACAGAATACGATTTTCATGACATGTTGACACCTAATGGACTCAATCGTAGTGAAAACTTTCAATTCTACGTACAAACAATTTACCTGCAAGTTATAAAAAATTAACATTCCAAATGTTTTGAACAAAGGAACTATTGCAGATAATGATTAATAATTTGTATAATTTAACCTCCTATAGTTTCGATTATAATGAACTGAACAATAAATACAATCAAAATCAAATAGAAGCAATGAAAGAGCATATGATTTAAGAGGATGTTGTTTACTATCACCAATTTTTTTTAGAGAATCCCATGTTCAATTCTTGTGGGGGATTTGTATCCCTTAAACATTTCATGTGACTGGTGATAGTTCCACTTTCATATGTACTTGTCATATTAACACACACACACACACACACACACACACACACACACGTGCACACACACATCACACATTAAATCATGTCATGAGTGACATTTGAATGTTTTTTGAGAGGAACTATTTATGTGTATAAATACACAGATAAATGGAATTTGAACTTTTGTGAGAAGAACACACATGTTCACATAAACACACATACACATTAACAAAAAAAAAGGGGGTAATGATTAATATTTTTATTTCAAATATTGAGTCATAAAAGCACATCTAAAAAGTGGATGTGGCATGAAGGAAAATATAAAAAATGTCAATGAAAAACCTTTATCATTTAAAAAGTCAATGTGGCATGAAGGAAAGTATTAAAATTGTCATGATCATGAGCATTGTCAAGAGAAAAAAAAATGTCTAACTCAATAAACTATAAACCAATACTTGACTAAGATGTGATTCCATTACATAACCGATATCAAAATTTACTTTAAAATATTGTTACATTAAGTCCCAATCCCACATCATAGTTCCAAGGATGAAAAATCTATAGGAATATACTAGTTGGTGTTGGGTTTGAATTCCCATGTTGGCTTAAGTACTGATCTAGAGGTTACCAATATAGACCAAGGTTCTTAAATAGCGGTTTGAGGAACCAACAAAACCCCTTCTCACCGGCCCTTTTAGAAGCAACCTACGAACAGGTCGAGGTCTCACTCGAGGTGTAGCTATGGGGGCACTGCGGAATCAGGTTTCTACAGTGGTGTGATGAGTTGGCACAGTGATGTGATGAGTTGGTATGACAAGACTATTGCCCAACACACTATTGGAACTGTGTTGCAAGCTGAGGACTACGCGACGATAGAATTTGTCGCGATCCGCACTTCTACAAACTAACTGTTGCGCAATCAATGCACCCAAGGGCTGAGCAGTTCAAGTAGGATACAATTAATAGGACAACGCAACATAGCTATACGCTTCCTCATTCAAACTTAACCACTGAAGAATTTACTTAACACTTAATCATTCATCTACTGCCTTAGATTAATTAGCCTTATAACGAATGCAAGTAGACAAAACATACACTGTTGCGCACACCCAATGCTGCGCGTCGAAGGGTTATACAATCTGAAAGTTACATACACATGTGATTATTCAATGAACTGATACTTTGACAGACTTGGAATACCGAGCATTCAACATTCATTCATTCCATCAATACTTAACATATCATTCCCATCTTTCTCCTGTGGCGAATCCATATAAAAGTATTAACACCCCAACTGATAAATCAAAATCCAAGCATCCAATGTAAGCAAATAAGTAAATGTAAACACACAAACAATCACACTACACAGTATTTAATGTGGTTCACCCCCCGGATGGAGCCTATGTCCACAAGAACTATTGTTATATTAGTCTTTGGGAAGGGTACAACAGTTCTTTTTCTGCACACTCAGCTTGCAGACCTTCTTCTCTCTCTCTTGGCCTCTGCACACACAACTATAGAGCCTTTACAAAATTGTCTCTCAATAGAGATCTATTTAATGAATACAATGAAGATTAACCCTTTCAATCAACAACAACCCTTCCCATACAAAATTAGGCTTATTTATGGATCATGCCCGTAGGTCATGTATTTACAATCTGCAGGAAAAAACCCTTAGGTTTACACAACCATTACAGTTTCCAGCTCATCGAGCTTGCTGGCTTCTGGTAGCGAATATTCTATTGTGGCCTACCTCCAATGCATGCCCATGTCGCTATCGGCCTTCCTCTCGCATGCATGCCAACAGGTCCTTTTCACCAAGCCGTTCTTCCTCTGACGATCTCGTGCAACTCGTTCAGGTAGTGGTTCTTTCGCATGTGTGACCAGTCACTTTCTTTCCTCTTTTCTCCTACCTGTCACTTGGTACTCATGGAACATCTTTACCTAAAATAGACTTTCGTCGGTCTAACCAAAATTTGTGCCATCTTCCATCCAACACTCTACTTTTTCAGATCCATGTAAACTGGACACCTCAGAGCACTGCCTCCTTGCAGTACTTATCTTCGCAGCTCTTCCAACGCTGCATTGCATGCAACTTCGCAGCATCCCAAAACTTATACCAAAATTACTTCAACTAAACTGTGCTCAGCTCCGCACTTCCACAAATCCTGCATTCAAAATTCCCCACTTGGGCCAGGCCCAACAGGCCCCTAACACTTACATGTGGCTCACCCCAGAGCCACCTGTAACTTCTTCAAGTTGTTCCTATGCCTACGGATCTAGCTTCATAGTGAACTCATTTTATGTAGCAATCAGCTTTTCGACTACGTCCTCCGTGTCTTTCTCAACTTGCTTGACTGTTTCCAACATATCAGGCATTATCTCATCTCCGACCTGGCCTTCCAAATGTTCTTGACTCTCACGCACCTCCTTTAACTTCTCCTCGATCTGCTGCGAGATCGTGCTGGCGTCCTCTAGTAAGGGTTGTGACTTGTATCCCATTTCAGTCTCTTTTTCTCTTAAAGCTTGCACATCTTTCTCTAGCCCATTGATTTCTCTGTACTTATGAAGCCTATCTCTTGATAGCAAGGATTTCACTTCTGTATCCAACTGCTCTAGTGCTACTTGCTTATCTTTCACTGCATTCTTTACTTGCAGCAATCCCAGGTCTTCTTTTAGGGTAGTGAATGACTTCGACGCCACTTCCAACAGACTCTAGCACTTAGCCACTTCGACAACAATACTCTTTGTTGCGGCCTCCACCTCCTTTGCTCTTAGCTACTGCTCATGTGGTGGGGTCTGTGGATTTATATGTTCCTTCAAGGCCGCAATGTTAGCCTCATGTACAATCTCCATGTCTTGCATCTCTGTCTTAATGGTGTTAACCAGTTCACTCATCTTAACGACACTGTCTCCGTTGTCTTCCTATACCTCGAACTCTTCTATCTTGTCTATGACCACAGTGATCGTGGACTCTAGTATTTGCCGATGATCATACTCATCCTGTAGTTCCATAGCTCTCCGTGAGATAAACTCCTCCAACTTCTTATTAGTTGTTTGTAGCTCAACTTGCCCTTTCAGCGCGTCAGTGGTTCTCTCATGCATTTCTTCAACAACTTGCAGATGCAAGTAGTGTAACCCAGGAAGTGGTATCTTTTCCAAATCAAGCTCCACATGCTTCTTGTCTAACACTAGTTGTTCCAACATAGGCAAGCTTACTGTTATCAGATCCAGATGGAAAATATGGGACTTCGCATTCAAAGTCATGGCTAGCTGCAATGTTCTCTGCTGTGAAGTTCCTCCCGAATTCCCTTCGGACTCTGAGTCTCGCGGCGAGGGTAATCTTTTGTGGACTTCTTCAATTTTCTCTGTAATCCCCTGCAGCATGTTCAAATTCTTCTACAGACTTGCCTGAATTGCCTCATCCTTTTACTGCTTGTCGGTCATCAGATCTTCCATTGACTCGGTGACCCTCACGGCGATTGTTTCATAATCCTCATATTGGAGGACTGTGTCTAACTAGCTCTTATCGGGTTTTTTCTTCTTCTTTGCTCCCTTTTTCAGTGTGGGGCTCTCAGGATCCTTTCTTTTCCCTATCTCCCTTTTCTCAGTGATAGGACATGGAATAGGTTCGTCCTCACTGGAGTCACTTGGGACATCTACAATTTACCCTCTGAACTCGGAAGGCCATTCCTTCATGATATTATCAATATCATCTTCATACATGTGGTAGTTCCCTAGGAACCATTCCACGTTCCTCTTCTATGCTTTGGCTGAAATGTGGATACTACGTATGTCAACAAAAAAATCAATAATGTGAATGTACTTATTGGTTACCTACTTTTTATTTGTGGTGTGCTCACGATTACATCGCACAACTAGATATAACACTAGTAGAACACCTCAGCTGTCGCATGTTGTCTCTGCGAGTTCAAATTTGCCCAGAGGTTTGCATAACGGGGCTCTCAGCAATCATTGGTATCAGTGATTACAATGACGTAATCCTTTGGCTCCTTCCATCCGACGATGGCGATCAACACAATGAGCCATGTGAACTGGAAATTTCCTCCACTGATCTACGTGTCATTTAGTTCCTCCAGGAACTTGTTTAGTAGATATTGAAACCAATTCAACTTCTCTCCTTCTATGACCACAGCACCAAGCCGTACTATGCCTGCAGGTACCTCCAGAGGCTTGCATTTTCTTAAGATCTTTCCGGCTAGGAGCTGCGTGATGAACCTATTCACTTTATCATCTATGTCATCTGTCTGAAAGCCCCTCTTTCCTTTGATGACAGTTAGGGTCTTTTTCATCTTTGTGACCCCTTCTTTATCCTTTCTTTTTCCTTAAAAAAACTATTTCGGTTCTTTAGCCCTTTTACTCATCCCTGTGATGCGATGGATAATATCAATGGTGAGGTCGACATTGCAGTCAAGCCACAAATATCCCTGGTGAATGCATGCCATCAGTGTTCGCACCACCACATTCAGCTTCAGTGATCTATCAAAATGCTGGAGTCTGAGCAAATTGAGCAGTCCCGACGTGACTACTCCCGATAGCTATCTTTCTGTGACCAAGTTAAGGTTTCCCTTTGAATCCTTCTTCCAGCACATGTACTGGTCAGGTTGGAACTATGGGAACCGAGGTTCATTGGGTTCCTCCTTCTGCATCTGGAGCAAACCATAATCTTCCCATTTACATTCCATAATTTTACCCAGCATATTTTTATCGACATTGACATGTTTTGATATGGGTGATAGCGGTATGTCGTATTTTGCATTCTTTTCCAATCTGAACACTGGTGCATCCTATGCACGCGGTGAGATATAGTCTAGGGTCATTGTCAAAGGTATCTCCTTATAATCTAGCAGCAGCTTCTGCACTGTCAAAGCCATCTTTGGGACCTTCGATCTTTGTTGCACTAGATCTTTACCTTTGTCTTGCATCATTGGACCATGTCTTGGTGATCGTCTGGATGCTAGACCTAGTTCTAAGACACCCTTCTTGGATGGGGTTCTCATTAACCCTTCAATACCTCCACGTTTCAATATTCTCATAGTCTCCTGAACCGTGAATTCTTCTTCAATGGAAGACCACTGAAACATTCACAGGGTTTTAGATAGCTTACTAAAAATAGTTCACACAATAATGTGCGCAACAAAATTCTAAGTGTTCAATAATGTCCGCAAGTCTGAATGCGGCATTACTTATAGGCGCAGCTGACCTCCTCCACGCCCCTTAATGGCTAGATGAGCATTCATGGTGGTATCTGTTGGCCAAATTTGGTTGATCCTTCGGTCCTTTCCTTCATAAAATTGTTCAAAATGTCTATCTGTGCATTAAATTCCCAAGCAATCCTTGGCAAATAAATATATAACGGCTATATTTTTTACTGACATTGTAACGACTATTTTTCTAGAGTGTTGCGTCGAACTGCGCCCCAGGTCATGATTGCTTTTGTGCACTTACTTCACGGTGTCTGATTTCTTGCCTCTGAACTTAATAGCTTTGGTCATCCACTTGATCTTCACAATTGCCTTTTGGACTTTGCAACTGCCCAGTACCTCTTTTCTTTTCCTTCCTTTCTTTTTCATTTCATTTTTTTTTGGTGCAATGGTACATCTTAACAGTGTTGTGCTATACATACAGGTTCCTCATTATACATTGCATACATACTCTTTCCCATTCCCAGTGCCCAATTTCAACTGTACTTGGTACTTAGGAATTTCCTTCTTTCTAATCATCATGGGCTCTGTGAAGCAGGACTCTCCCGATAGGGTTTTAGTCTGCTTCCACTGACTAGACCTAGCAAGTTATCTCCTGATAATTAGGCTAACTGGATTGCGCCACCATTGGTTATATGTAAAATATTATATGGACCAAGCCAATGCATTTTAAACTTTCCAGGAATCTTCATGAACTTGCTATCATACAGGACGACAAGATCACCACCTGGAAAGACTTGTTCTTAATGTGGCAATCATGCCATGTTTTTTCTCTTTCTTTCTGCAATTGTTGGTGAAAGCTTGCAATGAATCGATCCTCTTCCAGACCAACCAAATGTAGAAGTATTTCTTCTAACACATCACGATCTTCCATTCCTGTAGACAAAGCTATTCTCAAGTTGGGAATAATGTACTCCATCGGCATTATTGCTTCCTATCCATAGGATAGTTTGAATGGTGTATGGCATGTCAATTTCTTGAATGTGGTCCTATACTCCCATAACACAGTGAGAATGCGCAGGTCCCAGTCATCCCTATTCACATTGCATACCTTGGTCAGCGCATTCCCTAGTACTTTATTGAATGCTTCAACTATTCCATTCTCCTCTGGATGATAAGGCATACTTCGCTGATGATGAATGTGGAACTCCTTTGTCAATGCCTCAATGGTTCAGTTCAAAAAGTGAGTACCTTGATCACTCATCAAAATCTTTGGGCATCCAAACCTTGTAAGGATGTCTTCGAATATGAACTGTGCGGTAGTATGTGCGCTACAGTCCTTCACTGGCTTTGCCTCTGCCTATCTGGTGAGGTAATCAGTTGCAGTAATAATGTACCTCGCACCAATTCTCTTTCTCGGTGGGTTTATAGGTACCACAAAATCAATTGCCCATTTTTCAAATACTTGTAATGTCAACTACGGATTCAATGGCATCTCATCTCTTCGCGACGGCTTTCCTGTCCTCTGACACACATCGCAGCTTTCGCAATGCTCCTTTGAGTCCTTATGAATTGTAGGCCACCATAGCCCTACATGCAATATCTTCTACGCAGTGGCCCTTCCTACATAGTGACCTCCTGCTTCTCCTGAGTGTGCATCTGATAGTATAAATGGTTTCTCATGCTTCAATACACATCTGCGTAGTACTTCATCTAGTACCAATTTATATAACTGACCTGCGATAATGGTGAATTATGTTGCTTGCACTACCAGCTGCTTCTTTTGCTTCGTAGTAAACTCCAGGGGTGCTAACCCAATAGTCAAAAAGTTTGTGATGTATTTATAATAATCATCAGCTATCTGGATAGCAAACAAATGCGCATCCAATAGGTTGTATTCAATATTGGTAGGCTCTTCTCCTGACTCGATCCTTGACAGATGATCAGGTCCCAAGTTTAATCTTCCTGGCTTAAATACTATTTCAAAATCATACTCCTGGAAGAGTAAAAGCCATCTACAGATTCACCCCTCTAACACTGGCTTATTGACCAGGTATTTCAAAGCAGAATGGTTAGTAAACATCAAGAAGTGTGCACCAAGCAAATAATGCATGAACTTCTGCAGTGCATAGACCATCGCGAGGCCTTGTCTCTTTGTAGTGGTGTAATTCTTTTCTGAAGATGAGATCTTCCTTCTCAAAAAATAAATGGGATGTTCAATGCCTCCCTCTCCTGGCTATGCTAAACAATTCCCAATGCTATACATGACACATCCACATGAACATGAAATGGCTTCACCTAGTCTAAAAAAACTAGGATCGGTGCAGTGACCATTTTTTCTTTCAAGGTGTCAAAACCTTTCTCACACTCTGTGTTCCAAATGAATGGCACATTTTTCTTTAGTAGCTTCTCCATGGCTGCGGTTATCTGCGCATACCCCTTTATGAACTTCCTGTAATAACCGATATGCCCCAATGTAGTGCGTAGCTGCTTGACTGAATTTGGCATTTGCAAGCTTACAATGACGACGATCTTCGCAGGATCAACCATCAGACCCTGTTTACAGACAATGTGTCCCAAGAGAATCCCATAAGGAACACAGAAAATAGACTTCTTTAAGTTCAAAGAGATCTGGTGTTGTCTACACTTTTCTATCATGAGTCTGAGGTTTGCACCACGGTTCTTCAGCAACTCGAATACTTTCCAATCGTCAAAATAGGCTTCTAAAAACTTATGCATAAAATATTTAAATGTTGCGACGACAACTCTGGAAAATATGGCAGGCATGTTCTTCAGACCAAATGGCATCACCATGTACTGGAATGACCCCCCTTCTATGGAAAAAGTGGTCTTATGTTTGTCTATGGGATCAATTCTTAGCTTATGATATCCCAAAAAACCATCAGTAAAGGAATAGGCCTCATTTCCTCCAACATTATCAAGCACCTCGTCCGTGAAGAGAGTAGGAAACGGTTCATGCATTGAAGCATCATTCATCTTTCTGAGATCCACACAAATCCTGATCTCACCTTTTGTCTTCTTATCCTGGACAACCATAGGGCTTATCCACTCAGACTCTTCAACTGGCTCAATGATACTTGCATTGATCATCTTATCCAGCTCTTCTCCCACTCTTAATTTGTATAGTGGGTTCAAGCAATATGGTCTTTTCTTAACAGGCTTTGCACCTGGATTAAGAGGTATTTTCATAACTCCTAAGCCCCCCAGGATGCCCTTCATCTCTGTAAATTTTGTTGGGAATAACTCCTAATATTCCTGCAATATATCTGCGATCTCCATCACATTCTGATCATCCTAGTGTCCCCAATAGACACGAACTTTGGTTCTTCGCTAGTGCCAATATTTACTTTCTTTGTTTTCACAGGTCCTCTCATATTTGGAATTTCTAGAAGAGGTCCCTCTACCTCGCACGCACCTTCTGACTTAGGTATCTTAATGTTGCGCGGGTCATCCTCATCATTGTCTTCTTTTTCTTCAGTCTCTTCATCTAAGTTGTAACATTCCATGGCGTGTTCTACCTGTTCCTGCCATTCTGTCTGTAGGCCTTCAGGTACGATGTTAGTTTCAAAGAATTCCTCTAGGGTTATATTTCTATGTGGACATTGTGGCCTGAATATTCTTTCTTTAATAATCTGCAGTGCATCATTTATGGTAGGGCTCTCATCTTCAAAACTAAAGTTTTTTTGGAAGTTCGCAGCCAGCATGTCCCAAACTCTTGTTCCTCTACGCAACTCCATGTCTAAGTACCATTTCTTTGGAATTTCTTCCTGCAGTGTGTGCACAAACATATGCACCCATTCTGTCTTCGGTCTCTCTTGCCATGCTTGTGAAGAAACCTCAATATGATGACTTGGATCTATCTATCCATTGTATTTCTCAAAGGATAGGGTGACTTTGTCAGCAAACCTGTTGATGTATATGTAACTTCGGAATGTATTTCCCATATATTTATATTGTATTCCTATAGAGATGGTATTATTCCTCTATAAGGAAGTCTCGTCATTTATATTGTAAATGTCATAACTTATTCTTAATGGGTTATTAGACCACCTTGTTGGGGTCAGCCCTGTATAAGTCATGTGGGTCAAAGGGTTATTAGACCACCCTATTGGGGGTCGGCCCAGTCAGCATTATGTTATGTGGTTAAGTTCGAGCCTACATGAGTTAGGTAAAAAGGCAAGTCAAGTCAGGTATAAATAGAGTGCGGGAGGCACTCTATTTACTCACTCACTTCTCACTCATGCACTCAAGGAGGAGTGGCGCACTTATGGAGGAGGAGGATCTGCTGCTAGGTTGTGTCTATCTCTCATGGTTGGTTGTATCATTTCTCTATCTATCTCTGAGGAAGTTATTGGGGTTTTTCACCTTTATGGTTTTCCCCAAGTAAATCTTTGTGTCTCTTGTGTGCTTGCATTATTGTCTCCATGATTGATATGCTGTAGATATGCTGTACATGTTTTTATCTCAGTTAAGATCCTAGATCAGATTGAAGTAAATTCTGAAAATTTAACATGGTATTAGAGCTAGCTTGAAAGAAGGCATGATATGGCATGTATGACACTTGTTGCACTTACGATGCTAGGGCTTGATATAGCAAAAACCAGTCATCGTAGCACTTTCACTATAAATCCGTTTTGGAGAATGTTTCGGATCTGAAATTGTTACAGGATGAAGCTAAGATCCCCATGTACCTTGTGTCCAAAGGAAAACCTCTAATTCATTGTACTTTGTGATTTATGATCTGTACAATATAGGGTTTCTGCCTCTTCCAGATCTGAGTCAAAATCAGGTGACCTTGGGAAAAAGGTCATAACCTGGGATAGGAAGCTCCAAATGAAATTTTGTAAAAAGTGACAGGTAGTACACATACTGTACTATTTCAGAAAATGTTTTAGGAGTCCGAAGTTGAACCAGTGACACGTGGCATGACGTACAAGTTTGCTCTCCTGTATTATCCCATAAACAGGTCACGTTGCGACACTTGGCATAACTCTCTCTCAGAGAGTCCAATTGAGGTCATACCTATTAGGATGGAAAAAGAACAGGGCGAGCTATCTCAATAAACGTTTTCAGAGGCCGAAGTTCAAACAGTGATACGTGGCACGCCATAGAAGTTCGCACTCCTGTATTATCCCAAAACAGGTCACGTTGCGACATTTGGCATAACTCTCTCTCAGAGAATCCAATTGAGGTCATACCTATCAGGATGGAAAGGAAACAGGTCAGTATATCTCAGGAAACATTTTTAAGACCCTGTGGATCAAAAGTTCAGAGTTACACCAGAAAAATCGGGTACATATTTCTGTCAAAACAGAATTATTTTTGAGTATCTTCATTCATGGCTTTCGGAATGTAGGGCTTTGGAGAAAGTTGGAATTTTTGTAATCGGAGACCACGGCTGAATGCTACTCATAAAAATAAAAATTTAGAGACCAAAATCAGAATTTTTGGTTGGGAAGAAGGCCGAGCTTGATCAGACCCTAGTTTGGGACTTTGATCAGAAAAGTGGAAAATTAGGGCTTCTATAAAAATGAGAATTTTTGAAATCTATGACCACGGCTGGAAGCTCCTTAGAAAAATAGAAGCTTAGAGATTTGGATCAAACCTTTTGATTGGGAAGAAGAGTGGGCTTCATCAAACCCCAGTTCAGGGTCACGTCCAATGAATCCAGAAGTTTCAAAGGAAAAATTGAGGAGTGAAACTTTGCAGATTTCAAATTCTGAATATACCAGTTTGATCAGCTCATTAAGGCACATATTTCTATCCTTTCAGAAGTTTGAAATTCAAAGTTTGAATTTTTGGGGTTTCTCTGACAAACCCATATCCAGGTCCAGGTCCAGTTCTTGCAAATCAAGTGGATTGGGTTAATCCTAGAAGAAGATGGATTGGTCACCTGCATAAGTGAAGATGTTCATGTTTCAGAGGGAGATGAAGCTAAGGCCTTACATAAGAAGATTATAAGCGATCTCGACAGGTATGACTCATCAAGGTATGTTTTGAGATTTGTTCATGATTAAGTTTATGGTATGTTTGTCTTCATGTTATTACGGTTAGTACAATCTTGATTTTAGACTTGTCATATCACCTTAATAAAATTATGAATGCATGATAGAAAATATTCATTGATTAGGGTGTTGACACTTATGATTGTACTAATGCATTATGGTGTTGTATGAGGTTTATGTTACTAACATGAAAGGTACACCAAGAAAGACAAATCATGTTCTGGTTTAAGAACATATGATCATGATGACATGAGGACAAAGATTCATTGTCATGGATCTCATAGAAGATCCATTTACGAGGTATGTATAAATTGGTTTTATAATGGTTAACGTATGAGATATACAGGTTACTAGCACAAGTCATTGAAGAAGAACAAGAAGACATCATGTGAGTATGTTAGACATAACTAGCTAGCATGCTAATCCAGGTATGTTTTTCCTATATCAAGCTAGAATCCTACCTTGTGTTAAGATCTTATACTGTTGTTGATAATGATTATTCATGAAGTCATAGGTTTGAATAATCACAGGTTTTATGCATATTATATCTCTTATCTTGATTGATGATTCAACTAACCTGAAGAGTCATAGGTTTGAGTAATTATAGGTTTAGACATGTTATGTTTCTTATGATTTGACTAACCATAAGAATCCTACATAAACCTTGAATGCTAATGCTTATTATTTTCTGTTTGAAACGATCATGACTATACATGCTTGAGATTATTGTGTTTTAATAGTATACTAATGAATGTATGATTTTATATGAGATCACAAGGATAACAAAATCATGATACTAATAAACATGCATAGGGACCAAGGATGAATATGAGTTCAAGAACAGGTAATCCAGGAAGAAAAGATCAAGAGGGAGTACACTCCAGTTGTTCCTGCAAGAAAGCAAAGGAACACACTTCAGTAGTTTTTGCAAGGATGCAGATATTCAGAGGGAGTTGACCATCTTTCCACAACAGAAAGGTGTAGAAGAAGCTACTTCAGATTAGGACTCCAGCAGCTCCTGTAAGGAAGCAAAGACTCAGAGGGAGTCCACCCAATGAACAAACAAAGATAAGTATTTTAATTTCTTGCATATTTGTTTGTTTAAATAAAAATGTTCAATGATGTATATGCTCATGTTCCTAGACTTAGGATATGTATTGTGCATATTAGAATAGTTGCATTGATGAACAATATACTACTAATATACATGGGTAAGTGGCCTATGGCACTGTACAACATTCCATTGCTACTTATCTAGAATGAAACCTCTTTGCTGACATGTTGGGAGTCGTGCACACTCTGAACAATGTTCTGGTAGAGATTGGAAGGCACCTAGAAAGTTACGGAATATGGATAAATGTTGTATTGAAGCATTGGCTAAGATAATTGCATGACTGTATGACATATTTCTTTATGTGTAAGAATTTGTTCGGAAAATTATGAGATGTTTCTAATCATGAAATTTAACCTGTTTTGTAGGAAAGACCGTATATCTTCACTTACAAAAGAACTAAAACATTTGTTCCAGCAACAAAGATATCTATTGAAGATATTGAAGTTCCCATGATCTGGGATGAAGAAATGGAATGCCATGATCCGTCAATCATGAAGAATGATGTTTGGGTTGTAGTCCCAAGACGTGAAGGGAAGTTTGTTATGACTTCCAAATGCAACTATCAGATCAAGCATATTGCAGATGGCAACGTTGAGAAATATAAAAGTGATGAAATAGAAGATGCACCAGATGGATTTCAAGACAGCATGGTGTAGTCAGATATGTGTGCAGAACTTGGTATGGTAGGATAGACATCTTTCTATCCAGTTTGGGCTTTACCAAGAATAAAGCGGATTCCAACCTTTTCTACAAGGTTGAGGAAGGGAATCCTGTGATTCTACTCCTGTATGTGGATGACTTGTTTGTAACAAGAGATGATAGATTGATTGTTGAGTTCGATTTCGAGTTGAAGAACTTCGGGATGATGCACTATCTATTTTTTGGCATGGAGGTGTGGTAGAGTGCAGATGGAATCTTCCTTGGACAATGAAAGTATGCAGTAGAGATACTGAAGAGGTTCAGGATGATGGATTGCAAGGCCATGGCCACACCTATGGCATTGAATCTGAAGCTTCTTTGTGATGCTTCATTTGAGCCAGTTGATGTCTCTATGTATCATCAGATGATTGGGTCCTTGATGTACCTGACGAACACAAGACCAGACATTTGCTTTGCTGTGAACACATTGAGCTAGTTCCTGATGGATTCAAGAAGTGTTCACCTGGTTGCCATAAAGCATGTTCTGAGGTACCTGAAGGGTACAGTGGATTATGGGCTCAAGTATGAAGTGAATCAAAAGTTTAACCTCCAGCATTATGTTGATCCAGATTGGGCTGGCAGTGTTGTAGACAGGAAGAGCACATCTGGGTGTTGCTTCAGTATGGGATCAGGTTTGATCTCTTGGTTTAGCAGGAAGGAGTCCTCCGTAGCACTAAGTACAGCTGAGATAGAGTATGTTGCAGCCTGTTTAGCTAGTTGTGAGACAGTATGGCTACGGAAGCTACTGTCTGAGTTATTTGATCTCCCGTTGGATGCTACTCGTATCTTCTGTGATAACCAAAGTTGTGAAGCTGTCCGAGAGCCCTGTGTTTCATGACAAGTCGAAACACATAGAGATCAAAATCACTATATCAGGGATATGGTGCAGAGAGGAGCTGTGAAGCTCCTGTATGTTGCGACGGACGAGCAGATTGTAGATATGCTGATGAAGCCACTAGCCAGGGTGAAGTTTGAGTACTTCAGAGAGAGGCTTGGCGTTCTTCAGATCAATGACACTTTGAGGAAGAAGTGATGGACACATTTGCTGAAGCCATTCCAAGCATGTTGGAAGGAGGATCCTTCACATGGCTATGGATGTAAGCACTGGATGATGAGCATCAGGATGATGTTCTGGTTTCTACTGGATATGATCAGTTGGATCATTTTATGTATGTATGTACGCATCATGTTGGATGCTGGATATGATTAGTTGGATCATTTTTATGTATGTATGTACGCATCATGTGGATGCTGGATATGATCAGTTGGATCATTTTATGTATGTATGTATGCATCATGTTGGATGCTTGGACCATGTATCTGTATATGTATCAGGTGGATACATTGTATGATCAGGTGGATCATGTATGGTGATATGTATCATGTATTTGTATTTGTATCAGGTGGATACATTGATGATCAGGAGGATCATGTATGATGATATGTATCAGGTAGATACTTGGTATGCATCAGGTGGATGCATTGATGATCAGGTGGATCAGGTATGATGACATGCAGCAGGATGTTGCAGTGATGATCAGGATGATCATAGATGACGAGCTTCAGGATGTTGCTCTAGATGACATGCAACAGGATGTTGCAGTGATGATCAGGATGATCATAGATGACAAGCTTCAGGATGTTGCTCTAGATGACATGCAGCAGGATGTTGCAGTGTTGATGATCAGGATGATCATGGATGACGAGCTTTAGGATGTTGCTCCAGATGACATGCAGCAGGATGTTGCAGTGATGATGATCAGGATGATCATGTGTACATCAGGATGATGTATGGTGAGTATCAGGTTGATACTCTATGGCCGTGGATCAGGTTGTGCAGATGAGCATGTAATTCGGTGCCCTGGGAGATTTGCAGATAGTCTTTCGAGGTTTTGCCTGTGGCATGTAATTCGGTTCCCTGGGATATCTGGAAAATGCTCTTTCAAGGTTTTTCTCTGGGAGGACATGTAATTCGGTGCCCTGGGAGATCTGTAGATAGTCTTTCAAGGTTTTTCCTATGGCATGTAATTCGGTTCCTTGGGATATCTGGCAGATGCTCTTTCGAGGTTTTGTCCTATGGCATGTAATTCAGTTCCCTGGGAGATCCGATAGGTTGGGCTGTGTGCCCGTAATCAGTCCTGGGATGCTCTTGCGAGGTTTTTCCATGACCACATGTAATTCATTGCCCTGGGAGATCCTATAGGTAGAGCTGTGTGCTCGTAACAGCCTGGGATGCTCTTGCGAGATTTTGTGGTGAGGTCACATGTAATTCGGTGCCCTGGGAGATCCTATAGGTAGAGCTGTGTGCCCGTAACAGCCTGGGATGCTCTTTTGAGGTTTTGTGACGCACGTAATAAGTCCTGAGGATTCCATAGTATGGCCAGTGATGACGAAGACCTGCAGGTGGTGGGCCTACATCCAGTATGAAAAAGGACTGGCTCTGTAGAACTTCCTATGACGAGTAGATTCAGAGATTGATTGAGATAGCAGCAGCAGTGATGATGATGATGACTTGATGACGATTATCCAGTGATGATGATCCAGAGAAGATGACTTGTGCTAGAAGAAATGTGTTGAGAAATACCTTCCTAGTTAAGAGGGAGTGTTGATGTATATGTAACTTCGGAATGTATTTCACATATATTTATATTGTATTCCTATAGAGATGGTATTATTCCTCTATAAGGAAGTGTCGTCATTTATATTGTAAATGTCATAACTTATTCTTGATGGGTTATTAGACCACCTTGTTGGGGTCGGCCCTGTATAAGTCATGTGGGT
This sequence comes from Larix kaempferi, assembly GCA_027924585.1. Lineage (NCBI taxonomy): Eukaryota > Viridiplantae > Streptophyta > Pinopsida > Pinales > Pinaceae > Larix > Larix kaempferi. The sequence continues at coordinate 10,499,115 of BSBM01000042.1, read as the reverse complement.
CAAAGGGTTATTAGACCACCCTATTGGGGGTCGGCCCAGTCAGCATTATGTTATGTGGTTAAGTTCGAGCCTACATGAGTTAGGTAAAAAGGCAAGTCAAGTCAAGTATAAATAGAGTGCAGGAGGCACTCTATTTACTCACTCACTTCTCACTCATGCACTCAAGGAGGAATGGCGCACTTATGGAGGAGGAGGATCTGCTGCTAGGTTGTGTCTATCTCTCATGGTTGGTTGTATCATTGCTCTATCTATCTCTGAGGAAGTTATTGGGTTTTTTCACCTTTATGGTTTTCCCCAAGTAAATGTTTGTGTCTCTTGTGTGCTTGAATTATTGTCTCCATGATTGATATGCTGTAGATATGTTGTACATGTTGTTCTCTCAGTTAAGATCCTAGATCAGATTGAAGTAAATTCTGAAAATTTAACAAAACCTGATCTGCATCTTAATTTCACATTGATCCCATGTAGTCAATGTCTGCTTATGCGCAACCCACCATCTGGCAGGTGTCTTGAATAGTGCCATATCTAATGCTAGTAAGCAGTTCTCATCTGCAATTGCTGTAGTATAGTCTTTGATAAATGAATAAACATTAGATGAACCATCATATGCATGGATTGGGATTACCTCTTTTCCAATCCAGGGCAGTGACTTTGTAACCTGTGCGCATCTCCGTGCTGATACTTGGTGCATGCGACTTTGCCAATTTTCCAATCTTGCATTAGAGTTTGAAATGTAAGAGTTGTCACATCTCCAGCTGAGTGTTCCATCCGAAGTAGGATTAATGTAATCTTCCTGGTTGGTAGTCATCTTATATAGTCCATCCAAATCTTGAGCTTTGGATTCCTCCTGAATTGGCTCGTTGTATATGTCTCCATCTGTAGGGTCCAATGGTGCGATGACCCTGAGATGCTTTTCTTTGAAGATCATCTTCTGTGTCTTCAAGTTTACTATGGCAAGATTGTCGATAGGCTAGTTAATTCCTAACAGTGCAGGAAAAGGATGACTATCGTCCACAATCTCAATAACCTCAAAATCTGTGCGACTCTGCACTCCATCAATGTCAACAATCACGTTGGATAACCGTCCAAAGCATATGAATTTCTCCTGATTGGCCATTCTCAACTGGATAGGTGACCATAACGGATTTGGTCTCCCCATCTTCTACCATGTATGTTTGGTTAAGATATTTCATTCTGATCCCATTTCAAGAATGATCTCATCCATTTCATAATCTCCTATCTGTGCACTAAGTCTCATTTCTATGCCTGTTCTCTTGTGTTTCTTAATATGATGAACTTTGCTATCAGTAGTTTCATTTTCGTTGTGTGGTTCATACTAGTCTATCACTTTTTGCAACTCTGTTATTGCATTTGGACTCTTCAACAACTTCATGCAGCTGTTGAGGAACTACGCAATAGAGGTACATGTCTCTGCTGTGGTGCTTGTTTTATCATACATAGTCGACATATCCTCCATATGCGGTATTTTTCTACACAACAGGATTCTCGACGATTCTACTGGTGGATCTTTGAAGATATCCCATGCTTCTTGAAAGACTTATCTATTTTTCTTCAAGTCGAAAGCAGGTTCTTTTCCAGTAGCTTTCCTTATCGATATCATTTTAAGAGGAGTTTGCTTGGTATCAAAACCCCCAGAAGTCGAAGCTTCTGCTCCTCTATCTCGCCCTGTCACAACACCAGTGCGTGTTACTACATTAATATTTTGATCTGCATGTCTCCTTTCTGCTGTGATCAATTGGATATTTGGGGCTGGTGCCTCTGGATGTTTTCTCTTCTGCATTTCTACCTCCAATGTTGGGCTATCTTCTTTTCTCTTAAAGATTGCACTTCTTTCTTTAGCGCATTGATTTCTCTGTACTTCTGAAGCATATATCTTGGTAGCAGGGCTTTCACTTCTGTATCCAACTACTCCATTGTTGCTTTCTTATCTTTCATTGCATTCTTTACTTGTATCAATCTCGGGTCTTTTTCGAGGGCAGTGAATGCCTTCGACGCTGCTTCCAACAGACTCTGGCACTTATCCACTTCGGCAAAAATACTCTCTGTTGTGGCCTTCACCTCCTTTGGTCTTAGCTACTGCTCATCTGGTGGGGTCTGTGGGTTTATATGTTCCTTCAAGGAAGATATGTTAGCCTCATGTACAATCTCCATGTCTTGCATCTCTATCTTAAGGGTGTTAACTAGTTCACCCATCTTAACGATAGTGTCCCCGAGGTCTTCATGTACCTCGAATTCTTCTATCTCATCTGCGACCATAGTGATCGTGGACTCTAGTCTTTTTCGAGGACCATACTCATCCTGTAGTTTCATATCTCTCCGTGACCTAGACTCCTCCAACTGCTTATTAATTGTTTGTAGCTCAACTTGCCCTTTCAGCACGTCAGTGGTTCTCTCATGCATTTCTTCAACAACTTGCAGATGCAAGTAGTGTAACCCAGGTAGTGGTATCTTTTCCAAATTAAGCTCCACATGCTCTACATAATTCGTGTCTAACACTAGTTGTTCTAAGATAGGAAAGCTTACTATTTTCGTTTCTAAATGGACGATACGGGACTTCATAGGCATAGTCATCGCTAGCTACGGTGTTCTCTACTACAGAGTTCCTCTTGACTTCCCTTTGGACTCTGAGTCTGGCGGAAGGGGTAATATTTTGTGGACTTCTTCAATTTTCTCTGTAATCCCCTGCAGCGTGTTTAGATTCTTCTGCAGACTTTCTCGACTTCCCTTCAGACTCTGAGTCCCGCGATAGGGATAATATTCTAAGGTTGGACATTCTGAAGTGGTACAGCCTTAGACTGACTAGGTTGATTCGGAATAGCCTGGGCACCCGCTCCTGTGGTGTTACCAGTACTAATGTTCCTCGGTGTCGGTTGCGTGGTGCTCACAACCGGTGGGTTTTGGATGGATGGGTTATGAGATAGGGAGGTGCAGTATGTGCAATCAGTGGATTTTGCGGTGTATTAGGCTGACAGGTGGAAGATAGAGGTGCGGTTTGGCTATTAGGGTCATCATCTGAATGTATGTCTACACAGAGTCCAGGTTCACTAGTAGTTTGCTCAAGGATGAACTTGTATCTCTTTCCACTTCTCAGGCTATGAATTTCTTCATAGCAACCACTATATGTACTGTCTACCATGACAGATGCAATTATTTTACTGCATTCTAAAAACACTTTTCTCAGCTAAAAGCATTTTAATATATAAACTGAGGTTGTTCAGATACTTACCTCTAATTCCCTTTCAGCTACACTATAGGAATTTAGCATGTCCACAGTGAACTCTGTCACAAAAATTTGCAATGTACTGTCGACCCAGAAATCAACTACTTGTATGAATGGACTGTCTAGTGCTTTGAGCTATTCAATAAGCTGCAGTGTCCACTCGGTCAATGCGCTTCGTGGAATACAATTTCCGTGCTCTACGAGTCTTGACAACCACTCGTGTAGCTCGCATCCAAAAGATGCCCAGGAAACTTCTTGCATGCCTTTCCACAGGTATTTATTCAACCACTGAATGTTAGAGATATGTGGGTTTCTATTTTCTTTACTTGTGACTCTCTCTGTCTTGTCACGCCACGCCTAGATTTCTTTCTTGTCTAGATACCAGAAGTCAATGCCCATCTCAACTTCTTCTACTTCGCACATCATGACTTCAACTCATCACGGATTCGTAGCATGACAACAGAATGAATTGTTGGCCTAAGTACTAGTCTAGAGGTTTCCAATATAGACCCAGGTTCTTTAGTAGTTCGAGGAACCAACAAAACCCCTTCTCACCAGCCCTTTCAGCAACAACCTGCGAACAGGTTGAGGTCTCACCCGAGGTGTAGCTTTGGGGGCACTATGGAATCAGGTTTCCACAGTGGTGTGATGAGTTGGTCGGATAGGACTACTGCACATCACATTATCGGACCTGCTCTATAAGATGAGGACTGCGCGACGATAGATTGTGTCGCGGTCTGCACTTCTACAAGCTAATTGCTGCGCAATTAACACACCCAAGGGATGTGCGGTTCGAGCGGGATACAATTAATAGGACAACATAACAGAGCTATATGATTTCTCATTCAACCTTAGCCACTCGAGACTTTACTTGACACTTAATCATTCATCTACTGCCTTAGATTAATTAGCCTTATAACGAATGCAAGTAGACAAAATATACACTACTGCGCACACCCAGTGCTGCGCGTCGAAGGGTTATACAATATGAACATTACATACACATGTGATTATTCAATGAACTGATACTTTCACAGACTTGGAATAATGAGCATTCAACATTCATTCATTCCATCAATACTTAACATATCATTCCCATCTTTCTCCTATGTTGAATGCATATAAAAGTATTAACACACCAACTGATAAATGAGAATCCAAGCATCCAATGCAAGCAAATAAGTAAATGTAAACACACAAACAATCACACTACATAGTATTTAACGTGGTTCACCCCCCATGTGGAGCCTATGTCCACAATAACTGTTGTTATATTAGTCTTTGGGAAGGGTAGAACAGTTCTTTATCTGCGCACTCAGCTTGAAAACCTTCTTCTCTCTCTCTCAGCCTCTGCGCACACAGCTGCAGAGCCTTTACAAAATTGTCTCTCAACAGAGATCTATTCAATGAATACAATGAATATTAACCCTTTCAATCAGCAACAACCCTTCCCACACAAAATTATGCCTATTTATAGATCATTCCCATAGGTCATGTCTTTACAATCCGCAGGAAAAAACCCTTAGGTTTACAAAACCGTTACAGTTTCTAGCTCATCGATCTTCCTGGCTTCTGGTAGCGAATATTCTGTCGTGGCCTGCATGCCCATGTCGCTATCGGATTTCATGTCGCACGCATGCCAACAGGTCGCCTTCACTGAGTCATTCTTCCTCTAACGGTCTCATGTGGCTGGTTTAGGTAGGGGTTCTTTCGCATGTGTGACCAGTCACTTTCTTTCCTCTTTGCTCCTACATGATGCTTTGTAATCCTGGAGCATATTTATAAAAAATGGACTGCCATCGATCTAACCGGAATATGTGCCATCTTACATCCAACACTCTACTTTGCCGGATCGACGTAGACTGGGCACCTCGCAGCCCTGCCTCCTCCCAGTACTGATTTTCGCAGCTCTTTCGACGCTGTGCTACGCACAACTTTGCAGCATCCCAAAACTTATACCAAAATTACTTGAACTGAACTACACTCAGCTCCGTAGTTCCACAAATCCTGCTTACTCAAAATGCCCCACTTGGGCCAGGCCCAACATCCCACCCTAATGTCGTGCGTTTTCAACAACGAAAATTTTATAAGCAACCCTATATTTGGAAACTAATCTTCCACTTTATTGCTCACTAAGAACATATGTTTGAATGAGATAAATGTAAGTTAACTTCTCCATACCTATAACTAATCCACATTTGTGTGCAATCTCAAGTTTTGGAAGTATGCATCACTAGTAATCAAATATATGATGAAATTATTCTTCCTCGTGAACTATACCTCTTTCTAAAGTAGTCACACCTCTCTCCATTGAGGAGCGTTAATGGTACACAAAGCTTGGCCAAATTATTTGATCCATCTATGAATCATAAAAATAAAGAGAGTTGATGGATAAACAAAAAAAGTGGATAGCTTAAATATTACTAATCTAATATTACCTTACAAGTATTTATAAAAATATCCTACTAGGTATTTATACATCAATCTACAGAGTCTTAAATTACTTAAGAATTTTTTCTTTGAAGTGATCTTAATGTTGTCTGAAAATAACATTGGATTCAAAACAACACCTATGAAGTAGTATTAAAAGCTCCTTAAAATATAGCCTTATTTATCATCCACAATATAGTTGAACTAACCAGCAATAGGGAACATTTGAAAACAATTGTTACAAGGTATTCATAATAGTCTTTGATGAAGCATATCCTGGGTCAATAATTCATAAAAGGGTGTTATACATAAAAAAAAAAATTGATTAACCCTTTCGACTTCCATATCTCTGACCACCACCAGTCTAGATTTTGTTGTACTTTTTTTCTTGAATAAGGATTATTAACCAAGCGTCACTAAATATGAAACACTAATTAGATTCTTTGAGTACACAAATATATCTTCGACCTATAATAATATAATTACACTAATCGCTAATAAGTGAGAATGGGCCACCCATTTGTATACCATCATCTATTTCATTGCATGCCCTTATATCTTCGTGGAAGATTCCCTTTAGTGATGTTATTATAGTAATGAGACGTCAGATAGAAAGTGCATATTTTGATTATGTAAAATATTCACCAACAATAACATGAATATCCCTTTGCATCCAAATTCGTTACCAAACCTAATTCTCACCTTGAATTCATCATCATTAACTTTCCATGCCAGGAAAAATCCCAAGATTAAGAAAGACATAATTTGTTATTCCTATATAATAAATTAATCTTGTTCCTTGTTTGGATTTATACTACATTCATTCATAAACATTTAATCAACATACTTTATTCAATACTCCATTCCTTACGATTAATTTCCCAAGTTGTTTTGTTTCAAGGGCCTATCCAAAAACTTGGATATATTTTGGTACTCACCCTCCAAAAGTTTTATGTATTGATAAACTCCTCCAATTGGTGAAACACATTCCACCGTTCCCTTCCCATTAATAATCAAATCACTTTTCTTGGATCTTGTTTTGAATGTTTACGTGATTATATGATAAGAATCAATTTGACAAGTGTGATTTTATAAGCAAATTGATGCAGTATATCTACACATAGATTTGCACAACGAAATACGCATATATAGGAAAGAAACAATATTGAGTATTGTTGCAAAGAAACAACCAAAAGGGAAATTAGACACAATAAGTAGAAATTAAACACATAATCTACATCTTTATTTGATATGGAGGGAATGCTTCAAATTAAAATTCCACAAATTATTAATGTGGATCACAATTCTTTCTGTAGCATCTATAGGGCCAAACTGAGAACCCAACTTAGTTGCTTCTTTTCTCTACCCTTGATGTCCCCTCTTCCCTTCCTCTTTGTTGTAAGGAACCCACTCATATTTAATGTGCTCGAGGAATTCCAAGCATCAATACCATTCAAATGCACCGGATTGTTGATTTTATACTCCCTATGTTTTTTAACGACTTTATTTGTTGGAGAGTGCATATTAGGGATAACAAAATGCCCCTCCTCTGACTAGGGAACAAAACCCTAGAATATATCTCAATGTTGAATCAAGTAGGATGTATTGAAAGTGGAAATGGTGATTGATGAGTCCCCATTTAAGGTATCTGATAGTTTCTTTTCCTGCCAGTAAAACACAAGAAAGGTTGAAGAAATACACTCGTTAGTGGGAAAATGATTTACCTTAATTATTTAATGAAGTGTTTAAAAGATTATTTATGTTATGTTTTGAAAGCGTTGTTATGAGCTAATTGCATGAAAAATGAGTTTGAATGAGCTGGTGTAGGTGCACTAAAGGACAACACACGAATCAAGTGAAGAACTGAAATAACATCACCAAACTTAGAGCCTTTTTCCGGATCTATAGAGAACGAACTGTTGTTCAAAGAGAATCAACATTTAGAAAATTTGTTAGGTTAAGCATTAGAATTATATAAATATGGACCTCTTGGGTAGCGAGAGGCCCCTGCTGCTATTTTGGAGAATTATTGTTTTACGTTTTATACCACTGAGACAGTTGTGTTACAGACCTGGTTTTAAACTATGAAGTTCCTATTTTAAATAAAGACTTGATGTTACTTACAATTCAACATTTATAAGTTCCATTCACTCCTGACACGTAAGTCATGAGATCTTACTGTTCAAGTATTTCTCATTATGTGTTTTGCATTGGTTGAATTTATATTGTAGATGAGAGTATTTTAAATAGCATTTAAAACACAAGATTTGATTTTTGTAGCAGTTGAACCTTTCTGATTCCATAGTTCATTATAACACATTCTATAGTTTGGTTACGCTGTGTTTGTAGTCTTGTAACAACATTCTGCCCAGGCATAATTTAACACCTATTTTCCTATGTACTTGCATTTACTTCTAAAGCAGCGATCTAGATCCTAAAGCCATGTGTTCATTTCGTTATTCTAACTGCTTATGGAGATTGATTACTTTCAGTATTTTTGCTTACATGATGATATCCACTTCTTAACATTTTGATTAAAAATTGCAGCATTAAATAATGGTATTTGGAACATAGCCTTAGCATTAGAGTATGTTAAATCAGACTTTGAGTTTTATGCATTCAATTTACAGTAATTACTCTTTAGGTTAAAGATCAAGCTTTCATTTACTCTAGAATAGACCTGTTATGCTTTTAGCATTCAATTCTATAGTATAATTTTGACTGCTTTCCGCAAGTTACTTCTTAAAGATATGCTTAGTGTTTCCTGTGTTTAATTTCTTAGACATAGATTTCCTGCTTTCAGTATTTGAATTTCTAGCATAGGAATTTCTCCTCCATAGATTAACAATCTTTTTTATAGTTTATTTAATCCTATTTAGGCAACTCTTTAAAAACATTGATACAAACACCCAACTTTGACAAAGACTATCCTAGAGAGCACATATAGTGCCTGCACCTCTGAAGTTTGTACATCCCCCGGGTTGATAATTAAAGTAGGCTCTTAGTCTAGGCTGCCCTCATTAGGCATCCATTCTGAGAGGCCACCACTTTTTGGCACCGTTGCTGGGGAGGTGCTAAATATTTTAGGAGACATCTTCAAAAACAACACAAAAAGAAAGAAAAAAAATCACATAAAAAAAAACATAAATATTTTTACCAATGAATGCCTCATTAGCCAAGGGATAGGTTTGGAAACTTTCTGCCTAAGCATCCCATGAGCAACAACAGTAACAACAGTTCTGACAATTCTCAATTTGAATTTCTAAACTCTGAAAAATACTCCACATACGATCCAAACAGAAACAACTTCTCTACTAGTTCCAGCTCAAACACCACTATGGCAGACGAAGAAGAGGAACCTAGGGAGTTGTTCAACTTCCCCATTAGCATAACTCTTGGAGGTGCTAGGATGAAGAATATCAACCCTAACAATTTTCCAAACTTCCATGGATTGAATTCAGAAGATCCTGACACATTCCTATTTTAATTTGAGTTAGTTTACAGATCTTTTGATTACACTACAGATGCACAAAAGCTAAGACTTTTTCCCTCCGCACTGAAATATTTATCACTTAGGTTGTTCATGAGTTTAGAGGAGGGAAATAGTATTATTAGTTGGGATCAGATGAAATAGACATTCCTAGAAAAATATAGGGACTACTGCAAAGCAAAGGATATAAGGGATGAAATATTTAGGATGCAGTAGGGAGACCAGGAATCCTTGGAAGACTATGCCTAGCATTTTCAGCTCGGCTACAAACGAGCTAACCATTGCACCCTAGACCCTAAATCGCTGAAACTTGTCCTTCTTAGAGGGATCAAAGAAGAGAATTTTGAGATCTTAAACCTCTTAGGAGATGGAGACATATTTCAGAAGACATATGACTAGATACTCTAGATCTTCAAGAACCATTCTAGGTCTGGGAAAAGTAAGAATGGGACAAGACATACACATCTACCCATAGAATCCTCATCATCTTTAGGACCCGATCTTACAAAATCTGATCTAGGAAACATGTTAGATGATATGAAGACCGACATCTTATAATCTTTGGCCATGCAACTTGATGCACTTTATATAAAAAAGAAGCAGGATGAAATTAACCAAGCCTTGATAGTATTATGTCCTCGTTGTAGAAAGAACCATGAGAAGGGGTAGCGCACCTTAAACACCATAGAAATATGTGGTATTTGCATTGATGACCACTCCACTGATAAATGTCCCCTCTTACCCTCATGTAAGGCTGCTATTCAAGATCTCACAGCTGAAGGAGCAATAGAACAACTCTGTTTTATAAATAAAAGGAGGAATATTTTTTTTAGACCATATCAACCTAGCAATCAAGCCTACTATAATCAGGGCCAAAAAAATTGGAACTCTACACCAACTGCATGGAAAGCACAGCCGAATCCAAATCAATGGCAACAAAATTAGTATCAGCGGAATCAACAAACTTATCAACCAACCTATCAACAACCTTATTATCCACCATCTTACCCTTCATATCCCCCACCTTTTGCTTCATCCACCACGAATTATGGGAATCAAAATCCTTATCCATCAAATTGGAGAGCTCCATTGCAGCAGCAACAACCACTCATCATGCCGCCCCCACAGACTCAACCACCCCCCAGACCCCCACCAATTCCATCCCAACCCATCCCAAACCCGAATAATAACAAACCTCCATAACAACAACAAACCTATAACATTGATATCATACAATTCCCTACCTATGTCGTACACACCATGGAAATAAATGAGATAAACCTCAGATCTGAAAAACATTGCAAAATACATCAACACAGAATATCCCACAAGTGGAAGCTCAAGAACAAACAACAAAACCATATGTTCAGCATCCGGATGAACCAAATCCTCCAGAGGAAGAAACCCAACCATTCCCACGAAACAGAAACCCTCCATTTCTAGAGAAACTCATACGAAGTACAAAAGAGGAAGAAGAAAATTTAATTTTAAACAAATTAAAACACTTAAACATCCAAATCCCGATTTTGCAAGCCATAAGGGATGTGCCCATCTGCAACAAATTTATTAGAGAAAATTGTCTGAAGAAACCTGGGAGAAGGAAGCGTGACCCACCAACAATAAATGGAGTAGGACAATTGGCTGATTTAATGCCGGGTATTATCATTAACCCTAAGTATCTTGATCCAGGTAGTTTTGTAGTGAACGTCACTATCAATAGCAAGCAAATAAATAAAATCCTAATAGATTTGGGAGCTGCTATCAACGTCATGACTAAGGAAACCATGATATACCTAGGACTTCAATCGTTGATCAAACCAACAACTACAGTACTCCAGCTAGCTGAAACATCCACTGTGAAACCCGAAGGGATGCTCGAAGACATTATGATCAATATTGAATCCTGGGAATACCCAACTGATTTCGTAGTAATTGAAGTCAAAAGTAAACTTAGTGGTTATCCAATCATACTAGGTATACCTTGGTTAGCAACTGTGGACGCTTACATAGGTTGACGATCAGGAAACATGACTGTCACTAGTGGACATGCCAGGAAGAAAATCACGATCTACCCACCAGCAAGGAAATCTTCATATTTAGAATATCAAAATTGGACTGATGATTATCATGACACACAAAATCAGAACCTACGCCCTATCCTAACAATTGATGATGCACTATCATTGAAAGCAATAGATGAAGATGGCCATATAGATAGGTTTATACAAAATGCATATTCTAACAATGCTGGTCTTAAATTATTATTTCCCACAACACAACAACAAGAAGGCGAAAGTTGAAACCAAAACTTAAATAAAGTGTGGGCAGAAGTACTACATGTGGAAAAACAATAAGAAAAAGGAAAGACAATGGAAATTATGCCTAGAAAGACAGTCAACATTAATTCCAATCTCAAGCCAGAGCAAGAAAAACAATTAATGAAAGTATTATCAGAACAAAATAAAGCTTTTGCCTGGACATATGTAGACATGAAAGGTATACATCCTGATATATGCAAACATCATTTTTACAACACAGAAGGTTCTATCCCTATCAAGTAGCCACAAAGGAGGTTGAACCCAGCATTAAAAAACATTGTCAAAGTAGAACTACAAAAATTATTAGATGCAGGGTTCATATATCCCATCTCTGACAGCGAATGGGTCTCACCACTAGTTATAGTGCCAAACAAAGGAGGCAAATGGAGAATTTGTGTGGACTACAGAGAGCTAAATAAAGCAACCAAGAAAGATCACTTTCCACTGCCATTTATAGATTAGGTGCTGGACACATTAGCTGGGAACAAGTATTTTTCATTTTTAGATGGCTTCAGTAGGTACAACCAAATTTTAATACACCCAGCTAATCAAGATAAGACAACATTTACATGCCCCTAGGGTACTTATGCATACAGAGTACTACTCTTTGGGTTATTGTTATAGCTTGAAATGACACCTCTCCATCCGTGACGATACTTGCATCCCTTGGTCGCATGACGACACTTCTTGAGATCAAGTTTAGTCACACAATAGGACATTTGTGCATGGAGGAGTCATTTGGGACACTAGAAATGGTTTAAATTACCTCATTCTTGACCCATTTGATGTATATGACCCTTAGCAACATTTTTCTAGACCAAACCATCTCTTGAAAATGAGCAGAAAAGCCTGTTTTTGGCCATTTTTTAACATGAGCGTTGGTACACAGGCATGATAGTAGCGTGTGCACCCTACTCTAGTGTACAATAGTAGCGTTCAAACCCTACTGAGCGTGAATCCACTATTGAAATAGTAGAACTCAAATCCATATGTACGCTACTTTATCTACTGTAGAGTAGCGTACACCCCTGTTTTGGTGAAAATCTCGAAATTCGAGTAAGTTAAGTTAGGTGGGAAACCTCTTGAGTGGTTATAACATCTTTTCCTCTTCCTTCACTGATTATATAAGGAGGGTAGAAGGGCCATGTGATGGGACCAAGCCAAATTACAAAGTTATGTTGGAGGAATGGAGACCCTCATCCCCCTCCCTTGTGCTTCAGTTTTGGTATACCCTAGCATAGTTGATTAGAGGCTGGAATCCTTGGAGAACAGAAGTAGGAGACCTTGAATCTAGGTTTCATGAAGTTCCAATCCTGAAGGAAGGTATAACTTTATGTACTTGCTTTCATTCATCAATAAAGATCAGACGTTCTTTCCTTTCCAAATATGACCTATTCTCGTATGCCTTAGATTTGATTACAGTTTGTTTATAATCTGATGGCTTCTTCTATTATGAATATCAGTCTTATATATGTAACCAAATGTGTTTGAGAAAGGTATCAAGTTGTTTTATAGGTCTGGGCATTGCGACACTGGATAGGCATTGAAGAGCGAGGGAGGCAAAGCTAGGATCAACCTTCTGAATGAGGTGCCTACATCTCTAAACCCTAATCTCTTCATTTATTTGTTGTACTTGTAGAATGCTTGTAAGTCTATCTTTATCACCGTAAGTTGGTAGTTTCTCCCCTTAACTATAGGTGCATTTTCCCCACAACAGAATGGCGACTCCGCTGGGGAAAGCCTAACTGCTTAGGGGTATCCAAGGTCATTTCTTCAGTCTTGTTTGATGTTCTTTGTTCATTTCCTTGATTAGGATCAGTTAGTAGGCTCTATTTGACCATGCTGGGCTTTTACAGACCCTTCCCGACCCTTAAAAACCCTTGTGGACCCAGGTGTGGGGGGTTTTAACCCCATTTTTTGAATTTTTCAACATGTACGCTACTGTTGTGCAGTACAATAGCAGCCTGGGCGCTAGTCTCCTTCATACACAATAGCACTCAAAATCTGGGTTTAAATTTTTGAGTTTTTTGGGTTGTGAACCCAAATCTTAGGGTTCTGGCAGCATTTTTGTGGTCCCTAATAACCCTAGGTTTGTGTTAAACCCCTGCAAGTGGTCTCCCATCCTTGTACTGATCCCACATTCATGATTTGAACCTCTTTTGATCAATTTGGGCTTGTTTGGAAAGTTTTTAGGCTTGTTGACCCAAGTTGGGGGGTTTTGGACCCGTTTGGTGTTTTGTACCCTAATTTGAGTCGGACTGAACCTGCTTGCCCCATTTCCACTGGATTTGAAACCTTTTGAGTCTTCTTGACCCTGTTTGTATCTATTTGAGTGAAATTTCTCTTTTAGATTGGCTTTTTATCCTCCCTTATGATTTTAAGTTTTCTTTTGTAGTGAAAGCTCAAGTGTTTTGGCTGTTGTTCAAGACCTTGTTTGCATTATTTATGTGCATACCTGAATTTACCAAACCATACTTCTTCATAGGTCATTTGCTTCGTTTGGGTCTAAAAGTAGTTTTTGTACACTTTTCCCAATGTTTGGCATGCTTACATCAATAAGAATTTGAAAGTCATATTTGGTAGTTTTTACTGTTTCATAATGATAACCTGAAAGTTTCTTTGCTTTGCTTTGATAGTAGGTTAGTTTCAGTTTTGTTTCTTACCTTTGGAAAGCATAAAGAATTTTGATTTATCTTCTTAATAGAGTACCTTGCAAGTGGCTTAAAAGATTTTAGAGTGCTTTGCATAAAAAAGAACAAGTTTTCTTTTGCATATCTAGTTGCTTGAGTAGATGCATTCTTAGGTTTTGAGTTTAATTTTGTACATTTAGACTTTATTTTTACCTTTTTTGCATTCAAAAGATTAAAAATTGCATTTGCAGATGCATTCTAGATCAGAATTTTAAGACATGCATTGAAAAGAAAAATATTTGTTTGGTGGTAAATATTTCATTTTCAGTACTGTATCTCTATTATAACCACTCTCACACACCCACTACCTTTTTGAGTAAGCATGTAACCTTTGAAATGAACTATAATAAAATTTACTATTAACATTTTCTTTTCTAGGTTACACTACACCAACTAGTCTTGGTTAGGATCTTGGGTTTAAAGCACCTTAAACCACCCAAGATCACACATTATGCAAAAATCATAGTTCGACTATCACAGGTAAACCCACTTCATTCAAAGCTTGCTTGGGATCTATGCAGTAGGTCTTGTGAGATCATATTGGTGGGAATACTCCTCCTACTTTCTGTTTCGAGCATATACCAGGATTGGATCGCATTTGGGGACTCTTTTGAGTTTCGGGCTCAGTTACCCTACCCACGCCTTATGATTTGATCAACAACTGTTCCCCCAAGATTTTTCAGTGTTGTGGTATCCTTAGTATCTGACCATAGGTTCATACACAGGTAACAGCAGAGGGTAAATCTGTTGTACCTAGGACAGACATGGGAGGAAATCCCTTGCAGGTCTTTGGGAGGGCAGTTGGGTGATTCCAGCACTTGCACCCTTAGTCATTGTATTGTGGACCCTGGGAAACTGTTCTTCATCCTTCATTGATCTATTCTGGGCCCTCATCATCCCAGACTCTTCTCTAGAAGGCATCTGTTTGCATGGTTTGATTTACCTACGACCTTTTTTAGTGGTGTGCTCTTTGTGCTACTTATTTTAGTTTTCCTTATAGAACTTCTTGTTCATTTGAGCATGAAACTTTGTCTAGCATTCCGGCGAGTGCCAATCAAGGTACCCCTGTTGTGGGGGATCCTTGTGCTGGTCCATTCATTGGAAACATTGGTGCTCCGTTAATGGCTACTTTGAATCTTCCTGGATTCACTATTGGGCTTCCGGTTTGGTTGTTTTCCACTCTGAATGCCTTGCATGCTCCTGACACTTATTTTGTGAGCACCTCAAATCAAGAGCATCAGAACCCTATGCCTCCCTTGCCAGTAACAATATCTCCTCCTCCTTCTGCCTCATGTGGCAAAAGTAGCAATACTAGTAACCAGCAGTCTAAAAGGAATAGGCGGAAGAAGAATAGGAAGAAGATGCCAAAACAAGGGGGCAGCAACCCAGCCTCTGTGAGTCATGCTGGGGGCAAGCACCCTTCCTCTGCAAGTCATGCAGGGGGCACCTACCCAGCCTCTGGAGGTCATGCTGGGAGTCATACTGGAGACACCATATCAGCCACTACAAGTCATGCTGAGGGATTTGACATTGTCAACAAACCAAACAAATAGAAGCTTAAGTTCCCTTATAAGTTTTGCGAGGGAGATCACCTTACTTACTTGTGCCCTGTACTTCCAGAAGTGCAAAAAGTGTGGTCCTTAGTTCAAAAGTCTGATGCTTCTAAGCAACCAGCCTCTGTGAGTCATGTTGGGGGCAAGTTGTCAGCCAATGCTAGTCATGCTGACAGTACTGACGTTGTAAAGGAGTCTAAACCTATAGGACGGAAACCAAAGTTCCCTTGTAAAATTTGTAAGGGATATCACCTTACTCACCGATGCCCTGCCATTCCAAAGGCACGAAGAGTGCGGTCCATGTCTGAAGGAACCTCTGTTCCTCAGTTGTCGATAGATTCCCTGCAGTCAGATCAACCTTTGGTTGATAAAGTGGTTGAACCAATGCAATCTCTGGTCGACCCCACTCTTGCTTCAGAGAGTGAAGTGATCGAATCGATGCAATCTTTGACCGATCCCATCAGTCCTTCGGAGATTGATGCACCTACTGCTGAAGTCTTCTAGATTACTAGTTTGGATATTCCTGAAAAAGGGGGCACTTCATCTGTGCCATGTGAATCCCTACCAAGCCCTAGGATTGTTTCCCTTGATTGGAATAGTCTAACCGAGCCTCGTCTTCCTTCCTCAACACCTTTCCAGATAAAGGTTGATATCGGGAACCATACGGTTGATTGATGCATTTTTTATGAAGGTGCTTCTGTTAGTATCTTATCCGCTTATGCTTGGAGAGATTTGGGTTTCCCTAATGTTATTCCAACTGCTAATTAGCCATTGACCTTTGATAGAAGACCTAGTGAACCGATCGGATTCCCCCGTCAGGAACCTCTTACTTTGGGTGGACAAACAATCTTAGTTGATTTTATGGTTTTAAAGGACCCTGTAGATTTTGATATGATCCTCGGGTGTGATTATGTTTATGCTATGCATGCTGTGGTTTCTACGCTCTTTCGTGTGATGCATTTCCCTCATAACAAAAGCATCGTCACTATCGACCAGCTTGCATTCGTTGATCCTCCTTATTACCCAATTGTAGACCAGTCAGATCCCTTGTCATTGGGCACTACTATGTCACATGGGACTTATGTGGCATATTGTTCCTTGAGTAAAACTGCTACTGAGAAGAAGTCTGTGAGTTCATGCTTACCTTCTCGGGGCTTGGTCCCAGCTTTTGACCAAGTGACACCTCTATTTGAATGTCTAGATATGTGTTCTATCTGGGATGATATACTTCCTTCCGATGAAGTTTTTCTAGAGTCCATAATACATTCTGCCATTCATTTGGATATTGATCCAGTTGCAGTTATGTCCAACCCCAGTTTGACCTTAAAGTATGATCTTCCTACTATTGATTCTTTGGACTCTCCTATAGATCCGCAAATCGGTGTTCCTACTGAGTTTGATTCTGCTTCTAGAGTTTTCAACTCCTGTGATGATGAATTTGTTTCTGTAGATTCCATCATGTCCTTCAAATTTGATCTTCATCCTGAAGTTTATCTTGTTGATTGTAAGTCCTCGGGCTTGGGTACCATAGAGTCTTCATTTGAAATCTCTGCCTTGTTTATGCCTATTGTTGATGATAGTGAAGTTGAAAGTATTCCTACCACAGTGACTTGTATCGGGTTTTTCTTTACATATGTTTTAAATATGATCTTGGTACTAATGTTTCTTGGAGACAGGATTCTTAGTTGGATGTATACTTGCTTACTGGTCCTTTTCGATACCTTGTGAAACCATGTTAGGTATATTCGGAACCTTGCATATAGGTTTAGGCTTCCCCGCTATTATGTTGCATTTGAACCTTTTGCCATCTGAATTCGCCATAGGGTCGAACCTGCTGGATATTGTTGTGTTATCCATCTCTTTATGCATTGTGCACCAGTCCGACAGTAGAGCCTACCTAACATGGGTCACCCTAGTCAGCACCCTTATGCCTTTCTGGTGCCCATGCTAAGTTTTTTTCATAGGCTTGGGAGCCTTTTTAAATTTGCCATGACTTTGAGAAGAAGCCTCATATCTTTCTTCCTCATCTATTTCTGGCCATCCCTGATAAGGCTCCCATCTTTATGTTCAAGTTGTATGTGCATTTGTTATGATCCCGCTTGCGCTAATGAGCCCGAAGTCGGCTTCCACGCTTTTAGATCATTATATAAGCCTCCATCTCTGATCTTATTTCCGCTAAGCCCTGTATCATTTTGCCCTCACAATTTGATACCTTTTACCTGGAGGAGACACACCCTGAGTGTACTTATCTTGCTCATGTTCTTTGCAGTAGGCATAGCTTTGTTCCATGCACTTGGAGCTAGTTTTGCATGTCCCTGACACTCGTCTCCTCCCATTTCGAGCATTCTTTTTTTACTTCGAGCTCGTTAAAAATAGTAAGTAGATTTCGAGCATTCTTCTTTTACTTTGAGCTCGTTAAAAACAGTAAGTAGGTTTCGAGCATTCTTCTTTTACTTCGTGCTTGTTAAAAACAATAAGTAGGTTTCGAGCATTCTTCTTTTACTTCGAGCTCATTAAAAACAGTAAGTAGGTTACAAGCATTCTTCTTCCTTCACTTTGAGCTCGTTAAAAACAATAAGTAGGTTACGAGCATTCTTCTGCCTTCACTTCAAGCTCATTAAAAATAGTAAATAGGTTACGAGCAGTCTTCCACCTTTCCTTCGAGCTCGTTAAAACAGTAAGGAGGCTATGAGCATTTCTTCCACCTTTCCTTTGAGCTCGTTAAAAACAGTAAGGAAGTTATGAGCATTTTCTATATCTCCTTGGAGCTCATTAAAAACAATAAGGAGGTCATGAGTTTACTTTTCCGGACTCGTTAAACCTTTACGGAAAAGATCCCTGTGGAGTTCTTTTAAGCCCTTTTCAGACTCCTTAAATAGGAAAAGTTTGCCGAGCATAGTTGTCTTTTCAGGATCATTAAAATAACTGAACCGACATCCACTTAGGTATAGAATTACCCCTTTTCTGGGCCTTGGTGGATAATTTATGGAAGAGGTATACTCTAGGTATACTCTTGTATGCGCTAGAAGAGTACTTCTTCCATCATTTTACACTTTTTTGCGGAAGGAGACTAACTTTACGAAAAAGGACCTTTGGAGTCATCTTTATTGTTTTCAGACTCTCGAAATGTGAAAACACCAAGCGATCATTCACCTACTCGGGCTTGATGTGAAATCCATGAGATGGTTGATAGAGGACTGTTTAAGTTTTTCAACTCTATAAACAAGAAAACACCGCCGAGCACATACCAATCCGGGCTTGATATAAAATCCACGGATAGGTGTATAGAGGACTGTTTAAGTTTTTCAACTCTATAAGCAAGAAAACACCGCCGAGCACAGACCAATCTGGGCTCGATATAAAATCCACAGATAGGTGTATGGAGTTTTCTTCTAGGTTTTTCAGACTCCTTAAATATGAAAATACCATCGAGCATGCTTTAGTTCTTTGTCAATCTCGTTAAAAAATGAAAAAAAAAGGGAAGGGAAGAATGTTAAAATATCTTTCAATATGATGGCAGCAATTCAACTATCTCTTTCAACAAAGCACCTGTTTTGAGTCTATCAAACAAGTTGGGTTCTAGTGTTGGCCTTAGGGTAAACTTGATCTCAGAGTTCTTACTCCTCCATTTGGTTAGTCTTCCGATCATATGGAGAATCTGTTAATGTCTCCTACATTGTAGACTTCCATCGTGGTCCCTTTGTGTTCAAAGCTGCCTAAGTCACTCTTGTGTCGTGCTCACTGTTCAAGGATATAACCTGTGTCGGCCATTCTGCAGTTTCCTTGACCTCATGTGTGGGCCATTCCTTGGTGTCAGTATGTTTCATGGTGTTCAATCCTACTCCAAATCAGCTCATACCTATTGAGTGTCCCTCGTGTTGAATGATGGAGGATGCATTAAGGCCTCCCTTCCAACAGACTTCTTCCCATCGACTTCAACTCATTGTACTCTGGCAATGAAGTTTAGAGTTTCGGTTAGTACCTTAGGGATTGCAGTCATTAGTGGCAGTTTCCCTCGTTATTGGATAGATGGGAATACATCAATGTCTCATATCTGATGGATTCTTCAAGTGTTCGACGGCAAGACCACTTATTCGCACTTCCTTGAATGTACTAGGTACCTTGGGTTCCATTTTCATTATTGGTGGACACCCTCGCGTTTGTTAACGGTATACATCAATGACCGGTAATCAAATGATACCTCCCATGTTCTACAACAACTCATTTATTCGCATGGATAGGTTTGTACCTTGGATTGTTTTTAGATGAAGACCTTGGGATCCTCGATAGCATCACCTCATTTATGTTATCTCCCAAGTTATGCAAGACCGAGCCACACTCTTTTTGGGCCCTTGATGAGACATAGATCCAGCTTGTTCTCTATGTCTATGTTCTCCAATTTTGACATAGATCCACCTTGTATTTATGTGGCTATGTTTACACTTATGTTCCTCATGGATCCATGCTTGTATTTTAGTGGTCGTGATATATGCATCAGTATTTGAATCATTATTGTATCCTCTTGGAGGTCATGTTCCACCATTTGAACATGGACAGTTACCCCAAGGATGAGTTTGTCTGACATTGCCTTTGCTTTCAGGTCCTTCATTTGAGCCTATGATTGTTGGTTTCTCCATTCCTCCATGATTCAACTCTTTGTTATTTATAATGTATTTCGGCCATCGTTTCCCGCACTCCCTCTGACCTCATACATTAGGGGGCATCTGTTATAGCTTGAAATGACACCTCTCTGTTCGTGACGATACTTGCATCCCTTGGTCGCATGACGACACTTCTTGAGATCAAGTTCAATCACACAACAGGACATTTGTGGATGGAGGAGTCATTTGGGACACTAAAAATGGTTGAAATTACCTCATTCTTGACCCATTTGATGTATATGACCCTTAGGAACATTTTTCTAGACAAAACCATCTCCTGAAAATGAGCAAAAAAGCATATTTTTGGCCATTTTTTAACATGAGCGCTGGTACACAGGCATGATAGTAGCGTGTGTACCCTACTCTAGTGTACAATAGTAGCACTCAAACCCTACTGAGCATGACTCCATTGTTGAAATAGTAGCTCTCAACTCCATATGTATGCTACTTTGTCTACTATAGAGTAGCATACACCCTTGTTTTGGTCAAAATATCGAAATTCGAGTAAGTTATGTTGGTTGGGGAACCTCTTGAGCGGTTATAACTTATTTTCCTCTTCCTTCACTAATTATATAAGTAGGGTAGAAGGGCCATGTGATGGGACCAAGCCCAATTACAAAGTTATGCTGGAGGAATGGAGACCTTCATCCGCCTCTCTTGTGCTTCAGTTTTGGTAAACCCTAGCATAGTTGATTAGAGGATGGAATCCTTGGAGAACAGAAGTAGGAGACCTTGAATCTAGGTTTCGTGAAGTGCCAAGCTTGAACGCAGGTATAACTTTATGTACTTGCTTTCATTCATCAATAAAGATCGGACGTTCTTTCTTTTCCAAATATGACCTATTCTCATATGTCTTAGATTTGATTATAGTTTGTTTATAATTTGATGTCTTCTTCTATTATGCATATCAGTCTTATATATGTAACCAAATGTGTTTGAGAAAGGTATCAAGTTTTTTTGCAGGTCTGGGCATTGCGACACTGGATAAGCATTGAAAAGCGAGGGAGGAAAAGCTAGGATCAACCTTCTGAATGAGGTGCCTACATCTCTAAACCCTAATCTATTCATTTATTTGTTGTACTTGCAGAATGCTTGTAAGTCTATCTTTATCACCGTAAGGTGCATTTTCCCCACAATAGTTATGTAATGATCCAGCAACATTCCAAAGGGCCAGACTTAGTATATTCTCTGATTTCATAAATGATCAAATGGAAGTCTTCATGGATGACTTCACACCTTATGGACAAAACTTTGATCAAGCATTGAGCCATGTTGAATTGGTATTAAAAAAATGTATTGAGATGAGCCTATGCCTTAGCAATGACAAATGCAGAATGTTAATGGAAGAAGGCATCATTCTAGGGAATCATATATCACAGAGGAGGATAGAGGTTGATTAAGAAAAAGTCCCAGTAATCAAAATGCTACCACCACCTGTCAAACAAAGGGATGTGAGAAGTTTCCTTGGGCAAACAGGATTATAGAAGGTTAATTGAAAATTATAGCAAAATTGTTGCCCCGATGTTTGCACTTCTCACAAAATACACTGAGTTCATATGGAAAAACAATTGCATGACATCATTTGAAAATCTAAAGGAGAAAACAATTACAACTCCAGTACTCCAAGGACTAGACTGGACACTTCCATTCCACATCCGCTCTGATGCATCAGATAAGGCAATCGAGTCTGTCCTTGGACAAGAAAAAGAGAAGAATCCCTATGCAATATATTATATCAGCAAGAATTTAGCAGGGGCAAAATTAAATTATACTATAACAAAGAAGGAATTTTTGGTTGTCATCCATGCCATCAATAAATTCAAACACTATATCACTGGCTACCAAGTCTTTGTTCATACCAACCATTCGGCCATAAGATATCTACTGAACAAACCCAACATAAGTGCTCAAGTAATTAGATGGATGCTACTACTCCAAGAGTTTGACATCACCATTTTAGACAAGCTAGGTAAACACAATGTAGTGGTTGACTTAATTCTATCTATGCTGACACATGCACAAGACAGTGAAGTAATCAACGACAGTTTTCCAAATGAGCACCTTTTTTCCATATCCACAACAAGCTCGTGGTTTGCTGACATTGCAAACTATTTAGTGTCTGGAAGTTTCCAGAACATTACAGTTACAAAGAAAAGACAAAAATAATAAGGAAAAGTGCAACATACACATGGATAGAAGGCATGCTCTTCAAGCAAGGACCTGATCAAATACTCAGAAGGTGCATCAGAGAAGACGAAGTGCATGACATAATGCATGCCACTCACAATGAACCATGTGGAGGACACTATGCTGCAAAGAGGACAACCTATAAGATTTTACAAACATGATACTATTGGCCAACACTCCACAATGATACTTATGAATATGTTTCACACTGTGATGACTGCCAAAGGATGGGAAAACCAACACAAAAGGAAGAAATTCCCCTGCATCCACAGATCTCCTTGGAGGCATTCGAAAAATGGGGATTTGATTTTGTGGGTCCAATCAACCCACAATAAAATCAGAAAACCTGCATCCTAGTATGCACTGACTACCTCACAAAGTGGATTGAGGTAGCAGCACTTGCTGTAGCTAATGAAACCAATGTAGAAAAATTCTTCATTGAGAAGATATTTCTTAGGTTTGGAGTACCAAGAGAACTAGTTTCTGATCAAGGCGCACAATTTACATCAAATTTAATAGAAGACTTGCTTAAGAGAAACAAAGTCAAGCACAGACAGTCCTCCTCCTATCACCCTCAAGCAAATGGTCAAGTTGAGGTCACAAACAGAGAATTAGAGAGAATCTTGACAAAGACAGTCCAACTCCACAAAAGCGATTGGGCTGACAAAGTAAGTGAGGCAGTTTGGGCCTATAATACCACATGGAAGACAACAATAAGATTCACACCATATGAACTAGTATATGGAAAGAAAGTCATGCTACCAATTGAATTTGAAATAAAAACATTAAGAATTGTAGCAGAATTGAATATGGAACTATCAGGAATACATTAAGAACGCATGCTACATTGAATCAACTGGATGAGCAACACTAGCAAGCACTTGCCCACACTGAAATCATCTAGCAACAAAGAAAGAAGTGGCATGACAAACACCTAAAGGATAAAAAGTTCAAGCAAGGTGATTGGGCACTACTTTATGACTCTAGGTTTCACACATTCAAAGGAAAACTAACAACTAGATGGCTAGGACCTTACATCATTGAGCATATCTATGACAATGGAGCAATCAAAATTGTTACAATAGACAAACAACAGTTTCCCATGATAGTGAATGGACATCGGCTACAAATTTACAAAAAAACATAGTCAAAGGAAGAGTTTTCATAGGTACTCTACCAGCAACAACTGATGCTGATAGAGAATATGGAATATTATTAAAAAATGATGAAAGAAGAAAAGAAAAAAGAGAAAAAAAAATGAAAAAGAAAAACAAAGGAAGAAATGAAATTAAAAAAAAAATAAATAAATAAATAAAAAGGAAAAGAAAGAAAGAAAATAAATATTGTTGAACGAATAATAGGACAAATTATAGTGCCATGTACATACCTATGAAGATGCAGCATGAGTAATTACAAAGAGAAATATAAAGCAAAGGAAACATCAATATGCAAGCGAGCCAGCTAACAAATCAAGCGAGCCCGAAAATTATCAACGATTACAGCAATCAAGCGAGCCATACATGTATTCAAGAGAGACAACAAAAGATATCTACCACTACAAGAATACATCAAGGCACACTGTTCAATCAACTTTGCCATATGATCACACAAGCCTACCACATATTCAAGCGAGCCAACATAGAATGGGATCAAAAATAAATGCACAGCATTATCGCAATCTCAAATCTGAAATGGCACAAAGTTCAAATGAAGGTTGTTGATGTATATGTAACTTCGGAATGTATTTCATCTATGTATTTCATATATATATTTATTGTACCCTTATAAGAGATGTGTTATTCCTCTATAAGGAAGTGTCATCATGTGGATTGACAAGTGTCGCAAGTGTGTATACTTACCGATGGGTTATTAGACAACCATGTGTGGGGTCGGCCCTGAAATATATATTATATTGTGGATGTATCTAGATAGACAATTCGGCCCCATAGTGTAACTGGGTAAACAGGTTAGTATAAATAGAGATTGGGAGATCTCTATTTTGATCATTCAGAAAGTCACACTTCTCTCACTCAGAAAGTGGCGCACTAGTGAGGAGGAGGATCATCTGCTACTAGGAGACTATCTCAGTGTATTTTGGTTGTACCTTGGTTGAGCCATTGATCTCTCTATCTTTGAGGAAGTTGTGGGGTTCTTCAGCTTAGGGTTTTCCCCATGGAAAATCTGTGTCTCTTGTCTCTCATGCTTTTGATTCTTGTGATGCTTGTCATGCTTATTGTGATTTTTATGCATTGATATAATGTATATGTTATTCTCTTAGTGAAGATCCTAGAGTATTTTGAATTAATGCTCAAAATTTAACATTGTATCAGAGCTAACCTGAGAAGAAGACATTTTGCAGTGACGGAAACTTGAGTTTCTTGTTTATTGGGTTTCTCTCCACATATTTTGGAAAAGTAGTATAGTATATTGATTCTACTCATTAAGGAGAATCCATCTATCTAATCAGAATTCAATTCTGAGCATTTTGAGATTTGGCCCTAAAAATTAGGGTTTCCACAAAAATAGGAAGTTCTAAAATCTGAAGACATAGCTGGAAGCTCCTTGTAAAAATCAAAGTTTAGAGATTTAGATCGAGATTTTTGGTTGGGTAGATCTCCAAGAAACTCAAACCCTAATTCAGGGCTCTCCCTAGTGAACCCAGGAGGACAAAAAGTCAAATTTGATGGGTAAAACTTTGCTGATCTCAAATTTTGAATGCACTAGGCTGATGATCTCATCAAGGCACATCTTTCTATCCTTTGAGAAAGTTGAAATTCACATTTTGAATTTTTAGGGTTTTTTCGACAAACCCTAATCCGGGACTAGATCCAGTTTTCAGCATTTCAAGTGGTAAGACCTAAATCTTTTCTATTTCTATTTGAAGTACTCTTTAAAATGTCTCACCACACCATATTGAGGATAAGATTGAAGGGGCTAATAACTTCCGAGCTTGGAAGTATAGGATTGGGTTAATCTTGGAAGAGAATGACTTGGACTCATATATAAAAGAAGATATCCCTATCTCAGAGGATGAAGAGGATAAAGTATTGCATAAGAAGAACTTGGTGAAGGCAAAGAGAATCATTGCTGATTCTATCAAATACCATCTCATTCCCCATGTGTCTTCTCTAAAGACACCCAAAGAGATGTTTGACTCTTTGACCAAGCTATTTGAAGGGAAGAACATAAATCGAAAGATGACCCTGCGGAACTAATTGAAAGGAGTAAAGTTTTAGAATGCAGAAACCATTCAATCTTATTTTTCAAGGGTCTCCCAGATCAAGGAACAACTAGAAGCAGTGGATGAAATGGTGGAGAATGGTGAAGTTGTCATGACCACTCTGAATGACTTACCTAGGTCATGGGACTCCTTCATTCAAAGAATCTGTGCAAAAAAGAAGTTGATTTCCTTCAGTAGACTACGGGAAGAATGCTCACAAGAAGAAGCAAGGCTTTTGGCACAAGAAGAAAATATGGGGAATGAAGATCAAGCTCTCATAGCTCACACCAAGAAAGGGAAGTCCAAGAGAGAGCCATCTCACTACAAGAAATATTCACATCACTTCAAAGAAAGACGAATATGGTTCACCTGTAATGAGAAAGGACATATTGCCATAAATTGTCCCAAGAACAAGAAGGACAACAACAACTTCAACAAGAAGAAGAAGGGTAGCAAAAGAAGGTTCCATGCTCATGCTGTCGAGGATGATGAACCACCCAAGAAGAAGGCTAGGGCAGAAAGTGATGATAGTAATGATGACTCATCAAGTGAAGAAGAGTATGTTCTGATCTCTACTCTCACAGGTACTATCTCCCATGGTTGTAATGATTGGTTGATTGACAGTGGGGCTTCCAAACACATGACTGGGTTTAAGGAATCTTTTGTGAATCTATCTTATCATGAATCACCCCATAAGGTGAAACTTGGGGATGATTATCAATACCCAATCAAAGGAAGTGGTGAATCCTCCTACAACATAGATTCTAGAAAATATTTGAAGATGAAAGATGTCCTTTATGTAGTTGGGCTCAAGAAGAATTTACTCTCCATCTCTGCATTGGATGCAAAAGGTATGAGGGTTGCATTTGTGGATGGCCAAGTCCTAATGTGGCCAAAGGGAAGACCATAGATGATGCAGTAGTGATTGCAGAGCAAAAGGGAGGTTTGTATAAATTGAAGGGACAACCTGAACATGCCATGATACATGAATCCATGGAGCCAAGTGAACTTTGGCATAGAAGACTTGCTTATATGCACTATAGGGCACTTCCAATAGCAAGCAAGGTTGTAGAGGGTCTTCCTGTAATCAAGAACAAACATGAAGGTGTTTGCAAAGGATGTGAAAAAGGTAAGAACATTAAGAAGGCTTTCCCAAGCAGTGAAAGCAAGGCAAAAGACATCCTGAAAATCATCCACTCAGATATATGTGGTCCTATGTCATCCAGTTCTCTGAGTGGGTATGTTTACTATGTCTCATTTATTGATGAATTCTCTAGGAAGACTTGGGTATACTTCTTAAAGAACAAAGATGAGGTGTTTGATAAGTTCAAGGAATTCAAAACCTTGATGGAGAATCAAACTAACAAGAAGATCAAAACAATCAGATACGACAATGGTCGAGAATTCACCTCAGGTGACTTCAAGAAACTTTGTAGTGATTCAGGGATTAAGAGGGAGTTGACTGCTCCTTATAATCCTCAATAGAATGGAGTTGCAGAAAGGAAGAATAGAACAATCATGGAAGTAGCAAGGGCAATGCTGCATGACCAGGATCTACCTATGCATCTATGGGCAGAAGCAGCTAGAACAGCAATATATGTGCAGAACAGAACACCCCACAAGATATTGGACAACAAAACTCCATAAGAGGTATTTTCTGGTAAGAAACCTGAAGTTTGTCATCTCATAATATTTGGTTGTCTAGTATACACTCATGTCCCAAAGGAAAAGAGGACCAAACTAGATCCTTCAGGAAAGAAGGGTATCTTTGTGGGTTACAGTGAAAGCTCAAAGGCTTACAGAATATACTTTCCAGGGTTCAAGAAGATTGATGTCAGCAAGGATGTAACATTTGATGAAAACTCAGCATTCATCAAATCAAGAAAGGCACCTATCGAAGTTTATGAAGAACCTAAGGAAACTAGATTTCAAGACACTACCATGACTGAAGCAATTCCAGAAGTTGTTCATAAGTTTGAAGATCCGCAAGAACCTGTAGATCCACCCCGTGAGGATAACTCTCACAAGAGGAAGCCTGCATGGGCTAGAGAGCTCATTCAAGATGCAGAAAGATTTGGCATTCAAGAAGAAGAACACAGAGCAAAGAAGAGAACCAGATCACATACCAGCTATGTTGCTTTACTCTATGACATTATGAACAAAGAACCTTCCAGTTATGAAGAAGCAGCGAAAAAGAAAGAATGGAAGGATGCCATGGTTGAGGAATACCAATCAATAATGAAGAATGATGTTTGGGATGTTGTCCCAAGACCTAAAGAGAAGTCTGTTGTGACTTCCAAATGGATCTACAAAATCAAGCATGCTACAGATGGCAGTGTAGAGAAATACAAAGCAAGATTCGTAGCTCCTGGCTTCTCTCAGAAAGAGGGAATAGATTATGAAGAAAATTTTGCACCTGTAGCCAGGTATACTTCCATCAGTACAGTACTTGCCCTGGCTACAACAATGAAATGGAAAATACACCAGATGGATGTCAAGACCTCTTTCTTGAATGGTGTAGTTGAAGAGGAAGTATATGTGGAGCAGCCACTCGATTTCGAAATACATGACAGGGAGTCATATGTGTGCAGATTGAAGAAAGCCTTGTATGGCTTGAAGCAAGCTCCCATAACTTGGTATCGTAGGATGGACAGTTTCCTATCTAGTTTGGGCTTTACCAAGAGTAAAACGGATTTCAACCTTTACTACAAGGTTGAGGAAGGGAATCCTGTGATTCTACTTCTGTATGTGGATGACCTATTTGTAACAGGAGATGACAGATTGATTGCAGATACTAAGAAGAAGCTTGTTTCCAAGTTCGATATGAAAGATTTGGGAATGATGCATTATTTCCTAGGTATGGAGGTGTGGTAGAGTGCAGGTGGGATCTTCCTTGGTCAAGGAAAGTACATTGTAGATATCCTGAAGAGATTCGGGATGATGGATTGCAAGGCCATAGCCACACCTATGGCATCGAATCTGAAGCTTCTATGTGATGCTTCATCTGAGCCAGTTGATATCTCTATGTATTGTCAGATGATTGGGTCCTTGATGTACCTGACGAACATGAGACTAGATATTTGCTTTGCAATGAACACATTGAGCCAGTTCCTGACGGATCCGAGGAGTGTTCACTTGGTTGTTATAAAGCATGTTCTGAGGTACCTGAAGGGTACAGTGGATTATGGGCTCAAGTATGAAGCGAATCAAAAGTTTAACCTACAGGGTTATGTTGATTCAGATTGGGCTAGCAGTACTGCAGATAGGAAGAGCACATCTGGGTGCTGCTTCAATGTGGGATCATGTGTGATCTTTTGGTTTAGCAGAAAGTAGTCCTGCGTATCACTGAGTACAGCTGAGGCAGAGTATGTTGCAGCCTGTTCAGCTAATTGTGAGGCACTATGGCTACGAAAGCTAATGTCTGAGTTATTTGATGTCCCATTGGATGCTACCGGTATATTCTGCGATAACCAGAGTTGTGTGAAGCTGTCTGAGAACCCAGTGTTTCATGACAGGTCGAAACACATAGAGATCAAATATCACTATATCAGGGATATGGTGCATGTTGCGACGACCGAGCAGATTGCAGATGTGCTGACGAAGCCACTAGCCAGGGTGAAGTTCAAGTACTTCAGGGAGAGGCTTGGTGTTCTTCAGATCGAGGACACTTCAAGGAAGAAGTGATGGACACATTTGCTGAAGCCATTCCAAGTAGGTTGGAAGGAGGATCCTTCACATGGCTGTGGATGTAAGTGCTGGATGATGAGCATTAGGATGATGTTCTAGTTTTTGCTTTGTATGATCAGTTGGATCATTTATATGTATATGTATGTACGCATCATGTTGGATGCTGGATATGATTAGTTGGATCATTTATATGTATGTACGCATCATGTTTGATGTTGGATATGATCAGTTGGATCATTTATATGTATGTATGCATCATGTTGGATGTTGGATATGATGGGTTGGATCATTTGTATGTATTTTGTATTTGCATCAAGTTGGATGCTTGGACCATGTATCTGTATATGTATCAGGTGGATACATTGTATGATCAGGTAGATCATGTATATTGATATGTATTAGGTATGATCAGGTAGATCATGTATGTTGATGGAT
Source organism: Larix kaempferi (assembly GCA_027924585.1). NCBI lineage: Eukaryota > Viridiplantae > Streptophyta > Pinopsida > Pinales > Pinaceae > Larix > Larix kaempferi. The sequence goes on along the minus strand of BSBM01000042.1, from coordinate 10,469,203 downwards.
ACATTGTCTGGATCATGTATCTATGTATCAGGTGGATACACTATGTATGATGATATGTATCAGGTAGATACTTGGTGTGCATTAGATGGATGCATTGTATGATCCGGGTGATCGTGGATGACGAGCTTCTCCAGATGATATGCAGCATGATGTTGCAGTGATGATGATCAGGATGATCATGTGTACATGAGGATGATGTATGGTGAGTATTAGATGATACTTTGTGGCCATGGATCAGGTTGTGCAGATGAGCATGTCTGGGAGATCCTATAGGTTGGAGCTGCGTACCCATAATAGCCTGGGTTACTCTTTCGAGACCTTGCTCTAGGAGGACATGTAATTTGTGCCCCGGGAGATCTTCAGGTTGGAGTTGTGTACCCGTAACATCCTGATATGCTCTTGCGAGGTTTTTTCCTATGGCATGTAATTTGCTCCTAGGAGATCTGGACAGGATTAAAAAGGACTCAAATGCTTCAGCCAGGTTTTGCCATGACCACATGTAATTTGCTCCTGGGAGATCTGGATAGGATGAAAAAGGCCTCAGATGCTTCAGCTAGGTTTGTGGTGGACCACATGTAATTTGCTCCTGGGAGATCTGGATAGGATGAAAAAGGCCTCAGATGCTTCAGCCAGGTTTTGTGGTGAGTTCACATGTAATGTGCTCCTGGGAGATCTGACAGGTAGAGCTGTGTGCTCGTAACAGCCTGGGATGCTTCAGCCAGGTTTTGTGATGGGTCACATGTAATGTGTGCCTTGGAGATCTGACAGGTAGAGCTATGTGCTCGTAATAGCCTGGGATGCTACAGCCAAGTTTTGTGATGCATGTAATAAGTCCTGAGGATTCCACAGTATGGCCAGTGATGATGAAGACCTGCAGGTGGTGGTCCTACATCCAATATGAAAAAGGACTGGCTTTGTAGAACTTCCTATGATCAATAGAGTCAGAGATGGGTTGAGATAGCAGCAGCAGTGACGATGATGATGACGATGATCCTGAGAAGGAGACTTGTCTAGAAGAACTGTGTCGAGAAATACCTTCCTAGTTAAGAGGGAGTGTTGATGACTTCAGAATGTATTTCATATATATATATTTATTGTACCCTTATAAAAGATGTGTTATTCCTCTATAAGGAAGTGTCGTCATGTGGATTGACAAGTGTCGCAAGTGTGTGTACTTGCTGATGGGTTATTAGATCACTATGTGTGGGGTCGGCCCTGAAATATATATTATATTGTGGATGTATCTAGATAGATAAGTCGGACCTATAGTGTAACTGGGCAAACAGGTTAGTATAAAATAGAGATCGGGAGATCTCTATTTTGATCATTCAGAATGTGGCGCACTAGTGAGGAGGAGGATCATATGCTACTAGGAGACCATCTCAGTGTATTTTGGTTGTACTTTGGTTGAGCCATTGCTCTCTCTATCTCTGAGGAAGTTGTGGGGTTTTTCACCTTAGGGTTTTCCCCATGGAAACTCTGTGTCTCTTGTCTCTCATGATTCTGATTCTTGGGATGCTTGTCATGCTTATTATGATTGTTATGCATTGATATACTGTATATGTTATTCTCTCAGTGAAGATCCTAGAGTATTGTGAATTAATGCTGAAAATTTAACAAAGGTGATACAACAAATTCAAACAAGCCAAAGAGAAATGAAGACAGCACACGTAACTACTGACATGCAAAAATTTACTACGGAACATACCAAATCTACTATAGAATCCTGTACACACAGAAATCAAGCCAGCTCTTCAACTCAGCTACATTAAGGCATAACCAGGTAATCTCTAAACATGTTTGTTATATTCTTAAGGTCAAATCATTATCCTCGAAATAGTTATTTTTTAAGCTGAGGACCGCTTTTCACTAAAGTCGGGGGAAAGGTTCAAATTACAAAATCATGATTACACACCCCCGTCATATCAGCAAATGATGAACCCGCATAAAACAACCATACTTCCCAATAATCGGAGCAGAAGTTCAAAGTACAATCATGAAACAAAATGAAGGGCTTGGTTATGGAAAGAAATGGAGAAAGTGGCAAGTACAATGAACAATGATGAGGTTAAGTGTAGAAAAATAGTTAAGTAAGGCTGTATAATCTTCCAAAGGGCTAGTTTTGAATATATGAACCTCTTAGAACTCTCCAGATGCAAGGAACCAGAAGTAGTATGGTCACCCAGCCAATAATTCAGTCCGAGCGTGTAATTGATCCCGACCAGTTGAGGTAAAAGACACAATTCAAAAATTTTGCTTTTTGTTGATTATAGAAGAGGTTTTAAGATGACAAAGGGGTTCAAGAAAAGCGAACCAGAGGAACATAGTGCTATTTTTCAGAACCCATGAATCTTAACATTCATTCGCAATGCGAATTGGATGCCTCTCATCTTGGGATTGAGAGGATACAATGCAGGGGTGGCTATGGAATTTGCAAGAAATTTGAAACATATCAAGGCTGAATAGTTCATCACCCGAGTGAAGGGGTTACGTATAAGGTTGGATGACGAAGCAATTGCTAAATACATTGGTCTGCCAATGGGTCTGCATTGGGGCAGGGACGATAGGGAGTCAAACCATGAAGCAAAGAAAGCATTATTCGAAAGAGGGGAGGCTTACGACGAAGATAAAAATGGAGTCAAGATGCTCTCCATGCTTGCTCCGTGGGTTGAAATGGCTTCCATTGTCCAGAAATATATTACATGCACTGGTAGGTTGAGCTATGTCCCCATTTTTCATTTTCAAATTCTAGAACTGTTGAGGCATAGGGCCCGTCATCCACCAAACAACAACATTAGTATTCCATACTACCTACTCTAATATCTAGCAGAAATGGGCAAGAAAGTGATTAAATGGAAGGAGGATGCCTTAGCCCATTATGGGCTGATCAAATTAATTGTTTGTGAGGAAGTAAAAGTGTAGATACTATAGCTTTCTTGGGAAGAATTCATGTTGGTATCTGCTGAAGATGTTCAAAGAATGAAGGGTACACCCACAGCAGGTGTACCCCTACCACTAGGATCAATGTGCAAAACCACCTCTACATCAGGGGCGAAGAGGAAATTGACTTGGACAGTGTGGCTAATACCCTAGTGAAAATAAAGCATTCACGAGATGACTCCCCCAAAACAAACCCAGGGATTCCTGCCAGTAACCAAGGGCCAAAGAGAAGAAGTAAAAGATTCACACAAGCATCCAGAATCCGAATTACCAAGGAAGAGAGTAGGGAACCCAGTCCCATAGTTCAAAATGTGTCGGATGAGGACGATTATCTTTGGGTAGATCAGGAGGATCCCACTATAGAAGAGGAGAAGGATGAGTAAAAAATGCAGAATGAACAAGAAGAACAAGAGGGAATGTAGGATGAACAAGAGGAACATGAGGTAGAAGAGGAGCAAAATGAAAAGGAAGATCAGGACAACCTCCAGGGGGACCCTCCTGAGCACTATGAAAACCCTGGGGTCATCAACCAACTCACTGAAGCAATAGCAGAATTAGAAAAGCTCAGAAAGGAACTAGCAACATTGAGAACTGAATCAGGAAGCCAGCCCACATCACCCCCGTTTTTATCTGACAAGACACAAATCCTGAAAATGCATCATGTAGGGGAGCTAAGACTGGTGGAACAGAGAAATTCAGCATTTAAAGAGAAGTTGGCTGAGGCATAAGGGGAACTAGCCAAAAAGGACCAGGAAATTGTTCAACTAAAGAACGTTTTAGCTACTATCACTAAAATATACAGTAAACTATTGGAGCACAGGCCACCTTCAGCAATATATGCAGTTTACCTACAAGAAAAGTGAGGCAAATTCCATCTCTAAGGGTTGGCATGGGGACTCCCCATAGAAATCGAAACAACCAGGGAATTTGTGGATGCATCTCTCAAAGCCACAGAGTCGGAGAAGGGCCAGCTCAATGAGTCTTTCTTACATAGTTTTGTAGTTCCTAGCTCGCCCAACTGGTCGCCAAACCCTTATATGGGCAATTTCCAGTTAAGGGCATTATGCTCCTAGATGAATCATGAAATTGAACGAGCTCAGGACTACCACATTTATGTTGCAGCAAAATGGAAAACCCCATTACGGATCAGGGCAGAGGTGACTCACCATGAAAGAATACTCTATGACCATATAAATATCACCATGGATGGGGAGCTTATCCCAATTCTCCTTGAGAAGCAGCAAGAGGCTGTGGTTCACTCTGATATTACTCTTCAGAGCACAGATAAGGAGGTTCAGGAGTCTATTGGTGAGAGATGGCGTAGAGTGGCAAATGACCTGAAAATAAAAGAGCTTCACTCCCCTGCCAGACTTAAAAATGCTCTCATAAAAGCTAAGCTCTACAAGGATTCATTGATAAAAAATCAACTTAGGTGGATAGGGATGAGGCTAAATCCCCCATTCTTCCTTCCTCTGGTCATTAAGAAACATGTCAATGAGGAAGAAGAGAGGAGAGCATGGGTCAAAGAGGATCAAAGTATGGGCTACCACAGGTAGGCATGGACCCCCTGAGTGGTAGCATGGGACATTAGAGAAATCATCAAAGAACAGAATATGTCACCCAAGGATGGGTGAATCCTTCAAGCATGGGGGAGATGATGAGTCCCCATTTCAGTTATTTGATAGTTTCTTTTCCCACCAGTAAAACACAAGAAAGGTTGAAGAAACACACTTGTTAGTGGGAAAATGATTTACCTTAATTATTTAATGAAGTTTTTCAAATATTATTTCTGTTATGTTTTGAAAGCGTTTCTATGACTTAATTGCATGAAAAACGAGTTTGGATGAGCAGGTGTAGGTGCACTAAAGGACAACGCATGAATCAAGTGAAGAACTAAAAGAACATCACCAAACTCAGTGCCTTTTTCCTGATCTATAGAGAACGAGCTCCTGTTCAAAGAGAATCGACATTTAGACATTTTGTTAGGTTAAGCATTAGAATTATATAAATATGGACTTCTCGCGTAGCGAGAGGCCCCTGCTGCTATTTTGGAGAATTATTGTTTTACGTTTTATACCACTGAGATAGTTATTTTACAGACCTGGTTTTAAACTATGAAGTTCCTATTTTAAATAAAGACTTGATGTTACTTACAATTCAATGTTTATAAGTTCCCTTCACTCCTGAGTAAGGGTTGGAGAGAGCCCCTCCAACACGTAAGTCAGGAGATATTATTGTTCAAGTATTTCTCATTATGTCTTTTGCATTGGTTGAATTTATATTGCAGATGACAGTATGTTAAATAGCATTTAAAATGCACGATTTGATTTCTGTAGCAGTTGAACTTTTCTGATTCCGTAGTTCATTATAACGCATTCTGTAGTTTGGTTACGCTATGTCTGTAGTCCTATAGCAGCATTCCGCCCAAGCATAATTTAACACCTATTTTCCTATGTACTTGAATTTACTTCTAAAGCAGTGATCCATATCTTAAAGCCATGTGTTCATTTCATTATTATAACTGCTTATGGAGATTGATTACTTTCAGTATTTTTGGTTACATGATTATATCCACTTCTTAACGTTTTGATTAAAAATTGCAACATTAAATAATGGTATTCCGAACTTAGCCTTAGCATTAGATTATGTTAAATCAGACTTTGAGTTTTATGCATTCAATTTACAGTAATTACTCTTTAGGTTAAAGATCAAGCTTTTATTTACTTTAGAATAGACCTGTTACGTTTTCAGCATTCAATTCCATAGTATAATTTTTATTGCTTTCAGCAAGTTACTTCTTAAAAATATGCTTACTATTTCCTACATTTAATTTCTTAGATATAGATTTCTTACTTTCAGTATTTGAATTTCTAGCATAGGAATTTCTCCTTCATAGATTAACAATCCGTTTTACAGTTTATTTAATCCTCTATAGGCAACTCTTCAAAAACATTGATACAAACACCCAACTTCAACAAAGACTATCCTAGAGAGCACATATAGTGCCTGCACCTCTAAAGTTTGTATTTCCCCTTGGTTGATAATTAAAGTAGGCTCTTAGTCTAAGCTTCCCTCATTAAGCTTCCATTTTGAGAGGCCACCAGTGACCACCCTAGATTAATGAATATGGTGTTATTTTCATGCACACCATATATGCATTGGTGACCATGCTTTGGTTGTTGTTTCTCATGCCACCTTCTTCATATCATGGCCACCTTGAAGAAATGGTTCTGTCATGGATCTATAGCAATAAGATCTGTAGCATCCTCTCATGGATCTGCGGCAATAAGATCTGTAGAAACCTGTCATGGGTCTACAACAACAATATATGTAGCAACTTGAATATGCAACAACAATATCTGTAGCAACCTATCATGGATCTACAACAATAAGGTCTGTATCAACCTGTAAAAACTTTTGTTTCCTAAATATATTATGAAGAAAATTATATATTAGACTAACTATTAAAAGCATTGGAAATGTGCAGGTTAACCTTCATCATAAGGGATGCTCCTACATCAAAATCCCCTGGATGGAAATGTGAGCATATTTCTCAAAATCTAGGTGAAAAAAATGTGCAAATTGGACATCCCCCTCTACCCATTTATGCTTATAATTTATAAACATTCTCTCCATCAACATTTTAACCCACCATTATATTTCATCTACCCCACTATTTAATGTTCCACCCTTTTCTTGTGAATCCATTCCACAAGTTTGTGCTACCTCAGTTTCCTTTACCCCAACAGTTCTTACTTCTTGAAAGTATTTCCTCATAGAAACAAATTTCATTCCCCACTCTAGTAATTGAATGATGCCATGCACTTTATCAGAACAAGGTTCTTGCTTAATGATTACACAAAACACGACCACAATGCTCACACAAAACAAGGTGTAAAATAATATGCCAGAAGTGGCTTATATTACTTCTATCAATTGGTTACAATGCAGAATAACTGTAAATACAAATAACTAACTATATGTAGGCCTTATCCATTACAATATAGAAGTAACTGTGGTGTGCTCTCTCAATGTGTCAACCTCAACCTCTCCTAGTTCACTGTGGAACTCTGAGCTATGGCTCGATCTCTCCTGCGCTCGGAAGCTGTGTGACCGTTCTCTCTAATCTACAGAACTTTTCCCCGAACTCTGCTTTGCAACTCCAACAAAATGGAACTGTCCCCTACTCTGTGTCACGCACAATATTTCTTCTCTATCACTATTGTTCCCAAGACAGCTGCAATCCCCAAGACATGCATACTCTTGTCAACTGATCCTTCCATGATCCTACAGAGCTACAACTATCAGCGCCCGAACCGTGCTGCACATCCTCTGCCTATGACGACATCTGTCATATCCTTCACCCACCTGCAATAACTACCATTAACTTCCTTAGCAACCCAAAAATGTTTCCAAGTACTCTCCTTGATTTCTACGCTTCCCTCTGACAAGCTATAGTAAACCATTACATTGGCCATACTATCCTCCGTCAGCTTCCACTCACGTATTGTCTTCCTTCACAGCCCAAGGCTTTGCCATTCTGCCCCTTCCTCCTCGCTCGGCTCACACCCAGCCTGTCGATGTCGCAGTTCGACAACATGTCGACCTTCCTATGACTCTGCGGCAACTTGTCGCCTATCAACATTAATGTGTTGACTATCGACTGTCATCTATCGACTAATGACATGTCGACTCTCGACTTTCCCAAGAATGGTTTCAGTACATCATTCATCAATTGCATGAATGTACTGGGTACATTAGTCAATCCAAATGTCATGAGTAACCACTCATATAGCCCTTCCTTCATCTTGAATGTTGTTTTCTATTCGTCTCTTTATCTAACCCGAATCTTGTGATAACCGCTCTTTAGGTCTATCTTCGTGAAGTACTTCTCTCCACTCAAACAATCCATTAAGTCTTCCATTCTACGCAATGGAAACTGATACTTGATCATGATCTTGTTGATAGCTCTAGAGTCTATACACATCCTCCATTCTCCACCTTTCTTCGGCACTAATACTGCTGGTACCATGCACGGACTCAGACTCTCTCTGATCAACCCTCTTGCCATCAACTCTTGGACCTTTCAATTTAGTTCCTGACCCTCTGTCAGACTCACCCTATGTGGTTCCTTGTTTGGCAGACTTTAATCTGGAATTAAGTCGGTCTGATTGGATATGCTCCTTGTTGGCGGCAATGCCATTGGTGTCTCATCGACTACTATGCTGCGAAACACTTTGAGCATTTTTCTGATTTTGAACAGAATTTTCTCCTCCATTGTCGCACTCTCAACACATGGTCCTTTCAGAATGATATCATAACACCCTTGTTAATTTTTCAGAATTTACTTCAATCTGATGTAGGATCTTAACTGAAAGAACAACATGTACAACATATCTACAGCATATCAATCATGGACACAATAATGCAAGCACACAAGAGACATAGAGTTTACTTGGGGAAAACCATAAAGGTGAAAAACCCCAATAACTTCCTCAGAGATAGATAGAGCAATGATACAACCAAAGTACAAGAGATTGTCTTCTCCTAGCTGCAACTTCTCCTCCTCCACAAGTGCGCCACTCTCCATAGAGTGTGTGAGAGAATAGAATCATGAAATAGAGTGCCTCCCACACTCTATTTATACTTGACTTGACTTGCCTAATAACCTTTGCTAGGTCGGCCTTAACTTAACCACATAACATAATGCTGACTGGGCCGACACCCAATAGGGTGGTATAATAACCCTTTGACCCACATGGCCGACCCCCAATAGGGTGTTCTAATAACCATTTGACCCACATGACTTATACAAGGCCAACCCCAACAAGGTGGTCTAAGAACCCATTAAGTATAAGTTACGACACTTACAATATAAATGATGACACTTCCATATAGAGGAATAATAACATCTCTATAGGAATACAAACACTTCCGTATAGAGGAATAATACCATCTCTATAGGAGTACAATCTACATATATGAAATACGTTCCAAAGTTACATATACATCAACACTCCCTCTTAAGTAGGAAGCTATTTCTCGACACAAGTCTTCTAGCACAAGTCTTCTTCTTTGAATCATCATCACTGGATCATCGTCATCGTCACTATTGCTGCTATCTCAATCAATTTCTGAATCTACTCATCATAGGAATTTCTAAAGAGCCAGTCCTTTTTCATATTGGATGTAGGCCCACCACCTGCAAGTCTTCATCATCACTGGCCATACTATGAAATCCTCAAGACTTATTATGTGCATCACAAAACCTGGTTGCAGCATCCCAGGATATTACAGGCACACAGCTCTACCTATTAGATCTCCTAGAAGCACATTACATGTGACCCATCACAAAACCTGGCTGAAGCATCTGAGGCCTTTTTCATCCTGTCCAGATCTCCCAGGAGAAAATTACATGTGGTCATGGCAAAACCTGGCTGAAGCATATGAGGCCTTTTTCATCCTATCCAGATCTCCCAGGAGCAAATTACATGTGGTCATGGCAAAACCTGGCTGAAGCATCTGAGGCCTTTTTCATCCTGTCCAAATGTCACAGGAACAAATTACATACCATAGGACAAAACCTCAAAAGAGCATCCCAGGATGTTACAGGTACACAAATCTGACCTGAAGGATCTCCCAGGGTGCTATTATATGTCCTCCCAGAGCAATGTCTCAAAAGAGCATCCCAGGCTATTATGGGTACACAAATCCGACCTATAGGATCTCCCAGACATGCTCATCTACACAACCTGTCCACGGCCACAGAGTATCAACCTGATATTCTCCATACATCATCATAATGTACACATGATCGTCTTGATCATCATCACTACATCATCCTGATGCATGTCAATTGGAGAAGCTTGTCATCCATGATCATCCTGATCATACAATGCATCCATCTGATGCATACCAAGTATCTACCTGACACATATCAACATATACAATGTATCTACCTGATACATACATAGATACATGATCCACACAATGTATCCATCAGCATACATGATCTACCTGATCATACAAAGATACATGATCCACACAATGTCTCCATCAGCATCCAACATAATGCGTACATACATAAATGATCCAACTGATCATATCCAGCATCCAACATGATGCGTACATACATAAATGATCCAACTAATCATATCCAGCATCCAACATGAAGCATACATACATAAATGATCCAACTGATCATATCCAGCATCCAACATGATGCACACATACATAAATTATCCAACGGATCATATAGAGCAGAAACTAGAACATCATCCTGATGCTCATCATCCAGCGCTTACATCCAAAGCCATGTGAAGGAACCTCCTTCCAACATGTTTGGAATGGCTACAACAAATGTCTCCATCACTTCTTCCTCGAAGTGTCATCGATCTGAAGAACACCAAGCCTCTCTCTGAAGTATTCGAACTTCACTCTGGCCAATGGCTTGGTCAATACATCTGCAACCTGCTCATCTGTCACAACATACTCTGCTTCGGCTGTACTCAGTGCTACACAGGACTGCTTCCTGCTAAACAAAGAGATCACACCTGATCCCATATTGAAGCAACACCCATATGTGCTCTTTCTATCTGCAACACTGCCTGCCCAATCTGAATCAACATAACCCTATAGGTTAAACATTTGATTCGCATCATACTTGATCCCATAATCAATTGTACCCTTCAGGTACCTCAGAATATGCTTTACCGTAACTAGGTGAACACCCCTCGGATCCATTAGGAACTGGCTCAATGTGTTCACTGCAAAGAAAATATCTGGTCTCGTGTTCGTCAGGTGCATCAAGGACCCAATCATCTGACGATACATAGTGATATCAACTGGCTCAGATGAAGCATCACATAGAAGCTTCAGGTTTGTTGCCATAGGTGTGGCCATGGCATTGTAGTCCATCATACCAAACCTCTTCAGGATCTCCACTGCATACTTCCCTTGTCCAAGGAAGATTCCAACTGCACTCTGCCACACCTCCATACAAGGAAAGTAGTGCATCATACCCAAGTTCTTCATCTTGAACTCAGCAGCAAGCTTTCACTGCGTGTCGGCAATCAATCTATCTTCATCTGTAATAAACAGGTCATCCATATACAAAAGTAGTATCACTAGATTTCATTCCTCAACCTTGTAGTAAAGGTTGGAATCCACTTTACTCTTGGTAAAGCCCAAACTAGATAGAAAGCCGTCTATCCTACCATACCAAGTTCTGCACATATATGACTCCCTGTCATGTGTCTCAGAACCAAGTGGCTTCTCCACATACACTTCTTCTTCAACTACACCATTCAAGAAAGCTATCTTGAAATCCATCTGGTGTATCTTCCATTTCATCACTGCAGCCAGAGCAAGTACGGATCTAATGGAAGTGTATCTGGCTACAGGAGAAAAAGTCTCTATGCTACCACCTACAACATGCTTGATCTTGTAGATCCTCTTGGAAGTCACTATAGACTCTCCTTCAGGTCTTGGAACTGCATCCCAAACATCTTCATGATCGACTGGTACTCCTCGATCATGGTATTCTTTCCAGATCCTGGGAACTTCAATATCTCAATATTTTCAATAGACAACTTTGTTGTTGAACGAATGTTGTAGTCCTTCTTTTGTAGGTGATGATATATGATCTTTCCTACACAACAAGTTAAATTGCATGATTAGAAAACATCTCATAGTTTTCAGAACAAATTCTTACACATAAAGAAATATGTCATATAGTCATGCAATTATCTTAGCCAATGCTTCAATAAAACATTTATCCATATCCTGTAACTTTCTAGATGCCTTCCAATCTCTACCAGAACATTGTTAAGAGTGTGCACAACTCCCAACATGTCAGCAAAGAGGTTTCATTCTAGATAAGTAGCAATGGAATGTTGTACAGTGCCATAGGCCACTTACCCATGTATATTAGTAGTATACTGTTCATCATGCAACTATTCTAATATGCATAATACACAACCTAATTCTAGGAACATGAGTATTATTGAATAGTATTATTTAAACAATAAAATATGCAAGGAATGATAATTCAAATACTTATCTTTGTTTGTTTGTTGGGTTGACTCCCTCTCGGTCTTTGCTTCTTTTCTGCAACTTCATTCTGATGTGGATTGTGAGAAGTGATCAACTCCCTCTGAATATCTGCATTGTTGCAGAAACTACTGAAGTGTGCTCCTTCTTGATCTTTGCTTTCTTGTAGGAACAATTGGAGTTTGCTCCCTCTTGATCTTTGCTCCCTTAATTACCTGTCCTTGAAATTATATCCATCTTTAATCACTATGCATGCTTATTAGTATCATCATTGTGTTATCCTCGAGGTCTCATACATAATCACACATTCATTAGTATAATCTTAATACTATCAAAACACAATAATCTTAAACATGTATAGTCATGATCATTTCAAACAGAAATAATAAGCATTAGTATTCAAGGACTCTTATGGTTAGTCATATCATAAATTAAAGTAAGAAACATAATATGCCTACACCCATGATTACTCAAACCCATGAATAATCATTATCAATAATGCCAAGTATACTTATATAAGAGATCCTATCACAAGGTAGGATTCTAACTTGATATGGGAAAAACTTACCTGGATTAGTATGTTCGCTAGTTATGTCTAGCATACTCACATGATGTCTTCTTGTTCTTCTTCAATGACTTGTGCTAGTAACCTGCATATCTCATAGGTTAACCATTATAGAACCAAGTTATACATACCTCGTAAATGGATCTTCTATGTGATCCATGAAAATGGATGAATCTTTCTCTTCATGTCACCATGATCATATGTTCTTGAACTAGAACATGATTTGTCTTTCTTGGTGTACCTTTCATGTTAGCGGACAAGATAAACCTCATACACCACCATAATGCATTAGTACAATCATAAGTGTCAACACCCTAATCAATGAATATCTTCTATCATGCATTCATAATTTTATTAAGGTGATACGCCAAGTCTAAATTTAAACAAGATTGTACTAACCGTAATAATATGAAGACAAACATACCATAGACTTAATCATGAACAAATCTTGAAACATACCTGGATAAGTCATACTTGTCGAGATTGCTTGTAATCTTCTTATGTAAGGCCTTAGCCTCATCTCCCTCTGAAACAGGAACTTCTTCACTTATGCAGATGACCAATCCATTCTCTTCTAGGATTAACCCAATCCACTTGATTTGTAGGAACTGGATCTTGAGCTGGATTAGGGTTTGTCAGAGAAACCCTAAAAATTCAAAATTTGAATTTCAAACTTTCGAAAGGATATAAATATGCACCTTGATTTGCTAATCAAACTGGTATACTCAGAATTTGAAAACTGCAAAGTTTCACCCCTCAAATTTGTGTTTGAAACTTCCAAATTCACTAGACATGACCTTGAACTAGGGTTTGATAAAGCCCACCCTTATGCCCAATCAAAAGGTTCCACCCAAATCTCTAAGCTTCTATTTTTCTAAGGAGCTTCCAGCCGTGGTCATAGATTTCAAAAATTCCCATTTTTATAGAAGCCCTAATTTTCCACTTTTCTTATCAAAGTCTCGAACTAGGGTCTGATCAAGCCCGGTCTTCTGCCCAACCCAAAATTCTGATCTTGGTCTCTAAATTTCTATTTTGATGAGTAGCATTCAGCCGTGGCCTCTAATTACAAGAATTCCAACTTTCTCCAAAACCTTAAATTCTGGAAGCCATGAATGAAGGTGCTAAAAGATAATTCTGTTTTGACTGAAAGATGTACCTGCTTTTATCTAGTGTAACTCCTAACTTTTCAATCCACAGGGTTTGAAAATGTTTCCTATGATATCCTAACCTGTCATATTTCCAACCCCACAAGTTTGACCTCAAATGGATTCTCTAAGAGAGAGTTATGCCAAGTGTCACAACGTGACCTGTTTATGGGATAAAACAAGAGAGTGAACTTGTACGATGTGCCACGTGTCATAGGTTCATTTTCGGCCTCTGAAAAAGTTACCTAAGAAAGTATAGTCCATTCACTACCTATCGCTTCAGACGAAATTTCATTTGGAGCTTCCTATCCCAAGTTATGACCTTTTTTTGAAGGTCACCTGTTTATGACTCAGATTTGGAAGAGGCAGAAACCCTATATTGTACAGATCATAAAACATAAAGTACAACGAATTAGAAGTTTTCTTTTGGACACAAGGTACATGGGGATCTTATCGTCGACTTGTATAAGTTTCAGATCCGAAAACTTCACCAAAATGGATTTATAGTGAAAGTACTACAATGATTGGTTTTTTCTATATCAATCCCAAGCATCACAAGTACAACAAGTGTCATACATGCCATACCATGCCTTCTTTTAGGCTAGCTCTGATACCATGTTAATTTTTCAGAATTTACTTCAATCTAATGTAGGATCTTAACTGAGAGAAAAACATGTACAACATATCAATCATGCACACAATAATTCCAGCACACAACAGACATAGAGTTTATTTGGGGAAAACCATAAGGTGAAAAACCCCAATAACTTCCTCAGAGATAGATAGAGCAATGATACAACAAAAGTACAAGAGATAGTCTTCTCCTAGCTGCAGCTTCTCCTCCTCCACAAGTGCGCCACTCTCCAAAGAGTGTGTGTGAGAATAGAATCATGAAATAGAGTGCCTCCCGCACTCTATTTATACTTGACTTTACTTGCCTAATAACCTTTACTAGGTCGGCCTTAACTTAACCACATAACATAATGCTGACTGGGCTGACACCCAATAGGGTGTTCTAATAACCCTTTGACCCACATGGCCAACCCCCAATAGGGTGGTCTAATAACCCTTCGACCTACATGACTTATACAGGGCCGACCCCAACAAGGTGGTCTAAAAACCCATCAAGTATAAGTTATGACACTTACAATATAAATGATGACACTTCCGTATAGAGGAATAATAACATCTCTATAGGAATACAAACACTTCCGTATAGAGGAATAATACCATCTCTATAGGAGTACAATATACATATATGAAATACATTATGAAGTTACATATACATCAACAACCCCGACTGCCTTTCCTCTTCTGCAAGGAATTATTTCACCGAACACATCAACATGTGCTTCTCCCAAAATTTTCTCTCTCCTTGCTTACCGTCAACTTGCTCCTCCAGTTTCGGCTTAAGAGTCCTTTTCACTCCATTCTTCTGCACTTTGACTATGTTGGCTCGACCATCATAGATCATTTTCCGATCATATTGACATGGTCTTCCTAACTACAGATGGCATGCGTCCATTGGGATTACGTCGCATAGTACGTTGTCCTATAACTTCCCGACCTTGAAGTTAATCAAGCACTATCTCGTCACCTTCACATGGTGTCCTTTCTACAACCACGAGATATTGTAAGGGTGTGGATGTTCTCAACATTTCAACCCGATCTTGTCCATCACCTCTATCGAGACAAGATTCTCAGTGTTTCCACCATCAACTATGGTCTTGCAATGCCATTCGTCGATTACCTTCGTTCGAAATATCGGCTTCCACTGTGATGGCTATTGCTGGTCGCGTTTGTCTTCTTGAATCAATGTTCTGGTGACTGTCATACTTTAGTTCATTCTTTTCTCCTCTCTACTGTTGTTGGATGCCGATTCTTCCCTCTCGTTGACTTGCTCATCTCTTCGACATCTGGGTTTCAACTCCTTTCTAGCATGTAGGTTCTCTGGGAATTCATATGCCTTGTGTCCCACTCCTCGACACTTACAACAGATTTTTGTTGGTATGTTAGTTCCTTTTCTATTGGATGGACCAACTTGACCATATGCACCTCGATCGTGGTTCTCATGACCATTGGTTTGATTCTCGTGCGCTTTCTCCATTCTCGATGTCCCCTTCGCATGTTGACTACCATCAATAGTTTCCTTCCTCTAGCTGCTACTTTGGCCTTTCGCGGTAATAGGCCTCGCACCTCGACCAGTTGTCCTACGTCTGGTCATTGCGGACATTCTCGATAGTTTCTCTTCTGCCTCCAGAGCTAACTAGTAGGCTACACCGACTGCTCTGAATCTTGACATGCTCAATTTGTCATGAATGGCATATTCCAAGCCATTCACATACCTAGCGACAGCTTCTTCTCCTTTGTCAGTATTCCCTGACCTTATCGACAATCTATAGAACTCTTCTATGTACTCCTTCATGGTCATCTCTTTTTGTCGAAAGTTCTGCAACTTCTTGAACAAGGAAATTACATAGTCATTCAGTAAGAACTTTCCTTTCAGCTTGGCGACCATCCTATCCCACGAATTGATTTTCTCCTTTCCCTTCTTGACATTGTTATCCTGTACATTGTCCCACCACAATGAGGAATGACCCTTCAACCTTAGACATGTAGTCTTAACTCTTTTAGGATCCTCGATCTGCTCTATGTCAAAGTATTTCTCCATTTATCTGAACTAGTCGATCAATTCTTCTGGATCCATAATTCCTGAGTAGGTATGAACATCTATCTTTTCCCGACCTCTCATATCTGTTAGAAGCTTGATGAGTTTTTCTTTTGGTTCATCTTCTGCTACTTCCTGTGGTTCCACTTCTTCGACTTCCTCATCGTTGTGGTCTAACAAATCAGGAATACAACCATGCCTTTGGATTTCTTTAATCACTATGACTTCATTTGTCAAATTTCGCATCGTTTGGACGCACTCGTCGAACATCTCACGATCAACTCTGACTATGGCACCACATGCTCTTCATCCTCTGACATTAATGCTGCTGTGAGCCATTTCCAACCTCTGTTGAAACTCTCACTCATCCACTCACAACTGGACTTTCAACAAGTTGTGTAAAACTCTGCCCAACCTCAGCTAGAGCTGTTCAATGTACTTGTAGGCTCACTATCACTGGCGTTCTTCTACGCATAGGGATTCACTTCCCACTCTGATATAGCAGTCCTTTGGCTATCAAGATGTAATAGATTTGTTACCAATTGACGCAAGGCGCCTTATCGCAACAAGGTTCTTGCTTAACGATCACACACAACACGACCACAATGCTCACAGAAAACAAGGTGTAAAATTGGATGCTAGAAGTGGCTTATATTACTTCTATTAATCGGTTACAATGCAGAACAATTGTAAATACAAATAACTAACTATCTGTCATCCTCAACCGTTACAATACAATAGTAATTATGGTTTGCTCTCTCAGTGTGTCGACCTCACCCTCTCCTGGTTCACTGCGGAACTCTGAGCTATGTCTCGAAATCTCCTGCATTCAGAAGCTGTGTGACTATTCTCTCCAATCTAGAGAACTTCTCCTTCAACTCTACTCGGAAACTCTAACAAAATGGAACTATCCCTTGATGTGTGTCAATGCACAAGCTTTCTACTATGTTTTTGTTGTTCCCAAGACCATTGCGATCCTCGAGACATGCATCCTCCTGTCAGCCGATCATTTCATGATCTTGCAGACCTGCAACTGTCAGCGCCCCGACAGTGATTCACATCCTCTTCTTGTGATGAAATATGTCATGTCCTTCACCCACCTATAATAACTACCATTAACTTCCTTAGAAACCCCGAACTGTTACCAAGTACTCTCCTTGACTTCTACGCTTCCCTCTGACAAGCTACAATAAACCATTACATTGGACATACTGTCCTCCATTAGCTTCGACTCACCTATTGGCTTCCTTCGCAACCCAAGGCTTCGCCATTCCGCCCCTTCCTCCTCGCTCGGCTCATGCCCAACCCATCGATGTCGCGGTTTGACAACATGTCAAACTTCCTACGACTTTGCGGCACCTTGTCTCCTATCGACATTAACGTGTTGACTATTGACTATTGTTTGTCGAGTATTGACATGTCGACTCTCGATTTCCTCCTTCCTATCGATTGCTTCAATAGGTTCTGCTCGAATTATTGACTTCGATGAGTCAATATGCTTCACGAACGAGCAGTTGTCATCACTCCCATTGCTCGGCTCCCTCATGTCGATCACCTTTGACTGATCTGCCTAGGCTCTGATTCCCCTGCATCATTGCACAACTAAATCATTCTATTCTCTGTCAACTTTACCTTCAGTTGTCCTCTTATTGCATACATATCCCACCTTCTCTACTACAATTTCTGCAAACATACAACCATACAAATCCTTTTGAGAATGACAATATCCCATTTGCTCATCCTCGGAGAGTGCTACTACTATAGAACTCATGTTTTGATCGTTATTCTCATGAATGCACAGTTGCGCACATTCTTGCTACTCCACCTCTTTCATATATGCTAATATTGTACCCTTTTTATCCTTATCCCCTTCATCATTACGTGAATGCAATTTGAAGTTATTCCCATCTTTTTCAAATTGGTAGGTGTTCATCCTCCCATCATGCATCACATTCATATGAAATTTTCATGGCCTCCCCAACAAAATGTGGCACGCATCCATGGGAAAAACATCAAATAGAATGATATCCTTATAATCCCCATTATTAAAGTTAACCAAGCATTGCTCGTTTATAGTGATCCTATTCCCATTTTGTAACCATGACCTCCTATATGCCTTTGGATGAGGTGTACACTTCAATTTTAATTTGTGAACAAATTAAGTAGATACTAAATTCTCAGAACTTCCACCATCAATAACCAAATCACAACACTTACATTCTATTTTTCATTTTGTCTTGAAGAGTGTCCTTCTATGTTCAGGTTCTCTCTCAGCCTCTTTCTCAGATTGCAACAATATATTGATCATCATCAAATTTTCCCATTGATTTGGTTATAAGATATTTACCTCATTCTCTGCTATTGTTGGTTAAACTTCCATAAGATGTTTTATCCCTTCATGCCTTCTTCCATCCTTCATAATTTATGGGCACTCAAATTCCCTGTGGCATTCTTCCCAACATCAGAGGCAAATGCCTTAAAATTTTCGTCTGCTACCTCTGCCTCTTGTTGGTTGACCTCATCCTCTATCTAAATTAGATCCCCTTCCAGCAGGCTAGTCCACAACACTGGAATTCCTTTCACCTTCTTCAACTTGCTTTTCTTTATTTTTTCCTCTTCCATATCCAAAGATTTCTTCACATTTTGTTGTTTCCTCAACAATATCTCCTCAATCGTCAAGGATGCTCGACAAGCTTCTGCCACTGAATGAAAATTCAAAATAGTAAATTCATCTTGAATTGAATAACTTAAACCATTCACATACCTGGAAATTGATTATGGACTCTCCTCATTCTTCCCGGATCTTATTGAAAGCTTGTAAAACTCTTCCATGTACTCCTTTACTAACATATGTAGTTGCTTCAAATTCTATAATCTTCTCAACAAATTCAAATCATAATCTAAAGAAAAAAGTTTATGTTTCATCTCTGATACCATCCTATACCATGTTTTAATTTTCTCTCTACCACCACATTCTCAATTCAACTGCAACTTCTCCCAACATAAAGAAGCATAGCTTCTCAATTTGGTAGTAGCAAATGTAACCCTCATAGGATCCCTAATCTACTCAAATTCAAAGAACTTTTCCATTTCGCCTATCCAATCTATTAATTCATCAAGATTTAATCTTTCAAAATAGATAGGAATATGAAGTCCATGTTTATCTCCAATACCATTAATGGATTTGATTATTCTATCTTCCACTGTCATATTCTCCTTAGATTATTCTCTTGCAGTCTCTGATTCTGCTTCATGATCACTATTGTCTTGCACCCCCTATGCAATATCTCTCCTTTGTATTGCCTCTATGGCATCCATTCTGGCCATCATTGTCCTCATCATTTTTGCAAGCTCATTCATATCTTCTGCAGCCTCTTGTATTCTAGGTCTTCCATGCCCCCTTCCTTTATTTTATATTCCATTTTTTTATCTGAGATCTCTTTTTGCGTTCTCCCCACTTCACCAACATTCACATATTACCCAATCTGCAACTATAGTCTTTCTGATCCCCCCCACCGCAGTCTCAACCAACTCTGATACCACTTGATGTAGTGTATATGCACAATGAAATACATATATATACGAAAGAAATAATATTAAGTATTGTTGCAAATAAACAACCACAAGGGAAATTAGACACCACAAGCATA
The DNA here is from genome assembly GCA_027924585.1 of Larix kaempferi. NCBI lineage: Eukaryota > Viridiplantae > Streptophyta > Pinopsida > Pinales > Pinaceae > Larix > Larix kaempferi. The sequence goes on along the minus strand of BSBM01000042.1, from coordinate 10,449,184 downwards.
AATTTAACATGAAATTTGTATCTTTATTTGATATGGAGGGAATGGTCCAAATTACAATTCCAAAAATTCTCATTGTGGATCACCACTTTTTCTAGAGAATCTAGAGGGCCAAACTGAGATCCCAACTTAGTTTCTTCTCTCTCTACCCCTGATGTCCCCTCTTCCCTCCCTCTTTGTTGTAAGAAACTTACTCATATAATGTGCTCAAGGAATTCCAAGCATCAAGACCATTCAAGTGCCACCAGATTGTCCATTTCATATTCCCTATGTTTGTTAATGGTTTTATTTGTTGGAGAGTGTATATTAGGGATAACAAAATGCTCCTCCTTTGACTAGGGAACAAAACCCTAGAATATCTCTCAATGCTAAATCAAATAGGACATATTGTAAGTGGAAATGGTGAACACCCTAGATTAATGAATATGGTGTTATTTTCATGCACACTAGCTAGGCATCAATTACCAGGATTTAGTAGTTTCTAATCATGCCACCTTCTTTATATCATGGCCATCTCAAGAAATGGGTTTGTCATGGATCTATAGCAATAGAATCTATAGAAACCTGTCATGGATCTACAACAATAAGATCTATAGTAACCTGTCATAGATTTCGAGCAACAAAATTTTTAGAAACCTCTCATGGATCTGTAGCAACTTGTCATGGATATGCAACAATAATATCTCTAGCAACCTAAGGAAGCTTCTGTATCCTAAATATATTATGAAGCAACATATATATTATACTAACTACTAAAAGCAATGGAAAGGTGCAGGTTAACCTTCGACACCAGTGATTCTCCTGTTAGGATATTCCTATACTCCATCTTAGTCCTTCTAGCTTTTTAGCCATTTTCATTTTTAGTCTTTTAGGGTTTGCATGCACTTTTAGGGTTTGCATGCATTCTAGGGTTTGCATGCATTCTAGGGTTTGCATGCATTTCCAGTCATCAGTCCCAGCACCTAGCCCTCAATTAGATAGCCCCTGCACCTTCTTCCTGATCAGTTTCAGTCCTCCCAGTGCCTACTGTGCCCTCCTTTCACCCACTGCATGAGAGAGGCGCACTTCTTCACCTACCAGTCTAGTTATGTTCAGTTAACAAGAGTTCTCTCCCCGATTTTAGGCTTGACTCACTCTTTACTGATCTTATCACTCTGATGGACCTCCGGTGTGACTAGATAACCTGTTCTAACTCTAGGTAGCTCCATGAGCGCCCTCCACTGAGCCTCCTTCACTACATCAGTGCTTCCATGTGCTAGTTACACCTACCACATTCAGTTAGACTCAGTTTGACTTCTGGTTGATTATTTCTTGTGCATTGATGACTTCACTGATGATGAGTTGGACTCCTAGTTATGACTTGATGACACTCCAATGATTATGGATCTTTCCATGCAGACTAATTTGAATTACACCTAGTGTATTCGAATCTTAAGCATTGTATATTTACCTGTTAACTATTCAGGCTAATGTAACATGTGTAATTATTCTGCCTCTATCTGAGCTCCTTTGGATCTGTGTTCTTCTGCCATTCCTAAATTCTTTCATTGTGAGGTTTACATCATCTCTTTGGATCTACTGTGATCATCTTCACATGGTATCAGAGCCACTTGAGAGTATATTCTACCTCCATTCTTAAGAGTTTTTCGCAGGTATTTCAAAGTTCTAGCACTTGCAGCAACAGTATCAACAGTTTCTTTTTGCACTCGTTCCAGCAGTCAAGATGAGCAATTTGAATGCTCCTTCTTCTCCTATAATTCTCACTCCCCTCAATTACTTTGAATGGAAGGGTAAGATGATAGTACACTTGCAGTTGAGAGGGTTTTCTAGAATAGTTGAGGAAAAAGATGCCATACCACATAAAGTTGTAGAGAGAACCAAGCATCTAAATAAAATGGATGAAGCCTTTGGATGCAAATGCCTTCATATGTTTGAAGATCTATTGTTTCGTGTTGAAGGATTGAAGTCTCCAAATGAGTTATGGACAAAATTGAAGAGTCTTTTTGGAAAACAAGATGAACTAAGAGGCTACATTCTCGAAAATGAATTGGTTGCCCTACAACCTAACAATTTCGAAAGCATTCAAGAAGTCTTCTCCAAATTTCAGAATTTGGTTTTACAATGCAAGCATTGTGGCATCACTAAAAGTGATGAGCAATTGGTACTCTCTGTATTGAGCAAACTTGGATCTCAATTTTTTGTCTTTGTACCTACTTTCCATTCTGTTCGAATGTCAATCCCTGGATGGAAGTTTCCCACCTTAAAATGCTTTGTTGAAGCTGTCATTCTAGAAGAGAACAAACTGATTCAAATGGGTGCCATCAATGCCTCGAAAGATCTAGCTCTTCTAGATAGAGAAGCAAGTGGAGCGAATTCCAAGGGGAGGAAAAAAGACAAGGACAAGAACCCATCCAAATCCATAAGTGACAAACACAAGAGACCTAATTGCTCCTACTTCAAGAGAGGAAACCATCCTGAGAAAGCTTGCATGCACAAGAAAATAGATCTACTAACCAAGCTTCTTGAACAAAACAAAATTGTTGTTCCAAATGAAGCAAATATGTCTGATTTTGGAAGTGGATATGATGATTGCCATGCATTGATGGCTGGTTTTTCAAAGTCAAAAGCCCTCCTCATATATTCTGGAGGCTCCAACCACCTGGTTGCCTCTGAAGAATCTTTCTCCTCTTTAGATATCAAAGATGGGCCTACTAGTCACATGGGAGACAACTCTCATATTTTTGCCAAAGGATTGGGTACAGTACATATGGAGCATTCTAAGTTCAAAAATGTTTTATTTGTTCCTTCTCTAACAGCTAATTTGTTATTAGTATATCAGATGACTCATACAGGATCACCAAACCAAGTAACTTTTGGTCGAAACATAGTAGAGATTCTAGAGATCTCCACTGGAAAGATTGTAGCGAATGGGGTTGGTAATCATGCCTCTATGGCATATGAGTTCTCTCACTTCATGCCCTTCTCTCCAACTATTCCTTCAGATTCTGATCAAGATTAGAGTGACTCCTCTTCTGATGAAGAAGAATATCAAGATCTTGATGTTGAGATCATAGTTCAAGAAGATTCAGATCCAGAACCAACACCTATTCTCATTCCAGATTCAAGGTCAATATGGGCTCACACAGTCCTTGCTACTACTGAGAACACAGTTGAGGATTCATCTATTCACCAAACTACCAGACTTCAGCGTCATGCCAACCTTGCATTATGCCATCTACCTCTCCATGAGAGATGTAGCATGATGATGGGGTTCTCTCTTCCATCACATGGGAAGACCCCTCATGTTCCATTCGCTCGAGTTGCAGAAATAATTCCTAAGAGACTTGCTTCGTCGAATCCATCCTCTACACAGTGGAAGGCACATCAGAAGACTAGATCCACATCTAGCACCTGTTTTGGCATCCTATAGGGGATCAATTTGTCAAGTCTTTTGCAGAAGTTTTCACTGATGAAAGCTTCCTTCTTTTCTGCTTAGTATGATGGTTCTTTGAGTTATTTTCTGATCTTTTGAGGGGGGGTATTTTTCCCATGAGTTTTTCCCCATTTCCTTAGTTTATGGATAGTTCTTTATTTTTCTATCTTATTTGATTGTATGGGTGACCTTTGGTCCTAGTTACTAGGGCCCAGGATGGATTAAGGGCAGGTGTTAGGATATTCCTATACTCCATCCTAGTCCTGCTAGTTTTTCAGTCATTTTCATTTTCAGTCTTTTAGGGTTTGCATGCACTTTTAGGGTTTGCATGCATTCTAGGGTTTGCATGCATTTTGCATGCATTTTCAATCATCGGTCCTAGCACCTAGCCCTTAGTTAGCTAGCCCCCAGAGCTTCTTCCTGATCATTTTCATCCCTCCTAGTGCCTAGTGTGCCCTCCTTTCACCTACTGCATGAGACAGGCACACTTCTTCACCTACCAGTCCAGTTATGTTCAGTTAACAAGAGTTCTCTCCCTGATTTTAGGCTTGAATCACTCTGTACTGACCTTATCACTCCGATGGACCATCAGTGTGACTAGATAACCTGTTTTGACTCCAGTTAGCTCCATGAGCGCCCTCCACTAAGCCTCCTTCACTACATCAGTGCTTCCATGTGCCAGTTACACCTACCACATGTGCCAGTTACACCTACCACATTCAGTTAGACTCAGTTTGACTTTTCGTTGACTATTACCTGTGCATTGATGACTTCATTGATGATGAGTTGGACTCCTAGTTATGACTTGATGACACTCCACTGATTATGGATCTGTCCATGCAGGCTAATTTGAATTACACCTAGTGTATTTGAATCCTGAGCATTGTATATGTACCTGTTAACTATTCAGATTAATGTGACATGTGTAATTATTCTGCCTCTATCTAAGCTACTTTGGATCTGTGTTCTTCTGCTCTATTCTTCTACTGTCATTCCTAAATTCTTTCGTTGTGAGGTTTACATCATCTCTTTGGATCTACTATGAGCATCTTCACATCTCCTTCTTCACAAACTAATGTCTTGGGATATATTGGCTCGCACTTAATATTTGATACAATTTTTTTTATATAGAATGTACTAAGGAAAAGAAAATATTTAAAAGAAAATTATGACACGTCTGTCATACCATAGTTGGATTCACTATTACCAGAACTCATGGTTACATTTTTTGTGCTATCATAAATGATGGATACCCTTTACTTCAATTTAAAAAAATTGCAGTCCAGAAACGAGTGAAATATTGATGTCGTAGGCCCATATTTAGTTAACTACAAGTACATTAGTTGATAGATCAATCGGTTAGAATACAATGTTGTTAAGGATTCAATTTTAGGGGTATAGGTTGTGAAATGTGTACATCACACAAATAGATAAAATCGAAATAACAAGGATAAGTAATTTTTGTGATGTTCTCCATATATTTACTATTTCATGTTTTTTTTATGATTATTTTCATTTCAACTTGTTTCACCTACAATATTCAAGTGACAATTAAAGAATGCATCATGATTTAAGGACATACTTGAACACATCATACCACTTTATAACTATGTGTCATCCTATTAAGCAAGGCAAAACTTTTAGTTAGCTACTATTAGTGCATAAGTAGATATCACTAGTGTATAAATGTCAAACAATCTAGTTGAGCAGTGTCGGGTTGGTGTGCATGCTTGGTTTGAGCTCCCATGTTATGAATTATTAGGTCATTCACCCACCAAGAGGTATAATCAAGAACATTGAATCCAACATATGAATGACAAAAATTCACATTAGAGTTGGTTTGATATTAGAGAACTTGTTTTCCCTATAAAACAAATCTAGTGATTGTATTTCAAAAAAAAAACATTGCAATGTTATACTAGAAGAAATAACTTATAGCTCATGTATCTCTCTCTTTCATCTCTACAATTAATTGAGCTATACTTTCTTATGTTCATTCACAAAAGATCCAAGCTTTCATCACCCATTAGAGTTAGAGAGAGCATCAAGGAGGAAATGAACCTATCCCTTGAAGATATTTAAAGCCCACTTAGATTTAAATCCCACTTATTTATTTTTACATTTATCAAGGTGATATACATTTTTTTACTTTTTCCATTGGAAGTTTATATAATTATTGTTTATTTCCCACATGTATTTTCATGTCAATGGTAATTGTATGGTTAACTTCATTAGTTACTTACGCTTCTCTATTGCTTAGATATTGTTGTGTTTCTTTTACACTAGTCCTACCTAATTTTTTAGCATAAAACATAGCTAAATAATTTTGTTTGGTACATCATTTCTATTAAAAGAAAACCATGAATTGGAAAATCTACTTTTGTTTTTTATCATTTTATCAAAATCCCTAGCTTGTTTTATGCTCTCAAATAACACATGGTGTGTTACAATCTCATTAATATCTCTATAGTTTGATTTTCAACTCATAGGGAGAGACCAAATTTTCAAAAAATGTTTTTTTCAAACCTGACATTCCATGTTCCTATTTTATTATACTATATGATAGTAACACTCGAAAATAATTGTTCTACAAGCAATGTACATAGGGTTTTCTTTTTTAATCCTACACATTTTTTCTACATGTAGTATGCACTCTCTAAGTGTGCAATTGGTGCAACATGATTGTATGTATAAGTCTTTCCAAATTCATTTTTTTTAATATTGATACACCACTTAGTAATTAACACACCTAATTGATAGTCGATAGACTCATACATCATAGTATTTTCCACATGAATACTTTCTTACATTAAATTTCAATTAGATTTTATAACTTGGTACTTAACCAATTTCCATACACCATTCATTGGCTTATTATGTTAAATTGCTTAACTCATATAAATAAATAGATAGGTAGGGAAAAAACTCTTGTGTTTAATAACATATCACTTGCAATCATTTCTTTTAGAACAATTTCTTTCCATTTGAAAATTCTAGCTCTGCCATTCATCTCTAAACTCAATTGTTTTTATATCTCACTCACACAAAAAATGGACCTAAGAGCTCCCTCCTACCATAATTATGTTTTCCTCACACTCATATGCGATGTTGGAAAAATCATAATTACAGGTTGGAATATTGAAATACCTCTTGGCATGGAAATTGTTGTTTTTCATTTAAAAATTGTTGAACAATAATATATAAGTTAATTAGGTAGTGAACAAAACCCATGGTTGAAGTGCATATTATTTTTATCATCCTTTCATACTATAGTTTAATATCCACAATTTACATTCAATCATTTTTAACTCATTTTATTCGCATCATTTATGTACACATATGAAGGACCTATATACTCTACTTGAGCTAAGCATTATCATAATCCTACATGCATAAAGTGGCCGTAGTAAATAAAACATTGTTATAATTATCAAGTACCCCCTTCATCACACCTTAATTATAATCATCAACTCATGATACCCATTTAGACCCCTAAAACTAAACAATAAATAATAATCTAACCAACTCAATTCATTCATTTATGTCATAAAATAAATGATGTTTTCTTTTAGGAATGTCAATATAAGAATCCAAATAAATCCCTACTATCATTTCAAATATTAATATTATTTATTTACCTATGGAGATTTAAAGAACTTGTATGAAGTTTGCAAAGACCAAGAGGTTCGAACATGCTATAGTTCAGAAATAATGAGATCACAATTTATTTTAGTTTAACAAAGATACCATTCCATTTTAAGAGTGCACCCTTTACATTGAAGGTTAAATTCCTTGTCTATAGCTGTGAAGGTGTCTGAATGGCCAAAAATTAGGTTTATCACCAAGTGTTTATGTGGCCTACAAAATATTATAAAGAATATATATATATGAACTTACCCTAGATCATTTCAATCTAATTGGTTCTCTATCACACCTTCACATTTTGTCCTCAATAGATGTAACCCCGATCCATTGTAAGCTTATGAAAGACCCAATTACAACTCAAGTGAAAAATTGCTTAGAGGTATAGGATTATTATTTTCCTTTCCAAAAAATTGTGAAAATCTTACATCAAATATCTAGATTTTGCTCTACTAAAGCACACTTGAAATCCATAGTGTCCACGACATGTGCACTTTTTATCTTTGGAAATATGGGTTTTTGACCCATAACAAAAAATGAGAGAACATCGCTGCATCTCCTTGCTTGTAATAGTGTCCATCCTTAGAGTTTATGTTCATATTCATATTACCCACATGTTAAAATTTTCCCATAGTCCTCTTTCCAATTTATCCAAAATTTCCCCCGACCCCTTGAATAGAGCTAAAATAGCCAATCACCAACCAAGGGGGGCAAGAAGAACATGACACACTATCAATGCAAAGGGAAAGGGGGTAAATTATTAGTAATGCTCTTATGGATAAACTAACTAAAATAACAATCAAATATAAATAATAAGAAATTCCACTCCTTAAAAATTAGTGATAGTAAATTAATGATAAGCCTTATGGGGGAAACCTCTTTCCATAATATACAAAATGTACTTAGTAAGGTGACTGGGTGAATCCATGAAAATGGGTAACACTTTTCAATAAAATTTTGGGATGATGGTATTTGCACATTATTTTCCTTACCAACATTTGCTTTTACTTTCCCAACCATTATTTTTTCATATATATATATATATATATATAACATAAAAAAGCTTATTTCTTGATATTCCATAGAATCAAAGAAAACAAATGCCATACATTTTCGTGTGTGTGTGTGTGTGTACGCATGCACACCCATCCATGCATGCATGTGTGTATATGTGTGTCAATGCATGTGTATGTGTAAAAATCTATGCATGCGAGGAGTTATATTTCCATCTCCCACACTTGTGAGTGGTTGGGTGTATTCTCCTTGGACGTGGTGGCTTGGTATTGAGTCATGGTATTTCCTTCTAAGCCGTAAAATTGCATTAATGGGGGGTAGTTTACTATATACTATTTATTCATTTTATTTATTAAAAAACATATGAGCTTTGTTGCACACTTTCTTAGGCCAACCTTCTATTCTGCACATGGTTCTTCTTTCCAACATATGTGAAATTTACAATGTATGCTATTAAAGGTGGCCAAGTAGATTTTTATTTGTCTAGAAAAGATATGATTTGTACTTTTTAAATTTAAAAAACAATTTAAAAACATATTCATTGAGTTAAATAGTTAGATCAATCTATATAGCTCAATCAATGGTTTTCTTATGTAATGTCCCTCAAAATACAACCAAAAAAAATAAAAATTCTTAAGGGTCTCCGTGATTGTCGTAAGACCTTGTTCACGTTTAATTAACTTTTGCACTAGTAAGTTATTTTGACTTTATTAATGTTTACATCGAAAGGGTTTCTATTAGCCCACTTATACAAATGATTTCTTAAATCTCTTAATCTCTTAATAAGGGTGTTATGACCTTAATTCCCATATTGTCCATTCGATGAAGGACTATGTCACTAGGGTTGTTCACATTTAACTTTAGTTAAGTTGTTAATACAATTCCGTGTTGAAACATGCGTATAAACCTATTTAAAACCATTGGGTGACGTATGACCCAATTCCCTTTTCAATATGACCCAAATATAACTCTACATTATAAGGACATGAATAGTTCTCTAACTCAACAACATGGCTTTTAGAACCCAAATCATATAACTACCATTCCAATTATGTTACAATATTTTCCCCCCCTTTTATATAATCATCCGTTTCCGATGTAGGAAGAATAATTTTTAAGCACATAATTTTTTTCTATAATTGTCTAATTTATATAATCTAATAAAAAATGCAACTCTTCCCATAATCCTAATTATATTCATTACACTATACTCTCCCACGTGAACAAATACTTAGAATAAGACTTCTTATTATAAATGATAGTCCATGGCATTGGACATGAGTATATACTTTACCATCTATAATTCCCTACCTTAATTGCCGACCTTTATGTACATGATTCTTTCTAAATCCAATAGTCTAATTTTCAATCTTTAGAAAAAAAAATGAATAGAATTGTACATATGCCAAAATGACTACTCTTTTCATAAAGGAATCTTTTTATTATGCATATATTTATATATTACAAAGTCTTTCCACATACACAAAATTATGTATCTAATTATGCAACCCGTATACTTTCCAAATATATAAAATGTTGATCTTCTTCATGAAGGGTTTCCTCTTCTTCTCTCTTTTTTTCGTTTATGCTTTATATTCTACAATTACCATTCCTATAATATTGCAAATCTTGACTCACTATTTCGATGTTATATATTGGGCTTAAGCCGCAACACATATGATTTATTTTGTTATATTGGGTGTAAGCCCCAATGCACATGATTAATTTCTTTTATAGATATACATATTTGGGCGTGGACCCTAACTGATGCAGATTATTGTTATATAATGGGTAGAAAGCCCCAATGTATTGATTTATGTTTTTTTTGAGATTGGGTACACACCCTAATATACTGAGATAATTTGTGTTACATACTGTGCAGAGTTATGATATACATGATTGATTGTTATGATGTGTGAGCGTGGACTCTGGAGCACATGGATGACCTATGTACTAGGAATAAGCCCCGATGTACATAGAGGATTTTATTATGTACTGGGCATAATCCTCGATGTACATAGAGTGTTGGGCATAAGCCCTGAAGAACTCCAAGATTGATAATAAATAATGGATCTGAGGCCAATTGTATTCCTAGATGTGCTTCACAAACACATTCTAGTACTAGTGTTGAGCGGGAGGCTCTAGAATCTCACTAGTGTAATGCCAATGTGAGAGTGTTGAGCCAAAGCTCTGAATAGCACTCAGGGTTACTTGATCTTGAAAGTGTTGAGTCAAGAAGACTCTGAATAACACTACTATACAACACATTTATTTAATTGGTTAAATGAATCATTTTTTATCTCTCATCAAGGACTGCGGGAACTACCGTGTTAAACGAAGGAATCCAACACGTAAAAGGTCCTAGAGTCACCTAACCTAGCCAACTAGTCAAGCTTACCAAAAAGACCTTGTCCAAAGAATTGAACCTTGTATTATCAAATCGTTATTATGTTATTAATTATAAATAAAGAAATTATTATCATATTTAATTATCAAATAATCATATTTATTATTCATAAAAAAGGCTCACCTTATGTGTAAATAATATACCTAGAAACTATGCATAAGCTATTTATTTATATTAATATAGTTAAAGAAAATATTGTAACTTAAAGATACATCTAGTAGTAACAAAGTAAAAGTCCTATATGAAATAGGAGTGAATAAATAATTAGAATATCTTTTACAAATATTATAAATAAAAAATATTACAAAAACTGGAGTTAATATTTAATATTATTATTATAAACTCAACAACTATATTCCAAAATTTCACCTATATAAGAGGGACAAATTCCCAAAGAAAGGACACAGTTTCTTTCTATCATTAATCTATGGTAAGGGAAGAGATTTCCACACAGAAACTGAAGAAGCTTTTGAGAACTGAATTACATAAGCAATCTTCCCTATGTCCTCTATTTTCCTATTGCATGTTGGAACCAGCTCCGGGGGATCCATTAGTGAACCAAGAATGGTTGAAGGTCATGTTTGGGAGGAATGTGGTAGTCCCAAAGTCATTCGGTTCACAGTTACAGGTCATCCAAAGAAGAATTTTATTTCATAAACCAGTTCTTGAGTGTGGAGGTTCTACAAAGGAATGACAAACTACAGGAATCATGTATGAAAACTATTTTTATTTGAGTTAAATACATTAGGATTTAAATTCAAAAGTATTATGCATCACTTTTATTTTCTGCCATTATATCCTTATTCTTTTGTTTTATGGAGCAAGGGCTATATGGCATGGGCTCCTAGGGTTTTAGCTTAGTTCATTATTATCCATATGTAAGAGATTTATCACATTCGAAAGTCACTATCCTAAAATTTAAGGGATCTAGCAGGGCTAGCTTCAATATCCTGTGTTAGATGCTTGCGTAGGAAAAACTCACACCATTAAAACTTCTCAAATCCTTGTAGTAAATTAAAATTTATTCTGCTTAAATAATTTCACCATAACTTAAATTCTGAAAAGATTAAAATGCTAATACATAATGAGAACCCTAATAAAGACCATCATCTAAATATTTAAATATAAACAGAGATATCTGAAAATTCCTCAACATATCTTTTTCAACCTTAGTGTCACCTAGGGTTACGCTTTCTTTATGCATAACAATACAGGCTCAGTTTTAAGAAAACACAGACCTCATCAAAACTAAGCAATAAAATTATCAAGAACTAGAGTTAGGGCCTACGATTTTCCCATTTATCAATTCAAACTTCTGCAATTAAAAACGTTGTTAGAATTAACGTAGTATTTCTTTCCAATTTATGAATTTCATGATTTTCTTAAATTAAATTATAATAAATCTACTTAGTATTCGTTTATAGGTTAATACATTTAGAAAGCATCGGACTCAGGATCGAATCCTCTCTCCATTCCCTCAAAATGAAAATCAAAACATAATGTAGGGTTCGCGCTACCACGTGAATCGTCGCCATGCCACATAACTATTAAAACTTTAAAAGACAACGATTTCATTTCGAAACGTCAACGACTAGGGAAACAAGATAATAAAAAATGTTGATGTATGTGTAACTTCGGAATGTATTTCATCTATGTATTTCATATATATTTATTGTACCCCTATAAGAGATATGTTATTCCTCTATAAGGAAGTGTCGTCATGTGTATTGACAAGTGTTGCAAGTGTGTGTACTTGGCGACAGGTTATTAGACCTCCGTGTGTGGGGTCGGCCCTGAAATATATATTATATTGTGGATGTACCTAGCTAGAAAAGTTGGCCCCATAAGGTCACTGGGCAAACTAGTTAGTATATATAGAGATCAGGAGATCTGTATTTATATCATTTAGAAAGACACACTTCTCTCACTCAGAAAGTGGCACACTAGTGAGGAGGAGGATCATCTGCTCTAGGAGACTATCTCAAGTGTATTTTGGTTGAGCCATTGCTCTCTCTATCTCTGAGGAAGTTGTGGGGTTTTTCACCTTAGGGTTTTCCCCACAGAAACTATGTCTCTTGTCTCTCATGCTTTTGATTCTTGTGATGCTTGTCATGCTTATTGTGATTGTTATGCATTGATATATTGTCTATGTTATTCTCTTAGTAAAGATCCAAGAGTATTGTGAATTAATGCTCAAAATTTAACAAAAATTACGATAAATAAAAATTCAATTCATATGATTACTTTGTCTCCTTATCAATCGAATTCATATGCCCAAATTTCATGATTTGAATCTTATCTTTCACCAACCCGTGGACTTGCCAGGTCAGACAATTCTTGGGTCAACAAAGTTTTAAAAATACAACCAACAATTCTATCCTTGGGAAATCAGACTTCTAGATTTTCTCAACGCATACTTCAAGACAAAATGATAGAGACCCTTGTCCATTTATAATAAGAAAACACAACGTTTAGACTGATATTTAAACAAGAAACCAAAAACATCAATGCTATAACCAAGTGCTTTACTCAAAAATCAACTGCATTATTACAAACGATAGTATTAAAAGTCAAAACCCATCAACGCGTTATGTACAAGAAGCCAATTAAGGGTTTCCCCATCCTTACAACAAGAGAAGCTCATTACACAATCGTGGCTCCTTTAAAAATGCCCAAGTTAAACCATTAAAAGTTCATACATCTCCAGGAGTACTGAAGACCAACATCCTTCAAACTAAAAATCGCCATACAGGCTACTACACAGTCAATACTATGGCCATTACATTTTAGAGAGTGCCTTGAGTCTGGCTATGACTCATCATTCAAAACTCAACCATGCAGGAAAACACCATGCTTGAAGGGAGGAGAGAAGCTATCAGAAGACCAGACTTACTTGTCTCCTTAGTTGTAAGTCTCACCATGCCCAGCTTGAGATTACCATCAACAAGGGCCCTGCCAATGTCAAAACCCAAGCAGCTACATTATAACCTTCAAAATAGAGAAATGATAGTGGAAACAAGAGAAAGAAAATATACAAGTTTGTTTTAGCGCAAGGTTTACCTCATGAACTCCTGCAACTAGTAAGGAGCAGGTTGAGGCCTGTCATGGATGCTTGCAAGGTCTGGAGAGCTTCACTCCCTTCCTCTCCCAAAATGAAAACCCACAATGCGATTTTTCAGTATTGGCATTCAATCCCTAGGGTTAAACCCTCATTGGAATCCAACTGTATCCAATTCGCATAAGTCACCATTAAATGTTTTACCAACTCTTCCATACGTTGATCTTACCCCTTTTGTATAGTGGTTAGCCCTTCTCATTTTTGGATAAATTACATTTCAATTACTATCCAAGCATATAAATAATAAAACTCTTATGGTTATACCACTCTAGGAAGTAAACCCTAGATCGTCCTATGCGCACCTACAAAAAAACAGGATAGAATAAGCTTTAGCAAGAATGCTAAGCAACTCTGATCCCCGCGGCTAGTATCATCCCTTCAAACATGATAAATGTCTGTACAATACAAAGACATACAATTAATACGATGAACCATTAAAATTGATACAGGGTTGTAACATTTAAAAAGGGACAACATAACATCAAGATGTCGACATAAGGATTCCAACTAAAATGCCAAAATGATAAATCTACCAAGATGTAGCCATCAACTGAAGAGGTCCGTGTAGGCATAAAACCAATTATATCGCTTCCGCAAAACCATAAAGTAAATACTAAACATAATGAATGAGTCCAATAGTTCTTCATGGATAGAAGCACCACACATCATACATTATACAATTATAACTTTGCAATTCTCTAAGCATCTTCACAGTGCTAAAGTTAATTTCCAAACCATCTATATAAAAGGTACTTTTATGACATACAAGAAAATTTTTAAATTTTTACAGTTTTAGGGTTATTACAAGTGGTATCAGAGCCCAACTACAATACTATGTGGCCTATGGGGCTCATTACAAGAAAAACATCCACTGTAGATACTTATAATTCAAAACATGCACTTCTAAAATTTCTTTTAAATATATATATATATATATGAACTAACAGGTTTTTGTTTTTACAATTGATACGACATTGAAGGTACAATTACAGTTTGAGACATGAATACAGAAAAAGACAACAGCATACATGGAAATTTGAACTCTCCACCACGAGAGCAAGATATCGTGGTGGAATTCAACTCAGATCTACTAAAATAAATATAGCAGTTGCAAAATGAGTTGCAAAGTTTCAGAGATGATAATATTCAAGAAAGACGGGAACAACAAGCCATAAATGAAGCTCTACTTCAGAGCTTCACAAGGGCAAGTTCTCATGGACAGACCACCCACTCATCCAACAAGTCCTAAGAAAAACACTATCACACCAAAAGATCCATCAGTCCTAAAGAAGATGAACATGAGGAGCACATACCTGATTACATGGAAGAAGGCTATAGGAGCACATACCTGATTACTGAGTCTCATCACCATTCCAAACTTTAACTTAGACAACACGAACACAGGGTTTCTCTTTTGTGAAACAAGTTAGTCCACGACTCTCGACCAGAATCAACAATATATTTTCTAGTCAAAATATGAATTTATATAAACATAGAAACTGCTCAAAAACTATTTTAAGTTTTCTTAAACACTGTATTTTCCATTAAAATGACCGAGGGATTATACCTTAGTAAATACATCTTCAACAAGTTTACTTTTTCAACAAGAGTTATAGTGAAATGCTGTAGAGCAAAGTAACAAGACAAGCCAAGGATCCCAACCTTTGGACACTTATCATTGACTCTCAAAATCACAAACGCCGGCCAAAAACCTTTGCTAGGAATCAAATATCAAGCTTCGGCCAGACCAGCCCAGGAGAACCTACGAGGGAAAGAACCACCAAGGCTTACCAACTGGTCTAGCAACATTCTTCCATTGAGCTTCAAGCAAGTAACCCTTCGAAGAAGTAAAACTTGTCACAAGAACCCATAAGAGGTTAAATGAGAAATTACAGAGATAATGATAGACACAACAGATAGCATTAACACTTTAAGTTTGAAACATTACCTATGTAATGTAGCTCCAAGAGTAGAGACGCCTGTAGCAAATGACGACGGAGCCATCTAGAAAACATAGTGAAAAGGGAAATTAAATTCTTAGAACCATTCTTATTATGCTATGAGAATAAACGCTGGTCCAAACTTGACTCTCAAAGGCTAATAGAAAAACTCTGGATACTATCCCTAACACACCACCAAATGCTGCATTACAAATCGACTCTACAGGAGAAACAAAACCTGGAACTAATAAGTTTTCCCATAGGCTTAGGGATCAAAACTGAGGAAGGAGTCCTCTGATCCTCAACTACCAAACCCTACATTGTAGCAGGAGGTCGGCCTCTCCACCTTACCACCTCCAAAACAAAATGAAGACCATAGACCCACTTCGGTGCAACTCATAACAAAAGGCTAGCGTTTCATTACAAAGCCCAAGAACTTACGAGATTGATGATGGATATGTTTCCAACCATGCCAGCTCAGTAGATCCTAGGTCAAAGCATTGCACAGATCGGCGTAATGGTAGTATTTGTGATTACTACCACATGAACCACAACCAGAATGACATCCACTAAGATCTCCACTCAACGCAATAGGAAGGAGAATTAAATGCCAAGACTGGTTACGACAGCCTAACAGCACACGAACAACAATATTTTCAATGCCTTGTCCTTATCACATTTCAATACAAAAAAATTAGGGTTGTAACGTATATTTCATTTCATTTCTAAAGTATTAGTTATAGAATGCATAGTTAATACATGTTGCATATTTCTCAAATGACATAGGTCGCATTTTATATAAGGCTTTTGATACTTACTTTATAGTTTAGAACTTTATAAAAATGCACATCATTTACATTGCCACATTTGGATACAATGCTATATTATTAATAATCCATTGTATAAATATTAAACAAGGAATGATTAAAATCCTATAGTTTTATAATTTCATACTAAGTAATATCCTATTCATGATGGATGCAATACATCAAATCCTTACTACGGAAGTATGAATTATCGTGTAATTCTAAATTGAGGAATGCATAAGATATTTCGTTTACATTTGTGATTCTAGTCAATCCGCTTAATAAACATCATTTTGGATCACGTTTTCTATAGTATGAAGTAACATATAAGGTTGGTACTTTGACATAAATAAATAGCAATGTTATCATTCTTTTCAAATAGGAAAATAGAGATAGTAGTATGTTAATCATATAGACATCGTATCCTAGGTATGTATTAGTAACATTTACATTATCTTTCCATGTGACGAATTATTAAGACTCTAGTCTATTAAATGGAAGTTGTGATTCTGTGTCTCTTATTATGTTTAATAACACTAACTGAAACAAGAATAAAATTCATATCATGAAATAACTCTTAGGCATGAAGTTCTAGAGCTATCACAATGCCTTTAACGGCTAACTGGAAATATAATTATTTAACTTCTTAGAATTACGGGAAGTGCTGGAACATGTCGTAATACTCTTACCTGCAGATCTGTGAAAAGAAACAGGTTCAAATGCTTTAGCTAACATAGCTAAGTAAACCTCAGGGTACCCTGCAGGACCCCTTCATCATCATCCAAAAGCAAACTGTTAGTATTATGTCTAGATGATTGTATCGCAAGAGAATTTAAATACAACATATAGATTTCAATTAACACGAAGAAAACTAATGTTGTATTTTGTGTTAAGAAGTATGAAGTGTCGTCATCATAAATTGTCATTAGTTAAAAGGATTAGCATATTTTTTATTTCTGCATTAGCAAGTACAACATTTAATGCTACTTTAAAAATTTTTAGTTTTTGTGAATTTCCAAGATGTTACATCCTACCACTAGGACCGTACGATGTACTTATAGGCATGGACTGGTTGGAAGAACATCATTCTCTGCTTGACTACTTGAACAAGTCAATTCTATGGACGAATAACCAAGGGAACCAAAGAAATATTCAGGGTATACCTAAGAAAGTTTCTTTAAGACAGATATCTTCCTTGCAAGCAAAGAAGTGCACAAGGAAGGGTTGTAAACTCTTTACAGTCAACATTCAAATCGTAGAAGCGGATAGAGAACAAAAGATCGAAGACTTCCTAGTCCTTGTAGAATTCAAGGATGTATTTCACAAGGAAATACCTGGGCTTCAACCCAAATGAGCGCTAGACTTCTTCATAGAGCTAACACCTGGGTCAGTACCAGTTTCTAAAGAACCTTACCACATGAGTTGACCAAAATTCGTGGAGCTCAAGCTTCAGTTACAAGAGTTGATTGACAAAGGATACATCCGACCAAGTGTGTCCTATTGGGGAGCACCGATACTCTTTGTCAAGAAGAAGGACGGAACGATGTGAATGTGCATCGATTACCACCAAATACACAAGTTGACCATCAATAATCGTTACCCACTCCCTAGAAATGATGACTTGTTTGATCAAGTTGGAGGAGCAAAGATATTCTCAAAGATCAACTTATGATCTGGATATCACCAAGTGATAATCTGCGACGAAGACATTATTAAAACTGCGTTTCGAACCTGATACGAACATTATGAGTTTGTGGTAATGCCTTTCGGAATCATGAATGCACCTACCAACTTTATGTGCATGATGAACAACATATTTAGTAAATACCTAGAGAAGTTAGTTCTAGTCTTCATTGACGACATTTTGATATACTCCAAGAATGAAGAAGAACACGAAGAACACCTCCGTATAGTGTTGCAAATACTACAAGAACACCAACTGTACAATAAGCTTAGCACGTGTGATTTCTATAAGCCCCGAATACAGTACCTAGGTCACATCATTTCAGAAAAGAGAATAGCAGTCGACCATGAAAATATTAAAGCCATACAAGAATGGACAACACCCACTTGCATGACTGACATCAAATTGTCCTTAGGGTTAGCCAGATATTACCGGAAGTTCATTGAGAACTTCTCACGGATTTCCTATCCTATGACGGCCTTGCAGAAGAAGATAACCAAGTTTCTTTGGGCGATTAAGTGCGAGGAAAGTTTCCAAAAGCTAAAGGAACTTTTGACAAGTGCACCCATCCTACGGATTGTTGACCTTGATGGGGACTTTGTGGTTTGCACAGATGGAAGCAAGGAAGGGCTCGATGGAGTCCTTATGCAAAATGACTTTGCTATCTGCTATGAGTCAAAGAAATTGAAGGAACACGAACAAAACTACCCCACGCATGATCTTGAACTAGGTGCAATTATCCACGCCTTGAAGATGTGGAGGCATTACCTCATGGGAAAGAAGTTCCTACTGAAGAAGAATAACACGAGTTTGAAGAACTTATTTGACCAACTTGACCTAAATGCTAGGCAAGCCAGGTGGATAGCCTTCCTTAGTGAGTACCACTTTGAGCTTAAACACATAAAGGGGAAGGAGAACAAGATCACTGATTCTTAAAGTTGACGGGCCCATATGTTATATGAGGTGACTATAAGTCAAACCAACTCGGATTTCCATGACAATATTAGAATGACATGTAGGAGTGACTGCTTCTATGTCGAGATCCTTAAGAAGATCCAAGAGGATAGGTTATTCCAACAACAAAAGAGTATAAGATAGATGAATTAGGACTATTATGGTCAAAAGAGAGACTTTATGTTCCAGAAAGTGAAGACATTAGACCTAACGTCCTCACAGAATTCCAGCAGAAACCCTATTCAAGACATCTGGGATATCAAAAGATGATATCGGCAGTGAAGAAACATTTCTTTTGTCCTGAATTGAAATCCGACATAGCCTTATTCATCGCTAAATGCTAGGAGTTCCAACCGGTTAAAGCAGAACACTAGCACCCTTTGGGACTACTGCAACCATTACCCATTCCAGAGTGGAAGTGGGAGGTTATCATTATGGATTTCATCATGGGTTTACCCAAGAGTAAGAGATAGAATGACTCCATCTTTGTAGTAGTAGACAAGTTATAAAAAGAAGCACATTTTATAGCGGTGAAGTCTACCTACAAAGATGTTCACATCACAGACATATTTCTAAAGTAGATCTTCTGACTGTATGGGATACCCAAGGAAATCATTTCCGATCGAGACACGAAGTTCACTAGTAACTTCTGGAGGGAAATGTTCTCCAATTTGGAGACATAACTACAATTCAGTACCTTGTACCATCCCCAAACTGATGGATAGATGGAACGAGTAAATCAAATACTTGAGGATATGCTGAGGATGTATGCTATGAACAACCCCACAAAGTGGGAGGATTATTTCTACCTCCCAGAGTTTTCTTACAACAACTGATACCGGACCTCTGCCAAGATGAGCCCCTTCGAGGTTCTCTATGGCAGAAAGTGTAGGACACGAGTGACTTGGGATAGTCCAGTATATAGACTTATGCTAGGTCCCAACTTACTAAAAGACTTGGAGCATCTAGTCTCCAAGGTACAACAAAACTTGAAGGAGGAAGAAGACTGCCAAAACAATTATGCGGATAAGAAAAGAAAAGACAAAGATTACCAAGTCGGCGAACATGTCTTCTTTAAAGTAAAGGAAAAAAGAAGGTCATTGAGCTTGGGCTGATGCAAGCAGTTGGCCCCTAGATTTTGTTGACCCTTTGAGCTATTGGCCAAGAAAGGGCCAATAACATATGAGTTAGCTTTACCAGCTCATGCAAAAGTTCATAATGTTTTTCATGCATATTTATCAAAGAAATATGTCTATGATACTAAACATGTGATTGATTGGTTCTTGAAAGCGGCATACCCCACCTTATTTCATGACTTCATTTCCAGTCCCTAGAACACCGGGATGGTGTTGTTCTAATCGGGGAGGGATGTAATATCCCGAATCTTGATTGACTATTTTGATGTTATATATTGGGCTTAAGCCCCAACAAATATGATTTATTTTGTTATATTGGGGGTAATCCCCAATGCACATGATTCATTTCTTTTATAAATATACATATTTGGGCGTGGACCCTAACTGATGAAGATTATTGTTATATACTGGGCAGAAAGCCCCAATGTATCGATTTATGTTTTATTATGAAATTGATTACACACCCTAACATACTAAGATAATTTGTGTTACATACTGCGCAGAGTTATGATATACATGATTGAGTGTTATGATGTGTAAACGTGGACTTGTTGATACCTTGAAGATCGCAGCATCAAGCAGAAAGGGATTCTCCCCAATAAACTATCCCAATTAGATTGTCCACCATTTAGTATGGGGAATCCATCCGATTAGCGGTTCCATCTACCCTCAGATTTGCTTTCTTTTACACCAGTTATGGCCTGATCCATCGTTCCTTTTATTTTATTTTATTATTTTATTGTTAAAATGATATGCAAGTGCCTAAGGTAATTTAATCTAAGTGCAGAACTTGAATCAAATTTGTGTCTAAGACTGAAATAAATCTAATCTATCCCTGCAAGGAGCAAACTGTAAATATGAGCAATGTGCTGAAGGAAATATCTAAAGATCATCAGATAGCCATTAAATTACAAAGATACATATACATCAAGAGATTAAAGATATAAAAGATACCTTTTAATCCATGTGAAAGCATTCTATTACTCATGTTAAGAGAAACATTACTGCACAAAAAATAAGTAAGTTCATTCAACACATAGAAATAATTCTGAATAGCAAAGAAAGATCTCACTGCAAGATATGAACACCACAAGAATAATCCAACAAACATCCAATATCCATTTCCAGGAAAAACGAATGTCTCCCTCAGGATCTTTATTAGGCAACATCGCTTCCACAGAGCTAATTACAAAATGGTTCGTACAAGCTGAGAAGCTTCTTTTCCCTGCAAAAAAGTCCTTCTCTATTCCCTCTAACCTTCTATTTATAATCTTACAAAGCACCTCTTGGGATGACAAGTGTACTCTAACTCTAAAACCTCCTCCCTTGGATTTCATCACATCATTACAAGGCCTATGAATACGTGGAAGGCTTTACAAATAAGACAAAACTAGAGACCAGCTGTCCTTTTAAAGAAATTACATAAAGGTGGAAATCCCACTTTTCTGCTTGCTTAAACCAGAATAAGAATGATCTGTCTAATTTGTTTGGGCTTCTGTTGGTTGGCTCGAAGACACGCCTCCATCAACCGGCTTGCTTGAAATTACTGGGCCATCTACACTTTGAATGTATGAAGACCATTGGGCGATGTCCCTTATGATGAGCCTGCTATGAGAAGATACTGTTTCCTGGGATGCTATTTCATGTTTACGAAGGTCTTCCTTGATCAACGCTTTTCCTTGTGTAGCTTCTTTTTCCATTGCTTCTAGGAAATAAATATGTATTGCAGGCTGGAAAATGAACCGTTGAAAATCATCTTGATTCAAAACCTCTATCTTTTTTATATTAGCCAAGTCTTCATCCAACTCATTCTGGAACTCGAACACTCGATCTTCTTCTTTAGGGAAATCATAAATGGAGGTGGGGATAACCAGATGACACTTGCTAAGCGATTCCCTGAGTGCGGAATAGATGGAACAACACTTGTGGACTTTCCTTTTGATTTCCGCACTTAGTTTGGTGCCACAGTCTCTGGCAAACTCAGAAATCCCTATATCTATATCCAATTCATCTCCTGTAGGAGCGCGCAAGTGTGAAGGGAGCTGATATTTTCCCTTTTTCAACTCAGAT
This sequence comes from Larix kaempferi, assembly GCA_027924585.1. Classification (NCBI taxonomy): domain Eukaryota; kingdom Viridiplantae; phylum Streptophyta; class Pinopsida; order Pinales; family Pinaceae; genus Larix; species Larix kaempferi. The sequence goes on along the minus strand of BSBM01000042.1, from coordinate 10,426,983 downwards.
TTCTGTTTCAACTACTCTAAATGATTTGCAAACCTTTCTTGGGTCTTTAGGGCTTTGGATTCCATCGTTATTATTTTCCTAATCACCTCTTTCATACTCCAAATCTCTTTCGAGATCAGTCCTAGCAGCTGATGGATTTTGATCTACATGTCACATGCTTGTTTATGGAATGTGGACAAGTTTTGCTGGTGCTCCGCTGCCTCTTTGAGTTGTCTTTCCAGTTGATCCTTTTCTTGGATCAGCCCTTCACATTCACGCTGGTGGAGCTGGATCTATTAAGCCCTACCTTCTTCGAGCTCTTCTAGTTCTGCTATCCGAGCCTTCAGATTCTCTAGCTCACTTTCAGAGAAAGCTGCCTGCACTTCTAAGGAGTTCTTATCATTTTTGAGCTGGAGAATTTCCGACTTAAGCACCAGATGCTCTCCTAACAATTGATTGTATTTCTCCTTCAACTTGTTTGCTTCCGCTACCTCCCTTACTCTGTCATCTTTGATCTTAAGGCATTGCTCTCTGTAATGCTTTATCTTTTCCTTCAAGAAATCAATGTTCGCTTTAGTTGCCTTAGCCGATGCGACGGTACATTGGGCTTGAAATGTAGGGTCGATATCAGTTCCTTGGACCAATCTCTTCTCTATTACCCATAGTTCATATTCTTTCTCCTCGGTTTCCATATTCATTGTTGTGCCTTCTATCTTCTGCACCCTCCTATCAATGATGGCCCTCTTCCTTGGACTAAAATATGCAGTATCCAAGTCTGTTATTTTGCACTGCTTCATGGGGTTATATGGAGTCAGCGCTAAGATTCCTGAATAGGTACCCTTTTCTTGCGTTCCCCCTAGGGTGCATATCAATGGTGGATAAATCTACATATTTGTCGGAGTAGATGGCCTTGGGTCGAGAGAATTCTCAGTCTACTCTTTATCTTTCTCTCCTGCTGACTCTCCTTGCTGAGTTTGCAATCCATCTACTTTGCCAGATTCTCCTTGCTAAGACAACAACCCATCTGCTTCTTCAGACTGTCCTTGTTGATTCTATAATTCATCAGCTTTCTCACCCAAGGGCCTTTGCTCCTCTTGATTTTCCTTCTTGGAAGCTTGCTCCTGGGGTACTTGATCTTCTTGTTCCTTTTGGATCCTGGCAGTTTCTTCTAGATGTTCCAAGTGGGAGTTTTGGTCCTGCTGCTTTCTTGCATTTTCCTCTTGTTGAAGCTTGGCAGCTAGGTCACCTTGAATCTTTGCTTGCTCTTGGTCCTGCTTCTGGAGCACTTTATCCTGCTCCAACTCCAATGGTTCCCCTGATTATGAGGTGGAGGCCTCCCTTTCTCTTTGGATCAAACCGATAGGCCTGGGGCTTGGGTCTTTCACAACTTTTGTAATGTAGTGCTTTCCTAACTCAGTTAGGTTGCGGGCGATTCTGAAGAATTATTCTTCTCGATTTTTGGCATGAGCATACTCAAAGGAAACCCTGAGGTCGAGACAATTCCTGCTTACCATGCCGTTAGGGTCATGCCTTCTGAAAGGGATAGAGACGAAGTGGAAGATTTCTAATCCTTGAGCGTAATTTTCCCCATCTCTTGCTCTTGGGAGGTTGTAGGCTCCTATGGTAAATGGCATGGGAGGGTACATGCCCTTCCTCCTTTCTGTTAAGGACCTACTTATGGCACCGGTGCCGAAGAGTTGCCTCACGACCTCCTTATGAATAACAAAGTCCATAACATACTGAGGGAGCATAAATGGTTCATGAGTCCCTCCACTCATCCTGATATACATTCCTTCTGCGTTATGATAATAGTCTCCAAATTGTTCAATGAAAGGCATTGCATTCTTTGACATACAATCTAGCTCTTGCACAAAAATGAGTTGGTACAATGGCATGATAAACCTTTCACAAATCATCTTGTAGTGGTTTGCATACTTACTCGCCCATGTGCACTAATAGGCTATGAAGAGAGCTGTTTCATTCGGCTTCCACGAACAACCCAAGCTTGGGAATGAATGCTTTCTTATGAAGACATCAAGAAAATTGCCTTCTTCTGGGTCAATCCTCCTTGGGATACTGTTAACTATGAGGCCAATTTATCTGAAATTATTTCAGCCCAATTGAAGATCGTGCCTTTTGTGGCTATGTGAAACATCACTGGCACCCATCTAATCTTAAAGATATTGCTATTAGGCATGCTAAAGAGCCTACTGAACATCAAGACGATGAGCCTGTAAGGGGTTTTTAGGAGATTGCTCTCATATTCATTATTTTTCCTCCTCCTGATTTGCCTTACATGTATAGTCATCTTACAGGCAGTTTCTAACAAGTCCATTTGATGCTTTTCCATCCATTCATCATCCAAAGAGGACCTATGTGAAGGCAATCTATAGGCAGTAGAGACATGATTGGGGGTGAAGGAAGCCAGGACCAATCCATTTTTATCAGCCATAAGCCTTGTGTCAGTCCGAATGTTAGGAATCAGCCATCCAACAACTTCAGAATAAGGGAATAGCTCTCACCGAGTTGTTGCCTTATGCAAAAAGGACCTTTTGATGTTGGCATATACCAGAGCATCTTCTATAGGGGTCGTCGAATCATTTTGAGCCATGATGAATCTGTATAGATCAACCCATTGAAATTCAGGGGCGGCGCTCCTAGGGGAAACACCAGTGGTAGCTTGTGTGTCAGCAAACATTGTGACGAGAGTAGTGTCCGACAGAATCTCAACCTCTGAGTCTGAGGCCACTTTCTGTGCTGCCTTCCTTTTGGCTGACCTCCTTTGCATGGTAATCTTGCGGCGAGCAAAGAAAAATCACAAAACTTTAGTTTAGACCATTTCCAAACATCAATAACATTCTAAAACAAAGCCAGAACATGACACTTTCATAAACTAGAGACTGTCTAAAACGAACATAATTATCTTTATTTCACATGTAAGCTTAATTAGACAATGTCCCTTCATGCTAAAACAAAGACAACAAATCAAGACAAAGAACAAGATCATTTTGGGTCTGTGCGATTCATTTTCGGCGTGCAGGCATCTCTAGGATTGTGAAACAAACTTTTGCGCGATTTCTGATGGAGACTTCTGCGATGGCGCCTAAATTAAGTTTTGCGCTGTGCTTGGGATAATACGCGTGCTGAGATTTGTGACCTAGCACGCTGTGGGGCATCAGCTAGAATAAACATTCCACTCGAGCTGGAGCCTAAACTTATTTGGGCGGTGAGCGAAAATTTACTCCTGCGCTAAGACCTAAAATATTTTGCGTCCTAGCACCATAATTTTGTTTGTGCGCCAAATCTAAAATCACTCATGCGCTAGCTTACACATTTTGAATGCGCTGCTTCCTATCCTTACTTTTGCGCTAGCGCTTAACATAATGCATGTGAAATTATCTATGCATCAATGTTTAACAATTCATGCATTGGTAGCTTAAAGTGGAAGCTACGGTGAAAAGGGATAAGTTCCGCAGCTGTAGGCTTTATCGGCTAAGGATCGAGTCATGACTTCGAGCTTCTAAATGGGATTAAATGATTGATTTAACACATCCCCATGGCAGATTCGGCCGAGCAATGGAAAATCTAGGTATTTACAACATCAAACTTTAATTGCAAGGAGCAAGAAAGGTTGGGCTTTACGCGCAGAGGATGGTCGAACAAGAGTTTTGCAAACGAGGCATCGGAATGTTGCGTCTTCTACGGGTTTGAGCGAAAACTATGAGTCTGCTAAAAATACTACTTGGACAAGTCGACCTCATGGCCAGCGCACTTCATATTTTCAGAAAAAATGACTCTACTAAAGGAAAAAAACCCCCAAACTATTACGCAACCAAGAAAACATATATAAGACTTTCAACATGCGGTCGTGGGGAGCCACAGGTTTCGCTTGGTGAACGAAAACTCTGTGGGAAAAGCTAGGAAAGCCGAAAATGCAATAGAGGGGAGAGGCTTGTGTGCCTGTGAGATGGGGCCGTCTCTGCCCTGGTCTGAAGGTGGTGGCTTCATATCCTCATAGAGCAAAAGAACAATGACTGTTCTACGTCCTTTCAACTGTGCACGCCTGATTGTTTTAACCTACTAATCCAAAAGCAGGATTGGAAAGATCCTACCTGTCAGTATGGCGGGCACTCCGAGACCTCAACTGTTTGCAGCGAACGGCAAGTTCGAACTTCGACGTGGATGGAGAGCGCTCCAAGTGCAAATGGGCAAACAAAAACCCAAAACGTTTTTGCATGCGTTAAATATGGGAGAGTTAAATGCTCACGTACATTTAAAGTTGGAGGGGTTATGAGCACGGGGCTCGAGGAATCAATCACTAAGAGTGGCACATGGATTTATTAAAAGCATTACCAACTCTTCTGGTGCACAGGTATCGAGGATATCTTTTCGCGTTGAGTATCGATTTTAGCTTTGGTGCCAAGCGGGGAGTGTAATGTTTCGCGCTATGTGGCAAGTGCACGTTCAAAGATAAGCTTTGCACTCAATCGGAAATCCCAGCATTAGGATTGCGCTCAGAAAAAATGCACCAGAAATGAGTTATCCTGAAAATGCAAGCGCAGATTTGCAAGCTGGAAGGATAACCGCATCTCTAGCACTTTTTTTTACTCTATCATCATAGTAGTGCTGGGGAGTGACACGCTAACTTTTAATCCTTCAAAGGAAGTGAAGTGCAGCTCCAAGGAGGGGAAGATAGTGATAATTCTTGCACATTGAGCATATGAGAAAAATTATCTCTTGCGCTAACGGTGGCTAGCATATTGTGCCAGATAACAGATAACTGTTGGGTCCAGGAAATGCCCCTTTTTGGCTACCTCCATTACCCCTTTTTGCCTTAATTCCATACTATTTTCATGAGCTATATCCATGTATTTTCAGATCAATCTATAACATTGACAGGTATAATTTGCTATTACTTTATTTGTTTTTATGCCTAAGATTGTTAAAGATTATGGATCATAGTCCTTGGTTTATACTAATTTATGTGACTTCATTTAGCCAAGGTCTAAAAGCGCAGGTGTATCAGACCAGCAGTTCCAGCTGTGACTCTTCAATCGTCAGCTCCTCATATTCTAAAGGACAACGCATCCTCCACGCAAGCTGTAACAGATCCCATTGAAGAAGAGCCTAGCTGCAACAGATAGGTGGCATTCCAGCTGTCGAGTCTGTTGATCCAATTGCTATCAGGACAGCAACATCCTTTAGAATTAACAGCACTATTCAACACACTGTATCAATTAGTTGTAACTGCGCAGCATGAAGATCATAGATCTTCATTGCTGTGCAATTTTTGTGGATCTGAAACTGTCTTTCTTTTTGTATAAATTCCAGAAGGCTCTCGTAGCCTGGGGTTGGATAATCATTACCTGTGTAAGCTGTAAGAGATCATTGAGGCTCATGATCTTCCATTAATAATATGAGAGCAGAATTCTTCACTTCTAAGTTTTAATTAGCTGTAACTCTCAACGTCTCTGTTAGAAGGCCAGGGCCCACCTTCTCATAGAGATAGCCGATTTAAATATGTAGAATAGTTTAATTTCATTTTTGTTGTGTGGTGTGGAATGTTGCAGACATTGCTGGTAGCTATAATAGAGATTAGCTTCCTTGCTAGTAGTTTACAATTGTATCTTGAATAGCTATAGCAGAGTGGTGTGACAGTTGACTGTGTAGGACAATTCAATTGATTGCATGTGTGTTTTAATCAACTGTGACAGCCAAGCTCGATCCAAATCAATTTGTAGTTATTTATGCTTTCTAGGATTTCCAGTAATCATCAGTAGAGTTCAAGCTTGTATTTCAATTCTGGCTGTCGTTGTATCTTTAATTGCATACATAGATTACACAGATAATGATAGAGTTACAGTAGTCACTGGATAGATCATTTTGGTAAAGGTTGAATGCTATAGTTTGATGATCATAAGGATTTAACTTCTTGCAAAAGTAATCTCGTTTCATTTCATTATTAGATCATTAACATTCTGGATTGATTCTGTACGAAGGATTATTTCAATTGGGATTTGTAGATGTGTGAATTAGATTAGTTGCTTAGGGAATGAGCTGGTTGAGCTTCTAGGTAGGATCATTACTTACATTCATTAATCAACTGTTTAATCTGTTTATGCATCGATTGTGCTTATTTCCTTTGAAATAAAAGACCTTCCTGGGTTTGACAATTTATATTGATCATTCTGTGTGTTAGCTTTAATTAACTGACATATAGAGTGCCTAACATTTTGGCACCGTTGCCAAGGATGGTAATAGATAGATAGAGTTAGTACTTGGTTTCATTTGATTTTACTTTAGTTCAATTCTTTTTACGGCATGCATGAATACAAGAAAAACAAATCGGGAACCCCCTTTGAATACTAACATTGCAGGTGGAAGAGGTCGAGGTCGTAATGCAGGTCAGGGAAGACACACATATATTGATCAGATAATTGCTAAAGCTGATTCTTCTACTAGACCACAGGGGAACTCTACAGGAAGGAGAAATTCTATTCCTCCCAATGTTGAACATTCGGCATCCATAGTGGAGAATACAATGGGACCTTCAACTCCTGTTGCAGAAAGTAAACCTCCTGAAGATAAGGGAAGTGCTGTAGGTGCACTAGATAGAGAGGATATTTATTATATTGATGGAACCAGAGTTACTAAAGAGGTGTGGTAGGAGACTCGCAGAATAGTAGAGGAAGAAAGAAGGCAAGAAGAAGAGAGGAGAAAAGAGGAATAAGCTAAAGCAGAGGAAGAATGCATAAAAGAGACTATTGAATTTTGGACCAGAACCATGGCTTGTAGAGAACAGGGGGGTGAGAATGAACATGAGGACCACTGGGAGGAAGAAGGAGAAAACAATCAGCTTGGTAATACGGTGGATACATTGGAATTCCCCATCCTTCAGACACCTGGAGCAACTCCTATCAAGAATATTTCACCATCAGTGCTCCCTAATTTTCATGGTAAGTCCTCTGAGGATCCTAATGAGTTTATTTTTGAGTTTGATATCCTCTGTCACAGCTATGATTACAATTCTAGTGCTCAGAAGCTGAAGCTATTCCCAACCACCTTGAAAGGAAATGCTCTGCGCAGGTTCCTAAGTCTGGGTCGTGAGACCATTGCTACCTGGGACCAAATGAAGAACACATTTCTTTCTAAATATCAAGAATATTGCAGAACTAGAGATAAAAAGAAAGAATTGTTCAAAATGGTTCAAAAGGATGAAGAGAGTTTGGAAGACTTTGTGGAGATATTGCTGTATAATTTGCAAAGATCTGGTCATGCTGAGATTGGCAAGGATGTGCTCAAGATCATCTTACTTAGAGGAATTAGGGAATATTTCCTTGATATGTTGAATATGCTGGGAAAAGGGGATATCTCGAAGGAACCTTTTGAAAAGATTGTTTAATTACGTCGAAGGTATTCTAGGGGATCCTCTAGAACTAGCAAATGAGACAAGGACCAAGACCAGGATGTCTTTACTAGGACTCAGAAGTCAGCTAGTGGAGGTGCCACTCGGGCAGAAATAGGCAACTTACTGGAGAACTTTAAAATAGACATGATGAGTTCCCTATCCTCGGAGTTGGATGCCATGAAGGAAAAATAGAAACAAGTAGTAGAAGATGTTACACTTGGAGTATTCTATCCTAAATGTAGAAAGAAGCATCCACTAAAGGAGTGCCCGCTGGACAAAGCAGAGGTATGTAGGATATGTGAACTCAAGCATGAAACTAAAGAGTGTCCTTCATTACCTAAGGTTAAAGTAGTCCTGCATGCGTCTATTCCTGATGTAGAGCCAGCATACTTTATGGCACAAAAGAAACCATGGCATCCTAGAAACCAAGGTATGAATCCAGATCCAACATTTTTTTTGCATAATATAAATGGAATGAACAAGATGCATAATATGAATACACAATTCCCTTCACATTATTCCAACAGCCAGTGGCATCCATCTTAGAACCCAATGCAAAATCCTAATTCATGGACAACTTTGCCACAACAATCAAACCAAGCTCCTTGGAATTCCCACTGGAGGAACCCTTACCAAGGAAATAACTTTCCCCATCACCAGACTCAGTATCAACAATACCCTCCTCAACAGTATCAGCACCAGCAGTATCAGCAACCACAGCTCCCTTTCCAGAACAATTTCGCACCCATGAATGCACCACTTCGACCCCAACTACTTGCATAACCTAACTCGAATGCAAACAATAAAGTAGTCCATTAGTTTGAGACTTCCAACATGCCTACATACTCCATTACTCAGATTCCATGCAATGATATACAATTACGATCAAGGAGGGTAGTGGATCCTATTATCATTGAGGATCTGTCATCCCCAGCGATTGAAACTGGAGTAAATCAGCACTATTCAACAAGCCCCATTATTGAGGATGTTGATACTCCTACTAAAGTAGCAACTTAAACTGAGGAAGCAACACACAATCTGCCAAAGCCTACACAGTTGAATAGAGAACCACCATATCCTGAACGATTGCAGCTGCAGAAGATAGTGGAACAGCCCCGATTTGATCTCGTGGGAGAGTTGAAAAATTTATATGTTAAAATTCCACTGTTACAGGCCCTTCATGATGTGCCTATTTATGCTAAGACAATTAAATATTTGTGTGTTAAGAAACCAGGAAGAAGGCCGAGGGATCCTCCCACTGTCCATGTGCTGGGAAAAATTTCAGATTTAATAATGGGAAAGGCCCCTGTGGCAAAGTATGATGACCCTGGGAACCCGACTATTACAGTGCACATAGGGAACACATGGATTCCAAATGTCTTGGTGGATTTGGGTGCAGCTATTAATGTTATGACCATAGAAACTGTGAAGGAATTGGGACTCACTAATCTTTGGCCAACCCCTACTGTTTTGGAACTTATTGATAAATCAACGATCAAGCCTGAAGGAATTCTAGATGACCTTGTAATATTAGTGGACTCGTGGGAATACCCTGCAGAGTTTTTGGTGTTACAACCAAAATTTCAGTTGGGGGGACACCCACTGATCCTAGGAAGACCATGGTTGGCCATAGCGGATGCCTATATTAGCTGTCAGTTACGTTCTATGACCATTTCAGACGGGACTGAGATCAAGAATCTAACCATGTATCCTCCAGCTCGACCAAGCACAGAAGCTGATACTCCATTATGGGCAGATTTGGAGGAGGAAGAGGGTGTTCAGCCACTGTTAACCATAGGGAGAGCCTTGACATTTAAATATGAAAGAGGGGATGATGCCATTAATAGTTTCATCAGTGAGCCCACGTTAGTCAATAAGAATGTTTATTAGATCTTGGACAGTACTTTAGCTGCAACAGAACAAGAAAATTTTACAGAAGAAACTCTGATCGGTGATGACAATGTAATTCCAGTACTTAAGAATTTGAAGAGTGTTCCAGTGGAAGTTGAGCTAGGAAAAACATTGAATATTAATCCTAATCTGGCACCTAGTGAGCTGGAACAGCTAGTCACTCTGCTGAAATAGTGTAGGGGATCTTTTGCTTGGGAGTACACAGATATGAAGGGAATTCCCTCTCATCTGTGCACTCATCACATCTATATTAAAAGTGACTCCATGCATGTATGCCAACCCCAACGAAGGATGAACCTGAACCTGAGAGACATAGTGAAAGAGGAAATCCAGAAACTGTTGGAAGCTGGATTCATATATCCAATTTCAAACAGTGAGTGGGTTTCTCCACTAGTGATCATGCCAAAGAAAAATGGGAAATGGAGGGTTTGTGTGGATTACAAAGAATTGAACAAGGCAACGCAAAATACCATTTCCCCTTACCTTTCATCAATCAGGTCCTTGATACCTTGTCTGGGAAGAAGTATTTCTCTTTTCTGGATGGCTTTAGTGGCTACAACCAGATTCAGATTGCTCCAAAAGATTAGGACAAAACCACTTTCACTTGTCCCTGGGGGACTTTTGCATACTGAGTACTTCCTTTTGGGTTGTGCAACGCACTGACTACATTTCAGAGGGAAATTATTGGAATCTTTTTATAAATGGTGAATGATTGCATGGAAATCTTTATGGATGACTTTACTCCATATGGTGACAGCTATGAAGAAGCACTGAATAACTTAGAAAAGGTGTTGAAATCTTGTGAACAAAGTCATCTCTCTTTGAGCACTGAAAAGTGCCACATGATGATGAGTGAAGACATAGTGCTAGGGAACTTCATCCCTTCTAATGGTATCCAGGTAGACCCATCCAAAATCAAGGTAATTGAAAACATACCAACTCCTAGAAATCAGAAGGATGTGCATAGCTTCTTGGGGCATGCTGGTTATTACAGAAGATTCATAGAATTTTTTTCCAAACTGGCTTCTCCTTTGTTCACTTTGTTAATGAAGGATGCACAATTTATCTGGAATGATGCATGCCAAACAACATTCATTGAGCTAAAAAGGAGGCTTTCCACAACACCCATCTTAAGAGGACCCAATTGGGCTCTGCCTTTCCATATTTCTTCAGATGCTTCAGACACTACCATTGGAGCAGTTTTGGGACAACAAGAAGGTAATGCTCCTTATGTTATTTATTATATTAGTAAAAATATGTCTCCTGCTGAACTGAATTATACTGTCATAGAAAAAGAATTTATTACCATTGCTTATGCCATCAATAAGTTTAGGCATTATATTACTGGATATTGTACTTTTGTTCACACTGATCATTCTGCCATCAGGTATTTGATGAATAAACCAATCACAAATGCTAGAGTTACTAGATGGATGTTACTGCTACAGGAATTTGATATCACAATTATTGATAGACCAGGAAAGGAAAATGTTGTTGCAGATTTCTTATCTCGACTTACTAACAGTAATGACAATTTACTAGTCGAAGATTCCTTCCCTCATGAACATTTGTTCGCAGTATCAGCTCATTCCCCATGGTATGCAGATATTGCTAACTTTTTGGTTGGAGGTAAGCTTCCAGCACATCTGTCAAAGAGAGAAAGACGGAAAATCATACAACAGAGTGCTAGGTACTACTGGATTGATGGCCATCTTTTCTACACAAGGCATGATTTAGAAATCAGAAGATGTGTTAGAGATGATGAAATCTTCAGCATTCTTAAAGCTTTCCATGATGAGCCTTGTGGGGGACATTTTGCTGACAAGAGGACAGGTCATAAAGTTTTGAGAATGGGCTATTTCTGGCCTACATTATTCAGGGATGTGAATAAGTATGTTTAGGTTTGTGATAGCTACCAGAGGATGGGCCAACCCAACAGATTAGATGAGATTCCTTTACAGCCACAGCTTATGGTTGAACCATTTGATAGGTGGGATCTAGATTTTGTAGGGCCTATCAACCCTCCCTCAAAGCAAAAAGTTCATATCTTGGTTTGCACAGACTATATGACTAAATGGGTGGAAGCTGTAGCCTTAGTTAAGGCCCATTATCAAGCTATGATTGATTTCCTGTATGAAGAAATTTTTACTCGCTTTGGAGTACATAAGGAGATCATTACATACAATGGACCACAGTTTGTCTCTCACAAGCTGGAAGCACTGTTGCAGAAATTTCATATTCAGCACAGAATAACCTCACCATATCATCCACAGGCCAATGGGTAGGTGGAGAGCACAAACAAGGTTATTGAGGCTATTTTAAGAAAAACAGTCAAGAGCCATCATAAATATTGGGCCGAAAGACTTCCAGAGGCACTGTGGGCCTGTCGTGCGACTTGGCATAACACCACTGGTTTTTCCCCATATGATCTAGTATATGGAAAGAACGTTGTTTTCCCAATTGAATTTGAAATCAGAACTTTGAAAACAACTATTGAAGCAAATCTGGATTTATCAGAGGCTCAGAGGAATCGACTGAATCAACTCAATGAATTGGATGAGAAGCGCACAGCTGCAGTGCATCATACAGCTTTAATCCAACAACAGCGCTCTAGATGGCATGACAGATTTATAAAGAAAAGAGTCTTCTAGGAAGGAGACTGGGCCCTGTTGTATGATTCACGTTTTAAGGGGGATTTTAAAGGCAAATTGTGCACCTATTGGTTGGGACCCTATTAGATAGATCGGGTATTTGATAATGGAATAGTCCGATTGATCACCATTGATGAGAACAAAGTACCATTATTCACAAAATGGTCATCGGCTGCGACTGTATCACAGGCCGATATCAAGGGAGGATTTTATTTCACAAGTCACATTTGATCCAGAGTATCAGTTAGCACTAGGATAGGGATTTTTAAACCCTGTGAATTCCTAAAAGTCGCAGTTTCCACACATATTTTTGTATATAAATAATCGGTTTTTCTTTCATTCTGTATTTTATCTATTTTTAATTTATTTTTTTCTTGCACTTGATCGGTTTGTTTTGAAGAACTATGTGTAGGGACTTATTGGAGGAGTAGCAACCGTGACGGGTCCAAACGACTATAGACACCCCATATTTGTTCCTGGTCTAATAAAGCTTTATGGAAAAAATGGATATTTCGTGGTCTTTCACAGATAAAATTTGTTTATACTACAGTCTTTCACAGCTGCGACTCCGCCACAATTGTCCATTCTACCAATTTTGCAGCTACGACTCCGCCACTTTTTCTCATTCAGTCAAATCCTATGGCTGCGACTCCACTACTTCTACTTATCTTTCTAAATTGGCAGCTGCTTCCTCACCGTTTCTATCTCATTTTTACTCCTTCCCAGCAGCTGCGACTCCGCTACTTTTGTCCATTCCGCTAAATATAGTAGTTGAGACTCTGCAACCTTTGTCCTGTTTGCTAAATCTAGCATCATAGCTCCATTCCTTCCACTTCATTATCACTCCTTCCGTACAGCTGCGACTCCGCCTTTTTTCGTTTATTTTGCTAGATTTCGTGGCTGATACTCTGCCAGTTTGTCTGCTTTCCGATTAATGATGCCAATAATTATGTGACTATCCGTCCGTTTTGGCGCTTACTCCACACGATCGAACCATGCTCCACCACAAAAGAAAAATTGGATGCCTTGAGTAGTTGTCAGCCTAGGTGGCAAGGGAGACGTACTTCGGCACATGTGCATTTACATCCGCCCAGATGATGGCCGGCCGCAATGATTAATTCATGCCTCAAACTCAAAAACGCAAGGTACGGGTCCTATCTTTTACATGATTTGGTAGAGAATTAATACGGTAATAACAATTATGTCCTGTCATAACCCTCGATCAATGAACCCATTCGAATCACACTTTAAAGATTATGTTAAAGGTCATAATTGTGATTTATTTTTTTTCGTCACCTTACCTGATTTTGCACCTATTACTCCTATCTGCCAACCTCGTCGCTTCCATAGAACGTTCATACTATCATAGACTAGCCCGAAACCTGATTCTTGAACCCCAACGACCCTTTGCATGTTCGTAAGCTGCAACTCTCCACTTCTATACCAGAAATTGTTGAGGTTTGAACCTTAAGGAGAGGTTAAAATGGGAAATCCATTCATACATGAACCTGTGAATATAGATGCTGTGCATGCCAATGCAGAGGTTCTCAATATTTTTACAGCAGCAGGTTGGATGGCATATTTCAATCGGTTGAATGGTTTTCACACAGAAACCGTATTGCAATTCGCCCTCAGCCTGACTGATACTCATGCCAAGGTCAGAGGACTGCATGTGGATGTTATAGAAGAAATCATAGCTGAGGTTACTGTTTTTCCTATGGTGGGAAAGAAGTTGTTTGGGTGGAAAGTACATAATGCGAATGCAGTGAGGGAATTTCTGTCAGTAGGAGAACAGGTCATTCCAAAGCTCCGTGGGCTAGAACTGGCATCCTTACCATGACCCTGGAATCAAGTTGCAGTCTTTGTGAAGAGATACATTTCTTATGGAGGTAGGTACCAAATTGTTTCATTCTCTGAACTTCCCTTACTGTCTCATTTACGAAATGGTATCTTAGTAAATATACCATTCTATCTGTTTAAAGCCCTACAAACCATGGCTGGCTATGCAAGAACTACCCAGCACCCAGTTTCCTCCCTCACTAATCATGGTTTAATTAAATTATTGGTCCTAAGAGCCATTGCAAGTCGTCATTTAACTTGGGAGCAATTTTTGTCTGGGGATGCACCAATCATACAACCTGTATTAGAAGAGGGAGGTGCTGATGAGGATAGTGAGGACCAGAGTTCCTCAAACCCAGTTGGGGGGGAGGTTGGAGTAACAGAAAGCCAGGCCAATAATGAAGGGGAAGTAAGTAAAGGAGAGGCTGGAGTAGCAGAAAACCCTATAATTGAAGGAAGTGTGATGGAAACCCTGGAGCAGGAGGTAGAAAAATTGGAATCTGTAATTGCAGAGGCAAGTACTCAATTGAAAGAAGCGAAAACTGGAGCAGCTGTTGAAGCTACGATAGTTGAAGTTGCAATTGCAGAAGTAGGGATTCAGAAGGAAGGATATCGGCCATAAACAGTAGTAGAAGGGACTGTGGAAGTATTGGAAGTGGATTCCTCTTTAGAAATAAGGGGCACCATTATTGAAGAAGAAGAAACCAAGGTGAACACCCCTGTGTCAAAGAAATGAAGAATAGAATCAAGAAACAGGGGTCATACACCTATGGGAGAAAAGAGGAAGAAGAGTCGTACTGTCAAAGCATTAGTAGCAGCAAGTGGTGAGGAACACCCAGTGGGACTGATGAGGAAAAGAAGAACTCGGTCAGCAGCAGCAGCGGAAGCAGCTCTGACAGTGGTAGTAGTGTAATATCCCTCCTTTATGCCCCATTATTTTGTTAATAAGTGTAATTAGAAATGTGTAAATGGCCCGGGTGAGGAGCTCGAGGCTAAGGCCCCACCAGTGGACCTTAAAACTAGTGTTATGTTCATAAGTGTTCGGGATGACAAATCTAAAAGATGACATCTAAAATTCACTAATAAATAATGATGTTGGGTTGTCCTAGTGCTACAAGCACTGGAGCAATGGTAAAATGACTTGACTAGTGCCTTAGGTGCATTAACTTCGACGACTTACCTATAAGCATAAAGCTACACTTCTGAGAGTAAAGCTAAGTATTATCGCTAGGCATTATGAATAACATAAACTTCGATAAAAGTGTCGGTAAAAAGTATCCTTATTTATGAAGCTAAGTTCTCCTTTTTATATATATACATCTTATCAAAGTAATACGAATGAATATTTACTTATATAAGTATTAAAGAATTACACACTTATGGTGCTATCAAGTACCTAGCTGGATAAATGCATGATAAGTAGGATACTTCTATATTATATTATATATATATTTATATATATTGGAAGAGATTTAATGCTTACTTTACTCGACACTAAGAGTAATAAGATCACACCACTATCTCCTGAAAACACTCGGCGTTAAAACTTAACCACTCCATTTCCCACGACCTGCTGGTTATTTAGACAAACACCGTGAAGATAGGGTTACTCTTGTAGATTTTGCATTGTGAAGTAAGTGAAGGCTATCTCCTTCTGGGAACGTCTTTCTTCAGGTTTTCTGCCACGTGTTTCCATACTCGAGCCAAGTGTGTGTGTTGGTGGACAGATGTTAGCTTACCTTCCCCTTCATAAGGGAGAGCGAGCGGATTCTCTTTGGGGGAATGGTTACTTACCTGTTTGGGGAACTATTTGTTGAGGGATGAGTAAATAGAGGGGAGTGGTGGGATACATTGGCGTGTTCTGCATGATATCTTCGCTTGGCACTATTTAGCGGGGACCGTTGTTTTGTTGATACGTTGCATCATTTTTTGTAGAGACCACCCGAGAAGGGAGAGCTGGAAAGCTTGATCACTAAAGAGAAGTCTCTTATACGTTATGCGTCATTATTTTCGTGTTGATCTCTGTTGAGATTTCTGCTTAGATTAATGTTATATATACCTCTGTTTCACGGATTGATTGGCTGCCTGCAACTGGAGTAAACGATCTATAGATATATATATATATACTCTGTATATGTGTTTAATATTATTGTTTGCGACTGGAGCAAGTGAATCTCTGCATATGTGGTTAGGATGGCTACCTGCGAATGGAGGAAACTCAGCTTCATGTTTAAGATATTTGGAAGGCGTGATTTGCTGGAAATGAAGTTCCTATCGAAGTTTGTATTGATATGCTGCTGAATCGTTGATTTCCTATTGAAGTATTCATTTTGATATGCTGCCTGAATAACTCAGTTTATGTTGTAAGATATTCATGATAACGTGATTCGCTGGAATCGTAGTTCCAGTTGAAGTTTGTATTGATATGATGCTGAATCGTTTTGATTTCCTATTAAAGTATTTCATTTTGGATATGCTACTGGAAAGCGTAATTCCTGCCGAAATTTGTATTTGATATTGCTACAATTTCGTATAGACCCAGATCGGATCCTTAGGATCTCTGCTAAGTAAACTGGCACGATTTTGTGTAGATCTAGTTAGGACCTCGGTTAAGTATACGGCCACGATTTTGTAGGAACCCTACTTATTACATGCTACCACGAATGCATTTTCTTTTTATCCCTGTTGTATTAAGTTATGACAGTGAAAACCCCACTTAATGGATGCGTTGATCTCTGTGTAGTATGTTTATGATCTGTGTGTAGTATGATTATGATCTCTGTACTAAGTTTATGATCTCTGTGTTCCTATGTTTGTTTCATGTTAGAGGGGAGATCTCCTACTGTGATGAATGCGTTTATGCATTCTGGATCGTTCTTCCGGATCCTTTTTCTGTGTGTAATATTTTAAGCAGGCTACGAGCTAATTCTTTTATGACTGTGCAGATCCTTGGAAATAGGGATTTAACAAGAATCGACCTCGAGCAACTCGGTTTTGTTAACTGTTTTATGCTGCGTGTTATGCTGATAGACTCCTGTCTATAGAGTTCATGGCTTCTACCCATTTCAGTGTTGGCTGTTTAAAATATGTCCTTTTTAATATCTATATTAACATATACATAACCATAGTTAGAAGCGATCTGGAATAGCTACCTTCATATGTTGCATTCTCTATCCATTATATTTCTACCAGCAGTATTTGATCCTAGATGATTGCACTACCATATAAGCCATACCTTTCATTTGGGTATTCGTCTCCAACCCTGATCACCGGTTATGTATAGTCTTCGGCGCTAATTCTTTTATGACTGCGCAGATCCTTGGAAATAGGGATTTCACAAGAATCGACCTCGAGCAACTCGGTTTTGTTAACTGTTTTATGCTGCGTGTTATGCTGATAGACTCCTATCTATAGAGTTCATGGCTTCTACCCGTTTCAGTGTTGGCTGTTTGAAATATGTCCTTTTTAATATCTATATTAACATATACATAACCATAGTTAGAAGCGATCTGGAATAGCTATCTTCATATGTTTCATTCTCTATCCATTTAGTAGCGGGAAGTTATATGTTTTTTATTTATTGCAGCTCCACCTTGTGAATCTATGTATAGATTGTGAAGGAATAGCGGATCGCTAGATCCCAAGTTTAAATCCTGCGGTATACATTTTCATGTTGTAAACTCTGCCATCGTGAATATGTAGATTGGTTTCTTGCTCGTGGTTATTGTTTTCTCTGCATATTTAGGGTTTACCATCATATAAGTTGTATTATGACCAGCAAGTATCATAGGAATGCCAAGGACATACCCTAAGCTCTCGAGGCTTGTATAATTAAGATTTTTGTGCTTTCTGGCCGGGGTTCCCTAAGGAACCGAGTATAGAGGTAATGATCAGGCGACAAGTTATTTATCTATATATATGTTATTGTGATTTTAAGTATCATGGAGATGGAAAAATTGACTGCGTGAATCTCGGATTATAGTTAGTGAGATAAGGTATGGTTGAATGCATGATTCGGTTATTATTCCTATTTATATACTACTTTAATTAACTCTGTCATTGACTTGATATAGAGTTGGATTTGATCCTTAGGGATCTTTATTTTGTTTTTTTGTTAACCAAAGTCTACATTGTATGTTGGTAATACGAATATCTGTGACGTAAATACAGATATCCTGATTGGGAATCTATGTAAGATCTAGACCCTCGACCACTCGGTGGTTGTATGTAAGATCTAATTGTAATAGTTGATGCTGTGAAGAAAGTTCTCTGTAAATGTGTAGGTACGAACACCATGAAAAGTACTCTCTCTCAGATAAGATGTAAGAGCAATAGGACGTTGCTAGGATGTAACCCTTTGAATAAATATTACAAGACGCAATAACTATTTGTGGACGTAGCCCAAGGATTTGGGTGAACCACCTGAAATTGGTCTCTCGTTCTAATGTGTCCTGGCTTGTTTAAATGTCTTAGATATTATGAATGGTTTGTTGTTACATCAATAGTAATTCCTTACTTGTTTAAATGTCTTAGATATTATGAATGGTTTGTTGTTACATCAATAGTAATTCCTTACTTGTTTAAATGTCTTAGATATTATGAATGGTTTTTGTTGTTACATCAATACATGGCTAGGGAATTGGTAAGGAATGAGCTATAGTTAATCCTCGCATATGTAAGTTATGGTATAAGCATGTTCATGTTTGCTAAGCATGTATTTTGTAGACTTTACTTGTTTTCAATAGTAAATAGGTCTTGATGGATATAAGATATAATCCAAGCAAATTTTTATTTTGTGACAGTTTATATGATTCACTAAATACTGATTTTCCTCATATCTTTTGGAGATGTGACATATGGTATCAGAGCACAGGTTGCAAACACTCGGGCTTAGTTGGGCTCAGCGCAAGGAAGAGAAATATAAGGTTGGTTGAACCAAGGAAGCTATTCTACCTATGAGACGCAACTAAACGAATCCACCTTCAGGTAACCGATAGGGCGTCTGTGGATTGATTAAAAGTAAGTCTCTCTTGCCGAAGCATTATTTTTTTTCTTGTAAAAAAAAAAACTCGCCAAAGAGATCTAGGTACAAAGTATATTTTCCCACTACTTATGTACCTTGATAGACTAGGGTTGTGCATATACTTACCATTCATGCGCTACTTATAGATATTTCCTTTATAAGGATGCCCCAAAGAATGTTTATTATGTTGCATAATTAACTAAATGTTGTTAGTGAAAAGGGTGGGTAAAAAACCTTAATCCTTGGTTCTCAAAAATTTATTTGGGTATACCACTATAGAAGAACAAACCTCTTGTTAATAGGTGACTAAATATATGTGTAGTTATATTGACGACGAACAGGATAAGGATGTTATCGAAAGTCCGCTTGAGTAATTAACTAAAATTATACAAATTGCAAAGATATTATTGAGCAATGATCTTCCTACTTTTGCATTTAAGTAAATCAATACTACACAAGTAAGGATGATTTATTATTGCATGTATGTTGATACATTGCGCATGGAGCTAGTATTTGAAAATAGGAGAAAATATATTCAGATGTGAAAAAAAAAAATGTTTCGTTAAAGCATTA
This sequence comes from Larix kaempferi, assembly GCA_027924585.1. Lineage (NCBI taxonomy): Eukaryota > Viridiplantae > Streptophyta > Pinopsida > Pinales > Pinaceae > Larix > Larix kaempferi. The sequence continues at coordinate 10,407,599 of BSBM01000042.1, read as the reverse complement.
TGATGTATGAACATTAACATAGTGATAATGTAGGAAACCGTAACTGAGATAGTTAGTACTTTTGGTAAAGAAGGAAGCATCATTATGTTGACATTAAGATTTTTGTTCGTAAAGCATCAACTAGGAAGGTGTAGACTATCATTTATTACTAAGAGGTTAAATATATATATATATTCATGTGCATTCTGATTAGGTGATATGAAGCATATGATAAAAAAATAAAAAATAAAAAAAAATGCATGAGTACATTTTTAAAAGATTTATGATGACTTGTTATCTGTGTACAATTATATATCTCTTAGAATGATTATTTTGGGATAAAATTATAGGGTTCACATATTAAATGTGTAGATGGAAATCAAAGAGTATGTTTTGTGGTACAAATAATAGTATTGGAAACCTAGAACCAACATAAAATACTCATACAAGTTAGTAGAATGTAGTAATTTCCGACGTCTTTATGTTGCTGCAAGGAATAACTTTTATAATTCAGATGAACAATCTAAGCTTCCTAGAATTGTAAAAGATCCATTAAGTAGGATTTAAGACAAGTTTAAAGGTCCTTTAAGATTTGAGAAAATTGGGTTAGTCTTGAACAAAGTTACTTTCGCGAGCAAGTTTGTAAATTTGTAAAAATGCTATTGCTCCCTAATGATGAATGCTGTAAGAGTACACGTTGCAGGAAGAGCCAACGGGAATGAAGCATGTAACTGAAGCATGAATATTCTCTAATTATGAAGGAATCATAATATTGTTATGTGACATTGAAGCACGCTTGTAACCTTACATATAGGTTCAAACAAAAGGTATGTAGTTATTGTTATAAACGTGTGCAAGTACATACATATATATGTAAAACAATGTATTGATGTGAGTGCATACAAAAGCAGTATATCTAAATAGGATTCGAATGAGAATTAGAGAGACATATCGTCCTTCCAAATAAATTGTGAGACTTGACAATTTAGGGTTTAACCCTAGTCTCTGGATTTCGTAAGAAGAAAGGAAGTCACCGAATGAAATAACTCCCATCGGTTCTTATTATTCGTTATGAATCATTTTGTTCTTTTGATTATGCTGATGTGGTGTAATGTGGCTTGGTGGCATAATCCAGGTTCAGGTTATTACCAAGGTTAGTATGAAGAGGAATGCATTACTTCGAAGTAAAACATAGAATCATGGAAATTCTCCTTCTAAGATAATTATTCTTATGGTTTATTGATCAATCAGAGTCCTTAGTTTGCTTAATTATGAGATGGATCCTATTTATATAAGAAGGTTTTGTGATGATAGAGGTACTTGACAGTGCAAACAGGGTACATACCGGCCGTGTTTTTCACTCACAAAAGCTTTGTAAGAAGAGAATGTTTTGATCAAGAATGGATATTACAATGTGAAGGATGAGTTCCTTATATCTTATTTATTTTATGCATAGAAAAGATCTCCTTACAAATATTTTATTGTGTTGTTAACATGTGAATTAGGCATATAGTCGAAATTCTGTGGAACCTGTGGAAAGATAAGAGCATAAACGCATGCATGGTAAAGTAAGGGGTTGAGGATTTACAATCCACCTCACAACTGTCATTTACTCTTTTTACTTTTGATAATTATTGTGGAATAAAGAACTAGACCCAAATTGGTGAGAGTGATCATATGGATACAAAATGGAATATGATGAAATAATTGATTAAACAAAAGATTTTCCTACACTCAAGCGAGGAGGCTTGAGCAGGAATAAAATTTCGGGACTCAAGCGAGAAGGCTTGAGGGAAATTGCAGTTGACAGCCGCCAGGATTCGCGAAGGAATCGGCGAGTTATAAAGACCTAGGAAAACTATAAAGAGAATGCATATGAGGGAGGCAGGACGCTGCTTAGTATGCATGAGAGAAAGTATTGCTGCGTGAGCACTAAGGTGTTAGGCAAGAAATCTCTGAATGAATTGTTGTGTGAGCACTGAGGTGTTAGGCAAGAATTTTCGGGATCAAGTGAATATTGTGTTTTGGAATAAATGAGCAGGCTAAATTCTTGAAAACATTGGATTTACGTGTGCTTGTGATGATAAGCGATGACAAATATATTCCACAAATTGCAAATGCTAGGTTGCAGTAAAATGACTCATTGTTTATGTTCTGAGTTTGATTATGGAATTGAAGATAATAGTTTTTATGGTTCTTGGAACTTCGGTTTTATGGAAAAATGCAGGTATGATTGAAAGCAACTGGCAAAGAGTACAGGAAAAGTCCGAAGACAGTACAAATAGAAATAAACAGCATGCAAGGGATGACTCAAGTCGAAGAAGAACTATTGAAAAAGCATGAACACCGAGGATGGTGTTCTTCTTGAGGGGAGGAGGATGTAATATCCCTCCTTTATGCCCCATTATTTTGTTAATAAGTGTAATTAGAAATGTGTAAATGGCCCGGGTGAGGAGCTCGAGGCTAAGGCCCCACCAGTGGACCTTAAAACTAGTGTTATGTTCATAACTGTTCGGGATGATACATCTAAAAGATGACATCTAAAATTCACTAATAAATAATGATGGTGGGTTGTCCTAGTGTTACAAGCAACGGAGCAATGGTAAAACGACTTGACTAGTGCCTTAGGTGCATTAACTTCGATGACTTACCTATAAGCATAAAGCTACACTTCTGAGAGTAAAGCTAAGTATTATCGCTAGGCATTATGAATAACATAAACTTCGATAAAAGTGTCAGGAAAAAGTATCCTTATTTATGAAGCTAAGTTCTCCTTTTTATATATATACATCTTATCAAAGTAATACGAATGAATATTTAATTATATAAGTATTAAAGAATTACACACTTATGGTGCTATCAAGTACCTAGCTAGATAAATGCATGATAAGTAGGATACTTCTATATTATATTATATATATATATTTATATATATCGGAAGAGATTTAATGCTTACTTTACTCGACACTAAGAGTAATAAGATCACACCACTATCTCCTGAAAACACTCGGCGTTAAAACTTAACCACTCCATTTCCCACGACCTGCTGGTTATTTAGACAAACACCGTGAAGATAGGGTTACTCTTGTATATTTCGCATTGTGAAGTAAGTGAAGGCTATCTCCTTCTGGGAACATCTTTCTTCAGGTTTTCCGCCACGTGTTTCCATACTCGAGCCAAGTGTGTGTGTTGGTGGACAGGTGTTAGCTTACCTTCCCCTTCATAATGGAGAGCAAGCGGATTCTCTTGGGGGGAACGGTTACTTACCTGTTTGGGGAACTATTTGTTGAGGGATGAGTAAATAGAGGGGAGTGGTGGGATACATTGGCATGTTCTGCATGATATCTTCGCTTGGCACTATTTTGCGGGGACCGTTGTTTTGTTGATACGTTGCATCATTTTTTGCAGAGACCACCCGAGAAGGGAGAGCTGGAAAGCTTGATCACTAAAGAGAAGTCTCTTATACGTTATGCGTCATTATTTTTGTGTTGATATCTGTTGAGATTTCTGTTTAGATTAATGTTATATATACCTCTGTTTCACGGATTGATTGGCTGCCTGCGACTGGAGTAAACGATCTATAGATATATATATATATATACTCTGTATATGTGTTTAATATTATTGTTTGCGATTGGAGCAAGTGAATCTTTGCATATGTGGTTAGGATGGCTACCTGTGAATGGAGGAAACTCAGCTTCATGTTTAAGATATTTGGAAGGCGTGATTTGCTGGAAACGAAGTTCCTATCGAAGTTTGTATTGATATGCTGCTGAATCGTTGATTTCCTATTGAAGTATTCATTTTGATATGCTACCTGAATAACTCAGTTTATGTTGTAAGATATTCATGATAACGTGATTCGCTGGAATCGTAGTTCCAGTTGAAGTTTGTATTGATATGCTGCTGAATCGTTTTGATTTCCTATTAAAGTATTTCATTTTGGATATGCTACTGGAAAGCGTAATTCCTGCCGAAATTTGTATTTGATATTGCTACAATTTCGTATAGACCCAGATCGGATCCTTAGGATCTCTGCTAAGTAAACTGGCACGATTTTGTGTAGATCTAGTTAGGACCTCGGTTAAGTATACGGCCACGATTTTGTAGCACCCCTACTTATTACATGCTACCACGAATGCATTTTCTTTTTATCCCTGTTGTATTAAGTTATGACAGTGAAAACCCCTCTTAATGGATGCGTTGATCTCTGTGTAGTATGTTTATGATCTTTGTGTAGTACGATTATGATCTCTGTACTAAGTTTATGATCTCTGTGTTCCTATGTTTGTTTCATGTTAGAGGGGAGATCTCCTCCTGTGATGAATGCGTTTATGCATTCTGGATCGTTCTTCCGGATCCTTTTTCTGTGTGTAATATTTTAAGTAGGCTACGAGCTAGTTCTTTTATGACTGTGCAGATCCTTGGAAATAGGGATTTCACAAGAATCGACCTCAAGCAACTCGATTTTGTTAACTGTTTTATGCTGCGTGTTATGCTGATAGACTCCTGTCTATAGAGTTCATGGCTTCTACCCGTTTCAGTGTTGGCTGTTTAAAATATGTCCTTTTTAATATCTATATTAACATATACATAACCATAGTTAGAAGCGATCTGGAATAGATACCTTCATATGTTGCATTCTCTATCCATTATATTTCTACCAGCAGTATTCGATCCCAGATGATTGCACTACCATATAAGCCATACATTTCATTTGGGTATTCGTCTCCAATCCTGATCACTGGCAATGTATAGTCTTCGGCGCTAATTCTTTTATGACTACGCAGATCCTTGGAAATAGGGATTTCACAAGAATTGACCTCGAGCAACTCGGTTTTGTTAACTGTTTTATGCTGCGTGTTATGCTGATAGACTCCTATCTATAGAGTTCATGGCTTCTACCTGTTTCAGTGTTGGTTGTTTGAAATATGTCCTTTTTAATATCTATATTAACATATACATAACCATAGTTAGAAGCGATCTGGAATAGCTACCTTCATATGTTGCATTCTCTATCCATTTAGTAGCGGGAAGTTATATGTTTTTTATTTATTGCAACTCCACCTTGTGAATCTATGGATAGATTGTGAAGGAATAGCGGATCGCTAGATCCCAAGTTTAAATCCTGCGGTATACATTTTCATGTTGTAAACTCTGCCATCGTGAATATGTAGATTGGTTTCTTGCTCGTGGTTATTGTTTTCTCTGCATATTTAGGGTTTACCATCATATAAATTGTATTATGACCAGCAAGTATCATAGGAATGCCAAGGAGAGACCCTAAGCTCTTGAGGCTTGTATAATTAAGATTTTTGTGCTTTCTGGCCGGGGTTCCCTAAGGAACCGAGTATAGAGGTAATGATCGGGCGACAAGTTATTTATCTATATATATGTTATTGTGATTTTAAGTATCATGGAGATGGAAAAATTGACTGCGTGAATCTCGGATTATAGTTAGTGAGATAAGGTATGGTTGAATGCATGATTCGGTTATTATTCCTATTTATATACTACTTTAATTAACTCTGTCATTGACTTGATGTAGAGTTGGATTTGATCCTTAGGGATCTTTATTTTGTTTTTTTGTTAACCAAAGTCTACATTGTAAGTTGGTAATACGAATATCTGTGACGTAAATACAGATATCCTGATTGGGAATCTATGTAAGATCTAGATCCTCGACCACTCGGTGGTTGTATGTAAGATCTAATTGTAATAGTTGATGCTGTGAAGAAAGTTCTCTGTAAATGTGTAGGTACGAACACCATGAAAAGTACTCTCTCTCAGATAAGATGTAAGAGCAACAGGACGTTGCTAGGATGTAACCCTTTGAATAAATATTACAAGACGCAATAACTATTTGTGGACGTAGCCCAAGGATTTGGGTGAACCACCTGAAATTGGTCTCTCGTTCTAATGTGACCTAGCTTGTTTAAATGTCTTAGATATTATGAATGGTTTGTTGTTACATCAATAGTAATTCCTTACTTGTTTAAATGTCTTAGATATTATGAATGGTTTGTTGTTACATCAATAGTAATTCCTTGTTTAAATGTCTTAGATATTATGAATGGTTTTTTTTGTTACATCAATACATGGCTAGGGGATTTGTAAGGAATGAGCTATAGTTAATCCTCGCATATGTAAGTTATGGTCTAAGCATGTTCATGTTTGCTAAGCATGTATTTTGTAGACTTTACTTGTTTCGAATAGTAAATAGGTCTTGATGGATATAAGATATAATCCAAGCAAATTTTTATTTTGTGACAGTTTATATGATTCACTAAATACTGATTTTCCTCATATCTTTTGGAGATGTGACAAGTAGCAGCGGACGCAGCTGTGACAGTGGTAGCAGCAGTGGAAGCAGCTGTGACAGTGGCAGCAACAGAAGTAACTGTAATAGCAGTAGAATTAACAGGGAAATCAGCAGAAGCTGATACAGTGGATGTTGTTGGGGGTAACAGTGGAACACCCCTATGAGAGATGACAAGAGCAGTTAAAGAGAATAGGGGGTCACCTGCGTTAGAAGAAGCACATACAGTAGTGGTAGATATAGAGATTCCTATTTTGAACCCCAAATTGTCTACTGCTACACATGAACCCTCTATGGAAGAACCCTGTGATATCCCTCCTTATGACCTATTTTGATCATTATATACATAGATATTGTTGCAAAAAGATTTATAACTAGTGGCGAGAACCATTAAAAAACTATTATATAAAGTTATAAATATAGTTGATTAAGTTCATAACTACAAGTTATGAATTATATCTATATTCTTGATACCTTTTGTTAAAACAAGAGTTTAGTATGTCGCGACAACCATCTCGGCGTACACATTGTTTAATTTCGATTTGAGAAAATATTGGAGGTTAAATGCTACTAAAACTGGTTGTTAGAGCTTAACCACTCCACCTTCCCACGTCCTTTTATTGAACTCCAAGCTGGATAGGAGATGCCGCCGGTCAGATATTTAAACGCCATTTGTCAAGAAAATTCGGGTCTACCGTCGAGTTAGAAATCTTTTTGAAGAGTAATGGTTAGAATCCAATGCTCGCTGGTTGTGGAGCGAATCATAAACTATGAAGGTAAGGGTAAACAATTTTTCTTATTTCCCGCGATCTTTCATTAAGTTTGATCCTTGTTCGGTTAAACTCCACGATAGCAAGGGGAACACATCCCCATTGATATAGGGATTCATTGAAATTCGATCCATTTCTGGCCAGAGTGGAGGGCTAATTGATCTTGCTCGCTGTACTCTTATTGGAGGGGAAATTTAACTCCAAACCTCCTCGGTTATTGCCATCTGCCGAAAATTTAAGCGCCAGTTGTCAAAAAGAATACGGTCGTTGTTATGATGAGGCGTGTATCTGAAAACACGGCAATGATTATAAAGTTTTGGCCTTTTGAATGTTGGAGGGGGGAAGGGATCAGAAGACTTGATCTAGAACCTTATTTGGGTCTGCATTATCCTGCGACTGATAATAGTTTTTTTTGATATGAAGAGATAACAAGATACATATCGGTTTTTCTTGGGCATGGAAGGCGACTGCACGTTTTGGACGGAGAATATGAAATTATCCATTGTGTATTGATAGACTGTGATAGGAAATGGAGAGTAAGACGGCTAGAGAAAGACTATCCGATCTGCATACTGATATAACAAGATACATATCGGTTTTTCTTGGGCATGGAAGGCGATTGCACGTTTTGGACGGAGAATACGAAATTATCCATTGTGTATTGATAGACTGTGATAGGAAATGGAGAGTAAGACGGCTAGAGAAAGACTATCCGATCTGCATACTGGTAAGTCTGTCTGTGTTAATCTCCATTTGCATAGATATAATTGTAGAAATATATAGTGATAGGAATTAAGGACCTGACAGTTGGAGAAATCCAGATCTCATACCTTAAATTCCCATCTGCTAATCTTCTTAGCGTTTAAGACTGTCTGCATTTATTTAAGGTTTAGATAGTTGTGGAAACGATAACACCAGGAGTTTGATATTCTGTGGATCTATACTTTAGATTGCTGTGAAAACGATAGTACAAAGAGTTTGAAACTCTGTAATTTGTATTCTGTGGATCTATACTTTAGATTGCTGTGAAAACGATAGTACAAAGAGTTTGAAACTCTGTAATTTGTTTTTATACCTTAGATCACTGTTTGAGTAATAAAATCTTTTATCTCTGTGGTGAAATTGTTGTATATGTGGTTAGCGTTGATAGTGCCCAGCCAACCCGACCTTTATTAGACAACGTCTCCACAGCATATTGTTACCTATCATTTTATACATTTTATTGAGATCATGTTGATCTAATACGTGCAGCGGTAGCTTGTAAGCTAGAAACTCTGTAATTATTGTTGTATCCCGGTAATAAAGTTTTAGGAAGAGCCCGAGAGAGTAAACATCAATGCTGAACCACTGGGTATTATTTAGCTTGGTAGGGTTTCAGCTATCGTGTTCTATCACTGCCACGAAAGTGTATTTGCGATAGTTTCTCCTTGATTGTCAAGTTACTGCAATACCGTTTGTATATATATTATTATTATTACCGTGGAAGTATGAAACTTGAATTACTGCTTTAAATATCTACGTATATAAAGGCATACTTTGAATAGCTTACAAATCGTGGAGCCTAAGTGACCGGCTCGATAACTACTTTTATGAAGTAGTAGAACAAAGCTAGTTTATTACCTTAAATGAACCTAAGTCGTGTGATAGCATGTTAATAGAAAATATAAGAAATGGCGAGCAGGTTATGTTCTACTACCTAATCATTTCCGATCATAGTGAACCATACCCTTAGATCTCTGCTCTTATTTAAGGTAAAATAAGGAAGTAGGTTCGAGTCAATGTAAGTCAAAAATTTGTCAACATGGTTTTCACATGTATAAATCGTTTTACAAGTTAACATAGTCTCGATAAAATATGAGTATAATTGTTGGAACAATATTAATGATAAATATGGATAGTTCGTAAAAGTTATCCTTGGCCGTTCTCTTAGGGTGAACTTAATGGGAAAGGAGCATAACTTTAATATCTTGTAATTATGTGAATAAACTTATCCTTAAAAAGGAATGCCATTTATTAATCTAAGATTTAGGCCTTTAAAGGATATAAAGATAATTATTTTAAATGAGAAGTGTTTATAAAAGTATATAAAGATTTTATTAAAGCAAATAGATCCTAGTATAGTTTGAATTAATGGTGATATAACTTTAAGCTTTACCCTTTAAGATATGAAATGTGCATATGAATTAATGGTGATATAACTTTAAGCTTTACCCTTTAAAATATGAAATGTGCATATGAATTAATGGTGATATAACTTTAAGCTTTACCCTTTAAGATATGAAATGTACATATAGAGTCCCTTGGATTTTAAACGAGAGTAGGATTTTGACTATTTTAGGTTGTATCTTAAAAAAAAAAAACTATATTTCCATTCAAGAGTATGGAGAAAATATATCTCTAGCCTAGATGCTAGTTTGAAGATGAGGAATCTTTAAAAATACAAACATGTTAAAATCATTAAAGGGAACATATGCATGAGAAGCACTTATATATTGTACTTATAGAAATAGGTTTTGAGAAGAACATAGTCCTATAACTAAGTATGGGTTTCAAAGCAAAGAGCTACCTTAAATTATTATCTTATATATTTTTAACATGTGAATTAGAGGGACGATGGGATTGGCTTATACATCTGTTTATTCGAAAGGTGTTTTGAATATCATTGTTGTTTCTAATGAAGAGACCCTGGTATTATCCTTCTTTCTAAGTTCGAACACTTGGGAGAAATAGTGTCAAGGAAAGAGGTCAGTAGTTATTGTAACGGAAAGTACAATTGTAAAATCCCCTTGGAATTATTAATAAAAGATGCACACACCTTTTGTGGACTAGCCCGTGTACGGGTGAACCACGTTACCTTGGTCTCTTGTGTATGTATTTGTTCTCTTGGGGTGTATTTCTTGTGTATATCTCTCTTGATAATTGTGGTTGTACTTGTGTATATCTTTCATATATATATCCTTGATGATGCATCTCAGGTATTTCTTCAGTTGTTGTTTACTTCCAATTTATGTATCTTAAGCATTTTACTATTATGATGGTTGTTATTTATATCTTTCCATGAAAATGTTCTACTCAGTTTATAATCAAGTTAGTAGAGTAAAATTTGTTAAGGTGAAACAAGTGTTAGAATTTTATTCATGCTATTACAATAAGATACGATTTAACGAGTCGTAGAATTTGATTGAGGGTTGCTTGTGATTTTTAAAAGAACTTGTGTCGACAAGCAAAGTTTCATTTATAATTACAATTGAATAATTAATGTTAAGATGCTATAATGATGTGATAAATATAGATGTTGTGTACACATTTTATCTTCCGCATAGAATTTAAAGAAGATTGGACGTTTAGAAAAGTTTTAAATTTTCTCGAAATTTTGGGTTCGTTACATATGGTATCAGAGCATTAGGTTACAACACTAGGGCCTAATGAGCTCAATATGCAATAAGTGAGTATGAAGGTTTTAAGTTTGCTAATCAATGGTTTTCGTTTCATTTTTGGATGCATGGATTGTATCGGAGGAGGGGAAGATGAATCTCCGAGCTCGACTTCAAGTGTTCTCCCGCCAAAGCGCAGGTTGCAAACACTCGGGCTTAGTTGGGCCCAGCTGAAGAAATAATATAAGCTGGTCAAGGGAACTCCATCGATAAGACGCAAACAAAGGATTTATGTTCTAAAAGATCAGCAGGAGGTAATCGACAAGATGTCTTTAAAATCGCAAGTAAGTATACTCCACTTGTTGAAGCATTTTAAAAGAAAAGCATTGTCGATGAGTGAGCAGTTTGTATGTTTAATTTCGTATCTAAATGATCCTGTATTGATAAATACTAGAGGATGAATATCTCCTAATGCAATTCCATTGAATGACCAGAAAGTATTCTTTGAAAATGATTATATTAATTGGACTATGTTCCTATTTTTATCTTAGTGATCTTGTTAATATTTCCATGTATATTGATCATAACGATAGTAACAAAGGAGCCTTGAATGTTCATAAGTTTATGAGGGCTGTATAAGCAAAATTAGGAGCATTCACCCTATGAAAGATGTACACTCCTACCCGGACGATTGATGCCACGAGTAAGGTTTTAGTACTTATATGAGTCAAGTCATAGACATTCATCATAAGTACTTGATTGCTCTAATTGTGTATTATGATGATTAGAAAAGTTGATATAGTATGTGAATTATGAAGTGAGTAAGGTGCAATTAGGTCATTATATGAAGGACTATAAATTGCCATGAATTACTTGGTTATTGATTTCTCGCACTTATGCTGAAACGATTGTATTAATTATGTACATAAGATTGTAGGATTGAGATAATCCTTATTATATTAGAACAATGCATAAATGGTACTTTGGAGTAACTCCTGAAATTCTCCTTATTGGCTAAATGTTATTGAGAAAGGTGTAGAAGACGTTGTACATTATATTGAATGTTACATGCAATGGTTTCGACATAGAATATTAGTTTTGTGTTCTTACTTATTTGTTATATGGGACATGTGACATGGTAGAGAAGAATGATTAGTTGAACTAATAAATATATAATAGATCTTCAAGGTTAATGTAAGTAATGTTACTTAAATTATATACATATATATATATACTATCCAAACCATAGAGGGTTAGAAGAGTTGTAAAACTTTTATGCATGATTAACCAAGGGTCATCCTCAAGGTAAAAGATTGAAAGAATAGGAATGTTAGGATACTGAGAGTGGTTGACAGCAGGGTTATACCTTTATGTGATCAAAGCTTTATGTTATATGCATGGATACCTTGATAATATGTTTCGTTTTGATATATAGACTTTATGATATGGAGGGGATTACTAATGTGTATTAAAGCAAGTTAAAAGTACACCTTGGCATATGAGGGCCATACAATAAAGCGATATGCAGTCTCCCCCATAAAGGTATGTGATTATCCTTAGAAAAATATATGCAAGTATATATGTAGACGATTTATTGTTACTCACATGATGTTGGCATATGCAAGAAAAATGGGTACTTAATACAGTGAAGGAAAAGGATTGAGGTGAAGTGATCGTAATGCCCATAATAAAGAAGAATGTAGTCCTATTAATTGAGTTGGTTATGCTTAGTATGGAAATAATGTTTATTTTAGATAACCACATGTGGAGAATTGTAGTATGAAGGATGACTTTCTTATTTTTATACATAGAAGAAAAACCTCCTTACAATATTTGGTTATGTTATTATGACAGACGGTCAAAAACTCGGTTGAACTTGTGGAAGAGCGTAATATATTATGCAAGTATATGTCGCCTTGTCAACAAGACCTCGATGCAAGTTATAAATGTTGGGTGGTTAAATTATATTATTTCACTGATGACACTATAAGTAAAAATCACAACTTGAGTCCATACATATCTAGCTTATCACTCATGAGCCTTTGAGTAAAACTCGAATGATTTTATTTTATTCTTAGTAGGAGTCGATAAGGAATAGCCAAGTGAAAGACGTGTCAGTGCTATTAAAATTCCTATAAATAAATGTTGTATAGTGGTTATGAACTAACAATGCAGGGTTTCGCTATGAATATAACAAATCAAAATGGAAGTGAGTATTCATGCGGATAAATAGCTGAGTAATCGCTCAAGAGTAAGTGAGGATTCACTTAATGCATCTTAATTACTGGTCATATTTCGAAAAACACTTATAACCATGGATTAACATTGGATGATGTTTAGTTACTAACATTTTCAGGATGTTATCATAATTACGACCAATGTGATAAACAAAAAGGAACGTGGCTTATAAGTCCATTGGTGAAGCTGAGCAGAACAAAATCGCTCAAGAGTAAGTGATTACCTTTTATTATAGCATGGATTACAGTATGGCACAAAACCTGATTTGGTGATGGATGTGTGCTACATATCATGAATGATAAGCAATTAAGTGAAACTACTTACCGTTATTACAAGACATATTGTAATTTACAAAAATTGTAAGAATTAATAAATGATTGGTTATCGAAATAAATTCCGGGACTCAAGCGAGAAGGCTTGAGGGGAATTGTGTAAAGAGCGTCGTAATGGCATTTGAAATACTCCCTAAAATCAGGGATTGAACAGCCACTAGGATTCTCGGAGAATCGGCTGACTGTAAGACCTGGGCAAGCTATAAGAAAATGTATACGTGGGAGGCAGGACGCTGCTTAGTATGCATGAGAGAAATGTTTGCTGCGTGAGCACTAAGGTGTTAGGCAAAACATAAATGAAATGTTTGCTGCGTGAGCACTAAGGCGTTAGGCAAAACATGAAAGGAATGGTTGCTGCGTGAGCACTAAAGTGTTAGGCAAAACATGAGAGAAAGAATTGCTGCGTGAGCACTAAGGTGTTAGGCAAGAATTTTCTGGATCAAGTGAATGTTGTTTGTTGATTTCGTCAACAATATACAATCAGGGAGCATTATATTTATTCCATATATTGCAAGTGATATGTGCAATAAAGAACTCATGATCTATGTTTCTGAGTTTGATTATGAAGTTGATGACAAGTTGTTACTAAACATTGTTTCTTTTGAATTCAAATTTTGTGATACAAATGATTACTCCAAGAGAAGAGTAAACACCGAGGACGGTGTTATTTTAAAGGGGATGAGGATGTGATATCCCTCCTTATGACCTATTTTGATCATTATATACATAGATATTGTTGCAAAAAGATTTATAACTAGTGGCGAGAACCATTAAAAAACTATTATATAAAGTTATAAATATAGTTGATTAAGTTCATAACTACAAGTTATGAATTATATCTATATTCTTGATACCTTTTGTTAAAACAAGAGTTTAGTATGTCGCGACAACCATCTCGGCGTACACATTGTTTAATTTCGATTTGAGAAAATATTGGAGGTTAAATGCTACTAAAACTGGTTGTTAGAGCTTAACCACTCCACCTTCCCACGTCCTTTTATTGAACTCCAAGCTGGATAGGAGATGCCGCCGGTCAGAGATTTAAACGCCATTTGTCAAGAAAATTCGGGTCTACCGTCGAGTTAGAAATATTTTTGAAGAGTAATGGTTAGAATCCAATGCTCGCTGGTTGTGAAGCGAATCATAAACTATGAAGGTAAGGGTAAACAATTTTTCTTATTTCCCGCGATCTTTCATTAAGTTTGATCCTTGTTCGGTTAAACTCCACGATAGCAAGGGGAACACATCCCCATTGATATAGGGATTAATTGAAATTCGATCCATTTCTGGCCAGAGTGGAGGGCTAATTGATCTTGCTCGCTGTACTCTTATTGGAGGGGAAATTTAACTCCAAACCTCCTCGGTTATTGCCATCTGCCGAAAATTTAAGCGCCAGTTGTCAAAAAGAATACGGTCGTTGTTATGATGAGGCGTGTATCTGAAAACACGGCAATGATTATAAAGTTTTGGCCTTTTGAATGTTGGAGGGGGGAAGGGATCAGAAGACTTGATCTAGAACCTTATTTGGGTCTGCATTATCCTGCGACTGATAATAGTTTTTTTTGATATGAAGAGATAACAAGATACATATCGGTTTTTCTTGGGCATGGAAGGCGACTGCACGTTTTGGACGGAGAATACGAAATTATCCATTGTGTATTGATAGACTGTGATAGGAAATGGAGAGTAAGACGGCTAGAGAAAGACTATCCGATCTGCATACTGAGATAACAAGATACATATCAGTTTTTCTTGGGCATGGAAGGCGACTGCACGTTTTGGACGGAGAATACGAAATTATCCATTGTGTATTGATAGACTGTGATAGGAAATGGAGAGTAAGACGGCTAGAGAAAGACTATCCGATCTGCATACTGGTAAGTCTGTCTGTGTTAATCTCCATTTGCATAGATATAATTGTAGAAATATATAGTGATAGGAATTAAGGACCTGACAGTTGGAGAAATCCAGATCTCATACCTTAAATTCCCATCTGCTAATCTTCTTAGCGTTTAAGACTGTCTGCATTTATTTAAGGTTTAGATAGTTGTGGAAACGATAACACCAGGAGTTTGATATTCTGTGGATCTATACTTTAGATTGCTGTGAAAACGATAGTACAAAGAGTTTGAAACTCTGTAATTTGTATTCTGTGGATCTATACTTTAGATTGCTGTGAAAACGATAGTACAAAGAGTTTGAAACTCTGTAATTTGTTTTTATACCTTAGATCACTGTTTGAGTAATAAAATCTTTTATCTCTGTGGTGAAATTGTTGTATATGTGGTTAGCGTTGATAGTGCCCAGCCAACCCGACCTTTATTAGACAACGTCTCCACAGCATATTGTTACCTATCATTTTATACATTTTATTGAGATCATGTTGATCTAATACGTGCAGTGGTAGCTTGTAAGCTAGAAACTCTGTAATTATTGTTGTATCCCGGTAATAAAGTTTTAGGAAGAGCCCGAGAGAGTAAACATCAATGCTGAACCACTGGGTATTATTTAGCTTGGTAGGGTTTCAGCTATCGTGTTCTATCACTGCCACGAAAGTGTATTTGCGATAGTTTCTCCTTGATTGTCAAGTTACTGCAATACCGTTTGTATATATATTATTATTATTACCGTGGAAGTATGAAACTTGAATTACTGCTTTAAATATCTACGTATATAAAGGCATACTTTGAATAGCTTACAAATCGTGGAGCCTAAGTGACCGGCTCGATAACTACTTTTATGAAGTAGTAGAACAAAGCTAGTTTATTACCTTAAATGAACCTAAGTCGTGTGATAGCATGTTAATAGAAAATATAAGAAATGGCGAGGAGGTTATGTTCTACTACCTAATCATTTCCGATCATAGTGAACCATACCCTTAGATCTCTGCTCTTATTTAAGGTAAAATAAGGAAGTAGGTTCGAGTCAATGTAAGTCAAAAATTTGTCAACATGGTTTTCACATGTATAAATCGTTTTACAAGTTAACATAGTCTCGATAAAATATGAGTATAATTGTTGGAACAATATTCATGATAAATATGGATAGTTCGTAAAAGTTATCCTTGGCCGTTCTCTTAGGGTGAACTTAATGGGAAAGGAGCATAACTTTAATATCTTGTAATTATGTGAATAAACTTATCCTTAAAAAGGAATGCCATTTATTAATCTAAGATTTAGGCCTTTAAAGGATATAAAGATAATTATTTTAAATGAGAAGTGTTTATAAAAGTATATAAAGATTTTATTAAAGCAAATAGATCCTAGTATAGTTTGAATTAATGGTGATATAACTTTAAGCTTTACCCTTTAAGATATGAAATGTGCATATGAATTAATGGTGATATAACTTTAAGCTTTACCCTTTAAGATATGAAATGTGCATATGAATTAATGGTGATATAACTTTAAGCTTTACCCTTTAAGATATGAAATGTACATATAGAGTCCCTTGGATTTTAAACGAGAGTAGGATTTTGACTATTTTAGGTTGTATCTTAAAAAAAAAAAACTATATTTCCATTCAAGAGTATGGAGAAAATATATCTCTAGCCTAGATGCTAGTTTGAAGATGAGGAATCTTTAAAAATACAAACATGTTAAAATCATTAAAGGGAACATATGCATGAGAAGCACTTATATATTGTACTTATAGAAATAGGTTTTGAGAAGAACATAGTCCTATAACTAAGTATGGGTTTCAAAGCAAAGAGCTACCTTAAATTATTATCTTATAAATTTTTAACATGTGAATTAGAGGGACGATGGGATTGGCTTATACATCTGTTTATTCGAAAGGTGTTTTGAATATCATTGTTGTTTCTGATGAAGAGACCCTGGTATTAGCCTTCTTTCTAAGTTCGAACACTTGGGAGAAATAGTGTCAAGGAAAGAGGTCAGTAGTTATTGTAACGGAAAGTACAATTGTAAAATCCCCTTGGAATTATTAATAAAAGATGCACACACCTTTTGTGGACTAGCCCGTGTACGGGTGAACCACGTTACCTTGGTCTCTTGTGTATGTATTTGTTCTCTTGGGGTGTATTTCTTGTGTATATCTCTCTTGATAATTGTGGCTGTACTTGTGTATATCTTTCATATATATATCCTTGATGATGCATCTCAGGTATTTCTTCAGTTGTTGTTTACTTCCAATTTATGTATCTTAAGCATTTTACTATTATGATGGTTGTTATTTATATCTTTCCATGAAAATGTTCTACTCAGTTTATAATCAAGTTAGTAGAGTAAAATTTGTTAAGGTGAAACAAGTGTTAGAATTTTATTCATGCTATTACAATAAGATACGATTTAACGAGTCGTATAATTTGATTGAGGGTTGCTTGTGATTTTTAAAAGAACTTGTGTCGACAAGCAAAGTTTCATTTATAATTACAATTGAATAATTAATGTTAAGATGCTATAATGATGTGATAAATATAGATGTTGTGTACACATTTTATCTTCCGCATAGAATTTAAAGAAGATTGGACGTTTAGAAAAGTTTTAAATTTTCTCGAAATTTTGGGTTCGTTACAAACCCCAAATCAAAAACCTCCTATTTGAAAATGAATTATTAAAGGAGGAAGTGCAGACATTACGAAAGGAGTTGGAAAAGTGGAAGGGAACAGATAGAAGACAAGCAGAGAAAAAATTGGATACATTGGAAAATGCTGCGAATTTGCTGGAAAACCCATCTTTTGCATTTGAAAATGAGAAGTATGGGGAGATTGTTTGCCCAGAATGTGGAGATATATTTTCTTCAGTAGGACACAGAGTTGTTGTGTTGGGACTTGCATCACAGAGTCATGTATAGATAAAGGAGGTGGAAGAAGGAATGCCAGGGATCGAATTGATAGAGGAGAATGAGCCAAGAATGGAAGAAATCCATGATTTGAATTTAGGGGATGAAACGGTACAGTCCCAGCCATCAAAGGATACTGAGATCCTTCAGGACCAGTCTTACCAATCAGAAAAGTCTGATAAAACCAGAGACAATCTCAGCAGTTTAAAGAATTTGAGGAACAGGGGACTATTACACAAGAACCAGTACCCTTGAGAATGTTTAAATCTGCAACTCAGATAGCAACATTTGATGTGGAGAATCAAGAGGGAAACACTGTTACACAAGAACCAGTGTTTCCAAAATCATTTGCTACAGTGGCAACACAAACTGAGATGGCTAAGATTGAAATGAAAGACTCGGGTGCTGTTACACAAGAACCAGTAGCCTTAAGAATATTGACTAAGGCTGTAACACTGACCGAGGAAGCTGAGATGGACATGGAAATGAAGAATGCTGTTACACAAGAACCAGCATCCTTAGACCCCATGGCTAATACTACACCACATGCACACACCATTGCAATCCCAATAGAAGATGAAGTTTTCACAGTGTTGAGGTAAGACAAGGAAGTCATTCATCTAGATTCTGATGATGAAAAGGAGGTAGAAGACAGAAAGATTCAACAACTAGAGAAAAAAATTCTCTGGTTAAACCTTGAACTGGATAAATGGCTCAAACGGATTGAACAGTTCAAAGAAGTTATGATCCCTCTCCAGGATCATAGGAATGTCATTAAGGGACTAAGAGAAAAATGGGCTGAGGAGCTATTCTTCCAGAAACTTCAGTGGGAGAAACTCCAAGAAAAACTGGAAGGTTTGAAGAAGCTTGAGTCCCTGCAGCAGGACAAAAACCAAATGTATAATCTTTCTATAGAATTGATGAGTCGCAGAACTCCATCCCCCTCTTATCCTGTCTTCCTCTATGAGCATACAACCTTATTTAAATTGAAGGCTCTCAAAGATGGAAGATCGTTTTAGTTGGCAACAACAAATCAATTTCTAGAGACTTTTCTGAAGAGTGACTTTGAGGATCAGCATTTGTTATGTGAGTTAATTTGCATGATAGGGCTTGCTATATTACCGTTCCATTTGACCCTTTACCTATTCTTCAGGATGTTTAGCTGAGGGAATTTGCCTCCTTTGTCATTAACCATGTAAGATGGAAGGATGCCTTCCAAACCATCCTCAGGAATGATGTCAAAACACGAAAATTTCCGAAAAATTTAAAATTTTTAATATAGCAAAAAATGTTATAAATAAGCAGTCTTTTAACTGTTTGTTTAACTTGCTTGGTTGTAAGTGTGTATGAAAGATCTTTGTTGTACTTAAATGTTATTATGGTTATCTCTTTTCTGTTAATAGTTTTTATTATTATTTGTGTCGTAACCTCCAGGGGAACTTGCCATAGCAGGCTGGGCTTACTTAGCTTACGAGCTAATGCATCGAACTGTTTTTCTCTTTACATATCTATAGGTAAGGTGCGGTCACGACAATTATATTTAAAAAATGTTATAATCCAATTAGTTGTAAAAACCATCATTCAAATAAAAGGTCTTTGCTCACTCGGTTTTCAAGTGTTTGAAGGTAGCATTTTGCATACGAACTTCTCTATTCTATCTATTGTTGAATTTGAATCTCTAGTGATGATTATAGCTGTACTGCAGATGCGCCTCATATTTAGCATAATAATCTAAATCTCTTACCTGTGGTTAGCATTAATTAGATAATCTATCATTTACAAGTCTCCTTCTACTCATCTCAGGCTTGTATAAGTTGAACAAATTATTTATATATCAATGATTCTAAATTTATAAGTTATCGTGAGTGATTTGTTTAAATGTCTATAAGGAATCTGAAGTAGTTGAATACTTGTTGTAATAATTTGGAATTGTCATAATGGTCTTTATCAACCCAAAAGGCATTTGTAATGCACTCCTAACTTTATTGATATATCTCCTTTAGGTGTAGACTACTTCCAAGATTGGGTTTTTCAAAAGATGTTTATAATTTAAAATATGAGCAAACTAATCAATTGTATCTAGCAATATCACCGAGCAATAATTCATATTACTCTTACTATGATTTGTTTGGTATCAAGGCAATGTTCTCATAGAAATGTTAAATGTTAAAAATAATTGTTTGAATTATGGGTCGTAGACCTAGTGTTGTTACTCACTATACATTGTTTGATTGCAATAATTCAAATCATGGATTCAATCATATGGTAAGGCAACCCTATGGAATATCCATATTACCCTTTTTAATTGGCACAATGATGGTATTGTCGTTGTAAACAAACTATGTAAGAGTGACCCATTGCATGAGAATTATTAAAAGGATACGTGGCTAAATCACACCCGCGTATTCATAACATAAAGGTTGACTAACCCTACTCCTTCTCATTTCTTCCCTTGCCTTCGGGCTCGGCCGCTCTGTGGGTTTTTCCCTGTCCAAATGTTTTTGCTTAACCATGGTGGTATCTACTCCCCACACTGTGATAGCTCGCTGTGCTTGTCCATTGATAAGGTTTAGGAGTCGTGTTTGTGCTTTTTAGCAGTTGTAGTCTTCTTCGTGAGAACCTTAGGTTTTTATCCTTTCGGTTACTAAATTCATACTAGTCACGGCTTCCATTGTTGCATCCCTTCCACTTATTTCTGAAACCACACTTCTCGTGGAATGTATCCTAGAATTCACCAACTCCTTCTCTGGTGGCTGAGGTCAAGGTTCCTACTTAATCGCTCGTGGCTTCAAGACCAATAGCTGTGGTTGTCTTCTTCATTCAAATTGCTGGTGAGCTATTACAGTTGGCTTCGTAGTGTTATTTCGTGAATAAAATTGAAGGATTGTTGTTTCATTTTGTTGAGAAAAATAGATGGTAACTGATTTGTTGTTCTCTGTCCTAAGCAGGTGTGGAACACTTCATACGGTGAACAGGATGCAGCTCTCGGCATCTGGCTCCTCCGGGTAAGCCTGGTCCTTACCATGGCATTTTTTCCTTGAGGTTTTTGTTTAGGCGAAAAGGGTTTGGTCTTCGAAGGACATGAATCTACGGCTATCGTGGTTTTATTGAGTCTTTTAATATCTTGACCTTGCAAAAATATTGACAGGTTTTATCCCTGTCATAGGATAGAGGCATTGTGGCTTCGGCCAACTGTAAAATAATGGTCTCCCTTAGGGTATTGCAGGTTTCTTACCAACGAGTTGTTATATGTTTAAAGCGTAGAGAACAAGGCTAGAAGTTTGTTCTGAATATGGGGTTACGACCCCGTGATTTTACCTTCATTACTGTACTCACAAAGGATTTTAGTGTGTACCAGCCAGATTTTTATTTAAATTTAACTCAATATACAGTTGCTCGTTGAATTGGTTTGTTTAAGGGTGTTTGTTACTTTGTTGCTCTGTACTATGTTTTTTTTTTTTAAAACCACTTCTACAGGAGTTGTGCTCTCAATTGTTAATAAAAACAATGTAACAGCTAAATGGTTTATTCCTACGTCATTCTTGTGTATTTTAAGGTTTAAAAAAAACGTCTTGGTACAGTCATTATGTATGACGAGCTATTCTATGCTATGTGCTTTGACTTTCTATAACAAGTTTTCGTTAATTGACGAGGCTACGACCATCGATAATTTTTGTTGAAAGGATTTTAATGTTTGCAAAATGTCTGCGTTCCCTGTTGGTATTCGATACTGTGTAAAGTAATAGGAAATGGTTACGTTTTCAAGAACCCGCTTTTTTTTTTAAGTGAACAGGTGACACGGCCATGAGTGAAAACCTGATCTTACTTCTCAGGGTTTTTACTTTTATGTGTTTAAGTGGTAATGATAGGGATTTGTTGTTAAAAAGCTCTGTCAAGTTGGGGTTTTTCCCCGTGTTTGGATAATATAATTTGTGAATTTAAACTCTTGCTTCTTTGGTGGTTTTAATACACACCAGGGTAGGTTCTGCGTTTTACAATCTACAATGTAGTGAAAGGAGCTACATCTGTGGTCGAGTCATTGTAATACTAATCAAAATCTAAACACTGTTAATAAATTTCTTATTGTTAATAAATGGAGCAGTAGGGTTTGATTCCGAAATAACAACAACGATCTGGTTCAAATGATAACTCTGTGGATACAAAATTTGAATGAGATGTTTAATCTATAGGTTTCTATCGATACTGTGCATTTGGATGAAGAAAATGAGCTCGATAATGAGCAAAAGAAATACTGTGATAATAAAAAAAGATTTTGACTACAAGGGAAATAAAATTACTATTTTGTATAAACTCGGACTCAAGCTAGTTATTGTTTTTGTCTTTAATTCCTTATGTTTGAAAGTTAATAACTCGATCAAACTTTGCTGCTAGTTTCTTGTTGTAAAAACTGGAAAGATAGAATTTTTATAGAACTTCTTCACCTCGATTTTCTTTGTTTAAATGATCAATTGTTTTGTGCTGGCTAAAATTTTGTTGGAAAAAGAAAATAGTTAAAAGTTGAAAGATATGGCTATACTGTTATTCGATTCTATAATGAGTCAATAAAAGTTCAGCCAGTCTTCTCGTATGTTCTGTCAATAAATAAATAACTTTGCTAACATAATATGGTTCACCCATTCTTGGGGCAGCTAAAGACCTGTATACTTGTTTAGCTAATTCATGGGACAGATAAAGACCGGTATACTTGTTTAGCTAGGGTTTATACCTGTTAAACTATCTATGAAAAATAATTCACTGTGATTATAAAGTTGTTTATAATTATGTTCCTATAATTGTTTTAACGAGTGTATTTTCCAGGAATATTTACTGTATAAGTAGTCTATATTTATCTATTCAACTATTGTAATAAACAAGTTTAAAATCAATATAACGTCCTATAACTTATATTAATAACAAAGCATATTATGCATAAAACAAATACTCAAACTGTAAGATAATAGTGATACTAGGGAATTTCTAAGACATAATAGTTCTGCAGATTCTATCTACTAACAATTCAGAGATGCTAACTTTATTGAGTTAAATCCTGTTCAGACATAGAGGAGATAGTCATATTCTACATTCCTATTTACTCAATAAACATCAGGAATAAGTTGCAGAACCTGTGTCAATTGTAGACAACAACAGCAATGGGAGACTGTTCCTCCCTACCAATTCCTGGAGAGTGCCCAGACAGCACTTCTCAGGACCCCCGAGCTTGCTCTGGTCTTCCTGGCTGGAACTAGATGCAGCAAAACAATTCACTCAGCCAAACAGCTAAACTAGAACCAAGTTACTGCAGCTTCCTATCTCAAAACACTTCCTTACTGTTTTTCCCTCTTCCTCAATGGGACTCCTGAATATCATTCACCTGAATGTATTCTCCCTCCAGAACTATGTTGAACCCCCAGCTCAGTTCATTGAGTACTATTTAAAAGATTGCCTAGGTCTTAGTTGGGTTAACTGTCATTAATGAGCCACCTGCTCAGATTCCACTTTCTTGGGGAATCATGACCCCAAAATATAGGGAAGTTGCCACCTGCAACTTAGGAAGTGTTTGAGGATGCTGCCACTTGTCTTTTGCCTTTCCACCTAGTTCCATCCACCAGTTAGACCAGTAACCTCTTTTAACAGCTCTCCCATGCTGTTGTCTCCATAATTTATTTATTAAATAATAAAATATTCAGAATTACATTCTATTTCTGGTGACTCTGCTGAGTCATCAATTCATACTTAGCATTAAATTTAACATAATGTCTTAGGAATATAATAAAATAATTACATTATTTTTGCAAAATTGGGGTATGTGACATACACACCCCCTTAAAATGTAACATCGTCCTCGATGTTACTTATTCCTCATTCTCAGCCACCTGCTGGAATAGATTTGGGTATGATTCCCGCATCTTACTTTCCAGTGTCCAGGTAGCTTCTTCAGGACTAAGGTGCTTCCATTGCACCTTCAGCTATCCAATTGTGCGGTTCCGCAGAGTAATGTCCCTCCTCCCGAGGATACAATCCAGTTCCACCAGAACTTCCCCTTCTGGTTCTACCTGTACAATGTTCCAATCATATAACATGAGTGGTATCATGAACATACTTTTTCAGAACAGAAATATGAAAAACATTGTCTACCTTTAAATTAGGTGGTAATGCGAGTTGATAAGCAACTTGACCAATCCTAGATAAAATTTCAAACGGACCACAATAACGTGGCGCTAATTTTGCACAACTTCCCAGTCTTAGGGAGCTCTTCTTTGGTCTTACCTTAATGAACACATGTTCACCTACTTGGAACTCTTTAGGAGTTCTTTTCAAATCCGCTTGACTCTTTTGCTGATCGTGGGCAATCTTCAAATTTTCCTGCACTTGTTTCACAATCTGTTCCATCTTTTTTAATAAATCAGGACCTAACACTAATCTATCTACTGGATTACTCCAAGAGATAGGAGTGTTACATTTACGTCCATACAGAACTTCAAAAGGACTAAACTTAGCTGACGATTGATAGCTGTTATTGTATGCAAATTCTGCTAAATGTAAATAATCCTCCCACTTACCTGGTTGATCCTTAACATACATTCTTAGCAGATATTCCAATACCTGATTAACTCTTTCAGTTTGTCCATCCGTCTGAGGATGGAAGGAAATGCTGAAATTCAATGTGGTGTTTAATCCTTTAAACAAGGATTTCCAGAAATTCCTTGTGAATTTAGGATCCCTGTCTGAAATAATAACTTTTGGGACACCATGTAACCGAAAAATCTGTTTCAGAAATATATCAGCTATGCTTGCAGCCTTGTAAGTGGTTTTAACAGGAATAAAGTGTGCTGATTTACTTATTTTATCTACTACCACCATAATTGAATCATTCTGATGCTGATTTTTAGGTAATCCCGTAATGAAATCTAAACTAATTATCTCCCATTTCCAACTAGGAATAGGAAAAGGTTGCAATAACCCAGCGGGATGCTGGTGTTCTGTTTTTACCTGTTGACAGTCTAAACATCTAGCTATATACTCAACTGTTTCAGATTTCATATTGGGACAAAAATAATCTTTTCTCAACATAGTGACAGTTTTCTGGTAGCCTGGGTGCCCTGAGTAAGGGGTTTTATGAACTTCCTCCAGAATTAACAGTTTAATTTTAGGTACATTTGGAACATACAGCCTATCTTTAAACAATAAAAATCCATCTTTATTCAAACTATAACCTTTTATCAAGTTTTCTGTAGGTTGTTCTTTGGCTGTAGCTTGTAAATGTTGATAATTTTCATCTGATTTTATCCCTTCAACCAACTGTTCATTCAAATCAGAGGTATAAGTGCTGTTAGCTGATACAAAATTCAGCTTTGCATTTCTGCCCAAAGCATCAGCCACTTTATTTTCCTTTCCTTTTATGTGCTGAATTTCGAAATCATATTCACTTAAGAAGACCAACCACCTGGCTTGTCTTGCATTTAAGTTAGGCTGATCTAAAAGGTATTTCAGACCCTTATTATCAGTCATTAAAGTAAACTTTCTGCCTATTAAATGGTGTCGCCACATCTTTAATGCATGAATAACAACAACTAATTCTAAGTCATAAGTGGCATAATTCTTTTCATGAATTTTCAGCTTCCTAGACTCATAGGCAATGACATGTCCATCCTGAGTCAACACTCCACCTAGACCATCATTACAAGCGTCGGTGCAGGACTACAAAATCCTTATTAGGATCTGCTATTCTTAGAATAGGCGCAGTTGTTAATAAAGTTTTTAACTTCTTAAAACTTTCCTCACACTTCAAGTTCCAATCAAACTTCTTGCCTTTCTTTTGCAAGGAAGTGATTGGGTTGGCTATTTTTGAAAAGCCTTCAATGAATCTTCGGTAGTAACCAGTAATTCCCATGAAGGATCTAACATCTGTTACGTCTATTTGGCACTGGCCACTCTTCAATTGCCTGGATCTTTTCAGGATCAACTGAAATCCCTTCCTTGGTGACTACATGTCCTAAGTACTGGATTTCATCTTTGAAGAAGTCACATTTACTGAACTTCGCAAAGAGCTGCTGCTCTCGCAGTTCTTGTAAGACTATCCGTAAATGTTCTTGATGCTCCTCTTCACTCTTAGAATAAACTAAAATGTCATCGATGAATACGACAACAAATTTATCTAAGTACTTGTGCATTATGTTATTCATCAGGCACATAAAGACGGCTGGGGCATTAGTAAGCCCGAATGGCATTATGACAAATTCGTAATGTCTATATCTCGTTCTGAAAGCTGTCTTAAATATATCCTCTTCTTTAATCCTCACTTGATGATAACCCGATCTCAGGTCTATCTTAGAGAACACCGTAGCTCCACGTAGCTGATCAAACAGATCATCTATGCATGGTAGCGGATATCTTTTTTTAATCGTCATCTTGTTTAGTTGACGGTAATCTATGCAAAGTCGCATAGTTCCGTCCTTCTTTTTAACAAAAATTACTGGTGCTCCCCAAGGGGACACACTGGGTCGGATGTAATTCTTATCTATTAACTCCTTTAACTATGTTTTCAATTCATTAAGCTCCAAAATATTCATACGATATGGAGCCTTTGAACTGGGTACAGCACCTGGGTACCAGCTCAATTGTAAAATCCAGTTCTCTCTTGGGAGGTAATTCTGAGATTTCCTCAGGAAAAACGTCAATAAACTCTCTTACTACAGGGATATCCTCTATTGTTATCTTGCGGCCTTCAGACTTATCTGTCTCATTTGTAATAGTTACAGCATAGGCTTTGCACCCTTTTCTGACTGCCTTTTTAAGTTGTAAAGCAAAAATCTGCCTAACTACTATTTTCCTAGGAATACCCATAACAGTTACAGGCTGTCCATTACTGTTTACACACCTAAAAGTTTTGTCAAAACAGTTTAACACTACTTTACGCTGTTCTAACCAGTCCATAGCAATAAGCATGTCATACGAGCCAAGTGGAAAAATATTTAATTGAGCAGTAGTTTGAAACTCATTCATATCTAAGGTACAATCTTTAACATAACAATTCACCTTCCTTTTTGCCCCAGTGGCTGGTTGTACTGACCAAGAGTTATCAAATCTTTCAACAGTCAGATTACATTTTCTACTATATATGGTGAAATATAACTAAGGCTAGCACCTGGACCTTTTAGAATAGTTATAGGGGTTTTGTCAATCATACCTCCTACTTCCACCATGGATGTTTGATAGTCAGCTTGGCAGTTTTCCAATGCTGCATTGATTCGGGGCATAGTCCCTGCAAAGTCTCCAACAGTCATTTCATCTTGAATAGTATGAATATTGCTGATTTGTTTCTTTCGATTTGGGCAAACTGATGCATAATGTGGGCCATTACACTCCCAGCACTTAACAAGCTCCTTCCATTCAAAATTCTTAGTGTAATTTTCGTGATTGTTAGGAACCTCCTTGCTGCCCTTGAAGTTACTGGAATTATTAGAAACTCCATTTTTGCTCCCCTGGAAGTTTTTACCATTAAACAGGGTTCTGTTCTTGTTATTTTTGAAGCTTTTCTGGGGTACAAACTCCTTTTTCTTGTACTCAAGCTGATGGCTATTCTTTTTAGCCTTCCAGTTAGCTATCCCTTCTTTCTTTTTATTTTGTTCAAAACAGAAATTGGCCTTTCGCATAGCCTCCTCCAGGGTTTTGGGATTATCATATTCAATCCTGTCCTTGATGTGATATGGTAGGCAGCTAAGAAACCGTTGTATTTTAGGTTTCTCTTCGACAAAATACGGCACATATCTTAACAGACTTAAGAACTTACTGTTCAAGTCCTTCATAGTCATAGATCCCAGCTTCAATTCATAAAATTCCTTGGCCCTCTCCTCGTAGTACTGTTCGGACAGAAATTTCTTTTTGAAGTACCTTTTAAAAGTACTCCAATTGACTTCTTTTTCTTTAATCCCTTTGACTCTTTTCAGGTCTTGCCACCATATATCTGCCTTTCCAGAAAGGTTATATATGGCCATTCTTACCTTTAGCTGATTTGAGTAATTGTAGATCTGAAAATATTTTCTCATCCAGGATAACCAGGATTCTGCCTCTTCTCCTGTCTCAGATTCTCCGTTGAAAGTTGGGGATTTTATTTTCTTAAACTCCCCGGAAATCTCTTCGTAAGGTCTGTACCTTTTCCTTCTGTTATGCAGCTCAGCTTCACTACTGTCACTAGTAGTGCGATAACTGTGTTGTTCCCTTCTTTCTTCAGATGATGAACTGCTGTCAGATTTAGCTGGTTTCATCCTTTTAGACCCTCTTTGATGGCTGGCTTCTTCTGAGTCAGGTCTTTTACTCCTTCCTTCTGTCTGAAATTTTTCTATCAATAACTGATTTAGCTGCTCTTGAGTTTTAAAAATTCTTTCATTATCCTTCTTGACTGTTTCTATTTACGTATTTAAACCTTTTATGGTCTGCATCAGTTCCGTGGAGTGATCAATTACCTCCTCTGTCACAAGTTCTCTCAAAATATGTCTTGTCGCAGTGTTTGGAGATTCCGGCTCAGCATATTCTCCCAGTTTTTCCATACCTGTCTGTTAAATTCAGAAAAAGGAAATTTTTCTGCTCTGCTTCATGAAACAGAAATATAAGTTAGTACATTGTATATTTAAATTTTTCTTTCATGGTCACTGTCTGTGCGGAAACTAGTGGAGTCACATCCAGGCCTAGTGTATGAACCTGGCTCTGATACCACATGTCAAAACCCGAAAATTTCCGAAAAATTTAAAATTTTTAAGATAGCAATAAATGTTATAAATAAGTAGTCTTTTAACTATCTGTTTAACTTGATTGGTTGTAAGTGTGTATGAAAGATCTTTGTTGTACTTAAATGTTATTATGGTTATCTCTTTTCTGTTAATAGTTTTTTTTTTATTTGTGTCGTAACCTCCAAGGGAACTTGCCATAGCAGGCTGGGCTTACTTAGCTTACGAGCTAATGCATCGAACTATTTTTCTCTTTACAGATCTACAGGTAAGGTCCGGTCATGACAATTATATTTAAAAAATGTTATAATCCAATTAGCTGTACAAACGATCATTCAAATAAAAGGTCTTTGCTCACTCGGTTTTCAAGTGTTTGAAGGTAGCATTCTGCATACGAACTTCTCTATTCTTTCTATTGTTGAATTTGAATCTCTAGTGATGATGATAGTTGTACTGCAGATGCGCCTAATATTTAGCATAATAAACTAAATCTCTTACCCGTGGTTAGCATTAATTAGATAATCTATCATTTACAAGTCTCCTTCTACTCATCTCAGGCTTGTATAAGTTGAACAAATTATTTATATATCAATGATTCTAAATCTATAAGTTATCCTGAGTGATTTGTTTAAATGTCTATAAGGAATCTGAAGGAGTTGAATACTTGTTGTAATAATTTGGAATTGTCGTAGGGTCTTTATCAACCCAAAAGGCGTTTGTAATGCACTCCTAACTTTATTGATATATCTCCTTTAGGTGTAGACTACTTCCAAGATTGGATTTTCGAAAAGATGTTTATAATTTAAAATATGAGCAAACTAATCAATTGTATCTAGCAATATCACCGAGCAATAATTCATATTACTCTTACTATGATTTGTTTGGTATCAAGGCGATGTTCTCATAGAAATGTTAAATGTTAAAAACAATTGTTTGAATTATGGGTCGTAGACCTAGTGTTGTTACTCACTATACATCGTTTTGATTGCAATAATTCAAATCATTGATTCAATCATATGGTAAGGCGACCCTATGAAATATCCATATTACCCTTTTTAATTGGCACAATGATGGTATTTTCGTTGTAAACAAACTATGTAAGAGTGACCCATTGCATGAGAATTATTAAAAGGATATGTGGCTAAATCGCACCCGCATATTCATAACATAATGGTTGACTAACCCTACTCCTTCTCATTTCTTCCCTCGCCTTCGGGCTCAGCCGCTCCTGTGGGTTTTTCCCTGTCCAAATGTTTTTGCTGAACCATGGTGGTATCTACTCCCCACACTATGATAGCTCCCTGTGCTTGTCCATTGATAAGGTTGAGGAGTCGTGTTTGTGCTTTTTAACAGTTGTAGTCTTCTTCGTGAGAACCTTAGGTTTTTATCCTTTCGGTTACTAAATTCATACCAGTCACGGCTTCCATTGTTGCATCCCTTCCACTTATTTCTGAAATCACCCTTCTCATGGAATGTATCCTAGAATTCGCCAACTCCTCGCTGGTGGCCGAGGTTAGGGTTCCTACTTAATCGCTCGTGGCTTCAAGACCAATAGCTGTGGTTGTCTTCTTCATTCCAATTGCTGGTGAGCTATTACATTTGGCTTCGTAGTGTTATTTCGTGAATAAAATTGAAGGATTGTTGTTTCGTTTTGTTGAGAAAAATAGACGGTAACTAATTTGTTGTTCTCTGTCCTAAGCAGGTGTGGAACACTTCATATGGTGAACAGGATGCAGCTCTCGGCATCTGGCTCCTCCGGGTAAGCCTGGTCCTTACCATGGCATTTTTTCCTTGGGGTTTTTGTTTACGCGAAAAGGGTTTGGTCTTCGAAGGACATGAATCTATGGCTATCATGGTTTTATTGAGTCTTTTAATATCTTGACCTTGCAAAAATATTGACAGGTTTTATCCCTGTCATAGGATAGAGGCATTGTGGCTTCGGCCGAGTGTAAAATAATGGTCTCCCTTAGGGTATTGCAGGGTTCTTACCAACAAGTTGTTATATGTTTAAAGCATAGAGAACAAGGCTAGAGGCCTGTTCTGAATATGGGGTTACGACCCCGTGGTTTTACCTTAATTACTGTACTCACAAAGGATTTTAGTGTGTAGCACCCAGGTTTTTATTTAAATCTAACTCAATATACAGTTGCTCGTTGAATTGGTTTGTTTAAGGGTATTTGTTACTTTGTTGTTCTGTACTATGTTTTGTTTTTTTAAAACCACTTCTACAGGAGTTGTGCACTCAGTTGTTAATAAAAACAATGTAACAGCCAAATGGTTTATTCCTACGTCCTTCCTGTGTATTTTAAGGTTTAAAAAAAAATTCTTGGTACAGTCATTCTGTATGACGAGCTATTGTATGCTGTGTGCTTTGACTTTCTATAACAAGTTTTCGTTAATTGACGAGGCTACGGCCATCGATAATTTTTGTTGCAAGGATTTTAATGTTCGCAAAATGTCTGTGTTCCCTGTTGGTATTCGATACTGTGTATAGTAATAGGAAATGGTTACGTTTTCCAGAACCCCCTTTTTTTTAAAGTGAACAGGTGACACGGCCGTGAGTGAAAACCTGATCTTACTTCTCAGGGTTTTTACTTTTATGTGTTTAAGTGGTAATGATAGGGATTTGTTGTTAAAAAGCTCTATCAAGTTGGGGTTTTTCCCTAGGTTTGGATAATATAATTTGTGAATTTAAATTCTTGCTTCTTTGGTGGTTTTAATACACACCAGGGTAGGTTTTGCGTTTTACAATCTACAATGTAGTGAAAGGAGCTACGTCTGCGGTCGAGTCATTGTAATACTAATCAAAATCTGAACACTGTTAATAAATTTCTTATTGTTAATAAATGGAGTAGTAGGGTTTGATTCCGAAATAACAACAACGATCTGGTTCAAATGATAACTCTGTGGATACAAAATTTGAATGAGATGTTTAATCTATAGGTTTCTATCGATACTGTGCATTTGCATGAAGAAAATGAGCTCGATAATGAGCAAAAGAAATACTGTGATAATAAAAAAAATATTTTGACTACAAGGGAAATAAAATTACTATTTTGTATAAACTCGGACTCAAGCTAGTTATTGTTTTTGTCTTTAATTCTTTCTCTTTGAAAGTTAA
This sequence comes from Larix kaempferi, assembly GCA_027924585.1. Taxonomy (NCBI): domain Eukaryota; kingdom Viridiplantae; phylum Streptophyta; class Pinopsida; order Pinales; family Pinaceae; genus Larix; species Larix kaempferi. The sequence continues at coordinate 10,375,939 of BSBM01000042.1, read as the reverse complement.
TAACTCGATCAAACTTTGCTGTTAGTTTCTTGTTGTAAAAACTGGAAAGATAGAATTTGTATAGAACTTCTTCACCTTGATTTTCTTTGTTTAAATGATCAATTGTTTTGTGCTGGCTAAAATTTTGTTGGAAAAAGAAAATAGTTAAAAAGTTGAAAGATATGGCTATACTATTATTCGATTCTATAATGAGTCAATAAAAGTTGAGCCAGTCTTCTCGTATGTTCTGTCAATAAATAAATAACTTTGCTAACATAATATGGTTCACCCATTCTTGGGATAGCTAAAGACCTGTATACTTGTTTAGCTAATTCATGGGACAGATAAAGACCGGTATACTTGTTTAGCTAGGGTTTATACCTGTTAAACTATCTATGAAAAATAATTCACTGTGATTATAAAGTTGTTTATAATTCTGTTCCTATAATTGTTTTAACGAGTGTATTTTCCAGGAATATTTACTGTATAAGTAGTCTATATTTATCTATTCAACTATTGTAATAAACAAGTGTAAAATCAAGATAACGTCCTATAACTTATATTAATAACAAAGCATATTATGCATAAAACAAATACTCGAACTGTAAGATAATAGTGATACTAGGGAATTTCTAAGACATAATAGTTCTGTAGATTCTATCTACTAACAATTCAGAGATGCTAACTTTATTGAGTTAAATCCTGTTCAGACATAGAGGAGATAGTCATATTCTACATTCCTATTTACTCAATAAACAGTAGGAATAAGTGGCAGAAACCTGTGTCAATTGTAGACAACAACAACAATGGGAGACTGTTCCTCCCTACAAATTCCTGGAGAGTGCCCAGACAGCACTTCTCAGGACCCCCGAGCTTGCTCTGGTCCTTCCTGGCTGGAACTAGATGCAGCAAAACAATTCACTCAGCCAAACAGCTAAACTAGAACCAAGTTACTGCAGCTTCCTATCTCAAAACACTTCCTTACTGTTTTTCCCTCTTCCTCAATGGGACTCCTGAATATCATTCACCTGAATGTATTCTCCCTCCAGAACTATGTTGAACCCCCAGCTCAGTTCATTGAGTACTATTTAAAAGATTGCCTAGGTCTTAGTTGGGTTAACAGTCATTAATGAGCCACCTGCTCAGATTCCACTTTCTTGGGGAATCATGACCCCCAAAATATAGGGAAGTTGCCACCTGCAACTTAGGAAGTGTTTGAGGATGCTGCCACTTGTCTTTTGCCTTTCCACCTAGTTCCATCCACCAGCTAGACTAGTAACCTCTTTTAACAGCTCTCTCATGCTGTTGTCTCCATAATTTATTTATTAAATAATAAAATATTCAGAATTACATTCCATTGCTGGTGACTCTACTCAGTCATCAATTCCTACTTAGCATTAAATTTAACATAATGTCTCAGGAATATAATAAAATAATTACATTATTTTTGCAAAATTGGGGTATGTGACATACACACCCCCTTAAAATGTAACATCGTCCTCGATGTTACTTATTCCTCATTCTCATCCACCTGCTGGAATAGATTTGGGTGTGATTCCTGCATCTTACTTTCCAGTTCCCAGGTAGCTTCTTCAGGACGAAGGTGCTTCCATTGCACCTTCAGTTGTCCAATTGTGCGGTTCCACAGAGTAATTTCCCCTCCTCCCGAGGATACAATCCGGTTCCACCAGAACTTCCCCTTTTGGTTCTACCTGTACAATGTTCCAATCAATAACATGAGTGGTATCAGGAACATACTTTTTCAGAACATAAATATGAAAAACATTGTGTACCTTTAAATTAGGTGGTAATGCTAGTTGATAAGCAACTTGACCAATCCTAGATAAAATTTCAAACGGACCACAATAACGTGGCGCTAATTTTGCACAACTTCCCACTCTTAGGGAGCTCTTCTTTGGTCTTACCTTGATGAACACATGGTCACCTACCTGGAACTCTTTAGGAGTTTTTTTCAAATCCGCCTGACTCTTTTTCCGATCCTGGGCAATCTTCAAATTTTCCTGCACTTGTTTCACAATCTGTTCCATCTCTTTTAATAAATCAGGACCTAACACTAATCTATCTACTGGATTACTCCAAGAGATAGGAGTGTTACATTTACGTCCATACAGAACTTCAAAAGGACTAAACTTAGCTGACGATTGATAGATGTTATTGTATGCAAATTCTGCTAAATGTAAATAATCCTCCCACTTACCTGCTTGATCCTTAACATACATTCTTAGCAGATCTTCCAATACCTGATTAACTCTTTCAGTTTGTCCATCCGTCTAAGGATGGAAGGAAATGTTGAAATTCAATCTGGTGTTTAATCCTGTAAACAATGATTTCCAGAAATTCCCTGTGAATTTAGGATCCCTGTCTGAAATAATAACTTCTGGGACACCATGTAACTGAAAAATCTGTTTCAGAAATATATCAGCTATGTTTGCATCCTTGTAAGTGGTTTTAAACAGAAATAAAGTGTGCTGATTTACTTAATTTATCTACTACCACCATAATTGAATCATTCTGATGCTGATTTTTAGGTAATCCGTAATGAAATCTAAACTAATTATCTCCCATTTCCAACTAGGAATAGACAAAGGTTGCAATAACCCAACAGGATGCTGGTGTTTTGTTTTTACCTGTTGACAGTCTAAACATCTAGCTATATACTTAGCTGCTTCAGATTTCATATTGGCCAAAAATAATCTTTTCTCAACATAGTGACAGTTTTCTTGTAGCCTGGGTGCCCTGAGTAAGGGGTTTTATGAACTTCGTCCAGAATTAACAATTTAATTTTCAGTACATTTGGAACATACAGCCTGTCTTTAAAGAATAAAAATCCATCTTTAGTCAAACTATAACCTTTTATCAAGTTTTCCTGTAGGTTGTTCTTTGGCTGTAGCTTGTAAATGTTGATAATATTCATCTGATTTTATCCCTTCAGCCAACTGTTCATTCAAATCAGAGGTATAAGTGCTGCTAGCTGATACAAAATTCAGCTTTGCATTTCTGCTCAAAGCATCAACCACTTTATTTTCCTTTCCTTTTATGTGCTGAATTTCGAAATCATATTCACTTAAGAAGGCCAACCACCTGGCTTGTCTTGCATTTAAGTTAGGCTGATCTAAAAGATATTTCAGACCCTTATTATCAGTCATTAAAGTAAACTTTCTGCCTATTAAATGGTGTCGCCACATCTTTAATGCATGAATAACAGCAGCTAATTCTAAGTCATAAGTGGCATAATTCTTTTCATGAATTTTCAGCTTCCTAGACTCATAGGCAATGACATGTCCATCCTGAGTCAACACTCCACCTAGACCATCATTACAGGCGTCGGTGCAGACTACAAAATCCTTATTAGGATCTGCTATTCTTAGAATAGGCCCAGTTGTTAATAAAGTTTTTAACTTCATAAAATTTTCGTCACACTTCAATTTCTAATCAAACTTCTTGCCTTTCTTTTGCAAGGAAGTCATTGGGTTGGCTATTTTTGAAAAGCCTTCAATGAATCTTCGGTAGTAACCAGTAATTCCCATGAAGGATCTAACATCTGTTACGTCTTTTGGCACTGGCCACTCTTCAATTGCCCGGATCTTTTCAGTATCAACTGAAATCCCTTCCTTGGTGACTACATGTCCTAAGTACTGGATTTCATCTTTGAAGAAGTCACATTTTTTGAACTTCGCAAAGAGCTGCTGCTCTCGTAGTTCTTGTAAGACTATCCGTAAATGTTCTTGATGCTCCTCTTCACTCTTAGAATAAACTAAAATGTCATCGATGAATACAACAAAAAATTTATCTAAGTACTTGTGCATTATGTTATTTATCAGGCACATAAAGACGGCTGGGGCATTAGTAAGCCCGAATGGCATTACGGCAAATTTGTAATGTCCATATCTCGTTCTGAAAGCTATCTTAAATATATCCTCTTCTTTAATCCTCACTTGATGATAACCCGAACTCAGGTCTATCTTAGAGAACACCGTAGCTCCACGTAGCTGATCAAACAGATCATCTATGCGAGGTAATGGATATCTGTTTTTAATCGTCATCTTCTTCAGTTGACGGTAATCTATGCAAAGTTGCATAGTTCCGTCCTTCTTTTTAACAAAAATTACTGGTGCTCCCCAAGGGGACACACTGGGTCAGATGTAATTCTTATCTATTAACTCCTTTAACTGAGTTTTCAATTCATTAAGCTCCAAAATATTCATACGATATGGAGCCTTTGAACTGGGTACAACACCTGGTACCAGCTCAATTGTAAAATCCAGTTCTCTCTTGGGAGGTAATTGTGGGATTTCCTCACGAAAAACATTAATAAACTCTCTTACTACAGGGATATCCTCTATTGTTATCTTGCAGCCTTCAGACTTATCTGTCTCATCTGTAATAGTTACAGCACAGGCTTTGCACACTTTTCTGACTGCCTTTTTAAGTTGTAAAGCAGAAATCTGCCTGACTACTGTTTTCCTAGGAATACCCATAACAGTTACAGGCTGTCGATTACTGTTTACACACCTAAAAGTTTTGTCAAAACAGTTTAACACTACTTTATGTTGTTCTAACCAGTCCATACCAATAAGCATGTCATACGAGCCAAGTGGCAGAATATTTAATTGAACAGTAGTTTGAAACTCATTCATATCTAAGGTACAATCTTTAACATAACAATTCACCTTCCTTTTTGCCCCAGTGGCTAGTTGTACTAACCAAGAGTTATCGAATCTTTCAACAGTCAGATTACATTTTTCTACTATATGTGGTGAAATATAACTAAGGCTAGCACCCAGATCTATTAGAATAGTTACAGGGGTTTTGTCAATCATACCTCATGCTTCCACCATGGATGTTTGATAGTTAGCTTGGCGGTTTTCCAATGCTGCATTGATTTGGGGCATAGTCCCTGCAATGTCTCCAACAATCATTTCATCTTGAATAGTATGAATATTGCTGATTTGTTTCTTTCGATTCGGGCAAACTGATGCATAATGTGGGCCATTACACTCCCACCACTTAACAGGATTCTTCCGTTCAAAATTCTTAGTGTAATTTCCTTGATTGTTAGGAACCTCCTTGCTGCCCTTGAAGTTACTGGAATTATTAGAAACTCCATTTTTGCTCCCTTGGAATTTTTTACCATTAAACAGGGTTGTGTTCTTGTTATTTTTGAAGCTTTTCTGGGGTACAAACTCATTTTTCTTTTACTCAAGTTGATGGATATTCTTTTTAGCCTTCCAGTTAGCTATCCCTTCTTTCTTTTTATTTTGTTCAAAAGAGAAATTGGCCTTTCGCACAGCCTCCTCCAGGGTTTTGGGATTATCATATTCAATCCTGTCCTTGATGTGATATGGCAGGCAGCTAAAAAACCGTTGTATTTTAGGTTTCTCTTCGACAAAATACGTCACATATCTTAACAGACTTAAGAACTTACTATTCAAGTCCTTCATAGTCATAGATCCCAGCTTCAATTTATAAAATTCCTTGGCCCTCTCCTCGTAGTACTGTTCGGACAGAAATTTCTTTTTGAAGTACCTTTTAAAAGTACTCCAATTGACTTCTTTTTCTTTAATCCCTTTGACTCTTTTCAGGTCTTGCCACCATATATCTGCCTTTCCAGAAAGGTTATATATGGCTATTCTTGCCTTTAGTTGATTTGAGTAATTGTAGATCTGAAAATATTTTCTCATCCCGGATAACCAGGATTCTGCCTCTTCTCCTGTCTCAGATTCTCCATTGAAAGTTGGGGGTTTTATTTTCTTAAACTCCCCATAAATCTCTTCATAAGGTTTGTACCTTTTCCTTCAGTTATGCAGCTCAGCTTCACTGCTATCACTAGTAGTGCGATAACTGTGTTGTTCCCTTCTTTCTTCAGATGATGAACTGCTGTCAGATTTATCTGGTTTCATCCTTTTAGACCCTCTTTGATGGCTGGCTTCTTCTGAGTCAGCTCGTTTACTCCTTCCTTCTGTCTGAAATTTTTCTATCAATAACTGATTTAGCTGCTCTTGAGTTTTAAAAATTCTTTCATTATCCTTCTTGACTGTTTCTATTTACGTATTTAAACCTTTTATGGTCTGCATCAGTTCCGTGGAGTGATCAATTACCTCCTCTGTCACAAGTTCTCTCAAAATATGTCTTGTCGCAGTGTTTGGAGATTCCGGCTCAGCATATTCTCCGAGTTTTTCTATACCTGTCTGTTAAATTCAGAAAAAGGAAATTTTTCTGCTCTGCTTCATGAAACAGAAATATAAGTTAGTACATTGTATATTTAAATTTTTCTTTCATGGTCACTGTTTGTGCGGAAACTAGTGGAGTCACATCCAGGCCTAGTGTATGAACCTAGCTTTGATACCACATGTGAAAACCCGAAAATTTCTGAAAAATTTAAAATTGTTAAGATAGCAATAAATGTTATAAATAAGCAGTCTTTTAACTGTCTGTTTAACTTGCTTGGTTGTAAGTGTGTATGAAAGATCTTTGTTGTACTTAAATGTTATTATGGTTATCTCTTTTCTGTTAATAGTTTTTTTTTTATTTGTGTCGTAACCTCCAGGGGAACTTGCCATAGCAGGCTGGGATTACTTAGCTTATGAGCTAATGCATCGAACTATTTTTCTCTTTACAGATCTACAGTTAAGGTGCGGTCATGACAATTATATTTAAAAAGTGTTATAATCCAATTAGCTGTACAAACGATCATTCAAATCAAAGGTCTTTGCTCACTCGGTTTTCAAGTGTTTGAAGGTAGCATTCTGCATACGAACTTCTCTATTCTTTCTATTGTTGAATTTGAATCTCTAGTGATGATGATAGTTGTACTGCAGATGCGCCTCATATTTAGCATAATAAACTAAGTCTCTTATATGTGGTTAGCATTAATTACATAATCTATCATTTACAAGTATCCTTCTACTCATCTCAGGATTGTATAAGTTGAACAAATTATTTATATATCAATGATTCTAAATTTATAAGTTATCGTGAGTGATTTGTTTAAATGTCTATAAGGAATCTGAAGTAGTTGAATACTTGTTGTAATAATTTGGAATTGTCGTAATGGTCTTTATCAACCCAAAAGGCGTTTGTAATGCACTCCTAACTTTATTGATATAACTCCTTTAGGTGTAGACTACTTCAAAGATTGGGTTTTTCAAAAGATGTTTATAATTTAAAATATGAGCAAACTAATCAATTGTATCTAGCAATATCACCGAGCAATAATTCATATTACTCTTACTATGATTTTTTTGGTATCAAGGCGATGTTCTCATAGAAATGTTAAATGTTAAAAACAATTGTTTGAATTATGGGTCGTAGACCTAGTGTTGTTACTCACTATACATCGTTTGATTGCAATAATTCAAATCATGGATTCAATCATATGGTAAGGAGACCCTATGGAATATCCATATTACCCTTTTTAATTGGCACAATGATGGTATTGTCATTGTAAACAAACTATGTAAGAGTGACCCATTGCATGAGAATTATTAAAAGGATACGTGGCTAAATCACACCTGCGTATTCATAACATAAAGGTTGACTAACCCTACTCCTTCTCATTTCTTCCCTCGCCTTCGGGCTCGGCTGCTCTGTGGGTTTTTCCCTGTCGAAATGTTTTTGCTCAACTATGGTGGTATCTACTCCCCACACTGTGATAGCTCGCTGTGCTTGTCCATTGATAAGGTTTAGGAGTCGTGTTTGTGCTTTTTAACAGTTGTAGTCTTCTTCGTGAGAACCTTAGGTTTTTATCCTTTCGGTTACTAAACTCATACCAGTCACGGCTTCCATTGTTGCATCCCTTCCACTTATTTCTGAAACCACCCTTATCGTGGAATGTATCCTAGAATTCGCCAACTCCTTCGCTGGTGGCTGAGGTTAGGGTTCCTACTTAATCGCTCGTGGCTTCAAGACCAATAGCTGTGGTTGTCTTCTTCATTCAAATTGCTGGTGAGCTATTACAGTTGGCTTCGTAGTGTTATTTCGTGAATAAAATTGAAGGATTGTTGTTTCATTTTGTTGAGAAAAATAGACGGTAACTGATATGTTGCTCTCTGTCGAAAGCAGGTGTGGAACACTTCATACGGTGAACAGGATGCAGCTCTCGGCATCTAGCTCCTCCGGGTAAGCCTGTTCCTTACCATGGCATTTCCTCCTTGGGGTTTTTGTTTAGGCGAAAAGGGTTTGGTCTTCGAAGGACATGAATCTGCGGCTATCGTGGTTTTATTGAGTCTTTTAATATCTTGACCTTGCAAAAATATTGACAGGTTTTATCCCTGTCATAGGATAGAGGCATTGTGGCTTCGGCCGACTGTAAAATAATGGTCTCCCTTAGGGTATTGCAGGGCTCTTACCAACGAGTTGTTATATGTTTAAAGCGTAGAGAACAAGGCTAGAAGCCTCTTCTGAATATGGGGTTATGACCTCGTGGTTTTACCTTCATTACTGTACTCACAAAGGATTTTAGTGTGTACCACCCAGTTTTTTATTTAAATTTAACTCAATATACAGTTGCTCGTTGAATTGGTTTGTTTAAGGGTATTTGTTACTTTGTTGTTCTGTACTATGTTTTGTTTTTTTTAAACCACTTCTACAGGACATGTGCACTCAGTTGTTAATAAAAACAATGTAACAGCTAAATGGTTTATTCCTATGTCCTTCCTGTGTATTTTAAGGTTTAAAAAAAAATTCTTGGTACAGTCATTCTGTATGACGAGCTATTGTATGCTGTGTGCTTTGACTTTCTATAACAAGTTTTCGTTAATTGGCGAGGCTACGACCATCGATAATTTTTGTTGCAAGGATTTTAATGTTTGCAAAATGTTTGCTTTCCCTGTTGGTATTCGATATTGTGTATAGTAATAGGAAATGGTTACGTTTTCCAGAACCCCTTTTTTTTTTTAAGTGAATAGGTGACACGGCCGTGAGTGAAAACCTGATCTTACTTCTCAGCGTTTTTACTTTTATGTGTTTAAGTGGTAATGATAGGGATTTGTTGTTAAAAAGCTCTGTCAAGTTGGGGTTTTTCCCCATGTTTGGATAATATAATTTGTGAATTTAAACTCTTGCTTCTTTGGTGGTTTTAATACACACTAGGGTAGGTTCTGCGTTTTACAATATACAATGTAGTGAAATGAGCTACGTCTGCGGTCGAGTCATTGTAATACTAATCAAAATCTAAACACTGTTAATAAATTTCTTGTTGTTAATAAATGGAGTAGTAGGGTTTGATTCTGAAATAACAACAACGGTCTAGTTCAAATGATAACTCTGTGGATACAAAATTTGAATGAGATGTTTAATCTATAGGTTTATATTGATACTGTGCATTTGCATGAAGAAAATGAGCTCGATAATGAGCAAAAGAAATACTGTGATAATAAAAAAAAGATTTTGACTACAAGGGAAATAAAATTACTATTTCGTATAAACTCGTACTCAAGCTAGTTATTGTTTTTGTCTTTAATTCCTTCTGTTTGAAAGTTAATAACTCGATCAAACTTTGTTGTTAGTTTCTTGTTGTAAAAACTGGAAAGATAGAATTTTTATAGAACTTCTTCACCTCGATTTTCTTTGTTTAAATGATCAATTGTTTTATGTAAGCTAAAATTTTGTTGGAAAAAGAAAATAGTTAAAAGTTGAAAGATATGGCTATACTGTTATTCGATTCTATAATGAGTCAATAAAAGTTCAGCCAGTCTTCTCGTATGTTCTGTCAATAAATAAATAACTTTGCTAACATAATATGGTTCACCCATTCTTGGGACAGCTAAAGACCTGTATACTTGTTTAGCTAATTCATGGGACAGATAAAGACCAGTATACTTGTTAAGTTAGGGTTTATACCTGTTAAACTATCTATGAAAAATAATTCACTGTGATTATAAAGTTGTTTATAATTTTGTTCCTATAATTGTTTTAACGAGTGTATTTTCCAGGAATATTTACTGTATAAGTAGTCTATATTTATCTATTCAACTATTGTAATAAACAAGTGTAAAATCACGATAACGTCCTATAACTTATATTAATAACAAAGCATATTATGCATAAAACAAATACTCGAACTGTAAGATAATAGTGATACTAGGGAATTTCTAAGACATAATAGTTTTGCAGATTCTATCTACTAACAATTCAGAGATGCTAACTTTATTGAGTTAAATCCTGTTCAGACATAGAGGAGATAGTCATATTCTACATTCCTATTTACTCAATAAACAACAGGAATAAGTGGCAGAACCTGTGTCAATTGTAGACAACAACAACAATGGGAGACTGTTCCTCCCTACCAATTCCTGGAGAGTGCCCAGACAGCACTTCTCAGGACCCCCGAGCTTGCTCTGGTCTTCCTGGCTGGAACTAGATGCAGCAAAACAATTCACTCAGCCAAACAGCTAAACTGGAACCAAGTTACTGCAGCTTCCTATCTCAAAACACTTCCTTACTGTTTTTCCCTCTTCCTCAATGGGACTCCTGAATATCATTCACCTAAATGTATTCTCCCTCAAGAACTATGTTGAACCCCCAGCTCAGTTCATTGAGTACTATTTAAAAGATTGCCTAGGTCTTAGTTGGGTTAACTGTCATTAATGAGCCACCTGCTCAGATTCCACTTTCTTGGGGAATCATGACCCCAAAATATAGGGAAGTTGCCACCTGCAACTTAGGAAGTGTTTGAGGATGCTGCCACTTGTCTTTTTCTTTTCCACCTAGTTCCATCCACCAGTTAGACCAGTAACCTCTTTTAACAGCTCTCTCATGCTGTTGTCTCCATAATTTATTTATTAAATAATAAAATATTCAGAATTACATTCCATTTCTGGTGACTCTGCTGAGTCATCAATTCCTACTTAGCATTAAATTTAACATAGTGTCTCTAGAATATAATAAAATAATTACATTATTTTTGCAAAATTGGGGTAGGTGACAAATGAGGAGAATTATACTCTCTGGATTAGGGAGGAACCTCAGAATCCACCAGCATTCATGGCCAGTCATGCTAAATCTCTCAAGGTTCCTTCAATTTTTCAATATTTTGGGAGCCTACGAGATAAACTCCTTACTACATGTTTCCCAATGATTCTTAATATGCAGTAGGATGCCCTGGAAGGCAGTGAATACATATGGTTGTACTCATCCTCATCTCTGAAGGAAATGGATCCATATGGCTTCGAAAATTTCAGGAAAGCCTTTACTAGGGTGCCTAGATATGTGCAGTGCATGCAGAGGTGTGGACCTTGGTGGATTGGTTTAAGATTTAATGTAACATCTCCCCAAATTCATGATGTTAGGATTTAGTGAAATTTTTAAATAAAGAAAAATCTCTTCATAACGCATGATAAAATAAAGCTCATGGAGTACTTTCTAGCATTCCAATAAGTAACATTGCTATTGATTTCTTATTCTTTACTACATACATTAAAGTGGACAAGATTGTCATGCCGAGAATTCATGACACATACATTTAGATACCGCATTTATAATTTATCACATACATCTCGAAGAGGACATACAAGTAATGGACAAAACATCCCAATTGACAAAACAATAAACCAAATTTAAACACACATGATCGAGACAAGGATATAGATGGTTCACCCCGGCTGGGCTACGTCCACAAAGGCAGGTCAATTCTTGTAATATTCAAAGTCAACGGATACATTATGCAACTCAAAGTTGCTATTCTTCCAGCTTCTCCTCTAGAGGGAGATCAATCTCATCAATAATCAAACTATATTCTTTTCGAAAGAGATTACATCTTGCGACACAGTTATCGCCATAATTAATTGCCACTCTCATCAAGAGCATATCCAATACACAAAAATGTCTCCTTGTGGGCTTTTTCCAAGTCTATCATTCACACTATAACACTAACCAGCATTGCACTTTTGCTTACCTATTCCACTATACATAAATAAAATTGATCTTTTAATACCTATAAAAGTAATATTGGGGTTCACCCCATATTTGTGCTATGTCCACAAGATAGTACCATTCTTGTATTATTTATCAGAATATAGGATTTCATTGCTACCATCAATAAATACAAAAAATGTCTCTCGCGCAGAGAGGAGTTATAAGAATATATATATATATATATTATCACACCCGAGCAGAGATTATTTTATGATGTCCAGAGAAAACCTAGTAAGGCTGATCGATAAAGGAGTTCAACCCCAAACAGGACGTGGTTCTTATTCTCTAGAGAGGATCATATTCGTAATACTTATTTAAACTGAGAGCCCAAAAGTAAAAAGAATACAGAAAGTAAAAGCATAATCCAGCGAACAAATTTGCAAGGTTCGATTGTCAACACAAAAATCTGGCGACCACCAAGTTAAAAGAAGACAATGTAGGGATCGGCTTACCATATAGCTATCGTATACACTTAGACATCCTAATAAGAGAATAGAAGAGGCTAGGACCGAGGTGAAATACCAGCCTTCTGGAAACCATCGCTCTGACAACCATTAATCTACTTCCAGGATATACAGGACTAGATCGGGCTGCAATAGCCGTTCTCCTCCACTCGGTCATATTCTTTGATGGCAGGGATCATTTTTCTTTAAATTCCTTACATAAAAACCACATAGATGATTCCTTACATTTCGACCAAACACCTTAGATTAAACGGGTCTGCGAGGCAATATTCACGCAACAGCAACGAACAAGGTGCGGTAAAAGATAAACTATTAAGATCTGCATACCACAGATCTTCATGTCCTCTATTTCCCAAAAAATATTTACTAACCAACAACTAAAAGAAAAAGTATTTCTGGAGGAACCCAACAAGAGAAATACGATATCATTTTATAATAACCCAAAGCAGAGATCTGAAATCCTGGCGCAATGTTTCATTCTGCAATAATAGAGAATAGAAATCTATGTCTCTGTCTAACGATTTCACCCATGACATTAGCAGAGAAATACAATATCATTTTATAATAAAATCAAACCATAAAGAACTCGGGTTGCAGCATAGTGATACAGTAATTCATATATGCTATCATTTTATGATATATATGGTGTGCGTTACTTGTATTCTTCAACGAACAATAATATGTGACCAGAATGTACATGTACTGTCCTCTACAGAGAGGTACAATGCACCAACTCTATCAATAATTACCCATACTTCTAACAATCTAGGGCTGCAGGGTTCATGATTTACTCTGCCAAGGCATTGAAAACTGAGCTTCTATTAAAGATTTAAGAACGGGAAACCTACTGAAGCCTAAAGCCAAGGATCGATGTTGATCCCATTAAACAAAGACCCTAACAAACAAGACTTAAACTCTCACAAATTACTGAAAGATCTTAATTGTAAAGAAAGGCAGGCATTCTGAATGGAAATGTCATGTAACCATCAAAGCAAACTGGAGAAAAATGCCAGGGCAGGCGTCTATGCAGGCTGGAAAATCACCAGGACAGGATCTAAAATAAAATGCAGAGATGATACCGATCTACACTAAATAGGAGTACCAATTCCAAAGATAAGATGTATTCTCCTTGATCCAACGACGGCCCATTCACCAGTTTGAAAACAACAGTATAAATCTAAATTTAACAATGAAAAATGGATCAGTGTTACCAGTAGCTGCAGAGATGGAGATCGGTTCCAGCGACCGTCTCTCCTAACATTTGTCAAAAACATCGGGACTGTATGGTCAAGATTCTACCAAATCCACACCGTGGAAGAGCGAGCCCGTGACCCCCCAAGATCTTCCCCGATCGCCAGTTATGGATCGGCTTTCATGGCCGTCCTTTCCCATCTACAACGAAAATGTCTTCATCATCCCCTAGCTCTGCCGTTTTTTTTACTGGATGCAACCCCAATAAATAACTGGGGTCTTTTTCCTTTGGAGAGTCCGCCCCACGATTTAAGGACGAAAATCCCCTCTTTAAAGGCTTCCACCGAATTATAATAACTACAAGGGTTACGTGGGATGATTAAGGAAGCTTAACCATTTGAGAGACGAGCTCTAAGAGAGATCGAACAGCCACTAGGATTCTCGGAGAATCGGCTCGCTGTAAGACCTAGGCAAGCTATAAGAAAATGTATACGTGGGAGGCAGGACGCTGCTTAGTATGCATGAAAGAAATGTTTGCTGCGTGAGCACTAAGGTGTTAGGCAAAACATGAATGAAATATTTGCTGCGTAAGCACTAAGGTGTTAGGCAAAACATGAAAGGAATGTTTGCTGCGTGAGCACTAAAGTGTTAGGCAAAACATGAGAGAAAGAATTGCTGCGTGAGCACTACGGTGTTAGGCAAGAATTTCCTGGATCAGGTGAATGCTGTTGTTGATTTTGTCAATAGAATACAATCATAGAGTGCTAGATCTATCCCATATATTACAAGTGATAGGTACAGTAAAGAACTCATGATTTATGCTTCTGAGTTTGAATATGAAGTTGAGGACAAGTTGTTACTAAACCCTGTTTCTTTTGAATTCTAGTTTCGTGGTACGAATGATTGCTCCAAGAGAAGAGTGAACACCGAGGACGGTGTTATTTTTAAAGGGGAGGAGGATGTGATATCCCTCCTTTATGACCTATTTTGATCTTTACTTTTATTATTTTTGTAAATGTAAATGATTATTGTACTAGTCTTGGTGAGGAGCTCAAGGCCAAGGCCCCACTAATAGACTTTAGAAAGTTTTTATTGTTTTCCTAGGTCGAAAATGTTGGGATACTTAGGAAACTTAAGACTGCGTCGCCACTAAATCCTTAAAGAAAGAAGGAAAAGTTGTTGTGACTACAAGAACGATGCTAGACCTTATTAAAGGTGATGAAACCACATACCTATATATTATATATATATATAGTATTACATAATAAACAATATAACATATTGTTTAAGGGTAAACAAATCATACACATATCTGTTTGATTATTAAGACATGAACCTAATTATATGTAATCTATACATATAAAAGACAAACAAAAACGTTGACAACAGACTAGTATACTACTCATTAATCTCTTAGGTTATTATTATAGGCAATAAAGATATTAGTGCCTAAGTAATATATTTATATACATATAAGATTCATAAAGTCAATTCTTTTATATATATATATAAATTATTCAGATAACTATCATATATATGTACCGGAGATTCTTGTTATGTATGAAAAGAAATCCATATAAATTAAAAAGAATAGATTAATTTAAGATCTATGGATGGATTATCATTCAACGACTTATTATGCATGAGCTATCAAGGTGACCTAATAATTAAATTTAATGCATATGTCACTTATGCATATATACACCGAAAGCAATTCTTAAGCATGATTATGGATTGAAGAAAACTTATTTTTCTATATAAATATGAAGCATGAACTCCAAGATGAAGACACCAAATACTTTCTATATTTATATATGTTTGTGAACCTTTTTGTTATGTCCTTCCTTATTGCAAAGGAGGGAACCATGGTGTATTTTTAATAGAAAACTAGATCTATCCCGCTCATCGTTCTGGACGGGGTCGTTGAACCCACTTCAACTCATTAAGAGGGCGGTCTCTCAGTTAGAGAACCAATCCCAGCACAAACTTTGAGTACGCTGGCACGTGGAGCCCTCGTGGCAATAGCGTTATTTCCAAAGGAGGTAGACGCTGGCATGTGGCGCTTTCTTGGAAAAGGTCGTTATTTCCAAAGGAGGAGCAATCTCTACCACTGAGTTAATTAGGGAGCAATCCGCGCACCATTTGAGGAGGAATTCGGCGTTAAGAGTTGTGCTAGACTTGTGGTTGTGGAGAACAGGAAAAGAAATGATCCTTGTTTAATTGTTGATGCATGCAAACGGAGGACGGGGCTAAGCGTTGCGATTTCTGCTTTGTTTTTGATCCCAGCAGGTTTTTATTTTTCATGCCTAAAACTCTGTGTAGATATGCTAATCGTGTTCCTGCCACAATCTTTTGTTTCCATATCTCTGCATAATCTGAATGCCCTATTTTCTTTGGGTTGAATGCGTTAGGCATGAAAGGGCCTATTTTCGTAGATCTTGTGATGAATATGTTAGGTAGTCGTATTGGTTTTTCTTTTCTTGAAAATCTCTTTTGCTCAGAGGATGAATGCGTTGTCGCACAACAATTTCAGTTGTTTAAGTTGATTGCCTAAAACTCTGTGTAGATATGCTAATCGTGTTCCTGCCACAATCTTTTGTTTCCATATCTCTGCATAATCTGAATGCCCCTATTTTCTTTGGGTTGAATGCGTTAGGCATGAAAGGGCCTATTTTCGTAGATCTTGTGATGAATATGTTAGGTAGTCGTATTGGTTTTTCTTTTTTGAAAATCTCTTTTGCTCAGAGGATGAATGCGTTGTCACACAACAATTTCAGTTGTTTAAGTTGATTGTCTAAAACTCTGTGTAGATATGCTAATCGTGTTCCTGCCACAATCTTTTGTTTCCATATCTCTGCATAATCTGAATGCCCCTATTTTCTTTGGGTTGAATGCGTTAGGCATGAAAGGGCCTATTTTCGTAGATCTTGTGATGAATATGTTAGGTAGTCGTATTGGTTTTGCTTTTTTTGAAAATCTCTTTTGCTCAGAGGATGAATGCGTTGTCACACAACAATTTCAGTTGTTTAAGTTGATTTACATTTCTCCGCGTTTCGAGCTTTCTCCATAATTTAATTTTCTTTTTGAGACTGAGCATGTCAACCTCTGCGTGGATATGCTCTGCACAACTGATCCGGAACACGCCCAGGGAATACATCTGAGCGATCTCAGTTGTTGGGTTATATATAGATGCTTTTCTTATTACGACTTCAGAGCTATCTCTTCTTTCGGCGTAGGGTTTTGTTTTTTTTTGTTTATGATTGGCATAAACATATTCTTATTTTTTTGTTGTTGCTGCAATGATCCGATAAATACCTCTGTTTCGGTATTAACCTCTGCGCATAGCAATACTCCATTCCTTGATTCTCTAGATCGGGCAGAGAGTTTTCGTGGGTTTTATTTTAAACACCTCAGCCTTTTTTTTTATGCATTGGATACTGTGCTTCATTCGTTTATTGCACATATTCTAAGATTTGAAAGTAGAACTGGAACGTAGCTCAGCTGCTAGGGTTTGCATACGTTTCTTTAAGGAATGCATTCTTTTTCTGCCTGTGGTATTGTTACTGTATGCATTCTGAGATAGTCCGAGATTATGGCATGCCGGCTCCTGGAGTTCGAACCCTACCTGTGGATAAATTGTCTGGCGGTTCCATGCTGAAATCGTATCAAGTGATCAGTGTTTTAAGAAATGTATGTAAAACCCTGCTTTAGATGGTTAACGATGGTTACCCTTGTTTTATTATGAAAATAGGAGATATCCTTAAATAGGGTATGATCCTTCTGATGGAAAGTGCCTCTAGAGAGGGCTTTTAAATGTAAAAGGCAACCTCGGTGTTGCGAGATGTAAATCTCATTGTTGATAAATAATATATATGTTTAGAATGTTTGGTGGACGTAGCCCAATAGGGGTGAACCACGTGAAATATGTGTTCCTATATGTGTGATCATGATGTCGTTATTATTGATGTATCTATTTCTAGTTCCCCTTATGCACATTTGAATATATTTTCTGGTTGTCTAATCGTCGATTGGCTGATGTGAGAACTAATGAAAATAGGTTACTTAAAAGGGTTTCATTTTCTTTATGAAATTTTGATTGTATTGGCCAAATTATTGAAAGGATGATGGTTTGAAACAAATATAGAATTAGAACGAAGAAATTTTGCAGTTCAGTTTTATTCATTTCCAAAATAATACTAACAAATTCATGGATATGTCACATATGGTATCATTGGGTATACTGCTATGGGTTTGTCCCTCGAGGAGAGGCACCAGAATTTGCTTATAACATCACCAATCTCCACAGATTTCACTCAGATTCAGATTCAGACTAAGGAAGGTTGTTGCATGAGGACATGCAATTGGATACTTGGGGGGAGATGTTGGGTCCAGGAAATGCCCCTTTTTGGCTACCTTTATTACACCTTTTTTCCCTAATTCCATCCTATTTTCATGAGCTATATCAATGTCTTTCTAGATCAATCTATAACATTGATAAGTATAATTTGCTATTCTTTATTTGTTTTAATGCTTAAGATTGTTAAAGATTATGGATCTTAGTCCTTGGTTTATACTAATTTATGTTACTTCATTTAGACAAGGTCTAAAAGCATAGGTGTATCAGCCCAGCAGTGCTAGCTGTGACTCTTCAAGCGTCAGCTCCTCATATTCTAAGGGACAACGCATCCTCCACATGAGCTGTAACAGATTTCCACTGTAATAGATCCCATTGAAGAAGAGCCTAGCTACAACAGATAGGTGGCATTCCAGTTGTCGAGTCTGTTGATCCAATTGCTATCGGGACAACAACATTTTTCAGAATTAACAACACTATTCAACATGTTGTATCAGTTAGCAGTAACTGCGCAGCATGAAGATCATAGATCTTCATTGCTGCGTGATTTTTGTGGATCTGAAACTGTCTTTCTTTTTGTATAAATTCCAGAAGGTTCTCGTAGCCTGGGGTTGGACAATCATTACTTGTGTAAGCTGTAATAGAGCATTGAGGCTCATGATCTTCCATTAATAATATGAGAGAAGAATTCTTCACTTCTGAGTTTTAATTCGTTGTGACTCTCGGCATCTCTGTTAGAAGGCCAGGGCCTGCCTTCTCACAGAGATAACCGATTTAAGTAGGTAGAATAGTTTAACTTCATTTATGTTGTGTGGTGTGGAATGTTGCAGACATTGCTGGTAGCTGTAACAAAGATTAGCTTCCTTGCTGGTAGTTTACAACTGCATCTTGAATAGCTGTAGTAGAGTGGTGTGACAGTCGACTGTGTAGGACAATTCAATTAATTGCATGTGTGTTTTAATCAGCTATGACTTGTAGTTATTTATGGTTTCTAGGACTTCCAGTAATCATCAGTAGAGTTCAAGCTTGTATTTCAATTATGGTTGATGATGTATCTTGAATTGCATACATAGATTAGACAAATAATGATAGAGTTACAGTAGTCATTGGATAGATAACTTTGGTAAAGGTTGAATGTTGTAGTTTGATGATCATAAGGATTTAACTTCTTGCGAAAGTAATCTCGTTTCATTTAATTCTTAGATCCTTAACTTTCTGGATTGATTCTGTAAGAAGGATTGTTTCAATTGGGATTTGTAGATGTGTGAATTAGATTAGTTGCTTAGGGAATGAACTGCCTGACCATCTAGGTAGGATCATTACTTACATTCATTAGTCAACTGCTTAATCTGTTTATGCATAGATTGCAGTTATTTCCTTTGAAATAAAAGACCTTCCTGGGTTTGACAATTTATATTGATCATTCTGTGTGTTATCGTTAATTAACTGACATATAGAGTGCCCTACAATAATAGACTTGGGATTTGTCAAAAGGGCGGTTGAGTTAGAGCTAAAGACTGCACTGGACGGAGGACTTGTGATTAGAGCTTGTGCTGAGCAAGGGACTTATTGTTAAAGGCACGCCAAAGCTGTAGTGGACTTAGGCCTAAAACCAGCGCTACATCGAGGAAGCTGAGACCAAACTCTACGCTAAAGAGAAAAGGATGACTTTGCCTTAGAGAAAATGAGAAACTCTTTTGGAAGGAGGTGATGAAATTCTGATTAGTTTGAGGCAAACCTAAAAGATGAACTAAAAGAGCTTGCTACAAAAGTGTTAGAAGGAGGGGCCCCAAATAACTTCAAAAAATTTTTGGGGAAGGGTGTTGCAGCAACAACAAATGGCGAATCACTGGCGAACATAGATCTCTGAAGACTATCTCGCTTGTCAGATGAATTCCTTTTTAAAAAATAGTTCACCTTGTGTGTAGCAGTCGGCTTAAGCGTTTGAATCTCGGCACAAGAAGAAGTCACTTAATTCATTGGTCATTGGGTGAAGGGAGCTTTGATGAAGACATCTTTAAAACATATGGGGTTCATTTCTATAAGATTCATCTTTTATATGACCACTGCTATTGGACTCCATAGGATTTTGCAACAACATCTCACATACACCATTGCTCTTGTTCCTCATTCCCATGCCGCCTGCTATTGTGGGGAAAATGCACCTATAGTTCAGGGGAGAAACTACCAACTTACGGTGATAAAGATAGACTTACAAACATTCTGCAAGTACAACAAATAAATGAAGAGATTAGGGTTTAGAGATGTAGGCACCTCATTCAGAAGATTGATCCTACCTTTGCCTCCCTCGCTCTTCAATGCTTATCCAGTGTCGCAATGCCCAAACCTGCAAAACAACTTGATAACTTTCTCAAACACATTTGACTACACATATAAGACTGATATTCTTAATAGAAGAAGACATCAGATGATAAACAAACTGTAATCAAATCTGAGACACATTAATAGGTCATATTTGGAAAGAGAAGAACGTCTGATCTTTATTAATGAATGAAAGCAAGTACATACAATTATACCTTCTTTCAAGCTTGGCACTTCACAAAACCTAGATTCAAGGTCTCCTGCTTCCATTCTCCAAGGATTCCAACCTCTAATTAACTGTGCTAGGGTTTACCAAAACTGAAGCACAAGAGGGGGGATGAGGGTCTCCATTCCTCCAGCATAACTTTGTAATTGGGCTTGGTCCTCTCACATGTCCCTTCTACCCTCCTTATATAGTCAGTGAGGAAGAGGAAAAGAAGTTCTAACCACTCAAGAGGTTTCCCAACCAACATAACTTACTCGAATTTCGAGATTTTGACCAAAACAGGGGTGTACGCTACTCTACAATAGACAAAGTCGCGTACATATGGATTGGAGTGCTACTATTATAACAGTGGAGTCGCGCGCAGTAACGTATACATGCTACTATCATGCCTGTGTACCAGCGCTCATATTGAAAAATGGCCAAAAACAGGCTTTTCTGCTCATTTTCAGGAGATGGTTTGGTGTGGAAAAATGTTCCTAAGGGTCATGTACATCAAATGGGTCAAGAATGAGGTAATTTCAACCATTTTTAGTGTCCCAAATGACTACTCCATCCACAAATGTCCTACTTTGTGACTGAACTTGATCTCAAGAAATGTCATCATGCAACCAAGGGAAGCAAGTGTCGTCACGGACGGAGAGGTGTCATTTCAAGCTATAACAGATGCCCCCTAATGTATGAGGTCAGAGGGAGTGCAGGAAATGATGGCCAAAATATATTATAAATAACAGAGATTTGAATCATGGAGGAACGGAGAAACCAAGAATCATAGGCTCAAATGAAGTACCTGAAAGCAAAGGCAATGTCAGACAAACTTATCCTTGGGGTAACTGTCCATGTTCAAATGGTGGAACATGACCTCCAAGAGGATACAATAATGATCCAAATACTGATGCATATATCATGGCCACTAAAATACAAGCGTGGATCCATGAGGAACATAAGTGTAAACATAGACACATAAATACAAGGTGGATCTATGTCAAAACTGGAGAACATAGCCATAGAGAACAAGCTCGATCTATGTCTCATCAAGAGCCAAAAAGAGTGTGGCTCAGTCTTGCGCAACTTGATCGATAACATAAATAATGTGATGCTATCGAGGATCCCAAGGTCTTCATCCAAAAACAACCCAAGGTACAAACCTATCCATGCGAATAAATGAGTTGATGTCGAACATGGGAGGTATCATTTGATTACCTGTCATTGATGTATACCGTTAACAAATGCGAGGGTGTCCACCAATAATGAAAATGGAACCCAAGGTACCTAGTACATTCAAGCAAGTGCGAATAGATGGTCTTGCCGTCGAAGACTTGAAGAATCCATCGGATAGGAGACATTGATGTATTCCCATCTATCCAATAGCGAGGGAAACTGCCACTAATGACTGCAATCCCCAAGGTACTAACTGAAACTCTAAACTTCATTCCCAGAGCACAATGAGCTGAAGTCGATGGGAAGAAGTCCGTTGGAAGGGAGGCCTTAATGCATCCTCCATCATCCAACACGAGGGACACTCAAAAGGGTATGAGCTGATTTGGAGTAGGACTGAACACATGATGAAACATACTAACACCAAGGAAAGGCCGACACATGAGGTCAAGGCAACTGCAGAATGGTCAACACAGGTTGTATCCTTGAACAGTGAGCATGACACAAGAGTGACTTAGGCAGCTTTGAACACAAAGGGACCACGACGCAAGTCTGCAAGGTAGGAGACATTAACAGATTCTCCAAATGATTTGAATACTAACCAAACAGAGGAGTGGGAACTCTGAGATCAGGTTTACCCTAAGGCCAATGCTAGAACCCAACTTTTTTGATAGACTCAAAATAGGTGCTTTGTTCAAGGAGATAGTTGACTTGCTGCCATCATATTGAAAGATATTTTAACATTCTTCCCTTCCCTTTCCTTTTTCATTTTTTAACGAGCTTGACAAAGAACTAAAGCATGCTTGACGGTATTTTCATATTTAAGGAGTCTGAAAAACCTAGAAGAAAACTCCATACACCTATCCGTGGATTTTATATCGAGCCCGGATTGGTCTGTGCTCGACAGTGTTTTCTTTCTTATAGAGTTGAAAAACTTAAACAGTCCTCTATATACCTATCCGTGGATTTTATATCGAGCCCGGATTGGTCTGTGCTCGGTGGTGTTTTCTTGTTTATAGAGTTGAAAAACTTAAACAGTCCTCTATACACCTATCCGTGGATTTTATATCCAGCCCGAGTAGGTTAATGCTTGCTTGGGGTTTTCACATTTCAAGAGTCTAAAAACCCTAAAGACGACTCCAAAGGTCCTTTTTCGTAAAGTTAGTCTCCTTCCCCGAAAAAGTGTAAAATAATGGAAGAAGAACTCTTCTAGCGCATACAAGAGTATACCTAGAGTATACCTTTTCCGTAATTTATCCACCAAGGCTCGGAAAAGGGGTAATTCTATACCTAAGTGGATGTCGGTTCAGTTATTTTAATGAGCCCAAAAAGAAAACTATGCTCGGCAAACTTTTCCTATTTAAGGAGTCTGAAAAGGGCCTAAAAGAACTCCATAGGGATCTTTTCTGTAAAGGTTTAACAAGTCCAGAAAAGTAAACTCATGACCTCCTTACTATTTTTAACGAGCTCAAAGGAGATACAGAAAATGCTCACAACTTCCTTGCTATTTTTAATAAGCTCTAAGTGAAGATGAAAGAAATGCTCATAGCCTCCTTACTGTTTTTAACGAGCTCGAAGGAAAGGTGGAAGAAATGCTTGTAACCTACTTACTGTATTTAACAAGCTCGAAGTAAAAGAAGAATGCTCGAAACCTACTTACTGTTTTTAACGAGCTCAAAGTAAAAGAAGAATGCTCGACAACTACTTACTATTTTTAACGAGCTCAAAGTAAACGAAGAATGCTTGAAACCTACTTTCTGTATTTAACAAGCTCGAAGTAAAATAAGAATGCTCGAAATGGGAGGAGGCGAGTGTAAGGGACATGCAAAACTAGCTCCAAGCGCATGGAACAAAGCTATGCCTAATGTAAGGAACATGAGCAAGATAAGTACACTCAGGGTGTGTCTCCTCTAGGTAAAAGGTGTCACATTGTGAGGGAAAAATGATACAGGGCTTAGCGGAAATGAGATCAGAGATGGAGGCTTATACAATGAGCTAAAAGCGTGGAAGCTAGCATCAAGCTCATTAGCGCAAGTGGGATCATAACAGATGCATATGCAATTTGAACACAAAGATGGGAGCCTTATTAGGGATGGCCAGAAATATATGAGGAAGAAAGATATGAGGCTTCTTCTCAAAGTCATGGTAAATCTAAAAAGGCTCCCGAACCTATGAGAAAAACTCAGCATGGGCACCAGAATAGCATAAGGGTGCTGACTAGGGTGACCCATGTTAGGTAGGCTCTGTTGTTGGATTGGTGCACGATGCATAAAGAGATGGCTAACACAACAATATCCAACAGGTTCGACCCTATGGCGAATTCAGATGGCAAAAGGTTCAAATGCAACATAATAGAAGGGAAGCCTAAACCTATATGCAAGGTTCTGAATATACCTGACATGGTAGTACAAGGTGTCGAAAAGGACCAGTAAGCAAGTATACATCCAGCTAAGAATCCTGTCTCCAAGAAACATTAGTACTAGGATCATATCTAAAACATATGTAAAGAAAGACCCGATACAAGTCACTGTGGTAGAAATACTTTCAACTTCACTATCATCAACAACACGCATAAACAAGGCTGATTTTTCAAATGAAGACTCTATGGTACCCAAGTCCGAGGACTTACAATCAACAAGATCAACTTCAAGATGAAGATCAAAGTTTAAGGACATGATGGAATTTGCAGAAACAAATTCATCATCACGGGAGTTGAAAATTCTAGAAGCATAAACAAACTTAGCAGGAACACTGATTTGCAGATCTGTAGGAGAGTCCAAAGAGTCAACAGTAGGAAGATCAGACTTTAAGGTCAAACCGAGGCTGGACATGACTTTGACTGGATCAACATCCAAGTGAATGGCAGACTGTACTATAGACTCTAGGAAAACTTCATCAAAAGGAAGCATATCATCCCAGATAGAATACATATCTAAACATTTAGATGGAGGTGTCACTTGGTCCAAAGCTGGGACTAAGTCCAGAGAATGTAAGCATGAACTCAGAGACTTCTTCTCAGAAGTAGTTGAACTCAAGGAACAATATGCCACATAAGTCCCATGTGACATAGTAGTGCCTAATGACGAGGGATCTGACTGGTCTACAGTTGGGTAATAAGGAGGATCAACGAATGCAAGCTGGTCGATAGTGACGATGCTTTCATTATGAGGGAAATGCATCACATGAAAGAGCGTAGACACCACAGCATGCATAGCATAAACATAATCACACCCGAGGATCATATCAAAATCCACAGGGTCCTTTAAAACCATAAAATCAACTAAGACTATTTTTCCACCCAAAGTAATAGGTGCCTGACGGAGGAATCCGATCGGTTCACTAGGTCTTCTATCAAAGGTCAACGGCCAATTAGCAGCTGGAATAACATTAGGAAAACCCAAATCTCTCCAAGCACAAGTGGATAAGATACTAACAGAAGCACCTTCATCAACAATGCATCGATCAACTGTATGGTTCCCAATATCAACCTTTATCTGGAAAGGTGTCGAAGAAGGAAGACGAGGCTCGGCTAGACTATTCTAATCAAAGGAAACAGTCCTAGGGCTTGGTAGGGGTTCACATGGCACAGATGAAGTGTCCCCTTTTTTAGGAACATCCAAACTGGTAATGCAGAAGACTTCAGCAGTAGGTGCATCAATATTTGAAGGATTGATGGGATCGGTCGAAGATTTCATCGATTCGATCACTTCACTCTCCGAAGGAAGAGTGGGGTCGACCAAAGATTGCATTGGTTCAACCACTTTATCAACCAAAGGTTGATCTAACTGTGGGGAATATATAGAGAACTCAGGAATAGAGGTTCCTTCAGACATGGACCACACTCTTCGTGCCTCTGGAATGGCAGGGCATCGGTGAGTAAGATGATCTCCCTTACAAATTTTACAAGGGAACTTTGGTTTGCGTCCCATAGGTTTAGACTCCTTTACAACGTCACTACTCTCAGCATGACTAGCATTGGCTGACAGCTTGTGTGATACCCCTCCTTATGACCTATTATGTTAAAAATGAAAAATATTGCTGAACACTTGGTTACGAGTGAGGAGCTCAAGGCCAAACGTGAGGACCTCGAAAGTATTGCTACATTATTTCCTAAGTTCCTTCGACAACTAAAGGGAAGTAAAACAGTTACATTTTAGACTTCAAATAGGTAGTGTTGTCATTGTAAGACGAGGAGATGGATGCTTGCCGCAAATATTCTAGTGAGTCATAAGACTTATCTCTCACTCTGAAGATAACTCTCTTAAAAATTTCCTATGAAAACTTTAAGAGATCACATAAAATTTATATATAGATCAAATCTTCATATAGGAGAAAGTTTTATGAGAAAATACCCTTATATTAAGTGCAAAAGAGAGAGACGTATAGTAACTATTCTCAATGGACCATCTTAAAGTCTCAGTATCATGGACTTAAATACTCGATTTAAACTAACAATTGGTTTAAGGGATTTCTAGTTTAGTGGGCGTCCCCTTTATTGAACACCAAGCTTTCATTATGAAGAGGTTGAGAAGCTTTATCATCATATTGTGCTGATCGTTTTATCTACAGTTAATAATTAATTACACTGATGTATGACTGTTAGAAAGGGAACACCTCAATTATGAATGGAGAAGGCTTTTAGGATTTTGTCTTCCACTATCTGCCAGTTGTGGGATTCTGGTATTGTATTAAAAATCAAGTAGGCGACTACCTTCCACGGGGGGGGTGAGATGCCATCTGTCAAAAATTAAAAACGCCATTTGTCAAGTAATTTCTTGACCACCGTCGACTAAGAAATCCTTTTTGTAGAGTAAGGGGGATTTTGTTTTGAGGGAACGCTGTGATGGAGGGGAGATCGGGGTAGCGTAAAATAAATCCCTGCACATTTACAGTTAAAAGAAAGAGAAAAGTTGGATGAAGGGGGCGGGGAAAAAACGAGTTTTGTGATTTTTCGTTTGCTGCGAATAAGAGGAGTTGGTATGCTGGATCCAGTGGGAAAACTCCGTGTATTACAATCAGTTTTGGGACGGAAATTAGAGCGGACACAATGATGGTATTGTGTACACGAGTCGACTTCCGAAGATCCGATAGTAAACTTGTTGTTCTCTGCAACCTGAGGTAATTCCTGTATATCACACTCTTATACGTCTGTGTGTTTAATTATATTTTTTTTTATATAATCATGTTCCCTACAAATTCGAAACCATGTGAAGAAAATGCCTCTGTTTACGCAATATTATCCAAGGGAAAGGAACAATTCTTCAGAAGCTAGTTCCTAGTTATATTCTGTATATAAATATATTTTTACCCAGGTGATTTTAACTCGGCTGCTAACTTATATATAGCCATATCGTCCAGAGACGCGTTACCCTCTGCGTTTATCTGTATCGAAGAGTTTAAACTCCGTTTTCCCCATCCGCTTTAGTATTATTAGATATATGCAGTTACTCCGTGTTACTGGCAGCATGGAAGTAATTCCTTGTGTTTCAATTGCATATTCACCTTAGTATTGACAGAGACATGTTTTCTCTTAGTTTGTCTTACCCTAAAGACCGTCCCTGATCTTCATCGTTTCCATCTGCTCTCGGATTCGATAGGGAGGTATATTTTGATTTTCGGCATTTGTTGGTGTCATGTGAGTCAACTTAAAGTTCTTTTCAAAATTGCTTTCACACTTACAGAGGGGCGTTGTTGCTTTCGCATAAATAGTAACATGGAATTCAATCTTTAACCATATTGCTATCGATGTTAATAGCGGACAGGATGTGGTTGAATTGTAGTTTTTCCCCAACATTGAACTTAGTTCTCTGCCTTAGATTGACGATATCCGACCCATGAATTTTAGTGATACACTTTCACCATTTAATACATTGATAGGTATGTATTAAATTCGTGGTATGTGTTTTCTGGGTTGAAGTATAGTTCTCAAACCATGACGGACCTTCTCTGTGTTTTTCTCCGCGTAAATGAAGGAATAAGGGTATTATTTTTTTAGGATAGATCCTTATAGATCTTGATTAATGATTGTATGTAGTGGGATGTAATTGCCTATTGTGCAAGGATGGGAGAAAAGATCCCTGGTGTACCTGTTATTTCTTGTTAATTGTATGCTTGCATGGGGAGTGTCATTGGTAATGGCTGGTGCAAAGATTTGGGAAAATCCCTGTATGACTTTGTTTCATATTTTTGCATGTATCTATGGAAAAACTCAGTATTCATAGTTTAACTCTGTTTTTAATTGGGTTTTAAGCCTCTGCAAACCCCATGTCAAAAAAACGAAGGACATTTCCAGAAATTGAATGATTGTAATATAATCTGAATTGTTTTAGTAGTCTGAAGGTCATTTGCAAGATTGCCTAAATTGGTATTTAATTCTACCTGATATATAATCTGTATTAGCGTTGATGGATCTATGCTTGCATTTTGACTTGGCTACTGTCTGATAAATCGTTGCCAGCGTTGGACTTGGCTTCAGTTTGATATTTTTGACATGCCTGCATGGATGGAGGTATACGATATACCATCATGGGATCGATTCCCATTGTGCAATTTCCTCTCACTGTTTTATCTCTGCAATAAAAGGATACGACCCCTCTACAGCAATGGATTGCATCTGGTTATATTTTGCTGCCAACGCAAGTCGTTCCCTAATTAGTTTTGGTTGGATATATATAATATCATAGATATATTAGACACTTATATCCCTGATTTGTTACTTCTGTTGCGGCTAAATAGGGGATCCACCAGTGATCTAGGTGTTGCTATATTTCATTTGGATGTCTTGTATATCATTTTGTTTGATCTATGTTTTATATATAAATCTCAGATCTGGATCTTGACAGCATTGAGGCCTTACATCAGAGTTTTAAAAGATTGTATGAATCTCTTGTTATTAGAGTGATCCTCAACTGAGGGAGTTCTAGATTGATAGAAGAGCTTAGATAATCAAGGCTTTGGGTATGCTCTTGATGAGAGTGGCAATTAATTATGACGACAACTGTGTCGTAAGATGTAATCTCTTTCGAGAAGAATATAATTTGAGTATTGTTGAGACTGATCTCCCTCTAGAGGAGAAGCTCGAAGAATAGCAACATGGAGTTGCATAATGTATCCCTTGACTTTGAATATTACAAGAATTGACCTGCCTTTGTGGACGTAGCCCAGCCGGGGTGAACCACCTATATCCTTGTCTCGATCTTGTGTGTTTAATTTGTTTATCGTTTTGTCAATTGGGATTGTTGTGTCAATTACTTGTATGTCCTCTTCTAGATGTATGTGATAAATTATGAATGTTACATCTAAATTATAAATGTTGTGTTTAGATGTATGTGATAAAATATAATGTCATAAATATTGCGGCAGGACAATATTGTCGAGTTTAAAGTATGTAGTGAAAGAAGCAATCAACAGAAAATGTTACTTAGTGGAATACTACAAAGTACTCCATGGGGGTTTTTATTTATTTTTATTATGTGCTGTGAAAAGATTTTTTTTATTTTTCACTAAATCCTAACATCAATATTAGGGAGATGTTACAGCTTGCCCCCAGCATGACTCATAGAGGCTAGTTGCTCAGAAGCATCAGACTTTTGAACTAACAACCACACTTTTTGCACTTCTTGAAGCACAGGGCACAAGTAAGGTGATATCCCTCGCAAAACCTACAAGGGAACTTAAGCTTCTATTTGTTTGGTTTGTCGACAATGTCAACTCCCTTAGCATGACTTGCAGTGGCTGATCTGGTGTCTCCAGTATGACTCACAGGAACTGGTGACTTCTCATTAATATGACCAGCAATGATCAATGACATGTCCTTAACATGACTGACAGTGGTTGAAGACAAACTTTCAGTATGATTTTCATTGAGTAAAATTTTTCTCCCAGCATGACCTCCAGAGGCTGGGTAGGTGCCCCTTGCATGACTTACAGAGGTAGGGTGCTTGCCCCCATGTTTTGGGATCTTCTTCCCATTCTTCCTCCGTCTATTCCTTTTAGACTACTGGTTACTAGTATTGCTACTTTCGCGACATGAGGTAGAAGGAGGAGGAGAAGATGTTACTGGCAAGGGAGGCATAGGGTTCTGATGCTCTTGATTTGAGGTGGTCACAAAAGAAGCGTCAGGAGCATGCAAGGCATTCAGAGTGGAAAACAACCAAACCGGCAGCCCAATAGTGAATCCAGGAAGATTCAGTGTAGCGATTAAGGGAGCACCAATGTTTCCAATGAATGGAACAGCACAAGGATCCCCCGGAACAGGGGTACCTTGATTGGAACTCACCGAAATGCTACACATAGTTTCTCGCTCAAATGAACAAGAAGTTCTCTAAGGAAAACTAAAACAAGTAGCACAAAGAGCACACCACTAAAACAGGTCCTAGGTAAATCAAACCAGGCAAACAGATGCCTTCCAGAGAAGAGTCTGGGATGATGAGGGCCCAGAACAGATCAACGAAGGATGAAGAACAGTTACCCGGGGTCCACAATACAATGACTAAGGGTGCAAGCGTCGGAATCACCCAACCGCCCTCCCAAAGACCTGCAAGGGATTTCCTCCCACGTCTGTCCTAGGTACAGCAGATATACCCTCTGTTGTCACCTATGTATGAACCTATGGTCAGATACTAAGGATACCACAACATCAAAAACTCCTGGGGGAATAGTCATTGATCGAATCAGAAGCCGTGGGCAGGGTAACTGATCTCGAAACTCAAAAGAGTCCCCAAACGCAATCCAATCCTGGTATATGCTCGAAACATAAAGTAGGAGGAGTATTCCCAACAATCTGATCTCACAAGGCCTACTGCATAGATCCCAGGCAAGATTTGAATGAAGTGGGTTTACCTGTGATAGTCGAACTACGATTTTTGTGTAATGTGTGATCTTGGGTGGTTTAAGGTGTTTTAAACCCAAGATCCTAACCAAGACTAGTTGGTATAGTGTAACATATAAAATAAAATGTTGCTAGTACATTTTATTAGAGTTCATTTTAAAGGTTACTTGCTTACTCAAAAAGGTAGTGGGTGTGTGAGAGTGCTTATAATAGAGATAGAGTACTGAAAATGAAATATTTACCACCAAACAAATCTTTTTCTTTTCAATGCATGTCTTAAAATTCTGATCTAGAATGCATGTGCAAATGCAATTTTTAATATTTCGAATGCAAAAAAAGGTAAAAATAAAGTCTAAATGTACAAAATTAAACTCAAAACCTAAGAATGCAGCTACTCAAGCAATTAGGTATGCAAAAGAAAACTTGTTCTTTTTGATGCAAAGCAGTCTAAAATCTTTTAAGCCACTTGCAAGGTACTATATTCAGAAAATGAATCAAAATTCTTTATGCTTTCAAAGGTAAGAAACAAAACTGAAACTAACTTATTATCAAAGCAAAGCAAAGAAACTTTCAGGTTCTCTTTATGAAACAGTAAAAGCTACCAAATATGACTTTCAAATTCTTATGGATGTAAGCATGCCAAACATTGGGAAAATAGTACGAAAACTACTTTTAGACCCAAACAAAGCAAATGACCAACGAAGAAGTATGGTTTGGTAAAGTCAGGTCTGCACATAAACAATGCAAACAAGGTTTTGAACAACAGCCAAAACACTTGAACTTTCACTACAAAAGAAAACTTAAAAGCATAAGGGAGGATAAAAAACCAATCTAAAAGAGAAATTTCACTCAAATAGATACAAACAGGGTCAAGAAGACTCAAAAGGTTTCAAATCCAGTGGAAATGGGGCAAGTAGGTTCAGTCATACTCAAATTAGGGTACAAAACACCAAACAGGTCCACAACCCCCCAACTTGGGTCAACAAGCCCCAAAACTTTCCAAACAAGCCCAAATTGATCAAAAGAGGTTCAAATCATGAATGTAGGATCAGTACAAGGATGGGAGACCACTTATAGTGGTTTAACACAGACCTAGGGTCATCAGGCACCCCAAACAAATGTAGCCACAGCCCCCAGATTTGGGTCCACAACCCAAAAAATCAAAAATTTCAAACCCAGATTTTGAGCGCTACTGTGTATGAGGCATACCAGCGCCCATAGCAGGATGGGTGCTACTACGCAGAGGAAAAGTAGCGTATGGGTGCTACTGTGTTGTACAAACAGTAGCGTACAGGTGGAAAAAGTTGGAAAAATGGGGTTAAAACCACCACACCTGGGTCCTCAAGGGTTTGCAAGGGCTGGGAAGGGTCTGTAAGAGCCAAGGAGGGTCAAATAGAGCCTACTAACTAACCCTAATCAATAAAATGAACAAATACCATCAAACAAGATTGAATAAATGACCTTGGATACCCCTAAGCAGTTATGCTTTCCCCAGTGGAGTCGCCATTCTGTTGTGGGGAAAATGCACTTATAGTTCAGGGGAGAAACTACCAACTTATGGTGATAAAGATAGACTTACAAACATTCTGCAAGTACAACAAATAAATGAAGAGATTAGGGTTTAGAGATGTAGGCACCTCATTCAGAAGATTGATCCTAGCTTTGCCTCCCTCGCTCTTCAATGCTTATCCAATGTCGCAATGCCCAGACCTGCAAAACAACTTGATACCTTTCTCAAACACATTTGACTACACATATAAGACTGATATTCATAATAGAAGAAGACATCAGATGATAAACAAACTGTAATCAAATATGAGACACATTAATAGGTCATATTTGGAAAGAGAAGAATGTCTGATCTTTATTAATGAATGAAAGCAAGTACATACAGTTATACCTTCTTTCAAGCTTGGCACTTCATGAAACCTAGATTCAAGGTCTCCTGCTTCCGTTCTCCAAGGATTCCAACCTCTAATCAACTGTTCTAGGGTTTACCAAAACTGAAGCACAAGAGGGGGGATGAGGGTCTCCATTCCTCCGGCATAAATTTGTAATTGGGCTTGGTACTCTCACATGGCCCTTCTACCCTCCTTATATACTCAGTGAGGAAGAGGAAAAGAAGTTATAACTGCTCAAGAGGTTTCTCAACCAACTTAACTTACTCGAATTTCAAGATTTTGACCAAAACAGGGGTGTACGCTACTCTACAATAGACAAAGTCGCGTACATATGGATTGGAGTGCTACTATTATAATAGTGGAGTCGTGCTCAGTAGGGTATACACGCTACTATAATGCCTGTGTACCAGCGCTCATATTGAAAAATGGTCAAAAACAGGCTTTTCTGCTCATTTTCAGGAGATGGTTTGGTATGGAAAAATGTTCCTAAGGGTCATATACATCAAATGGGTCAAGAATGAGGTAATTTCAACCATTTTTAGTGTCCCAAATGACTCCTCCATCCACAAATGTCCTGTTGTGTGACTGAACTTGATCTCAAGAAATGTCGTCATGCGACCAAGGGAAGCAAGTGTCGTCACGGACGAGGAGGTGTCATTTCAAGCTATAACACCTGCATCTATTTAGATGTTCATATATTTGACAACTTTGTTGTTTGAGCCTTCGAGAGATATTTTCTTTAAAATACAGTCTTTGATTTTGACTCCTCAATCCATAATGCCCTTTTGTGTGAGTTAGAGATTTTATTGTTTTATCAAGCCTCACGGACGGAGAGGAGCCTACTTTGTGCTGAGTATTTTGGACAGCTTTCTTGACCTGTATGCTTTGCTTTTATCTCAGCCATGCTTTGATTGAGGTGAGAATCTCTGGAAAACAGACCCCTGATTATAAGCCCTTTTAGGTTTAAATTTGCAGCATGGAGTCGTTTCATTACCATATGCCTTCGAGATATGCTACTCTTACGTGGTTCCAACCATAGCAATCTTCTTGAGATGATTTTAAGTGTGATGGTGGCTGGAGCCTGAAGATAGTGGTAAAGATAATCAAAGATCGTTGCTATTTAAACAAGGGTTAGCGTGACCAATAGAACAGGATCTTCTTCGTTCTGGAGAATGATCAACAAAGCCTCTAATGCATGTGTAAACTTTCTTTGTAGGATACATTTCCAGCTTCACGAGTTGTGCAATTCTCTTACGAGATCTGCCTTCATGGAAGGCCTAGTTGCAGGTGACTCGAGGAGACAAAATTTGTACAAAAGGCTCAAAAACTAAGAGAGGAGAGCAATCTAGTTGAAACACGGGAAACAAAGACTATAGCAAAATAAAGAAAACTTTATTTATGTACAGAGAGTCTCATTGAGACTAAGCAAAGTATTGCTTCAAGGTGAGGCCATTAAGAGGAAGGATTACTTTCTCTCCCTAGAGGTCTGTTAGCTTATAAGTGGATGGGCCCAGCTTTGCAGATATTTTGCAAGGGCCTATCAATAAGTGTTGGAATTTAGTGTGCATCCCCTTGCCCTCATAGTTATGGTCCCATTTCAGGACTAAATCCCCTACTTCAAAACTTCTTTTACCCGACTTCCTCTTATCGAACCATCCTTTGACTATGTCTTGGTGCTGATGGAATCGATCTTTGGCTTTCTGTCGGGTTTCTTCAAGTCAAAGCAAGGTATCGATCCTAGATTGTAAAACTTGACTACCAGAAGCTCGAGAGGCTTGGGACAACTGCAAAGATGGAAGCAAGATATTGAGAGGTAGAATAGCTTCTTTTCCATATACGAGGGTGTAAGGAGAAACCCCTAATGCATTCTTTGGAGTAACACTATCTACCCATAAGGAATTTGGGAGAGCTATATGCCAACTCTGCTGGTTTTCTATCACAATCTTCTTGAGAATTCGGATGAGATTTTTGTTTGAAGATTCATCTAATCCATTTCCTCTAGGGTAATAATTGGCTGAATAATGAAGTTTAATTCCCCAATCATAATCAAATTCATTTATTTTAAAAGACGAGAAATAGGTGGCATTCTCAAATACTAGGGAAATTGGAACCCCAAACCTGGTTATGATATTCTCTTTCAAGAAATTGATGACTATATCTTCATTGATCTTGTGCAATGGGATTGCCTCCATCCATCTAGTGAAGTAGTCAGTGGTTGTGAGGATGTATCGATGCTAAAGAGAAGAATTTGGCTTTATCTCTCCTATGACATCTATACCCCATTGTTCGAAAGGTTCTGAGATAATAATCGGCTGCAAAGGTCCTGCTACCTTAGGTAATTTCCCAGCACTTCTTTGGCATATATCACAGTTTCGAGCATAAGCATGAGCATCTCAGAATAAGGTGGGCCAATAATATCCAGCTCTGAGTATTTTGTGAGTTGTCGTCTCTCCTGAATAATGTCCACCAGCGAGGCCATCATGCAATTCTTTGACAACTTTACTTGCATCCTCCTTTTCTAGACATCTAAGCAAAATTCCATCATAATTTTTTTCTGAAAAGTATTCCATCAATAATTTGATAAGCTGCTGATTTCAAATGGAGTGCCCTTCTTTTCCTAGAACTCCAGTGTTTTGGTAGATATCCCTGTTGCAAATAATGCACTAGATCTCTATACAATGATTTAGGAGCTGTGAAAATGGGACAAATCTCAACTGAATTCAGTTCGGATTCATTCTTCTAGTGCTACTCCTCATCAATTGGATGCTCTGTAAGTAATTTACACAATCCTTGTCCCTTGATGATGGTGGCTGATTTAAATTCTAAATCATATTCTTGAAGAAATGTGACCCATTTTCCTCTTCTTTCTCCCAATTCCTTTTGAACGAAAAGGGATCTAACCGTTGGGTGAGGAACTATAACTTTAGTTTCGTTCATCAGAATATATGGTCTGAACTGTTTGAACGCTTTGAAAATAGCATATGCATGTTTGTCGACGACAAGATAATTCAGTTCAACGCCTTACAAACCAGTGCTCATAAATGAGATTGGATACTCATCTTCTAACTATACCTTTTGTGTGAGCATCGCTGCAAGCGAGTCATCTGAAGCAAAGGTATAAAGGATAAAATATTTGTCAAAATCTGGGCTTTTTAAGGAAGGAGCTTTAGTTATGGATGCCTTAATGTCTCTGAATGCATCCTTTTCTAAGTCTGTCCACTTGAACTGTATGCTTTGCTTGACCATTTGCTACAAAGGTTTAACAATTTGTGCGAAATCTGGAACAAAGCTTCGGACGAAATTGATAGTGCCCATAAAGGACTGCATGGATTTCTTGCTATGAGGCATTCGAATTTTATTGATAGCTTGTACTCTTTCTTGATCTAATGATACTCCTCTTTTGGAAATAATATGGCTCAGCAGTTTACCCTCGAGAACAGCGAATACGCTCTTCTTGGGATTTAAGGCGATACCAGATTTCCGCCAATGATAAAAAATGTGCTTCGAATGAACAACATGGTCTTCTCTTTTCTTCGAAAAAACTGTCACATCATCTAGATAGACCACGACACAATGGCCACCCAATCCTCGGAAGGTGATGTCCATTGCTCGCTGGAACATAGCTCCTAGATTTATTAGGCCAAAGGGCATCCTTCGGTATGCGAACGTTCCCCACTTAGTGTGTAAAGTAGTCTTGAGACGGTCTTTTTCAGCTACTAACATTTGATTGTAACCAGAGAAGCCATCAAGAAAAGAGAATAGTTCAGACCCTGACACCATCTGGAGAATTTGTTCTATTGAAGGGATGGGATAGTTATCTTTATCTAAAGCTCTGTTTAAATTTCTGAAGTCAACATATAGTCTTATCTCTCCTGACTTCTTTCTCAAGGGAACTAAGTTAGCAACCCACTCAGAATGATGGACTTTAAATATTATTTTTGCATCCAAGAACTTCTTCAATTCTTTTTGAATGAGAGGTTAAAGAGTAGGATGCATCCTTCTTAATTGTTGCTGAAATGGCCTGACACCTGCTTTCATTGGTATGACATGCTGAATAATGTGGGTGTCGTATGTTTTCAGATCTTCATAAGTCGATGCAAAAACATCTTTATGTTGTCGAAATAGCTTGATGAACTTATCTCTTTCTCCTGGTGAACAACATTTGCCAAGGTTAACAAACTTTGGTTCAGCCTCGGTGCCCAAATTAACCAATTCATGCTGCATTGATGAGCTATTGGTTTTGGTATTTTCCGGCCTTCTAAACTTGCTCTGTAGATCAAACAACATTTCAAGCGACCTCACCCCTTTGGGGATGAAATTTCCTTTAGCTGCATCTTTCTTTTGTAAATCAGAATCATGTTCTTCTTCATCTATCGCAGCTTCTTGGAAAATGTCTTCGTTTGTTAGAAAACTGATAATCTGTTCGTCATCATCAAAGACTCTAAAGTTTGTGATATTTTCAGGGACAGAAGGCCTGAAAATTAATTCAATTGAGCACTTGTTATTAGTTGGCACCAATCTGGAAGCGGATGTTGCTAACAAATCAACTACAAAATTTTGCAATCTAGGAATAGACTTTATATTGAAAGCATCAAAATGCATAATTAAATCCCATACCTCAGCCTGGTAACCTTTCAAATGAGGTGAGAGACAGTGAATGGTATCTCTTACCTATCTCACAACTATTTCTGAGTCGCCAAACACTTTCAGGAGCTTAACATTTAAACCGATGGCTTTCTTTAACCCGTGGACCAAAGCTTCATATTCAGTAGTGTTGTTAGTGCAATCAAATTCTAACCTACAGGACAAAAAATACTTATTTCTTTCTGAATTCATCAGAACACAAGCGGCTCCAGATCCTTCCAAAGTTTTAGAACCATCGAAGTACAGTGTCCAAAAAAGATCGTTTGATTCAGCTATGTTAGTATCTTTATGATCTAAGTCAATGACTAAATTAACTATATTACAGTCAATATCATCAGTCCGAGAAAAATGAAGGAGACCAGACTGTTTATTTGATTCATGGCTAATAGTTTCAGACTGATAATTACCCGGATCAATTTCTAAGAAATAATTTCCCAAAACTGAGGATGAGAAGGCTATAGCTTCATTCTTTCATTCTAGTTCAGTTACATTTTGTTTCATGTGTGGTTCTCTCAGAACCTTGATCTGATTCTGTCTATTTTGATATGGAAACCACAAATGGGACCAATCAGTTGCAAAGTAACCATTTAACTTTGTGGACGAGTCCCTACTTAGGATCAAAACATAGGCCTTAGGAATGTCAACTACCATTATATCAATGAACTGACAAACTCTAGAATCTGTTGATAACCTAATGAGAACATCTTTCATTTCTCCGATAACTTTGACAGTAGTCCTATCTAACTGAATAATCTGGGAAGGAGATGGAATTGGCTAACCGTTGATTTTTTTATAGATAGATAGTGGCATGACACTCGAAGATGCTCCAGAATCTACCAGACAATTGTGCACATTGTGATTGAAGATTTCAAAAGTTAAAAGGAACGGCATTGTCTGAGATTTGGATTTCCCACTAACACTAGCCTCATTAATTTCCGGGTCTTCTTGAGTATCTGTTAATGGAGTGCTAGGATGGGATTGAAGAACATGCAACAATTTGTCTCATTTTTGGGGCAAACTGCACATATAGAATATTGAAACATTTTCCTTTACTTTCTTTATATCTTCAATAATGTCATATCCTATATCAGATTCTTTTACAATTCTAGTTGGATGGAATGTCTTATTTAGCGTGACCTTCGGTTGTTGAACTGTTGTGTCAATGCTTGGATGCTTGTCCGTTGTTCGGTTAGCTTTAGGCTGTGGTGGAATGACTATTATATGTCTTCTAGGTAATTCTTTTGAAATTTTAGGCTTAGGAATACTCGAGCTTGGCACAGGACTTGTAATGGGACCTTTACTGCAAGTGTTAATATTTACAGCAGAGACTGAGCTTTCCACAGGATCATCTTCTACCAACTCTATTAAAGGTACCCAATCCCATAGCACCATGGTAGTGTCTAGAGATGGTTCCTCTATCCCAAGGCTTGGTTCTTCTAGAGGATCGTCTTGATCCAGAATATGTGAATCCAACATTTGGTTCATCACTAAACTCATAGAGTTAATCCACTGTGGGCAGCTCTTTTCCGAGTGTGGCTCTTGATGAAAGGTGTAGAAGTTTTCCATCCCTATTTCATTGAGATTTAAAAGAGGAGAAGTATTCATTGGTGGATGAGGTTGATCGTTGTCTTCTCTCTTCTTGTAGAAAAGTTTGAAAGGCTTCCTAGATGTACTAGCTGCTTTGTCTTTCTCGAGATCTACAATCTTATTAGACAATTTCTGCATCATCTTAACTACATTCTCCATGTATGCCGATGACTCTTCTTTATTCTTGGTGAGTAGCAAGGTTTTTTCATTACTTGCTGGTTTTGTCTCTACATCTAGGACATGTTTGGCAATGTTGTCTGCTTCTTCTTCCACCTTCTAGCTTCTTCAAAATTTTCTATCAGGGTGGTTTCCTTAGATATTTTGATGAACATCACTTTAGGCCCTCCTTCTAGTGCCAAAAACTGTTGATGCCTCGAAGAATGCAGCATCAAGCAGAAAGGGATTCTCCCTGGTAAACTATCCCAATTATATTGTCCACCGTTTGGTATGGGGAATCCCTTCGGTTAGCAGTTTCGGCTACCGTCAGATTTGCTTTCTTTTACACTGGTTATGGCCCGATCCACCATTCTTTTTTTATTTTTTTATTTTTTTATTGTTAAAATGATATGCAAGTGCCTAAGCTAATTTAATCTAAGTGCAAAACTTGAAGCAAATCTAAGTCTATGACTGAAATAAATCCAATCTATCCCTGCAAGGAGCAAACTGTAAATATGAGCAATGTGTTGAAGGAAATATCTAAAAATCAACATGTAGCCATTTAATCACAAAGATACATCTACAACAAGAGATTAAAGACATAAAAGATACCTTGTAATCCATGTGAAAGCATTCTATTACTCATGTTAAGAGAAACATCACTGCACAAAAAAAAAGTAAGTTCATTCAACACACAGAAATAATTCTTAATAGCAAAGAAAGATCTCACTGCAAGATATGAACGCCACAAGAATAATCCAGCAAACATCCAATATCCATTTCCAGCAAAAACGAATGTCTCCCTTAGGCTCTTTATTAGGAAAAATCGCTTCCACAGAGCTAATTACAAAATAGTTCATACAAGCTGAGAAGCTTCTTTTCCCTGCAAAAAAGTCCTTCTCTATTCCCTCTAACCTTCTATTTATAATCTTACAAAGCGCCTCTTGGGCTAACAAGTGTACCCTAACTCTATAACCTCCACCCTTGGCTTTCATCTCATCATTACAAGGCCTATGAATACGTGGAAGGCTTTACAAATAAGACAAAACTAGAGACCAACTGTCCTTTTAAAGAAATTACACAAAGGTGGAAATCCCACTTTTTCGCTTGCTTAAAAGAGAATAAGAATGATCTGTCTAATTTGCTTGGGCTTTTGCTGGCTGGCTCAAAGACATGCCTCCATCAACCAGCTCGCTTGAAATTACTAGGACATCTACACTTTGAATGTATGAAGACCATTGGGCGATGTCCCTTACGATGAGCCTGCTACGAGAAGATACTGTTGCCTGGGATGCTATTTCATGTTTATGAAGGTCTGCCTTGATGAGCGCTTTTCCTTGTGTAGCCTCTTTTTCCATTGCTTCCAGGAAATAAATATGTATTGCAGGATGGTAAATGAACCGTTGAAATTCATATTGATTCAAAACCTCTATCTTCTTGATAGTAGCCAAGTTTTCGTCCAGCTCATTCTGCAACTCGAACACTCGGTCTTCTTCTTTAGGGAAATCATAAATGGAGGCGGGGATAACCAGATGACACTTGCTAAGCGATTTGCTGAGTGCAGAATAGATGGAACAACACTTGTCGACTATCCTTTTGATTTACACACTTAGTTTGGTGCTGCAGTCTCTGGCGAGCTCAAGAATCCCTATATCTATATCCAATTCATCTTTTGTAGGGGCGTGCAAGTGTGAAGGGAGCTGAGATTTTCCCTTTTTCCACTTAGATTGTCATTTCAGCTCCTCTAAATGATTTACAAACCTTTCCTGGGTCTTTAGGGCTTTGGATTCCATCGTTGTTATTTTCTTAATCACCTCTTTCATACTCCAAATCTCTTCCGAGATCAGTCCTAGCAGCTGATGGATTTTGATATGCATATCACATGCTTGTTTGTGGAATGTGGATAAGTTTTGCTGGTGCTCTACTGCCTCTTTGAGCTGTCTTTCCAGTTGATCCTTTTCTTGGATCATCCCTTCACATTCACGTTGGTGGAGATGGATCTCTTGAGCCCTACCTTCTTCGAGCTCTTCTAGTTCTGCTATCCGAGCCTTCAGATTCTCCATCTCATTTTCAAAGAAAGCCGCCTGCACTTCTAAGGAGTTCTTATCATTTTCAAGCTGGAGAATTTCTGACTTAAGCACCAGATGCTCTCCTAACAATTGATTGTATTTCTCCTTCAGCTTGTTTGCTTCCGCTACCTCCCTTACTCTGTCATCTCTGATCTTAAGGCATTTCTCTCTGTAATGCTTTATCTTTTCTTTCAAGAAATAAATGTTTGCTTTAGTTGCCTTAGCCGATGCCATGGTACATTGGGCTTGAAGTGTAGGGTCAATATCAGTTCCTTGGACGAATGTCTTCTCTGTTACCCATAGTTCATCTTCTTTCTCCTCGGTTTCCATATTCATTGTTGTGCCTTCTATCTTCTGCACCCTCCTATCAATGATGGCCCTTTTCCTTGGACTAAAATATACAGTATCCAAGTCTACTATTTTGTGCTGCTTCTTGGGGTTATATGGAGTCAGTGCTAAGCTTCTTGAATAGTCACCCTTTTCTTGCGTTCCCCTAGGGTGCATATCAATGGTGGATCAATCTCCATATCTGTCGGAGTAGATGGCTCCGGGTCGAGAGACTTCTCAGTCTACTCTTTATCTTTCTCTCCTGCTGACCCTCCTTGATGAGTCTGTAATCTATCTACTTTTCCATATTCTCCTTGCTGAGTCAACAACCCACCTAGTTCTTAAGACTCTCCTTGTCGAGTCTTTAATCCATCAGCTTTCTCACCCAAGGGCCTTTGCTCCTCTTGATTTGCCTTCTTGGAAGCTTGATCCTAGGGTACCTGATCTTCTTATTCCTTCTAGATCCTAGAGGTTTCTTCTAGATGTTCCAACTGGGAGGTTTGGTCCTGCTGCTTCCTTGCATCCTCCTCTTATTGAAGCTTGGCAGCTAGCTCACCTTGAATCTTTGCTTTCTCTTGGTGTCGCTGTTGATTGAGAGCCTGCTCCTGGAGCACTCTATACTGATCCAACTCCAATGGTTCCCCTGATTGTGGGGTGGAGGCCTCCCTTTCTCTTTGGATCAAACTGACAGTCCTGGGGCTTGGGTCTTTCACAACCTTTGTATTGTAGTGCTTTCCTAACTCAGTTAGGTTGTGGGTGCTTCGAAAGAATTATTCTTCTCGATCTGTTGCATGAGCATACTCAAAGGAAACCTTGAGGTGGAGACAATGCCTGCTTACCGCGCCATTAGGGTCATGCCTTCTTAAAGGGACAGAGCCGAAGTGGAATATTTCTAAGCCTTGAGCATAATTTTCCCCATCTCTTGCTCTTGGGAGGCT
Source organism: Larix kaempferi (assembly GCA_027924585.1). Lineage (NCBI taxonomy): Eukaryota > Viridiplantae > Streptophyta > Pinopsida > Pinales > Pinaceae > Larix > Larix kaempferi. Next base: position 10,333,862 of record BSBM01000042.1, on the reverse strand, counting down.
TTAGGATCCTATGGTAAATGGCATGGGAGGGTACATGCCCTTCCTCCTTTCTGTTAAGAACCTGCTTGTGGCACCGGTGCCAAAGAGTTGCCTCACGGCCTCCTTATGAATAACAGAGTCTGTAACATACCGAGGGAGCGTAAATGGTTCATGAGTCCCTCCACTCATCCTGATATACGTGCCTTCTGTGTTATGATAATAGTCTCCAAATTGTTCAATGACAGGAATTGCATTCTCTGACATACAATCTGGCTCTTGCACAAAAATGAGCTGGTACAATGGCATGATAAACCTTTCACAAATCATCTTGTACTGGTTTGCATAAATACTCACCCATGTGCACTGATAGGCTATGAAGAGAGCTGTTTCACTCGGCTTCCACAAAAAACCCAAGTTCGGGAATGAATGCTTGCTTAACAGGCAGTCAATTAGGTATGAAGACATGAAGAAAACTGCCTTCTTCTAGTTCAATCCTCCTTGGGCTGCTGCTAACTGTGAGGCCAAGCTATCTGAAATTATTTCAGCCCAATTGAAGATGGTGTCTTTTGTGGCTATGTGAAACATCACTGGAACCCATCCAATGTTAAATATATTGCCATTAGGGATGCCGAAGAGCCTACTCAACATCAAGACGATGAGCTTGTAAGGGGTTTTTAGGAGATTGCTCTCATATTCATTTTTTTGCCTCCTCCTGATTTGCCTGCAATTTATAGTCATGTTACGGGCAGTTTCTAACAAGTTCATTTGATGCTTTTCCATCCATTCATCATCCAAAGAATCCCTGTGTGAAGGTAATCTATAGGCAGCAGAGACATGATCAGGGGCAAAGGAAGCCAAGACCAATCCATTTTTATCAGTCATAACCCTTGTGTCGGTCTTAATGTTAGGAATAAGCCATACAACAACTTCAGAACAAGGGAACAGCTCTAGCCGAGTTGTTGCCTTATGCAAAAAGGACCTTCTAATGTTGGCATATACCAGAGCATCTTTTATAGGGGTTGTCGAATCATTTTGAGCCATGATGAATCTATATAGATCACCGCATTGAAATTCAGGGGAGGCACTCCCATGGGAAACACCAGTGGTAGCTTCTGTGTTAGCAAACATTGTGACGAGAGCAGTGTCCAACAGAATCTCAACCTCTGAGTCTGAGGTCGCTTTCTGCACTGCCTTCCTTTTGGATGACTTCCTTTGCATGGTAATCCTACGGTGAGCAAGGAAAAATCACAAAACTTTAGTTGAGACCATTTCCAAACATCGGCAACATTCTAAAACAAAGCCAAAACATGACACTTTCATAAACTAGAGACTGTATAAAATGAACATAATTATCTTTATTTCACATGTAAGCTTAATTAGACAATGTCCCTTCATTCTAAAACAAAGACAACAAATCAGGATGAAGAGCAAGATCATTTTGGGTCTACGCGATTCATTTTCAGCTTGCAGGCATCTCTAGGATTGTGAAAAAAACTTTTGCGCGAGTTCTGATGCAGACTTCTGCACTGGTGCCTAAATTAAGTTTTGCGCCGTGCTTGGGATAATATGCGTGCTGAGATTGGTGACCTAGCGCACTCTGGGGCATCAGCTGGAATAAACGTTCCACTCACGCGGCTAAACTTATTTGGGTGCCGAGTGAAAATATACTCCTGCGCTGAGACCTAAAATATGTTTTGCGCCAGCGCCATAATTTTGTTTATGCGCCAAAGCTAAAATCACTCGCGCATTAGCTTACACATTTTGCATGCTCTACTTCCTATCCTTACTTTTGCGCTAGCGCTTAACATAATGCATGCGAAATTATCTATGCATCAATGTTTAACAATTCATGCGTCGGCAGCTTAGATTGGAAGCTACGCTGAAAAAGGAATAAGTTCTGCAGCCGCAGGCTTTATCGGCTAAGGATCGAGTCATGACTTCTAGCTTCTAAATGGGCTTAAATGATGGATTTAACACATCCCCATGGCAGCTTTGGCTGAGCAATGGAAAATTTAGGCATTTACAGCAAGAAACTTTACTTGCAAGGAGTGAGAAGGGTTGGGCTTTACGCACAGAGGATGGTCGAAAAAGAGTTTTGCAAATGAGGCATCAGAATGTTGCGGCTTCTATGGGTTTGAGCAAAAACTATGAGTCCGCTAAAAATACTACTAGGATGACTTGACCTCATGACCAGGGCACTTCATAGTTTTAGAAAAAATGACTCTACTCAAGGTAAAAAAAACCCAAACTATTACGCAACCAAGAAAACCTATATAAGACTTTCAACATGCAGTTGTGGGGAGCCGCATGTTTCACTTGGTGAACGAAAACTCTGCGGGAAAACCGAGGAAATCCAAAAATGGAATAGAGGGGAGAGACTTGTGTGGCTTCGTCTGAAGGTGGTGGCTTCGTATCCTCATAGGGAAAAAGAACAACGACTGTTCTACGTCCTTTCTAGCTTTCATGCCGAGTAAAATGGAGGGTGATTGAGCTATTCAACTGTGCGTGCCTAATTCTTTTAACCTACTAATCCATAAGCAGGATTGGGAAAGAGCCTACCTGTCAATATGGCGGGCGCTTTGAGACCTCAACTGTTTGTAGCGAACGACAGCTTCGAAATTTGACGCGGATGGCGAGCGCTCCGAGTGCAAATGGCCAAACAAAAACCCAAAATGTTGTTGCATGCGTTAAATAGGGGAGATTTAAATGCTCACGTACATTTAAAGTTGGTGGGGTTATGAGCACGGGGTTCGAGGAATCAGTCATTAAGAGTGTCACATGGCTTTATTAAAATCCTTACCAACTTTGTCGGTGCACAGGGATCAAGGAGATCTTTTCGCACCGAGTATCAATTTCAGCTTTGGCACCAAGTGGGTTGCGTAATGTTTCGCGCTATGTGGAAATCGCACATTCAAAGATAAGCTTTGTGCTAAATCGGCAATCCCGACATTAGGATTGCGCTGAGAAAAAATGCGCTAGAAATGAGTTATCCTGAAAGACGAGCGTGGATTTGCAAGCGGGAAGGATAAGCGCATCTCTAGTGCTTTTTTTGACTCTATCATCATAGTAGCACTTGGGAGTGACCCACTGACTTTTAATCCTTGAAAGGAAGCGAAGCGCAGCTCCAAAGCAGGGAAGATAGTGATAATTCTTTTGCCTCGAGCGTAGGAGAAAAATTATCTCTTGTGCTAATGGTGGCGTGCTTATTGCGCGAGATAATAGATAACAAACTTGGGATTTCTCAGAAGGGCGGTTGAGTTAGAGCTAAAGACTGTGCTGGACGGAGGACTTGTGATTAGAGCTTGCATCGAGTGAGGGACTTATGGTTAAAGGTGCGTCAAAGCTGCGGTGGAGTTAGGCCTAAAACTTACGCTACAGCGAGGAAGCTGAGACCAAATTTTGCGCTAAAGGGAAAAGGATGACTTTGCCTTAGAGAAAATGAGAAACTCTTTTGGAAGTAGGCGATGAAATTCTGATTAGTTGGAGGCAAACCTAAAAGATGAACTAAAAGAGCTTGCTACAAAAGTGTTAGAAGGAGGGGCCCCAAATAACTTCAAAATTATTTTGGGGAAGGGTGTTGCAGCAACAACAGGACTCTGGAACACATGGATGACCTATGTACTGGGAATAAGCCTCGATGTACATAGAGGACTTTTTTATGTACTGGGTGTAAGCCCTGATGTACATAGACTGTTGGGCATAATCCCTGGAGCACTCCAAGCTTGATAATAAATACCGGATCCGAGGCCAATTTTATTCCTAGATGTGCTTCACAAACACATTCTAGTACTAGTGTTGAGCGGGAGGCTCTGGAATTGCACTAGAGTAATGCCCATGTGAGAATGTTGAGCCAAGGCTCTGGAGAGCACTCGGGGTTACTTGATCTTGAAAGTGTTGAGTGAAGAAGACTCTGAATAGCACTATTATACATCACATTTATTTAATTAGTTAAATGAATCATTTTTTTATCTCTCATCAAGGATTGCGGGAACTACCATGTTAAATGAGGGAATCCAACATTCAAGAAGGACGTAGATTCACCTAACCTAGCCAATTAGCCAAGCTTACCAAAACGACCTTGTCTAAAGAAGTGGACCTTGTATTATCAAAGAGTTATTATGTTATTAATTAAAAGCAAAGAAGTTATTATGATATTTAATAATTAAATAATCAAATTTATTATTCATAAGAGAAGGCTCACCTTATGTGTAAATAGTATACATAGAAACTCTCCAAAGGTGATTTCTTTATATTAATATAGTTAAAGAAAAGACTGTAACTTAAAGATACATCTTGTAGTAACAAAGTAAAATTCTTATATGAAATAGGAGTGAATAAATAATTAGAATATCTTTTACAAATATTATAAATCAAAACTAATACAAAAAATGGAGTTAATATTTAATATTATTATTATAAACCAACAACTATATTCCAAAAGTTCACCTATATAAAAGGGACAAATTCCTGAAGAAATGACACTTTTTCTTTCTAACATTATTCTATGGTAAGGGAAGAGATTTCCACATAGAAACTGAAGAAGCTTTTGAGAACTGAATTACATCAACAATCTCCCATAGGTCCTCTATTGTCCTATTGGATGTTGGAACCAGCTCCAAGGGATCCATTAATGAACCAAAAATGGTTCAGGGTCAAGGTTGGGAGGAACGTTGTAGTCCCAATGTCATTCGGTTCACAGTTATAGGTCAGCCAAAGAAGAATTTTATTTCATTAACCGGTTCTTTAGTGTGCAAGTTCTACAAAGGAAGGACAAACTACAAGCATCAGGTATGAAAACTATATTTTATTTCAGTTAAATACATTAGGATTTCAATTCAAAAGTATTATGCATCACTTTTATTTTATGCCATTATATCCTTATTTTTTGTTTTATGGAGCAAGGGTCATATGGCATGGACTCCTAGGGTTCTAACTTAGTTCATTATTATCCATATGTAAGAGTATTATCACATTCGAAAGTCACTGTCCTAAAATTTAAGAGATCTAGCAGAGCTTGCTTCACTAGCATGTGCTAGATGCTTGCGTAGGCAAATCTCACACCATTAAAACTTTTCAAATCCTTTTAATAAATTAAAATTTGTTTTGCTTAAATAATTTCACCAAAACTTAAATTCTTAAAAGACTAAAACTATAGTACAGAATGAGAACCCTAATAAAGACCATCATCTAAATATTTAAATATAAACAGAGATCTCTGAAAAGTCCTCAACATATCTTTTTCAACCTTAGTATTAGCTAGGGTTACACTTTCTTTATGTAGAACGATACAGGATCAGTTTTAAAGAAACATAGAACTCATCAAAACCAAGCAAGAGAATTTTCAAGAACTAGAGTTAGAGCCTACAATTTTCCCATTTAAAATTCTATCCATCAATTCAGACTTTGGCAATTAAAAACACTGCTAGAATTGACATAGTATTTCTTTCCAATTTATACATTTCAGGACTTGCTTAAATTAAATTATAATAAATCTAGTTTGTATTCGTTTATAGGTTAATACATTTAGAAAGGGTCGGACTCAAGATCGAATCCTCTATCCATTCCCTCAAAATGAAAACCAAAACTTAATGTAGGGTTCACACTACCACATGAATCGTGGCCATGCCACATAACTATTAAAACTTTAAAAGACAACGATTTCATTTCCAAATGTCAGCGACTGGGGCAACCAGACAATAAAAAGTAAAATAAACAAGAATTCAATTCATACGATTACTCTGTCTCCTGATCAATCAAATTCACATGCCCAGATTTCATCATTTGAATCTTACTTATCTTTCACCAAACCCTGGACTTGCTAGGTCACACAATTCTTGGGTCAACAAAGTGTTTACAAATACAACCAACAATTCTATCATTAAGAAATTAGACTTCCAAATTTTATCAATGTATACTTGAAGAGAAAACGATAAAGGCCCTTGTCCATTTATAATAAGAAAACGCAATGTTCAGAATGAGATTTAAACAACACCCTAGAAACATCAATGCTATAACCAAGTGCTTTACTCACGAATCAACATCATTTCATTATTACAAACGATAGTATTAAAAGTCAAAACCCATCAACACGTTATGTGCAAGAAACCAGTTAAGGGTTTCCCCATTCTTACAACAAGAGAAGGTCATTACACAATCGTGGCTACCTTTAAGAAGCCCCAAGTTAAACACTTAAAAGTTCACACAACTCCAAGAGTACTGAAGACCAGCATCATTCAATCTAAAAAATCGCCATACAGGCTACTACACAGTCAAGACTATGGCCATTACATTTTAATGTGTGCCTTAAGTTTGGCCACGACTCATCATTCAAAACTCAACCATTTATCTTATCTGAAACCTAGATTCAAAACACTACATCATAGGGTACACAAACAAGTAAGCAAACACCATGCTTGAAGGGAGGAGAGAAGGTTTTAGAAGACCAGACTTACCAGTCACCTTAGCTGCAAGTATCACCACACCCAGCTCAAGATTACCATCACCGAGGGCCCTGCAAATGTCCAAACCCAAGAAGCTACATTATAACCTTTGAAACCGAGAAACAATAGTGTAAACAAGTGAAAGGAAAGAGACAAGTTTAATTTAGCGCAAGGTTTACCTCATGAGCTTCTGCATCTAGTAAGGAGCAGGTCAAGCCCTGCAATGGATGCCTCCAAGGTTTGGAGAGATTTGCTCCCCTCCTCTCCCAAAACGAAAACCCATAATGCGATTTTTCCATATTGACATTCAAGCCCCAGGGTCAAACCCTCATTGCCATCCAGCTGTATCTAATTCGCATAAGTCACCATTAAATGTTTTGTCAACCCTTCCATACGTTGATCTTACCCCCTTTTTGTATAGTGGTTATCCCTTCTCTTTTTTGGATAAATTATGTTTCAATTACTATCCAAGCATATAAATAATAAAACTCTTATGGTTATACCACTCTAGGAAGTAAACCCTAGATAGTCCTATGCACACCAACAAAAAAACAGGATAGAATAAGCTTTAGCAAGAATGTTAAGTAAGTCTGATCCCCGCAACTAGTATCATCCCTTCAAACATGATAAATGTCTGTATAACACAAATACGTATACAATTAATAGACTAATCCATTAAAATTGATACATGGTTGTAACATTTAAAAAGAGACAACATAACATCAAGATGTCGACATAAAGAGTCCAACTAAAATGCCAAAATGATAAATCTTCCAAGATGTATCCATCAACCGAAGAGGTCCGTGTAGGCATAAAACAAATTATATTGCTTCCGCAGAACCATAAAGTAAATACTAAACATAATGAATGAATCCAATAGTTGTTCATGGACAGAAGCACCACACATCATACATTATACAATTATAACATTGCAATTCTCTAAGCATCTTCACAGTGCTGAAGTTAATTTACAAACCATCTAGATAAAAGGTACTTTAATGACATACGGGAAAATTTTTAAATTTTTACAGTTTTAGGTTTATTACAAGTGGTATCAGAGCACAGCTACAATACTAAGTTACCTATGGGGCTCATTACAAGAAACACATCCTCTACAGATACTTATAATTCAAAACATGCACTTATAAAATTTCTTTAAATATATATATATATATATATGAAATAACAGGTTTTTTATTTTACAATTGATATGACATTGCAAGTACGATTACAGTTTGAGTCATGAATATAGAAAGATACAATAGCATACATGGAAATTTGAACTCTCCACCACGAGAGAAAGAGATCGTGATGGAATTAAATTGAGATTTACTAAAATCAATACAATAGTTGCAAAATGAGTTGCAGAGTTTCAAATATGATAATATGCAAGAAAGAGAGGAACAACAAGCTATAAATGAAGCTCTACTTCAGATCTTAACAGGGGCAAGGTATCATGGACAGACCACCCACTCAACCAACAAGTCCCATGAAAACCACTGTCACACCAAAAGATCCATCAGTCCTAAAGAAGATGAACATGAGGAGCACATACCTGATTACATGGAAGAAGGTTATAGAAGCTCTTCCGATAATGACAGTTCATCATCCCCTTGCAAGAAAAAGAGGAAGAGTGATGACCGTTTACAAGGAGAATTCTGGAAAATCAAAGCCCCAACGTATGACGAAGAGATAAATGCTGGGGAGAAAGCTGAGGAGTGGCTATTAGGAATGAACAAGTGTTTTAAAGTCCACAACTATTCTAGTGAAATGCAAGCCCGACTGGCCATTTACAACCTAAATGGTAAAGAACCCTGATGGTGGAGAGACTTGAAACATACAAAAGGGAACGGAGTAAGAGATATAAAATGGAGTGCTTTCAACAAATTGTTTCAAGATAAATACATGTCTGAAATATTCTTTGACAAGAAGATCAAATAATTTCATGAGCTTAAAATGGCCTCCCTAACTATGGAATCTTTCATCAACAGATTTCTGAACCTACTACATTATGTTCCTTATATAAAAGATGAAAAATTCAAGATACAACAATTGTTGGGGTACCTACCGCCAAAGTTTAGAGAGAAGATCAAATTTGACATGCCCAAAACCTTAGACATGACTTTACACAAAGCAAGACTTTTATGTGAACATGGACAACCAAGGAATGATAATATAAATAGAAACATAGATAGGTTCATAACCTTTTCAAACAATCGAAGGATTGGTTTTAGACCTCCACCTTACCAAAAATTGAACAATAGTTTCCCACCCAATAGGGGCTTCAACCGACCTCATGCACGACCAAATGCACCCCCACCTCATCCCAATAGACCAGCTTTATGCAAAGGGGCAAAAGCTTCCCCACCAACCATTACTTGTAGGAAATTCCAAGGGCCCCACTACTTCAGAGATTGTCCCAACAAGATCGACAAAGTTTGACACAATGTCCAAACAAACCCAACAATAGGGGACTTGGAAAGAACACCAAGAATTTATGCCGCACTTGATGGCTGACAAGTAGATCACGAGGCCAACATGGTTGAAATTGAGGGTAAGATCTCAAACACAGCCATTTAAGTTTTGATAGATCCTGGTGCATGCAGAAGCTATGTCTCCCCTAATATTGTTGATACTTGTAAGTTAAACTGGGAGAGTCCCAAGGAACCATGGCTAGTACAACTAGCCACCAGTACCAAGCAGAAAGTCTCTGAACTAGTTAAAACTTGTGACATAGATTTGAACGGGTTCCCAACTAGGGTGTATTTAAATATGGTACCACTAGGATCGTATGATGTACTTATAGGAATGGATTGGTTGGAAGAACATCATGCCTTGCTTGACTACTTGAAGAAGTCAATTCTATGCACGGATAACCAAGGGAATCAAAGAAAGATTCATGGTATACCTAAGAAAGTTTCTGTAACATAGATATCTTCCTTGGAAGCAAACAAGTGCGTAAGGAAGGGTTGTAAACTCTTTACAGTCAACATTCAAACCATAGAAGCGGATAGAGAACAAAAGATCTAAGACTTCCTAGTCCTTGAAGAATTCAAGGATGTATTTCCTGAGGAAATACCTGGGATTCCACCCAAACGAGACCTATACTTCTCCATAGAGCTAACACCTAGGTCAGCACTAGTTTTTAAAGACCCTTACCACATGAGTCCATGAGAATTAGTGCAGATGATGATTCAGTTACAAGATTTGATTGAGAAAGGATACATGTGACCAAGTGTGTCCCCTTGGGGAGAACCAATACTCTTTGTAAGAAGAAGGACAGAATGATCCAGATGTGCATCGATTACTTCCAACTCAACAAGTTGACCATCAAGAATCGTTACCCACTCCCTAGAATTGATGACTTGTTTGATCAAGTCGGAGGAGCGAAGATCTTCTCAAAGACCGACTTACGATCCGGATATCACCACGTGAGAATCTGTGATGAAGACATCAAAACCACCTTTCAAACCCGATACGTCCATTACAATTTTGTGGTGATGCCTTTCGGATTGACGAATGCACCTGCCAACTTTATGTGCATGATGAACAACATCTTTATTAAATACCTAGACAAGTTCGTTCTAGTCTTCATTAACGACATTTTGATCTACTCCAAGAATGAAGAAGAACACGAATAACACCTCCGTATAGTGTTGCAAATACTACAAGAACACCAACTGTACGCTAAGTTTAGCAAGTGTGATTTCTACAAACCCCAAATACAGTACCTAGGTAACATCATTTTGGAAAAGGGAATAACAGTCAACTTTCAAAAGATTAAATCCATAGAAGAATTGCCTACACCCACTTGCGTGACCGACATGCGATTGTTATTAGGGTTAGATGGATATTACCGAAAGTTCATTGAGAACTTCTCGCGGATTTTCTATCCTATGATGGCCTTGCAGAAGAAGACAACCAAGTTTCTTTGGGAGACTAAGTGTGCGGAAAGTTTCCAAAAGGTAAAGAAAATTTTGACTAGTGCACCCATCCTATGGATTGCTGACCCCGATTGGGACTTTGTGGTTTGCACAGATGCAACCAAGGAAGAGCTTGGTGGAGTCCTTATGCAAAATGACTTTGCTATCTGCTATGAGTGAAGGAAATTGAAGGGACATGAAAAGAACTACCCCACCCATGATCTTGAACTAGACGCGATTATCCACTCCTTGAAGATATCGAGGCATTACCTCATGGGAAAGAAGTTCTTACTGAAGATGGATAACATGAGTTTGAAGTACTTATTTGACCAACCTGACCTAAATGCTAGGTGGGCTAGGTGGCTATCTTTCCTTAATGAGTACCACTTTTATCTTAAACACATAAAGGGGAAGGATAACAGGATCACCGATTCTTTAAGTCGATGGGCCCATATGTTATATGAGGTGACCATAAGTCAAACCAGCTCGGATTTGCATGACAAGATTAGAATGACATGTAGGAGTGACCGATTCTATGTCGAGATCCTTAAGAATATCCAAGAGGATAGGTTATTTCAACAACAAAAAAGAGTATAAGATAGACGAATCAGGACTCTATGGTCAAAAGAGAGACTTTATGTTCCAGAAAGAGGAGACAATAGACCTAACATCCTCACAAAATTCCATCTGAAACCCCATTCAAGACATCTAGCATATCAAAAGATGATATCGGAAGTGAAGAAACATTTCTTTTGGCCTAAATTGAAATCCGACATAGCCTTATTCATCACTAAATCCTAGGAGTGCCAACTAGTTAAAGCGGAACACCAGTACCATTCGGGACTGCTGCAACCATTACCCATTCCAGAGTGGAAGTGGGAGGTCATCAATATGGATTTCATCATGGGTTTACTCAAGAGTAAGAGACAAAATGAATCCATATTTGTAGTAGTAGACAAGTTATCAAAATATACACATTTTATACCGGTGAAGTATACCTACAAAGTTGTTCACATCTCAGACATCTTCCTAAAGGATATCTTTTGATTGCATGGGATACCCAAGGAAATCATTTTCGATCGAGACACGGAGTTCAATAGTAACTTCTGGAGGGAAATGCTCTTCGATTTGGAGACACTACTACAATTTAGTACCGCGTACCATCCCAAACCGATGGACAGATGGAACGAGTAAACCAAATCCTTGAGGATATGCTGAGGAGGTATGTTATGAACAACCCCACAAAGTGGGAGGATTATTTGCACCTCGTAGAGTTTTCTTACAACAATGGATACCAGACCTCTTCCAAGATAAACCCCTTCAAGGTGCTCTATGGTAGAAAGTGTAAGATACGAGTGGCTTGGGATAGTCCAGTAGATAGACTTATGCTAGGTCCCGACTTACTAAAAGACTTGGAGCAGCTAGTCTCCATGGTACAAAAAAACTTGAAGGAGGCAAAAGACCGCCAAAAGAGTTATGCGGATAAGAAAAGAAAAGCAAAAGATTACCAAGTGAGCAAACATGTCTTCTTACAAGTAAAGGCAAAAAGAAGCGCATTGAGCTTGGGGCGATGCGGGAAGTTGGCCCCCAGATTTTGTGGACCCTTTGAGATACTAGCGAAGAAGGGGCAATAGCATATGAGTTAGCTTTACCAGCTCATGTAAAAGTTCATAATGTTTTTCATGCATCTTTATTAAATAAATATGTCTATGATACTAAACATGTGATTGATTGGTCCTTATTACAGGTGGAACCCAAAGGGGAATTCATGCTGGAGCCACTCCACATTCTGGATAAGAGAGAGGTGCAACTTAGAAGAAGGACCATCACCCAGTTGAAAGTGCAATGGAGGAACTTCGGACCAGAAGAGGCTACTTGGAAAAATTAAGCAACCATGAAAGAGGAATACCCCGCCTTATTTCATGACTTCATTTCTAGTCCCTTTGTTCTAAGTGGGGAGGGATGTAATATCCTGAATCTTGACTGACTATTTTGATGTTATATATTGGTCTTAATCCCCAACATATAGGATTTATTTTTTTATAATCAGCATAAGCCCTTGTGCACATGAATAATTTCTTTTATAGATATAAATATTTGGGCATGGACCCTGATTGATGCAAATTATTGTTATATACTGGGAAGAAATCCCCAATGTATTCATTTATGTTTTATTATGAGATTGGGTACCCACCCTAACATACTCAGATAATTTGTGTTACATACTGTGCATAGTTATGATATACATGATTGATTGTTATGATGTGTGAGCGTGGACTCTCGAACACATGGATGACCTATGTACTGGGGATAAGCCCTGATGTACATAAAGGATTTTATTATATACTGGGCATAAGCCCCATTGTACATAGAGTGTTGGGAATAAGCCCTCGAGCACTCCAAGCTTGATAATAAATACCGAATCTGAGGCCAATTGTATTCCTAGATGTGCTTCACAAACACATTCTAGTACTAGTGTTGAGTGGGAGGCTCTGGAATTGCACTAGTGTAACGCCCATGTGAGAGTGTTGAGCCAAAGCTCTGAAGAGCACTCGGGGTTACTTGGTCTTGAAAGTGGTGAGTCGAGAAGACTCTGAATAGCACTAATATACATCACATTTATTTAATTGGTTGAATTAATCATTTTTTATCTCTCATCAAGGACTACGGGAACTACCATGTTAAATGAGGGAATCCAACATGCAAGAAGGACCTATATTCACCTAACCTAGCCAACTAGCCAAGCTTACCAAAAATACCTTGTCCAAAGAAGTGGACCTTGTATTATCAAAGAGTTATTATGTTATTAATTAAAAACAAAGAAGGTATTATGATATTTAATTATTAAATAATCGGATTTACTATTCATAAAAGAAGGCTCACCTTATGTGTAAATAGTATACATAGAAACTATGCATAGGATATTTCTTTATATTAATATAGTTAAAGAAAAGATTGTAACTTAAAGATACATCTAGTAGTAACAAAGTAAAATTCTTATACGAACTAGAAGTGAATAAATACTTGAATATCGTTTACAAATATTCTAAATCAAAACTAATACAAAAACTGGAGGTTATTATAAACTCAACAGCTATATTCCAAAAGTTCACCTATATAAGAGGGCCAAATTCCCAAAGAAAGGACACCTTTTCTTTCTATAATTATTCTATGGCAATGGAAGAGAATTCCACATAGAAATTGAAGAAGCTTTTGTTAGGATATTCCTATACTCCATCCTAGTCCCACCAGTATTTTGATCCTTTACATTTTCAGTCATGCATGCATCTTTAGGGTTTGCATGCATTCTACGGTTTGCATGCATTTTGCATGCATCCCAATCATCAGTCCAGCACCTAGCCCTCAGTTAGCCAGCCCCTAGGAGCTTCTCACTGTTCATTTTTATCCCTCCAGTTGCTTAATGCACCCTTCTTCCTTGATTTTAGGGAGAAACTCGCCCTTCCTCACCTACCAGTCCAGTTGTCTTCAGTTTACACTCAGTTACAGTCAGTTACACTTAGTTACAGTCAGTTACAGTCAGTTACAGTCAGTTACACTCAGTTACACCTACCAAAGTTAGTTTGACTGATGGTTGACAGTTACTTGAGCATTGATGACTCCGCTGGTGATGATGAGGACTTTCAGTTGTGCTCCGATGATCATGAGGACACCTAGTTGTGCTCCGATGACACTCTGTTGATCTTATGATCACTCTGAGAGGCTAATTCGAATTGCCACCTTAGGAATTCAAATCCTCTCTACTATTGTACTATTTATTTGTCCATATTGTGATTAATTAACTCGTGTGTGTGAGGTATTATTGCTTCTATCTGAGTTCTACTGTACCATATTATTCTGTTGCTCATTATACTGTATTGTTCACTCTTCTTCTATTTTCTTGTTTAATCATAATTACTCTTGTGAGGTACACATCATCTCTTAGATCTATTGTGAGGATTTTGGCATGGTATCAGAGCGAGTTGAGAGTAGTGTTTATCTCCATTCTTGAGAGTTTTTTGCAGGTTATTACCAAGATTTCGAGTGCAGCAGTTGCAGCAATAGCAGTTGCAATTATTCTATATTGTTTTTGCAGGTCTTCTACAGCTTCTATGTATTCATCAGGAATTACTCCTCTTGATCCTCCCAACTATAATGAATGGAAACCAAGAATGATAGCAAACTTGAAGATCCATGATCTTTTTTATTTTTATTTTGAAAGAGAGTTTGAATTGTTAAATTTTCTGAATTTACTTCAATCTGATATAGGATCTTAACTGAGAGAACAACATGTACAGCATATCTACAGCATATCAATCATGGAGACAATAATGCAAGCACACAAGAGACACAAAGATTTACTTGGGGAAAACCATAAAGGTGAAAAACCCCAATAACTTCCTCAGAGATAGATAGAGCAATGATACAACCAACCATGAGAGATAGACATAACCTAGCAGCAGATCCTCCTCCTCCATAAGTGTGCCACTCCTCCTTGAGTGCATGTGTGAGAAGTGAGTGAGCAAATAGAGTGCCTCCCGCACTCTATTTATACTTGACTTGACTTGCCTTTTTACCTAACTCATGTAGGCTCGAACTTAACCACATAACATAATGCTGACTGGGCCGACCCCCAATAGGGTGGTCTAATAACCCATCGAGTATAAGTTACGACACTTACAATATAAATAACGACACTTCCTTATAGAGGAATAATACCATCTCTATAGGAATACAATATACATATATGTGAAATACATTCCGAAGTTACAGATACATCAACACTCCCTCTTAACTAGGAAGGTATTTCTCAGCACAGTTCTTGTAGCACAAGTAATCTTCTCTGGATCATCGTCATCGATGCATCGTCATCGTCATCATCACTGCTGTTGCTATCTCAATCAATCTCTGAAACTACTCATCATAGGAAGTTCTACATAGCCAGTCCTTTTTCACACTGGATGTAGGCCCACCACCTGCAGGTCTTCATCATCACTGGCCATACTGTGGAATCCTCAGGACTTATTACGTGCGTCACAAAACCTGGCTGCAGTATCCCAGTCTATTACGAGCACACAGCTCTACCTGTAGGATCTCCCAGGAGCACATTACATTTGACCCATCACAAAACCTCGCTGAAGCATCCCAGGCTGTTACGAGCACGCGGCTCTACCTGTCGGATCTCCCAGGAGCACATTGCATGTGATCTCACCACAAAACCTAGCTGAAGCATCTGAGGCCTTTTTCATCCTGTCCAGATCTCCCAGGAGCAAATTACATGTGGTCATGGCAAAACCTGGCAGAAGCATCTGAGGCCTTTTTCATCCTGTCCAGATCTCCCAGGAGCAAATTACATGCCATAGGACAAAACCTCGCAAGAGCATCTGCCAGATATCCCAGGGCACCGAATTACATGCCATAGGAAAAACCTCGAAAGACTATCTGCAGATCTCCCAGGGCACAAATTACATGTCCTCCCAAGCAAAACCTCGCAAGAGCATTTGCCAGATGTCCTAGGGCACCGAATTACATGCCATAGGCAAAACCTCGAAAGACCATCTGCAAATCTCCCAGGGCACAAATTACATGCTTTCCTGCACAACCTGATCCACGGCCACAAAGTATCATCTGATACTCATCAAACATCATCCTGATGTACACATGATCATCCTGATCATCATCACTGCAACATCCTGCTGCATGTCATCTGGAGAAGCTCGTCATCCATGATCATCCTGATCATACAATGCATCCATCTGATGCACACATAGATACATGATCCACACAATGTATCCATCAATCATACATGATCTACGTGATCATACAAAGATACATGATCCACATAATGTACCCATCAACATACATGATCTACCTGATCATACAAGGATACATGATCCACACAATGTACCCATCAACATACATGATCTACCTGATCATACAAAGATACATGATCCACACAATGTATCCATCAACATACATGATCTACCTGATCATACAAGGATACATGATCCACACAATGTACCCATCAACATACATGATCTACCTGATCATACAAAGATACATGATCCACACAATGTATCCATCAGCATCCATGATCTACCTGATCATATCCAGCATCCAACATGATGCGTATCCAAAATACATACACATGATCCAACCGATCATATCCAGCGTCCAACATGATGCGTACATACATACATATAATGATCCCACTGATCATATCCAAGCAGAAACCAGAACATCATCCTGATGCTCATCATCCAGCGCTTACATCCACAGCCATGTGAAGGATCCCCCTTCCAACATGCTTGGAATGGCTTCAACAAATGTGTCCATCACTTCTTCCTCGAAGTATCCTCGATCTGAAGTATGCCAAGCCTCTCTTTGAAGTACTCGAACTTCACCCTGGCTAGTGGCTTCGTCAGCACATCTGCAATCTGCTCGTCCGTCGCAACATACAGAAGCTTCACAGCTCCTCTCTGCACCATATCCTTGATATAGTGATATTTGATCTCTATGTGTTTCGACCTATCATGAAACACTGGGTTCTCGGATAGCTTCACACAACTCTGGTTATCACAGAAGATACCAGTAGCATCTAGCAGGAGATCAAATAACTCAGACAGTAGCTTTCGTAGCCATACTGCCTCACAACTAGCTGAACAGGATGCAACATACTCAGCCTCAGCTGTACTCAGTGCTACGCAGGACTGCTTCCTGCTAAACCAAGAGATCACACCTGATCCCATATTGAAGCAACACCCAGATGTGCTCTTCCTATCTGCAGCACTGCCAGCCCAATCTGAATCAACATAACCCTGTAGGTTAAACTTTTGATTCGCTTCATACTTGAGCCCATAATCCACTGTACCCTTCAGGTACCTCAGAACATGCTTTACAGCAACCAGGTGAACACTCCTCGGATCCATCAGGAACTAGCCCAATGTGTTCACGGCAAAGCAAAAGTCTGGCCTCGTGTTCGTCAGGTACATCAAGGACCCAATCATCTAATGATACATGGAGACATCAACCGGCTCAGATGAAGCATCACATAGAAGCTTCAGATTCGATGCCATAGGTGTGGCAATATCCTTGCAGTCCATCATCCCGAACCTCTTCAGGATCTCTACTACATACTTCCCTTGTCCAATGAAGATTCCATCTGCACTCTGCCACACCTCCATGCCAAAACAAATAGTGCATCATCCCCAAGTTCTTCAACTCAAACTCAAAAGCAAGCTTTCGCTGCGTGTCGGCAATCAATCTATCATCTCTTGTTACAAACAAGTCTTCCACATACAACTATTCAAGAAAGCTGTCTTGAAATCCATCTAGTGTATCTTCTATTTCATCACTTTCATATTTCTCTATGCTGCCATCTACAGCATGCTTTATCTTGATAGATCCATATGCAAGTCATAACAAAATTCCCTTCAGGTCTTGGGATTACATCCCAAACATCATTCTTCATGATCGATGGATCATGGCATTCCATTTCTTCATCCCAGATCCTGGGAACTTCAATATTTTCAATAGATATCTTTGTTGCTGGAACAAATGTTGTAGTCCTTTTGTAGGTGAAGATATATGGTCTTTCCTACAAAACAAGTTAATTTGCATGATTAGAAACATCTCATAGTTTTCAGAACAAATTCTTACACATAAAGAAATATGTCATACAGTCATGCAATTATTTTATCCAATGCTTCGATACAACATTTATCCATATCCCATAACTTTCTAGATGCCTTCCAATCTCTACCAGAACATTGTTAAGAGTGTGCACAACTCCCAACATGTCAGCAAAGAGGTTTCATTCTAGATAAGTAGCAATGGAATGTTGTACAGTGCCATAGGCCACTTACCCATGTATATTAGTAGTATACTATTCATCAATGCAACTATTCTAATATGCACAATACATATCCTAAGTCTAGGAACATGAGCATATACATCATTGAACAATTTTATTTAAACAAACACATATGCCAGAAATGATAATTAAAATACTTATCTTTGTTTGTTCATTGGGTGGACTCCCTCTGAGTCTTCGCTTTCTTGCAGGAGCTGCTGGAGTCCTAATCTGCAATAGCTTCTTCTACACCTTTCTGTTGTGGAATGTAGAGAGATGGTCAACTCCCTCTGAATATCTGCATCCTTTCATAAACCACTGGAGTGTACTCCCTCTTGATCTTTGCTCCCTGGATTACCTATCCTTGAACTTATATACATTATCAATCCCTATGCATGCTTGTTAGTATCATCATTGTGTTATCCTCTAGGTCTAATATAAAATCATACATTCATTAGTATACTATTAAAACACAATAATCTCAAGCATGTATAGTCATGATCATTTCAAACAGAAATAATAAGCATTAGCATTCAAGGTTTATGTAGGATTCTTATGGTTAGTCAAATCATAAGAAACATAACATGTCTAAACCTATAATTACTCAAACCTATGACTCTTTGGGTTAGTCATATCATTAATTAAGGTAAGACACATAATATGCATACAACCATGATTATTCAAACCTATGACTTCATGAATAATCATATCAACAACACAACAGTATTAGATCCTAACACAAGGTAGGAATCTATCTTGATATAGGAAAAACATACCTGGATTAGCATGCTAGCTAGTTATGTCTAACATACTCACATGATGTCTTCTTGTTCTTCGGCAATGACTTGTGCTAGTAACCTGTATATCTCATAGGTGAACCATTATAAAACCAAGTTATACATACCTCGAAATGGATCTTCTATGAGATCCATGACAATGGATGAATCTTTGTCCTCATGTCATCATGATCATATGTTCTTGAACCAGAACATGATTTGTCTTTCTTGGTGTACCTTTCATGTTAGTAGACAACATAAACCTCATACAACACCATAATGCATTAGTACAATCATAAGTGTCAACACCCTAATCAATGAATATTTTCTATCGTGCATTCATAATTTTATTAAGGTGATATGACAAGTCTAAAATCAAGATTGTACTAACCGTAATAACATGAAGACAAACATACCATAAACTTAATCATGAACAAATCTCAAAACATACCTTGATGAGTCATACCTGTTGAGATCACTTGTAATATTCTTATGTAAGGCCTTATCCTCATCTCCCTCTGAAACAAGAACTTCTTTACTTATGCAGGTGACCAATCCATCTTCTTCTAGGATTAACCCAATCCACTTGATTTACAAGAACTGGGACTGGAGCTGGATATGGGTTTGTCAGAGAAACCCCAAAAACTCAAACTTTGAATTTCAAACTTCTGAAAGGATATAAATATGCGCCTTGATGAGCTGATCAAGCTAGTATATTTAGAATTTGAAAACTGCAAAGTTTCACTCCTCAATTTTGCCTTTGAAACTTCCAGATTCACTGGACGTGACCCTGAACTGGGGTTTGATGAAGCCCACTCTTTTTCCCCATCAAAAGGTTTGATTCAAAGCTCTAAGCTTCTATTTTCTGAGGAGCTTCCAGCCGTGGTCGCAGATTTCAAAAATTTCGATTTTTACAGAAGCCCTAATTTTCCACTTTTCTCATCAAAGTCTCAAACTAGGGTTTGATCAAGCCTGGCCTTCTGCCCAACCAAAAATTCTGATCTTGGTCTCTAAATTTCTATTTTGATGAGTAGCATCCAGCCTTGGTCTCCGATTACAAAAATTCCAACTTTCTTCAAAGCCCTAAATTCTGGAAGCCATGAATGAAGGTACTCAAAAATAATTCTGTTTTGACAGAAATATGTACCTGATTGTTTCTGGTGTAACTCCCAAATTTTCAATCCACAGGGTCTGAAAACATTTTCTGAGATAGCCTGACCTGTTATCTTTCCATCCTGACAAGTCTGACCTCAATTGGATTCTCTGAGAGAGAGTTATGCCAAATGTCGCAACGTGACCTGTTTTGGTATAATACAGGAGTGCGAACTTGTACGGCGTGCCACGTGTCACTGTTTCAACTTCGGCCTCTGAAAACTTTTTCTGAGATAGCTCGGCCTGTTATATTTCCATCCTGAAAGGTCTGACCTCAATTGGATTCTCTGAGAGAGAGTTATGCAAATTGTCGCAACGTGACCTGTTTATGGGATAATACAGGAGAGCGAACTTGTACGGCATGCCACATGTCACTGGTTCAACTTCCGCCTCTGCAAAACTTGTCTGAGACAGTACCATCTGTGTACTACCTGTAATGTTTTATGAAATTTCATTTGGAGCTTCCTATCCCAAGTTATGACCTTTTTCCCAAGGTCACCTGATTTTGACTCAGATCTGGAAGAGGCAGAAACCCTATATTGCACAGATCATAAATCACAAATTACAACGAATTAGAGGTTGTACTTTGGACACAAGGTACCTGGAGATTTACTCTTCGTCCTGTAACAACTTCAGATCCAAAAAATTATCCAAAACGGATTTATAGCGAAAGTGCTACGATGACTGGTGTTTGCTATATCAAGCCCTAGCATCGTAAGTGCAACAAGTGTCATACATGCCATATCATGCCTTCTTTCAGGCTAGCTCTGATACCATGTTAGATTTTCAGAATTTGCTTCAATCTGATATAGGATCTTAACTGAGAGAACAACATGTATAGCATATCTACAGCATATCAATCATGGAGACAATAATGCAAGCACACAAGAGACACAAAGATTTACTTGGGGAAAACCATAAAGGTGAAAAACCCCAATAACTTCCTCAGAGATAGATAGAGCAATGATACAACCAACCATGAGAAATAGACATAACCTAGCAGCAGATCCTCCTCCTCCATAAGTGCGCCACTCCTCCTTGAGTGCATGTGTGAGAAGTGAGTGAGCAAATAGAGTGCCTCCCGCACTCTATTTATACTTGACTTGACTTGCCTTTTTACCTAACTCATGTAGGCTCGAACTTAACCACATAACATAATGCTGACTGGGCCGACCCCCAATAGGGTGGTCTAATAACCCTTTGACCCACATGGCCGACCCCCAATAGGGTGGTCTAATAACCCATCAAGTATAAGTTACGACACTTACAATATAAATAACGACACTTCCTTATAGAGGAATAATACCATCTCTATAGGAATACAATATACATATATGTGAAATACATTCCGAAGTTACATATACATCAACATGAATCCCATAAAGAGAAGATTGACTGGTTAAATAAAGGTGACATGCACTTTGAAGCAATAATGTTTTCTTTGTTTGCATGCCAGAGATTCCAATTCAAATACCGTAATGGTGTTGAAACTCCAAAGGAGTTATGGACTCCAAAAGAGATATGGGCTCACTTGGATGGAAAATTTGGCAAAGAGAATGAAGGACTTGGTCCCAACCCATTCGAAAGCAAACAAAGTGATGTATTCTCTCCTCTTGATGGTCTCTCAGATCATGCACCAGTATCATCTCATATTGAAGTTGTTGACAAAGAACTTGCAGATTCTCCACTCATGCTCAAACTTTCTTCTCTTTCTGTGCTAGCTCACACTCTAGATATTGCAGAATGTCCTAAATTCTCTCTTGCACCAGAGCCTGTTTGTTTGCATCATGATCACATGGTTATTTCAGATGTCAAAATAGCTATTGAAGGTAATGCATTCGCTCCTCTCCAGCTATCTCCTCTTTTATACTACTATATGATCATAATTCCATGTTTTCAAAAGGTCATTGAAGAATATGGCAATTGCGATTCGCTTGGGAAGATTTCTCATGCATCTCATGGTTTTGATCTCACCCCTGTTGGTTCAAAGGAGATCTCAAGAAACTGTGGCCATTCGCTTGGGATAATTTCTCATGCATCTACTGGTTTTGATCTCAACTCTCATGGTTCAAAGGAGATGTCAAGAAACCATGATTCAAGTCTTGTATCTAATTTGGGTTCTAAGCAATTACTTCTTGGGATAATTTCTCATGCATATGATAGTTTTGATCTCACCCCTGCTGGTTCAAAGGAGATCTCAAGAAACTGGTTTGAAAGTCTTAAATTTGATTTTGATTTCAAGCAAACATGTAATAGTTATTTTTGGCATAATCTCACCCATGGTTGTTCGAAGGAGAAGACAAAACACTATATGCACTTTCACAGATTTGATCCTACCTCAGCTGATTCAAATCACAGGTTAAAGGATCATTCTCATACTGTTGGATTTGTTCTCATCACATTCGATCTGAAGAGCAAGTACAAGCACATGCTTTTTGAGCATGATCCACTTCTTCCCAAGAAGAAGATACCTCCACACATATGACCAATCATCACACCTACTTGAGTTTGGAGGATTTATTTTTATGTGTTCCTTACTGTCTATTTTTTGAGGAGGGGGTATGTTTCCCATGAAATTTTCCCACTACCTTGGTTTATTGATTGTTATTATTCATTGTATTGGGTGACCTTTGGTCTTAGTTACGAGGGCCCAGGATGGATTAAGGGGGGGTGTTAGGATATTCCTATACTCTATCCTAGTCCCACCAATATTTTGATCATTTACATTTTCAGTCAATCATGCACCTTTAGGGTTTGCATGCATCCCAGTCATCAGTCCAGCACCTAGCCCTCAGTTAGCCAGCCCCCAGGAGCTTCTCATTATTCAGCTTTAGCCCTCCAGTTGCTTAATGCACCCTTCTTCCTTGATTTTAGGGAGCAACTCGCCCTTCTTCACCTACCAGTCCAGCTGTCTTCAGTTTACACTCAGTTACACTTAGTTACACTCAGTTACACTCAGTTACTCTCAGTTACACTTAGTTACACTCAGTTACACCTACTAAAGTTAGTTTTACTGATGGTTGACAGTTACTTGAGCATTGATGACTCCACTAATGATGATGAAGACTTCCAGTTTTGCTCCGATGATCATGAGGACACCTAGTTGTGCTCCGATGACACTCTATTGATCTTATGATCACAGTGAGAGGCTAATTCGAATTGCCACCTTAGGCATTCGAATCCTCTCTACCATTGTAATATTTATTTGTCCATATTGTGATTAATTAACTACTGTGTGTGAAGTATTATTTATTCTATCTGAGTTCTACTGTACCATATTATTCTGTTGCTCATTATATTGTATTGTTCACTCTTCTTCTATTTTCCTGCTTAATCATAATAACTCTTGTGAGGTACACATCATCTCCTATATCTGCTGTGAGGATTTTCACATCTTTTGAGTATTGAATTACATCAACAATCTTCCCTAGGTCCTCTATTGTCTTATTGCATGTTGGCACCAGCTCGGGGAGATCCACTAGTGAACCAAGAATGGTTCAGGGTCAAGGTTGGGAGGAACGTGGTAGTCCCAAAGTCATTCGGTTCACAGTTAAAAGTCAGCCAGTGAAGAATTTTATTTCACTAACCATTTCTTGAGTGTGCAAGTTCTACAAAGGAAGGACAAACTGCAGGTATCAGGTATGAAAACTATATTTTATTCCAGTTAAATACATTAGGATTTAAATTCAAAAGTATTATGCATCACTTTTATTTTCTGCCATTATATCCTTATTCTTTTGTTTTATAAGCAAGGCCGTATGTCATGGGATCCCAGGGTTCTAGCTTACTTCCTGATTATCCATATGTAAGAGGTTTATCACATTCGAAAGTCACTGTCCTAAAATTTAAGGGATCTAGAAGGGATAGCTTCACTAGCCTGTGCTAGATGCTTGTGTAGGCAAAAATCACACCATTAAAACTTCTCAAATCCTTTTAGTAAATTAAAATTTATTATGCTTAAATAATTTCACCATAAGTTAAATTCTGAAAAGATTAAAATGCTAGTACAGAATGAGAACCCTAATAAAGACCATCATCCAAATATTTAATATAAACAAAGGTCTTTGAAAAGTCCTCAACATATCTTTTCAAACCTTAGTATCACCTATGGTTACACTTTCTGTATGTAGAATGATACAGTATTTCTTTCCAGTTTACACATTTCAGGATTTGCTTAAATTAAATTATAATAAATCTACTTAGTATTCATTTACAGGGTAATACATTTAGAAAGGGCCGGACTTAGGAACGAATCCCCAGTCCATTCACTCAAAATGCAAACCAAAACTTAATGTAGGGTTCACGTTACCACGCGAATCGTGGGCATGCCACATAACTATTAAAACTTTAAAAGACAATGATTTCATTTCCAAATGTTAGGGACTGAGGCATCCAGATAATAAAAATTAAAATAAACAAGAGTTAAATTCATAGGATTACTCTGTATCCTAATCAATCGAGTTCATATGCCCAGATTTCATCATTTGAATCTTACTTATCTTTCACCAAACCATAGACTTGCCAGGTAACACAATTCTCGGATCAACAAATTATTTAAAAATACACCTAACAATTCTACCATTAGGAAATTATACTTCCATATTTTCTCAACGCATACTTGAAGACAAAACAATAGAGACCCTTATCCATTTATAATAAGAAAACGAAACGTTCAGACTGAGATTTAAACAAGACCCTAGAAACATAAATGCTAGAACCAAGTGCTTTGCTCACGAATCAACAACATTTCATTATTACAAACGATAGTATTAAAAGTCAAAACCCATCAACATGTTATGTACATGCAACCAATTAAGGGTTTCCCCAACCTTACAACAAGATCATCTCATTACACAATCGTGGCTACCTTTAAAAATCCCCAATTTAAACCATTAAAAGTTCATAAAACTCTAGGAGTACTGAAGACCAGCATCCTTCAAACTAAAAATCGCCATATAGGTTACTACACAGTCAAGACTATGGCCATTACATTTTAGAGTGTGCCTAAAATCGGACCACAACTCATCATGCAAAACCCAACCATTTCTCTTATTTGAAACCCATATTCAAAACACTACATCATAGGGTACACGAACCAGCAAGAAAACACCATGCTTGAAGGGAGGAGACAAGCTATCAAAAGATCGGACTTACTAGTTGCCTTAGCTGCAAGTATCACCATACCCAGCTCGAGATTACAATCACCGAGGGCCCTGCAAATGTCAAAACCCAAGAAACTACATTATAACCTTCGAAATCGAGAAATGATAGTCGAAACAAGTGAAAGGAAAGAGATGAGTTTGTTTTAGCATAGGGTTTACCTCATGAGATTGTGCAGCTAGTAAGGAGCAGGCCGAGCCCTACCATGGATGCCTCTAAGGTTTGGAGAGCTTCGCTCCCCTCCTCTCCCAAAACGAAAACCCACAATGCGATTTTTCAGTATTAGCATTCAATCCCTAGGGTTAAACCCTCATTTCCATCAAGTTGTATCCAATTCGCATAAGTCACCATTAAATGTTTTACCAACTCTTCCATATGTCGATCTTACCCCTTTTTGTATAGTGGTTAGCCCTTTTCATTTTTGGATAAATTAGATTTCAATTACTATCCAAGCATATAAATCATAAAACTCTTATGGTTATACCACTCTAGGAAGTAAACCCTAGATATTCCTTTGCACACCTACAAAAAAAGAGGATAGAATAAGCTTTAGCAAGAATTCTAAGTACGTCTGATCCTCCAGCTAGTATCATCCCTTCAAACATGATAAATGACTATATAACACAAAGACTTATACAATTAATAGGCTGATCCATTAAAATTGATACAGGGTTGTAACATTTAAAAAGGGACAACATAACCTCAAGATGTCGACATAAAGAGTCCAACTAAAATGCCAAAATGATAAATCTACCAAGATGTAGCCATCAACCGAAGAGGGCCGTGTAGGCATAAAACCAATTATATCGCTTCCGCAGAACCATAAAGTAAATACTAAACATAATGAATGAATCCAATAGCTGATCATGGACAGAATCACCACACATCATACACTATACAATTATAACATTGCAATTCTATAAGCATCTTCACAATGCTGAAGTTAATTTACAAACCATCTAGATAAAAGGTACTTTTATGCCATACAAGAAAATTTTTAATTTTTTACATTTTTAGGGTTATTACAATTCCCAAGGCATATATACATAAAATATATTAGCGCTTCATTAGGCATCCATAGGTCTACACATATATCAGAAACGCCAAAAGAAACGACAAGCAACTAACCAATATTTGCACATGTCCACAGTTAAAGGTATGCGTATAAAAGCAACACATTATCCTTATTTTAATCACTCTGAGCATTATAGCGATGATCACTGAAAGATCACGCAGTTAACATGTATATTAACACGTGGTCTACAGAGGTAACACTCAAGCATGATTTAGGGTGCACAAGACTGTCTGTGAGAAAAATATGGGGCTTACCTACTGCATTTCAACAAGGGATCGGGTTAAAAGAAGTGATATCTAACTAGTGATGTAAATACATGAGCTGGAAGTCCGGGGTTTGTCAATAAACTATGCACCAACTATCGTATGGACCATTTAGGGACAATGGTTTGATCTCCCATAGTAATTTGCAACCTGTAACTGCAACAACTTATTTATAAACTTTTCTTTACTAGGAATATTATATATATATATATATATATATATATATATATATATATGAGCTTCGTTTTAGACCATATGATTTTTATTTACATTATTCTGATCCCAAATAACGCATTATATTTGTATCGAAGGGATAGGATAGGCATTAATATTCATACACTTTATGAAATGGAATTATAGCATGGACTGTCTCACTGCCAACGCTTTTCTAGAAAGGTCATTACCTGGTTTCAAAATAGGGATTTTCTCATGTTAACTTCTTGGGATATGAAAAGTCAAGGTGCAGATAAGGTTCATGCTAAACAAGAACATGGGAAAATAGGTCAGGCTCGAGACACTTGGTTAATACAATGCACATACCAAAGTAATATAAAGCAAGTTGTTGGTTATAGCATGAAGGTCATGGAGTTTTTTATTCTCCACCTGATTTACAACATATAGTTTTCTTTACCTCCATACTCTGGCGCGATTCCACAAAGTCAACGTAGATAAGGGATATAAGCATGGAGGTTAATGTTATATGATCTATGTACATCAATGTAAATAGGGATTTTAGTAGTTTCATGTAAGACAGTGCTACGCAGGTTTGGTTACATATCGCTTAACTAGCGGTTGACCTCATGTTTTTGCTCTGTGCTAATCATCTAGCTTTCTTTTGTAGGGTATTGGGATAACAAGGTAGAGCATGGTAGTCAATTATTGGTTGGGGATGGACAACATTCTGAGAAGGGTCAAGAATCTCGCTACGACGATGAGCTAGCTAGGTTCTAAAACATGCATGCTTTAAATAAAAATTTGCAACTGCCCTAATACTTGGTTAACTGTTTTATAATAAAGGCAGGTGCAGTTGTACCCCTCCTAAAACTATTTAGGAAATATACTGGGCAACGAATGGTAATATACCTAATATAGATATGTAAATCCATTTAATCAGGTCTGTGTACCTCATACAGGATACATAATATAATCCATAAATATCCGTTCAGTCGATCAATTATATCCATGATCCGGTTTATAAAATCATAGAGAAAATAAATATATTGTAAATCATTTTAGCACTATTACCTCTGAATGGAATTTGATCCATTTTCAAATAATTTAAACTTTAGAAATAAATAAATAAATAAAGTAATGATTTAAACTTTAATTTAAACAAATACTCAAACTTTTAATTTAAATAAATAACTCTCCTTCAATCTAGACAAATATCAAAACTTTAGTTTAAATAGATAACTAAACTTCAATTTACACAAATACTTAGACTCATAAAATATGACATAATATCTTGCTCGAAAATAATAAGAGGAAACACTTATCTTTAGAAATTAGAAGGGGTGACTGAAAGTTTGAATTCAAAGTTGCTCTCATCCAAATTGGTCTATGTTAGTGTAGGTTTTCCCATCTAGAGACCACCCCCGAGTTCGGCACGAATCGAATGGGGTGTCCTTTTATCTTTCCTCTCCTCCTTTGCCTTCGAAGATGAAGAAAAAGTGGAAGAAACCGAACCCCTTTACAAACACCATAGTGTCCTTTTTATATTCGAATTTTGGTTTGGACTACCAAGACAGTTCTGGTTCCAACTTAACTTATTTTAATTTTAGTTAATCTTAACTGCCTGACTTACTCACTCCACCTTTAGTTAATCAATTAAATGATCTTTCACTGACTATAATTAATTTACTTTACATAATTACTTTATCTAAACATAACTAGATATCTGAACTTATCCTTTAAATTAACTAACCATAACTTAGTTAGCTAATCTTCAACTGATTTACTTTCATAGTCAATCTTTATTTAATTAGTTTAATTGATATTTAACTTAGCTAACATTAACTTCGTTAGCTTTGACTGATTGATTTTACTTAGTCAATCTTTATTTAATTAGTTAACTGAATATTAATAGCCGAGAGTTATACATTCATACTCGTGCATTTAACTGCTAGTTAATCTTTTCTTATTTGGTAGATAAACTTTTATAGCTTTTTTATTCTTCTAATGCTTTTACTCTTAATCAAGGACAACTAGTATTTCCTTAATCTTGATCACTTTATTTATCTTATTAGGAATAATCTTTTAACTGTTATTTACAAATAACAATATGTTTTATAGGTATAACAAATCAGTTTTATCTTTTAATCCTAATTTATAATTAGGAAAATATTAATCATTTTCCTTCTTAGGAACTTTAACAAAATATTTTGTCATGGGAAATTTACTAATGTTATTTAGGATAACTTCTTGTTTTTACTTAATGGTACTCAATATGGGTTAGCTGTATGCTAACAGTTAGGTCAAGGTAAATTATTGTATTGCCTTCCGACAATTAAAAGTTTCTTCGCTGTCCTTATCTAGGACTAATTATTATCATATTTTTAAACTTAAGTGTTTGCTTAGTGAACATCCCAGTTCACTTCAAGTTCTCATGACAATAGGATGACCACTATCATCAAAACTCATGGTTATCAATCCATTCACCCTCTACCCCTGGTGGATTCCATGCCTCAATCGTTTCATTGCGTCAAGCCCTCATTCTCCTAAGTCTACAAAATCACTTAACACTTAGGAATAACATAATCATACTTAGAAAGTTTTACGTGCGGATATTTTACCATGAGCTCCTTGCCGTTGGCGAGTATATAGTTGTACTTTCTGTTGCAGAAACCCAAAGGGAGAAATAGGGATATTACATCTTAACCCAAGCTCATAGCTTGAGTTCTTAAAATTATTTCGATTGAGTGTTTGCGAATAACATTTTTGCGCTTTCCCTTGCTAAGAAGTGTTACCCATATTCATTGATTCACCTGATTTCTACAACTATCTTTCCATTGTATATATAATAAATGGGAAAGTACAATAAAGGACATAGTTGAATAATAGTGAACATTATAATACAAAAACAACAATGTAATTATTTAAGATGTAAGTATTCAAATTTGTATGAAGAATTAATATTCACATGTCATATCCTCTATATTTGACAAGTTCTTCTAGATAATGAGGTACTCAATCATTGTATGATTTTATAGTTATTTGATTTGTGTTTCAATGATATTTTTTTGTTTTATGACGATATTTCTTTCTTCATCAAGCACTGGAAAAAATACTATGAATCATGTTATTATCACAAATTACCTTCTTCAAGAAGGAAGCATGGAAGACCAAAGGGACACATGAAGATGGAGGAAACTCTAATTTGTATTCCTTACTGCCATTCCTTGCAATACCTTACACGAACCATAGTACTTGTTTTTAGTTTATTGTCCTTTTTTTATTGAGTTACATCTATTTGTATAATTGTAGCCTCAAATGTACCCAGTCCCCCACTTCAGTGTTCCTTTCACTAGGATGTTGATTCACTAGTTGTTTCATTCTATTTTGTGTTATAACCATGTTTTCCTTCAATAGTTTTAGAAGTTGGTATTGTATGTGTTCTTACATTGCTTGAACCTTGTATTTTTCTCCAAAGGATGATGTGATGGATAGAGGATGACACCCATATAATTAAATAAATGAAGAAATTTAGATGAAGTATGGAAGGAAGCATTGTACTACCATTTTGTTAAGGTAACCATTTAATTCGTTGTGTATTTTTATTGGACACAAAAAAATGGAGATAACCTTATAGACATTTATTCACACTCTTAGTTTGTTCAACAAATTGAGGATGATTAGAGGAGATATGGTTCAATTTAGTACCCAAACAATAACAAAAGACAATTGAAAAATTACTCGTAAGAAATGGATATGTGTCACTTACAACAATATTGGGGTTCTCATGTAGATTTTGATTTGTTTCCAATAATTCGTATTCTAAAGTGATTTTTTTTAAAGAATATGAAAGTAAAGAAAATTGACTACTTTGCCAGTCAATGACCCACCATCCCAATCACATTAGTTCCTTGTTATTATCACTAGTACAAAATGTGAAATTAATGACTAAAATTCGACTATAAACGACTATTTTTGAGTCGGTGACTAATAGTATCCGATTTCCACTATCTTATCTCTAGTCGTATTTCACTAGTCATTAATTGGTTGACTTATTAGTCATTGATTTAGTCACTGATTAAGTCATTGATTTAGTTATTGATAGTCACTGATTAAGTCATTGATTTAGTCGTTGATACTCATTGATTTAGTCACTGATTTAGTCATTGATTTAGTCATTGATTGTCACAATTAATGACCAAATATATGACTAATTAAACTACTAGATGATAGCATATTAATGACTAAGCTAAATACGACTAAACGTTAGTTGTGCTATAAGATACTGGAAATTAGCTACTAATAGTCGTATATATGTGAATGTAGTCATTTTCTTAGTCACTAATTTATGATAGGGTACGGAGGAATCGAACCACCAATCTGTTGCCTATAATTAGGAAGGTGCTCTACCATTGAGCTAGCACCCTAAATAAGAAGTTGTTATTGCTTGACAATGATGATATTCAAACAAATTTTGCATGGGAACAAAATGAATGTCAAACATATTCAAGAATAATGCTTCAAGTACTAAAAGAATTCTAAGATATAGCAGTTCAACTCTGACAATAATGAAAATTCAAAGAAGAATGATCTTACAAACTATGCATGAGTACAATAATCCATGGCTACACAAATTATCAGGAACAAAAGAAAGCTACTTCCCTTCACAGACATAAAAGAATACAAGATCTAACTTGCAATAAATTTGTTTTAATTGTCTATCAATTGTTGATCTCTCGATAGCTAGAGACGTTTTCCTGTCTGAGATACAAAATACATACAATTATCTTCAACTTCACTTCTGGCCCATTTTATCCAAGGGCACAGTATTGTAATAATAATATATAAACCTTTCCCTAATTACTTCCAGAAAATAAAAAATATTGGCAACTAGACTTGATGTTTTGATGATGTACTTATTCAGATCAAAAACATAAATTAATGGTTGCTTCTTAAAGTTAAATAAGACCAATAAAATTTTAGTCACTCCTCCAGCTTATGCAGCCATTGAAAGACTGTCTTTGCCACCGTCTATTGCTATCCCAAGTTCCATCATTGCATCTCGAAGAGCATTAGCTGCATTATACATGGATGCACCTTCTCCATCTAGCTTTGCAGCATACATCCAATTCCCACTAGATTTGACATCATTCAATGAAGTAACCTGTAAATCATGTATGATGTGCTTCTTTATAAGACCAAATATCATTATTAAGGAAAACATATGCTTTATACTTTCATTATGTTTAACAATGGCTCTTTTCACCTAAGATTGCAAGAATGACCAACGGAAAATTGGAAATCTCATCTTGAGAAAGCAAAATTTTGACATGATATACTCACAGTAGCCCAAATAAGATTTGTCAAAGCCTCCCCCATTGCTAGCCTAGCCATTGCGTTTGGATTCAATAAACCTTGGAAATTTAAAAATTCTGAGATTGTTTTCATATTTGTTGAAACCAGGAATTGTTTAAGTACATTCAAAAGACATCTCAGAGAGATTTTTCTCATATCCAAAAGTCATGACCATCTACTACCTTTACCGATTGCTATCCAATTGCATAGGGACCACCACTTAACCCAGTATATGTCTGCATGAATGAGACATATTGTTGTCATATATTAACATTAAAAGAAAGTATACTTTAGTTTAAAGACAATAGAAACTCTTCTCAAACCATAAGATGATTAAGGTAGTAAAGAAGCTCGAAAGAAAATATAAATACAAATAGGTGAGAAGCAATAACAACAACATCTAAGCAATAACAACAAATATAATACAAACCAACCTAAGCAATAACAACACCATTTGCAAGTGGAAGTTGTAGAGGACTAACTGTCTGTTGCTGTGCAACAAGATCTGTGACACAACGATCAACCTGCCAAATGGCCATGCATTCTTAAAAACATGCTTTAAGTTTGAGTAGAAAGTCCAATAGCAAAAAAAACTACCAAAGCAAGTCAAAATAACTATTCAAGAGATGTTCTTTTACAATCTTGGGATTCTTTTTCAAAATTGTTTAAAAAAATGAAACATGAACTCTCAAGCAACTTGACCTCCTACCTTAGTCATTAATAATATCTTTGAACACACAGGTGGAAGATGAAGAACTCCTTTGAGAGCAGCCAAAACTGTCATTCTTGGAGCAATTCCAAGTGACTCCAATGCACTTTCCATGTAAATCATCCAAGTTGATTTCACTTTGGAGAGCCTTAATAGCATTGTTTCCTATCTTTAAACTCTCAAAGAAAACCTTTTTATTTCTTGTTAGTTCTATGTCTGCCAACTACAACCATATTCATATTGGACAGAGGTCTTTAGCATATAAACTAGATTTATAAAACACAATATTTCAATGCAGTGCATGCTGCCCTTCACTTCTACTATAGTGGGAAGGCATGAAAAGCAACTTTCCTTGAACAAGATACAGATGACCTCCATAAAGTAGTTTTATGCTTGACGAAAGGTTTTTGTATTCATATATGCGTGTTGGACTTGAAACTCCCTCACTAGTGGCATTCTTTCTTTCCTGCAGTGCTGCATGCTGCCGACAACACTAATGGTTATTGAAGGATAAGCAGTTTTGTACTATTGTTTGTATTGGTTTCCACCCTTGGTATTGTTGCATCATTTTTTGTTGGATTTATACCTTTATACAATGGAAGTTCAATTTACTAGCATTGGCATTGGTCTAGATGTTATAAAACTGCTAATAGTAATGCTCTAGTGTGTGCTATATTTTTCAACTATGTTGCTTTCTTTTCTTATAGCACAACTAGAGAATTATACTTTCTCATAAATTGATAGACTATTTCTTTGAGTATATTTTGACTTTAACCTTTGAAACCATTGCTCAGTTATGAATGGGTAATAACATGATACAAGTTTATTTGTGATCCAGTTTTGTTTAAGACACACCTAAGGTGAAAGAAGCAATAGTGTCACCTAAATTATCCAATTTTAGAGATTTTAGAACTTTGAACCTAGTGTGGTATGCCAATGCAACTATCGATGAAGCTTGAGGAA
Source organism: Larix kaempferi (assembly GCA_027924585.1). Classification (NCBI taxonomy): domain Eukaryota; kingdom Viridiplantae; phylum Streptophyta; class Pinopsida; order Pinales; family Pinaceae; genus Larix; species Larix kaempferi. The sequence continues at coordinate 10,300,047 of BSBM01000042.1, read as the reverse complement.
TTATGAAAAACTCGACTTTGGTGACCATGTTCTGCCAATGAATTTGTTTTATTAATGGATCCAAGGAGCAGACTTTATGTACATGCTATGAAGTGGAATTTTTTTAGTGTTGAGTTTATATATACTGTTAAGTTTGCCAATTCTTGGATTTGGCAGTTTTTGTTAATTTAATGTAACCTTGAAGTATATTGTACTTGTATTTTATTGTTCGACTAATCTTTGCATTTCTCTTCACAGTAATTATTTACTGAAATTCTTTTACTTTGATGTCACTTGTCAGGTTGATGTTGGCAATGCATTAGTGTTGTTTTTTCTTTGTGCCTTCTTTATATTTACCATCTTTGTCACAAGCTTGCACATGTGTATTTTCCACTTTGTTTCTAGTGGACATCTTTCTTCTATGATATTGCATTTTTACAACCAATGTTTGCACTATAGTTCCTGGTGGTCTTCTCTTCAAGATCTCTTTGCTGCTTTTGGTGGGTTTCCTTTTTCTGTCCATGTTTGTCAGTAATTTCTAATTTAGAACTAGTATAGACTCATCTTAAACCCTGGATCCATTAAACACAGAGAGGGTTCAAATGGATTTATGCTAGTGTTAAAAGATACCTTTCCTAGTGTATGTCATGTATTAGTAATTATAGGTTTTTCTATTTCTTTTCTTTTTACATTATATGTTAGCTTGCATTTTAGTTTATAACACCTTTTTCTTCCTAGGGTAATAAATTCCTAACCCTCCCACATGTTAGGCATTTAGAAATGAAGCCGGTACATCACAAGTGCCCGGGAGATTTTCCTCCTCTTCACCTATTTTCTGGATAAAGGATGGTATTAACTGACAGTTGCAATAATAGCTGTTAATCCCGCAGTACCTGGTGGGAATGGATCCTGTGACCTCTCTGGGCATTGCATGAACCAAGCTATACCTTGGAACTTGTTAGTGTGTTACCATTATACATGTGGTGTTGGAAAACATTGCTCTAGCCCTTAGACTATGGAGTGTATGGTGCTTCTCTCAGTCCAATCAGCTTCCTGATTGCTTTCAACTCAAATGGGTACAAAGTTGTTTCTGCTAGAAGAATTTTAGGAATGGGTTTCCTTTATTTGTAGGCAGTTTGTTATCATGTGTTTCTGTATACTCTCTATCTGTCTTCATCTTTTTTTGGATATACTTGGCCTCTATATTTCACTTTCATATGATAGCAATGGTGTTATGAATGTATGAAAGAGGGAACTAATTGATCCCCAATCCCTGATCTTTTCTGACCTGCACCTGTTTTGGAAATGGAAGGTTTCCTTCAATCCACTGCGTAGTTGCTTCTTTGTTTATGCTTCCCAATTCAGTATTTCATTAAAGTTTAATTTCCAAGCCTAGTTATTTTTTGTTTTGGGTTATCTTCAAAATCCAGTTTTGACATTGATATTAGCGTGATTTAGCTATTGAAAATAACACTACCCTAGTCTTTCCTAAGTTGATTTCTCTATCTATCATGCATCTTGCAGGTTGTGTCTTATCCTTTCTATTAGGATGACAACGAGCATCATCTCTACATATAATTGTATTTAAATTACAACACATGATATATTCACTCTTCTTTCCTCTTATAAATGTTCCACCAAGTTTCTTGGATGCTGGTGTGGGGAAACACAAATGCATCTGGGTTGTGTGTGGGAGCAAACCCAACAAGTCTAGGGAATGTCATGTTGGGCATTCAGGTCTTTAGCACAGGGGGATGCTTTGATACCAAGAAGCAAACAACTATTTTGGATTCCGAACACATACACAATACAATCACTTTTTCATATTCCGTATCCCTGTCCAAAGATATTATGTTTCCATTTTTATTGCCTTATTGTATAGAACAATAAACTAGGTTTAAAAAAAGAAGCAAGAGCAAACAAACTATAGTTTTAAATTGACAGTGAATCATACAAAAGTTTTACCTGTTGACTCATGGTGACATCATCCACTTCGCTAAGGCATAAGTTCAACTGCAAACTGTCTTCAGTCGCTTTGCAGCTTGCACAAATCCATTTATCACCTGTAGCTCATCCAATTGCTTTCGAAAAAAGCAAAAATGCCAGTATTTTTCATGAGTCAAACATTAACCTGCCATTTATTCTTAATCAGAAAACATAATAAAAAAAGTCCAGCAACTAAAAATATATGGTATGTTATCATCCTTCACAACTAACATTTATGTGCACAAAGCAGTTTACAATCCTGTGTGGCATTTATTCTTATTAAGAAAACATAAAAGAAAAAATTCCAGCAACTAAAAATATATGGTATGTTGTCATCCTTCACAACCAACTTTTATGTGGACAAGGCAGTTTACAAGCCTATGTGTTGCATTCCTTTCTATTAAAAAGATGGGTCTTCTAAGAAAACACTCCTCAAAATACTATCAAGCATGGGCATCAGGCTGCTTCCTTGACAAACTCATGATAGGCTCCAACACCCTTCTACTGAAAATTAATATCCTAATAATATAATCCTGATAAGAAAAGTTATAGTAGCATAGTATGATAGATGAAAATATTCACTATTCAACAAATACATAAAATTCCATCGAACAAATAGCAAGCACTTGTTTACAATAATAATATAAGATAATGAAGAGAATTTATGACAATAATGGGAAATTCACTCCAAAGTATATTAAGTATGCAAATGCAGCACTATTGCGACTCTATCAAAGGCAAAAAAAGAGCCAAGTACAAAGATAAAAGATGGATTTTTAACTTTGTATAAAGTTCTGAGTTGTCACAACCAGGTGTGTTGCCTTAGATTCCTATGCCACTAACATCCCTACCTGGAGGAATTTTTCTTCTTAGTCCACATATTCAGAACACAGTGCCAAATATTCTACCACTGTGACTCTTATTTCTTTGTTCAAAAGCCTAATTACAATTATTCAAGGCTCCAATTCCTTTCTCAAATCTGGCCTTCTAGTCCCACTTTTTTATCTCTTTTTTCCTCAAGGAAGTATCTCTTTGAACAGTTGAGCAAACACTTTGCAAAATTAACAACTTGATACAGTTCACCAAGTTGTTTAAGATCCTTGACTATGTAAAATCCTTGAAAAATTCATGTAGATCTTACAAAGCAACCAACATCTGCACTTCATTTCTCCACAACCTTCAAGGCCTCCATGTATCTTCTCTCGATGGCATGCTGAAGGTCCAACCTATTTGAAATATAATGTGTAAGGGTATCACCTGAGCTACTCCAGTGTCCCTTGTACACCTATGTGCCCAATGTACTGGACAATGCCTGGAAATTGGGAAATTTGGTAATAGCTATGAAATCAAGTGTGTTCAATAACTCAGGTGAGAATTTTGTCTACTGGGACTATCCCTCTAATTATTCCAACTCCTGCTAGTCAGACAGGTATGCTTTTGCTTCCCCTACTCTGACATTTGCATCTATGGTGGCACTAATGTTTTAATTTTGATTCATTGCATCCAACCCCTTTTCATTGGCCCCTTTCTGCTTATTTCTTGTTCCTATTGTCATTTAGCTAAGGCTGCTAGCAAACCATTTGATGATGTAAAGTCTTGTGTTTCAGAGTTCTTGCAAGAATTGCTATTATTTTGCTGTAGAAATAATATTTGTATAAGAGCAAGTTTGTCACAAAAAGGAGAGTGCATGAGTGAAGGAATAACACACAGTTGAAGTTTGTGCAAGGATAAGCTGGATAATCTACTTCAAAATCTGCTTCATTCCTCAATAATAGTAGACTGTGTTTCCTTTGCGACTATTACTTATTTACCTAAAGAGTGTTGCTTAATCTACTCATGTTGCTAGATATTATATAAAAATATATATGTTGATGCCTTCCCTATTTTGAAACAAGTGTTCAAACGTGTGTGGGATAATAGTCCAATAAGTCAAAATCGGTTTGGATGTTGGGAAAGCATGTGCACTTGTGAAAGCAAGCCCTTAGATAAACAGACACAACTAGGGACTATCTATTCTACCAAATTCACTCCCCAACTGATATAGCAAGTACAGGTGCACAACAAACACAAGGGCAAGCTAGAGTGTGTCTTGGGTGAGAATTGAACTTTGGTAATAGTAGACTGTGTTTTCTAAATCCCCAACCAAGACAAGATTTCAGACTTTGAAATGAAGTTAATGGAAATTGACAACGACCACCTAGGAATTCTGGAGTCAGAGTACTATGCCATTATGAGAATTCCATCTCAAGAATTTGCTCGTATATACAAGGATCTCATCTCCATTGGGGATACGGTTGTGATCCTCGTGAGAAAAGAAAGAGTGAAGTTCCCAACAAGGGGAGATATTGGTAGTGCTAATATTGTATGTAGGAAAAACCATTTTGTTGACAAGCCAGACAAGGCAATGATTATCAAAATAAAGGACCCTTGTATAATGTGACAGAGGATTTGGATTACGTTTACGCTTTTCTTGTTAAAGCCATCGATGAGTACTCTATTCTTTGCATGAAAGATGCAAAGGACTAGTTTAGAAGGGCCATAGGAGTATGATGCCATTGTTATTGGGTTAGGCATAGGGGGCTTGATAGCTGCAACCCAATTGGTAGTGAAAGAGACGAGAGCTTTGGTGTTGGAAAAGGAAGATGACTACCTTTGCAATGGAAAACTCCAGACTATGGTTTCTTATTTAATTTTGAATACTGTTGCAACATATTCCTTGTGCACCTAATGAGAGAAGTGTTGTCTGATGGCATAGAATTGAAAATGTGTTAGCTGTTATTTTATGTGTATTGGATGTTTCCATAGACATGCAATTAATAGTGAAATTTTTACTTTGACTTCTTCCAAGGGTCGATGTTCCTGTTCTGAGTTTTCCTAGTCATGGTGGAAGAGCTGCTTGCCCAACCATATTACTTTATGTTTAGTCAAAAAATTTGGTAATTGTTATGCGACAACTGGATATCATGCTAAGTTATTTTAAAATGCTTTGGAAGCTTAATATGATCTAAGGGTTGAACACGCGTCCTATTTTCTACAATGCTTTGAAGACATGAGTAGAGTTAGAAATAAAAGCACATCCTAGATTTTCAGGAGACAGTTGAGGGGCATCTCGGACTTTAAGGTAGAAATCAATGATTTCAGGATCAGTTAGAACAGATGGTAGCTAGATTCCAAATTTCTAGGATAAGGATTCGACAACAGAAAGAGAATCGACTCGAATAGTCCCAGCAACCCGAGACATCTGGCAACCCATTCCATTTTTCGTGGCAGGAGTGTTTCTCATTTACTATTTTTGTAAAAAAATGTTAAAGCTTGGTAGGATGAATATTTTGTATATATGCTAAAGCTTTCAATGTAGTGGGGGTTCAACTGGCTTGAGAAAATCTTTCCTCTGTAGCTGGAAAATTCTTTATATATATTCATGAATTTTAAATATAGGAAGATAGTGCTTTTGATATCAGAGATTCATCACAATGTACTTTTTCAGTGTGTTTTCCTTTAGTCCACATTCATTTCACTTTTGTTCTTTGTTCTAAGCATAGTTAAGATTATATGATTGGAATTCAACCCTTATAGATGCTCCTTTCATATATTTAATGCAGGTGTCATGTTTTAATGATTGCAGGTCCATAATTCACCCTTTGTTAGGTGCTTTGTTCATTGTAGTCAGTCTTATGTTATTTCTTCTAAAGTTACAATTGAGATTTTATCCTTGTAAGATGCTCTCATTTGTAATGGGATTTTCATATTTATGTCCTGCCATCACTTGAATACTGTTTATTGTTGGAAGGTATGATTACTTTTCCTCTGTTCCCTCAGGAGTATATAGCTATGTTAATTTTCATAGTATATCTCAGAATTTGACTCCATTTACCAATGGAATTTTTCTCCTACTTGTCCATCCACATCATTTAAACTTTAAAACCCTTACCTTACAAATATGGTCATTGATATTATTTTCAAGCTGCTACCGTAGTGACATTGCATAGTAGACTTGCAGAGAGAGCCCTCTCTGACTGAAAGAGGCCAAATTTCAGTCTAAATATTGGTTTGAGGATACGTTGAGAATTTTCTCTAACAACCAGGGAAAAAATTATGAGTGCTAACACTCACCATCCAATAAATAGATTAGTGGTTCAACATGTATTTGGTACCCCCCTTTGCTCTTTCCTTCTCATATTTACTTTTTTTATTGTTTTATTCCGAATTTATGGAATTCACACAAGAGTTTCTAGTTGAGCTGGTTGATGAATATATTGACCTATCCTTGCACATAATTTCAAGGTCTTCACGGCCATGCAAACTTCCCTCACTAAAGGTTTCATTAGAGGATAAAGAGGTGTTATCAATTATATCAGCAGAACTATCCTGACCATTAGCTCTAGCCTTTCCTTTTAATGCAATAGGTTTGCTAACCCCATTGGTCTAATGGATGTGAACCTGCCATAGATTACCTAGTTTTGGTAAAGGTCTATAACCTAGAGTTCTTTGTTGGGCAATGTGAGAAAGTGAACCAGGTAAGAAAATCCTAACATTGCTTGATGAATGCAACAATGTAGTTAGCCTTTAGGTGAAAGAAGAACATTTTTTGCAACGTAGGTAACAAGTTGACATGAAGCTCCTTCTGCGAAGGAGATTTTTCACCAACATCATGGTTTTTAAAGAACCGTGTTGATATTTTTCTGATTCAACACCAGTAGGCCCGGGTAAATCAACTAATACAACATGTTCTCCTCCTTCAAAAGTTTGCGGAGCATGATTTATTTCATCCAAACCAACACTAGATCAATAATATGCTAAAAGATTCTTAAGCATATGTGCTCGGTCTCAAACATCATAGCTTAGACTAGTTCCCTTACTAATGAATGATAGATTTTTTTTGTGTAAAATAACTATTTTTTGTTATTTGATCATAGAACTCCATTTAAGGATTTTCCGAATCATAGTTATTCCAGCCTATTTCCTAGTTCCTTTCTTGGTCATTCCAAAAAGATATCCTACATCATCCCCTTCAAAATAACGTTGAATAAGATTTGCTTGAGATCCAACTCCATCAAGAAATGTCATTCCTTTAGATGGAGCTCCCTTTTCAGATTCTTCTTCATTACTGCAACCAGATTCAATATGATCACCCACTTGAAGATGACCAGAAGTTTTTCCATTGCATCTTCCTAGATCAGAAACTTCTCTATTATTTTGTCTAATAATCTTGTCACATCCACCTTACCAATGCCTGCAATTGAAACTATAGGATTAGCTCTCATGTTTTCCCTTTACACATTAGATGTGCAATCATGTTCACTTTTTTGTTTGCTCTTCCTCTTTTGCTTCTTTTTCCTTTCTCTTGGTACAACATTTATCTCACTTGGCCATTCCTCACTCACTTTACCTCTAGATTCACCAAATAGCCATAGATTAGTATTTGGCACTTCTGATGGAATGGTTTTCTTCAACACAGGAACCACCAATTTTTTTCTAGAATTTACCATTATATTATTCTCACTAAAGACAATTGGAATTCCTTTTTGGGAATTGGTATTTTGATGGCTGACCTCATGAGAAACATTGAAAAAGACATGAACAATTTTTTTATTGCCTGACAAGCCAAGTAACCTTCCTGCATTATCGAAAATACTCTAGAAACAACTCATAACATCAATGGACACTATCAAAAAAATTCTGACGGGTTAAGAATTTAGCACAAGGAATCTTCTGTATTTTCCTAAGGGGAAATGTCTAAATTTATTACAAAAATTAGTTCAATCAAAATTAGCAAAGATAAATATGATTTCAATATGAATTTGAACATCAAAAGAAAGACAATGTAAAATTATAAGCATATAATGATCTTCCAATATCATCTCATGTAGCCCACTGAGATCTATGTTGGATTCCTTCAATGCTATCCTAGGGCCAACTTTCACTTGGTCTCGAACACTTGTGCCACCATACTTCTATGAAAAGTAATTTTCCATGTCATCCTTATAATCACTTTAACTTCCATTGTCTTTATCTACTACCACATCGTCAAGGTCAATGTTCGATTCTTTATGATGGCCCAGCTTATTAGTCCTCCTATCCAATTCCCCCAAAACAAGTCTTCCCTTTGGAGCATAATTAGCTTCATCTCTAGATCCAACCTCATTTTTAATTCTCAAGTAAGATTCATATTCTTCTAAAGAGGTTGATGCTTCATCATGAGATTGCTTAATTCTATTTTCCAAACCATGCACCTATTAAACAATCATTCAGCAATCAGAATAGTTTGAACCTATTAGACATGGTTAATGTAGTAGATATTACTACAAATGTAAAACTTGCAAATATATGTATCATGTTCATGAGCATATACAATTACATTGAATAGGAAGCTATGAACTATTAACTCAAGTCTTCAGAATTTCCTGAAGTAAACAAAACAGAGGAACATTACAGAAATGGGTCATTCCAAGAAGAACTAGCAATAGATCAAACATGAAAGAACTTGAGCAAACCTTTATCAATATTGCAATTTATAGAGCCTGTCCTACATTGGAAACAACATTGATTTTATAATGATGACAACATTATGACACCTATGCAAAATACATCTATTGTATTGCATGCATTCTACAAATCAAAGATAGAGGTTGCATACTGGGAAGAGCACACGGAAATTACTACTCAATTTTTAAATGTAGCTTAATATCTATTATCCGTCACATGGAAACAAGTAATGACAGAGAATTGCAAAACCAAAAAACACCTTTTGTGTGAAATATAAAAGCTAAACTAGAATAGATCCATCTTAATTTTACTAAGCACCAAGAGGGATTGAAAAGTTCATGGTGCGAAACTGTTGGCTCATTTTTCTTAGCACATGCTAGAATTGTTTATATCATGTTTTTCTACGAGCATATTTTGCACTCCCACTTTGTATTCTCACACTGATGTACTTAGCAGTCCCATTGTCCTATTTGTGGTCATTTGTTGGACATTAGTACAATTATCTTATCTCCATTATAAGAAAGAGGAGAGGATGGGTAAACAATTAATTGGTAATTTTAGAGTCCTCTTAGTGCTTGGTTTTTGCTTCCATTCTTCACTTTCTATTTACCTTTCATGTCAAATATTTTCTCTAGTTCATGATTGAGAGTTGGAGCTATTTGCATAGTATTCAGGTGACTTTGTCCTTAGGTATTGTGAGGGTAAAGTACTTGAGTAGTCACTTCAAGTCTCCTTAAGTCCTTTGGTAGTTCAATACGATATTCTTAGACCTTGCATTCAAAGCACTGAAATGAAGAAATAAATTCTTTTGGTAGCCAATGACTTGCTTTGAATATTTAATGGTTTGATATGAAATCTTTTGAATTGGTGAGCTTAGAGTAACCCTTGCCTCATTAATTTTCTCCACATTTTTTCCATGCCCATTGTACTGAAGTCATCAATGGAAAAAACACATTAAAAAAATAAATGTTTCATTGTTTTTTAGTGTTTTACTTGCATATCTACAATTCTTAGTCACAGACCTAAAGTATTTATAGCAGATTTATAAGGTTAAAAACTGGTTAATATTCTTACATGTAAATTTGAAGTTTTCTTTCTCATTTCAAGTGTTTAAAGGAAGACACATTAGTAATTTATGAGATTTTGGTTGGTAATTTTTCAATTTTGAAGCCTTTTTGCAGGGTATACTTGAAGATCTTTGGTTTTATATCATTAGGAATTCCTCCCCAAGGTTCACAAGCACTAGCCCAAAGTGAGCTTGACTATGCGAGGTGACATTGGCACTTTCCCTAAATGTCCATTCAGTGCTTTATAGTTTTGACTGATAATAGGTAGCAAAAAGAAACCTAAGTTATGCCAAAGGAACATTCACCATCGTTTGGAATTTGTACAAAATGGTAAGTTAATTTTGGTTAGGCACACTTATTCAAATTTCAAATTAGGTCACTTGCGCTAGTGAAAGAAAATCCACCATATGTTACTCATTCAACATTCATATTATGAGTAATTTCATGGGTTAATAACACACTCCCAGCATTGAATGAAACCCTAGTGAAACTTCTCCCTTATGCTTGCCTTCTTTAGGTCCTCCTAGCCATGGATTAGGGTGGGGGAAACCCTTCTGGCTCCCTACCCTCTTTGCTGAGGCCTTGGTATTTTAGCAGCTAATAGCCTTGTTCCCCACCATATTGCATGGGTGTCCACTTGTAGTTTTCATCACAACTTTCAATAGGGATGACATATTGATGATGGATTCCATGATTTATTGATGGTTTATATGGTGATCTAATGTAATGATGCCCGCGGCCCCGCAACCCTATATGATTTGATTAACAATAAACTCCACTCATGTATTGGATATTCACGACACATGGTTCACTTGTGGATTGAGCCTTTTGACATTCATTGATAGTTTATGATATAAGCAACAGATCTGTGGTCATGTCGAGGTCCTTTTGCACCAGACCAGCCACTATCTACCTTAACCTACGGGAAAAGGGATTGAAAATATTTATAAGAGCTCAAGCTTAGGAATGGATCCAAGCTTGACGTTGTATAGTCATTTGGAGGGTTATTTCTAAATGGTTTTAGCCTAGCACAAAGAAGTAGCAACAGTCGATCTCAGCACACTATTTCAGATTTGATTCACCTTTCGGCTGTAATAAATATCCTATTGGTATTTTCCTTTAGGTTTGAGAAGCACACAGAGAGCAAGTATGTGGACTATTAACCCTTGAACATAAATAAAAGGAGTTCTTCTAGATCTGGTTGCCTTTCCAGCAATTCTGGAGTTGATCTGAGGAAAAACAATGAAGGTAATGGCAGTTAAACATGCCTAGATATGTGGTGTCTGAGTTGATTTGCTGCTGCTATAGCTGAAGGAGTGATCCTTGAAACAGTCTGGTCTGCCCAATTTCAGATCTGATTTCTTGCATTTAGCAAAATTTGTAGCAACAAAATCACCTGTTGAAGGCTACAGGAAAGCATAGGAAATAGTGAGGACAAGGGAATATTGCCTAACATTGATCAACCTATTGAATAGTTTGAATTCAGTCAAACATCAAAGCAATAAGACATTCCCAGATCTCTCTATGGTAGCATTTAAGCTTATCCTGGGTGTCATTCGTTGGGTATATGAAAAGTTGTTTATATGGAGTATGTTGACAAAATACAGGGGAATATTTGTAGTGGTTTTGTAACTCACAAATGATTACAAGAGGGTGCTACTGCTGTTGTCACTTGAAAGAAGTCTACAGGAAGAATATTCAGTAGGGAAGAGTGACTGATTTGAGGTCTATTATCCATAATTCAAGCTAAATTGGATCTCCTTCTAAGCCTCTCCTTTCTCACTTTTGTAAGCTAAATGTAGAAGACATTGGATCATATCATTGAGGGGCAGTTTGATGAGTTTTTAGTAGCTTCTGGTTTCAGCATCAAAGTGCTATGTTATATCAACTACAGGGTGATCTTTGTTTGCATGAAGGATAACCCATTACTGGAAGATAAAAACCATTTCAAGCACTGCTTTCTAGAAGATAATGTGACAGCAGACTATGTACTTCCAAAAGAAGCAATCTCAGGCCTGTCATGGGCTGCAACTAGGTCAAAGGGCCTAAAGAAAAAGTAGACCTATATCATGCCTTGAAACATAGGCCTGTGATGTAAGATGCTGAGGGTTTTAAAGATAATACGGGCGCTATTCTAAAGCTACTTATTCACCATTGTATACTTGTATCAACCCATCAAATAGAGATCATCCTAGGGACATTTATGCATAATTATTATCAGTGGAGTAGTGAATTTTTATCTCTTGCAGCTAAAAAATTAACAGGAGCCGACCTGTTATGGGAAAAATGAAAAAGACCAGGGCGGACCTGTGCACATGAAACTTAGGGCTGACTCGTGTTTTCAAGATTGGGCCGAATCAGGGTACCCTTGATCATAATTGGTATTTATATACAAATTTGGGGGTTAGGGAAAATCCATCTTCTGCATTTCAGGGTTAGGGCTAAGGGAATATCCACACATGTCTTCATTTCCAGATTTAAAAATGATGGAAGGTCAACTATTAAGGGGTATTTGCAGCCTGTGTATGGTATCTGAAGCACCTTTTGTTTGGTTGTATATAGTTGTGCTCTCAAGAAGACAAAACCCTAACTATTTTTCCCTATTTTGAGGATGTGTTCATTGTTTGCAAGTTGCTTGCCTCCATTGCCTTGTTTTAATTAATGGATTGTTTAGCCCTTTTTCCCTTATTCCTTAGAGGGTGTTTACTTTGGAAATGCCTTGATGACATTTGACCCCATATTTGATGATAGTGCCATACCTATAAAGCTGTTTTGCATGGTTTTGAGGAGATCTAGGGGATCATTCTTTCCTTGGGATACATTCTTGTTGGGGATGCTCACCTTTCTTGGATACTTTATGGAGGACATTTAGCAATGGGAGTAGGTCTAATGGGTCAAACCCTAGATCTAGGGTTTGTTGGTTCTTTGTGGAACCTTTTTTGGAGCGCTAGCCTTGGAGAATCTTTGGAGGTTGTTCGTTGGACTATCCCACAAAACGCTATGCTCTCATTTTGCAAGGGGAATGTATTTAAATTGGTGGATATTGGAATTTTACGAAGGGATAGATGTACTTTAGTGGTAATCGTCTTGGCTCGTCTTCCTCATTTTCCTATCAATTGTTGGAATGATGAATCCCTAGAAATCACTGGCAACACCCTTTGAAAATACATAGATAAGTCTAAAACCAATTTTGGGATTTTTTTCTTACACTAGAATATGTGTTACTGAAGCTATCACTCTATCTCTAGATAGATGGACTCATCTCCAAAAACTCAACTATGAACAACTTTCGTTAAATGCAAATCCTGACGCAAATACAACCACTTTGCCAAGGACTATAAGAACTTGATTTCCTCTCAACCCTCCTAGAATCCTAACCAATGGTGAATTGTCAAGAAATATTTTTGTAACAAGGCCACTGGCCCTTCATCGACTCCTCAAAAAGCAAGAGATCTAATGAACTCCAATATTTTTTTTGTTCTTTTACCCCTTTAATTGGAAGAATTGTCGTCGATTCCTCCTACCTTGACCCCCCCTCCTCCTGTCATTTAGTCCTTTGTATCTAAGCCCTTTACCCCTCCTTTTCATTCTTTCCCCTCTAATTTGTTTTCCACGTCCTTTGCTTCCTTGCCTAGTGGCTTGTCCCTCATTTAGGATTCCTTGTTCCAAACTTAGTGCCTCCTATTGGCTTCTTAGTGAAATTTATGTCTCTTGATGGAAACATTTGACAAGGAAGAAAGCCTTGCAACATCATTAGGAAGAAGAGGATGATGGGGAACGTACTCAACAAAAATGGCCTCAAAACTAACAACAAGAGGAGAACACAAGCAACAAATGAAGAAAAGAATTCGGAATCACAATTGACATTGGAGAGAACCTTTGGTAGTGGCTCCAAAATTCCAAGCAATAAATATTGAAGGCATTGTTGTTGCTTAAGACAAACCTCAGGTCACGTGGCATAAATATTCAAGCCATTGGGTGTGTCCTTAGGGGCAAGCTAGAGTCAAGTGCTGTCACCTGAAACTAGACTCCTCTGTCTAGGATTACTCCTATCGAAGTCAAGGTGGATGGTCCCTATAAAAATGAATCTAAGGCTTTATTCTAACAAAAGAAAAGCTAAGAAAATCTAGGATTTAAAATACTAAGCACAAGAACAATATAACATTAAAATTTAAAGTATTCCACATTCATCATTACCATTAAAACATAAGCATCTCAACATAACATAATATCAAATTAAAAAGACTAGTGCTGAAATACAATACTGAAAGGGCAATGCTATGCAATTGTTCTTTGTCAAGTTTATTATTAAAATGATGGTTGTTAGTGGGTTTTTTCATAGTTCGGCCCACTAAGACTCACCTTCTCGAACAGAGCGCATAAGCAGCTTTACCAAGTGTCCAATGGGAAGAAGAAAAACCTCATTAATGAGTACCCCCCTGACTCTCCTTTAGAATTTTCCTAGATAACCAGGGCACCTCATGATATGCCTGATAAGTATTTTGAGAAAATCGCTAAATTCAGTGCCAACTGTGCAACCTCAATTGAGGATCACATAGACTCTGTGTGGGCACACATGGAAGCTTATGGAGCTTCAGATGAGAATGTGTACATGAGAGGCCTTTTTGTGTCATTGGAGGTGAGGTTGGTAGATGGTTTGATCGTCTTGCTACCTCATCCATTGATGAATATGATGTTTTCATTACTAAGTTGAAAGATGAATGGTTAGTCAAATTGGATGGACGATCTCTCCTAAACAAAATTTTTGAAATGAAAAGGAGAATGAAACTATCCATGAGTTCAACTTGAGGTTCAATAAGATAGTTGCTAATATCCCTGAAACCACCAAGCCGAAAGAACAAGCTGTGTTAATTCACTATCTCAATTCATTTGATGGATGGCTTGGTTATCATCTAAAAGATAAGAACCCGGCTGATTTGAATGTTGCACAAGATAATGCTAGGATGGTCGAGGTTAATGTTGCGTCCATGGGCAAGCAAAACTTTTTCGATTCCCTTAATCCGTCTTCCTCCATAACTAAAGCCTGACCAAAAAGAGGAAAAGATCCTATCAAAGAAACAACTAACTTGCTAGAAAATATGCATGGAATGGTAAAAAACTTAACCCTTCTAACAAGAGATATCGCCAAGAGTAGGGATTCAAAACATTATGGGCAATCCTATGGGCCAAAACCTTATTGGAATCCACAAAAGAGGCCCATGACTGAGGAGAATAGAAGAACCCCCGTGGTCTATACATCACCTGGCCCTAAAGGAATTAATTGGTTGGATGAACCTAGAAAATAAGAGCTTGACCATTTTTCTCATGATGAGGATGCCCAAGATACACCTAAGAAGATCAACTTAGTCAAAGACTTTGAATATGATGATGAATTTGGGCATCTCTTGTTGATGGAAGAGGAAGACAATCAGGAACTCCCTAGTCATGTATATATTTATAGTTTGTACAAGGACTATATTGTATACAAACTATAAAATGGGATGTCCCTTATATATACATATAAGTTGTATAAACGGATTTATAGGTAAACATATGTTGTAATGGTTAACATACATATATATTCTTAAAATGGCCACATGATATTTATTTCATACATGCATTTGGAAGAAAGAGTTTAGGTAATATATATTTATATATATACTACACAAAGGATTTTGTATATCTATATCTTATGCAATGGATATATGCATATGGTCATTCTCTTTATATATATATATATATATATATATATATATTATAAAAGGGGTATGCTATATATATAGTACATAAAGATGTTTTATAGATTCGTTATGTTAAACAATGGCGTTATGAATTATAACATGGGTGTATATAGTGTATTACACTCTGGTAATACTTAAACCATGGTCATTTTGAATGTGTATATATATATTGAAAAATGAATAAGCTATATAATTACATATATTGCATAAAGTCCTTTTATGTTTTGTATATCTTCTATGGAATGATTGTATGTATATGTGTATATTTATACAATGTTTATATTATATGTTCAACACATAAACTGGGCATGTTTATACTTATGCATATATTGTATCAAGTAGTTAATTCATACACCTAGTTGACCTTGGTAGGCATGCATGCATTTAAATGAATATGGTATGCATTCATAGATTAAATGAATTGGGTTGTATTCATCTTTTCTTGTGAAACGTTGCATGCATTCAAACCGCTCAAGCGAATGATATATGTGTTCATAACATTTATGTGAATGTTGCAATGCTCTCATATTTGAATGTGAATCGTGTAGGCATTGTTTAAGTACACGATGTATGCTTGCTTGCAGTTGTTGACGTCCATCAGTTTCATGACGAATGCGTAGCGTGCATGTCGAATGCATTGGATGGGGCTTAATTTCATGTTCATGCTAATTAATATTTACATATTACTTTTTGTCGGATGATTTGCTTGTTGAATGCATAGGTGGCATGTTGAAGGAAATAAAAAAACTTATTCACATATGTCCATGTTATTTTATGTTACTTTATGTCCTTGGGGACGCATGGCGAATGGATTCTTGCATGTCACATGCACCTTTTGTGTTACATAGACATATTCATGGTAATCATATTTCATTATGTATTTGGTGGTCGCATGTCGAATGTTTGGTTGCATGTCGAATGCATTTCTCATGTTTCTTATACAAGTATTATGTCACGAGGCTTTGAAGGCCAAGGCCCATGTGAGATTGGTCTAGGGTGGCGATACTTATGACTCCCTATCCCGTTGTGGATCACCATGCCCATCTCGGGGGTGGCCTTCAGACGGATTGAGTATACACCGTCGAAGAGCCTACGGTTGGGTGGAGCATTGCATTGCCAACATTATTTCCGCATTACATGATTGTGCTTTGTAATTTAGTTTGATGTATCTTGATTTTATGAAAAGATATCTAGAGTTTGGGTATTATGTTTTATAGTACTAATGATATGTTTTGAGTATGATGGATGCAGGAATAAGACAATAGAAAGAATGACCATTCTTCATATTTACCAAGGTGGTAAGAAAAGTATGTTTGTGAATTTAGCATACGCATTGATATATATGCTGGCTCGTTTGATTGTGTCCTTATTTGTATCGACATGATTGTAAGTAAAGATTATGTTTGCTCATTCATGTACTCACGTATAATTGATTTTTGGATGGTCATAAGAAAGAGGCTAACTTTGTTTGAAAAGAGATTTCGATATGATGCTCACCCTAGGGAAGTTACTATCATACATATGCTTAGAGTTTTACCATTTTATTTCATTGATGTGAGGACATATATTTAGACATTATATCTAATGGGAAAGTATGTGATTGTGAATGCATAGAATAATGAATGAGCATCTTGTGCATTGGAATAAATATGTAAAATATTATGTGCACTATAGATGAAACCTTACCTTGAATTAGTTGCATTGATAATGATCTAGGATGGGTATGTGTGAAGAGAACTTGTTTGTATGCTTCTTAGGAATGTGTAAAAGGAGACTAGTCAACATAACCTAACGAAACCTTCTTTAGGTTAGAATTACACCTTCCGACAGGATCTATGGTTGAATTAGTATTCATGTGGGGCAAGAGAAAGACTTGACATGTTTTCATTTTATTATGCCTGTGCTTAATTGTGTCATCAGCATCTTAACAGAAGTATGACGTTCCACAACCATTAAATTGTCTTTAGCTAAGAGTCTCAATAATTAATTATTTTCTGCATGAACGACTTTGTTAATTAATGTTGTCTTTATAAGCATTTATTATTTCCACATTTACAATTATTAGCCATTAATGCTGATTTAAAAAAAAATAAAAATTTATCGGGATGTTACAAGTTGTATCAGAGCGCTAGGTTTAAACACTCGGGCCTCATGGGCTCAACATGAATTAAATAAGTTAACTAATCAAGTCTTTTTTGTTTCATTTTGGATACATGGACTGGAATGGATTAGGGGTGATGTCATCTAAAAGTGCAACTTCAAGTTCTCCCAAAAGGAATAAAAATAAGTATTTTCAACGTTTCGTTTTCTTCACAAAATTATGAGTAAGATATGATATCCTTGTCGTAAGTTTTCCTTGCTAGGTAAAAGGTATAAGTGCACACATGATTGAATAGTATTATCATAGAAATAATTTCGGTGCATGGGAAACGAAAAGATTTTTGTATCATAAGTTATTAACTTGATTAAAAGATCTTGTTAATAGTAGGAGTTTGATTATTGGGAAAGAAGATCCCAACCTTGTTGTAGATCCCAACCTTGTTGTAATTGGTTGGGCATGGTATCTTTTAAAGTTTATTAAAGAATCTTTGAAAAATAAGTTTCAATTTGAAATGAGTTTGTATGTAACTAAATGTTTAAGAATCATAATGCTAACATATTTATTTATAATAGAGTGGACCTCGAAACCCACATTTAAAGATATTGAAGAGTTTACATCAAGATGAAGTGAAGAGGATGCATACGTTAATTAAACGAGCATAGGTGTTCAATGGTTGAGCAATTAAATCAAATAAATTTTTATTTATACTAACATTTCAGGAAGTGATATTAAGTTCGACGGATGACGTGATTAAGAAAGAACGTAAATTATAAAAGCACTTATGCAGATAAGTCGAGCTAATTGCTCAAAAGTAAGTAAAGATTTACCTTATCACGAATAATGGTAAAACTTATTATTGATATGTATCCATGAAAATGCAAAGAATATGATAAGTGAATCTAATTTCGTTGTTATTATGTGTGTGGCATACAAGAAATAATAAATGTTTGTCTACCCTTGCAAGTTATACTTGTTATTTCATCTCCTAAGTAATTATCATTTAATTTTGTATATGTTGAGTTAGAATCCTTTTGATAATGCAAAAGAAAAAAGTTTAAATTTCTGATCTGTTTAAGATCCTGTATCCTATTGGAAGAATGTTTACTGATCCACTAGAAGGAATGGAGGCTTTTAGAAGGCATGGGACAAATGGAAACATTTGCACTCTACCACTAGCTGTTGGTTATGGGACAACTACCCCTAAAATTGTGGCATCCGCCCTCCAGGTGGAGGGAGGTGAGCAGGTAGTTCACTAATGACCAGTTAACTACTAAAAAGGCCTAGGCATCCTATATAAGGCAATTCGAATTGAGCAAGGAGCTCAGACAATATTTTCTGCAGAAATATTCCTCATGTGCATTAGGTGATGACTCAGAGATTCGAATTAGGGAAGCCATGTGAGAGTGCAATTGTGAGTCTGCAAGTTATTACTAAGAAGGAAAACCAAAGGTGCTGGTGCAGGTCCCGTTGACTACTAAAATTATTTTGTTGGAGAACCTTGCTATTGCAAGAGGATTGATCTCAGCTTCTGAAGTTTCTTCTTCCTAGTGGTTTAGTAAACAGGTCTCCTTGGGTGTTTTTCTTCTATTTAATTTAATTAATATTGTGCAAATTTTAGTCATTCTTGGATACTTGTCCAAATATAAAACTTTACAATAAAAGTTAAGATAATGTTTTCTTCCAACATAAAATGTTCAAGCAAAAAAGGGAAGCTATGTGATGAGTTGCAGAGTAAGACTGTCAAACTTTCCTGCTGAGTTATAGAGGGCTCATGTTTTGTATGCAAGTCTCCATGATTGCTGAAGTACAAAAGAGTGTTGGGTATGCAAGTCTATATGATTGCTGAAGTACATGTAATGTTTGGTTGAACATTGTACTTGGTATGCTGGTAGCATTATGCATGTATATTGTCTTCTGACACATTGGATGTGATATGGTCACTTGGTGTGACAGTTGTTGTTGTTGCATGATAAAATGAAGGCACTTAGGGGTGCTAATTATCTTTGTGTTTCGGCGAATACAGTTTCAGGTTGAATTCGAGCAACTTTAAATATCACATTACAAGAATTAATATGTGCATATTGTAAACTAACATGCAGGGGTGTCAGCAGGACATTGCAAGTAAAATAAACATGCACAGTAAGACAGTAAATGATTGTGAATGAGAGCATGTGGCTCCAAAGTTTTATGTTTTATATCATGAAACTAAAAGGTGAACCAGATGGGATTGGTACTAACATTGCAAAGAAATTGCAATTTCCCAAGATAAGGAGCATAGTGATGCGAGAGACAAGCACTGCAGGTGTAAAAACCATGTTTTTATGATGTTTTTATTACCAGAATATTATGTAGTTAATATATATTGGCAAGAAAATTGGGATGCATGTGATAGAAATGCACGAAAGCAAGATGCATGAGGGAAATAGTGCAAAAAGTGACACAACACCGAGGACGGTGTTATTTCAAGAGGGAGAGTTTGTCACATCTCCATCTCTGGTAAAAGCTTTTAATTATTTAATTTTTGTCTATCTACATGACGACACTAATTAGAGCCTAAACTATTTTTCCCGCAATGCAACCAAGAGTGAAAAAGGGCATCGGGAACCACAAGGGGGAGAGTAACAAAGTCGTAAAGCCGTAACGTCGTCATAGTCTTTGACTTGGTATTAGCTCTTAAGTTTGAGTTAAGTTATTTTATGTTTGATATATTTGTTGGTAAGTATACCCAAAAGAATGTCATTTGGTTGGTTGGCCTTTTAATTAAGCGTTATAACTATAAATTATAAATACATATGTACATATGTTTATAAGGGTTATGTGAGCATATATAAATTTATATAAGTACATATTTTTATATATACATTTTATGTATATATATGTTCTTTTATGAGAGATACAGATATAAGTATCTTTTTTTACTATGCTTTTATAAAAAAAAATACATGTATTTTATTGGTTATATTACACCCATATACTTTTTATTTTATGCTTGTGTAAAATTAATACAAATGCATATATTTTTATGCTTGTGTAAAATTTATAAAATGCATATATTTTATGCTCGAGATTTTATTAAAATGCTTTTCTCATGGAATATATTTAATATATTTTATGAGAAAATAAAATATAGGGGATTTATAAGTGATATATGATATATATATTTAAGAGGTATTAGGTTCTTTTGACCTAGCTCCGCCCTCAGGGGAGACACACAGGTTTTGGAGAACCACGAATTCTTGTGCTCTGACTGCCTCATTGCTTTCTGAAAAACGTTTTTATTTGGAATGGTGGCTGGAAACTCGATTTGCTAACTCTGTATGCCTCTATTAGTTTTGCAAAAACGTTTTTATTTGGAATGGTGTGCTGGCTCTGTATGCCTCTGTTAGTTTTGCAAAAACGCTTTTATTTGGAATGCTGGCTGGAAACTCGATTTGCTGGCTCTGTATGCCTCTGTTAGTTTTGCAAAAACATTTTTATTTAGAAGGGTGGCTGGAAACTCGATTTGTTGGCTCTGTATGCCTCTATTAATTTTGCACAAACGTTTTTGTATTTCTCTGGTTCCTGGAAAATGAGTTTAATGCTCTGCCGTGGCCATTGGAAGATTAAAAACGTTTTGGTAGTTCTCTTGTGCTTGGAAATCGAATTTGTGAGCCTTGCATGCATTCATGAGTTCAAGAAAAAAACGTTGATGCGTCCATGTTGGCTGGAAGTGGATTGGGCAGTTTGGATTTTCTGCCTGGGTTTCTTGAAAAACGTTTTGATCTCTGTAGGAATGCATTCCTCTGCTTAAAACGATTGGGGTTTTGTATGTCATTCATTAAATGATAAAAAGAAAATTTTGGGATCTCCATTGATGCATCGAATTGATAAAGCGAGTTGGGAGGTCTGCCTTTTATTCAGTAAGTGGTAAAGAAAACGTTTTTGAGTTCGGAATGTGAGCATGAGTTTATTTTAAACGAATATGAGCTCTATCCCTCGCTACAGTTCGAGTATTAAGTCCGCTGGCCATGAGTTTAATGGATCTGTGTTGATTTGTTGGGTTTGCCCAAGAAATGAGGCGTTTCTCATTCAAGGTGATTGCTTGCTAGTTGTTTGGTGGCCAAGATGAATTTTTTTTTAATTGTTGCTTGGCTTCTCATGGGAGAGCCATGCTCTATTTTTATTTTGTAGTGTTTGTATTACCTCAGACAAAGTGTCGTCCTCTCCTTTCTATGTTTGCATGGCTAACTAGGCAAAGAAGTTGGACGGTGTAACCTCATAGTGGGAAGGTGCGAACTTCAATGAGAGTTATTTATCAGTTTCATTCATATGTGGCTAATCCACATCTATTTCCTACATTGGTCACAATTTTTACATATATAGGCCATAAATGGATAGGCTATACGTGTACTGCATGAAGTTTGTTATGTTTTATATGCATGTTATAATGAGGTCATGTATATATTTATAGCTTGTACAAGGACTATATTGTATACAAACTATAAAATGGGATCTCCCTTTTATATACATATAAGTTGTATAAATGGCTATATAGGTAAACATATGTTCTAATGGTTAACATACATATATATTCTTCAAATGGCCACATGATATTTATTTCATACATCCATTTGGAAAAAGGAGTTTAGGTAATATATATTTATATATATATTACACAAAGGAATGTGTATATCTATATCTTATGCAATGAATATATGCATATGGTCATTCTCTTTATATATATATATATATAGATAGTATAAAAGGGGTATGCTATACATATAGTACATAAAGATGTTTTATAGATTCGTTATGTTAAACAATGGCTTTATGAATTATAACATGGGTGTATATAGTGTATTACACTCTGGTAATACTTAAACCATGGTCATTTTGAATGTGTATATATATATATTGAAAAATGAATAGGCTATATAATTACATATATGGCATAAAGTCCTTTTATGTTTTGTATATCTTCTATGGAATGATTGTATGTATATGTGTATATTTATACAATGTTTATATTATATGTTCAACACATAAACTGGGCATGTTTATACTTATGCATATATTGTATCAAGTAGTTAATTCATACACCTAGTTGACCTAGGTAGGCATGCATGCATTTAAATGAATATGGTATGCATTCATAGATGAAATGAATTGGGTTGTATTCATCTTTTCTAGTGAAACGTTGCATGCATTCAAACTACTCAAGCAAATGATATATGTGTTCGTAACATCTATGTGAATGTTGCAATGCTTTCATATTTGAATGTGAATCATGTAGGCATTGTTTAAGTACATGATGTATGCTTGCTTGCAGCTGTTGATGTCCATCAGCTGCATGACGAATACATAGCTTGCATGTCGAATGCATTGGACAGGGCTTAATTTCATGTTCATGCTAATTACTCTTTACATATTACTTTATGTTGGATGATTTGCTTGTCGAATGCATAGGTGGCATGTTGAAGGAAATCATAAAAGTTATTCACACATGTCCATGTTATTTTATGTTACTTTATGTCCTTGGGGACGCATGGCGAATGCGTTCTTGCATGTCACATGCACCTTTTATGTTACATAGACATATTCATGCTAATCGTATTTCATTATGTATTTGATGGTCGCATGTCGAATGTTTGGTTGCATGTCGAATGCGTTTCTCATGTTTCTTATACAAGTATTATGTCACGAGGCTTTGAAGGCCAAGGCCCATGTGAGATTGGTCTAGGGTGATGAGACTTATGACTCCCTATCCCATTGTGGATCACCATGCCTAGCTCGGGGGTGGCCTTCAGACAGACTGAGTATATGCCATCAAAGAGCCTACGGTTGGGTGGAGCATTGTATTGCCAACATTATTTCCCCATTACATGATTGTGTTTTGTAATTTAATTTGATGTATCTTGATTTTATGAAAATATATCTACAGTTTGGGTATTATGTTTTATAGTACTAATGAAATGTTCTGAGTATGATGAATGTAGGAATAAGACAATAGAAAGAATGACCATTCTTCATATTTACCAAGGTGGTAAGAAAAGTATGCTTTTGAATTTAGCATACGCATTGATATATATGTTGGCTCGTTTGATTGTGTCCTTATTTGTATCGACATGATTGTAAGTAAACATTATGTTTGTTTATTCATGTACTCACGTATAGTTGATTGTTGGATGGTCATAAGAAAGAGGCTAACTTTGTTTGAAAAGAGATTTCGATATGATGCTAACCCTAGGGAAATTACTATCATGCACATGCTTAGAGTTTTACCATTTTATTTCATTGATGTGAGGACATATATTTAGACATTTTATTTAATGGGAAAGTATGTGATTGTGAATGCATAGAATAATGAATGAGCCTCCTGTGCATTGGAATAAATGTGTAAAATATTATGTGGACTATAGATGAAACCTTACGTTGAATTAGTTGCATTGATAATGATCTAGGATGGGTATGTGTGAAGAGAACTTGTTTGTATGCTTCTTATGAATGTGTAAAAGGAGACTAGTCAACATAACCTAACCAAACCTTCTTAAGGTTAGAATTACACCTTCCGACAGGATCTATGGTTGACTTAGTATTCATGTGGGGCAAGAGAAATGCTTTACATGTTTTCATTTTTTTATGCATGTGCTTAATTGTGTCGTCAGCTCGTTGACTTAGTATTCATGTGGGGCAAGAGAAATACTTTACATGTTTTCATTTTTTTATGCATGTGCTTAATTGTGTCGTCAGCATCTTAACAGAAGTATGATGTGCCGCAACCATTAAATTGTCTTTAGATAAGAGTCTCAATAATTAATTATTTTCTGCATGAACGACTTTGTTAATTAATGTTGTCTTTAAAAGCATTTATTATTTCCGTGTTTACAATTATTAACCATTAATGCTGATTTAAAAAAAAATAAAAATTATCGGGATGTTACAATATCCCTCCAGCAATGATGTAGAGCACCTCACTTTGTCAACAAAATAAAATTTACTGCTCTCTTCTGGGTGTTAGAAAATTTAATGTTTAATTGTGTAGAAGCCTATGTAGCTCACTAATAGCTAGTATTAGGTGAGCTATTCATGGATTAGCCTTGCGAATGGATTCCCCCTGTCTTACCTAGAAAAATATAAAGAGTGGATTGTACCTCCTCATTTGTACATAAATGGAGAGAAATATATAGTACAACTAATATTTATATCTTTGGTGTGTTTTTGTGTGTTAGCTATCTCATCTGTTTTAAATTTTATCACGGTAACAAAGCAGGAACTATGTCCCGAGCTGTTGTGAATAATTTCTGAGGCTAGAGGCCATTGACATTGGTATGTGATTGAAGGGCCAAGGCATATCTTTCCCAAAGAAGCAGCATGTGAACATAACAACACTACTATTAGTGTGAAAATTAGAACCATGGTATAGACTATGAACATGATTTTAAATCCATTGATGGGTTGTGTAAACAAAAAAAACTTATGATGAGTGAGATGCCTGAAGATTTAGGCAGTCGAGTTGTAGAAGATTTTGCAATTGTAAGTTGTAAGTAAGTGTGATTGATATAGTTGAAGGTTGGAGGCAGAAATAAAACAAAGATAATGCGGAATGAGCTACGGCTCTTCAATCTTTATTCATAAACGGAGATCAACTGATGTAATACAATCAAGAACGTAATGCGTATTTAAACACTTATGGAAAAACCCTAAAAGCTTTAACCTAGCTTTTGCATGCATGCAAAGCATGCTGTTGCATTTATTAACTAAACTTCTATTTAGTAACTCAAGTAAAAGCTAAAGCTAACTGAAGTAATTACTATTTCTAACACTCCCTCTTAATTACTACTGCTGACTACTGCAGCTTTTACAATGCCTAAATTATTTCTATGGATTTCAAAAATATCTTTTGCCAATGGCTTTGTGAATATGTCAGCCAATTGGTCAATTGATTTACAATGCTCAACACGAACTTCACCATTGTTCACAAGCTCTCTTATGAAGTGATATCTAGTATCAATGTGCTTGCTTTTCTGGTGAAAAACATGGTTCTTGGATAGAGCAATTGCTGAGTTGTTGTCACAATAAACTGTGGTTGGTCCTTCTTGTTTCTGTTGAAGACCTTCTAAAACTCTGCGTAACCAGACTGCTTGACATGCTGCTGATGTCGCTGCTACATACTCTGCTTCTGCCGATGAAAGTGTTACAATGGGCTGCTTCTTGGATGCCTATGAAATCACTCCTGATCCAAGATGAAAAACATGACCGGAAGTGCTCTTCCTGTCATCCAAACTTCCTGCAAAATCACTGTCAGTGAAACCTGTCAAAACATCATACTCTGTGCTTGAGTATAAAATTCCATAGCTTGAAGTCCCTGCAACATATCGTAAGATCCTTTTGCCAACTTGCCAATGCGAGTCTTTGGGAGACTCCATGAACCTTGAAATCAAGCTGACAGCAAACATAATATCAGGTCTCGTAGCTGTGAGGTACATGAGACTTCCTACAAGTCTTTTATACAATGTTGGATCTACATTGGGACTGCAATCTTCTTTGCTCAACTTAGTACCTGTTGCCACTGGTGTAGGTGTTGTTTTGCAATTAAGCATTCTGAATCGCTTAAGAACTTCATTAGCATATTTATTTTGAGAGATAAATATACCCTTTTCTGACTGTTCTACTTCTAGGCCAAGAAAGAACCTCATCAATCCAAGGTCTGTCATCTCAAACTCTTTCTTCATAGCTGCCTTGAACTCATCTACTGAGAGGTCGCCTGTAAAAATCATATCATCAACATACAAACAAACTATTAAAATCTGTCCTTGTTGATTTACCTTTGTGTAAAGTGTTGGTTCACTGCTGCTTCTGCTAAAACCATTTTTGATGAGATAAGAATCAATTCTGCTATACCAAGCTCTTGGAGCTTGCTTAAGCCCATATAGAGCTTTCTTCAACTTGTAAACTTTGTCTTCATGTTCTTTTATTTCATACCCATGTGGCTGCTCCACATAAATTTCTTCTTCAAGAATTCCATTCAAGAATGCCGACTTGACATCCATCTGATACACTTTCCATTTTTTTTGTGCTGCAATTGCTAGGACTGCTCTTACTGTGTCCAATCTTGCCACTGGTGCAAAAGTTTCTCCAAAATCAATTCCTGGTTGTTGCGAGAAACCCTTTGCTACTAACCTTGCCTTGTACCTATCAATCTCACCTTTTTCATTGAGTTTGGTTTTATAAACCCACTTCACACCAATGGGTTTCTTATTCTTTGGCAGGTCAACTAGATCCCATGTATCATTTCTCTCAATGGAATCTATCTCTTCGTCCATAGCATTTACCCAATGCTCTTGTTTTACAGCCTCTTCATAAAACACAGGTTCACTAGCAATAAAAACATAATTGGTATTTGCATCCAATTCATCATAAATATCTGTCAATCTTCTAGTCTTTTTATTACTGTAATCAGATTCATTACCTGACTGCGGACTTGATGCTTCACCTCGAACTGAGTTTCTAGGTGTTCTTTCTGGAGTATTTGCTATTGGTGAAGATGCTACTGGATCTTGTTGTCCAATCAACTCCTCATCTTCTCCATCTTCTGGTTGGGGTATTGTAGCTCCCATACCCTTGTCTATGGTTCCATTCCATGACTCTTCCTCCTTGAACAAAACATCTCTGCTGAGAATAACCTTTTTGGTAATAGGGTTATACAGCTTGTAGGCTTTAGTTTGTTCACCATATCCAAGAAATATACATTTCTCACTCCTGTCGTCTAGCTTTTTTCTTAGCTGTTTAGGAACATGAGCATAAGCAACACAACCAAATACTCTGAAATGAGAAACATTACAAGTCATACCTGACCATGCTTTCTCTGGTACTCTGTTCTTCACAATTTTGGTGGGAGATCTGTTCATCACATGAACAGCACAAGCCACTGCGTCTCCCCAAAATTCATGGGACACATTTCTTCCTTTCAGCATGCTCCTTGCCATATTCATGATGGTTCTGTTCTTGCGTTCTGCAATACCATTCTGCTGAGGAGTATATCTTGTAGTGAATTGCCTCTTGATTCCATGATGCTTGCAGTAATCATGAAATTCCTTTAATTCATACTCTCCCCCTCCATCAGATCTCAATACTTTGAGTTGATAACCACTCTGTTTTTCAACCAAAGCCCTAAATTCCTTGAACTTGCCAAAAGTTTCAGACTTCTGACGAAGGAAATACACCCATGTTTTTCTACTGAAATCATCAATAAATGTAAGGAAATAATAGCTTCCACCAATCGATTGAGTTTGCATTGGTCCAACTAGATCAGTATGAATAAGTTCTAAAGGTGCATGTGCCCTTCGAGACATACCTTTAGGAAAGCTATCCCTGTGCTGCTTTGCAATGATGCAACACTCACAACTGCTTTCTGGCTCCTTCATAGGGGGCAATCCCTTTACCATCTCTTTCTGCTGCAAAAACTTGAGACCACCAAAGTGAAGATGTCCATATCTAAAATGCCATAGCCAATAATCATCTATGCAAGTGGCTTTTTGAGCAAAAGAGGTTACCTTGCTGCTGCAATTCATGACTAGTGGATACATCCTGTTCCTAGTCACTTGTATTTTGATGATCAAATGTCGATTTGGGTCATAAATTTCACAGTCTGATCCATCAAAGACAAGTTTGTACTTCTTTTCAGTGAGTTGCCCAATGCTAAGCAGATTATGCTTCAATCCTGGATCATAATAGACATCTGAGATTGTCTTTTGTTGGCCTTGTTTGGTCAGAATGTTGACCACTCCTTTTCCAAGAACTGGAACCACCTCATCCGTGCCAACTTTGACCTCTGTCCTCACTGATTCATCTAGGTCTGCAATTAGACCTCTGTCACCTGTCATATGGTTACTGCAGCCACTATCTAAAAGCCAAAGTCCCTTTGGGCTTTCGTGTGCAGCATGACATGTAAGAAATAACATATCATCTTTATCCTCAGAGGTATTAGTCACATTAGCATTATGATTTGCTTGATCAACCTTTTTCTTTTTGCATTGATGAGCATAATGCCCAAATTTATTGCAATAATAACACTGAATATTAGATTTATCTGACCTTTTTTTGTCGCAGTTTCCACCTTCATGGTTATGATGGTGATCTTGATCTCCATTGCCATTACTTCGGCCACTTCTGCCTCGTCCTCTTGATTCTCCTCTCCCTCTGCCTCTTCCTCTGCCTCTTGAGAATGAGACATGTGCTTTGAAAGCATTCTCATGAGAGGATTCTTCATTCCTGTTGAGTCTGGATTCAAATGAAAGTAAAGATCCGGTCAACTCATCTATAGAGAGAGTACTTAGATCTTTTGCTTCTTCAATCGCTGAAACTTTCGACTCAAATTTGTGGGGTAGGGATCTCAAAACCCTTTCAACCACCCTTTGATCTCCAATCTTTTCACCATAGATATTCAGCTGATTAACAATCCCCATGACTTTGGTCATGAAAGAGTCTACAGAGTCTGATTCTTTCATCTTCAGATCTTCAAAGTCTCTTCTTAGGTTTTGGAGTGTTGCTGTTTGAACCTTACCAGCACCTTGATAACTGGTCGCCAAGGTATCCCATGCTGCTTTGGCATGTAAAGATGCTGATATCTTTGGAAATACGCTGTTATCCAAAGCGTTCATTATGAGATGCAGTGCCTTTGCATCCTTCTTCCTATGCGCTCGCAGGACATCCTTCTCTGCGTTTGAAAGGGCCTGAAAAGCTGCATCATCTGCAGGTTCGGAATAGCCATACACGACATATTCCCATGCATCTTCTGACCTGAGATAAACCGCCATCCTCGTGGCCCATACATCATAGTCCTTTTTCCCTGTAAGAGGAGAAATCTGAGATTGATTGCTGCTAGAAGCCATAGACGCTGCGATGTCTTTCACTGGCTCTTATTCAAAATAATCTCCCTTCCTCTTTTTTTTTTTAAAAACAAATAATAATCCTCCCTCTTAAA
Organism: Larix kaempferi; assembly: GCA_027924585.1. Taxonomy (NCBI): domain Eukaryota; kingdom Viridiplantae; phylum Streptophyta; class Pinopsida; order Pinales; family Pinaceae; genus Larix; species Larix kaempferi. The sequence goes on along the minus strand of BSBM01000042.1, from coordinate 10,270,725 downwards.
CAAGTTTTGAAAAATATCTTCAAATATCTTCTTCTCTTGTAAAAAAGAAAAAATTCTTACTCAATAACTGCGTGAAAGTCAAAAAACAATCACATAAAGTAAAAACCTTTTTGCACTTGTCCAAAAAAGCCGCCTAATTCCAATTACCGCTCTTTGTCTTAAGGGAGAGGCCGCGGTGAAATCTCGAAAATTTACCTCGTATGTCTCCAAACTGCCGCGCTTTAGCCTATAGTATAGGCGCGATAGTTCCTAAAGTACCGCTCTGTGGACTATAGGGAGGGCGCGGTACTCCAAAAAAATATTTTCTTTAAATAATTTCTCCAAAAAAAAATAATTTCTTAAAAAAAAACTTACAAATTCTTCAAAGCTACGGCTTTGGCTTCTTCGGAAATTGATGCTACCAATTTGATCTTCTCCTATGCTCTGATACCAAACTGAAGGTTGGAGGCAGAAATAAAACAAAGATAATGCGGAATGAGCTACGGCTCTTCAATCTTTATTCATAAACGGAGATCAACTGATGTAATACAATCAAGAACGTAATGCGTATTTAAACACTTATGGAAAAACCCTAAAAGCTTTAACCTAGCTTTTGCATGCATGCAAAGCATGCTGTTGCATTTATTAACTAAACTTCTATTTAGTAACTCAAGTAAAAGCTAAAGCTAACTGAAGTAATTACTATTTCTAACAATAGTCAACTGTGATTGAGAGCCTACAAGGATGAGAGAGTTGTGGGTGATGCCACAAGCTTGCAGTCTAGAGTTAAAAAAATTATGCAGATAATTTAAATAAAAATTAATTGATCTGTGAAACAGATTTGCAAGTAATGACATGTGAGGGTACAAGGAAATGAACCATGGCAGGCCCTCTTGGTTTCCAAATTAGATGATGAGAACTGTAAGATTGAAGTGATAAGGCAAAGAATGGCATAACAAGATAAGATGTCTATGAGAACTATGGATTGCAAATTGATGATATTGTCGATATATTTGCAACCATTGAATTGTATGCAGTTGATGGAGGTGAAACGTTGTGTGATGTTTGGACCAAAAAAAGGACAAGGTTGATGTACAAATGAAACCATTGCACCAATAAATGGAGCAAGAATACACAGGAAGAGATGAGGCTGGAAATGACCGAGGACAAATATGAATATGGGAGGTTGTATGGATTTTGACCAATGGAGAGAGGAAGATACCCTAGAAAAAACACTTGCAATAGAGAAAAATATGGAAATTCACCAGGAGTGGAGACAGTGATTGGGTTGGACTTGGAAGAGAAGGTGCAGAATATAAAAGTTGGGATGTCAATAATCCATTGAGAAGAAAATTTGCAGAGGTTAAAGACAATTTGCAATAAGTTGTAGCATAGTATGTCGAAAAAGGAGTGAAGATAATGACATTTGGGGAGAACTTTGATAAAGAGTCATGGGACTAAGATGTTCCCCTAATCTGGTCTTGGATTTTATGTAGCAAGTAGAAATAGGATAAGGAAGAAGAAGGATCGAGGATGGATAAGGAAAAACAAATACATTGCTCAAGATTTTGGAGGAAGGAAATAATATTAATAATTGGCAGAGTGCTACCCCTAAATGTTTTGTGCATGGCAAAGGGAAAACCTATATCCAATGGAACTACAGAGCCTAAATCATAAACAGAAACCTTAATGGCTTTTCCATATTTTAAAGCATAATGTTTTGCAGAAATCATAGTCTTCTGAAATGGTGTCTAGCATAAGACATTGTAAAAACACTTGACAACACTAACAATGAAACTACATTTTATTTCCATTGGGAAATCAAAGACATAGTAGGTTTGATGAGAGCATAAGATATATATAGAGAGAGACCATTGTCCAAATAACAAATAGAAACACAGAACCACCTTAGGCACAACTAAAACTGTAGGATTAATCGTACTCTAATGAGATAGTAGCTTACTTACCCAAATATATAATAGCTTATTCATTAAGAAAAGATAGCCTGAGACACGAGCAATGAAGGAAGGGAACCTCACGTCGAGCCCAAAGGCCAAAAAACCAAACACTATGGGGTTATCCTTCATATTGTAAAGAACAAACACTAGAGAGGTGCAAGAACCTAGTTATAAACCTGAGCATGGTAGATCTTCCTTTGACCCAAGATTTACCCTAACAGGGTAAGAAAAGATGCATTCCTCAGGAATTATTAAACTAAAATATAAGCCTAATGCACATTGAACCGTAAAAGTTCGCATTGAAATAAATACTGTGAGAATCATGAAAACCTCAGGGTTCAGTGACGGCCATGGAAATGACATTTGTAAGGAAACATTTATGGGGAAAATATCGAAGCAATGCCAATTTTTTCCCCACAAAGTTCAAAAGAAAGCACTTGAAGGGGCGAGAACGTAACTTACCTGAGCTTTGGATGTATATATTTCGCAAGAGATGACAGACTAGAGCAGAATTTGAAGGATTTGATATTCATCCAGAGAATGTTGCTTCAGGTTAAGCCTTGCCTAAATATCCTCCAAGTATGCAGAGACAAGGCTTTTGATTTATTTCCTTATTATATAGGTGTGGGATTTTGAAAAACTCCTTGGGAGCAAACAATGCTTCCTTTCCTACAAATTTAGTTTCCAGTGTTAGACTCGTGCTCTTCAACATATTTATCAATAAAATAACTTGGGAAAGGCAAAGAAATCATAGATGAAGAATTTACAAATGTTGGAATGTCCTATTTATCTGAATTAAAAAGAGGAAAATCAAGTGTTTTGATGTCATTACCTCCCTCGGCGATCTTGGTTTCAAGTATAGGAAGATTCGCTACTTCAAATTCAAATACCCTTGCCAACAACACTCTCATCGACCTCGCCTACTCATAGTCTCATCAACTGCACTTAATACAACATCTATACATCGCAACCTTCTCTGACCAGATGACAGAAATTGATGCCAATGTTGATCAGTTCCAGAGAATTGTTTTTATTTCTGTTTTATTTCCGAGAAATATGAGCACCAAAAATCATTCAAATATATAATTTAAAATTTATCCCAATGTTTTTTATAGGGAAATTTAGCCCATTTATTTTATGCGGGGTGGATATGATTTCCTCCTCTCTTTTTCAAAGGTAGAGAGAAATCCAATACTAAATTAGGTAAATTTAAGATTTAATGTTGATGGATTAGTTTATACATTCAATTTGATTGTGGAGATTCATTTAGATTGTTGTCACCTAGTTTTCTTTGGAAGTGGTGTAGAAGCACTATGTTACATTGCATTTTGTCACCTAGTTTTCCAAGTTTTATAGCAATTTCGATACCTATGCCATATTGCATTTTGTTTTTACATTCCCATTTAAATTCCATGTGTGAATTTGTATAAAAAACATAAACCCATATTCTTATTGTCTTCATTTGAAATAGTGCTTTTTTAATAAATTATAAGGAAAAGAAGGATCAAAAGAAAACATTATGGGATCTATAAAGACAATAATCAATACATCATATTTATATTAACATAATAATAACTAGGAAAATAGCGGAATGCTTAGAGTCATCAGATAACATTTTAACTTTGTGTTTGTGTGTAAGTGATAGAATAAAGGGACCTCCATCAATTAAAGCCTCCGTATTTGCAAGGGATATGTTCTTCCTTGCTTTTATTCTTTCAACAATCAGCTATATACAAACAAGAAACATGAAAAGAAGTTTAGTAATTACTCTTAAGAATTGTTGCAACTAGGGTTTGGTAGTTGGCTTCTCATGATTATCTTGGCGGCCATGGATCCTTCCATAGTTGTTCTCCTTCTTCTCCCCTGAGTTCGCTCCTGTTTTGGCTGACTGAAGGGGTTTTTTTTTCCACTTTGGATCGTTCACGGCGCCTTGGCGCGGTGACCCATTGGGTAGCGAGTTTCTTTTGCTGCCCAGTGCCAGTGGCAGCGGTCTTTGCAAAGAGAGGATTTGTTCCGAGGCTGTGCATTCTTGGTTGAGTGTTTTCGGTGGCAGCATAAGTCGGTAGAGCTACGAGCTCCAATTCCTTCTTTGGTGTTGGCAGAACCCAGAAGGATGCTACGCATTGGGGCTTTTTGGTCCATGGATCGTCGAGGATGGCGGAAAATTGTCTGCACTGATGGAAGACTCCTTCATGGCGACGACTGTTTTCTTGCAGGGGAGCCACTTTTGTGTGTTCATCGAGGATGGTGGGCGAGATTGTTGTGACGGTATACCCTTACACAACACGATGGCGGTTGCTTCCAGTGTTTGTCGAGGCTAGCAGGCGATTGGCTATGAAGGCAGACCCTTGCTCAACATGGTGGTGGCTGCTTCTATGGGGAGCCATAGTTGTGGGTTGTCGAGGGGCACTCATTCGGTGGTATGGGGTTTTAATCTTTTCAAAGGCTAGTGGCTTTGTTTCTTTCTCAAGGTTTCTGGAAAACATTTTCTTTACCTTGTTTCTTTCACCTTTTATCTACGGCATTTTTTCTGTTGGTCATTTTTTCCTTTTTCCTTGTATGAGAGCCATTCATGGCTGCCTGGATTTAGGTTTTTATATGTACTATTTTTTTCTCTGAGGTGCCTTAGTACCTACTTTTTACTTGTATGAAGCTGAAAAGCTTGTAGTAGACTTCTTGCATTTATTGGTACTGTTTAGCAGCATATACACTCTTCAAGAGTGAAGAAGATCCAATGTAATTTTGTACTCGTAAGATGAAATAAAATTATGCTTTTTTGTCAAGGAAAAAAAAATTACAAACAAGAAACATGGATTTTTAGATTGGCTATATAACACACTTTTTTGCTAAGTTCTGAAACTGCAACCCTACTTTCATGCTAAGTTCTAAAACTGCATCTCTACTTTCAAACGATTTTGTAGATTTATGCCGAGTGACACATGGGATATCTTATGAGTCTATCTACAGTGTTATAATATACTAAATTTCAACACTACAAATGGATTTACGAAATTTTAACACTACAAATGGATTTAGAGACCCCGTAGAATTTAACACTACAAATGGATTCAAAGACCAGTGTTAAAATTTAGTAAATCGTAATAATTCATTATCAAAATTATAATTTTCCATTGTCAAATGACATAATTAATGTCACTTGGGTCTCTAAATCCATCTATAATGTTACAATTTACTAAATTTTAACACTATAGATGGATTTAGAGACCCCTTTTAAGGGGATCTCTGAATCCATCTGCAATGTTAAAATTTAGTACATTGTACAAATTCATTGTCGATGTGACAAAACTAAAAATAACTAGCATAAATAACTAATTATTATTCTTAGTCGTTGTTAGCTGGTCATATTTGTATTCCTGTCACTAAATTAGTCGTTTATGTTAGTTATTTTTATTTTAGTCACTTGTTATCTAGTCATATATTTTATCATGTGACTAAATTAGTCGTTTATCTTAGTCGCTTTTAGTTGACTCACTTAAAATTGCTCAATTTTGGTCTCTTATCCCTGGAACAAACTGTGGTGACTAACTTTTTTAGTCGCCTAGTCACTTATCTCTCATTTTGTACTAGTGTATGGTAGAACTATGATAAAATACACCAAGACCTCTTCACAATGATTAGTTGTTATGGATAATGTTTCTAGAATACCTGGGGTTGCTCGTCTTTCCTTTCTTCTATTGGAAAGTGAGAAATTATGCCACAAACTTGTGAACATCCATTTTAAGTCCATCTGAAGAAAAATAAATTTCGATCTTGTGGTAACCTTTTAGAAATCATGCATTCCTTATAGGAGAAATTTCTACTTTGATTTGTGAACTCTTACATAAATATATGCGATCTATATACCAAGGTGATCATTCTTTGACAAAAATTTATGTGAAGCACTAGGGTGCCATTCTTCTTGTTGAATGAACTTCGATGCCTTTTTTACCTACTTCCATTCTAGCCTTTCTCCTTCCAACCAATCAACTTGTCAAATTAAAATATCATAAAATAAAGATTCATTGTTTTCTTCTAAAGTTCATATGCCACTACATGTTGTTTCCATTTCTTTGCGATGATTTTAAAGTCGCGAACTACCATATTTGTAACCCATTTTTATTGATATTATGATGATAGACACTTTTCTCATAAGTGCTTTAAAATCAACATCTATTTTTACCATGAAGTGTCTTCCTACTAGGCAACAGTGTACCATTACATAACTTGATTTAGTATGGCCAACATTTCCTTCTCATAAATTTCTTTCAGTTAATTTTTTAAAGTTGATGTCTTTCAAAGGAAAGGGGCCTTCGTTCATCCATAGAAACTCCACCAACACCATTCTATGTGGAATCAAACTACATGATAATGTTTTTTGTGAATTAAGATGCATCTAGGAACATATTTCTACACATATCCTCCTTAAGTTTTTCAAAATCTAGGGTTTCTTCTTGAGTCCAAGAAAATGAATCCTTATTCAGCAAAATTGTTAGAGATGATATTATTCAACCTTAATTCATAACAAACCTGTAGTAATAACTTTCCCATTCAATGTTAGATTTTGAGCATTAATTCAATATGATCTAAGATCTTATCTGAGAGAATAACAAGTACAACATATCAATCACAGGAGACAAGCACAAGAGACAGTATAAATAGAGTTTCCTCGAGGAAAACCAAGAATGTGAAAAACCCCACAACTTCCTCAGAGATAGAAAGAGAAATGATACAAAACCCAAGTACAAGAGATAGTCTCCTTAGCAGCTTGTCATCCTCCACTAGTGCGCATCACTCAAGTGAGAGAATAGATGAGTAAGTGAATGATCAAATAGAGTGACATCCTCACTCTATTTTTACATTGACTTGACTTGCCTAATAACCTAACAGGGCCGACTTCTCTATGAGAGTCTAATAACCAAGGAAAATTTTAGGAACCCCCCCCAAATTTATATGTATAAAAAATGGGCGAATCTCCCCAATATATAGGAAAATTTGAAGGCGATTATATCAATAATATAATATGCATATATAATTTTTTGGCAAATCTTTCATTTTATTATATAATTCTATAAAATATTGGTGAATCTTTCATTTTATTATATAATTCTATAAAATATTGACGAATCTTTCACTAAATTATAAGATATTGTAAAATCTTGGCAAATATTTCACTGCATTATAAAAAAAAGTAAAAATTGGCGAATCTTTCACTGATTTATAAAATATTGTAAAATTTTGGCGAATCTTTTGCCAAGAAGAATCACAATCTCTTTGATTCCTAAGAAATCACAATTCAGTGTGCTTTCACTTTTCCTTGTGTTGAAATATTGTAACTTCAAAGAATATTATATTTGTATATTATTTATTCCGGAGATGTTCCATACCTCCGATGTGATTATACTATAAATCCGGAGATGTTTACTCCTCCGAGTTGGGTGTGGTAACTAGGGTTATTAGACCCACCATGTGGGGGGTCGGCCCAGTCAGTTATAATGGGGTATTTAACCTAATGGTTAAATACGAGCCTACATGTACTTGTGTAAAATACATATCAGAGTAGTGTATAAATAGAGGAGGTGTGTTCCTCATTTGATACACTCACACACTTGAGGATAGCGCACTTGTGGAGGAGAGGTCTGCTATTGTAGAGGAGGAGATCATGTCTCAGGGTTTCATCTTTGTATATTGTTGGTCATCTATATTGAGGAAGCTTTGCTGGGTTTTCTACCCCATGAGGGTTTCCCAGGATAAATCTCTGTCTCTTGTGTTTATGCTGTGCTTGTTGTTTCTTCAGTGATCCTGTATATGCTATTATTTTGAAATGGAATGTAATGCTGCTATTTTATGTCTTAGCATATTGAATTTTAACACCTTGTAATAGGTTTCTCTTCATATTATTTGATTCACAGGAGACCCATCCTAGTCTTCGAAGGAAAACACATTTTCATTTTCAAAATCACTTATTCCTGTTAGTATAAATTTCATTGTATTATTGCTTTCAGTAGATAAATTTCTTAGACACTTGAATTATTATAGTTTGGGATTATGACAATATTTTTTTATCTCCTCAAAAGACTACTAGAGGATGCATGATTTATATGATCATGACTCAAAGTCTCAAACTCTTTGTCAAACAAACTCACTAATATACTTCCTATAAATGCATTTTTAAGTTGTAATGGAAAATTCCTAACAAGTATTTTTAATGACCATCTATCACATTTTTAATTTTTCATAGTCCCATTCTTATGAATCTATGTATGAGATTCTTAAACCTTGAACAAATATTTGGATGTGAGGATGGTATGTAGAACAATAAGAGTGAAAATTAAAAGATCTTGTTGAAGACTTTGTGTTATTGTTGCATGGTCCTATTCTCAGGTACTCTCTACATTTTTCAATGGAAGGTGATAATCCATGACATATATTCAAACTTATTTTTTTTAAAATTGGCATATGAAGTTAAGGGAAATAAAAAAAGCTTCTTTCTATCACTAAAAGTAGAGTCTAGATGTGTTATGTTGTAATAGAATTGAGATTGAAAACTCTCATTACGTTTCTTGGTTTAACTTTATTTACATCTATTTAGTATTCACTAGAAAAGTATATGGTGAGAACATTCCCTTTGATAGACGAATCAAGGAGAAATGCCTTTTAAAAAACAAGAGGGAATGCCTTTTGATTTCCAAATATAAGCAAATTATCAACATTGATGAACGTCTCCCCTTAGTCAAGTAAAGGTGTCAACAAGCATCACAACCAACACTTGTTCATGATGGCATACATCAATACAATTAAAAAACAACAGTATAGAAAAACATGTATGATTTTCTGGCAACCCAAGCCAAACACCAAAGTGCATCTTTTATGGTACATTTCTTATGTGCATCATTTAAGTGTATCATTAATGTTTTTCCAATTATGTTGCATTACTTATGTATGCCTTTTGAAATTGGGCATCAATGCATATATGTATTGCTTGATTCTATCACTTATGGTGTATTGATTAAGTGTGTTGCTTTGGTGCATCACTTATGTGTGTCACTTGCGTCACTTATGGTGTGTCACTCTAATGCATCACTTATGTGTGTCGCTTATGGGGTATAACTTAGTTGTCTTACTTGTGGTGCAACACTTATTGTTCATTGTTTATGGTGTATCTTAATTCAAACTAATCATGGTGTGTCTCTTGAGAGCGTCACTTATTATGTGTGACTAGGTCACTTATATGTGTTGTGTATAGTGCATCACTTATATGTGTTGTTTACATGCTTTGCTAATGTTAGTCACATACGTGTGGCATTCTTCTAATTAATGGGGAAAGTGATTTCATATATTTGAATATGTAGAACTCATGAAGATATTTTTAGTGAGTTGTTGTGAGCCTCAATTAGAGTTCAAAGTGACGTAAGGATGTTAGGATGCATCTAATGATACCAATATGGACGTAAGGATGTAATTATGGACTCCATTAGGGACTCAACTACGTAGGAAAGGTATGCTCTAGGATACGAAGTGGAACAAAAATAGTATGCATGATAAGGCAAGGATTAGAAAAAGAGGTATAAATGGTACTCCCCAAAACCATCATCCTTTTTGCAACACAAATACCTCAAAAAAAAAAAAAAAAAAACACACTAAATTAAAATGCAACATCAAATGTTACAACCTTGTTTTACAATAATAAGTAATTAAAACTTAAAATTGCAATTTCCATTTTAAAAACCCAATAACCACAATAACAACCTTAGATGTATAAACAACTAACATATCATTGCAATAAGTACATGAAATGTCTTTAAAATTTTATGTTAAAATGCATGCAATCTCTAAAATCTATTGAGGGGATTTGTTTGAAAAAAAACACAATGATCGCAACCCTTTCACTTAGAGCTTCATGTAAAGTTTTTATAAAACTATGATGAAGGTAACCCAAACTTATAAAGGTAAACCATGGGGACGTTGCTGGGTAAACTTATAAAGGTAAACCATGGGGGCATTGCCGGGTAAACTTTGATGTATTCATTGCTACCAACTAGCAATGAATAAAACTCAACCCAATTTTAAGACTTGGAGTTACATATACATCATATTGTAAGGACTATAATGTATCTTCTTGCACATTGTAGGATATATTTTCACTTTTATGTGCTAGAGTACCCTACAATGATTACATGCTACCAACTAGCAATAAATACAACCCAACCCAATTTTAAGACTTAGAGTTACATATACATCATATTACAGGTTAGATTTTCACTTTTATTCCCTAGAGTACCTACAATGATTGCATGCTACCAACTAGCACTTAGTACAACCCAATCCAATATTAAGACTTATACATATACATTATATTTAATTTAATATTAATTTATATATAATTACATATACATTATAATGAAAAGAAATAGAAAAAAAATGTAAAATGAGATTATTTTTTTATAAATTTAATCTCAATTTAACAAATTCAATCAACATATATAATGATGAGTATTTTATATTCTTAAAATTTAAAATTAATTATTCTACCCATATCAAATACTCACTTTCCCACCAATATATGACCATATCAATTCCTCACATTGGCTATGTACTTTTGACATAATCAATGTTAACATACTAGGATAATAATTAATAAACTAATGTTGGTAGAGAGTCTTGTCCCAGGTATCACTTGTTAGAATAGGCGAGCTAAAGACTGTGCATGTCTGAACGCGAAATGACCTTTACACCATTCAGTTATTGTCTGATAACCACGAGCATCCTCCACGTCAATCTTCCTCTAGTAATATCAGGGACACATCATTGCCATGCCATAGCTTTTGAAGTTCAAAAACTGATATTTATTCAAATGGAAGAAAAAGACAGTGGGGAAGACAAATAAAGTTACAGATTGTAAACAAAACGTTCAAGAATCTCCAATAATGGTATAGATCACAGTAAGATCAAAGCCCCAAAATATCATTACATTGATAAACATAGGTTTTGATAAACAGAGTTTCAATACTCCAAAAGCCTCTTCCCGTAGGAGTATTTCCCCCACCTTACATTTCAAGTTTACAATATATAATTCTTGGATCATTAATATTGAGATAAACAAGTTTTGGAGTTCAAATCCTCTTCTAACTAACATAAATAACTATAACAACATTGTAGGATCTACTAATTGACAAATAAGATACTAATAGACTCCAGATCCTGCTTTTTAGGGTTTCAGTTTTGATCATCAAGAGATGTCGAAATTGAAGATGGCATTCAGTAATAGGTGTAGATATTTCTAAGACTTCTCTTTCATATCAATTTTGAAGTCAATCCTACCATGTTGGCACCTTATTGAATCAAAACTTGCAAAATTTTAGGTCCTTCTGTAAGTCTGGTAGCATTTTGGCTATTTTCTATTTTGATAGGCTCTATGAGAGTTTTGTAGCAGCCTATCTTCAGAATTACATAATAAACATGCTACCTCTGGATGGTGTAAAGTTATTGGAAGAACCCTGAGAAGAAACCTGTAGGTAGGAGACACTAATCAAGTCTGCATTCTCCTCGAGACCACACTTGACAAAATCACCATATCATGAATATTTCAAACCACTTGCTTTAGAGTAAGCTTTGACACATTTCAAGTAGCTTCTTCATAAACTCTACCAGGAGATTAAGTTTGAGGAAGAGGGCTAGCAATACTACTATCCTTTGTGTATAAGTGCATGTTATGACTAGAACTATATTTATGAAGAAAACCCACAGCAAAATATTGATCCAAACATCAATCTCATACCAAAACTCATGAAAAGAAAGGTTGATACGATTACCATAGCCACTCCATCATTGAAACAATAAACCCTACATACAACTTTCAATTATACAAAGGATTCTAGGCAATGCGATCAATAGCTCTGTATACTTGAAACTTGGCACTCGAACAACTTTAAACGTTGTATTCTTTTGTGACAATCTTGGCAATGAGTGTTTTTGTGCCTTTGACTTTGTAACTAGTCGTCCATGCTCAGAAATTAAGCAGTCATTGTTTGACTGATTAGCCTCAAGTAAATTTTTGAAAACCCCCCAATATCTATTCCCCTATTACAAAGTTTTCATAATTTAGTATAAATTTGAAAAGAACTTGTAAATTTGACTTATTAGCCTCAAGTAAATTTTTGAAAACCTCCCAATATCTATTCCCTTATTGCAAAGTTTTCATAATTTAGTATAAATTTGAAAAGAACTTGTCAATTTCACTGATTAGCTTCAAGTAAATTTTTGAAAAACTCCCAATATCTATTCCCTTATTGCAAAGTTTTCATAATTTAGTATGAATTTGAAAAGAACTTGTAAAATCATAGGCAGGGAAAAAATGTGTAGAAGGCCCATTGGCTGAATTCTTCTTGTCACCTGACTCCTTGAATATCATTTAGTGCCCAATGCTATAGCAGTTGCAGTCCATGGATATTTGAAAGAGCATCTCATACCTTTGGTAAGCATACATCAATTGCATTTCTAACATCAATCAAATCGCCAAGTAATAACACAAAAGGGAGAGAAGTAATGCCCCTCGTAACATCGCTTGCAAATGGGAAAATGAAAAATTCAACAATGCACAACGCCATAGATAGGGTAAAATCAAACGATGAAAGAGCACTTGCTTTACAACATAAGATTAAATTATTCATCTTATGTCTCCAAACCAGAAGCAGGAGCACAAGAACGGATGAAACTGCAACACCAAAATTTCCCTGAACTCCATCTATGATGCACTTGGTCTATCCCAATGGCTACTCAAAGCAAGTGTACTTCTTATGATGACAACTTGGGCATTTTTGCATTGCTGACAATGATAAGCATGAACGATCTCAGCAATTCCCATCTAGTGGCACATTTTGTAGTTTATATCTCAGTGATCTTCGACATTTGGACTTAGGCTGGAGAGTTTAGATGATAGCTTCGATATTTAATTGCATTTCAACACTTGGAACTTCGATTTGGATGAAACTATGAATACTTGCAAGCCACCAGTGAATGATTTTGATGCGTTGGATTTAAGGAGTAGTTAGATGCTTGTATGGAAGTTGCATGGATCTACCACTCGGCACTCAAGTTGATATCCTCATACCTATGACATTTGGTGGATAACACTTTCATGGGTAGGCTCTGACCTCGACACCTAGGTGTACAGAGACTTAATGGGCTCGGCGCTTAGATACATAGAGATTCAAGCCCTTACTTGGTGACAATCATTTGAGTATGCAGCGTACCTTCCCTTGGTCTTCCTATTAGCGGCTGGATATGCAGTATGTACTTCAATATATCCCATGGATTAGCTTCATTTACCAATCCAATGCCAATTGGTCCAAACTCGATTTTCTAAGGAAAACAGAACGCAAAACTACAAATACAGCGCATCAATAGAAATCCCATTTTAAACATACATGTTCATTGATTCATTCCTGTGTTCAACATTTACATAAATACATAACTACAGCTTGGAGAACCAGCTAGGGTATGATCACGTGGAGAGTGGAGAACCAGCCAGGGTTTACCAAATCAAGTGGAGAGGCGAGAACCAGCCAGGGTTTACCAAATGAAGTGGAGAGGCGAGAACCAGCCAGGGTTTAGGGGCAGAGACAATGAGGAATAAATAAAAATCATGAATGGAGAACCAGCCAGGGTTTACTAGATCAAGTGGAAAGTCGAGAACCAACCATGGTTTAGGGGCAGAGGCCGTGAGGAATAAAAAAAAATGGATCCATTATGGGTGGTTTACTAACCTGGATCAGGTCGTTTGTTGATTGCTTGCTCAAGGACCCAAAATTCGTCTATTCATTGCTTGCTCAAACACCCAAAATTCTGAGATCTGGCCAATGCTCCACAGTTCCGAAATCCTGCTCCTACTCCACAGTTCTGAAACCCAAAATCCTGCTCCATAGTTCTGAAATCCTGAAATGTGAAAAAACCCAAAATATTTTTAGCTATGATAAAAATCAAAATCGAAAACAACATATATAGGCAATTTAAAACTGAAAATAGATTTCAATCCATAAGAAATTACCCAAAACCTGGATTTCCATGATCACCGGAGGGTGAATTTACCAAAAACCTAGATTTCCATGATCACCTAAGGGCGAATTTACCTCGGGAAACTGCCATTTCTATAAATTTGGGCGAATTAGAGTGAGGTGGTTATTTTAGTGGGTGATGGGAGCTTGAAATCATATCTGAGAGGGGCGAAATAGTTCAATTTAGTGGCTCCTCTATATATTTTATTGGGATAATGTATCATTTAATAAAAATAAATACATAAAAATGGGGCTAATCATAGTAAATGCTAGTTTAATAAAAAAATAGCCCACTAAAAAATTAAAACCCCTAAATTTAGCCCATGGGCTAAGAGTAGCCCCTAAAATTTTCCCTACTAATAACCCATGGTAACTCAACTTAGGGCTAACCCCAAACTTGGTGGTCTAATAACTCATCATATATAAGTTATGACACTTGCGACACTTGTAAATACAAATGACGACACTTCCGTACAGAGGAATAATAACCTCTTTGCAGGTATACAATATACATTTATGAAATACATTCTGAAGTTACATATACATCAACACTCCCTCTTAACTAGGAAGGTATTTCTCGACACAGGTCTTCTAGCACAAGTCTTCTTCTTTGGATCATCATCATCGTCACTGTTGCTATCTCAATCAATCTCCAATCTACTCGTCATAGGAAGTTCTACAAAGCAAGCCCTTTTTCATGCTGGTTGTAGGCCTAGCCTCCATGTAGGTCTTCATCATATATGCGAGCAATCCATTAAGTAAGTATACCTCAGGACTGATTACAATGCCTCTACAAAACCTGCAAGATCTCCCAGGACTGATTTCACTGCCTCTGCGAAACCTGCAAGAGCATCTCAGGATTGATTATATGCCTCTGCAAAACCTGTGTACCATACTGAAACCTCATCGTCTTCAGATCACCTCATAGTCCATGGAGCACAACCCATATGCACACACATCACAACACTTACACTCACCGACATGGAAGGACATTCCTCTGACCATTTGGGAAAGGCTCAACACTTACATCAACGACCATGGAAGGAATTTCCTTTAACCATGTCGGAAAGGCTACAACAATTTCATCATGACCATGGAAGGACTTTCCTATGACCATGTGGGAACAACTCGACAATTACATCACGACCATGGAAGGACTTTCTTTTGACCATGTTGGAAAAGCACCGGCAATTACATCACAACCAAGGAAGGACTTTCCTCTGACCATGTCGGAAATTCCATGCCCAACCCTTACATCTCACCATGGAAGGACTTTCCTCTAACCATGTGAGAATGGCCCAGCCCTTACAACTTACCATGGGAGGACTTTCCTACCACCATGGAAGAATGGCCCCAGCCCTTACATATACACCATAGGAGGACTTTCCTACCACTATGTGAGAATGGCTCGTGCGCATCTGTGTCTCCGGACTCATCACTTCCCCTTGGAAGGAATATCGATCTGAAGTACACCAAGTCTCTCTCTGAAGCACTCAAACTTCACTCTGGCCAGCAGCTTGGTCAACACATTAGCTATCCGCTCATCTGTTGCAACATATAGGAGCTTCACTGCTCCTCTCTGCACCATATCCCTGATATAGTGATATTTGATCTTAATTTTCTTCCACCTGTCATGGAACACTGGGTTCTTAGACAACTTCACACAACTCCGGTTTTCACAGAAGATATAGGTAGCATCCAAAGGAAGATCAAATAACTTAGACAGTAGCTTGCTAAGCCATATTGCCTCACAACTAGCTTAACAAGTTGCAACATACTCTGCTTCGGCTGTACTTAGTGCCACACGGGACTACTTCGTTCTAAACAAAGAGATCATACCGGATCCCATACTGAAGCAACACCCCGAAGTGCTCTTTCGATCAATGGCACTGCGTGCCCAATCTAAATCAACATAACCCTCTAGGTTAAACTTTTGATTCTCATCATACTTAAGCCCATAGTCAACTATACGCTTCAGGTACCTCATAATATGCTTGACAACAACCAGGTGAACACTTCTTGAATCCGTCAGGAACTGGCTCAATGTGTTCACAACAAATCAAATATCTGGTCTCGTGTTCGTCAGGTACATCAAGGACCTAATCATCTGAAGATACACTGTGACATCAACCCCAGCTCAAATGAAGCATCACAGAGAAGCTTCAAGTTCGATGCCATAGGTGTGGCCATTGCCTTGCAGTCCATCATCTCAAACCTCTTCAGGATCTCTACTGCATACTTCCCTTGTCAAAGGAAGATTCCATCTGCACTCTGCCACACCTCCATGCCTAGAAAGTAGTGAATCATCCCCATGTCCTTCATCTCCAACTTGGCATCAATCTTCAGCTTCGTGTCGGCAATCAATCTATCCTCACTTATCACAAATACGTCATCCACATATAATAGGAGTATCACTGGGCTGTCTTCCTCAGCCTTGTAGTAAAGGTTGGAATATGCTTTACACTTGGTAAAGCCCAAGCTGGATAGAAAGTTGTCTATCCTACCATACCAATTCCTAGCAGCTTTGTTCAATCCATACAAGGCTTTCTTCAATCTGCACACATATGACTCCCTGTCATGTGTCTCAAAACCAAGTGGCTACTCCACATACATTTCCTCATCAACTACACCATTCAAGAAAGCTATCTTGACATCTATCTAGTGTATCTCCCACTTCATCACTACAGCCAAAGCAAGTGCTATTCTGATGGAAGTGTATCTAGCTACAGGAGCAAATGTCTCTTCAGAATCTATCCCATCTTTCTCAGAGAAGCCACGAGCTACAAACCTTGCCTTGTATTTCTTTATGCTACCATCTGTAGCATGCTTGATCTTATAGATCCACTTGGAAGTCACCACAGACTTCTCTTCAGGTCTTGGGACCACATCCCAAACATCATTCTTCATGATCGATTGGTATTCCTCGAACATGGCATCCTTCCATTCTTTCTTTTCCATTGCTTCTTCATAACTGGAAGATTCTTTGTTCATAATATCACAGAGTAAGGAAACATAGCTGTTATGTGACCTAGTTCTTTTTCTTTCTCTGTGTTCTTCCTCTAAAATACCATACCTTTCTACATCTTGGAAGAGCTCTCTAGCCCATGTTGGTTTCCTCTTATGAGAGTTCTTCTCACAGGGTGGATCTACAGGTTCTTGTTGATCTTCTATCTCACGATGTTCTTCTGGAATAACTTCATTCATGGTGGTGTCTTGTGTTCTCGGTATTCTTGGTTCTTCATTGTCTTCAGTAGGTGTCCTCCTTGATTTGATGAATGCTAAGTCTTCATCAAAAGTTACATCCCTACTAATATCAATCTTCTTGAACCTTTCCTTCGAGCTTTCACTAGAACCCACAAAAATGCCCTTCTTTCCTGAAGGATCTAGATTTTTCCTCTTTTATTTCGAAATGTGTGTGTACACTGGACAGCGAGATATTTTGAGATGGCTAACTTTTGGCTTCTTCCCAGTGAACACTTCTTCTGGTGTTTTGTTGTCAAGTATTTTATGAGGTGTTCTGTTTTGGACATATACAGTTGTCCTTGCTGCTTCTACCCATAGGTGCATAGGTAGATCTTGGTCATGAAGCATTTCCCTATCTCCTTCCATGATAGTTCTATTCTTCCTTTCTGCAACCCCATTTTGTTGTGGATTGTAAGGAGTAGTCAACTCCCTCTTAATCCCTGAATCACTGCTTAGCTTCTTGAAGTCTCTTGAAGTAAATTTTCTACCATTGTTGGATCTGAAGATCTTGATCTTCTTATCAATTTGATTTTCTATCAAGGATTTGAATTCCTTGAACTTATCAAACACTTCATCTTTTTTCTTCAAGAAATAAACCCAAGTCTTCCTAAATAAATCATCAATGAAGCAAACATAATATACATATCCACTCAGAGAGCTGGAAGACATTGGACTGCATATATCAGAGTGGATAATCTCTAATATTCCTTTTGCTTTGCTTTCACTACTTGGAAATGTCTTGTTTGTGTTCTTTCCTTTTGCACATCCTTTGCAAATACCTAAATGCTTTGACTAGATTTCAAAAAGACCCTCTACTACTTTCCTTGCTATTGGAAGTGCTCTATAGTGCACATGAGCAAGCCTTCTGTGCCAAAGTTCACTCGGCTCCATGCATTCATGTACCAGGCATGTTTAGGTTTTTTCTTCAATTTGTATAATCCTCCCTCTTGCTCTCCAATCACCACTACATCATCAATGGTTTTACCTTTAGGCCACATGAGTACTTGGCCATCTACAAATGCAACTCTTATCCCCTTTGCATCCAAAGAAGATATGGAGAGAAGATTCTTCTTGAGACATGGAACATATAGTACATCTTTCATCTTCATAGGTTTTCCAGAGTATAGCTTATAGGAGGCTTCACCACTTCCTTTTATTAAATACTGGTAGTCATCCCCAAGTTTCACCTTATGGGGTGCTTCATGTTCAGATAGTTTCACAAAGGATACCTTGAATCTTGTCATATGTTTGGAATCCCCACTATCTATAAGCCAATCATTTCTTCCATGAGCAATAGTACCAGTGAGGGCAGAAATCAAAACATATTCTTCATCACTTGAAGAATCTTCACTTTCTTCCCTAGCCCTCTTCCTAGCTGGTTCATCATCCTCTGCAGTGTGAGCATGATGTCTTCTTTTGTTTCTTTTCTTCTTGTGAGAGCCATCTTTATTATTTCTGGGACAATCCCTGGAATAGTGTCCCTTCTCATCACATGTAAAACATCGAACATAGGACATATTTCTTCAAGGCTTGGGGTTACACCTGTGATTCTGATGGTGGTGCTTTTCTTTCTTACTATGATGATGCCCTTTCTTGTCATCATGCTTCTTGGAGTGTGCTGTGAGGGCTTGATCCTCATTCCCCATCTTCTCTTCTGGAGCTATAATTCGAGCTTCTTCCTGTGAGCATCCTTCCCACAGCCTGGTGAATGTGATAAGTTTCCTCCTAGCACAAATTCCTTGGATGAAGGAATCCCATGACCTAGGAAAACCATTAAGAGTGGTCATCACCACCTCTCCATTCTCTATATCTTCTCCCACAGCTTGAAGTTGTTCTTTTATCTCGGATACCCTTGAAAAGTAAGACTGTATGTTCTCCACATTCTGGATCTTGACATTCTTTAGTTGATTCCTCAAGGTCATCTTCTTATTTATGTTTTTCCCTTCAAATAGATTGGTCAAGGAATCAAACATCTCCTTAGGTGTCTTAAGAGATAACACATGTGGTATGAGATGGTATTTGATAGAACAGCAATGATTCTCTTAGCCTTGACCAAGTTCCTCTTATGTAAGGCCTTAGCCTCTTCTTCCTTTGGGACTGGAACCTCTTCACTTATGTAGGTGTCCAATTCATTTTCTTTGAGGATTAACCCAATCCTATACTTCCATGCTCAGAAGTTATCAACCCCTTCAAGCGTATCCTCAAGCTTGGTGTGGTGAGACATCTTAAAGAGTACTTCAAATGGAAATAGGAAAATTATTATGTCTTACCACTTGATTTGCTTAAAACTGGATCTAGAGCTGGATTAGGGTTTGTGAGAGAAACCCTAAAAATTCAAACTTTGAATTTCAACTTTCTAAAAGGATAGAAAGATGCACCTTGCTGAGATGGTCAAGCTAGTATACTCAGATTTTGAAATCTGCAAATTTTCACCCCTCAAAATTGCTCTTGAAACTTTCGGATTCACTCGACATGACCATGAATTAGGGTTTGATTTTCCTGAAGCTTCACCCAACCAAAAATATCGATCCAAATCTCTAAACTTCAATTTTTCTGAGGAGATTCCAGATGTGGCCTCATATTTCAGAAATTCCAATTTTTGCAGAAACCCTAATTTTTAGGTCAAAAAATGAAAATGCTCAGAATTGAAATTTGTCTCGATAGAAAGATGCTCCCTTGCTAGGAGAGTCAATCTAACCTCCTTCCTTCGAATATGGTGGAGAGAAACCCAAAAATCAAGAAGCCCTAGCTTCCGCAGCTGCAGAGTGTCTTCTTCTGAGGTTAGCTCTGATACCATGTTAGATTTTGAGCATTATTTCAATACGATCTAGGATCTTATCTGAGAGAATAACAAGTATGGAATATCAATCACAAGAGACAATAGACATAGAGTTTCCTCGGGGAAAACCAAGAAGGTGAAAAACCCCGCAACTTCCTCAGAGATAGAAAGAGCAATGATACAAAACCCAAGTACAAGAGATAGCCTCTTTAGCAGCTTCTCCTCCTCCACTAGTGCGCATCAGTCAAGTGAGAGAATAGATCAGTAAGTGAATGATCAAATAGAGTGACACCCTCACTCTATATATACACTGACTTGACTTGCCTAATAACCTAACGGGGCCGACTTCCCTATGAGAGTCTAATAACCCATGGTAACTCAACTTAGGGCTGACCTCACACTTGGTGGTCTAATAACCCATCATATATAAGTTAAGACACTTGCGACACTTGTAAATACAAATGAAGACACTTCCGTACATAGGAATAATAACCTCTCTGTAGGTATACAATATACATATATGAAATAGATTCTGAAGTTACATATACATCAACATTCAAAGCATCCTTTAATAATATTTGAGGTTCTGGTAATTTGTAGTTTCGTTATAGATTTGATTTTGTTAGGCTTCACTTTGATGCCTTTATTAGATATAATATAACTCATACAATTCACTCTGTGAACACTAAAGGCACACTCGAGAGGATTTTCATATAGATTTTTTTTCCTCCTATAATTTTTAGACTATGCCAACATCTTGTACATGCTAATCCATAGATTTTATTATGGATTGGATTTATTATCGATTACTCTTCTATAAACTAGCATAAGCACTTAACTTTTGGCCAACAAACACCAATAGATCACAAGTCAAGTGTCACGAACAAGTTATCTATTACTTGTTCTCTATGCTTAGTTGTAATCGCCAGTTGTTTGTTACATTCATTGGTTAAATAGGTCATCTGTCACTACTTATTATCCATGCATTAACTACGACTTATTTTTTATATTTCTTTTTTTTATAATTTTTTATTTGTAATTTTGAACGATGACCATAAAATCAATCTGGACAGTACACTTATTCCATCCTCCTTCAATCTAGGAAAATCATAGATGGTAATCCACCCCAAATTCTAAGATATAAAAACCTATCGGTGTAAAATAGCAACCTGAATTTTTTGAGGAATGGATTGAAAATATAATTAATGAAGAATTTGAAATGTTTAAGGCGAATTAGTAAGGAGAAATGACACCACCAAAACATCATAATGTACTTAAGGTGTTGAACATTGTTTTGGTGATGTCTCCTTCACTCATACAAATGTTATGATACCCTAAACTTAATAAATAAAATTTCTCATTATATTTCATCTAATAATTTACTTATTAATGATAGGAATATGAAAATGATCTAAACTCTCTATAATCTAGGAACCATGTGCCATAATTTTTTGAATTGTTCACCATTGATGAGGAGAACAACTTTGGATATGTTGAATGATGCTAACTTTTAATGTTTAGTAAACTATGTGCTCAATATCACTATTTTGTGTAATGGGGTACCTATAAGGTATAATAACTGAAGGAAAGATTCTTGATTGCAATTAAGTACCACGATCTTTAAATATCTAGAAATGGATGGCTATAATTCTTTGAAAATTCGAGGGAATAGAGAGTTTAGGTTTTTGAGATTTATTGAGAATAATTATACAGTTACACCATAGTATCCATTTTTTACTTGTTTTTCTATATTGTTAAACATTATTACTTTATATGATTTCCTTTAAATATCACTGAGTTCAATTATGAAGATCAAATGAAAATGAAAAATAACTTATGCACAAGGACAAGTTCAAATCTTATTTAATATTGTGATAATACACTTTTAGAGCTTGGAGACATTCATTCGGCGTACAATTGCAGTTTTGTACCTTATTGCTTCTCCTAAAATGGATTTCTATTTAGCACAATGTCGGACTTCATCAATAGAAAATCCAATATTCTTAAATGTTTTATGAAACTTTATAATTTTATAATTAATTAAATGGTGAATCTTCAATTATCTATAAAAAAAAACGATATGTATTTCACATTATAAAAAGAAATGACGAAAAGTAGATACTAGCACCTTTTTTAAACCCAAATTAATATAAATAGAGAATAAGCAAAAACAAAAAAAACAAAAATAAAATTAGTCTACTTTAATGGAGTAGTTTAATTAATTTTTACATGAAAAACATCCATTATTGTAGGGATAGGTTACAAGTTAATTAATGTCAATGATGTGCAAGTTAATGTTAATTGCTTTTATTGATAGTTATAACTATTTGTTTTTTTCCCCCGAAAAGAAAGCATACTATTGTTATTCAATACTGAATCAAATAGTACATGATATCAACATTCAAGTGTTGTTTTCTAGAAAATCTCTCATTTGAAGAGGCTTCCGATATTTCCAAACATACAAAAAGAGAAAACCATCATCCTTAAGTAAAAAAGAGCACATTACAAAATCAGTCTAGGAAATATAGAGTGCCAGAGTCTATCAACTAGTTCTCCCAAAACTCATCCCAGTATAAATAGTCATCCTCGCCCTCCAATGCTAAATTTGAAAGTTGATCTACTTCATCATTAAATTCTCTGAAAATATGTTCCAGAGACATTGATCTAAAAGTACTAAGTTCACCCTTCACTCTATTGCACCAACTGTCTATGTTTAAGACTTTGAGGTCAAACTCCCCACGAGCCCATTTAATGCTAACTCTCGAATCCCCAAAAATATTCACGTTCACTAATCCAAATAGATTAGCCACATGAGAGACACAACATAAAGCTAGTAATTCCGCCTTCATATTTGTACCTTTGACACATTTTAGATGGAGTGTGTAATAATGACATTGATTTATAAAAATCACCCCACCTGCTCCACAGCTTCCCAAATTACCTGCCCCATCGAAAAATAATGTAGTATCTATTACAATATGATGTAAATTCCCAACATTCCACTGAACAGGAAATTTCATCTCCTTCTTATAATTTGGATAATGTGAGAGAATAATATTAAAAGTGCCATCCAAATTAGGTTGGAGATCCTCAAAAGTAGACTTGTTTCTCACCAACCAAACCAACCAGCTGACGAAGACAGGAAATGTCGAGTGATCTTTACAATTCTTCATCCAAAATTTCAGACAGGATTCAACATTATAGCCATTCCACTTCTCAGTAATGCTGAATATCTGATAGAATTTCTCCCATAATTTCAGTGTGTAAGAACAATCAATGAAGAGATGTGTAGTAGATTCATAACTGCACTTCACAGATACATTGGCTAGGGCCAATCCAACCCATAAGTGAAAGATTATCCCAAGTCTTCAACTGATCCTGTAGCACAAACCGAATGAAACATTTAAGCTTTTGTCGCATATACCAATGCCAAATTTTCTTGTACCACCAATGATTGGGAAAAATACACCTTCGTTTATTAATACAATTGTAAGTAGTGCTAGTAATTACTCTACCTATAGATTCATTTCCACCCAAAACCACCACATCCTCCTCAGTTCCTAACTATACACCTGCAGCATTGAGACAGTGAATATATGTATCCCATTCATGAGCCACATTGAGTGGCAACTGTAAATCCTCAGCATTATACCAATAATCACTTTGATCATTTTTTACAATTGAATTTATAGTGACCAGACCTACCTCCTTCAAAACATATAATAAATCAAAAGAAAATATTTATATGTCTCTTTTAAACCAAGGATAGGATCAATACCTATAGAAACTTCATTGCCATTGCCAATTTTCCAATAGAGTTCAAAAGCAAGCCAACAATATACTTTCAAAAATCCATTCCATATTGGGGAGACCCCACGGACCTTCTTCCCGGGCTTCCTTAACCAGTGAGAGATCTTAGATTTAATATATTTATGGTGTATAACCTTTAACCAGAGAGAACTTCCAAAAATAGCTCTCCACAAACTTTTCAACCACAATGCTTCACTAAACACTGTCAAATCTTTTATCCCCCATCCTCCCAAAATAAATGGTAATGAAATCCTTTCCCAATCGATCATAGATAAACTAACTTCTTTCATCCAACCAGACCATAGAATATTAAAAAGAAGTCTTCTAAAAGAGTTGATCATAGAACATAGCACTGGGAGTAATGAGAACCAGTAAACCGGGGTCCCATTAGCACAGACTTAGCCAATGTAAGTTTCCCCCAAATAGACAAAAAACGATATGTCCAGTGAGAGATTCTAGATTCAAATCTTTTAAGCAGCCAATCCCAATCTTTCATCAAATAACCATTAGGCTTAAGATGAAATCTAAGATAGGTGAATCCCTCGAAAATCTTACAGCACTTATATGGCAGCATAGATTGAATATCTACCATTCTGCTTGCTTCAATAAGATTCTCAAATAGGCAAGATTTCTTCAAACTTATCCGCATACCTGAAGCCTTACATAAGAGGTTAATAATGTCATGATACAACCTCCATTCCTCCCCCAAATCACTACCAGCAAGTAATACATCATCTACAAAAAGGACTTGATTCAAATACAAGTCCTTGAAAATTTTTATACCTTTAATCTTACCTTCCAATTTTGCTTGTGTGATCAACCTACTGAATCCTTCAATCACCCAAAGAAATAGTAAAGGAGACATAGAACGACCCTGTCGAATGCCCCTGGAACAACTAAAGAAAGATGTTGTAGCACCATTAACAAGAATAGCAATACTCATAGTATTCACACATGCCATGATCCATTTTATAGCTAATGGTGGAACTCCGATTTGTATAAAGAATAACCTTAAAAAATACCAATTGACTTTGTCATATGCCTTCTCTAAATCCATTTTGAGAAAAATTGCTCTTTGCTTCTTACATTTAATAGAATGTAGTAACTCTTGTGTTATACCAACAGAATCATGGATTTGTCGATCTTGTAAAAAACTAGATTGTTCTGAAGAGATAAACTTAGAGAAAACAGGCTTGAGCCAACCAACAATGATCTTAGAAACAATTTTATATTCAAAGTTGCAAAGAGCAATAGGTCTGAAGTCTCCAAATGTCTTAAGCTCATTAATATTTGAAATGAGAGTGATAAAAGTAGAATTTAAGGCACCATAGATATATCCATGTATTCTTGTATACTCCACCATCCTCAAAATATCCTCACCCATAATATCAAAGAAATGCAGAAATAACTCAACTATCCATCCATCGGGGCCTAGACTTTTCTCTTCGGCAAAAAGTTTAAGAGTCCTTTCCACCTCTTCCAAAGTGACCTCCGAACATAAATCCTCAGCATCCTCAATCTCAAAGAACTTTGGATATAACCTTTCTACTTGTAATTGTGAAGATAAGTCATAGCATCTATCATCAGTATAGATATTACTAAATGCTTTTTAGCTAAAACCTGTAGATCCTATAATCCAGCCACTTCCTGACTCGCCTCATCTGACAATTTCGAAATGGTATTATTATTTCTTCTTGCCGAGGAAAAAGTATGAAAAAACCTTCTATTTTTATCACCATAATTCACCCACAAAGCCCTGCTTTTCAGGCACCATTCCTTCTCTTCTTTTAAAAATATGCTCTCTTTTTGAGTTTCCAAATTCTTAAGAAGCTCAAGTCCAATGCTATCTAAAGGCACATCCAAATAGAGAGACTATAGTTCCTACAACTATGTCTCCACCTCCAACAGCTTCTACCTGTCCAAACGTTTCCTTTTATGTATCTAATGTGTAACCTTTCTATTCAACACCTTCAACTTCACACAGAATAGGTCCACAGGATTTAGATCAAAATCACTATTTGTATTTAACCAAACATCTTTCACAAATAGTACAAATTATTCATTTGACAACCAAGAGCAGTCAAATTTGAAAGGATAATTATACTATGCAACACAATCCTCCAACTGCAAGAAGACAGACCAATTGTCTGAAATCTTGGTGTCACCCACCCAGGATCTGTACCGGTTACATGACTCCAGAAAAGTGGCTTTAACAAGAAATTTATCAAGTCTTTTATGGATACCTTCATGACCTCCTATGCCATTGGTCCATGTCGAAGTGAAGGTCCCTATACATACATCAATCAGATCGTTATTGATAAGAAACTCATAGAAGAAATTTTCCGAAACATCCAACTTAGCATTGGATCCCCAAATTTCCTATGCCATCCTAGTGAAATTAAGATCCCCAACAACTATAATATTCTCCATCATCAAGATCCTAGATGACTGCAACCCGAGCCAAAAAAAATCTCTATCTTTATAAGGGGCATAACAATTAAGAATAGTGAGATGGAAATCGTTTAATCTACAAGATCCCTCCATCAAAATACCCCAAGAGGTCTTATAAACTAAAAAGGAAAAAATCCTAGGATCCTAGGCCACCAACAGACCCCCTAACAGCCCATTCAAACCAACAACTGAAATTTCCCATCCAAGGAGAATCCCCACAATTTTAGAAATAGCAGTAACATCTTCACACATTGTTTCATGTTGTAAAACTATATCTGGGTGAGTAGTATTAATCAGGTTTGAGAGAGCCCTAACTCGCACAACCCTCCCGAACCCCCGAATATTGAGAGAAAAAATAGACATTAAGGAACACAGTCACTAGGGTTAATAGCTCTAAGGCCCCCAGCAAGATCAACAATATCAACATTCTCTTCTACCAAAACAGTCCCTTTAGTCTCTGACAAATACCCAGTATCCCACCATAAACTTCAGA
Organism: Larix kaempferi; assembly: GCA_027924585.1. Lineage (NCBI taxonomy): Eukaryota > Viridiplantae > Streptophyta > Pinopsida > Pinales > Pinaceae > Larix > Larix kaempferi. The sequence goes on along the minus strand of BSBM01000042.1, from coordinate 10,243,962 downwards.
ATAACTGTCTACTCAATAACCTCCTTTCCTAACAGTATCCTCTCTGAAACAAGCATAATACCATGTTCCAAGTCACCACCTAAGACCTTCCCCTTTCGGCCAGTCTTCCTAGATTTTCCAATAGTAACATTCTGAAATCTTGTTGAAGTAACATAATGAACTAGAGGATTAGTCGAAGGATTGGTTGAATGTATCTGAAGAGGGGTAATAACATCACTAGCAGTCTCATAGCCTACTTCTCCCAGTAATGTTGAATCTTCCAAGGTATAAGGACCACGCTCTGAAAGAACAGGAGTTATCTTATCCTCCCCCTAATTAACCCCACCCAGAACAATATCTCTGCTACTCATATCAGCAAGATTATCTGGAACCAAATAAATAAACCCCGACCCTACCTCAAAAGGATTATCAAAAACCTCAATAATTTCCATCGACAAAGTATCATCCCTAAATAGACCCCGATAGGCCTTAGACTTATCAGAAGAGGATACACACCTATTCAAAGAAGACGAACCCCCAACATTCCCCAATTTCAAAACAATATCCCCTGAAGAAAGCGTCTTATCTAAAATAGCCTCAACATCTCGAATAACATCTAATTCATCTTCAGGTATAGCAGGGATAGCAGAACCAAATCGAGGAGATAACTTACCAGTCTGTATAGGTTGTACATTATAAGCCACGACTTGATCTGTCAAATTTCTATCAAGAGACTCCGTCGGGAGAGGAGACGGCCACAACGGTGTCCCGACTTGAAGCTCTGGACAATGTGAACGAACATGTCCCGTAAGTTGGAACAAATGACAATGAAAAGGAGCACTAAAATAATCAAGCCGTTGTCTCCAGACCCTGGAACTCCACACCAATTCAACCTCCATAGGTAACCCCCGATTCATTTCAAACCTCACCATGACTTTAGCAGACCGACGGTCCAAACCATACAGGGAGCAATTATCAAGCCTAACAAACCGCTTGACAGAATTTGCAATCCCTATTAAAATATTTTCTTCCCATAATTGAATCGGTAGTCCCGGGATAAGTAGCCACGGATGGAGAAAGTTTTGTTTCTTCCTTAGAGGATCGAAAGCAATATGCCATTTCTTTAGATAGAAATAACCCTCCTTAACACACCAGAACCGCTTCAAGATAATCCCCACATGTTCCTATTTAGAGAAAATAAACATAATCCATCCATTCAAGAGTTGCATGACTCTGGGCATATCCCCAACTATGGGCATCCAATGTTTTCTAACCCACTCGACCAACTCCGTCTGATCTCTCGCTGTAAAATCCAGACGTCCAACAATGGCCCTAGAGCTTAACATTTCGATACGAGCTAAATTTGTTTCCTGCAGGATATGAAATCTATCCAGACCTTCCCTGACCTTCAGAGCTTTTACATGTCATCGTTTGCATTCTTTAATACCTCTGAACCTATTAGGCCAAACAGACTTTTGCTTGGAGATAAGCTCCCCATCAAGGATATCTCCAAAAACCGCCGCATGAGACCCACACCGCTCCACACTAGGGTTTGAAAAAGAACAACCGAAACCAATGGATGAAGACTGAAAACTAAGGGTCTCAACCTGATATCCCATCAAGGACGTAGATGGACAGTAAAATCGGCAGCTGCCCCCCCAATCAAATAGGAAGAAATGTGTCAAGGCTATAGGAAGTTGTGAGATAGCCCAAACTCAGGAAACTATCGATTTACAACCCTGCATAAAGAAAACCCCAGCACAATTAGAGCCCACTCCACTTCAAAGGACAATAAAAATAATGATGATGACACAAATTCTACAAAAAACAGTAACCACGAAAAGACTGAAAATAGCAAGCTAATGTGGCCAATACAAAACAATAAACGTTCACTAGATTCCCACTTATTTTTATACTTGGTTGGTACTGAGTTGGCTCGAAAGAGCCAACGTGACTCCAAGTTGTTTGTTGCTTAATAAAACACCACTGCAACGAGCATTTTCAGTCCTAAACTGCAGAAAATCCTGAAAAAACCTCAGAAACCCTAAGCCGGGCCATCCTCCAATTCAAAGCATTTACTATTCTTTTTCCTCCTCATATTCCAAAGGTTTGGAAATTTACCTTGCTACTATTTGTTGTCTATACTTCGTAGCATAATAGCATAATACCAAAAAATATTAGTAAGGAAAAAATCTAGTACGAAAAAAACGTCACTTATAAATTAAATATATATATATATATATATATATATATTTTTAAAATTTAGAAATTTTGACAATATAAATAATACCATGAAACATTCATTTTTAATATTTATTAAAAGCAACTTGAAATATAAATCTTAAAAAAAAACTAATAATGCATTTATAAACTTAATTATAAAAATATTAAATAATTAAAATAAAAATAAATAAATAAATAAAAATCAAACAAATTTATAATAAGATACTCAATAAAATATGACCTTAATTAAAATTTAAAATCTAATATTATAATTAGTTACTAAATTTTATATTTATATTATAAAATTAATCTAATAGAAAAACTAATCTAATATTTATAACAAAATTCTAAAACAAAATATATATGATAATGTTTAAAGCTTTAAACTTTTTAAATGTAAAACTAACATTAATACTAACTTAACAGTAACTTTGACTATGAAGTCATGCAATGAGATCAAATTGCAAATAATACTAGCGTAGATCCATCTTAAACCCATATTTATCAAGCACCAGAGGGATTCAATTTCTTGAGGTGTATTTGTTTTTTTAAATTTAAACTCAAGAAATTTGATCTCTCTTGATTGATAGATCCCGGTTTAAGTTTTAAATTTTTATTTTATAAACGAACATCTATTTTTTAATTACTTTTCATAATATTTTATTTTATGAGCCGACATGGATTTTTTTTTAATACTTTCCAAATGCTTTTTACATTTTATTAGATGGTTATAGGATTTTTTTTAAATACACTTTACGTTTGCTAGCTACATCACACATGTTAGAAGATCTCTCCCATACTAGGATGTAGAGCACCTCGTTTCACTTGATGCAGCAATAAAATTTAATTAACTCTATATGCCAAAAATGTAGAGCTAGTCAAATTTACCATTTTGGTATTATGCCCGAATAAGTCTCTACAAGTCTCTACGGCCTAATTATGCTAGCTACAAGTTTTTTTGTATGTTTGGTTTTATAATGGGTTTTTAAAAAAAAATTGGAACTATATCTATAAAATCAATTTGGACAATACACAATACATATACATACTTGCTACTCTACTAAAATATAAACACCTATCAACATGATAAAGATAATACTCCACACAATTTGTTTTTTTTTTAACTTTTTGTTATACTCTCTAAATATTTTTTTTCCACTGAGATAAAATTTAAGATATGCCTGACAACTTACCTGGTACTCTACTAAAATATAAACACCCATAAAAATAATAAAGATAATACTCAAAAAAAATTATTACGGAAAAACTTCGGAAAAACTTTTTGTTACACTCCCTAAGAATACAGAGATGGGATTTAAGGTATGCGTGAAAGCTTTCGTATTTACATCAACAACCAACAAAACAAAACTCCTTGTAATGTCGGCACCGGAATGAACTCGTTCTCTACCGTGAGGTTAAATGCATAAACGCTTCGGAATTCGGACGAAGGGAGCAAGCGACCTCTTCTTCGGTTGGCCATTTGAAAAGCCTCTTCGCCTCTTATCGTCGTTCACTTTAACAAAGTGAATACCGCCAACCCGTTAGCGAACAAAGCCGTGAATGCAGCAAGGAAGGCACATGCACTGTGTACTACTAAAAGGAACGAACGGCTGTGAAGCGAAGGCGAGGGGTGCCATGTGAACATATCATTCATGGTACTTACGGAATGTCAGGCAGCTCTAATAGCCTGGCCGCCCCATATCATGTGCACGTGATCACAGTACGGCACAGCTCATTCTCCGCATACGCATCAAATTTGTATCCACGCAACCCTGCCCATTTCTTTCTCCATACTGACCAGATCATACCTGGATGTCTGTTAGCAGCACCGTGATAGATATTAATGCAGATTGCTCATTACCATCTTTGTTGGATGTCTGCTAGCAGCACCGTGATAGATATTAATGCAGATTGCTCATTACCATCTTTGTTTGTCATGACCCATGAGATCTGATGACTGCCAATATCATAATAACGATAACTGGATAATAGTGAAAGGCGCATGTGCATTTGGAGCCTCTCACGCCCTCGCCAGCAATCTAAATAGTAGAAGAAATATATTCGAACAAGCGTATTGATTGTAACAGATGTTCATGAATTCATAATAAAATGCTGCTGCGTAAAAGATAAAGGGAAAAGCAATGTATTTTTACATACAATTTATTTATACATTTGATTGGTTAGACATCGATAGATGACAAGTTTAGTGTTATGATAAAGTTATCTATTACTTGTTCTCCATGCTTAATTATAATTACTAGTTGTATATACCTGAGCTACCTATTAGGTTCCATAGTTACTTGTTATACATGCATGAGCTAGGACTTATCCATGCATCAACTTCAAATTATTTTTATTAAACTAATTAACATCATAAAACAAATACTATTTAATAAAGATATCTCATTTTTTTACCAACACTTGATTGAAGCTTACTTAAATTTTAATCAAGATGCATTTAAGCATAACAAGATATGATGACCATCAAATTAATCTGGACTGTACACTTGTTACACTTCACTTAATCTTGTTGATCTGTTCAGAAAAGTCCAAAATCTTAATAATATGTAAACACAAATATTAAACTAGTTAATATAAACAATAAAACAAATAATATTTAATAAACATATCTCTTTTTTTAACCAACATTTAATTGAAGCTTATTTAAATCTTAATCAAGATATATTTAAACATTAAAAGATACAACAACCATAAAATTAATCCATATTATACACTTACTACACTCCATTTAACTGTAATTAACACCTATAGATATACAAATCTTTATCATCATTATTGAAAATATATTGTCTTTAACAATTAACATCATTAAAGGTGGAGTAGAGCTATGGGTTGAGCCTAATGAACATATTTCGCATCAAAGGTTGAGAAGCGCTGGGTTTGCCTAACCATCAACCAATGGCGTTTCTTTCTGCAGCTTGATAGAGGTAAGGAGTTTCATAGGAGCAGCTCAACATAGAAAAGTTTTAAACAAGCATTGTATACCATGATGGTCAAAAGGAAACATTTTCATTCAAACAAGCAACATCAGTGATCATGATCAAATCAGTACATCAATATCCAATCAAACAAAATATTTTTCAGAATATGATTACGACTCCAGACTCGATAAATATAATAGAAGCAAATCGTAATTCAAACTAGCAGAACTTGGTAAGAGGTGTAAAACTGTAAATCATTTGAAGCATGGATTCATTACATTTGTTGCTATAAATTGGAAATGTAGATTTTTTTTAAGATAATAAAAACCATCACAGTAACTTAATTCCACTTAAATTATGGTTGGTTAACAAGTTGTTATCTGTTAACTTAGGGTTAATTTCTTTAGTTAAATAGGTTATCAGTCATGTCACTACTTTATACATGCATGACCTACCAATTATCCATGCATGAGTTAGGAATTATCCATGCATCAACTACTATATATGTATATAATTGTTTGTTTTGAATTTTGAACTACACTTATAGATTCAATCCGAAAGTACACTTGTCACATCCTCCTTCAATCTAGGAAAGGCATAGATGGTAATCCACCCCAAATTGACTCATTCTTGTTCAATGACGGTTAAGATATATACACCTATCAATGTAACTAGCAATTGTCCAAAAAGGAAGGAAAAAAATGGGAAGTAAGGTGAAAGTGATGAAATAACAAAGAAAACAATTTAAAAATGTTATAAAGAGCTTCCTCCTCACCATTGAAATCTTATGAAGAGAATAGTAAAAGAAAAGAAAATTTTGGGTGGTTCACTTAATTTATGAGAAGATCTCAAGGCAAATGTTTCATTATAAATAAGTGATGAACAACATTGCAGAAGTCAAGAAATGATCAAATGGGGATGCAAACAAATGGAATAGCAGCAATTGTGCTTTGAGGGAAAAGAGAGTAGTGCACTTGAGTATATTCATTTATTGTTATGCAGTCTTGCACTCAACTTCTCTCAAATGTGATTTTTGTTGTTACACATATTGAGAAGGTACCAAAAACCAAATTTATTTTAAATGCAAGCTTAATTACCTTCAATATTAGCTCATGCCAAGAAAGAATTCTAAAATCTAGTGATTGATTGTACCATTGATTAAAGATTCTAATAAAATTTATTGGTAAGCACCATTTACTATAGATTTTGAACTTTATTGAGAGATGAGCCACATAGATTTTAATTTTTTGATAATTTTGTGTTTTGTCCATCCCATAGTTAATCAAATTGTGTCATAAACAAATATTTCATTATCTATGCATTCAGATTTATGCAATATTTAAATGTTATACCAACGGAGTCATTTGAATATGCCAAGTGTAATTCAATTACAACTATAACATTTATACCAAACTTTGTGAGGACAAAGGGGAAAAAATATCTCTATTCAACTTTCATTGCAATAATTATCCCAAAAAATTACAAATTGTATTATCTACAAGAATTGTTTTATTGTAATTATAAAGTATATTCTATCGAGAAGGCATCTGTCTTAGTCAATAAAACAGTTATATATAATCCCAATGGGTTAGCTCAAGTGGTTGAGCTATGCATTGATATATAAGGGTCTCACTTGATGTCTCCACAAGGCTATAAGCAACAAAATTTGCATCCATAATTTTTTGGTTGGAACAATTCTAAACACTCTAAGATAAATGCAAACCAACATTTCCAAATAAAATAAATAATTTGAGAAAGTCAAATAGAGTAAGGTATTTTTGGGCTATGAGGCCCTTCTCCAAATCTAAATTGGCTAGATTGTAAAATACATTTGTATAAATATACATGGAATTTCAATTTCAATTTTCATTCAAGTATAGTCACATTTTAAATATATATTTTGATAAACACTTACAATAAATCAAATCTTTGTGTATTAGTTAGTCTTTCCTTGATTTTTTTTACAAGAGAGACAAATATTTAAAACATAATCCTAAGAATATCTATTTTACTTTATAATCAATGAGTAAACTCAATTTTTTCCAATTTGTAGGATTTAAATTCGAATAGTTGGGAAGTGGATGATTGTGGTCGAAAATATATTGATTATGTATTGTTAAGAATAGAATAATAAGTTAGATATTAGTTTTGTGATAATTGCAAATTAATGAATAACTCAATAAATTGCAAGTATTTTACTTCATAACTAATTAATTAATACAATTTTTTTCCTATTTTGTCTCTCACGTGCATTCTCATGTATTTTTTTTTTTAAATTGAATGAGATTATTTCAATGTAGTAATTTTTTTTTCCACTCATAAATGTTTTGCACCTCAACATAGTTGATCCTTATCGATGGATCTATGTGCATGTATACTATGCATGTGTGTGAGAGAGAAAGATTTTTATTATTTGAGGATTTTCTATTTTAATTTCATGCCAATTTTGAACATATTTTTTTTCTTTATTTAGACATACAACTTTTCTAGAATTTTTCTTCAAAATTACAATAATAATCTTCAAAATCATACAATTTTTCAATTATTAATTTTTCAAAATTACAACATTTATTTAAATTTCTTATTAATATTTTATCTTTCAAAATTATGAGAGGTATTCTTCATATTCTAATCTTTAAAAAAAAAAAAATCAAAATATCATGATTATAATTTTTAACTTGCCAATATAATATTAATTTATTTTCAAAATTATCACACTCCATAAAAATTCCAATTACAATAATCATTATTTATATTCACAATTCTATTATAGATTTATCTTAACTCTAAATCTACCAATTCTCTAAATAAATAATCAAAATCTTAATACATAATTGTTTATACTTTATTTTATTTTTAATTTAAAATATAAACCTAATTATTCTTTAAGATATATAACTATTACTATACTAATTACTTTTGCAAGTATCAATCTTAAACATTCACTTATAAAGTTCAAAGATTTTTTAAGCTCCAAAACTTTTACTTTTAATGTTTCGAACTTTGAAGCTCTCTTATGGCAATGTTCAACATTAATTTTCTTTCACAAGCTTTTGTGTGTAGTGACTTCCTTTTCTTCTCCATTGTTATTTTGTTAGAGGTGCACTCACACGATGTATTTACCAAAGCATTTTTTTTCAACATTTTCAATAAAAAGGCAAAACATATAAAACATTATTTGAAATAAATAAATTATGATATATTTTCATGTTTTGGAAAAAAAAAAATTATATTTATATATATTTATTTTATAGAATTATATTCAAATTTATTTTTATATTTTAATTTTCCTTGGATATTTTTTAAAATTCAATAAAATTTAAATATAAAATAAAATATAATGTTAATTATAGTATTTAAAAAAACATAAATTTAATAAAAGCAAAAAAATAATTTAACTTTGACTTTTTACCTATTTCACTATTATATATGGAGAGATGTATATTATTTTAAAGAAGCAACAATCTCATTGAGCTTTATTTCACCTATGGTTAGGTTTTTCTATTAGTTGCTCTCTTTAAAACATGATCATAAGTTACAATTATGTATCTATTTAAGTATGAATAATTTGGAGGGAAAGGATGTTTGTATATGGTTTTGTTATATGGTATCTGGAATGTATAAGGATTGATTAGTTATGACCATTGGATATTTAGGGAAGTATCCTATGATTCATATTTATATTTTGTAGTTTTGTATTTTGATATTTTTTATCTTTGGATGTTTAGGGAAGTATCCTATAATTGATATTTAGGGAAGTATCCTATAATTGATATTTTCATGTAATTTTGATTCAGATTGTCAATAATTAGTGACTATGTTTGTGAAAAAAAATGTTGCAACAAATATTTAATATGACCACAACACAACCGACACTCTCAACAACAACTTGTGGTTTAATTTATTAATGATGGAATTTATGTATACCCTACACTACTCATAATATCCGGTGAGCTGTGTTTTAAACAACCAAAGCTCCTAAGGATGATCCATGCAAGGATCGAAATGCGTTGAGCACTTGGCCTCTGAAAACGCAGGGATATAACCTCATTAAGTTATAAACAAATTAATGGACATGGTATTTAAGGTGCTTCTATTTACAATTATAAACAAATTAATGCACACGGTATTTAAGCTCCTTCGATTTGGTATTATAACAAAATAACTTTTTTTTTTGCCTACCAAAACTTCTTCTTCATAAATTCTTTTGAATTACATTAATTAATCTCACTTCATGGAAAAACAAATCTGACAACATCGTAACTATTTCCGTCATAATTGCCGAAGAAAACGTTTGCATTAGTACCCAATTGTAGTAATGATTGATCTTTTATCATGAACCTAAACCCTTCTCAATCAGTGATTGGTGTATTGTTTTCTAAAACTCTTTGTGCAACATCAGACTTTCACCATGCCAAAGTATGGCCTTCAAGCTTCAACCGTACAAATGCAATGCTTCGTTTTCAAGTGACTTCATGTATGTTGTAGTACAGCTCCATCTATTGTAGCCACTGGTTTAGTTTGATGGCACCAAATTATCCTACATATGGATAAATGTCCACCCTCACCTCTACATTGAAAGGTCTCTGCATTATGGTGTGACTTCATTCTCCCATCTCTACCTCTTCCTTGAACAATGAATTTGCTTCCCTCTTTATTTTATTTGGATCTTTTGAGTTAACCTTTTTCTCTTAAGGTGCCTCCATACATTTTGCATTACCATTTCTATCAATACAATGATGATTTGCTCCAACCAACTAAACCCAACTTCTAGATATTATTCATTATGTTCTTTATGGGGTTCCCCTTGATCATTGGTCCTCTACATTTTTGTAGGCATGGTAGCAATGTTTGTCAACTTATGCTTTGATACCATATGATTCATAAACAATGGGTTTATAAAATCCTACCCATTTCACCAACACAATCTTTTGATAAATTTCCAATGCCTTGCAAGTTTTGCCAATGTTTTCAAGACTAAAATGCAAACTCTAATATGAAACTCCGCCAATAAATTCTACTCGAATTAAGATAATCTATAATATTAAGAAAATAAAGTCGACTTAATAGACACTATTATATCATGATTTTCCACACTCTATGTAGCATGCCTTGATGGCCAACCATGTCCCTCTACAAACTCACATTATCCCTCGTGTTCAGTAAACTCCTAAAAATCACATGTTTGTTCATGTACGTCAGGGACTAGCACTACATCATGCGTGTATGCATGCTTCTACATTACAACATGCATACATCGGGTTTCATGCTCAAAATTAAATATATTTTGGGTTTTCCTTCCCAAGTAACAACCATTTTGATCCTTGGCCTTCCATATGCTGTAAAATACTTCTATTCGACCCTCCAACACCTTTGAGAATTATATATTGAGCTATTGTGGAGAATTTGATTAGGGAGGAGAAATGAGAGAGCAAGGAAACTCTAGAGGAATTTTTCCCAATTGCCATTGTCTTGAGTCTGCATCCCTTTGTCCTTCATAGTTTGAACTCTTTTATGTTCATATCCCATGCTCTTCCCTAACTTGTGAAGGAGGAACTGAATTACTCCTTGAACTTGTGAGCTTTCCATTGCATGGAGGATTGAAGTGGTGGAGACCTAGGTGGAGCACCTTAGTTTCTGAGTTTCGATGAGTTTCCTACAGAAGGTTGTCACTATGTACTTATGTTCATTACACTAATAGAAATACTATTTTCTCATCTAATACATGCTACAAATTTTTATGTTATTCTCATTGGATATATTTGTTTAATATGTTAATGGATTATGCTAGTTTATATGCTAACAATTTACATATATTATATATGCTCGTATATCTTTGTTGTTGATGACAAGTTGTAGGTAAGGAGTATTCAATTACAAGTTCAATAGTGGTCTTCTTTGAACAGTCCGGTTAACGATTCTGGCTACCGTGTAAGTTTTAAGATTTGTTGTGTTCTTTACCGGTTGCGGTCGGATCCACCATTTATGTGTTTTAAATTTATGTATGAGATGCAAGTGCTGTAAAATAATTTAATCTAAATGTAAAGCTGAAACAAATCTTAATCTAAAACTGTGATAAGCAAATCTATTCTATCCTCACGCGGAGCCAAAATAAGAGAATGAGCAGCGTGCTATAGATACACATAAGGGTCATGCAGATAGTTGTTTGAACCAGTTTAAATGTAATTTACAGCAGAAAAGGAGATACATTCAATATAGCTCAAATGAATTAAAACGATTTCACCACTCATACTATACAGCATAATACACAGAAAATGAGAAACGTTCACAGCAATGGAGTAATTCACAATGAGTTAGAACAATCTCACAATAATCCAGTGGTAAGAGAGTCGAAATACTTCCACATATCTTTACACAGATCCAAGGCAAATGATGTACCGACTTTCAATAGACAAAAACAAACTCCTGTCTCTTTATATTTGGAAAATAGTTCCCATACATAGCGTAGTCTTTTTTCTTTGCCTATCAAAAGTCCTTATTCTCTCCTCCGTTCACCTATTTATAGATTTTACAATGCTTCTCATTTTCCCAAAAACCTAAACATAAACCTAGGAGTGAACAAAAATTTTGTCTTCTAGTGGTCAGTAAGACAAAACCCAGAACACAACTGTCTTTTACAAAATTAGAACAAAACAAAAATAAAGTTCCCTTTTCTTTATTACAAAAAGACAAATAATAGTTGTCTTTTGTTTTAGAATAAATCAAGCTATGGATAGCTCAACTGCTAACTGCGATGCTTCTGTTGTTGCACCTGCTTCCTCAGGGATATAATATAGTGATGGATTATCCTCTTGCTGATCATCCTGCAATAGCGAAAAAATGTAAGTAAAGATTTTGACAAAGACTTTAAATGAATATTTGCACACATCAAGCCTCATTATATTAAAAAGGGACACATTTATGTCACCTAGGCCAGAGGTTGGCCAATTTTAATAGGCACGGTCTCAAAGTGGAAAGGTGATTGATTTAATGCCGCTGCCATAAATTCTAATTGATGTGTAGTTACATGCATAGCGAAACAGGCGGGCTACGCCATGGCGGGGAAGATAGCGTTAACTAATGCACAATGGACAGGAAGCTTATAATTAAAAACCTTGCAATCATAAGTGGGACTTGCCGGCAGCATTTTAAAATTGGGAGTGGCGCGATAGCAGCGATATTTAAGGCTAACTCATGTGCCATAGTAGAGAAAATATCATCAAGACTTGCACTAGATGGGTCGCAAACGATCAGCATAATTAAGTGTAGCGCATGTGATCGTAACGGGGAAATTATCACTAGGACCTATGCCCAAAAGATGCACCAGCAACCAAGTGAATAGGATCGTGAAAGTAGCGGCGATTGTTTTGGCTATGTCCTGTGTGTGTGGCGGCAGTCTTAGTGTTAAACTTTGTGCCCAAGAGCCACAACAAGAATTGAACTTGAGGCTGCATCCAAGGATGAGGCGCAGTTACAATGGAAACCATTATAGGGATAGGGTTTTTGCCCGTCGGCGGATAATTTAGTCACAAAATGTGGGCTAACGAAAGATGCGCCAAAGAGTTCCAAAGACTTAGAAGATTTTTGTGCCGACGTCCTTTATGAAGTTAAACTCTGCGCCAAATGTGTCCAAAATAATGCTGGGCAATTGTGCCAAATGCGGCCGAAATGAAACTAAGAAGGTGCCATGGTTGGGTCGAAGTGAGCTCTTGAAGTGCACCTAAAGTGGCCAAAGTAGCTTTAGACTTTGTGCGATAAATGGGCAGCTTAAATCTAAAAGTTGCACGAGCGAGGATCAAAAAACAATGGTCAAACTACAGTTAAGACTTTTGTCGAAAAAGTAAAGTTTGGTTTAAGATTTGCGCCCAAAGGCGGAAGACTTATGCTTAAAACTTGCACTAAAGTTGGAATACTTATGGTTAAAACTTGCACTGAAGAATAAAGGTGACTTTGCCTTAGAAAAATTTTCAGAAAACTTCTTTGGGAAACAAGTGTTAAAGTTTTGCCGAATTTAGAGCAGGATAAGCTTCAAAAGAAAGAGAAAGAAAAAACAATACTAAAGTGTAGGAGGAGGGGCCCCAATATTTTTCAAAAGTTTTGGGGGATGTTGCAGCAACAACAATTGGAGAATCGTTGGAGAACACAGATGTCTGAAAAACTCTCTCTCATCCATAGGAAATTTTAAAAGCTACTCACCTTATGTGCAACAGTCGGCTTGAACATTAGAATTTCCGCAAAGGAAGTGATCACTTTATCCGTTGGTCACTAGGAAAGGGGAGCTTCGATAAACACATCCTTAAAATTATCCAAGGGCCAAAATATGGGGTTCATTTTTCGAAGATCCATCTTTCAGATGACCACTGTCATCGAACTCCACAGAATTGTAACAACATCTCATAGACAATATTCTCTTGTTCCTCATTCCCATGATGCTTGCATATTTTTGGATGTTCTTTAATTAGCGACTTTTGTTGTGTGAGTATTCCAGATAAATTTCTTCAAGACTTAGCCATTTGCCTAAGTTCTTCAATCCATTGATGTCCTTTTGTGTTAGCAAGATATTTTCTTGGTTTCTCGTGCTCGTGGATGGAGAAGAACTTTGTTGGGCATTTTGGTGTGGCTGCTTAAATTAAATGTCTTTATTGTTCTCAGCCATGCTTTAATGGAGGCGAGATTTTCTAGAAAACGGACTCTTGATTATAAGCTCTTTTGGCTTTAGATTTGCAGCATGGAGTCATTTTAATACCTTATGCCTTTTAGATGTGCTTCCTTTCCATGGGTCTAACTACAATGATCTTCTTGAGATGATTATAAATGTGAGGCTGGATGGAGCCCAAAGATAATGATAAATATAATCATGGATTTATGCTACTAAACAGGGGTTAATGCGACTAACAAAACATGATCTCTTCATTCTAGAAAACGATGAGCAAAGCGAAAATGCATAGATAAACTTTCTTTTGAGGGTACATTTCTAGCTTCATGAGTTGTGAGATTTCTTGAGAGATCTATCATCACGAAAGACCAAATTGCAGGGCTACAGGAAAATTCTATACAAAGGAAAGGGGAAAGGGAAAACTCAAATATTCAGAAAAGAGGACAACTTGGCTGAAACAAATAGAAAACAAGGGACTAACATAAAAAGTAAAAAGAAAAAGGAACAAAGCCTTTATTTATGTACAAAGGTTCTCTTAGAGACCTTAAGCAAAATACTGTTTCAAAGCTAGGCCGTTGAGGGGAAGATTAACTTCCTCTCCCTGAAGGCTTCTTAACTTATACATTGATGGGCCAAGCTTTTCAGAAATTTGGCAAGGTCCAACCCATAAGTGTTGAAATTTTGTATGCATTCCCTTACCCTCATGTTGATGATCCCACTTTAGAACTAAATCTCCTACTTCGAAACTTCTTTTTCCAGATTCCTTCTTATCAAACCATCTTTTGACTATGTCTTGATGATGATGGAATTGATCTTTGGCCTTCTATGATGACTCTTTGAGTTTTAGTAGGGTATCGATTCTTGATTGCAGAACTTGACTACTGGAACCTCGTGAAGCTTGGGACAGCTGCAAGGATGGGAGTAATACATTCAGGGGAAGGATGGCTTCCTTAACGTAAACCAAGGTAAATGGGGATGCACTTGAGGCATTCTTGGGGGTAACCCTGTCTTCCCATAGAGCATTTGGAAGGGCTAGGTGCCAGCTTCTCTGATTCTCAATTACAGTTTTCTTAAGAATTCAGATGAGGTTTTTATTGGTCAACTCAGCTAATCCATTTCCCTAGGGATAGTAATTTGCTGAATAGTGCAGTTTGATCCCTTTCTCATAAACAAATTCATTGATCTTAAAAGACGAAAAATAAGTTGCATTATCAAAGACTAGGGAAATTGGAACCCCAAACCTGGTTAATATGCTTTCTTCCAATAATTTGATAACTGCATCTTTGTTGATTATGCGTAGTGGAATGGCTTCAGCCCATCTCGTAAAATAATCAATAGCTGTCAAGATGTATTGGTGCTACAGCGAGGAATTCGGGTTTATCTCTACGATAAAATCTATGCCCCATTGCTTGAACGGTTCAGAAATGATAACCGGATGCAACGGTCTAGCTGCTTTTGGCAATTTCCCGACACTTCTTTGGAAAACATCACATTTCCTTGCATATGCATGAGCATCCCTGAAAAGATTGGGCCAATAATACCTGGCTCTAAGAACTTTATGAGCTGCGGTATCCCCTGAATAATGTCCCCCAGTAGGGCCATCATGTAATTATTCGACTACCTTCCCTGCATCTTCTTTCTCCAAACATCTGAGGAAAATGCCATCATAATTCTTTCTAAAAAGGATTCTGTCAATGATTTCGTATGCTGATGATTTCAAACGGAGTGCCCTTCTTTGTTTTTCTCCCCAGTGTTCTAGCAAGTAACATGACTGCAAATAATGCACTAAGTCTCTATACCAAGACTCAGGAGCAGTGAAGATGAGACAAACCTCAATTACATTCAGTTCAGCCTCCTTTTTCCAATCTAGCCCTTTGTCAGCTGGATTTTGCGTGAGCAACTTGAACAAACCTTGATCCTTTATGATTGTATCCGGCTTGAATTCCAACTCATATTCTTGAAGAGCCATAACCAAGTTTCCTCGCCTTTTTCCTAGCTCCTTTTGAACAAATAGAGATCTAACGGCAGGGTGAGGAATAAATGACTTTAGTTATGTTCTTCAAAATATAAGGTCTAAACTATTTTATTGCTTTAAATACAGCATAAGCTTGTTTATCTACAATAGGGTAATTAAGTTCAGCGCCCTATAGACCAGTGCTCATTAAAGATATTGGGTATTCATCCCCTGATTCTACCTTCTGAGTAAGTACTGCTGCTAGAGAGTCATCTAAAGCAAAGGTATACATTATAAAATCTTTATTGAAGTTCAAACTCCTCAGAGACGGTGCATTGGCTATGGCTACTTTGATTTCTTTGAACGCCACTTTCTCTGAGTCTGTCCATTTGAACTACACACTCTGCTTAATCATTTGTTGCAATGGCTTGACAATTTGAGCAAAATCTAGAACAAACCTTTGAACAAAATTAATTGTGCCCATAAATGATTGCATAGATTTCTTGCTATGGGGCATGGGAATCTTGTTGATAGCTTCAACTCGTTCTTGATCTATTGATATTCCCTTCTTCGAAATGATATGACAAAGAAGTTTTCCTTCAAGAACAGCAAACAAACTTATCTTATGGTTCAAAGAGATACCATATTTCTTGCAGCAATCAAAAATCTGCTTCAAGTGGAAAACATAATCTTCCCTCTTCTTTGAGAAAACTGTCACATCATCCAAGTAAACTACTACACACTGGCCTCTCAGTCCTCGGAAGGCAATGTCCATGGCTCGTTGGAATGTTGCTCCTGCATTTATCAAACCGAATGGCATCCTTCGATACGCAAAGGTCCCCCACTTTGTATGAAAAGTTGTTTTGAGTCGGTCCTCTTCTGCTACAAGCACTTGATTATATCTAGAAAAACCATGTAGAAACAAGAACAATTCTGATCCTGATACCATCTACAAAATCTGCTCCATTGGGGGCTACAGGATAATTGTCTTGATCGGAAGCCCTGTTCAAATTCCAGAAATCCGCACACACTCCAATTTCTCCCGACTTCTTTCGTACGTGGACTAAGTTAGCAACCCATTCGGAATGTCTGACTTTAAAAATGATCTTTGCATCTAGCAATTTCTTTAATTCCTTTTGAATTAGAGCCTCAAGAGTTGAATGCATTCTTCTTAGCTGCTGCTGAAAAGGTTTCACACCTTCTTTCATTGGTATTACATGCTGAATGATATGAGTATCATACATTTTCAAATCGTCGTAAGTCCATGCAAAGACATCCTTATACTGCTTGAAAAGTTTGATAAACTTTTCTCTTTCTGCCGATGAGCAACACTTACAGAGATTAACATATTTTGGCTCTGCCTCTGTTCCCATATTAATGAATTCATGCATCATAGAGGAGCTATGAGTTTTAGCATTCACTGGTCTCTTGAACTTGCTCTGTAAATCAAACAAAGCTTTGAGAGTCCTCACTCCTTTAGGCATAAAATTTCCTTTAACAACGTGTTTGCTTTGAAGGTCTGATTCATGCTTCTCTTCGTCTATTATGGCTTCATGGAAGGCATCTTCATTTGTCAAGAATCTGATGATCTGATCATCGTCATCAAATACTCTGAGATTCGTAATGTTATCTGGAACAAATGGCCTGAAAATTAATTCAATGGAGCATTTATTATTTGTAGGAACTAATCTGGAAGCGGAAGTAGCCAATAAATCAGTTGCAACATTTTGCAATCTAGGAATGGAATTTATATTGAAAGCATCAAAACACGAAATCAAATCCGAAATCTCATATTGGTAGCTTTTTAAATGAGGAGAAAGACAGTGAATTATATCTCTCACCTGCCTAACGACTATTTCAGAATCACCAAAGACTTTCAAATATTTGACACTTAAAGCAATAGCCTTCTTTAACCCATGGACTAGAGCTTCGTACACAATAGTATTGTCAGTACATTCAAATTCTAATCTACAAGATAAAAAGTGTTTATTCCTATTGGGGTCAATCAAACCACAACCAGCTCCTGATCCTTCTTGGGTTTTGGATCCATCAAAGTAAAGAATCCAAAACACATTTTCTTCTTTAGCTAAACTAGCATCATTAACAACTACGTTAGTGACTAATTCTACTATGTTACAATCAATATCATCAATTCGAGAAAACTAAAGGAGATTGGACTGTTCATCTGCATTATGGCTAGCGTCTTGTCCTTGATAATTTCTTGGTTCAATCTCTAAGAAATAGTTTCCCAAAAATGAAGATGAGAAAGCAAGAGCTTCGTTCTTTTCTTCCAACTGAGTTACATTTTGTTTCATATGAGGTTCTCTCAGTATCTTGATTTGGTTTTGCCTATTCTGATAAGGCACCCACAGATGAGACCAGTCTGTAGCAAAATAGTCATTCAGTTTCATAGAGCAGTCCCTACTCAAAATTAGACTGTAAGCCTCTGGGATATCAACCACCATTATATCAACGAACTGACACACCCTAAGGTCTACTCATAGCATAATGAGAACATCTTTCATTTCCCCAATTACCTTAACAATGGTCCTATCCAACTATATAATTTGAGATGGACAAGGGATGGGCTGCCCATTAATTTTTTTGCAAATTGACAGAGGCATGACATTTGAACTGACACCTAAATCTACCAAACAGTTATGAACATTGTGGTTGAAGATTTCAAAAGTTAGGAGGAAAGGCAGAGTTTGTGATTTGGATTTCCTGTCGATGCTGGCTTCGTTTATCTTAGGGTCGTCTTCTATGTTTTCAAATGAAGGACTAGCTTCTGGGTAAAAAATCTCTAGCAACTTTTGTCTTTGCTTGGGAAAACTGCACATGTCAAATATGGAAATGTTGGCTTTAGTCTACTTTATGTCTTCAATTATATCGTAACCCATATCGCATACCTTAGAAATCTTGGGCTGAGTTTCTGTTTTGTTTGGAGTAATATTTGGCTATTTGGCTTTTTGAGCAATTGATTCTTTTATAGACCTATGTCGGAATTACCTTCGGCTATTGTGGGATAGCCTTGGGCTGCTGTGGGATAACTTTGGGATACTGTGGGATAACTGTTATATGTCTCCTTCGAAATTCCCTTGAGGATTTCACTTTAGGAATATCTAAAGTTTGATCAGGTAAGGGGCCTTTACTTCTAATGGAAACATTTATGGATGTTGCTTGAGACTCATCAGTGAGCTCTTTAATAGAAGGTTCCCGAGTTGGTGACCAATCCAAGAGAACCATGGTGGTGTCTAGGGCAGTTTCCTCTTGATCATAAACTTGTTCCTCTTGAGGATACTTTTGTTTCGATAATTGCGCATCAAGCGTTTGATTCAAAACTAAACTCATTGAATTAATCCACCACGGACAACTTTTTTCAGAATGATGTTCTTTATGGAAAGTACAAAAATGATCCATACCTACTTCATTTAAATTTAAAACAGCGAAATTGTTTACGGGTGGAGTTGGCTATCCATTTTCTTCTCTTTTCTTATAATAAGGTATGAACGGCTTCCTAGAGGTACTGGCTGCTTTATCCTTTTCTAAATCCACAATTTTGTTTGAAATCTTTTTCATCATTTTGACAATGTTTTCCATATCAGTTGATGACTCTTCCTTGTTTTTGGTCAAAAGAAAAGGCTTCTTAGCAAGCTGCTTTGTTTCTAGATCTAGAGCATGTTTAGCAATGATGTCTACCTCTTCTTCTACCTTCTTTGCTTCTTCAAAGTTTTCTATTAAGGTAGTTTTCTTTGCTCTTTTGGCAAACATGGCTATGGGCGAGTCAAGAGCTATCGTATAGTACTCAACTAATGATTCCTCAGCAGGCCTAGCTGCATCATTGAAATTATTCAGCATGGTAGTGAATTTTTCGTTAAACTCTTGGACCTTCTCCTTCTTCTCCATTCTCATGGACAACAATTCTTTCATTAGGGTAGCTACCGTTTTCTGGTTTCCATACTTCTTTAAAAAACATTTTTCGAAGTCTTCCCAATTGGATATTGAACTAGCTTGAAGGCTAAAATACCAGGAAGAAACTTTAGGTTCAAATGTGTAGGGAAACAGTCGGTAAACCACATCTTCATGTTCTAAATTTTTAAGATTCAAGTCTAGATAAAGAAATTTAAGATGATCCTCTGCAATGATCCCTTTACCTGGGTCATATTTAGGCAAAACTTTCTCAGGGTTCTTAGGCAGATTATGGAAAGGACCTGCCAGATTCAGAGCTCCTGCTGCTCTCCAATCCATAATTCTCGGAGTACACGGTGGAGAGCTACATGGAATATGAGGTGGAGAAATTCATGGAGTATGCAACTCTAGAGGAGTTTCAAATCCAATTTCTCCCAATGGCTCAATAATTTCTTCTAATGATAGATCTATCAGATCTTCTAAGTTTTGAACCAATACCACATCTTTGGTATACTCTGGTTCTCTCTTAGGAGCCGCTCGTCTGGGAAGTAATCGAACTGCATTCAAACCACCGATTTGCCTAACATAAGCGTGGGTATGCCTTCTTAAATCTGTTATTTCATCAAAAGGAACAACATACAGTGTTTCTTGTTGTTCACCTTCAGGATTTGGATTTTCTCGATTTATGGATTCCAGATCTAAATCTTCTAGAATGACTATTTCAAATGGGTCTTCCGTGGGATTTCTTCTAATGAAGGGATCTCTTCTGCTAGCCATGCACTGGTGGCCCTCCTTCTAGCACCAAAAACTGTTGATGCCCCGAAAATCACAGCATCAATCAGTAAGGGATTCTCCCCGATAGGCAATCCCAATTAGATCGCTCACCGTTTGGTGTGGGGAATCCATCCAGTTAACGGTTCTGGTTACCGTGTAAGTTTTAAGATTTATTATGTTCTTTACTAGTTGCGGCCCAATCCACCATTTATGTGTTTTAAATTTATGTATGAGATGCAAGTGCTGTAAACTAATTTAATCTAAATGCAAAGCTGAAACAAATCTTAATCTAAAACTATGATAAGCAAATCTACTATATCGCCGCGAGGAGCCAAAATAAGAGAATGAGCAATGTGTTGTGGATACACATAAGGGTCACGCAGATAGTTTTTTGAACAAGTTTAAATGTAAATTACAACAGAAAGGGAGATACATTCAAAATAGCTAAAATGAATTAAAATGATTTCACCACTCATAGTACACAACATAATACACAGAAAATGAGAAACATTCACAGCAATGGAGTAATCCACAATGAGTTAGAACGATCTCACAATAAACCAGTGGTAAGAGAGTTGAAATAGTTCCACATCTCTTTACACAGATCCCAAGCAAATGTTGTGCCAGCTTTCAATAGACAAAAACAAAATCCTGTCTCTTTATATTTGGAAAATAGTTCCCATACATAGCGCGGTCTTTTTTCTTTGCCTGTCAAAAGTCCTTATTCTCTCCTTTGTTCACATATTTATAGATTTTACAATGCTTCTCATTTTCCAAAAAACCTAAACCTAAACCTAGGAGAGAACAAAATTTTTATCTTCTAGTGGTCAATAAGACAAAACCCAGAACGCAACTATCTTTTACAAAATTACAACAAAATAGAAATAAAGTTCCCTTTTCTTTATTACAAAAAGACAAATAACAGCTATCTTTTGTTTTAGAATAAATCAAGCTATGGATAGCTCAACTGCTAACTGTGATGCTTTTGCTGCTGCGCCTGCTTCCTCAGGGATATAAGCTGGTGATGGATTATCCTCTTGTTGATCATCCTGCAATAGTGAAAAAACGTAAGTAAATATTTTGACAAAGACTTTAAATGAATATTTGCACACCTCAAGCCTCATTATATTTGAAAGGGACACATTTATGTCGCCTGGGCCACAGGTTGGCCAATTTTAATAGGCATGGGGTTCAAAGTGGAAAGGTGGTTGATTTAACGCGGTTGCCATAAGTTCTAATTAATGTGTAGTTACACACATACCGAAATAGGTGGGCTACGCCATGGCGGGGAAGATAGCATTAACTAATGTGCAATGGACGGGAAGCTTATAATTAAAAACCCCGCGATCATATGTGGGACCTACCGGTAGCATTTTACGATTGGGAGTGGCACGACAGCGGTGATCTTTAAGGCTAACTCATGCACCATAGCAGAGAAAATATCATCAAGACTTGCGCTCGACAGGTCGCAAATGGTCGGCATAATTAAGTGTAGCACTTGCTATCGCGATGAGGAAATTATCACTAGGAACTGTGCCTAAAAGAGGCACCAACGACCAAGTGAACATGATCGTGAATGTAGCGGTGATTGTTTTGGCTATGTCATGCGCGTGTGGCGGTAGTCTTAGTGTTAAAGTTTGCACTGAAGGGCTACAACAAGAATTGAACTCTGGGCTGCATCCAAAGATGAGGCGCGGTTATGATGGCGGCCATTATAGGGATAGTTTTTTTGTGCGTCGGTGGAGAATTTAGTCACAAAATGTACGCTAATGAAAGATGCGCCAAAACGTTCCAAAGACTTAGAATATTCTTTTGCTGATGTCCTTTACGAAGTTAAACTCTGCGCCAAAGGCAGTCAAAATAATGTTGGGCAATTGTGCCAAAGGAGACCAAAATAAGACTAAGACAAGCACCATGGTTGGGCCAAAGTGAGCTCTTGAAGTGCGCCTAAAGTGGCCAAGGTAGCTTTAGACTTTGTGTGATAAGTGGGTAGCTTAAATCTAAAATTTGCGCAGGAGAGGATTAAAAAACAATGGTCAAATTATAGTTAAGACTTTCATTGAAAAAGTAAAGTTTGGTTTAAGATTTGTGCCCAAATGTGGAAGAATTATGGTTAAAACTTGCACTAAAGGTGGAAGACTTATGGTTAAAACTTGTGCCGAAGGCTAAAGGTGACTTTGCCTTAGAAAAATTTTCAGAAAACTTCTTTGGGAAACAAGTGTTAACGTTTTTCTGAATTTAGAGCAGGATAAGCTTCAAAAGAAAGAGAAAGAAAAAACAATCCAAGAGTGTAGGAGGAGGGGCCCCAATATTTTTCAAAATTTTTGGGGGATGTTGCAGCAAAAACACTTCTATAACGCTCGAGCATTATAGAAACACATAACGCTAGAGCATTATGTATTTCCATGACGCTTGAGCATTTTTGTTTCATGTCTTGTGTGTTAAATGACATCCCAGGCTCAGGTCCACCCATGCCTAATTCAAAGAAATGCTCACGTGTTTTGGTTTCACTAAACTTTTGCGCATTTCAGAAAACTAAGATTGCATCTAAAATGTCCCTCAACTTCGTGTGAGGGCCCATAACAAAAGTAATCCATGTACATTGGGGCTTATGCCCAACACATAATAAAAGTAATCCATGTACATCGGTAAAGATTTCGGTTAAGGGTAGGGAAAATCCTTAAAATTTCCAAGAGCTTTATAATCCAGGGCGTCCCTTGTGATTAGCTCAAAAGGTTTTATAACTATTTTCTTATTTAACTTCATTGCTCTTTATTGTAGGTTTCATAAATTAAGGTCTTTCTTAATTCAAGGTCTTATTGAAGATTCCTTAACCCCTTACCTGCAATAAGCTCGAAGTACTGTTAGTCATCATGACATCTAATCAAAACTAAAATAAATGGAGATATCATAATCTTCACATTGTTAGTCATGCTTTTATGTTCCAGATCCTATTGGTTCAACATCAACACATAGTAAATCTAGTAATATTGATGTTTCTAGAGTCCTTCGACTTTGCATCAAACCACAATACTAACCCCTACAAGACTTGATTAGAACTCTATGCATACAATATAATAAAATTTATCTTAAATCAAACATGTTACCTCTAGTACCTTATGTACAACCTTTCCTTCACAAGGCTTGGTGAAGTCTGTTGCACTCACATGCACCGACATGCTTCATTTACAATCTCTTGCCTGAAGTTTATTTACATAAAAAATATCTTTAAAGAAAAACATAAAGTATTTTAAGTATATAAATATTCTGTTGTAACTAAATAATCACCTCTTTTCCAACAAACCAAGGTACAACTAGGCTTGTAAGTAACTTTGATAACTTTATACTCTAATATACCAATTCTCTTTACACTTCTAACACTAAAAACTCAAACTGTTTAAACAATTATTTGCTTTGGAGAACAATTTTGAAAGCATAAATATCCTATACTTGAATCTTTTATTTCCATACTTCTTTAGTATTTATGATTACGATGTATCTCATGCAACCACACATGCAGTGTTTAATTATCTCAAACATTTTTAAATACTAACGACTAATGCACCTATAATGAACTTAACTAGTCATGCTAAATTTTTTAATCCTTCTCATGTCATTAATATTCATGAATTTTAAAATATTCCTCATAATCAACTGATGTCATGTGCTCTAAATATATCCTTTAACACCATACTAGTTTTGTAGATGCACTCTATCCTCTCTGTTTTTTGACATGGTTTTGTGATACTCCTGTTAAATTCACTCCATCCAGCCCCCATGTTACATTCAGATATACTTTCTTTCTAATAATTAATGTATAAAACTCTTATATATTTTTAAGAGACAACATATTTTTTCCTTGATAAAATATGTAATGCATAGAGAAAAATATAACCTTTCCTAAAACATCTTCATAATATATCTTTAATCCAATATATATCTCAATAACCCTTTGTAATAATTTCTTTCAAGAAAGGTATATTTAATTCAACTAGGGAGTAGAATGTCCCAATCCGTTCTCCTATTCAATTCTCTATATAACACTTACATACTTTAAAACATTAAACTATCATTAAAAATAGAATCTCTACATTTAAATTATTCATTTTTAAAGATATTATAACCTTTGACTATAGCATATAAAACATCTTTTAGTGATATACTAGTTTAACTGATACTTGCTACATTAGACATGTTTAATAATATAAACAACTACAGATAGGGTAAATATCTACTAGAAAACATCTTTACATTTGAAATACTGAATAGAGTATGCAATGTACTTGCACATTTGCGAGTCCATAGGCCGTAATGTTGTAACAGGGATCTGATACCATTTGTAATGTCCCTCAAAACAAACCCTGAAAACAATTTTTCTTAAGGGTCTCTGCAATGTCGTATCTTACGTGTGGACATTAATTACTAAAACTTCGTTGGATGTTCTTTTCATATTTATTTAAATTAACTTAAGCACTAAGAGTTTTATTTGGCGACCTTTAGGTTTACATCTAAAGGATTTTCTACTGGCTCACCATACTAGGGATTTGCTTTGAAAAAGTTTCCCCTTTACCAATTAAGGGAAAGGATATTTTTACATCGCTATTTAATCATTCAACATCAAGATTATAATCCTATTTTACCTTACATGTTTTATGTAAATGAAATCCTATCACCTTTTCCTCTGCATATATGACTACACATTTCAAGAATATGGACTTATTTTACCTTATGTGCTTTATGAAAATAGAACCTCACCATATTTTCCAATACCTATACATATATTCATTTCAAGAATATAATATCTTTACTTTACAAGTCTTGTGTGGAAAAAATCCTAATGCATCCCAAAATCTATGTGAACAGAATTTCAAGGACTAAAGATCGTAGATTCCATTCATAACACAAATCTTAGCATGTTAATACGTATGGCTAAATTTAATGTAGTTTAATGTATATTTAAATAGATTAATGCTAAGCCAAACAACACAATGCTCCAATATAATTCCTTACTACTATCACAATTGTGAACTAATTATATCCTCAAATTTAAATATCCTATCTTTACCATTCCCCCCATAATAGCATATATGTAATAAAAATAGTAACTGTAATCTACCAAGCTTTTCACATCCTTTCTTGAATATATGTATCATGACCACTATATATATATATATATATATAATTCAAACTAAATTTAATTCAGTTGCATATATATATATATATATATATATAATAATCTATTTATTTTAGACATTCGGATATCTAAATACGTATAAAATTGAAAGTCCTTTTCAGGATAAGGTATGAGTTATATTATTGCTTCCCTATTGTTCTATGGCTTGTAACCGTATCTCCTTGATAATATATATGTATTCATTCTTTAAATATTACAACCCAATATTATTCAAATGAACCAAAACATCAATCCTTGGTATTATAACTCAATATAAAAGTAATGATGTAACTACTCTATCAATTCATGGTAAGTAATCTATTTATATTAAGAGCAATAAATAAATATATGTATGTATATATATAACAAAATAACTTTTAATGTTTACTTCCTTAAACAATTCCTTTAACATATTAATACTTACATATACTAACAAATACTTATCTAAAATTCCAACTCTTGTTATTCGCTCAAGATAAGGACCAGTTAACATTCGAATATAAGGCCAAGGTTTAGAAAAAACCAAAGAAGCAAAGGATACATTCCGTATCAAACATGGAGACACGTAGACTAGGTGTTGATTGAGGAGGCGTGTAACATACCCCTTTGTTGAAAAATTTTATGTTTGAAGAAAACATTATCTTAACTTTTATTGTCAATTTTTATATTTGGACAAGTGGCAAAGGATGACTGTAATTGCACAATATTATTATTTACTAAAATTAAATGGGAGACACTCACCCAAACAGACTGTTGAAAGAGTGTTTAGTGACCCACTAGGTGGAATGGAATCTAGGGTAGAAGGAAATGGACAAGTCGCGGCATCAGGAACTCAATAACTACCTGTTGTTATGGGACAACTCCATTGAATTGAGGTCAAAGTTATCTGAAAGATGGGACTGGAGCATGAGGTTCATTTATTTTGGAAAATGACCACTAAAGACCTAGGCATCTTTATAAGCCATCAAAACTGAGCAGAGGCTCACACTTTTTCTGACGAGAAAATTTACCTTGTGGTTCTACTGTATCCACACAAGAGATTCGATGAGGGGAAGCTATGTTTTGAGTTGTATTGTATTTCTATTTCACTTCTGCTGAATGCAGAGTTACTGTTGAGCGCAGAGAGTTATTTTGAGGTGTATTCCAAGTCTCCATTGATTGCTGGAAGTAAAACCTGAGTGCCTTGCTTCTACACAGAGACTTCTACCTAGTGGTTGAGTAAACAGTCTCAAGGGTCCTAAGGACCAAGTGATATTGGTTGCTTCTTCTGGAGAAGGTTGGGAGGAATAGGCCTCTTTGGGTGTTTGTCCACCCTATCTACATTTACAGGTTCTACTTGTTATTTCATTACCTAAGTAGTTATAAATTATTTTATGTAATTGTTAAGTTAGGATTTATCAGCTAGATATTGATAGTTATTATTATGCAGAAGTAAATGTCTAATTTACTGAACTGATTATGTTTTTTGTAAATTATTGAAGAAATTATATGAAATGATAGAATAGATTTCTTCCCTATATTTTTCCACGTACCGTTCTTGTACCGTACTCTAGTACAGGGGAGGGTGCTTAAAAATAGATAAGAATGATGTTATGCAATAGACAAAATGATTGAATAACTATCATAGATAGAACTCTGCCATATTTCCTGTAATTTTCTAATGTGCTACTTTTGTATTTAAATATCCTATGTTGCTAAGTCTTAGAAACATATAGTAATACTTAATTTTTGCAGACATTATAATATTTTTATATTTATAGCAACAGAAGTTAACCTCTCTTATTCTGCAAAATACCTAGGGTTTAGCTACAGATTAACTATTTACTTACAGCAGATAATTACTAAGCATTATCATATAAATTCTCTTTAATACATTATAGTATCCAAACTTCACTATAGTCTTTCAACAACATTTATGAAATTTAAACAACTGTAAAAAAAACATAACTATTATTACAGAGATGCTAAGAACTGATATTATCAGCAACACCTTCTCAATTAAAAACAACAGAACTACTCTACAGTACTATTACATCTTTAGCTTCTCATTTATTTAAATAGACATTGATACGATACTTCATTTATTTTTTTACAAAACAATTCTAATTTTCAGACGACTGTCCCAAAGTCACAAAAAGCATACATTACTAGGTTAAACATTATATGAACCAAATAGACTTTTCAAATGAAGCCCGAGTTCATGAAAACCTTTCCTTTACAATATGAAAATATTTCTTGGATTCAAAACCCGTATTATCTCTATAGTTAAGTACAACATGTTAACACTAGTAATCGAACACCTTTAATAACATAGAATTCACTAAATAGGGTTTCAAACTAAGGCTCTATGCCTTGTTTGTTTTATAAACTGGAATACTGTACATTGGTAGTTGTAACACATAAAAATTACTAATCTAAGAACCAAGCCATTCGGCTTTCGACCCTTGAAACATTACTCAATATCATAGTCACACATAGAACCAAGGGCTCAAGGCCATTGTTAAATAAATAGTTGACAATAGACAAAATGAAATCAAACATCGAAAGGAAAATAGACATACGAGACTAGGTCTCGGCTTTAAGAATCATATACTCAAATCTTTCGAAGTTATCCTTTAAAAAAACCAGATTAGGATTTGAAGTTACAAAATGAGGCATTTAGCCTAGGGCTCTCGACCATTAACAAATTAGAACATTTCATAAGCAAACATTGAATTAAAATAACATAGCATTGCTCTCAGACACAACACACATAAACAGTATTAAGTTACAAGTACTAAACCCTTTCATTAATCAAAATAGCCGAGGGTTAAATCCTTTTTAACAGTAGTTACATTTTCAACATCTGGATACACAGTGAAAAACGGTAGAGTCAACGCCGATGTCGGTCAAGGATCCCATCCTACCTACACTAACCATTCGGCTCACAAACATTACAATGGTGGCCACATCCTCTGCTAGACCACAAAACCGAAAGCTTAGACTAAATCTAAACAACGACCAATAGTTTCCAGGAGAAACCTACAAAAGAAACCACCGAGGCTTACAAATTTTTGAGCAGTACCTCCACATAGCTTGAACATAGGAACCTGTAGATGAGAAGTACCTGCCATTAACACAGAGGGTGGTCAAAGACATTTTCAAAGCTTAAAACATTACTGACAACTGCAACATTACGAAGTATCGATATGGACATTACCTTTTTAACCGTGGCTCGAAATCAATATCTCCTACAACTGGCATTGATCCAGAGTCACTCAAACCACTAAGACAAATGCTGCAATTTTCCCCACATTATTGGCTCGGTTCTTAAACCATGGTAGTAAATGTTTTTCCCTTATAGGTCACGGTATTGATCTTGAGGAAGGATTCCTCAAAAACTATTTTTGAAACCCCAAAGAACCGCAGGCTTGTCGGCCTCACTACACTCCACTCTTTGCAAAATGAATGCCAAGTTCACACCTTCGTCAAGGTAATCGAAAAATCATTAGGGTTACACCACTATCAAGAATTACCATGTGAAGATAACCATGGTGGATGCTAACAGGAATTTCACCAACATCACTTTTAATGCACTTTAATGTCCATATCTACCACCAGTAAGTCGACGTTCCAGCGAACCATGCAACAGGGATATCATTTGGATTAATCATTGACTCTGCATTATAGTTTGTGTTATAGGTCAAATCTGTACTTCTCCATGTGTGATCACATTAAGCGGTCGATGACACAAAAAGACAACTTGGATTGAAGAGCTAGATTAAAATAGGTGATGTATGGACTAGACTTACCCCTCCACAGATGACAAAACACTGTTTTTACCTACATTTTGACATGAACGCTACCCTACAGGCATAAGAGAAGCGTTCACCTGCTAAAATATGGAGCTCTGCTTCAGTAGACTAGCGTTTACCTACTAAAATATGCTACTCTACTTCAGTAGACCAGCGTACACCCTCAAAAAAACCTTGCAAACGCTGGTTGTAAGCATGAAAGTTGCATATTGTGTGCTACTCCACTTAAGAAAACTCGCATACATCTTAAAATGTAATAAAACATATATTAATTTGATGAATTGGGATTAGTTGAAGTTGGTTTTGAAACTTCCCCAACCTCCCAATCAAACTACCTCTCGATCCAAACTGCCTAATTTGTCCCATAAATACAAGGGGGATAGATGAGAGAATAGAGGAGAAACTATGCATTAAGGGTTGTTATGCTGGAGGAATTCCAAAGTTAGTGTGAAGAGCAAGAGCCTAGGATCCGGTTGCACAAGCACTCTGAATGATCATGTATAATTGTACTGATTATTTGCTTTTACAATAAAGGTGGAAATACCCTTCCTGTCCCAATCAAATGTTTGATGGATTGCATATTTGTTTGGTTTAATGCTTGATTGTATTTGATGTCTAAATTATATTTCAACTTCATCATTATTATGTCAGTTAAGATACGCTGAGAAAGGTGTCTTTTGTATTGCAGGTTCGCCGAACGAAAGATCAAGTGGAGGATCGATCGAAGGAGTAAGCGAAAGCTAGGATCGAATGTCGTTAATAAGGTATGCCTTCAATAACCTTGATCTCTTTCCTTTTGTAGAAGCCTATGTGATATGATTAATGTATTTACATGTCACCCCAGAATTTGGGAGTGTTCCTCTCCTCGCTATAGGGTAAAAATCCCGAACAACAGACTGGTGACTCCATTAGGACCGATTGTTTTCTACTCTAGGAGACCTAGTTAGCTTTCCATCTAGTACTTTTGATCTTTTTGAACCTCTAAGAGCCTCTGTAGGTTACTATAGCTTGTTTCCATTGCTTGACTCATCTCAGTTTGAAGTTTTAGAGCTTGTTTCAAACCTTCTCTAGCATGAACGTTGGTATCCCTTGCACACAGTAGTGTACAGCTTTTGAAAATTGTTGCTTTACGTATTGCATAGTAGAGTACACCTCCCAGTGTGTGCATGTTTATACACTGCATAGTAGAGTTTTTCCCTATAAATCTCTATTAGCTTTTGGGATTTGATTTCCACTTGTTTGGTTTTATTTCTAGCCTCTTGCTTTGTCTTGTTAACTGATCCTTGAGGTATTTATGTCCTTGTTGAGTCTTGCTTGCCTCTCCTAAGTCCCTTAGGTCATCTTTTGCTTGCTTGAGTACTTTTGAGGCGTCGTGTTGTTTATGACTCTTTTTGAAGACCGTGCTTTGTTCCTAGTTGGACATAGCTGCTTTCTTGTACTCTAGATGCTTGTTGCAGGTATACAAACCTTTATTTTGTAAAATTTGTTGTTTGTGGCAACACTAAGCACACTTTGATGGTGCCTTGCCCTTTGATTTAGGGTTTTACCCCAAGATGGAGTCCTTAGAGTGTTTTCAAAATCTTTTTGAGTCTAGACACTTCCTGATTGCTTTGTCAGTTTCAGTCCAAGTAAGTTGAAGTTTTTCAGTTTGCTTCCATTCGAGTCTTTGTGATTGTAAGGCCATCTTTGGTTCACTTGCCTACCTTTTTTCTTGGCTTAGCGCTTTCTTAGGGTTCTTGGTGCTTCGGAGCAACCTTTGAGATTTGTCTTTCCATTTTGAGCATCTCTTATCCTTGTTTTCTTTTCACTTTGTTTTCCAAGCCCAAAGTTTTTTCCTTTAAAAAAATTTGTAGGACAAGTCTTTGTCAAGTCTTTGAATTGATTGTTGCGAGCCTTAGAGTTGCTTTTCCTTACTTACATTACTCTTTTAGTTCTTACTTGCTTCCATTCTCGAGTTCTTTTTCTTTTACATATATCAGAAAAAGCAAAAATGAGTTTGGTAGTTTAAAGTAGTAAGACTTATGATCATTTTGAAGTAGTGTAGTTTACTTTGTTTTGAATTTGAAAAGAAAAGAAAAGAAAAAAAACTTGTTTTTGGTTTGCTTAATTTTCGTTTTGGAAACAGCATAAATGAAAAAAAAAAAAGAGTCTTTTGTTTCTTTGAAAGTTATTTCTTTTGCACTTTACTTTCTCAAACCATTCCACACAATGCACTACCCTGTTGAGTAAAAAGTAGCCTTAAAAAGAAATTTTAATAAAATTAATTAGAAGCATTTTTCTTTTTAGGTATACACGACATCAACTAGCTTAGGCTAGAGTTTTGAGCTTAAATCACCTTAAATTGCTTGGAAAAGATGGTGGTGGTGCTGAATATCTGATAGAATTTCTCCCATAATTTCAGTGTGTAAGAACAATCAATGAAGAGATGTGTAGTAGATTCAGAACTGCACTTCACAGATACATTGGCTAGGGCCAATCCAACCCATAAGTGAAAGATTATCCCAAGTCTTCAACTGAACCTGTAGCACAAACCGAATGAAACATTTAAGCTTTTGTCGCATATACCAATGCCAAATTTTCTTGTACCACCAATGATTGGGAAAAATACACCTTCGTTTATTAATACAATTGTAAGTAGTGCTAGCAATTACTCTACCTATAGATTCATTTCCACCCAAAACCACCACATCCTCCTCAGTTCCTAACTATACACCTGCAACATTGAGACAGTGAATATATGTATCCCATTCATGAGCCACATTGAGTGGCAACTGTAAATCCTCAGCATTATACCAATAATCACTTTGATCATTTTTTACAATTGAATTTATAGTGACAAGACCTACCTCCTTCAAAACATATAATAAATCAAAAGAAAATATTTATATGTCTCTTTTAAACCAATGATAGGATCAACACCTATAGAAACTTCATTGCCATTGCCAATTTTCCAATAGAGTTCAAAAGCAAGCCAACAATATACTTTCAAAAATCCATTCCATATTGGGGAGACCCCACGGACCTTCTTCCCGGGCTTCCTTAACCAGTGAGAGATCTTAGATTTAATATATTTATAGTGTATAACCTTTAACCAGAGAGAACTGCCAAAAATAGCTCTCCACAAACTTTTCAACCGCAATGCTTCACTAAACACTGTCAAATCTTTTATCCCCCATCCTCCAAAAATAAATGGTAATGAAATCCTTTCCCAACCAATCATAGATAAACTAACTTCTTGCATCCAACCAGTCCATAGAATATTAAAAAGAAGTCTTCTAAAAGAGTTGATCATAGAACATAGCACTGGGAGTAATGAGAACCAGTAAACCGGGGTCCCATTAGCACAGACTTAGCCAATGTAAGTTTCCCCCAAATAGACAAAAAACGATATGTCGAGTGAGAGATTCTAGATTCAAAAATTTTAAGCAGCCAATCCCAATCTTTCATCAAATAACCATTAGGCTTAAGATGAAATCCAAGATAGGTGAATCCCTCGAAAATCTTACAGCACTTATATAGCAACATAGATTGAATATCTACCATTCTGCTTGCTTCAATAAGATTCTCAAATAGGCAAGATTTCTTCAAACTTATCCGCATACCTGAAGCCTTACATAAGAGGTTAATAATGTCATGATACAACCTCCATTCCTCCCCCGAATCACTACCAGCAAGTAATACATCATCTACAAAAAGGACATGAGTCAAATACAAGTCCTTGAAAATTTTTATACCTTTAATCTTACCTTCCAATTTTGCTTGTGTGATCAACCTACTGAATCCTTCAATCACCCAAAGAAATAGTAAAGGAGACATAGAACGACCCTGTCGAATGCCCCTGGAACAACTAAAGAAAGATGTTGTAGCACCATTAACAAGAATAGCAATACTCATAGTATTCACACATGCCATGATCCATTTTATAGCTAATGGTGGAACTCCGATTTGTATAAAGAATAACCTTAAAAAATACCAATTGACTTTGTCATATGCCTTCTCTAAATCCATTTTGAGCAAAATTGCTCTTTGCTTCTTACATTTAATAGAATGTAGTAACTCTTGTGTTATACCAACAGCATCATGGATTTGTCGATCTCGTAAAAAACTAGATTGTTCTGAAGAGATAAACTTAGAGAAAACAGGCTTGAGCCAAACAACAATGATCTTAGAAACAATTTTATATGCAAAGTTGCAAAGAGCAATAGGTCTGAAGTCTCCAAATGTCTTAGGTTCATTAATATTTGAAATGAGAGTGATAAAAGTAGAATTTAAGGCACCATAGATATATCCATGTATTCTTGTATACTCCACCATCCTCAAAATATCCTCACCCATAATATCAAAGAAATGCAGAAATAACTCAACTATCCATCCATCGGGGCCTAGAATTTTCTCTTCGGCAAAAAGTTTAAGAGTCCTTCCCACCTCTTCCAAAGTGACCTCCGAACATAAATCCTCAGCATCCTCAATCTCAAAGAACTTTGGATATAACCTTTCTACTTGTAATTGTGAAGATAAATCATAGCATCTATCATCAGTATAGATATTACTAAATGCTTTTTAGCTAAAACCTGCAGATCCTATAATCCAGCCACTTCCTGACTCGCCTCATCTGACAATTTCGAAATGGTATTATTATTTCTTCCTGCCGAGAAAAAAGTATGAAAAAACCTTCTATTTTTATCACCATAATTCACCCACAAAGCCCTGCTTTTCAGGCACCATTCCTTCTCTTCTTTTAAAAATATGCTCTCTTTCTGAGTTTCCAAATTCTTAAGAAGCTCAAGTCCAATGCTATCTAAAGGCACATCCAAATAGAGAGACTATAGTTCCTACAACTATGTCTCCACCTCCAACAGCTTCTACCTGTCCAAACGTTTCCTTTTATGTATCTAATGTGTAACCTTTCTATTCAACACCTTCAACTTCACACAGAATAGGTCCACAGGATTTAGATCAAAATCACTATTTGTATTTAACCAAACATATTTGACAAATAGTACAAATTCTTCATTTGACAACCAAGAGCAGTCAAATTTGAAAGGATAATTATACTATGCAACACAATCCTCCAACTGCAAGAAGACAGACAAATTGTCCGAAATCTTGGTGTCACCCACCCAGGATCTGTACCGGTTACATGACTCCAGAAAAGTGGCTTTAACAAGAAATTTATCAAGTCTTTTATGGATACCTTCATGACCTCCTATGCCATTGGTCCATGTCGAAGTGAAGGTCCCTATACATACATCAATCAGATCGTTATTGATAAGAAACTCATAGAAGAAATTTTCCAAAACATCCAACTTAGCATTGGATCCCCAAATTTCCTATGCCATCCTAGTGAAATTAAGATCCCCAACAACTATAATATTCTCCATCATCAAGATCCTAGATGACTGCAACCCGAGCAAAAAAAAATCTCTATCTTTATAAGGGGCATAACAATTAAGAATAGTGAGCTGGAAATCATTTAATCTACAAGATCCCTCCATTAAAATACCCCAAGAGGTCTTATAAACTAAAAAGGAAAAAATCCTAGGATCCCAGGCCACCAACAGACCCCCTAACATCCCATTCAAACCAACAACTGAAATTTCCCATCCAAGGAGAATCTCCACAATTTTAGAAATAGCAGTAACATCTTCAGACATTGTTTCCTGTTGTAAAACTATACCTGGGTGAGTAGTATTAATCAGGTTTGAGAGAGCCCTAACTCGCACAACCCTCCCCAACCCCCGAATATTGAGAGAAAAAATAGACATTAAGGAACACAGTCACTAGGTTTAATAGCTCTAAGGCCCCCAGCAAGATCAACAATATCAACATTCTCTTCTACCAAAATAGTCCCTGTAGTCTCTGACAAATACCCAGTATCCCACCATAAACTTCAGAATAACTGTCGACTCAATAACCTCCTTTCCTAACAGTATCTTCTCTGAAACAGGCATAATACCATGTTCCAAGTCACCACCTAAGACCTTCCCCTTTCGGCCAGTCTTCCTAGATTTTCGAATAGTAACATTCTGAAATCTTGTTGAATTAACATAATGAACTAGAGGATTAGTAGAAGTATTGGTTGAATATATCTGAAGAGGGGTAATAACATCACTAGCAGTCTCATAGCCTACTTCTCCCAGTAATGTTGAATCTTCCAAGGTATAAGGACCACGCTCTGAAAGAACAGGAGTTATCTTATCCTCCCCCTAATTAACCCCACCCAGAACAATATCTCTGCTACTCATATCAGCAAGATTATCTGGAACCAAAAAAATAAACCCCGGCCCTACCTCAAAAGGATTATTAGAAACCTCAATAATTTCCATCGACAAAGTATCATCCCCAAATAGACCCCGATAGGTCTTAGACTTATCAGAAGAATATACACACCTATTCAAAGAAGATGAACCCCCAACATTCCCCAATTTCAAAACAATATCCCCTGAAGAAAGCGTCTTATCTAAAATAGCCTCAACATCTCGAATAACATCTAATTCATCTTCAGGTATAGCAGGGATAGCAGAACCAAATCGAGGAGATAACTTACCAGTCTGTAAAGGTTGTACATTATAAGCCACGACTTGATCTGTCAAATTTCTATCAAGAGACTCCGTCGGGAGAGGAGACGGCCACAACGGTGTCCCGACTTGAAGCTCCGGACAATGTGAATGAACATGTCTCGTAAGTTGGAACAAATGACAATGGAAAGGAGCCCTAAAATAATCAAGCTTAGGCTAGAGTTTTGAGCTTAAATCACCTTAAATTGCTTGGAAAAGATGGTGGTGGTGCTGAATATCTGATAGAATTTCTCCCATAATTTCAGTGTGTAAGAACAATCAATGAAGAGATGTGTAGTAGATTCAGAACTGCACTTCACAGATACATTGGCTAGGGCCAATCCAACCCATAAGTGAAAGATTATCCCAAGTCTTCAACTGAACCTGTAGCACAAACCGAATGAAACATTTAAGCTTTTGTCGCATATACCAATGCCAAATTTTCTTGTACCACCAATGATTGGGAAAAATACACCTTCGTTTATTAATACAATTGTAAGTAGTGCTAGCAATTACTCTACCTATAGATTCATTTCCACCCAAAACCACCACATCCTCCTCAGTTCCTAACTATACACCTGCAACATTGAGACAGTGAATATATGTATCCCATTCATGAGCCACATTGAGTGGCAACTGTAAATCCTCAGCATTATACCAATAATCACTTTGATCATTTTTTACAATTGAATTTATAGTGACAAGACCTACCTCCTTCAAAACATATAATAAATCAAAAGAAAATATTTATATGTCTCTTTTAAACCAAGGATAGGATCAACACCTATAGAAACTTCATTGCCATTGCCAATTTTCCAATAGAGTTCAAAAGCATGCCAACAATATACTTTCAAAAATCCATTCCATATTGGGGAGACCCCAAGGACCTTCTTCCCGGGCTTCCTTAACCAGTGAGAGATCTTAGATTTAATATATTTATAGTGTATAACCTTTAACCAGAGAGAACTGCCAAAAATAGCTCTCCACAAACTTTTCAAC
Organism: Larix kaempferi; assembly: GCA_027924585.1. NCBI lineage: Eukaryota > Viridiplantae > Streptophyta > Pinopsida > Pinales > Pinaceae > Larix > Larix kaempferi. The sequence goes on along the minus strand of BSBM01000042.1, from coordinate 10,207,002 downwards.
CGCAATGCTTCACTAAACACTGTCAAATCTTTTATCCCCCATCCTCCAAAAATAAATGGTAATGAAATCCTTTCCCAACCAATCATAGATAAACTAACTTCTTGCATCCAACCAGTCCATAGAATATTAAAAAGAAGTCTTCTAAAAGAGTTGATCATAGAACATAGCACTGGGAGTAATGAGAACCAGTAAACCGGGGTCCCATTAGCATAGACTTAGCCAATGTAAGTTTCCCCCAAATAGACAAAAAACGATATGTCGAGTGAGAGATTCTAGATTCAAAAATTTTAAGCAGCCAATCCCAATCTTTCATCAAATAACCATTAGGCTTAAGATGAAATCCAAGATAGGTGAATCCCTCGAAAATCTTACAGCACTTATATCGCAACATAGATTGAATATCTACCATTCTGCTTGCTTCAATAAGATTCTCAAATAGGCAAGATTTCTTCAAACTTATCCGCATACCTGAAGCCTTACATAAGAGGTTAATAATGTCATGATACAACCTCCATTCCTCCCCCGAATCACTACCAGCAAGTAATACATCATCTACAAAAAGGACATGAGTCAAATACAAGTCCTTGAAAATTTTTATACCTTTAATCTTACCTTCCAATTTTGCTTGTGTGATCAACCTACTGAATCCTTCAATCACCCAAAGAAATAGTAAAGGAGACATAGAACGACCCTGTCGAATGCCCCTGGAACAACTAAAGAAAGATGTTGTAGCACCATTAACAAGAATAGCAATACTCATAGTATTCACACATGCCATGATCCATTTTATAGCTAATGGTGGAACTCCGATTTGTATAAAGAATAACCTTAAAAAATACCAATTGACTTTGTCATATGCCTTCTCTAAATCCATTTTGAGCAAAATTGCTCTTTGCTTCTTACATTTAATAGAATGTAGTAACTCTTGTGTTATACCAACAGCATCATGGATTTGTCGATCTCGTAAAAAACTAGATTGTTCTGAAGAGATAAACTTAGAGAAAACAGGCTTGAGCCAAACAACAATGATCTTAGAAACAATTTTATATGCAAAGTTGCAAAGAGCAATAGGTCTGAAGTCTCCAAATGTCTTAGGTTCCTTAATATTTGAAATGAGAGTGATAAAAGTAGAATTTAAGGCACCATAGATATATCCATGTATTCTTGTATACTCCACCATCCTCAAAATATCCTCACCCATAATATCAAAGAAATGCAGAAATAACTCAACTATCCATCCATCGGGGCCTAGAATTTTCTCTTCGGCAAAAAGTTTAAGAGTCCTTCCCACCTCTTCCAAAGTGACCTCCGAACATAAATCCTCAGCATCCTCAATCTCAAAGAACTTTGGATATAACCTTTCTACTTGTAATTGTGAAGATAAATCATAGCATCTATCATCAGTATAGATATTACTAAATGCTTTTTAGCTAAAACCTGCAGATCCTATAATCCAGCCACTTCCTGACTCGCCTCATCTGACAATTTCGAAATGGTATTATTATTTCTTCCTGCCGAGAAAAAAGTATGAAAAAACCTTCTATTTTTATCACCATAATTCACCCACAAAGCCCTGCTTTTCAGGCACCATTCCTTCTCTTCTTTTAAAAATATGCTCTCTTTCTGAGTTTCCAAATTCTTAAGAAGCTCAAGTCCAATGCTATCTAAAGGCACATCCAAATAGAGAGACTATAGTTCCTACAACTATGTCTCCACCTCCAACAGCTTCTACCTGTCCAAACGTTTCCTTTTATGTATCTAATGTGTAACCTTTCTATTCAACACCTTCAACTTCACACAGAATAGGTCCACATGATTTAGATCAAAATCACTATTTGTATTTAACCAAACATATTTGACAAATAGTACAAATTCTTCATTTGACAACCAAGAGCAGTCAAATTTGAAAGGATAATTATACTATGCAACACAATCCTCCAACTGCAAGAAGACAGACCAATTGTCCGAAATCTTGGTGTCACCCACCCAGGATCTGTACCGGTTACATGACTCCAGAAAAGTGGCTTTAACAAGAAATTTATCAAGTCTTTTATGGATACCTTCATGACCTCCTATGCCATTGGTCCATGTCGAAGTGAAGGTCCCTATACATACATCAATCAGATCGTTATTGATAAGAAACTCATAGAAGAAATTTTCCAAAACATCCAACTTAGCATTGGATCCCCAAATTTCCTATGCCATCCTAGTGAAATTAAGATCCCCAACAACTATAATATTCTCCATCATCAAGATCCTAGATGACTGCAACCCGAGCAAAAAAAAATCTCTATCTTTATAAGGGGCATAACAATTAAGAATAGTGAGCTGGAAATCATTTAATCTACAAGATCCCTCCATTAAAATACCCCAAGAGGTCTTATAAACTAAAAAGGAAAAAATCCTAGGATCCCAGGCCACCAACAGACCCCCTAACATCCCATTCAAACCAACAACTAAAATTTCCCATCCAAGGAGAATCTCCACAATTTTAGAAATAGCAGTAACATCTTCAGACATTGTTTCCTGTTGTAAAACTATACCTGGGTGAGTAGTATTAATCAGGTTTGAGAGAGCCCTAACTCGCACAACCCTCCGCAACCCCCGAATATTGAGAGAAAAAATAGACATTAAGGAACACAGTCACTAGGGTTAATAGCTCTAAGGCCCCCAGCAAGATCAACAATATCAACATTCTCTTCTACCAAAATAGTCCCTGTAGTCTCTGACAAATACCCAGTATCCCACCATAAACTTCAGAATAACTGTCGACTCAATAACCTCCTTTCCTAACAGTATCCTCTCTGAAACAGGCATAATACCATGTTCCAAGTCACCACCTAAGACCTTCCCCTTTCGGCCAGTCTTCCTAGATTTTCGAATAGTAACATTCTGAAATCTTGTTGAATTAACATAATGAACTAGAGGATTAGTAGAAGTATTGGTTGAATATATCTGAAGAGGGGTAATAACATCACTAGCAGTCTCATAGCCTACTTCTCCCAGTAATGTTGAATCTTCCAAGGTATAAGGACCACGCTCTGAAAGAACAGGAGTTATCTTATCCTCCCCCTAATTAACCCCACCCAGAACAATATCTCTGCTACTCATATCAGCAAGATTATCTGGAACCAAATAAATAAACCCCGGCCCTACCTCAAAAGGATTATTAGAAACCTCAATAATTTCCATCGACAAAGTATCATCCCCAAATAGACCCCGATAGGTCTTAGACTTATCAGAAGAATATACACACCTATTCAAAGAAGATGAACCCCCAACATTCCCCAATTTCAAAACAATATCCCCTGAAGAAAGCGTCTTATCTAAAATAGCCTCAACATCTCGAATAACATCTAATTCATCTTCAGGTATAGCAGGGATAGCAGAACCAAATCGAGGAGATAACTTACCAGTCTGTAAAGGTTGTACATTATAAGCCACGACTTGATCTGTCAAATTTCTATCAAGAGACTCCGTCGGGAGAGGAGACGGCCACAACGGTGTCCCGACTTGAAGCTCCGGACAATGTGAATGAACATGTCTCGTAAGTTGGAACAAATGACAATGGAAAGGAGCCCTAAAATAATCAAGCTGTTGTCTCCAGACCCTAGAACTCCACACCAATTCAACCTCCATAGGTAACCCCCGATTCATTTCAAACTCCACCATGACTTTAGCAGACCGACGGTACAAACCATACAAGGAGCAATTATCAAGCCTAACAAACCGCTTGACAGAATTTGCAATCCCTATTAAAATATTTTCTGCCCATAATTCAATCGGTAGTCCCGGAATAAGTAGCCACGGATGGCGAAAGTTTTGTTTCTCCCTTAGAGGATCGAAAGCAATATGCCATTTCTTTAGATAGAAAGAACCCTCCTTAACACACCAGAACCGCTTCAAGATAATCCCCACATGTTCCTATTTAGAGAAAATAAACATAATCCATCCATTCAAGAGTTGCATGACTCTGGGCATATCCCCAACTATGGGCATCCAATGTTTTCTAACCCACTCGACCAACTCCGTCTGATCTCTCGCTGTAAACTCCAGACGTCCAACAATGGCCCTAGAGCTTAACATTTCGATACGAGCTAAATTTGTTTCCTGCGGGATATGAAATCTATCCACACCTTCCCTGACCTTCAGAGCTTTTACCTGTCATCGTTTGCATGCTTTAATACCTCTGAAGCTATTAGGCCAAACAGAATTTTGCTTGGAGATAAGCTCCCCATCAAGGATATCTCCAGAAACCGCCGCATGAGACCCACACCTCTCCACACTAGGGTTTGAAAAAGAACCACCGAAACCAATTGATGAAGACTGAAAACTAAGGGTCTCAACCTGATATCCCATCAAGGACGTAGATGGACAGTAAAATCGGCAGCTGTCCCCCCAATCAAATAGGAAGAAATGTGTCAAGGCTATAGGAAGTTGTGAGATAGCCCAAACTCAGGAAACTATCGATTTACAACCCTGCATAAAGAAAACCCCAGCACAATTAGAGCCCACTCCACTTCAAAGGACAATAAAAATAATGATGATGACACAAATTCTACAAAAAATAGTAACCACGAAAAGACTGAAAATAACAAGTTAATGTGGCCAATACGAAATAATAAACGTTCACTAGATTCCCACTTATTTTTTTACTTGGTTGGTACTGAGTTGGCTCGAAAGAGCCAACGTGACTCCAAGTTGTTTGTTGCTTAATAAAACACCACTGCAACGAGCATTTTCAGTCCTAAACTGCAGAAAATCCTGAAAAAACCTCAGAAACCCTAAGTCGGGCCATCCTCCAATTCAAAGCATTTACTACTCTTTTTCCTCCTCGTAATCCAAATTTACCTTGTAACTATTTGTTGTCTATACTTCGTAGCATAATAGCATAATACCAAAAAATATTAGTAAGGAAAAAATCTAGTAGGAAAAAAACGTTCCTTATAAATTAAATATATATATATATTTAAAATTTAGAAATTTTGACAATATAAATAATACCACGAAACATTCATTTTTAATATTTATTAAAAGCAACTTGAAATATAAATCTTAAAAAAAAACTAATAATGCATTTATAAATTTAATTATAAAAATATTAAATAATTAAAATAAAAATAAATAAATAAATAAAAATCAAACAAATTTATAATAAGATACTCAATAAAATATGACCTTAATTAAAATTTAAAATCTAATATTATAATTAGTTACTAAATTTTATATTTATATTATAAAATTAATCTAATAGAAAAACTAATCTAAGATTTATAACAAAATTCTAAAACAAAATATATATGATAAAGTTTAAAGCTTTAAACTTTTTAAATGTAAAACTAACATTAATACTAACTTAACAGTAACTTTGACTATGAAGTCATGCAATGAGATCAAATTGCAAATAATACTAGCGTAGATCCATCTTAAACCTATATTTATCAAGCACCAAAGGGATTCAATTTCTTGAGGTGTATTTGTTTTTTTAAATTTAAACTCAAGAAATTTGATCTCTCTTGATTGATAGATCCGGGTTTAAGTTTTAAATTTTTATTTTATAAACGAACATCTATTTTTTAATTACTTTTCATAATATTTTATTTTATGAGCGGACATGGATTTTTTTTAAATACTTTCCAAATGCTTTTTACATTTTATTAGATGGTTATATGATTTTTTTAAAATATATTTTACGTTTGCTAGCTACATCACACATGTTAGAAGATCTCTCCCATACTAGGATGTAGAGCACCTCGTTTCACTTGATGCAGCAATAAAATTTAATTAACTCTATATGCCAAAAATGTAGAGCTAGTCAAATTTACCATTTTGGTATTATGCCCGAATAAGTCTCTACAAGTCTCTACGGCCTAATTATGCTAGCTACAAGTTTTTTTGTATGTTTGGTTTTATAATGGGTTTTTAAAAAAAAATTGGAACTATATCTATAAAATCAATTTGGACAATACACAATACATATACATACTTGCTACTCTACTAAAATATAAACACCTATCAACATAATAAAGATAATACTCCACACAATTTGTTTTTTTTTTTAACTTTTTGTTATACTCTCTAAATATTTCTTTTCCACTGAGATAAAATTTAAGATATGCCTGACAACTTACCTGGTACTCTACTAAAATATAAACACCCATAAAAATAATAAAGATAATACTAAAAAAAAATTATTACGGAAAAACTTCGGAAAAACTTTTTGTTACACTCCCTAAGAATACAGAGATGGGATTTAAGGTATGCGTGAAAGCTTTCGTATTTACATCAACAACCAACAAAACAAAACTCCTTGTAATGTCGGCACCGGAATGAACTCGTTCTCTACCGTGAGGTTAAATGCATAAACGCTTCGGAATTCGGACGAAGGGAGCAAGCGACCTCTTCTTCGGTTGGCCATTTGAAAAGCCTCTTCGCCTCTTATCGTCGTTCACTTTAACAAAGTGAATACCGCCAACCCGTTAGCGAACAAAGCCGTGAATGCAGCAAGGAAGGCACATGCACTGTGTACTACTAAAAGGAACGAACGGCTGTGAAGCGAAGGCGAGGGGTGCCATGTGAACATATCATTCATGGTACTTACGGAATGTCAGGCAGCTCTAATAGCCTGGCCGCCCCATATCATGTGCACGTGATCACAGTACGGCACAGCTCATTCTCCGCATACGCATCAAATTTGTATCCACGCAACCCTGCCCATTTCTTTCTCCATACTGACCAGATCATACCTGGATGTCTGTTAGCAGCACCGTGATAGATATTAATGCAGATTGCTCATTACCATCTTTGTTGGATGTCTGCTAGCAGCACCGTGATAGATATTAATGCAGATTGCTCATTACCATCTTTGTTTGTCATGACCCATGAGATCTGATGACTGCCAATATCATAATAACGATAACTGGATAATAGTGAAAGGCGCATGTGCATTTGGAGCCTCTCACGCCCTCGCCAGCAATCTAAATAGTAGAAGAAATATATTCGAACAAGCGTATTGATTGTAACAGATATTCTTGAATTCATAATAAAATGCTGCGTAAAAGATAAAGGGAAAAGCAATGTATTTTTACATACAATTTATTTATACATTTGATTGGTTAGACATCGATAGATGACAAGTTTAGTGTTATGATAAAGTTATCTATTACTTGTTCTCCATGCTTAATTATAATTACTAGTTGTATATACCTGAGCTACCTATTAGGTTCCGTAGTTACTTGTTATACATGCATGAGCTAGGACTTATCCATGCATCAACTTCAAATTATTTTTATTAAACTAATTAACATCATAAAACAGATACTATTTAATAAAGATATCTCATTTTTTTACCAACACTTGATTGAAGCTTACTTAAATTTTAATCAAGATGCATTTAAACATTAAAAGATACAACAACCATAAAATTAATCCATATTATACACTTACTACACTCCATTTAACTGTAATTAACACCTATAGATATACAAATCTTTATCATCATTATTGAAAATATATTGTCTTTAACAATTAACATCATTAAAGGTGGAGTAGAGCTATGGGTTGAGCCTAATGAACATATTTCGCATCAAAGGTTGAGAAGCGCTGGGTTTGCCTAACCATCAACCAATGGCGTTTCTTTCTGCAGCTTGATAGAGGTAAGGAGTTTCATAGGAGCAGCTCAACATAGAAAAGTTTTAAACAAGCATTGTATACCATGATGGTCAAAAGGAAACATTTTCATTCAAACAAGCAACATCAGTGATCATGATCAAATCAGTACATCAATATCCAATCAAACAAAATATTTTTCAGAATATGATTACGACTCCAGACTCGATAAATATAATAGAAGCAAATCGTAATTCAAACTAGCAGAACTTGGTAAGAGGTGTAAAACTGTAAATCATTTGAAGCATGGATTCATTACATTTGTTGCTATAAATTGGAAATGTAGATTTTTTTTAAGATAATAAAAACCATCACAGTAACTTAATTCCACTTAAATTATGGTTGGTTAACAAGTTGTTATCTGTTAACTTAGGGTTAACTTCTTTAGTTAAATAGGTTATCAGTCATGTCACTACTTTATACATGCATGACCTACCAATTATCCATGCATGAGTTAGGAATTATCCATGCATCAACTACTATATATGTATATAATTGTTTGTTTTGAATTTTGAACTACACTTATAGATTCAATCCGAAAGTACACTTGTCACATCCTCCTTCAATCTAGGAAAGGCATAGATGGTAATCCACCCCAAATTGACTCATTCTTGTTCAATGACGGTTAAGATATATACACCTATCAATGTAACTAGCAATTGTCCAAAAAGGAAGGAAAAAAATGGGAAGTAAGGTGAAAGTGATGAAATAACAAAGAAAACAATTTAAAAATGTTATAAAGAGCTTCCTCCTCACCATTGAAATCTTATGAAGAGAATAGTAAAAGAAAAGAAAATTTTGGGTGGTTCACTTAATTTATGAGAAGATCTCAAGGCAAATGTTTCATTATAAATAAGTGATGAACAATATTGCAGAAGTCAAGAAATGATCAAATGGGGATGCAAACAAATGGAATAGCAGCAATTGTGCTTTGAGGGAAAAGAGAGTAGTGCACTTGAGTATATTCATTTATTGTTATGCAGTCTTGCACTCAACTTCTCTCAAATGTGATTTTTGTTGTTACACATATTGAGAAGGTACCAAAAACCAAATTTATTTTAAATGCAAGCTTAATTACCTTCAATATTAGCTCATGCCAAGAAAGAATTCTAAAATCTAGTGATTGATTGTACCATTGATTAAAGATTCTAATAAAATTTATTGGTAAGCACCATGTACTATAGATTTTGAACTTTATTGAGAGATGAGCCACATAGATTTTAATTTTTTGATAATTTTGTGTTTTGTCCATCCCATAGTTAATCAAATTGTGTCATAAACAAATATTTCATTATCTATGCATTCAGATTTATGCAATATTTAAATGTTATACCAACGGAGTCATTTGAATATGCCAAGTGTAATTCAATTACAACTATAACATTTATACCAAACTTTGTGAGGACAAAGGGGAAAAAATATCTCTATTCAACTTTCATTGCAATAATTATCCCAAAAAATTACAAATTGGATTATCTACAAGAATTGTTTTATTGTAATTATAAAGTATATTCTATCGAGAAGGCATCTGTCTTAGTCAATAAAACAGTTATATATAATCCCAATGGGTTAGCTCAAGTGGTTGAGCTATGCATTGATATATAAGGGTCTCACTTGATGTCTCCACAAGGCTATAAGCAACAAAATTTGCATCCATAATTTTTTGGTTGGAACAAAATTCTAAACACTCTAAGATAAATGCAAACCAACATTTCCAAATAAAATAAATAATTTGAGAAAGTCAAATAGAGTAATGTATTTTTGGGCTATGAGGCCCTTCTCCAAATCTAAATTGGCTAGATTGTAAAATACATTTGTATAAATATACATGGAATTTCAATTTCAATTTTCATTCAAGTATAGTCACATTTTAAATATATATTTTGATAAACACTTACAATAAATCAAATCTTTGTGTATTAGTTAGTCTTTCCTTGATTTTTTTTACAAGAGAGACAAATATTTAAAACATAATCCTAAGAATATCTATTTTACTTTATAATCAATGAGTAAACTCAATTTTTTCCAATTTGTAGGATTTAAATTCGAATAGTTGGGAAGTGGATGATTGTGGTCGAAAATATATTGATTATGTATTGTTAAGAATAGAATAATTAGTTAGATATTAGTTTTGTGATAATTGCAAATTAATGAATAACTCAATAAATTGCAAGTATTTTACTTCATAACTAATTAATTAATACAATTTTTTTCCTATTTTGTCTCTCACGTGCATTCTCATGTATTTTTTTTTTTAAATTGAATGAGATTATTTCAATGTAGTAATTTTTTTTTCCACTCATAAATGTTTTGCACCTCAACATAGTTGATCCTTATCGATGGATCTATGTGCATGTATACTATGCATGTGTGTGAGAGAGAAAGATTTTTATTATTTGAGGATTTTCTATTTTAATTTCATGCCAATTTTGAACATATTTTTTTTCTTTATTTAGACATACAACTTTTCTAGAATTTTTCTTCAAAATTACAATAATAATCTTCAAAATCATACAATTTTTCAATTATTAATTTTTCAAAATTACAACATTTATTTAAATTTCTTATTAATATTTTATCTTTCAAAATTATGAGAGGTATTCTTCATATTCTAATCTTTAAAAAAAAAAAAATCAAAATATCATGATTATAATTTTTAACTTGCCAATATAATATTAATTTATTTTCAAAATTATCACACTCCATAAAAATTCCAATTATAATAATCATTATTTATATTCACAATTCTATTATAGATTTATCTTAACTCTAAATCTACCAATTCTCTAAATAAATAATCAAAATCTTAATACATAATTGTTTATACTTTATTTTATTTTTAATTTAAAATATAAACCTAATTATTCTTTAAGATATATAACTATTACTATACTAATTACTTTTGCAAGTATCAATCTTAAACATTCACTTATAAAGTTCAAAGATTTTTTAAGCTCCAAAACTTTTACTTTTAATGTTTCGAACTTTGAAGCTCTCTTATGGCAATGTTCAACATTAATTTTCTTTCACAAGCTTTTGTGTGTAGTGACTTCCTTTTCTTCTCCATTGTTATTTTGTTAGAGGTGCACTCACACGATGTATTTACCAAAGCATTTTTTTTCAACATTTTCAATAAAAAGGCAAAACATATAAAACATTATTTGAAATAAATAAATTATGATATATTTTCATGTTTTGGAGAAAAAAAAATTATATTTATATATATTTATTTTATAGAATTATATTCAAATTTATTTTTATATTTTAATTTTCCTTGGATATTTTTTAAAATTCAATAAAATTTAAATATAAAATAAAATATAATGTTAATTATAGTATTTAAAAAAACATAAATTTAATAAAAGCAAAAAAATAATTTAACTTTGACTTTTTACCTATTTCACTATTATATATGGAGAGATGTATATTATTTTAAAGAAGCAACAATCTCATTGAGCTTTATTTCACCTATGGTTAGGTTTTTCTATTAGTTGCTCTCTTTAAAACATGATCTTAAGTTACAATTATGTATCTATTTAAGTATGAATAATTTGGAGGGAAAGGATGTTTGTATATGGTTTTGTTATATGGTATCTGGAATGTACAAGGATTGATTAGTTATGACCATTGGATATTTAGGGAAGTATCCTATGATTCATATTTATATTTTGTAGTTTTGTATTTTGATATTTTTTATCTTTGGATGTTTAGGGGAGTATCCTATAATTGATATTTTCATGTAATTTTGATTCAGATTGTCAATAATTAGTGACTATGTTTGTGAAAAAAATGTTGCAACAAATATTTAATATGACCACAACACAACCGACACTCTCAACAACAACTTGTGGTTTAATTTATTAATGATGGAATTTATGTATACCCTCCACTACTCATAATATCCGGTGAGCTGTGTTTTAAACAACCAAAGCTCCTAAGGATGATCCATGCAAGGATCGAAATGCGTTGAGCACTTGGCCTCTGAAAACGCAGGGATATAACCTCATTAAGTTATAAACAAATTAATGGACATGGTATTTAAGGTGCTTCTATTTACAATTATAAACAAATTAATGCACACGGTATTTAATATGACCACAACACAACCGACACTCTCAACAACAACTTGTGGTTTAATTTATTAATGATGGAATTTATGTATACCCTCCACTACTCATAATATCCGGTGAGCTGTGTTTTAAACAACCAAAGCTCCTAAGGATGATCCATGCAAGGATCGAAATGCGTTGAGCACTTGGCCTCTGAAAACGCAGGGATATAACCTCATTAAGTTATAAACAAATTAATGGACATGGTATTTAAGGTGCTTCTATTTACAATTATAAACAAATTAATGCACACGGTATTTAAGCTCCTTCGATTTGGTATTATAACAAAATAACTTTTTTTTTTGCCTACCAAAACTTCTTCTTCATAAATTCTTTTGAATTACATTAATTAATCTCACTTCATGGAAAAACAAATCTGACAACATCGTAACTATTTCCGTCATAATTGCCGAAGAAAACGTTTGCATTAGTACCCAATTGTAGTAATGATTGATCTTTGATCATGAACCTAAACCCTTCTCAATCAGTGATTGGTGTATTGTTTTCTAAAACTCTTCGTGCAACATCAGACTTTCACCATGCCAAAGTATGGCCTTCAAGCTTCAACCGTACAAATGCAATGCTTCGTTTTCAAGTGACTTCATGTATGTTGTAGTACACCTCCATCTATTGTAGCCACTGGTTTAGTTTGATGGCACCAAATTATCCTACATATGGATAAATGTCCACCCTCACCTCTACATTGAAAGGTCTCTGCATTATGGTGTGACTTCATTCTCCCATCTCTACCTCTTCCTTGAACAATGAATTTGCTTCCCTCTTTATTTTATTTGGATCTTTTGAGTTAACCTTTTTCTCTTAAGGTGCCTCCATACATTTTGCATTACCATCTCTATCAATACAATGATGATTTGCTCCAACCAACTAAACCCAACTTCTAGATATTATTCATTATGTTCTTTATGGGGTTCCCCTTGATCATTGGTCCTCTACATTTTTGTAGGCATGGTAGCAATGTTTGTCAACTTATGCTTTGATACCATATGATTCATAAACAATGGGTTTATAAAATCCTACCCATTTCACCAACACAATCTTTTGATAAATTTCCAATGCCTTGCAAGTTTTGCCAATGTTTTCAAGACTAAAATGCAAACTCTAATATGAAACTCCGCCAATAAATTCTACTCGAATTAAGATAATCTATAATATTAAGAAAATAAAGTCGACTTAATAGACACTATTATATCATGATTTTCCACACTCTATGTAGCATGCCTTGATGGCCAACCATGTCCCTCTACAAACTCACATTATCCCTCGTGTTCAGTAAACTCCTAAAAATCACATTTTTGTTCATGTACGTCAGGGGCTAGCACTACATCATGCGTGTATGCATGCTTCTACATTACAACATGCATACATCGGGTTTCGTGCTCAAAATTAAATATATTTTGGGTTTTCCTTCCCAAGTAACAACCATTTTGATCCTTGGCCTTCCATATGCTGGAAAATACTTCTATTCGACCCTCCAACACCTTTGAGAATTATATATTGAGCTATTGTGGAGAATTTGATTAGGGAGGAGAAATGAGAGAGCAAGGAAACTCTAGAGGAATTTTTCCCAATTGCCATTGTCTTGAGTCTGCATCCCTTTGTCCTTCATAGTTTGAACTCTTTTATGTTCATATCCCATGCTCTTCCCTAACTTGTGAAGGAGGAACTGAATTACTCCTTGAACTTGTGAGCTTTCCATTGCATGGAGGATTGAAGTGGTGGAGACCTAGGTGGAGCACCTTAGTTTCTGAGTTTCGATGAGTTTCCTACAGAAGGTTGTCACTATGTACTTATGTTCATTACACTAATAGAAATACTATTTTCTCATCTAATACATGCTACAAATTTTTATGTTATTCTCATTGGATATATTTGTTTAATATGTTAATGGATTATGCTAGTTTATATGCTAACAATTTAAATATATTATATATGCTCGTATATCTTTGTTGTTGATGACAAGTTGTAGGTAAGGAGTATTCAATTACAAGTTCAATAGTGGTCTTCTTTGAAGAGTCCGGTTAACGATTCTGGCTACCGTGTAAGTTTTAAGATTTGTTGTGTTCTTTACCGGTTGCGGTCGGATCCACCATTTATGTGTTTTAAATTTATGTATGAGATGCAAGTGCTGTAAAATAATTTAATCTAAATGTAAAGCTGAAACAAATCTTAATCTAAAACTGTGATAAGCAAATCTATTCTATCCTCACGCGGAGCCAAAATAAGAGAATGAGCAGCGTGCTATAGATACACATAAGGGTCATGCAGATAGTTGTTTGAACCAGTTTAAATGTAGTTTACAGCAGAAAACGAGATACATTCAATATAGCTCAAATGAATTAAAACGATTTCACCACTCATACTATACAGCATAATACACAGAAAATGAGAAACGTTCACAGCAATGGAGTAATTCACAATGAGTTAGAACAATCTCACAATAATCCAGTGGTAAGAGAGTCGAAATACTTCCACATATCTTTACAGAGATCCAAGGCAAATGATGTGCCGACTTTCAATAGACAAAAACAAACACCTGTCTCTTTATATCTGGAAAATAGTTCCCATACATAGCGTAGTCTTTTTTCTTTTCCTATCAAAAGTCCTTATTCTCTCCTCCGTTCACCTATTTATAGATTTTACTATGCTTCTCATTTTCCCAAAAACCTAAACATAAACCTAGGAGTGAACAAAAATTTTGTCTTCTAGTGGTCAGTAAGACAAAACCCAGAACACAACTATCTTTTACAAAATTAGAACAAAACAAAAATAAAGTTCCCTTTTCTTTATTACAAAAAGACAAATAATAGTTGTCTTTTGTTTTAGAATAAATCAAGCTATGGATAGCTCAACTGCTAACTGCGATGCTTCTGTTGTTGCACCTGCTTCCTCAGGCATATAATATAGTGATGGATTATCCTCTTGCTGATCATCCTGCAATAGCGAAAAAATGTAAGTAAAGATTTTGACAAAGAATTTAAATGAATATTTGCACACCTCAAGCCTCATTATATTAAAAAGGGACACATTTATGTCACCTAGGCCAGAGGTTGGCCAATTTTAATAGGCACGGTCTCAAAGTGGAAAGGTGATTGATTTAATGCCGCTGCCATAAATTCTAATTGATGTGTAGTTACATGCATACTGAAACAGGCGGGCTACGCCATGGCGGGGAAGATAGCGTTAACTAATGCACAATGGACAGGAAGCTTATAATTAAAAACCTTGCAATCATAAGTGGGACTTGCCGGCAGCATTTTAAAATTGGGAGTGGCGCGATAGCAGCGATATTTAAGGCTAACTCATGTGCCATAGTAGAGAAAATATCATCAAGACTTGCACTGGATGGGTCACAAACGATCAGCATAATTAAGCGTAGCGCATGTGATCGTAACGGGGAAATTATCACTAGGACCTATGCCCAAAAGATGCACCAACAACCAAGTGAATAGGATCGTGAATGTAGCGGCGATTGTTTTTGCTATGTCCTGTGTGTGTGGCGGCAGTCTTAGTGTTAAACTTTGTGCCGAAGAGCCACAACAAGAATTGAACTTGAGGCTGCATCCAAGGATGAGGCGCGGTTACAATGGAAACCATTATAGGGATAGGTTTTTTGCCCGTCGGCGGATAATTTAGTCACAAAATGTGGGCTAACGAAAGATGCGCCAAAGAGTTCCAAAGACTTAGAAGATTTTTGTGCCGACGTCCTTTATGAAGTTAAACTCTACGCCAAAGGTGTCCAAAATAATGTTGGGCAATTGTGCCAAATGCGGCCGAAATAAAACTAAGAAGGTGCCATGGTTGGGTCGAAGTGAGCTCTTGAAGTGCACCTAAAGTGGCCAAAGTAGCTTTAGACTTTGTGCGATAAACGGGCAGCTTAAATCTAAAAGTTGCGCGAGCGAGGATCAAAAAACAATGGTCAAACTACAGTTAAGACTTTTGTCGAAAAAGTAAAGTTTGGTTTAAGATTTGCGCCCAAAGGCGGAAGACTTGTGCTTAAAACTTGCACTAAAGTTGGAATACTTATGGTTAAAACTTGCACTGAAGAATAAACGTGACTTTGCCTTAGAAAAATTTTCAGAAAACTTCTTTGGGAAACAAGTGTTAAAGTTTTGCCGAATTTAGAGCAGGATAAGCTTCAAAAGAAAGAGAAAGAAAAAGCAATACTAAAGTGTAGGAGGAGGGGCCCCAATATTTTTCAAAAGTTTTGGGGGATGTTGCAGCAACAACAATTGGAGAATCGTTGGAGAACACAGATGTCTGAAAAACTCTCTCTCGTCCATAGGAAATTTTAAAAGCTACTCACCTTATGTGCAACAGTCGGCTTGAACATTCGAATTTCCGCAAAGGAAGTGATCACTTTATCCGTTGGTCACTAGGAAAAGGGAGCTTTGATAAACACATCCTTAAAATTCTCCAAGGGCCAAAATATGGGGTTCATTTTTTGAAGATCCATCTTTCAGATGACCACTGTCATCGAACTCCACAGAATTGTAACAACATCTCATAGACAATATTCTCTTGTTCCTCATTCCCATGATGCTTGCATATTTTTGGATGTCCTTTAATTAGCGACTTTTGTTGTGTGAGTATTCCAGATAAATTTCTTCAAGACTTAGCCATTTGCCTAAGTTCTTCAATCCATTGATGTCCTTTTGTGTGAGCAGGATATTTTCTTGGTTTCTCGTGCTCGTGGATGGAGAAGAACTTTGCTAGGCATTTTGGTGTGGCTGCTTAAATTAAAAGTATTTATTGTTCTCAGCCATGCTTTAATGGAGGCGAGATTTTCTAGAAAACGGACTCTTGATTATAAGCTCTTTTTGCTTTAGATTTGCAGCATGGAGTCATTTTAATACCTTATGCCTTTTAGATGTGCTTCCTTTCCATGGGTCTAACTACAACGATCTTCTTGAGATGCTTATAAATGTGAGGGTGGATGGAGCCCAAAGATAATGATAAATATAATCATGGATTTCTGCTACTAAACAGGGGTTAATGCGACTAACAGAACAGGATCTCTTCATTCTAGAAAACGATCAGCAAAGCGAAAATGCATAGATAAACTTTCTTTTGAGGGTACATTTCTAGCTTCATGAGTTGTGAGATTTCTTGAGAGATCTATCTTCACGAAATACCAAATTGCAGGGCTACAAGAAAATTCTATACAAAGGAAAGGGGAAAGGGAAAACTCAAATATTCAGAAAAGAGGACAACTTGGCTGAAACAAACAGAAAACAAGGGACTAACATAAAAAGTAAAAAGAAAAAATAACAAAGCCTTTATTTATGTACAAAGGTTCTCTTAGAGACCTTAAGCAAAATACTGTTTCAAAGCTAGGCCGTTGAGGGGAAGATTAACTTCCTCTCCCTGAAGGCTTCTTAACTTATACGTTGATGGGCCAAGCTTTTCAGAAATTTGGCAAGGTCCAACCCATAAGTGTTGAAATTTTGTATGCATTCCCTTACCCTCATGTTGATGATCCCACTTCAGAACTAAATATCCTACTTCGAAACTTCTTTTTCCAGATTCCTTCTTATCAAACCATCTTTTGACTATGTCTTGATGATGATGGAATTGATCTTTGGCATTCTATGATGACTCTTTGAGTTTTAGTATGGTATCGATTCTTGATTGCAGAACTTGACTACTGGAACCTCGTGAAGCTTGGGACAGCTGCAAGGATGGGAGTAATACATTCAAGGGAAGGATGGCTTCCTTAACGTAAACCAAGGTAAATGGGGATTCACTTGAGGCATTCTTGGGGGTAACCCTGTCTTCCCATAGAGCATTTGGAAGGGCTAGGTGCCAGCTTCTCTGATTCTCAATTACAGTTTTCTTAAGAATTCGGATGAGGTTTTTATTGGTCAACTCAGCGAATCCATTTCCCTAGGGATAGTAATTTGCTGAATAGTGCAGTTTGATCCCTTTCTCATCAACAAATTCATTGATCTTAAAAGACGAAAAATAAGTTGCATTATCAAAGACTAGGGAAATTGGAACCCCAAACCCGGTTAATATGCTTTCTTCCAAGAATTTGATAACTGCATCTTTGTTGATTATGCGCAGTGGAATGGCTTCAGCCCATCTCGTAAAATAATCAGTAGCTGTCAAGATGTATTGGTGCTACAGCGAGGAATTCGGGTTTATCTCTCCGATAACATCTATGCCCCATTGCTTGAACGGTTCAGAAATGATAACCGGATGCAACGGTCTAGCTGCTTTTGGCAATTTCCCGACACTTCTTTGGAAAACATCACATTTCCTTGCATATGCATGAGCATCCCTGAAAAGATTGGGCCAATAATACCCGGCTCTAAGAACTTTATGAGCTGCGGTATCCCCTGAGTAATGTCCCCCAGTAGGGCCATCATGTAATTATTCGACTACCTTCCCTGCATCTTCTTTCTCCAAACATCTGAGGAAAATGCCATCATAATTCTTTCTAAAAAGGATTCTGTCAATGATTTCGTATGTTGATGATTTCAGACGGAGTGCCCTTCTTTGTTTTTCTCCCCAGTGTTCTAGCAAGTAACATGACTGCAAATAATGCACTAAGTCTCTGTACCAAGACTCAGGAGCAGTCAAGATGAGACAAACCTCAATTACATTCAGTTCAGCCTCCTTTTTCCAATCTAGCCCTTTGTCAGCTGGATTTTGCGTGAGCAACTTGAACAAACCTTGATCCTTTATGATTGTAGCCGGCTTGAATTCCAAGTCATATTCTTGAAGAGCCATAACCGAGTTTCCTTGCCTTTTTCCTAGCTCCTTTTGAACAAATAGAGATCTAACGGCAGGGTGAGGAATAAATGACTTTAGTTATGTTCTTCAAAATATAAGGTCTAAACTATTTTATTACTTTAAATACAGCGTAAGCTTGTTTATCTACGATAGGGTAACTAAGTTCAGAGCCTTGTAGACCAGTGCTCATTAAAGATATTGGGTATTCATCCCCTAATTCTACCTTCTGAGTAAGTACTGCTGCTAGAGAGTCATCTAAAGCAAAGGTATACATTATAAAATCTTTATTGAAGTTCAAACTCCTCAGAGACGGTGCATTGGCTATGGATACTTTGATTTCTTTGAACGCCACTTTCTCTGAGTCTGTCCATTTGAACTACACACTCTACTTAATCATTTGTTGCAATGGCTTGACAATTTGAGCAAAATCTAGAACAAACCTTTGAACAAAATTAATTGTGCCCATAAATGATTGCATAGATTTCTTGCCATGGGGCATGGGAATCTTGTTGATAGCTTCAACTCGTTCTTGATCTATTGATATTCCCTTCTTCGAAATGATATGACAAAGAAGTTTTCCTTCAAGAACAGCAAACAAACTTTTCTTATGGTTCAAAGAGATACCATATTTCTTGCAGCAATCAAAAATCTGCTTCAAGTGGAAAACATAATCTTCCCTCTTCTTTGAGAAAACTGTCACATCATCCAAGTAAACTACTACACACTGGCCTCTCAGTGCTCGGAAGGCAATGTCCATGGCTCGTTGGAATGTTGCTCCTGCATTTATCAAACCGAATGGCATCCTTCGGTACGCAAAGGTCCCCCACTTTGTACGAAAAGTTGTTTTGAGTCGGTCCTCTTCTGCTACAAGCACTTGATTATATCTAGAAAAACCATGTAGCAACAAGAACAATTCTGATCCTGATACCATCTACAAAATCTGCTCCATTGGGGGCTACAGGATAATTGTCTTGATCGGAAGCCCTGTTCAAATTCCAGAAATCCGCACACAGTCCGATTTCTCCCGACTTATTTCGTACGGGGACTAAGTTAGCAACCCATTCGGAATGTCTGACTTTAAAAATGATCTTTGCATCTAGCAATTTCTTTAATTCCTTTTGAATTAGAGCCTCGAGAGTTGAATGCATTCTTCTTAGCTGCTGCTGAAAAGGTTTCACACCTTCTTTCATTGGTATTACATGCTGAATGATATGAGTATCATACATTTTCAAATCATCGTAAGTCCATGCAAAGACATCCTTATACTGCTTGAAAAGTTTGATAAACTTTTCTCTTTCTGTCGATGAGCAACACTTACAGAGATTAACATATTTTGGCTCTGCCTCTGTTCCCATATTAATGAATTCATGCATCATAGAGGAGCTATGAGTTTTAGCATTCACTGGTCTCTTGAACTTGCTCTGTAAATCAAACAAAGCTTTGAGAGTCCTCACTCCTTTAGGCAGAAAATTTCCTTTAACAACGTGTTTGCTTTGAAGGTCTGATTCATGCTTCTCTTCGTCTATTATGGCTTCATGGAAGGCATCTTCATTTGTCAAGAATCTGATGATCTGATCATCGTCATCAAATACTCTGAGATTCGTAATGTTATCTGGAACAAATGGCCTGAAAATTAATTCAATGGAGCATTTATTATTTGTAGGAACTAATCTGGAAGCGGAAGTAGCCAATAAATCAGTTGCAACATTTTGCAATCTAGGAATGGAATTTATATTGAAAGCATCAAAACACGAAATCAAATCCCAAATCTCATATTGGTAGCTTTTTAAATGAGGAGAAAGACAGTGAATTATATCTCTCACCTGCCTAACGACTATTTCAGAATCACCAAAGACTTTGAAATATTTGACACTTAAAGCAATAGCCTTCTTTAACACGTGGACTAGAGCTTCGTACACAATAGTATTGTCAGTACATTCAAATTCTAATCTACAAGATAAAAAGTGTTTATTCCTATTGGGGTCAATCAAAACACAACCAGCTCCTGATCCTTCTTGGGTTTTGGATCCATCAAAGTAAAGAATCCAAAACACATTTTCTTCTTTAGCTAAACTAGCATCATTAACAACTACATTAGTGACTAATTCTACTATGTTACAATCAATATCATCAACTCGAGAAAACTAAAGGAGATTGGACTGTTCATCTGCATTATGGCTAGCGTCTTGTCCTTGATAATTTCTTGGTTCAATCTCTAAGAAATAGTTTCCCAAAACTGAAGATGAGAAAGCAAGAGCTTCGTTCTTTTCTTCCAACTGAGTTACATTTTGTTTCATATGAGGTTCTCTCAGTATCTTGATTTGGTTTTTCCTATTCTGATAAGGCACCCACAGATGAGACCGGTCTGTAGCAAAATAGTCATTCAGTTTCATAGAGTAGTCCCTACTCAAAATTAGACTGTAAGCCTCTGGGATATCAACCACCATTATATCAACAAACTGACACACCCTAAGGTCTACTCATAGCATAATGAGAACATCTTTCATTTCCCGAATTACCTTAACAACGGTCCTATCCAACTATATAATTTGACATGGACAAGGGATGGGCTGCCCATTAATTTTTTTGCAAATTGACAGAGGCATGACATTTGAACTGACACCTAAATCTACCAAACAGTTATGAACATTGTGGTTGAAGATTTCAAAAGTTAGGAGGAAAGGCAGAGTTTGTGATTTGGATTTCCGGTCGATGCTGGCTTCGTTTATCTCAGGGTCGTCTTCTATGTTTTCAAATGAAGGACTAGCTTCTCGGTAAAAAATCTCTAGCAACTTTTGTCTTTGCTTGGGAAAACTGCACATGTCAAATATGGAAATGTTGGCTTTAGTCTACTTTATGTCTTCAATTATATCGTAACCCATATCGCATACCTTAGAAATCTTGGGCTGAGTTTCTGTTTTGTTTGGAGTAATATTTGGCTATTTGGCTTTTTGAGCAATTGATTCTTTTATAGACCTATGTCGGAATTACCTTGGGCTATTGTGGGATAGCCTTGGGCTGCTGTGGGATAACTTTGGGATACTGTGGGATAACTGTTATATGTCTCCTTCGAAATTCCCTTGAGGATTTCACTTTAGGAATATCTAAAGTTTGATCAGGTAAGGGGCCTTTACTTCTAATGGAAACATTTATGGATGTTGCTTGAGACTCATCAGTGAGCTCTTCAATAGAAGGTTCCTGAGTTGGTGACCAATCCAAGAGAACCATGGTGGTGTCTAGGGCAGTTTCCTCCTGATCTTAAACTTGTTCCTCTTGAGGATACTTTTGTTTCGATAATTGTGCATCAAGCGTTTGATTCAAAACTAAACTCATTGAATTAATCCACCACGGACAACTTTTTTCAGAATGATGTTCTTTATGGAAAGTACAAAAATGATCCATACCTACTTCATTTAAATTTAAAACAGCGAAATTGTTTACGGGTGGAGTTGGCTATCCATTTTCTTCTCTTTTCTTATAATAAGGTATGAACGGCTTCCTAGAGGTACTGGCTGCTTTATCCTTTTCTAAATCCACAATTTTGTTTGAAATCTTTTTCATCATTTTGACAATGTTTTCCATATCAGTTGATGACTCTTCCTTGTTTTTGGTCAAAAGAAAAGGCTTCTTAGCAAGCTGCTTTGTTTCTAGATCTAGAGCATGTTTAGCAATGATGTCTACCTCTTCTTCTACCTTCTTTGCTTCTTCAAAGTTTTCTATTAAGGTAGTTTTCTTTGCTCTTTTGGCAAACATGGCTATGGGAGAGTCAAGAGCTATCGTATAGTACTCAACTAATGATTCCTCAGCAGGCCTAGCTGCATCATTGAAATTATTCAGCATGGTGGTGAATTTTTCGTTAAACTCTTGGACCTTCTCCTTCTTCTCCATTCTCATGGACAACAATTCTTTCATTAGGGTAGCTATCGTTTTCTGGTTTCCATACTTCTTTAAAAAACATTTTTCGAAGTCTTCCCAATTGGATATTGAACTAGCTTGAAGGTTAAAATACCAGGAAGAAACTTTAGGTTCAAATGTGTAGGGAAACAGTCGGTAAACCACATCTTCATGTTCTAAATTTTTAAGATTCAAGTCTAGATAAAAAAATTTAAGATGATCCTCTGCAATGATCCCTTTACCTGGGTCATATTTAGGCAAAACTTTCTCAGGGTTCTTAGGCAGATTATGGAAAGGACCTGCCAGATTCAGAGCTCCTGCTGCTCTCCAATCCATGATTCTCGGAGTACACGGTGGAGAGCTACATGGAATATGAGGTGGAGAAATTCGTGGAGTATGCAACTCTAGAGGAGTTTCAAATCCAATTTCTCCCAATGGCTCAATAATTTCTTCTAATGATAGATCTATCAGATCTTCTAAGTTTTGAACCAATACCACATCTTTGGTATACTATGGTTCTCTCTTAGGAGCCGCTCATCTGGGAAGTAATGGAACTGCATTCAAACCACCGATTTGCCTAACATAAGCCTGGGTATGCCTTCTTAAATCTGTTATTTCATCAAAAGGAACAACATACAGTGTTTCTTGTTGTTCACCTTCAGGATTTGGATTTTCTCGATTTATGGATTCCAGATCTAAATCTTCTAGAATGACTATTTCAAATGGGTCTTCCGTGGGATTTCTTCTAATGAAGGGATCTCTTCTGCTAGCCATGCACTGGTGGCCCTCCTTCTAGCACCAAAAACTGTTGATGCCTCGAAAATCACAGCATCAATCAGTAAGGGATTCTCCCCGGTAGGAAATCCCAATTAGATCGCTCACCGTTTGGTGTGGGGAATCCATCCAGTTAACGGTTCTGGTTACCGTGTAAGTTTTAAGATTTATTGTGTTCTTTACTAGTTGCGGCCCAATCCACCATTTATGTGTTTTAAATTTATGTATGAGATGCAAGTGCTGTAAACTAATTTAATCTAAATGCAAAGCTGAAACAAATCTTAATCTAAAACTGTGATAAGCAAATCTATTCTATCCTCGCGAGGAGCCAAAATAAGAGAATGAGCAATGTGTTGTGGATACACATAAGGGTCACGCAGATAGTTGTTTGAACAAGTTTAAATGTAAATTACAACAGAAAGGGAGATACATTCAAAATGGCTAAAATGAATTAAAATGATTTCACCACTCATAGTACACAACATAATACACAGAAAATGAGAAACATTCACAGCAATGGAGTAATCCACAATGAGTTAGAACAATCTCACAATAAACCAGTGGTAAGAGAGTTGAAATAGTTCCACATCTCTTTACACAGATCCCAAGCAAATGTTGTGCCAGCTTTCAATAGACAAAAACAAAATCCTGTCTCTTTATATTTGGAAAATAGTTCCCATACATAGCGCAGTCTTTTTTCTTTGCCTGTCAAAAGTCCTTATTCTCTCCTTTGTTCACATATTTATAGATTTTACAATGCTTCTCATTTTCCAAAAAACCTAAACCTAAACCTAGGAGAGAACAAAATTTTTATCTTCTAGTGGTCAATAAGACAAAACCCAGAACGCAACTATCTTTTACAAAATTACAACAAAATAGAAATAAAGTTCCCTTTTCTTTATTACAAAAAGACAAATAACAACTATCTTTTGTTTTAGAATAAATCAAGCTATGGATAGCTCAACTGCTAACTGCGATGCTTCTGCTGCTGCGCCTGCTTCCTCAGGGATATAAGCTGGTGATGGATTATCCTCTTGTTGATCATCCTGCAATAGCGAAAAAACGTAAGTAAATATTTTGACAAAGACTTTAAATGAATATTTGCACACCTCAAGCCTCATTATATTTGAAAGGGACACATTTATGTCGCCTGGGCCACAGGTTGGCCAATTTTAATAGGCATGGGGTTCAAAGTGGAAAGGTGGTTGATTTAACGCGGCTGCCATAAGTTCTAATTAATGTGTAGTTACACACATACCGAAATAGGTGGGCTACGCCATGGCGGGGAAGATAGCATTAACTAATGTGCAATGGACGGGAAGCTTATAATTAAAAACCCCGCGATCATATGTGGGACCTACCGGTAGCATTTTACAATTGGGAGTGGCACGACAGCGGTGATCTTTAAGGCTAACTCATGCACCATAGCAGAGAAAATATCATCAAGACTTGCGCTCGACGGGTCGCAAATGGTCGGCATAATTAAGTGTAGCACTTGTTATCGCGACGAGGAAATTATCACTAGGAACTATGCCTAAAAGAGGCACCAACGACCAAGTGAACATGATCGTGAATGTAGCGGTGATTGTTTTGGCTATGTCCTGCGCGTGTGGCGGCAGTCTTAGTGTTAAAGTTTGCGCCGAAGGGCTACAACAAGAATTGAACTCTGGGCTGCATCCAAAGATGAGGCGCAGTTATGATGGCGGCCATTATAGGGATAGTTTTTTTGTGCGTCGGCGGAGAATTTAGTCACAAAATGTACGCTAATGAAAGATGCGCCAAAACGTTCCAAAGACTTAGAATATTCTTGTGCCGATGTCCTTTATGAAGTTAAACTCTGCGCCAAAGGCAGTCAAAATAATGTTGGGCAATTGCGCCAAAGGAGACCAAAATAAGACTAAGACAAGCACCATGGTTGGGCCAAAGTGAGCTCTTGAAGTGCGCCTAAAGTGGCCAAGGTAGCTTTAGACTTTGTGTGATAAGTGGGTAGCTTAAATCTAAAAGTTGCGCAGGAGAGGATAAAAAAACAATGGTCAAATTATAGTTAAGACTTTCATTGAAAAAGTAAAGTTTGGTTTAAGATTTGTGCCCAAATGTGGAAGAATTATGGTTAAAACTTGCACTAAAGGTGGAAGACTTATGGTTAAAACTTGTGCCGAAGGCTAAAGGTGACTTTGCCTTAGAAAAATTTTCAGAAAACTTCTTTGGGAAACAAGTGTTAAATTTTTTCTGAATTTAGAGCAGGATAAGCTTCAAAAGAAAGAGAAAGAAAAAACAATCCAAGAGTGTAGGAGGAGGGGCCCCAATATTTTTCAAAATTTTCGGGGGATGTTGCAGCAAAAACACTTCTATAACGCTCGAGCATTATAGAAACACATAACGCTAGAGAATTATGTATTTCCATGATGCTTGAGCATTTTTGTTTCATGTCTTGTGTGTTAAATGACATCCCAGGCTCAGGTCCACCCATGCCTAATTCAAAGAAATGCTCACGTGTTTTGGTTTCACTAAACTTTTGCGCATTTCAGAAAACTAAGATTGCATCTAAACTGTCCCTCAACTTCATGTGAGGGCCCATAACAAAAGTAATCCATGTACATTGGGGCTTATGCCCAACACATAATAAAAGTAATCCATGTACATCGGTAAAGATTTCGGTTAAGGGTAGGGAAAATCCTTAAAATTTCCAAGAGCTTTATAATCCAGGGCGTCCCTTGTGATTAGCTCAAAATATATTTATAACTATTTTCTTATTTAACTTCATTGCTCTTTATTGTAGGTTTCATAAATTAAGGTCTTTCTTAATTCAAGGTCTTATTGAAGATTCCTTAACCCCTTACCTGCAATAAGCTCGAAGTACTGTTAGTCATCATAACATATAATCAAAACTAAAATAAATGGAGATATCATAATCTTCACATTGTTAGTCATGCTTTTATGTTCCAAATCCTATTGGTTCAACATCAACACATAGTAAATCTAGTAATATTGATGTTTCTAGAGTCCTTCGACTTTGCATCAAACCACAATACTAACCCCTACAAGACTTGATTAGAACTCTATGCATACAATATAATAAAATTTATCTTAAATCAAACATGTTACCTCTAGTACCTTATGTACAACCTTTCCTTCACAAGGCTTGGTGAAGTCTGTTGCACTCACATGCACCGACATGCTTCATTTACAATCTCTTGCCTGAAGTTTATTTACATAAAAAATATCTTTAAAGAAAAACATAAAGTATTTTAAGTATATAAATATTCTGTTGTAACTAAATAATCACCTCTTTTCCAACAAACCAAGGTACAACTAGGCTTGTAAGTAACTTTGATAACTTTATACTCTAATATACCAATTCTCTTTACACTTCTAACACTAAAAACTCAAACTGTTTAAACAATTATTTGCTTTGGAGAACAATTTTGAAAGCATAAATATCCTATACTTGAATCTTTTATTTCCATACTTCTTTAGTATTTATGATTACGATGTATCTCATGCAACCACACATGCAGTGTTTAATTATCTCAAACATTTTTAAATACTAACGACTAATGCACCTATAATGAACTTAACTAGTCATGCTAAATTTTTTAATCCTTCTCATGTCATTAATATTCATGAATTTTAAAATATTCCTCATAATCAACTGATGTCATGTGCTCTAAATATATCCTTTCACACCATACTAGTTTTGTAGATGCACTCTATCCTCTATGTTTTTTGACATGGTTTTGTGATACTCCCGTTAAATTCACTCCATCCAGCCCCCATGTTACATTCAGATATACTTTCTTTCTAATAATTAATGTATAAAACTCTTATATATTTTTAAGAGACGACATATTTTTTCCTTGATAAAATATGTAATGCATAGAGAAAAATATAACCTTTC
Source organism: Larix kaempferi (assembly GCA_027924585.1). Lineage (NCBI taxonomy): Eukaryota > Viridiplantae > Streptophyta > Pinopsida > Pinales > Pinaceae > Larix > Larix kaempferi. Next base: position 10,179,903 of record BSBM01000042.1, on the reverse strand, counting down.
CTAAAACATCTTCATAATATATCTTTAATCCAATATATATCTCAATAACCCTTTGTAATAATTTCTTTCAAGAAAGGTATATTTAATTCAACTAGGGAGTAGAATGTCCCAATCCGCTCTCCTATTCAATTCTCTATATAACACTTACATACTTTAAAACATTAAACTATCATTAAAAATAGAATCTCTACATTTAAATTATTCATTTTTAAAGACGTTATAACCTTTGACTATAGCATATAAAACATCTTTTAGTGATATACTAGTTTAACTGATACTTGCTACATTAGACATGTTTAATAATATAAACAACTACTGATAGAGTAAATATCTACTAGAAAACATCTTTACATTTGAAATACTGAATATAGTATGCAATGTACTTGCACATTTGCGAGTCCATAGGCCGTAATGTTGTAACTCGGATCTGATACCACTTGTAATGTCCCTCAAAACACACCCTGAAAACAATTTTTCTTAAGGGTCTCTGCAATGTCGTATCTTACGTGTGGACATTAATTACTAAAACTTCACTGGATGTTCTTTTCATATTTATTTAAATTAACTTAAGCACTAAGAGTTTTATTTGGCGCTCTTTAGGTTTACATCTAAAGGATTTTCTATTGGCTCACCATACTAGGGATTTGCTTTGAAAAAGTTTCCCCTTTACCAATTAAGGGAAAGGATATTTTTACATCGCTATTTAATCATTCAACATCAAGATTATAATCCTATTTTACCTTACATGTTTTATGTAAATGAAATCCTATCACCTTTTCCTCTGCATATATGACTACACATTTCAAGAATATGGACTTATTTTACCTTATGTGCTTTATGAAAATAGAACCTCACCATATTTTCCAATACCTATACATATATTCATTTCAAGAATATAATATCTTTACTTTACAAGTCTTGTGTGGAAAAAATCCTAATGCATCCCAAAATCTATGTGAATAGAATTTCAAGGACTAAAGATCGTAGATTCCATTCATAACACAAATCTTAGCATGTTAATACGTATGGCTAAATTTAATGTAGTTTAATGTATATTTAAATAGATTAATGCTAAGCCAAACAACACAATGCTCCAATATAATTCCTTACTACTATCACAATTGTGAACTAATTATATCCTCAAATTTAAATATCCTATCTTTACCATTCCCCCCATAATAGCATATATGTAATAAAAATAGTAACTTTAATCTACCAAGCTTTTCACATCCTTTCTTGAATATATGTATCATGACCACTATATATATATATATATATATATATATATATATATATATATATATCATTCAAACTAAATTTAATTCAGTTGCATATATATATATATATATATATATATAATAATCTATTTATTTTAAACATTCGGATATCTAAATACGTATAAAATTGAAAGTCCTTTTCAGGATAAGGTATGAGTTATATTATTGCTTCTCTATTGTTCTATGGCTTGTAACCGTATCTCCTTGATAATATATATGTATTCATTCTTTAAATATTACAACCCAATATTATTCAAATGAACCAAAACATCAATCCTTGGTATTATAACTCAATATAAAAGTAATGATGTAACTACTCTATCAATTCATGGTAAGTAATCTATTTATATTAAGAGCAATAAATAAATATATGTATGTATATATATAACAAAATAACTTTTAATGTTTACTTCCTTAAACAATTCCTTTAACATATTAATACTTACATATACTAACAAATACTTATCTAAAATTCCAACTCTTGTTATTCGCTCAAGATAAGGACCAGTTAACATTCGAATATAAGGCCAAGGTTTAGAAAAAACCAAAGAAGCAAAGGATACATTCCGTATCAAACATGGAGACACGTAGACTAGGTGTTGATTGAGGAGGCGTGTAACATACCCCTTTGTTGAAATATTTTATGTTTGAAGCAAATATTATCTTAACTTTTATTGTCAATTTTTATATTTGGACAAGTGGCAAAGGATGACTGTAATTGCACAATATTATTATTTAATAAAATTAAATGGGAGACACTCACCCAAACAGACTGTTGAAAGAGTGTTTAGTGACCCACTAGGTGGAATGGAATCTAGGGTAGAAGGAAATGGACAAGTCGCGGCATCAGGAACTCAATAACTACCTGTTGTTATGGGACAACTCCATTGAATTGAGGTCAAAGTTATCTGAAAGATGGGACTGGAGCATGAGGTTCATTTATTTTGGAAAATGACCACTAAAGACCTAGGCATCTTTATAAGCCATCAAAACTGAGCAGAGGCTCACACTTTTTCTGACGAGAAAATTTACCTTGTGGTTCTGCTGTATCCACACAAGAGATTCGATGAGGGGAAGCTATGTTTTGAGTTGTATTGTATTTCTATTTCACTTCTGCTGAATGCAGAGTTACTGTTGAGCGCAGAGAGTTATTTTGAGGTGTATTGCAAGTCTCCATTGATTGCTGGAAGTAAAACCTGAGTGCCTTGCTTCTACACAGAGACTTCTACCTAGTGGTTCAGTAAACAGTCTCAAGGGTCCTAAGGAGCAAGTGATATTGGTTGCTTCTTCTGGAGAAGGTTGGGAGGAATAGGCCTCTTTGGGTGTTTGTCCACCCTATCTACATTTACAGGTTCTACTTGTTATTTCATTACCTAAGTAGTTATAAATTATTTTATGTAATTGTTAAGTTAGGATTTATCAGCTAGATATTGATAGTTATCATTATGCAGAAGTAAATGTCTAATTTACTGAACTGATTATGTTTTTTGTAAATTATTGAAGAAATTATATGAAATGATAGAATAGATTTCTTCCCTATATTTTTCCACGTACTGTTCTTGTACCGTACTCTAGTACAGGGGAGGGTGCTTAAAAATAGATAAGAATGATGTTATGCAATAGACAAAATGATTGAATAACTATCATAGATAGAACTCTGCCATATTTCCTGTAATTTTCTAATGTGCTACTTTTGTATTTAAATATCCTATGTTGCTCAGTCTTAGAAACATATAGTAATACTTAATTTTTGCAGACATTATAATATTTTTATATTTATAGCAACAGAAGTTAACCTCTCTTATTCTGCAAAATACCTAGGGTTTAGCTACAGATTAACTATTTACTTACAGCAGATAATTACTAAGCATTATCATATAAATTCTCTTTAATACATTATAGTATCCAAACTTCACTATAGTCTTTCAACAACATTTATGAAATTTAAACAACTGTAAAAAAAACATAACTATTATTACAGAGCTGCTAAGAACTGATATTATCAGCAACACCTTCTCAATTAAAAACAACAGAACTACTCTACAATACTATTACATCTTTAGCTTCTCATTTATTTAAATAGACATTGATACGATACTTCATTTATTTTTTTACAAAACAATTCTAATTTTCAGACGACTGTCCCAAAGTCACAAAAAGCATACATTACTAGCTTAAACATTATATGAACCAAATAGACTTTTCAACTGAAGCCCGAGTTCATGAAAACCTTTCCTTTACAATATGCAAATATTTCTTGGATTCAAAACCCTTATTATCTCTATAGTTAAGTACAACATGTTAACACTAGTAACCGAAAACCTTTAATAACATAGAATTCACTAAACAGGGTTTCAAACTAAGGCACTATGCCTTGTTTGTTTTATAAACTGGAATACTGTACATTGGTAGTTGTAACACATAAAAATTACTAATCTAAGAACCAAGCCATTCGCCTTTCGACCTTTGAAACATTACTCAATATCATAGTCACACATAGAACCAAGGGCTCAAGGCCATTGTTAAATAAATAGTTGACAATAGACAAAATGAAATCAAACATCGAAAGGAAAATATACATACGAGACTAGGTCTCAGATTTAAGAATCATATACTCAAATCTTTCGAAGTTATCCTTTAAAAAAAACAGATTGGGATTTGAAGTTACAAAATGAGGCATTTATCCTATGGCTCTCGACCATTAACAAATTAGAACATTTCATAAGCAAACATTGAATTAAAATAACATAGCATTGCTCTCAGACACAACACACATAAACAGTATTAAGTTACAAGTACTAAACCCTTTCATTAATCAAAATAGCCGAGGGTTAAACCCTTTTTAACAGTAGTTACATTTTCAACATCTGGATACACAGTGAAAAATGGTAGAGTCAACGCCGATGTCGGTCAAGGATCCCATCCTACCTACACTAACCATTCGGCTCACAAACATTACAATGGCGGCCACATGCTCTGCTAGACCACAAAACCGAAAGCTTAGACTAAATCTAAACAACGACCAATAGTTTCCAGGAGAAACCTACAAAAGAAACCACCGAGGCTTACAAATTTTTGAACAGTACCTCCACATAGCTTGAACATAGAAACCTATAGATGAGAAGTACCTGCCATTAACACAGAGGGTGGTCAAAGACATTTTCAAAGCTTAAAACATTACTGACAACTGCAACATTACGAAGTATCGATATGCACATTACCTTTTTAACCGTGGCTCGAAATCAATATCTCCTACAACTGGCATTGATCCAGAGTCAATCAAAACACTAAGACAAATGCTGCAATGCTCCCCATAGTATTGGCTCGGTTCTTAAACCCTGGTAGTAAATGTTTTTCCCTTATAGGTCACGGTATCGATATTGAGGAAGGATTCCTCAAAAACTATTTTTGAAACCCCAAAGAACCTCAGGCTTGTCGGCCTCACTACACTCCACTCTTTGCAAAATGAATTCCAAGTTCACACCTTCGTCAAGGTAATCCAAAAATCATTAGGGTTACACCACTATCAAGAATTACCATGTGAAGATAACCATGGTGGATGCTAACAGGAATTTCACCAACATCACTTTTAATGCACTTTAATGTCCATATCTACCACCAGTACGTCGACGTTCCAGCGAACCATGCAACAGGGATATCATTTGGATTAATCATTGACTCTGCATTATAGTTTGTGTTATAGGTCAAATCTGCACTTCTCCATGCGTGATCACATTAAGCGGTCGATGACACAAAAAGACAACTTGGATTGAAGAGCTAGATTAAAATAGGTGATGTATGGACTAGACTTACCCCTCCGCAGATGACAAAACACTGTTTTTACCTACATATTGACATGAACGCTACCCTACAGGCATAAGAGAAGCGTTCACCTGCTAAAATATGGAGCTCTGCTTCAGTAGACTAGCATTTACCTACTAAAATATGCTACTCTACTTCAGTAGACCAGCGTACACCCTCAAAAAAACCTTGCAAATGCTGGTTGTAAGCATGAAAGTTGCATATTGTGTGCTACTCCACTTAAGAAAACTCGCATACATCTTAAAATGTAATAAAACATATATTAATTTGATGAATTGGGATTAGTTGAAGTTGGTTTTGAAACTTCCCCAACCTCCCAATCAAACTACCTCTCGATCCAAACTGCCTAATTTGTCCCATAAATACAAGGGGGATAGATGAGAGAATAGAGGAGAAACTATGCATTAAGGGTTTTTATGCTGGAGGAATTCCAAAGTTAGTGTGAAGAGAAAGAGCCTAGGATCCGGTTGCACAAGCACTCTGAATGATCATGTATAATTGTACTGATTATTTGCTTTTACAATAAAGGTGGAAATACCCTTCCTGTCCCAATCAAATGTCTGATGGATTGCATATTTGTTTGGTTTAATGCTTGATTGTATTTGATGTCTAAATTATATTTCAACTTCATCATTATTATGTCAGTTAAGATATGCTGAGAAAGGTGTCTTTTGTATTGCAGGTTCGCCGAACGAAAGATCAAGTGGAGGATCGATCGAAGGAGTAAGCGAAATCTAGGATCGAATGTCGTTAATAAGGTATGCCTTCAATAACCTTGATCTCTTTCCTTTTGTAGAAGCCTATGTTATATGATTAATGTATTTACATGTCACCCCAGAATTTGGTAGTGTTCCTCTCCTCGCTATAGGGTAAAAATCCCGAACAACAGACTGGTGACTCCATTAGGACCGATTGTTTTCTACTCTAGGAGACCTAGTTAGCTTTCCATCTAGTACTTTTTGATCTTTTTGAACCTCTAAGAGCCTCTGTAGGTTACTATAGCTTGTTTCCATTGCTTGACTCATCTCAGTTTGAAGTTTTAGAGCTTGTTTCAAACCTTCTCTAGCATGAACGTTGGTATCCCTTGCACACAGTAGCGTACAGCTTTTGAAAAATGTTGCTTTACCTATTGCACAGTAGAGTACACCTCCCAGTGTGTGCAGGTTTATACACTGCATAGTAGAGTTTTTCCCTATAAATCTCTATTAGCTTTTGGGATTTGATTTCCACTTGTTTGGTTTTATTTCTAGCCTCTTGCTTTGTCTTCTTAACTGATCCTTGAGGTATTTATGCCCTTGTTGAGTCTTGCTTGCCTCTCCTAAGTCCCTTAGGTCATCTTTTGCTTGCTTGAGTACTTTTGAGGTGTCGTGTTGTTTATGACTCTTTTTGAAGACCGTGCTTTGTTCCTAGTTGGACATAGCTGCTTTCTTGTACTCTAGATGCTTGTTGAAGGTATACAAACCTTTATTTTGTAAAATTTGTTGTTTGTGGCAACACTAAGCACACTTTGATGGTGCCTTGCCCTTTGATTTAGGGTTTTACCCCAAGATGGAGTCCTTAGAGTGTTTTCAAAATCTTTTTGAGTCTAGACACTTCCTGATTGCTTTGTCAGTTTCAGTCCAAGTAAGTTGAAGTTTTTCAGTTTGCTTCCATTCGAGTCTTTGTGATTGTAAGGCCATCTTTGGTTCACTTGCCTACCTTTTTTCTTGGCTTAGCGCTTTCTTAGGGTTCTTGGTGCTTCGGAGCAACCTTTGAGATTTGTCTTTCCATTTTGAGCATCTCTTATCCTTGTTTTCTTTTCACTTTGTTTTCCAAGCCCAAAGTTTTTTCCTTTAAAAAAAATTGTAGGACAAGTCTTTGTCAAGTCTTTGAATTGATTGTTGTGAGCCTTAGAGTTGCTTTTCCTTACTTACATTACTCTTTTAGTTCTTACTTGCTTCCATTCTCGAGTTCTTTTTCTTTTACATATATCAGAAAAAGCAAAAATGAGTTTGGTAGTTTAAAGTAGTAAGACTTATGATCATTTTGAAGTAGTGTAGTTTACTTTGTTTTGAATTTGAAAAGAAAAGAAAAGAAAAAAAACTTGTTTTTGGTTTGCTTAATTTTCGTTTTGGAAACAGCATAAATGAAAAAAAAAAGAGTCTTTTGTTTCTTTGAAAGTTATTTCTTTTGCACTTTACTTTCTCAAACCATTCCACACAATGCACTACCCTGTTGAGTAAAAAATAGCCTTAAAAAGAAATTTTAATAAAATTAATTAGAAGCATTTTTCTTTTTAGGTATACACGACATCAACTAGCTTAGGCTAGAGTTTTGAGCTTAAATCACCTTAAATTGCTTGGAAAAGATGGTGGTGGTGCTGAATATATGATAGAATTTCTCCCATAATTTCAGTGTGTAAGAACAATCAATGAAGAGATGTGTAGTAGATTCAGAACTGCACTTCACAGATACATTGGCTAGGGCCAATCCAACCCATAAGTGAAATATTATCCCAATTCTTCAACTGATCCTATAGCACAAACCGAATGAAACATTTAAGCTTTTGTCGCATATACCAATGCCAAATTTTCTTGTACCACCAATGATTGGGAAAAATACACCTTCGTTTATTAATACAATTGTAAGTAGTGCTAGCAATTACTCTACCTATAGATTCATTTCCACCCAAAACCACCACATCCTCCTCAGTTCCTAACTATACACCTGCAGCATTGAGACAATGAATATATGTATCCCATTCATGAGCCACATTGAGTGGTAACTGTAAATCCTCAGCATTATACCAATAATCACTTTGATCATTTTTTACAATTGAATTTATAGTGACCAGACCTACCTCCTTCAAAACATATAATAAATCAAAAGAAAATATTTATATGTTTTTTTTAAACCAAGGATAGGATAAACACCTATAGAAACTTCATTGCCATTGCCAATTTTCCAATAGAGTTCAAAAGCAAGCCAACAATATACTTTCAAATATCCATTCCATATTGGGGAGACCCCACGGACCTTCTTCCCGGGCTTCCTTAACCAGTGAGAGATCTTAGATTTAATATATTTATGGTGTATAACCTTTAACCAGAGAGAACTGCCAAAAATAGCTCTCCACAAACTTTTCAACCGCAATGCTTCACTAAACACTGTCAAATCTTTTATCCCCCATCCTCCCGAAATAAATGGTAATGAAATGCTTTCCCAACCGATCATAGATAAACTAACTTCTTTCATCCAACCAGTCCATAGAATATTAAAAAGAAGTCTTCTAAAAGAGTTGATCATAGAACATAGCACTGGGAGTAATGAGAACCAGTAAACCGGGGTCCCATTAGCACAGACTTAGCCAATGTAAGTTTCCCCCAAATAGACAAAAAACGATATGTCGAGTGAGAGATTCTAGATTCAAATCTTTTAAGCAGCCAATCCCAATCTTTCATCAAATAACCATTAGGCTTAAGATGAAATCCAAGATAGGTGAATCCCTCGAAAATCTTACAACACTTATATGGCAGCATAGATTGAATATCTACCATTCTACTTGCTTCAATAAGATTCTCAAATAGGAAAGATTTCTTCAAACTTATCCGCATACCTGAAGCCTTACATAAGAGGTTAATAATGTCATGATACAACCTCCATTCCTCCCCCGAATCACTACCAGCAAGTAATACATCATCTACAAAAAGGACATGAGTCAAATACAAGTCCTTGAAAATTTTTATACCTTTAATCTTACCTTCCAATTTTGCTTGTGTGATCAACCTACTGAATCCTTCAATCACCCAAAGAAATAGTAAAGGAGACATAGAACGACCCTATCGAATGCCCCTGGAACAACTAAAGAAAGATGTTGTAGCACCATTAACAAGAATAACAATACTCATAGTATTCACACATGCCATGATCCATTTTATAGCTAATGGTGGAACTCCGATTTGTATAAAGAATAACCTTAAAAAATACCACTTGAGTTTGTCATATGCCTTCTCTAAATCCATTTTGAGCAAAATTGCTCTTTGCTTCTTACATTTAATAAAATGTAGTAACTCTTGTGTTATACCAACGGCATCATGGATTTGTCGATCTTGTAAAAAACTAGATTGTTCTGAAGAGATAAACTTAGAGAAAACAGGCTTGAACCAACCAACAATGATCTTAGAAACAATTTTATATGCAAAGTTGCAAAGAGCAATAGGTCTGAAGTCTCCAAATGTCTTAGGTTCATTAATATTTGAAATGAGAGTGATAAAAGTAGAATTTAAGGCACCATAGATATATCCATGTATTCTTGTATACTCCACCATCCTCAAAATATCCTCACCCATAATATCAAAGAAATGCAGAAATAACTCAACTATCCATCCATCGGGGCCTAGAATTTTCTCTTCGGAAAAAAGTTTAAGAGTCCTTTCCACCTCTTCCAAAGTGACCTCCAAACATAAATCCTCAGCATCCTCAATCTCAAATAACTTTGGATATAACCTTTCTACTTGTAATTGTGAAGATAAATCATAGCATCTATCATCAGTATAGATATTACTAAATGCTTTTTAGCTAAAACCTGCAGATCCTATAATCCAGCCACTTCCTGACTCGCCTCATCTGACAATTTTGAAATGGTATTATTATTTCTTCTTGCCGAGGAAAAAGTATGAAAAAACCTTATATTTTTATCACCATAATTCACCCACAAAGCCCTGCTTTTCAGGCACCATTCCTTCTCTTCTTTTAAAAATATGCTCTCTTTCTGAGTTTCCAAATTCTTAAGAAGCTCAAGTCCAATGCTATCTAAAGGCATATCCAAATAGAGAGACTATAGTTCCTACAACTATGTCTCCACCTCCAACAGCTTCTACCTGTCCAAACGTTTCCTTTTATGTATCTAATGTGTAACCTTTCTATTCAACACCTTCAACTTCACACAAAATAGGTCCACAGGATTTAGATCAAAATCACTATTTGTATTTAACCAAACATCTTTGACAAATAGTACAAATTCTTCATTTGACAAACAAGAGCAGTCAAATTTGAAAGGATAATTATACTATGCAACACAATCCTCCAACTGCAAGAAGACAGACCAATTGTCCGAAATCTTGGTGTCACCCACCCAGGATCTGTACCGGTTCCATGACTCCAGAAAAGTGGCTTTAACAAGAAATTTATCAAGTCTTTTATGGATACCTTCATGACCTCCTATGCCATTGGTCCATGTCGAAGTGAAGGTCCCTATACATACATCAATCAGATCGTTATTGATAAGAAACTCATAGAAGAAATTTTCCAAAACATCCAACTTAGCATTGGATCCCCAAATTTCCTATGCCATCCTAGTGAAATTAAGATCCCCAACAACTATAATATTCTCCATCATCAAGATCCTAGATGACTGCAACCCGAGCCAAAAAAAATCTCTATCTTTATAAGGGGCATAACAATTAAGAATAGTGAGCTGGAAATCGTTTAATCTACAAGATCCCTCCATTAAAATACCCCAAGAGGTCTTATAAACTAAAAAGGAAAAAATCCTAGGATCCCAGGCCACCAACAGACCCCCTAACATCCCATTCAAACCAACAACTGAAATTTCCCATCCAAGGAGAATCTCCACAATTTTAGAAATAGCAGTAACATCTTCACACATTGTTTCCTGTTGTAAAACTATACCTGGGTGAGTAGTATTAATCAGGTTTGAGAGAGCCCTAACTCGCACAACCCTCCCCAACCCCCGAATATTGAGAGAGAAAATAGACATTAAGGAACACAGTCACTAGGGTTAATAGCTCTAAGGCCCCCAACAAGATCAACAATATCAACATTCTCTTCTACCAAAACAGTCCCTTTAGTCTCTGACAAATACCCAGTATCCCACCATAAACTTCAGAATAACTGTCGACTCAATAACCTCCTTTCCTAACAGTATCCTCTCTGAAACAGGCATAATACCATGTTCCAAGTCACCACCTAAGACCTTCCCCTTTCGGCCAGTCTTCCTAGATTTTCGAATAGTAACATTCTGAAATCTTGTTGAATTAACATAATGAACTAGAGGATTAGTAGAAGGATTGGTTGAATATATCTGAAGAGGGGTAATAACATCACTAGCAGTCTCATAGCCTACTTCTCCCAGTAATGTTGAATCTTCCAAGGTATAAGGACCACGCTCTGAAAGAACAGGAGTTATCTTATCCTCCCCCTAATTAACCCCAGCCAGAACAATATCTCTGCTACTCATATCAGCAAGATTATCTGGAACCAAATAAATAAACCCCGGCCCTACCTCAAAAGGATTATCAGAAACCTCAATAATTTCCATCGACAAAGTATCATCCCCAAATAGACCCCGATAGGCCTTAGACTTATCAGAAGAGGATACACACCTATTCAAAGAAGATGAACCCCCAACATTCCCCAATTTCAAAACAATATCCCCTGAAGAAAGCGTCTTATCTAAAATAGCCTCAACATCTCGAATAACATCAAATTCATCTTCAGGTATAGCAGGGATAGCAGAACCAAATCGAGGAGATAACTTACCAGTCTGTAAAGGTTGTACATTATAAGCCACGACTTGATCTGTCAAATTTCTATCAAGAGACTCCGTCGGGAGAGGAGACGGCCACAATGGTGTCCCGACTTGAAGCTCCGGACAATGTGAACGAACATGTCCCGTAAGTTGGAACAAATGACAATGAAAAGGAGCCCTAAAATAATCAAGCCGTTGTCTCCAGACCCTAGAACTCCACACCAGTTCAACCTCCATAGGTAACCCCCGATTCATTTCAAACTGCACCATGACTTTAGCAGACCGACGGTCCAAACCATACAGGGAGCAATTATCAAGCCTAACAAACCGCTTGACAGAATTTTCAATCCCTATTAAAATATTTTCTACCCATAATTCAATCGGTAGTCCCAGAATAAGTAACCACGGATGGAGAAAGTTTTGTTTCTCCCTTAGAGGATCGAAAGCAATATGCCATTTCTTTAGATAGAAAGAACCCTCCTTAACACACTAGAACCGCTTCAAGATAATCCCCACATGTTCCTATTTAGAGAAAATAAACATAATCCATCCATTCAAGAGTTGCATGACTCTGGGCATATCCCCAACTGTGGGCATCCAATGTTTTCTAACCCACTCGACCAACTCCGTCTGATCTCTCGCTGTAAACTCCAGACGTCCAACAATGGCCCTAGAGCTCAACATTTCGATACGAGCTAAATTTGTTTCCTGCGGGATATGAAATCTATCCAGACCTTCCTTGACCTTCAGAGCTTTTACCTGTCATCGTTTGCATGCTTTAATACCTCTGAACCTATTAGGCCAAACAGACTTTTGCTTGGAGATAAGCTCCCCATCAAGGATATCTCCAAAAACCGCCGCATGAGACCCACACCTCTCCACACTAGGGTTTGAAAAAGAACCACCGAAACCAATGGATGAAGACTGAAAACTAAGGGTCTCAACCTGATATCCCATCAAGGACGTAGATGGACAGTAAAATCGGCAGCTGTCCCCCCAATCAAATAGGAAGAAATGTGTCAAGGCTATAGGAATTTTTGAGATAGCCCAAACTCAGGAAACTATCGATTTAGAACCCTGCATAAAGAAAACCCCAGCACAATTAGAGCCCACTCCACTTCAAAGGACAATAAAAATAATGATGATGACACAAATTCTACAAAAAACCGTAACCACGCAAAGACTGAAAATAGCAAGTTAATGTGGCCAATACAAAACAATAAACGTTCACTAGATTCCCACTTATGTTTATACTTGGTTGGTACTGAGTTGGCTCGAAAGAGCCAACGTGACTCCAAGTTGTTTGTTTCTTAATAAAACACCACTGCAACGAGCATTTTCAGTCCTAAACTGCAGAAAATCCTGAAAAAACCTCAGAAACCCTAAGCCGGGCCATCCTCCGATTCAAAGCATTTACTATTCCTTTTCCTCCTCGTAATCCAAAGGCTTGGAAATTTACCTTGTAACTATTTGTTGTCTATACTTCGTAGCATAATAGCATAATACCAAAAAATATTAGTAAGGAAAAAATCTAGTAGGAAAAAAACATTACTTATAAATTATATATATATATATTTAAAATTTAGAAATTTTGACAATATAAATAATACCACGAAACATTCATTTTTAATATTTATTAAAAGCAACTTGAAATATAAATCTTAAAAAAAAACTAATAATGCATTTATAAATTTAATTATCAAAATATTAAATAATTAAAATAAAAATAAATAAATAAATAAAAATCAAACAAATTTATAATAAGATACTCAATAAAATATGACCTTAATTAAAATTTAAAATCTAATATTATAATTAGTTACTAAATTTTATATTTATATTATAAAATTAATCTAATAGAAAAACTAATCTAATATTTATAACAAAATTCTAAAACAAAATATATATGATAATGTTTAAAGCTTTAAACTTTTTAAATGTAAAACTAACATTAATACTAACTTAACAGTAACTTTGACTATGAAGTCATGCAATGAGATCAAATTGCAAATAATACTAGCGTAGATCCATCTTAAACCCATATTTATCAAGCACCAGAGGGATTCAATTTCTTGAGGTGTATTTGTTTTTTTAAATTTAAACTCAAGAAATTTGATCTCTCTTGATTGATAGATCCCGGTTTAAGTTTTAAATTTTTATTTTATAAACGAACATCTATTTTTTAATTACTTTTCATAATATTTTATTTTATGAGCCGACATGGATTTTTTTTTAATACTTTCCAAATGCTTTTTACATTTTATTAGATGGTTATAGGATTTTTTTTAAATACACTTTACGTTTGCTAGCTACATCACACATGTTAGAAGATCTCTCCCATACTAGGATGTAGAGCACCTCGTTTCACTTGATGCAGCAATAAAATTTAATTAACTCTATATGCCAAAAATGTAGAGCTAGTCAAATTTACCATTTTGGTATTATGCCCGAATAAGTCTCTACAAGTCTCTACGGCCTAATTATGCTAGCTACAAGTTTTTTTGTATGTTTGGTTTTATAATGGGTTTTTAAAAAAAAATTGGAACTATATCTATAAAATCAATTTGGACAATACACAATACATATACATACTTGCTACTCTACTAAAATATAAACACCTATCAACATGATAAAGATAATACTCCACACAATTTGTTTTTTTTTTAACTTTTTGTTATACTCTCTAAATATTTTTTTTCCACTGAGATAAAATTTAAGATATGCCTGACAACTTACCTGGTACTCTACTAAAATATAAACACCCATAAAAATAATAAAGATAATACTCAAAAAAAATTATTACGGAAAAACTTCGGAAAAACTTTTTGTTACACTCCCTAAGAATACAGAGATGGGATTTAAGGTATGCGTGAAAGCTTTCGTATTTACATCAACAACCAACAAAACAAAACTCCTTGTAATGTCGGCACCGGAATGAACTCGTTCTCTACCGTGAGGTTAAATGCATAAACGCTTCGGAATTCGGACGAAGGGAGCAAGACCTCTTCTTCGGTTGGCCATTTGAAAAGCCTCTTCGCCTCTTATCGTCGTTCACTTTAACAAAGTGAATACCGCCAACCCGTTAGCGAACAAAGCCGTGAATGCAGCAAGGAAGGCACATGCACTGTGTACTACTAAAAGGAACGAACGGCTGTGAAGCGAAGGCGAGGGGTGCCATGTGAACATATCATTCATGGTACTTACGGAATGTCAGGCAGCTCTAATAGCCTGGCCGCCCCATATCATGTGCACGTGATCACAGTACGGCACAGCTCATTCTCCGCATACGCATCAAATTTGTATCCACGCAACCCTGCCCATTTCTTTCTCCATACTGACCAGATCATACCTGGATGTCTGTTAGCAGCACCGTGATAGATATTAATGCAGATTGCTCATTACCATCTTTGTTGGATGTCTGCTAGCAGCACCGTGATAGATATTAATGCAGATTGCTCATTACCATCTTTGTTTGTCATGACCCATGAGATCTGATGACTGCCAATATCATAATAACGATAACTGGATAATAGTGAAAGGCGCATGTGCATTTGGAGCCTCTCACGCCCTCGCCAGCAATCTAAATAGTAGAAGAAATATATTCGAACAAGCGTATTGATTGTAACCGATGTTCATGAATTCATAATAAAATGCTGCGTAAAAGATAAAGAGAAAAGCAATGTATTTTTACATACAATTTATTTATACATTTGATTGGTTAGACATCGATAGATGACAAGTTTAGTGTTATGATAAAGTTATCTATTACTTGTTCTCCATGCTTAATTATAATTACTAGTTGTATATACCTGAGCTACCTATTAGGTTCCATAGTTACTTGTTATACATGCATGAGCTAGGACTTATCCATGCATCAACTTCAAATTATTTTTATTAAACTAATTAACATCATAAAACAAATACTATTTAATAAAGATATCTCATTTTTTTACCAACACTTGATTGAAGCTTACTTAAATTTTAATCAAGATGCATTTAAGCATAACAAGATATGATGACCATCAAATTAATCTGGACTGTACACTTGTTACACTTCACTTAATCTTGTTGATCTGTTCAGAAAAGTCCAAAATCTTAATAATATGTAAACACAAATATTAAACTAGTTAATATAAACAATAAAACAAATAATATTTAATAAACATATCTCTTTTTTTAACCAACATTTAATTGAAGCTTATTTAAATCTTAATCAAGATATATTTAAACATTAAAAGATACAACAACCATAAAATTAATCCATATTATACACTTACTACACTCCATTTAACTGTAATTAACACCTATAGATATACAAATCTTTATCATCATTGTTGAAAATATATTGTCTTTAACAATTAACATCATTAAAGGTGGAGTAGAGCTATGGGTTGAGCCTAATGAACATATTTCGCATCAAAGGTTGAGAAGCGCTGGGTTTGCCTAACCATCAACCAATGGCGTTTCTTTCTGCAGCTTGATAGAGGTAAGGAGTTTCATAGGAGCAGCTCAACATAGAAAAGTTTTAAACAAGCATTGTATACCATGATGGTCAAAAGGAAACATTTTCATTCAAACAAGCAACATCAGTGATCATGATCAAATCAGTACATCAATATCCAATCAAACAAAATATTTTTCAGAATATGATTACGACTCCAGACTCGATAAATATAATAGAAGCAAATCGTAATTCAAACTAGCAGAACTTGGTAAGAGGTGTAAAACTGTAAATCATTTGAAGCATGGATTCATTACATTTGTTGCTATAAATTGGAAATGTAGATTTTTTTTAAGATAATAAAAACCATCACAGTAACTTAATTCCACTTAAATTATGGTTGGTTAACAAGTTGTTATCTGTTAACTTAGGGTTAATTTCTTTAGTTAAATAGGTTATCAGTCATGTCACTACTTTATACATGCATGACCTACCAATTATCCATGCATGAGTTAGGAATTATCCATGCATCAACTACTATTATGTATATAATTGTTTGTTTTGAATTTTGAACTACACTTATAGATTCAATCCGAAAGTACACTTGTCACATCCTCCTTCAATCTAGGAAATGCATAGATGGTAATCCACCCCAAATTGACTCATTCTTGTTCAATGACGGTTAAGATATATACACCTATCAATGTAACTAGCAATTGTCCAAAAAGGAAGGAAAAAAATGGGAAGTAAGGTGAAAGTGATGAAATAACAAAGAAAACAATTTAAAAATGTTATAAAGAGCTTCCTCCTCACCATTGAAATCTTATGAAGAGAATAGTAAAAGAAAAGAAAATTTTGGGTGGTTCACTTAATTTATGAGAAGATCTCAAGGCAAATGTTTCATTATAAATAAGTGATGAACAACATTGCAGAAGTCAAGAAATGATCAAATGGGGATGCAAACAAATGGAATAGCAGCAATTGTGCTTTGAGGGAAAAGAGAGTAGTGCACTTGAGTATATTCATTTATTGTTATGCAGTCTTGCACTCAACTTCTCTCAAATGTGATTTTTGTTGTTACACATATTGAGAAGGTACCAAAAACCAAATTTATTTTAAATGCAAGCTTAATTACCTTCAATATTAGCTCATGCCAAGAAAGAATTCTAAAATCTAGTGATTGATTGTACCATTGATTAAAGATTCTAATAAAATTTATTGGTAAGCACCATTTACTATAGATTTTGAACTTTATTGAGAGATGAGCCACATAGATTTTAATTTTTTGATAATTTTGTGTTTTGTCCATCCCATAGTTAATCAAATTGTGTCATAAACAAATATTTCATTATCTATGCATTCAGATTTATGCAATATTTAAATGTTATACCAACGGAGTCATTTGAATATGCCAAGTGTAATTCAATTACAACTATAACATTTATACCAAACTTTGTGAGGACAAAGGGGAAAAAATATCTCTATTCAACTTTCATTGCAATAATTATCCCAAAAAATTACAAATTGGATTATCTACAAGAATTGTTTTATTGTAATTATAAAGTATATTCTATCGAGAAGGCATCTGTCTTAGTCAATAAAACAGTTATATATAATCCCAATGGGTTAGCTCAAGTGGTTGAGCTATGCATTGATATATAAGGGTCTCACTTGATGTCTCCACAAGGCTATAAGCAACAAAATTTGCATCCATAATTTTTTGGTTGGAACAAAATTCTAAACACTCTAAGATAAATGCAAACCAACATTTCCAAATAAAATAAATAATTTGAGAAAGTCAAATAGAGTAAGGTATTTTTGGGCTATGAGGCCCTTCTCCAAATCTAAATTGGCTAGATTGTAAAATACATTTGTATAAATATACATGGAATTTCAATTTCAATTTTCATTCAAGTATAGTCACATTTTAAATATATATTTTGATAAACACTTACAATAAATCAAATCTTTGTGTATTAGTTAGTCTTTCCTTGATTTTTTTTACAAGAGAGACAAATATTTAAAACATAATCCTAAGAATATCTATTTTACTTTATAATCAATGAGTAAACTCAATTTTTTCCAATTTGTAGGATTTAAATTCGAATAGTTGGGAAGTGGATGATTGTGGTCGAAAATATATTGATTATGTATTGTTAAGAATAGAATAATAAGTTAGATATTAGTTTTGTGATAATTGCAAATTAATGAATAACTCAATAAATTGCAAGTATTTTACTTCATAACTAATTAATTAATACAATTTTTTTCCTATTTTGTCTCTCACGTGCATTCTCATGTATTTTTTTTTTTAAATTGAATGAGATTATTTCAATGTAGTAATTTTTTTTTCCACTCATAAATGTTTTGCACCTCAACATAGTTGATCCTTATCGATGGATCTATGTGCATGTATACTATGCATGTGTGTGAGAGAGAAAGATTTTTATTATTTGAGGATTTTCTATTTTAATTTCATGCCAATTTTGAACATATTTTTTTTCTTTATTTAGACATACAACTTTTCTAGAATTTTTCTTCAAAATTACAATAATAATCTTCAAAATCATACAATTTTTCAATTATTAATTTTTCAAAATTACAACATTTATTTAAATTTCTTATTAATATTTTATCTTTCAAAATTATGAGAGGTATTCTTCATATTCTAATCTTTAAAAAAAAAAAAATCAAAATATCATGATTATAATTTTTAACTTGCCAATATAATATTAATTTATTTTCAAAATTATCACACTCCATAAAAATTCCAATTACAATAATCATTATTTATATTCACAATTCTATTATAGATTTATCTTAACTCTAAATCTACCAATTCTCTAAATAAATAATCAAAATCTTAATACATAATTGTTTATACTTTATTTTATTTTTAATTTAAAATATAAACCTAATTATTCTTTAAGATATATAACTATTACTATACTAATTACTTTTGCAAGTATCAATCTTAAACATTCACTTATAAAGTTCAAAGATTTTTTAAGCTCCAAAACTTTTACTTTTAATGTTTCGAACTTTGAAGCTCTCTTATGGCAATGTTCAACATTAATTTTCTTTCACAAGCTTTTGTGTGTAGTGACTTCCTTTTCTTCTCCATTGTTATTTTGTTAGAGGTGCACTCACACGATGTATTTACCAAAGCATTTTTTTTCAACATTTTCAATAAAAAGGCAAAACATATAAAACATTATTTGAAATAAATAAATTATGATATATTTTCATGTTTTGGAAAAAAAAAATTTATATTTATATATATTTATTTTATAGAATTATATTCAAATTTATTTTTATATTTTAATTTTCCTTGGATATTTTTTAAAATTCAATAAAATTTAAATATAAAATAAAATATAATGTTAATTATAGTATTTAAAAAAACATAAATTTAATAAAAGCAAAAAAATAATTTAACTTTGACTTTTTACCTATTTCACTATTATATATGGAGAGATGTATATTATTTTAAAGAAGCAACAATCTCATTGAGCTTTATTTCACCTATGGTTAGGTTTTTCTATTAGTTGCTCTCTTTAAAACATGATCATAAGTTACAATTATGTATCTATTTAAGTATGAATAATTTGGAGGGAAAGGATGTTTGTATATGGTTTTGTTATATGGTATCTGGAATGTATAAGGATTGATTAGTTATGACCATTGGATATTTAGGGAAGTATCCTATGATTCATATTTATATTTTGTAGTTTTGTATTTTGATATTTTTTATCTTTGGATGTTTAGGGAAGTATCCTATAATTGATATTTAGGGAAGTATCCTATAATTGATATTTTCATGTAATTTTGATTCAGATTGTCAATAATTAGTGACTATGTTTGTGAAAAAAAATGTTGCAACAAATATTTAATATGACCACAACACAACCGACACTCTCAACAACAACTTGTGGTTTAATTTATTAATGATGGAATTTATGTATACCCTACACTACTCATAATATCCGGTGAGCTGTGTTTTAAACAACCAAAGCTCCTAAGGATGATCCATGCAAGGATCGAAATGCGTTCAGCACTTGGCCTCTGAAAACGCAGGGATATAACCTCATTAAGTTATAAACAAATTAATGGACATGGTATTTAAGGTGCTTCTATTTACAATTATAAACAAATTAATGCACACGGTATTTAAGCTCCTTCGATTTGGTATTATAACAAAATAACTTTTTTTTTTGCCTACCAAAACTTCTTCTTCATAAATTCTTTTGAATTACATTAATTAATCTCACTTCATGGAAAAACAAATCTGACAACATCGTAACTATTTCCGTCATAATTGCCGAAGAAAACGTTTGCATTAGTACCCAATTGTAGTAATGATTGATCTTTTATCATGAACCTAAACCCTTCTCAATCAGTGATTGGTGTATTGTTTTCTAAAACTCTTTGTGCAACATCAGACTTTCACCATGCCAAAGTATGGCCTTCAAGCTTCAACCGTACAAATGCAATGCTTCGTTTTCAAGTGACTTCATGTATGTTGTAGTACAGCTCCATCTATTGTAGCCACTGGTTTAGTTTGATGGCACCAAATTATCCTACATATGGATAAATGTCCACCCTCACCTCTACATTGAAAGGTCTCTGCATTATGGTGTGACTTCATTCTCCCATCTCTACCTCTTCCTTGAACAATGAATTTGCTTCCCTCTTTATTTTATTTGGATCTTTTGAGTTAACCTTTTTCTCTTAAGGTGCCTCCATACATTTTGCATTACCATTTCTATCAATACAATGATGATTTGCTCCAACCAACTAAACCCAACTTCTAGATATTATTCATTATGTTCTTTATGGGGTTCCCCTTGATCATTGGTCCTCTACATTTTTGTAGGCATGGTAGCAATGTTTGTCAACTTATGCTTTGATACCATATGATTCATAAACAATGGGTTTATAAAATCCTACCCATTTCACCAACACAATCTTTTGATAAATTTCCAATGCCTTGCAAGTTTTGCCAATGTTTTCAAGACTAAAATGCAAACTCTAATATGAAACTCCGCCAATAAATTCTACTCGAATTAAGATAATCTATAATATTAAGAAAATAAAGTCGACTTAATAGACACTATTATATCATGATTTTCCACACTCTATGTAGCATGCCTTGATGGCCAACCATGTCCCTCTACAAACTCACATTATCCCTCGTGTTCAGTAAACTCCTAAAAATCACATGTTTGTTCATGTACGTCAGGGACTAGCACTACATCATGCGTGTATGCATGCTTCTACATTACAACATGCATACATCGGGTTTCATGCTCAAAATTAAATATATTTTGGGTTTTCCTTCCCAAGTAACAACCATTTTGATCCTTGGCCTTCCATATGCTGTAAAATACTTCTATTCGACCCTCCAACACCTTTGAGAATTATATATTGAGCTATTGTGGAGAATTTGATTAGGGAGGAGAAATGAGAGAGCAAGGAAACTCTAGAGGAATTTTTCCCAATTGCCATTGTCTTGAGTCTGCATCCCTTTGTCCTTCATAGTTTGAACTCTTTTATGTTCATATCCCATGCTCTTCCCTAACTTGTGAAGGAGGAACTGAATTACTCCTTGAACTTGTGAGCTTTCCATTCCATGGAGGATTGAAGTGGTGGAGACCTAGGTGGAGCACCTTAGTTTCTGAGTTTCGATGAGTTTCCTACAGAAGGTTGTCACTATGTACTTATGTTCATTACACTAATAGAAATACTATTTTCTCATCTAATACATGCTACAAATTTTTATGTTATTCTCATTGGATATATTTGTTTAATATGTTAATGGATTATGCTAGTTTATATGCTAAC
Source organism: Larix kaempferi (assembly GCA_027924585.1). Taxonomy (NCBI): domain Eukaryota; kingdom Viridiplantae; phylum Streptophyta; class Pinopsida; order Pinales; family Pinaceae; genus Larix; species Larix kaempferi. The sequence continues at coordinate 10,157,990 of BSBM01000042.1, read as the reverse complement.
AATTTACATATATTATATATGCTCGTATATCTTTTTTGTTGATGACAAGTTGTAGGTAAGGAGTATTCAATTACAAGTTCAATAGTGGTCTTCTTTGAACAGTCCGGTTAACGATTCTGGCTACCGTGTAAGTTTTAAGATTTGTTGTGTTCTTTACCGGTTGCGGTCGGATCCACCATTTATGTGTTTTAAATTTATGTATGAGATGCAAGTGCTGTAAAATAATTTAATCTAAATGTAAAGCTGAAACAAATCTTAATCTAAAACTGTGATAAGCAAATCTATTCTATCCTCACGCGGAGCCAAAATAAGAGAATGAGCAGCGTGCTATAGATACACATAAGGGTCATGCAGATAGTTGTTTGAACCAGTTTAAATGTAATTTACAGCAGAAAAGGAGATACATTCAATATAGCTCAAATGAATTAAAACGATTTCACCACTCATACTATACAGCATAATACACAGAAAATGAGAAACGTTCACAGCAATGGAGTAATTCACAATGAGTTAGAACAATCTCACAATAATCCAGTGGTAAGAGAGTCGAAATACTTCCACATATCTTTACACAGATCCAAGGCAAATGATGTACCGACTTTCAATAGACAAAAACAAACTCCTGTCTCTTTATATTTGGAAAATAGTTCCCATACATAGCGTAGTCTTTTTTCTTTGCCTATCAAAAGTCCTTATTCTCTCCTCCGTTCACCTATTTATAGATTTTACAATGCTTCTCATTTTCCCAAAAACCTAAACATAAACCTAGGAGTGAACAAAAATTTTGTCTTCTAGTGGTCAGTAAGACAAAACCCAGAACACAACTGTCTTTTACAAAATTAGAACAAAACAAAAATAAAGTTCCCTTTTCTTTATTACAAAAAGACAAATAATAGTTGTCTTTTGTTTTAGAATAAATCAAGCTATGGATAGCTCAACTGCTAACTGCGATGCTTCTGTTGTTGCACCTGCTTCCTCAGGGATATAATATAGTGATGGATTATCCTCTTGCTGATCATCCTGCAATAGCGAAAAAATGTAAGTAAAGATTTTGACAAAGACTTTAAATGAATATTTGCACACATCAAGCCTCATTATATTAAAAAGGGACACATTTATGTCACCTAGGCCAGAGGTTGGCCAATTTTAATAGGCACGGTCTCAAAGTGGAAAGGTGATTGATTTAATGCCGCTGCCATAAATTCTAATTGATGTGTAGTTACATGCATAGTGAAACAGGCGGGCTACGCCATGGCGGGGAAGATAGCGTTAACTAATGCACAATGGACAGGAAGCTTATAATTAAAAACCTTGCAATCATAAGTGGGACTTGCCGGCAGCATTTTAAAATTGGGAGTGGCGCGATAGCAGCGATATTTAAGGCTAACTCATGTGCCATAGTAGAGAAAATATCATCAAGACTTGCACTAGATGGGTCGCAAACGATCAGCATAATTAAGTGTAGCGCATGTGATCGTAACGGGGAAATTATCACTAGGACCTATGCCCAAAAGATGCACCAGCAACCAAGTGAATAGGATCGTGAAAGTAGCGGCGATTGTTTTGGCTATGTCCTGTGTGTGTGGCGGCAGTCTTAGTGTTAAACTTTGTGCCCAAGAGCCACAACAAGAATTGAACTTGAGGCTGCATCCAAGGATGAGGCGCAGTTACAATGGAAACCATTATAGGGATAGGGTTTTTGCCCGTCGGCGGATAATTTAGTCACAAAATGTGGGCTAACGAAAGATGCGCCAAAGAGTTCCAAAGACTTAGAAGATTTTTGTGCCGACGTCCTTTATGAAGTTAAACTCTGCGCCAAATGTGTCCAAAATAATGCTGGGCAATTGTGCCAAATGCGGCCGAAATAAAACTAAGAAGGTGCCATGGTTGGGTCGAAGTGAGCTCTTGAAGTGCACCTAAAGTGGCCAAAGTAGCTTTAGACTTTGTGCGATAAATGGGCAGCTTAAATCTAAAAGTTGCACGAGCGAGGATCAAAAAACAATGGTCAAACTACAGTTAAGACTTTTGTCGAAAAAGTAAAGTTTGGTTTAAGATTTGCGCCCAAAGGCGGAAGACTTATGCTTAAAACTTGCACTAAAGTTGGAATACTTATGGTTAAAACTTGCACTGAAGAATAAAGGTGACTTTGCCTTAGAAAAATTTTCAGAAAACTTCTTTGGGAAACAAGTGTTAAAGTTTTGCCGAATTTAGAGCAGGATAAGCTTCAAAAGAAAGAGAAAGAAAAAACAATACTAAAGTGTAGGAGGAGGGGCCCCAATATTTTTCAAAAGTTTTGGGGGATGTTGCAGCAACAACAATTGGAGAATCGTTGGAGAACACAGATGTCTGAAAAACTCTCTCTCGTCCATAGGAAATTTTAAAAGCTACTCACCTTATGTGCAACAGTCGGCTTGAACATTAGAATTTCCGCAAAGGAAGTGATCACTTTATCCGTTGGTCACTAGGAAAGGGGAGCTTCGATAAACACATCCTTAAAATTCTCCAAGGGCCAAAATATGGGGTTCATTTTTCGAAGATCCATCTTTCAGATGACCACTGTCATCGAACTCCACAGAATTGTAACAACATCTCATAGACAATATTCTCTTGTTCCTCATTCCCATGATGCTTGCATATTTTTGGATGTTCTTTAATTAGCGACTTTTGTTGTGTGAGTATTCCAGATAAATTTCTTCAAGACTTAGCCATTTGCCTAAGTTCTTCAATACATTGATGTCCTTTTGTGTTAGCAAGATATTTTCTTGGTTTCTCGTGCTCGTGGATGGAGAAGAACTTTGTTGGGCATTTTGGTGTGGCTGCTTAAATTAAATGTCTTTATTGTTCTCAGCCATGCTTTAATGGAGGCGAGATTTTCTAGAAAACGGACTCTTGATTATAAGCTCTTTTGGCTTTAGATTTGCAGCATGGAGTCATTTTAATACCTTATGCCTTTTAGATGTGCTTCCTTTCCATGGGTCTAACTACAATGATCTTCTTGAGATGATTATAAATGTGAGGCTGGATGGAGCCCAAAGATAATGATAAATATAATCATGGATTTATGCTACTAAACAGGGGTTAATGCGACTAACAAAACATGATCTCTTCATTCTAGAAAACGATGAGCAAAGCGAAAATGCATAGATAAACTTTCTTTTGAGGGTACATTTCTAGCTTCATGAGTTGTGAGATTTCTTGAGAGATCTATCATCACGAAAGACCAAATTGCAGGGCTACAGGAAAATTCTATACAAAGGAAAGGGGAAAGGGAAAACTCAAATATTCAGAAAAGAGGACAACTTGGCTGAAACAAATAGAAAACAAGGGACTAACATAAAAAGTAAAAAGAAAAAGGAACAAAGCCTTTATTTATGTACAAAGGTTCTCTTAGAGACCTTAAGCAAAATACTGTTTCAAAGCTAGGCCGTTGAGGGGAAGATTAACTTCCTCTCCCTGAAGGCTTCTTAACTTATACATTGATGGGCCAAGCTTTTCAGAAATTTGGCAAGGTCCAACCCATAAGTGTTGAAATTTTGTATGCATTCCCTTACCCTCATGTTGATGATCCCACTTTAGAACTAAATCTCCTACTTCGAAACTTCTTTTTCCAGATTCCTTCTTATCAAACCATCTTTTGACTATGTCTTGATGATGATGGAATTGATCTTTGGCCTTCTATGATGACTCTTTGAGTTTTAGTAGGGTATCGATTCTTGATTGCAGAACTTGACTACTGGAACCTCGTGAAGCTTGGGACAGCTGCAAGGATGGGAGTAATACATTCAGGGGAAGGATGGCTTCCTTAACGTAAACCAAGGTAAATGGGGATGCACTTGAGGCATTCTTGGGGGTAACCCTGTCTTCCCATAGAGCATTTGGAAGGGCTAGGTGCCAGCTTCTCTGATTCTCAATTACAGTTTTCTTAAGAATTCAGATGAGGTTTTTATTGGTCAACTCAGCTAATCCATTTCCCTAGGGATAGTAATTTGCTGAATAGTGCAGTTTGATCCCTTTCTCATAAACAAATTCATTGATCTTAAAAGACGAAAAATAAGTTGCATTATCAAATACTAGGGAAATTGGAACCCCAAACCTGGTTAATATGCTTTCTTCCAATAATTTGATAACTGCATCTTTGTTGATTATGCGTAGTGGAATGGCTTCAGCCCATCTCGTAAAATAATCAGTAGCTGTCAAGATGTATTGGTGCTACAGCGAGGAATTCGGGTTTATCTCTACGATAAAATCTATGCCCCATTGCTTGAACGGTTCAGAAATGATAACCGGATGCAACGGTCTAGCTGCTTTTGGCAATTTCCCGACACTTCTTTGGAAAACATCACATTTCCTTGCATATGCATGAGCATCCCTGAAAAGATTGGGCCAATAATACCTGGCTCTAAGAACTTTATGAGCTGCGGTATCCCCTGAATAATGTCCCCCAGTAGGGCCATCATGTAATTATTCGACTACCTTCCCTGCATCTTCTTTCTCCAAACATCTGAGGAAAATGCCATCATAATTCTTTCTAAAAAGGATTCTGTCAATGATTTCGTATGCTGATGATTTCAAACGGAGTGCCCTTCTTTGTTTTTCTCCCCAGTGTTCTAGCAAGTAACATGACTGCAAATAATGCACTAAGTCTCTATACCAAGACTCAGGAGCAGTGAAGATGAGACAAACCTCAATTACATTCAGTTCAGCCTCCTTTTTCCAATCTAGCCCTTTGTCAGCTGGATTTTGCGTGAGCAACTTGAACAAACCTTGATCCTTTATGATTGTATCCGGCTTGAATTCCAACTCATATTCTTGAAGAGCCATAACCGAGTTTCCTCGCCTTTTTCCTAGCTCCTTTTGAACAAATAGAGATCTAACGGCAGGGTGAGGAATAAATGACTTTAGTTATGTTCTTCAAAATATAAGGTCTAAACTATTTTATTGCTTTAAATACAGCATAAGCTTGTTTATCTACAATAGGGTAATTAAGTTCAGCGCCCTATAGACCAGTGCTCATTAAAGATATTGGGTATTCATCCCCTGATTCTACCTTCTGAGTAAGTACTGCTGCTAGAGAGTCATCTAAAGCAAAGGTATACATTATAAAATCTTTATTGAAGTTCAAACTCCTCAGAGACGGTGCATTGGCTATGGCTACTTTGATTTCTTTGAACGCCACTTTCTCTGAGTCTGTCCATTTGAACTACACACTCTGCTTAATCATTTGTTGCAATGGCTTGACAATTTGAGCAAAATCTAGAACAAACCTTTGAACAAAATTAATTGTGCCCATAAATGATTGCATAGATTTCTTGCTATGGGGCATGGGAATCTTGTTGATAGCTTCAACTCGTTCTTGATCTATTGATATTCCCTTCTTCGAAATGATATGACAAAGAAGTTTTCCTTCAAGAACAGCAAACAAACTTATCTTATGGTTCAAAGAGATACCATATTTCTTGCAGCAATCAAAAATCTGCTTCAAGTGGAAAACATAATCTTCCCTCTTCTTTGAGAAAACTGTCACATCATCCAAGTAAACTACTACACACTGGCCTCTCAGTCCTCGGAAGGCAATGTCCATGGCTCGTTGGAATGTTGCTCCTGCATTTATCAAACCGAATGGCATCCTTCGATACGCAAAGGTCCCCCACTTTGTATGAAAAGTTGTTTTGAGTCGGTCCTCTTCTGCTACAAGCACTTGATTATATCTAGAAAAACCATGTAGAAACAAGAACAATTCTGATCCTGATACCATCTACAAAATCTGCTCCATTGGGGGCTACAGGATAATTGTCTTGATCGGAAGCCCTGTTCAAATTCCAGAAATCCGCACACACTCCAATTTCTCCCGACTTCTTTCGTACGTGGACTAAGTTAGCAACCCATTCGGAATGTCTGACTTTAAAAATGATCTTTGCATCTAGCAATTTCTTTAATTCCTTTTGAATTAGAGCCTCAAGAGTTGAATGCATTCTTCTTAGCTGCTGCTGAAAAGGTTTCACACCTTCTTTCATTGGTATTACATGCTGAATGATATGAGTATCATACATTTTCAAATCGCCGTAAGTCCATGCAAAGACATCCTTATACTGCTTGAAAAGTTTGATAAACTTTTCTCTTTCTGCCGATGAGCAACACTTACAGAGATTAACATATTTTGGCTCTACCTCTGTTCCCATATTAATGAATTCATGCATCATAGAGGAGCTATGAGTTTTAGCATTCACTGGTCTCTTGAACTTGCTCTGTAAATCAAACAAAGCTTTGAGAGTCCTCACTCCTTTAGGCATAAAATTTCCTTTAACAACGTGTTTGCTTTGAAGGTCTGATTCATGCTTCTCTTCGTCTATTATGGCTTCATGGAAGGCATCTTCATTTGTCAAGAATCTGATGATCTGATCATCGTCATCAAATACTCTGAGATTCGTAATGTTATCTGGAACAAATGGCCTGAAAATTAATTCAATGGAGCATTTATTATTTGTAGGAACTAATCTGGAAGCGGAAGTAGCCAATAAATCAGTTGCAACATTTTGCAATCTAGGAATGGAATTTATATTGAAAGCATCAAAACACGAAATCAAATCCGAAATCTCATATTGGTAGCTTTTTAAATGAGGAGAAAGACAGTGAATTATATCTCTCACCTGCCTAACGACTATTTCAGAATCACCAAAGACTTTCAAATATTTGACACTTAAAGCAATAGCCTTCTTTAACCCATGGACTAGAGCTTCGTACATAATAGTATTGTCAGTACATTCAAATTCTAATCTACAAGATAAAAAGTGTTTATTCCTATTGGGGTCAATCAAACCACAACCAACTCCTGATCCTTCTTGGGTTTTGGATCCATCAAAGTAAAGAATCCAAAACACATTTTCTTCTTTAGCTAAACTAGCATCATTAACAACTACGTTAGTGACTAATTCTACTATGTTACAATCAATATCATCAATTCGAGAAAACTAAAGGAGATTGGACTGTTCATCTGCATTATGGCTAGCGTCTTGTCCTTGATAATTTCTTGGTTCAATCTCTAAGAAATAGTTTCCCAAAAATGAAGATGAGAAAGCAAGAGCTTCGTTCTTTTCTTCCAACTGAGTTACATTTTGTTTCATATGAGGTTCTCTCAGTATCTTGATTTGGTTTTGCCTATTCTGATAAGGCACCCACAGATGAGACCAGTCTGTAGCAAAATAGTCATTCAGTTTCATAGAGCAGTCCCTACTCAAAATTAGACTGTAAGCCTCTGGGATATCAACCACCATTATATCAACGAACTGACACACCCTAAGGTCTACTCATAGCATAATGAGAACATCTTTCATTTCCCCAATTACCTTAACAATGGTCCTATCCAACTATATAATTTGAGATGGACAAGGGATGGGCTGCCCATTAATTTTTTTGCAAATTGACAGAGGCATGACATTTGAACTGACACCTAAATCTACCAAACAGTTATGAACATTGTGGTTGAAGATTTCAAAAGTTAGGAGGAAAGGCAGAGTTTGTGATTTGGATTTCCTGTCGATGCTGGCTTCGTTTATCTTAGGGTCGTCTTCTATGTTTTCAAATGAAGGACTAGCTTCTGGGTAAAAAATCTCTAGCAACTTTTGTCTTTGCTTGGGAAAACTGCACATGTCAAATATGGAAATGTTGGCTTTAGTCTACTTTATGTCTTCAATTATATCGTAACCCATATCGCATACCTTAGAAATCTTGGGCTGAGTTTCTGTTTTGTTTGGAGTAATATTTGGCTATTTGGCTTTTTGAGCAATTGATTCTTTTATAGACCTATGTCGGAATTACCTTCGGCTATTGTGGGATAGCCTTGGGATGCTGTGGGATAACTTTGGGATACTGTGGGATAACTGTTATATGTCTCCTTCGAAATTCCCTTGAGGATTTCACTTTAGGAATATCTAAAGTTTGATCAGGTAAGGGGCCTTTACTTCTAATGGAAACATTTATGGATGTTGCTTGAGACTCATCAGTGAGCTCTTTAATAGAAGGTTCCCGAGTTGGTGACCAATCCAAGAGAACCATGGTGGTGTCTAGGGCAGTTTCCTCTTGATCATAAACTTGTTCCTCTTGAGGATACTTTTGTTTCGATAATTGCGCATCAAGCGTTTGATTCAAAACTAAACTCATTGAATTAATCCACCACGGACAACTTTTTTCAGAATGATGTTCTTTATGGAAAGTACAAAAATGATCCATACCTACTTCATTTAAATTTAAAACAGCGAAATTGTTTACGGGTGGAGTTGGCTATCCATTTTCTTCTCTTTTCTTATAATAAGGTATGAACGGCTTCCTAGAGGTACTGGCTGCTTTATCCTTTTCTAAATCCACAATTTTGTTTGAAATCTTTTTCATCATTTTGACAATGTTTTCCATATCAGTTGATGACTCTTCCTTGTTTTTGGTCAAAAGAAAAGGCTTCTTAGCAAGCTGCTTTGTTTCTAGATCTACAGCATGTTTAGCAATGATGTCTACCTCTTCTTCTACCTTCTTTGCTTCTTCAAAGTTTTCTATTAAGGTAGTTTTCTTTGCTCTTTTGGCAAACATGGCTATGGGCGAGTCAAGAGCTATCGTATAGTACTCAACTAATGATTCCTCAGCAGGCCTAGCTGCATCATTGAAATTATTCAGCATGGTAGTGAATTTTTCGTTAAACTCTTGGACCTTCTCCTTCTTCTCCATTCTCATGGACAACAATTCTTTCATTAGGGTAGCTACCGTTTTCTGGTTTCCATACTTCTTTAAAAAACATTTTTCGAAGTCTTCCCAATTGGATATTGAACTAGCTTGAAGGCTAAAATACCAGGAAGAAACTTTAGGTTCAAATGTGTAGGGAAACAGTCGGTAAACCACATCTTCATGTTCTAAATTTTTAAGATTCAAGTCTAGATAAAGAAATTTAAGATGATCCTCTGCAATGATCCCTTTACCTGGGTCATATTTAGGCAAAACTTTCTCAGGGTTCTTAGGCAGATTATGGAAAGGACCTGCCAGATTCAGAGCTCCTGCTGCTCTCCAATCCATAATTCTCGGAGTACACGGTGGAGAGCTACATGGAATATGAGGTGGAGAAATTCGTGGAGTATGCAACTCTAGAGGAGTTTCAAATCCAATTTCTCCCAATGGCTCAATAATTTCTTCTAATGATAGATCTATCAGATCTTCTAAGTTTTGAACCGATACCACATCTTTGGTATACTCTGGTTCTCTCTTAGGAGCCGCTCGTCTGGGAAGTAATCGAACTGCATTCAAACCACCGATTTGCCTAACATAAGCGTGGGTATGCCTTCTTAAATCTGTTATTTCATCAAAAGGAACAACATACAGTGTTTCTTGTTGTTCACCTTCAGGATTTGGATTTTCTCGATTTATGGATTCCAGATCTAAATCTTCTAGAATGACTATTTCAAATGGGTCTTCCGTGGGATTTCTTCTAATGAAGGGATCTCTTCTGCTAGCCATGCACTGGTGGCCCTCCTTCTAGCACCAAAAACTGTTGATGCCCCGAAAATCACAGCATCAATCAGTAAGGGATTCTCCCCGATAGGCAATCCCAATTAGATCGCTCACCGTTTGGTGTGGGGAATCCATCCAGTTAACGGTTCTGGTTACCGTGTAAGTTTTAAGATTTATTATGTTCTTTACTAGTTGCGGCCCAATCCACCATTTATGTGTTTTAAATTTATGTATGAGATGCAAGTGCTGTAAACTAATTTAATCTAAATGCAAAGCTGAAACAAATCTTAATCTAAAACTATGATAAGCAAATCTACTATATCGCCGCGAGGAGCCAAAATAAGAGAATGAGCAATGTGTTGTGGATACACATAAGGGTCACGCAGATAGTTTTTTGAACAAGTTTAAATGTAAATTACAACAGAAAGGGAGATACATTCAAAATAGCTAAAATGAATTAAAATGATTTCACCACTCATAGTACACAACATAATACACAGAAAATGAGAAACATTCACAGCAATGGAGTAATCCACAATGAGTTAGAACGATCTCACAATAAACCAGTGGTAAGAGAGTTGAAATAGTTCCACATCTCTTTACACAGATCCCAAGCAAATGTTGTGCCAGCTTTCAATAGACAAAAACAAAATCCTGTCTCTTTATATTTGGAAAATAGTTCCCATACATAGCGCGGTCTTTTTTCTTTGCCTGTCAAAAGTCCTTATTCTCTCCTTTGTTCACATATTTATAGATTTTACAATGCTTCTCATTTTCCAAAAAACCTAAACCTAAACCTAGGAGAGAACAAAATTTTTATCTTCTAGTGGTCAATAAGACAAAACCCAGAACGCAACTATCTTTTACAAAATTACAACAAAATAGAAATAAAGTTCCCTTTTCTTTATTACAAAAAGACAAATAACAGCTATCTTTTGTTTTAGAATAAATCAAGCTATGGATAGCTCAACTGCTAACTGCGATGCTTTTGCTGCTGCGCCTGCTTCCTCAGGGATATAAGCTGGTGATGGATTATCCTCTTGTTGATCATCCTGCAATAGTGAAAAAACGTAAGTAAATATTTTGACAAAGACTTTAAATGAATATTTGCACACCTCAAGCCTCATTATATTTGAAAGGGACACATTTATGTCGCCTGGGCCACAGGTTGGCCAATTTTAATAGGCATGGGGTTCAAAGTGGAAAGGTGGTTGATTTAACGCGGTTGCCATAAGTTCTAATTAATGTGTAGTTACACACATACCGAAATAGGTGGGCTACGCCATGGCGGGGAAGATAGCATTAACTAATGTGCAATGGACGGGAAGCTTATAATTAAAAACCCCGCGATCATATGTGGGACCTACCGGTAGCATTTTACGATTGGGAGTGGCACGACAGCGGTGATCTTTAAGGCTAACTCATGCACCATAGCAGAGAAAATATCATCAAGACTTGCGCTCGACAGGTCGCAAATGGTCGGCATAATTAAGTGTAGCACTTGCTATCGCGATGAGGAAATTATCACTAGGAACTGTGCCTAAAAGAGGCACCAACGACCAAGTGAACATGATCGTGAATGTAGCGGTGATTGTTTTGGCTATGTCATGCGCGTGTGGCGGTAGTCTTAGTGTTAAAGTTTGCACTGAAGGGCTACAACAAGAATTGAACTCTGGGCTGCATCCAAAGATGAGGCGCGGTTATGATGGCGGCCATTATAGGGATAGTTTTTTTGTGCGTCGGTGGAGAATTTAGTCACAAAATGTACGCTAATGAAAGATGCGCCAAAACGTTCCAAAGACTTAGAATATTCTTTTGCTGATGTCCTTTACGAAGTTAAACTCTGCGCCAAAGGCAGTCAAAATAATGTTGGGCAATTGTGCCAAAGGAGACCAAAATAAGACTAAGACAAGCACCATGGTTGGGCCAAAGTGAGCTCTTGAAGTGCGCCTAAAGTGGCCAAGGTAGCTTTAGACTTTGTGTGATAAGTGGGTAGCTTAAATCTAAAATTTGCGCAGGAGAGGATTAAAAAACAATGGTCAAATTATAGTTAAGACTTTCATTGAAAAAGTAAAGTTTGGTTTAAGATTTGTGCCCAAATGTGGAAGAATTATGGTTAAAACTTGCACTAAAGGTGGAAGACTTATGGTTAAAACTTGTGCCGAAGGCTAAAGGTGACTTTGCCTTAGAAAAATTTTCAGAAAACTTCTTTGGGAAACAAGTGTTAACGTTTTTCTGAATTTAGAGCAGGATAAGCTTCAAAAGAAAGAGAAAGAAAAAACAATCCAAGAGTGTAGGAGGAGGGGCCCCAATATTTTTCAAAATTTTTGGGGGATGTTGCAGCAAAAACACTTCTATAACGCTCGAGCATTATAGAAACACATAACGCTAGAGCATTATGTATTTCCATGACGCTTGAGCATTTTTGTTTCATGTCTTGTGTGTTAAATGACATCCCAGGCTCAGGTCCACCCATGCCTAATTCAAAGAAATGCTCACGTGTTTTGGTTTCACTAAACTTTTGCGCATTTCAGAAAACTAAGATTGCATCTAAAATGTCCCTCAACTTCGTGTGAGGGCCCATAACAAAAGTAATCCATGTACATTGGGGCTTATGCCCAACACATAATAAAAGTAATCCATGTACATCGGTAAAGATTTCGGTTAAGGGTAGGGAAAATCCTTAAAATTTCCAAGAGCTTTATAATCCAGGGCGTCCCTTGTGATTAGCTCAAAAGGTTTTATAACTATTTTCTTATTTAACTTCATTGCTCTTTATTGTAGGTTTCATAAATTAAGGTCTTTCTTAATTCAAGGTCTTATTGAAGATTCCTTAACCCCTTACCTGCAATAAGCTCGAAGTACTGTTAGTCATCATGACATCTAATCAAAACTAAAATAAATGGAGATATCATAATCTTCACATTGTTAGTCATGCTTTTATGTTCCAGATCCTATTGGTTCAACATCAACACATAGTAAATCTAGTAATATTGATGTTTCTAGAGTCCTTCGACTTTGCATCAAACCACAATACTAACCCCTACAAGACTTGATTAGAACTCTATGCATACAATATAATAAAATTTATCTTAAATCAAACATGTTACCTCTAGTACCTTATGTACAACCTTTCCTTCACAAGGCTTGGTGAAGTCTGTTGCACTCACATGCACCGACATGCTTCATTTACAATCTCTTGCCTGAAGTTTATTTACATAAAAAATATCTTTAAAGAAAAACATAAAGTATTTTAAGTATATAAATATTCTGTTGTAACTAAATAATCACCTCTTTTCCAACAAACCAAGGTACAACTAGGCTTGTAAGTAACTTTGATAACTTTATACTCTAATATACCAATTCTCTTTACACTTCTAACACTAAAAACTCAAACTGTTTAAACAATTATTTGCTTTGGAGAACAATTTTGAAAGCATAAATATCCTATACTTGAATCTTTTATTTCCATACTTCTTTAGTATTTATGATTACGATGTATCTCATGCAACCACACATGCAGTGTTTAATTATCTCAAACATTTTTAAATACTAACGACTAATGCACCTATAATGAACTTAACTAGTCATGCTAAATTTTTTAATCCTTCTCATGTCATTAATATTCATGAATTTTAAAATATTCCTCATAATCAACTGATGTCATGTGCTCTAAATATATCCTTTAACACCATACTAGTTTTGTAGATGCACTCTATCCTCTCTGTTTTTTGACATGGTTTTGTGATACTCCTGTTAAATTCACTCCATCCAGCCCCCATGTTACATTCAGATATACTTTCTTTCTAATAATTAATGTATAAAACTCTTATATATTTTTAAGAGACAACATATTTTTTCCTTGATAAAATATGTAATGCATAGAGAAAAATATAACCTTTCCTAAAACATCTTCATAATATATCTTTAATCCAATATATATCTCAATAACCCTTTGTAATAATTTCTTTCAAGAAAGGTATATTTAATTCAACTAGGGAGTAGAATGTCCCAATCCGTTCTCCTATTCAATTCTCTATATAACACTTACATACTTTAAAACATTAAACTATCATTAAAAATAGAATCTCTACATTTAAATTATTCATTTTTAAAGATATTATAACCTTTGACTATAGCATATAAAACATCTTTTAGTGATATACTAGTTTAACTGATACTTGCTACATTAGACATGTTTAATAATATAAACAACTACAGATAGGGTAAATATCTACTAGAAAACATCTTTACATTTGAAATACTGAATAGAGTATGCAATGTACTTGCACATTTGCGAGTCCATAGGCCGTAATGTTGTAACAGGGATCTGATACCATTTGTAATGTCCCTCAAAACAAACCCTGAAAACAATTTTTCTTAAGGGTCTCTGCAATGTCGTATCTTACGTGTGGACATTAATTACTAAAACTTCATTGGATGTTCTTTTCATATTTATTTAAATTAACTTAAGCACTAAGAGTTTTATTTGGCGACCTTTAGGTTTACATCTAAAGGATTTTCTACTGGCTCACCATACTAGGGATTTGCTTTGAAAAAGTTTCCCCTTTACCAATTAAGGGAAAGGATATTTTTACATCGCTATTTAATCATTCAACATCAAGATTATAATCCTATTTTACCTTACATGTTTTATGTAAATGAAATCCTATCACCTTTTCCTCTGCATATATGACTACACATTTCAAGAATATGGACTTATTTTACCTTATGTGCTTTATGAAAATAGAACCTCACCATATTTTCCAATACCTATACATATATTCATTTCAAGAATATAATATCTTTACTTTACAAGTCTTGTGTGGAAAAAATCCTAATGCATCCCAAAATCTATGTGAACAGAATTTCAAGGACTAAAGATCGTAGATTCCATTCATAACACAAATCTTAGCATGTTAATACGTATGGCTAAATTTAATGTAGTTTAATGTATATTTAAATAGATTAATGCTAAGCCAAACAACACAATGCTCCAATATAATTCCTTACTACTATCACAATTGTGAACTAATTATATCCTCAAATTTAAATATCCTATCTTTACCATTCCCCCCATAATAGCATATATGTAATAAAAATAGTAACTGTAATCTACCAAGCTTTTCACATCCTTTCTTGAATATATGTATCATGACCACTATATATATATATATATATATAATTCAAACTAAATTTAATTCAGTTGCATATATATATATATATATATATATAATAATCTATTTATTTTAGACATTCGGATATCTAAATACGTATAAAATTGAAAGTCCTTTTCAGGATAAGGTATGAGTTATATTATTGCTTCCCTATTGTTCTATGGCTTGTAACCGTATCTCCTTGATAATATATATGTATTCATTCTTTAAATATTACAACCCAATATTATTCAAATGAACCAAAACATCAATCCTTGGTATTATAACTCAATATAAAAGTAATGATGTAACTACTCTATCAATTCATGGTAAGTAATCTATTTATATTAAGAGCAATAAATAAATATATGTATGTATATATATAACAAAATAACTTTTAATGTTTACTTCCTTAAACAATTCCTTTAACATATTAATACTTACATATACTAACAAATACTTATCTAAAATTCCAACTCTTGTTATTCGCTCAAGATAAGGACCAGTTAACATTCGAATATAAGGCCAAGGTTTAGAAAAAACCAAAGAAGCAAAGGATACATTCCGTATCAAACATGGAGACACGTAGACTAGGTGTTGATTGAGGAGGCGTGTAACATACCCCTTTGTTGAAAAATTTTATGTTTGAAGAAAACATTATCTTAACTTTTATTGTCAATTTTTATATTTGGACAAGTGGCAAAGGATGACTGTAATTGCACAATATTATTATTTACTAAAATTAAATGGGAGACACTCACCCAAACAGACTGTTGAAAGAGTGTTTAGTGACCCACTAGGTGGAATGGAATCTAGGGTAGAAGGAAATGGACAAGTCGCGGCATCAGGAACTCAATAACTACCTGTTGTTATGGGACAACTCCATTAAATTGAGGTCAAAGTTATCTGAAAGATGGGACTGGAGCATGAGGTTCATTTATTTTGGAAAATGACCACTAAAGACCTAGGCATCTTTATAAGCCATCAAAACTGAGCAGAGGCTCACACTTTTTCTGACGAGAAAATTTACCTTGTGGTTCTACTGTATCCACACAAGAGATTCGATGAGTGGAAGCTATGTTTTGAGTTGTATTGTATTTCTATTTCACTTCTGCTGAATGCAGAGTTACTGTTGAGCGCAGAGAGTTATTTTGAGGTGTATTCCAAGTCTCCATTGATTGCTGGAAGTAAAACCTGAGTGCCTTGCTTCTACACAGAGACTTCTACCTAGTGGTTGAGTAAACAGTCTCAAGGGTCCTAAGGACCAAGTGATATTGGTTGCTTCTTCTGGAGAAGGTTGGGAGGAATAGGCCTCTTTGGGTGTTTGTCCACCCTATCTACATTTACAGGTTCTACTTGTTATTTCATTACCTAAGTAGTTATAAATTATTTTATGTAATTGTTAAGTTAGGATTTATCAGCTAGATATTGATAGTTATTATTATGCAGAAGTAAATGTCTAATTTACTGAACTGATTATGTTTTTTGTAAATTATTGAAGAAATTATATGAAATGATAGAATAGATTTCTTCCCTATATTTTTCCACGTACCGTTCTTGTACCGTACTCTAGTACAGGGGAGGGTGCTTAAAAATAGATAAGAATGATGTTATGCAATAGACAAAATGATTGAATAACTATCATAGATAGAACTCTGCCATATTTCCTGTAATTTTCTAATGTGCTACTTTTGTATTTAAATATCCTATGTTGCTAAGTCTTAGAAACATATAGTAATACTTAATTTTTGCAGACATTATAATATTTTTATATTTATAGCAACAGAAGTTAACCTCTCTTATTCTGCAAAATACCTAGGGTTTAGCTACAGATTAACTATTTACTTACAGCAGATAATTACTAAGCATTATCATATAAATTCTCTTTAATACATTATAGTATCCAAACTTCACTATAGTCTTTCAACAACATTTATGAAATTTAAACAACTGTAAAAAAAACATAACTATTATTACAGAGATGCTAAGAACTGATATTATCAGCAACACCTTCTCAATTAAAAACAACAGAACTACTCTACAGTACTATTACATCTTTAGCTTCTCATTTATTTAAATAGACATTGATACGATACTTCATTTATTTTTTTACAAAACAATTCTAATTTTCAGACGACTGTCCCAAAGTCACAAAAAGCATACATTACTAGGTTAAACATTATATGAACCAAATAGACTTTTCAAATGAAGCCCGAGTTCATGAAAACCTTTCCTTTACAATATGAAAATATTTCTTGGATTCAAAACCCGTATTATCTCTATAGTTAAGTACAACATGTTAACACTAGTAATCGAAAACCTTTAATAACATAGAATTCACTAAATAGGGTTTCAAACTAAGGCTCTATGCCTTGTTTGTTTTATAAACTGGAATACTGTACATTGGTAGTTGTAACACATAAAAATTACTAATCTAAGAACCAAGCCATTCGGCTTTCGACCCTTGAAACATTACTCAATATCATAGTCACACATAGAACCAAGGGCTCAAGGCCATTGTTAAATAAATAGTTGACAATAGACAAAATGAAATCAAACATCGAAAGGAAAATAGACATACGAGACTAGGTCTCGGCTTTAAGAATCATATACTCAAATCTTTCGAAGTTATCCTTTAAAAAAACCAGATTAGGATTTGAAGTTACAAAATGAGGCATTTAGCCTATGGCTCTCGACCATTAACAAATTAGAACATTTCATAAGCAAACATTGAATTAAAATAACATAGCATTGCTCTCAGACACAACACACATAAACAGTATTAAGTTACAAGTACTAAACCCTTTCATTAATCAAAATAGCCGAGGGTTAAATCCTTTTTAACAGTAGTTACATTTTCAACATCTGGATACACAGTGAAAAACGGTAGAGTCAACGCCGATGTCGGTCAAGGATCCCATCCTACCTACACTAACCATTCGGCTCACAAACATTACAATGGTGGCCACATCCTCTGCTAGACCACAAAACCGAAAGCTTAGACTAAATCTAAACAACGACCAATAGTTTCCAGGAGAAACCTACAAAAGAAACCACCGAGGCTTACAAATTTTTGAGCAGTACCTCCACATAGCTTGAACATAGAAACCTGTAGATGAGAAGTACCTGCCATTAACACAGAGGGTGGTCAAAGACATTTTCAAAGCTTAAAACATTACTGACAACTGCAACATTACGAAGTATCGATATGGACATTACCTTTTTAACCGTGGCTCGAAATCAATATCTCCTACAACTGGCATTGATCCAGAGTCACTCAAACCACTAAGACAAATGCTGCAATTTTCCCCACATTATTGGCTCGGTTCTTAAACCATGGTAGTAAATGTTTTTCCCTTATAGGTCACGGTATTGATCTTGAGGAAGGATTCCTCAAAAACTATTTTTGAAACCCCAAAGAACCGCAGGCTTGTCGGCCTCACTACACTCCACTCTTTGCAAAATGAATGCCAAGTTCACACCTTCGTCAAGGTAATCGAAAAATCATTAGGGTTACACCACTATCAAGAATTACCATGTGAAGATAACCATGGTGGATGCTAACAGTAATTTCACCAACATCACTTTTAATGCACTTTAATGTCCATATCTACCACCAGTAAGTCGACGTTCCAGCGAACCATGCAACAGGGATATCATTTGGATTAATCATTGACTCTGCATTATAGTTTGTGTTATAGGTCAAATCTGTACTTCTCCATGTGTGATCACATTAAGCGGTCGATGACACAAAAAGACAACTTGGATTGAAGAGCTAGATTAAAATAGGTGATGTATGGACTAGACTTACCCCTCCGCAGATGACAAAACACTGTTTTTACCTACATTTTGACATGAACGCTACCCTACAGGCATAAGAGAAGCGTTCACCTGCTAAAATATGGAGCTCTGCTTCAGTAGACTAGCGTTTACCTACTAAAATATGCTACTCTACTTCAGTAGACCAGCGTACACCCTCAAAAAAACCTTGCAAACGCTGGTTGTAAGCATGAAAGTTGCATATTGTGTGCTACTCCACTTAAGAAAACTCGCATACATCTTAAAATGTAATAAAACATATATTAATTTGATGAATTGGGATTAGTTGAAGTTGGTTTTGAAACTTCCCCAACCTCCCAATCAAACTACCTCTCGATCCAAACTGCCTAATTTGTCCCATAAATACAAGGGGGATAGATGAGAGAATAGAGGAGAAACTATGCATTAAGGGTTGTTATGCTGGAGGAATTCCAAAGTTAGTGTGAAGAGAAAGAGCCTAGGATCCGGTTGCACAAGCACTCTGAATGATCATGTATAATTGTACTGATTATTTGCTTTTACAATAAAGGTGGAAATACCCTTCCTGTCCCAATCAAATGTTTGATGGATTGCATATTTGTTTGGTTTAATGCTTGATTGTATTTGATGTCTAAATTATATTTCAACTTCATCATTATTATGTCAGTTAAGATACGCTGAGAAAGGTGTCTTTTGTATTGCAGGTTCGCCGAACGAAAGATCAAGTGGAGGATCGATCGAAGGAGTAAGCGAAAGCTAGGATCGAATGTCGTTAATAAGGTATGCCTTCAATAACCTTGATCTCTTTCCTTTTGTAGAAGCCTATGTGATATGATTAATGTATTTACATGTCACCCCAGAATTTGGGAGTGTTCCTCTCCTCGCTATAGGGTAAAAATCCCGAACAACAGACTGGTGACTCCATTAGGACCGATTGTTTTCTACTCTAGGAGACCTAGTTAGCTTTCCATCTAGTACTTTTGATCTTTTTGAACCTCTAAGAGCCTCTGTAGGTTACTATAGCTTGTTTCCATTGCTTGACTCATCTCAGTTTGAAGTTTTAGAGCTTGTTTCAAACCTTCTCTAGCATGAACGTTGGTATCCCTTGCACACAGTAGTGTACAGCTTTTGAAAATTGTTGCTTTACGTATTGCATAGTAGAGTACACCTCCCAGTGTGTGCATGTTTATACACTGCATAGTAGAGTTTTTCCCTATAAATCTCTATTAGCTTTTGGGATTTGATTTCCACTTGTTTGGTTTTATTTCTAGCCTCTTGCTTTGTCTTGTTAACTGATCCTTGAGGTATTTATGTCCTTGTTGAGTCTTGCTTGCCTCTCCTAAGTCCCTTAGGTCATCTTTTGCTTGCTTGAGTACTTTTGAGGCGTCGTGTTGTTTATGACTCTTTTTGAAGACCGTGCTTTGTTCCTAGTTGGACATAGCTGCTTTCTTGTACTCTAGATGCTTGTTGCAGGTATACAAACCTTTATTTTGTAAAATTTGTTGTTTGTGGCAACACTAAGCACACTTTGATGGTGCCTTGCCCTTTGATTTAGGGTTTTACCCCAAGATGGAGTCCTTAGAGTGTTTTCAAAATCTTTTTGAGTCTAGACACTTTCTGATTGCTTTGTCAGTTTCAGTCCAAGTAAGTTGAAGTTTTTCAGTTTGCTTCCATTCGAGTCTTTGTGATTGTAAGGCCATCTTTGGTTCACTTGCCTACCTTTTTTCTTGGCTTAGCGCTTTCTTAGGGTTCTTGGTGCTTCGGAGCAACCTTTGAGATTTGTCTTTCCATTTTGAGCATCTCTTATCCTTGTTTTCTTTTCACTTTGTTTTCCAAGCCCAAAGTTTTTTCCTTTAAAAAAATTTGTAGGACAAGTCTTTGTCAAGTCTTTGAATTGATTGTTGCGAGCCTTAGAGTTGCTTTTCCTTACTTACATTACTCTTTTAGTTCTTACTTGCTTCCATTCTCGAGTTCTTTTTCTTTTACATATATCAGAAAAAGCAAAAATGAGTTTGGTAGTTTAAAGTAGTAAGACTTATGATCATTTTGAAGTAGTGTAGTTTACTTTGTTTTGAATTTGAAAAGAAAAGAAAAGAAAAAAAACTTGTTTTTGGTTTGCTTAATTTTCGTTTTGGAAACAGCATAAATGAAAAAAAAAAAAGAGTCTTTTGTTTCTTTGAAAGTTATTTCTTTTGCACTTTACTTTCTCAAACCATTCCACAAAATGCACTACCCTGTTGAGTAAAAAGTAGCCTTAAAAAGAAATTTTAATAAAATTAATTAGAAGCATTTTTCTTTTTAGGTATACACGACATCAACTAGCTTAGGCTAGAGTTTTGAGCTTAAATCACCTTAAATTGCTTGGAAAAGATGGTGGTGGTGCTGAATATCTGATAGAATTTCTCCCATAATTTCAGTGTGTAAGAACAATCAATGAAGAGATGTGTAGTAGATTCAGAACTGCACTTCACAGATACATTGGCTAGGGCCAATCCAACCCATAAGTGAAAGATTATCCCAAGTCTTCAACTGAACCTGTAGCACAAACCGAATGAAACATTTAAGCTTTTGTCGCATATACCAATGCCAAATTTTCTTGTACCACCAATGATTGGGAAAAATACACCTTCGTTTATTAATACAATTGTAAGTAGTGCTAGCAATTACTCTACCTATAGATTCATTTCCACCCAAAACCACCACATCCTCCTCAGTTCCTAACTATACACCTGCAACATTGAGACAGTGAATATATGTATCCCATTCATGAGCCACATTGAGTGGCAACTGTAAATCCTCAGCATTATACCAATAATCACTTTGATCATTTTTTACAATTGAATTTATAGTGACAAGACCTACCTCCTTCAAAACATATAATAAATCAAAAGAAAATATTTATATGTCTCTTTTAAACCAATGATAGGATCAACACCTATAGAAACTTCATTGCCATTGCCAATTTTCCAATAGAGTTCAAAAGCAAGCCAACAATATACTTTCAAAAATCCATTCCATATTGGGGAGACCCCACGGACCTTCTTCCCGGGCTTCCTTAACCAGTGAGAGATCTTAGATTTAATATATTTATAGTGTATAACCTTTAACCAGAGAGAACTGCCAAAAATAGCTCTCCACAAACTTTTCAACCGCAATGCTTCACTAAACACTGTCAAATCTTTTATCCCCCATCCTCCAAAAATAAATGGTAATGAAATCCTTTCCCAACCAATCATAGATAAACTAACTTCTTGCATCCAACCAGTCCATAGAATATTAAAAAGAAGTCTTCTAAAAGAGTTGATCATAGAACATAGCACTGGGAATAATGAGAACCAGTAAACCGGGGTCCCATTAGCACAGACTTAGCCAATGTAAGTTTCCCCCAAATAGACAAAAAACGATATGTCGAGTGAGAGATTCTAGATTCAAAAATTTTAAGCAGCCAATCCCAATCTTTCATCAAATAACCATTAGGCTTAAGATGAAATCCAAGATAGGTGAATCCCT
Organism: Larix kaempferi; assembly: GCA_027924585.1. NCBI lineage: Eukaryota > Viridiplantae > Streptophyta > Pinopsida > Pinales > Pinaceae > Larix > Larix kaempferi. The sequence continues at coordinate 10,136,040 of BSBM01000042.1, read as the reverse complement.
CGAAAATCTTACAGCACTTATATAGCAACATAGATTGAATATCTACCATTCTGCTTGCTGCAATAAGATTCTCAAATAGGCAAGATTTCTTCAAACTTATCCGCATACCTGAAGCCTTACATAAGAGGTTAATAATGTCATGATACAACCTCCATTCCTCCCCCGAATCACTACCAGCAAGTAATACATCATCTACAAAAAGGACATGAGTCAAATACAAGTCCTTGAAAATTTTTATACCTTTAATCTTACCTTCCAATTTTGCTTGTGTGATCAACCTACTGAATCCTTCAATCACCCAAAGAAATAGTAAAGGAGACATAGAACGACCCTGTCGAATGCCCCTGGAACAACTAAAGAAAGATGTTGTAGCACCATTAACAAGAATAGCAATACTCATAGTATTCACACATGCCATGATCCATTTTATAGCTAATGGTGGAACTCCGATTTGTATAAAGAATAACCTTAAAAAATACCAATTGACTTTGTCATATGCCTTCTCTAAATCCATTTTGAGCAAAATTGCTCTTTGCTTCTTACATTTAATAGAATGTAGTAACTCTTGTGTTATACCAACAGCATCATGGATTTGTCGATCTCGTAAAAAACTAGATTGTTCTGAAGAGATAAACTTAGAGAAAACAGGCTTGAGCCAAACAACAATGATCTTAGAAACAATTTTATATGCAAAGTTGCAAAGAGCAATAGGTCTGAAGTCTCCAAATGTCTTAGGTTCATTAATATTTTAAATGAGAGTGATAAAAGTAGAATTTAAGGCACCATAGATATATCCATGTATTCTTGTATACTCCACCATCCTCAAAATATCCTCACCCATAATATCAAAGAAATGCAGAAATAACTCAACTATCCATCCATCGGGGCCTAGAATTTTCTCTTCGGCAAAAAGTTTAAGAGTCCTTCCCACCTCTTCCAAAGTGACCTCCGAACATAAATCCTCAGCATCCTCAATCTCAAAGAACTTTGGATATAACCTTTCTACTTGTAATTGTGAAGATAAATCATAGCATCTATCATCAGTATAGATATTACTAAATGCTTTTTAGCTAAAACCTGCAGATCCTATAATCCAGCCACTTCCTGACTCGCCTCATCTGACAATTTCGAAATGCTATTATTATTTCTTCCTGCCGAGAAAAAAGTATGAAAAAACCTTCTATTTTTATCACCATAATTCACCCACAAAGCCCTGCTTTTCAGGCACCATTCCTTCTCTTCTTTTAAAAATATGCTCTCTTTCTGAGTTTCCAAATTCTTAAGAAGCTCAAGTCCAATGCTATCTAAAGGCACATCCAAATAGAGAGACTATAGTTCCTACAACTATGTCTCCACCTCCAACAGCTTCTACCTGTCCAAACGTTTCCTTTTATGTATCTAATGTGTAACCTTTCTATTCAACACCTTCAACTTCACACAGAATAGGTCCACAGGATTTAGATCAAAATCACTATTTGTATTTAACCAAACATATTTGACAAATAGTACAAATTCTTCATTTGACAACCAAGAGCAGTCAAATTTGAAAGGATAATTATACTATGCAACACAATCCTCCAACTGCAAGAAGACAGACCAATTGTCCGAAATCTTGGTGTCACCCACCCAGGATCTGTACCGGTTACATGACTCCAGAAAAGTGGCTTTAACAAGAAATTTATCAAGTCTTTTATGGATACCTTCATGACCTCCTATGCCATTGGTCCATGTCGAAGTGAAGGTCCCTATACATACATCAATCAGATCGTTATTGATAAGAAACTCATAGAAGAAATTTTCCAAAACATCCAACTTAGCATTGGATCCCCAAATTTCCTATGCCATCCTAGTGAAATTAAGATCCCCAACAACTATAATATTCTCCATCATCAAGATCCTAGATGACTGCAACCCGAGCAAAAAAAAATCTCTATCTTTATAAGGGGCATAACAATTAAGAATAGTGAGCTGGAAATCATTTAATCTACAAGATCCCTCCATTAAAATACCCCAAGAGGTCTTATAAACTAAAAAGGAAAAAATCCTAGGATCCCAGGCCACCAACAGACCCCCTAACATCCCATTCAAACCAACAACTGAAATTTCCCATCCAAGGAGAATCTCCACAATTTTAGAAATAGCAGTAACATCTTCAGACATTGTTTCCTGTTGTAAAACTATACCTGGGTGAGTAGTATTAATCAGGTTTGAGAGAGCCCTAACTCGCACAACCCTCCCCAACCCCCGAATATTGAGAGAAAAAATAGACATTAAGGAACACAGTCACTAGGTTTAATAGCTCTAAGGCCCCCAGCAAGATCAACAATATCAACATTCTCTTCTACCAAAATAGTCCCTGTAGTCTCTGACAAATACCCAGTATCCCACCATAAACTTCAGAATAACTGTCGACTCAATAACCTCCTTTCCTAACAGTATCTTCTCTGAAACAGGCATAATACCATGTTCCAAGTCACCACCTAAGACCTTCCCCTTTCGGCCAGTCTTCCTAGATTTTCGAATAGTAACATTCTGAAATCTTGTTGAATTAACATAATGAACTAGAGGATTAGTAGAAGTATTGGTTGAATATATCTGAAGAGGGGTAATAACATCACTAGCAGTCTCATAGCCTACTTCTCCCAGTAATGTTGAATCTTCCAAGGTATAAGGACCACGCTCTGAAAGAACAGGAGTTATCTTATCCTCCCCCTAATTAACCCCACCCAGAACAATATCTCTGCTACTCATATCAGCAAGATTATCTGGAACCAAATAAATAAACCCCGGCCCTACCTCAAAAGGATTATTAGAAACCTCAATAATTTCCATCGACAAAGTATCATCCCCAAATAGACCCCGATAGGTCTTAGACTTATCAGAAGAGGATACACACCTATTCAAAGAAGATGAACCCCCAACATTCCCCAATTTCAAAACAATATCCCCTGAAGAAAGCGTCTTATCTAAAATAGCCTCAACATCTCGAATAACATCTAATTCATCTTCAGGTATAGCAGGGATAGCAGAACCAAATCGAGGAGATAACTTACCAGTCTGTAAAGGTTGTACATTATAAGCCACGACTTGATCTGTCAAATTTCTATCAAGAGACTCCGTCGGGAGAGGAGACGGCCACAACGGTGTCCCGACTTGAAGCTCCGGACAATGTGAATGAACATGTCTCGTAAGTTGGAACAAATGACAATGAAAAGGAGCCCTAAAATAATCAAGCTGTTGTCTCCAGACCCTAGAACTCCACACCAATTCAACCTCCATAGGTAACCCCCGATTCATTTCAAACTCCACCATGACTTTAGCACACCGACGGTACAAACCATACAAGGAGCAATTATCAAGCCTAACAAACCGCTTGACAGAATTTGCAATCCCTATTAAAATATTTTCTGCCCATAATTCAATCGGTAGTCCCGGAATAAGTAGCCACGAATGGCGAAAGTTTTGTTTCTCCCTTAGAGGATCGAAAGCAATATGCCATTTCTTTAGATAGAAAGAACCCTCCTTAACACACCAGAACCGCTTCAAGATAATCCCCACATGTTCCTATTTAGAGAAAATAAACATAATCCATCCATTCAAGAGTTGCATGACTCTGGGCATATCCCCAACTATGGGCATCCAATGTTTTCTAACCCACTCGACCAACTCCGTCTGATCTCTCGCTGTAAACTCCAGACGTCCAACAATGGCCCTAGAGCTTAACATTTCGATACGAGCTAAATTTGTTTCCTGCGGGATATGAAATCTATCCACACCTTCCCTGACTTTCAGAGCTTTTACCTGTCATCGTTTGCATGCTTTAATACCTCTGAACCTATTAGGCCAAACAAAATTTTGCTTGGAGATAAGCTCCCCATCAAGGATATCTCCAAAAACCGCCGCATGAGACCCACACCTCTCCACACTAGGGTTTGAAAAAGAACCACCGAAACCAATTGATGAAGACTGAAAACTAAGGGTCTCAACCTGATATCCCATCAAGGACGTAGATGGACAGTAAAATCGGCAGCTGTCCCCCCAATCAAATAGGAAGAAATGTGTCAAGGCTATAGGAAGTTGTGAGATAGCCCAAACTCAGGAAACTATCGATTTACAACCCTGCATAAAGAAAACCCCAGCACAATTAGAGCCCACTCCACTTCAAAGGACAATAAAAATAATGATGATGACACAAATTCTACAAAAAATAGTAACCATGAAAAGACTGAAAATAACAAGTTAATGTGGCCAATACGAAACAATAAACGTTCACTAGATTCCCACTTATTTTTTTACTTGGTTGGTACTGAGTTGGCTCGAAAGAGCCAACGTGACTCCAAGTTGTTTGTTGCTTAATAAAACACCACTGCAACGAGCATTTTCAGTCCTAAACTGCAGAAAGTCCTGAAAAAACCTCAGAAACCCTAAGTCGGGCCATCCTCCAATTCAAAGCATTTACTATTCTTTTTCCTCCTCGTAATCCAAAGGCTTGGAAATTTACCTTGTAACTATTTGTTGTCTATACTTCGTAGCATAATAGCATAATACCAAAAAATATTAGTAAGGAAAAAATCTAGTAGGAAAAAAACGTTCCTTATAAATTAAATATATATATATATATATTTATATATATATATATATATATATATATATTTATATATATATATATATATATATATATATATATATATATATATATATATATATATATATATATATATATATATATATATATATATATTTAAAATTTAGAAATTTTGACAATATAAATAATACCACGAAACATTCATTTTTAATATTTATTAAAAGCAACTTGAAATATAAATCTTAAAAAAAAACTAATAATGCATTTATAAATTTAATTATAAAAATATTAAATAATTAAAATAAAAATAAATAAATAAATAAAAATCAAACAAATTTATAATAAGATACTCAATAAAATATGACCTTAATTAAAATTTAAAATCTAATATTATAATTAGTTACTAAATTTTATATTTATATTATAAAATTAATCTAATAGAAAAACTAATCTAAGATTTATAACAAAATTCTAAAACAAAATATATATGATAAAGTTTAAAGCTTTAAACTTTTTAAATGTAAAACTAACATTAATACTAACTTAACAGTAACTTTGACTATGAAGTCATGCAATGAGATCAAATTGCAAATAATACTAGCGTAGATCCATCTTAAACCTATATTTATCAAGCACCAAAGGGATTCAATTTCTTGAGGTGTATTTGTTTTTTTAAATTTAAACTCAAGAAATTTGATCTCTCTTGATTGATAGATCCGGGTTTAAGTTTTAAATTTTTATTTTATAAACGAACATCTATTTTTTAATTACTTTTCATAATATTTTATTTTATGAGCGGACATGGATTTTTTTTAAATACTTTCCAAATGCTTTTTACATTTTATTAGATGGTTATATGATTTTTTTAAAATATATTTTACGTTTGCTAGCTACATCACACATGTTAGAAGATCTCTCCCATACTAGGATGTAGAGCACCTCGTTTCACTTGATGCAGCAATAAAATTTAATTAACTCTATATGCCAAAAATGTAGAGCTAGTCAAATTTACCATTTTGGTATTATGCCCGAATAAGTCTCTACAAGTCTCTACGGCCTAATTATGCTAGCTACAAGTTTTTTTGTATGTTTGGTTTTATAATGGGTTTTTAAAAAAAAATTGGAACTATATCTATAAAATCAATTTGGACAATACACAATACATATACATACTTGCTACTCTACTAAAATATAAACACCTATCAACATAATAAAGATAATACTCCACACAATTTGTTTTTTTTTTTAACTTTTTGTTATACTCTCTAAATATTTCTTTTCCACTGAGATAAAATTTAAGATATGCCTGACAACTTACCTGGTACTCTACTAAAATATAAACACCCATAAAAATAATAAAGATAATACTAAAAAAAAATTATTACGGAAAAACTTCGGAAAAACTTTTTGTTACACTCCCTAAGAATACAGAGATGGGATTTAAGGTATGCGTGAAAGCTTTCGTATTTACATCAACAACCAACAAAACAAAACTCCTTGTAATGTCGGCACCGGAATGAACTCGTTCTCTACCGTGAGGTTAAATGCATAAACGCTTCGGAATTCGGACGAAGGGAGCAAGCGACCTCTTCTTCGGTTGGCCATTTGAAAAGCCTCTTCGCCTCTTATCGTCGTTCACTTTAACAAAGTGAATACCGCCAACCCGTTAGCGAACAAAGCCGTGAATGCAGCAAGGAAGGCACATGCACTGTGTACTACTAAAAGGAACGAACGGCTGTGAAGCGAAGGCGAGGGGTGCCATGTGAACATATCATTCATGGTACTTACGGAATGTCAGGCAGCTCTAATAGCCTGGCCGCCCCATATCATGTGCACGTGATCACAGTACGGCACAGCTCATTCTCCGCATACGCATCAAATTTGTATCCACGCAACCCTGCCCATTTCTTTCTCCATACTGACCAGATCATACCTGGATGTCTGTTAGCAGCACCGTGATAGATATTAATGCAGATTGCTCATTACCATCTTTGTTGGATGTCTGCTAGCAGCACCGTGATAGATATTAATGCAGATTGCTCATTACCATCTTTGTTTGTCATGACCCATGAGATCTGATGACTGCCAATATCATAATAACGATAACTGGATAATAGTGAAAGGCGCATGTGCATTTGGAGCCTCTCACGCCCTCGCCAGCAATCTAAATAGTAGAAGAAATATATTCGAACAAGCGTATTGATTGTAACAGATATTCTTGAATTCATAATAAAATGCTGCGTAAAAGATAAAGGGAAAAGCAATGTATTTTTACATACAATTTATTTATACATTTGATTGGTTAGACATCGATAGATGACAAGTTTAGTGTTATGATAAAGTTATCTATTACTTGTTCTCCATGCTTAATTATAATTACTAGTTGTATATACCTGAGCTACCTATTAGGTTCCGTAGTTACTTGTTATACATGCATGAGCTAGGACTTATCCATGCATCAACTTCAAATTATTTTTATTAAACTAATTAACATCATAAAACAGATACTATTTAATAAAGATATCTCATTTTTTTACCAACACTTGATTGAAGCTTACTTAAATTTTAATCAAGATGCATTTAAACATTAAAAGATACAACAACCATAAAATTAATCCATATTATACACTTACTACACTCCATTTAACTGTAATTAACACCTATAGATATACAAATCTTTATCATCATTATTGAAAATATATTGTCTTTAACAATTAACATCATTAAAGGTGGAGTAGAGCTATGGGTTGAGCCTAATGAACATATTTCGCATCAAAGGTTGAGAAGCGCTGGGTTTGCCTAACCATCAACCAATGGCGTTTCTTTCTGCAGCTTGATAGAGGTAAGGAGTTTCATAGGAGCAGCTCAACATAGAAAAGTTTTAAACAAGCATTGTATACCATGATGGTCAAAAGGAAACATTTTCATTCAAACAAGCAACATCAGTGATCATGATCAAATCAGTACATCAATATCCAATCAAACAAAATATTTTTCAGAATATGATTACGACTCCAGACTCGATAAATATAATAGAAGCAAATCGTAATTCAAACTAGCAGAACTTGGTAAGAGGTGTAAAACTGTAAATCATTTGAAGCATGGATTCATTACATTTGTTGCTATAAATTGGAAATGTAGATTTTTTTTAAGATAATAAAAACCATCACAGTAACTTAATTCCACTTAAATTATGGTTGGTTAACAAGTTGTTATCTGTTAACTTAGGGTTAACTTCTTTAGTTAAATAGGTTATCAGTCATGTCACTACTTTATACATGCATGACCTACCAATTATCCATGCATGAGTTAGGAATTATCCATGCATCAACTACTATATATGTATATAATTGTTTGTTTTGAATTTTGAACTACACTTATAGATTCAATCCGAAAGTACACTTGTCACATCCTCCTTCAATCTAGGAAAGGCATAGATGGTAATCCACCCCAAATTGACTCATTCTTGTTCAATGACGGTTAAGATATATACACCTATCAATGTAACTAGCAATTGTCCAAAAAGGAAGGAAAAAAATGGGAAGTAAGGTGAAAGTGATGAAATAACAAAGAAAACAATTTAAAAATGTTATAAAGAGCTTCCTCCTCACCATTGAAATCTTATGAAGAGAATAGTAAAAGAAAAGAAAATTTTGGGTGGTTCACTTAATTTATGAGAAGATCTCAAGGCAAATGTTTCATTATAAATAAGTGATGAACAATATTGCAGAAGTTAAGAAATGATCAAATGGGGATGCAAACAAATGGAATAGCAACAATTGTGCTTTGAGGGAAAAGAGAGTAGTGCACTTGAGTATATTCATTTATTGTTATGCAGTCTTGCACTCAACTTCTCTCAAATGTGATTTTTGTTGTTACACATATTGAGAAGGTACCAAAAACCAAATTTATTTTAAATGCAAGCTTAATTACCTTCAATATTAGCTCATGCCAAGAAAGAATTCTAAAATCTAGTGATTGATTGTACCATTGATTAAAGATTCTAATAAAATTTATTGGTAAGCACCATGTACTATAGATTTTGAACTTTATTGAGAGATGAGCCACATAGATTTTAATTTTTTGATAATTTTGTGTTTTGTCCATCCCATAGTTAATCAAATTGTGTCATAAACAAATATTTCATTATCTATGCATTCAGATTTATGCAATATTTAAATGTTATACCAACGGAGTCATTTGAATATGCCAAGTGTAATTCAATTACAACTATAACATTTATACCAAACTTTGTGAGGACAAAGGGGAAAAAATATCTCTATTCAACTTTCATTGCAATAATTATCCCAAAAAATTACAAATTGGATTATCTACAAGAATTGTTTTATTGTAATTATAAAGTATATTCTATCGAGAAGGCATCTGTCTTAGTCAATAAAACAGTTATATATAATCCCAATGGGTTAGCTCAAGTGGTTGAGCTATGCATTGATATATAAGGGTCTCACTTGATGTCTCCACAAGGCTATAAGCAACAAAATTTGCATCCATAATTTTTTGGTTGGAACAAAATTCTAAACACTCTAAGATAAATGCAAACCAACATTTCCAAATAAAATAAATAATTTGAGAAAGTCAAATAGAGTAATGTATTTTTGGGCTATGAGGCCCTTCTCCAAATCTAAATTGGCTAGATTGTAAAATACATTTGTATAAATATACATGGAATTTCAATTTCAATTTTCATTCAAGTATAGTCACATTTTAAATATATATTTTGATAAACACTTACAATAAATCAAATCTTTGTGTATTAGTTAGTCTTTCCTTGATTTTTTTTACAAGAGAGACAAATATTTAAAACATAATCCTAAGAATATCTATTTTACTTTATAATCAATGAGTAAACTCAATTTTTTCCAATTTGTAGGATTTAAATTCGAATAGTTGGGAAGTGGATGATTGTGGTCGAAAATATATTGATTATGTATTGTTAAGAATAGAATAATTAGTTAGATATTAGTTTTGTGATAATTGCAAATTAATGAATAACTCAATAAATTGCAAGTATTTTACTTCATAACTAATTAATTAATACAATTTTTTTCCTATTTTGTCTCTCACGTGCATTCTCATGTATTTTTTTTTTTAAATTGAATGAGATTATTTCAATGTAGTAATTTTTTTTTCCACTCATAAATGTTTTGCACCTCAACATAGTTGATCCTTATCGATGGATCTATGTGCATGTATACTATGCATGTGTGTGAGAGAGAAAGATTTTTATTATTTGAGGATTTTCTATTTTAATTTCATGCCAATTTTGAACATATTTTTTTTCTTTATTTAGACATACAACTTTTCTAGAATTTTTCTTCAAAATTACAATAATAATCTTCAAAATCATACAATTTTTCAATTATTAATTTTTCAAAATTACAACATTTATTTAAATTTCTTATTAATATTTTATCTTTCAAAATTATGAGAGGTATTCTTCATATTCTAATCTTTAAAAAAAAAAAAATCAAAATATCATGATTATAATTTTTAACTTGCCAATATAATATTAATTTATTTTCAAAATTATCACACTCCATAAAAATTCCAATTATAATAATCATTATTTATATTCACAATTCTATTATAGATTTATCTTAACTCTAAATCTACCAATTCTCTAAATAAATAATCAAAATCTTAATACATAATTGTTTATACTTTATTTTATTTTTAATTTAAAATATAAACCTAATTATTCTTTAAGATATATAACTATTACTATACTAATTACTTTTGCAAGTATAATGTTAAACATTCACTTATAAAGTTCAAAGATTTTTTAAGCTCCAAAACTTTTACTTTTAATGTTTCGAACTTTGAAGCTCTCTTATGGCAATGTTCAACATTAATTTTCTTTCACAAGCTTTTGTGTGTAGTGACTTCCTTTTCTTCTCCATTGTTATTTTGTTAGAGGTGCACTCACACGATGTATTTACCAAAGCATTTTTTTTCAACATTTTCAATAAAAAGGCAAAACATATAAAACATTATTTGAAATAAATAAATTATGATATATTTTCATGTTTTGGAGAAAAAAAAATTATATTTATATATATTTATTTTATAGAATTTTATTCAAATTTATTTTTATATTTTAATTTTCCTTGGATATTTTTTAAAATTCAATAAAATTTAAATATAAAATAAAATATAATGTTAATTATAGTATTTAAAAAAACATAAATTTAATAAAAGCAAAAAAATAATTTAACTTTGACTTTTTACCTATTTCACTATTATATATGGAGAGATGTATATTATTTTAAAGAAGCAACAATCTCATTGAGCTTTATTTCACCTATGGTTAGGTTTTTCTATTAGTTGCTCTCTTTAAAACATGATCATAAGTTACAATTATGTATCTATTTAAGTATGAATAATTTGGAGGGAAAGGATGTTTGTATATGGTTTTGTTATATGGTATCTGGAATGTACAAGGATTGATTAGTTATGACCATTGGATATTTAGGGAAGTATCCTATGATTCATATTTATATTTTGTAGTTTTGTATTTTGATATTTTTTATCTTTGGATGTTTAGGGGAGTATCCTATAATTGATATTTTCATGTAATTTTGATTCAGATTGTTAATAATTAGTGACTATGTTTGTGAAAAAAAATGTTGCAACAAATATTTAATATGACCACAACACAACCGACACTCTCAACAACAACTTGTGGTTTAATTTATTAATGATGGAATTTATGTATACCCTCCACTACTCATAATATCCGGTGAGCTGTGTTTTAAACAACCAAAGCTCCTAAGGATGATCCATGCAAGGATCGAAATGCGTTCAGCACTTGGCCTCTGAAAACGCAGGGATATAACCTCATTAAGTTATAAACAAATTAATGGACATGGTATTTAAGGTGCTTCTATTTACAATTATAAACAAATTAATGCACACGGTATTTAAGCTCCTTCGATTTGGTATTATAACAAAATAACTTTTTTTTTTGCCTACCAAAACTTCTTCTTCATAAATTCTTTTGAATTACATTAATTAATCTCACTTCATGGAAAAACAAATCTGACAACATCGTAACTATTTCCGTCATAATTGCCGAAGAAAACGTTTGCATTAGTACCCAATTGTAGTAATGATTGATCTTTGATCATGAACCTAAACCCTTCTCAATCAGTGATTGGTGTATTGTTTTCTAAAACTCTTCGTGCAACATCAGACTTTCACCATGCCAAAGTATGGCCTTCAAGCTTCAACCGTACAAATGCAATGCTTCGTTTTCAAGTGACTTCATGTATGTTGTAGTACACCTCCATCTATTGTAGCCACTGGTTTAGTTTGATGGCACCAAATTATCCTACATATGGATAAATGTCCACCCTCACCTCTACATTGAAAGGTCTCTGCATTATGGTGTGACTTCATTCTCCCATCTCTACCTCTTCCTTGAACAATGAATTTGCTTCCCTCTTTATTTTATTTGGATCTTTTGAGTTAACCTTTTTCTCTGAAGGTGCCTCCATACATTTTGCATTACCATCTCTATCAATACAATGATGATTTGCTCCAACCAACTAAACCCAACTTCTAGATATTATTCATTATGTTCTTTATGGGGTTCCCCTTGATCATTGGTCCTCTACATTTTTGTAGGCATGGTAGCAATGTTTGTCAACTTATGCTTTGATACCATATGATTCATAAACAATGGGTTTATAAAATCCTACCCATTTCACCAACACAATCTTTTGATAAATTTCCAATGCCTTGCAAGTTTTGCCAATGTTTTCAAGACTAAAATGCAAACTCTAATATGAAACTCCGCCAATAAATTCTACTCGAATTAAGATAATCTATAATATTAAGAAAATAAATTCGACTTAATAGACACTATTATATCATGATTTTCCACACTCTATGTAGCATGCCTTGATGGCCAACCATGTCCCTCTACAAACTCACATTATCCCTCGTGTTCAGTAAACTCCTAAAAATCACATTTTTGTTCATGTACGTCAGGGGCTAGCACTACATCATGCGTGTATGCATGCTTCTACATTACAACATGCATACATCGGGTTTCGTGCTCAAAATTAAATATATTTTGCGTTTTCCTTCCCAAGTAACAACCATTTTGATCCTTGGCCTTCCATATGCTGGAAAATACTTCTATTCGACCCTCCAACACCTTTGAGAATTATATATTGAGCTATTGTGGAGAATTTGATTAGGGAGGAGAAATGAGAGAGCAAGGAAACTCTAGAGGAATTTTTCCCAATTGCCATTGTCTTGAGTCTGCATCCCTTTGTCCTTCATAGTTTGAACTCTTTTATGTTCATATCCCATGCTCTTCCCTAACTTGTGAAGGAGGAACTGAATTACTCCTTGAACTTGTGAGCTTTCCATTGCATGGAGGATTGAAGTGGTGGAGACCTAGGTGGAGCACCTTAGTTTCTGAGTTTCGATGAGTTTCCTACAGAAGGTTGTCACTATGTACTTATGTTCATTACACTAATAGAAATACTATTTTCTCATCTAATACATGCTACAAATTTTTATGTTATTCTCATTGGATATATTTGTTTAATATGTTAATGGATTATGCTAGTTTATATGCTAACAATTTAAATATATTATATATGCTCGTATATCTTTGTTGTTGATGACAAGTAGTAGGTAAGGAGTATTCAATTACAAGTTCAATAGTGGTCTTCTTTGAACAGTCCGGTTAACGATTCTGGCTACCGTGTAAGTTTTAAGATTTGTTGTGTTCTTTACCGGTTGCGGTCGGATCCACCATTTATGTGTTTTAAATTTATGTATGAGATGCAAGTGCTGTAAAATAATTTAATCTAAATGTAAAGCTGAAACAAATCTTAATCTAAAACTGTGATAAGCAAATCTATTCTATCCTCACGCGGAGCCAAAATAAGAGAATGAGCAGCGTGCTATAGATACACATAAGGGTCATGCAGATAGTTGTTTGAAGCAGTTTAAATGTAATTTACAGCAGAAAACGAGATACATTCAATATAGCTCAAATGAATTAAAACGATTTCACCACTCATACTATACAGCATAATACACAGAAAATGAGAAACGTTCACAGCAATGGAGTAATTCACAATGAGTTAGAACAATCTCACAATAATACAGTGGTAAGAGAGTCGAAATACTTCCACATATCTTTACAGAGATCCAAGGCAAATGATGTGCCGACTTTCAATAGACAAAAACAAACACCTGTCTCTTTATATCTGGAAAATAGTTCCCATACATAGCGTAGTCTTTTTTCTTTGCCTATCAAAAGTCCTTATTCTCTCCTCCGTTCACCTATTTATAGATTTTACTATGCTTCTCATTTTCCCAAAAACCTAAACATAAACCTAGGAGTGAACAAAAATTTTGTCTTCTAGTGGTCAGTAAGACAAAACCCAGAACACAACTATCTTTTACAAAATTAGAACAAAACAAAAATAAAGTTCCCTTTTCTTTATTACAAAAAGACAAATAATAGTTGTCTTTTGTTTTAGAATAAATCAAGCTATGGATAGCTCAACTGCTAACTGCGATGCTTCTGTTGTTGCACCTGCTTCCTCAGGCATATAATATAGTGATGGATTATCCTCTTGTTGATCATCGTGCAATAGCGAAAAAATGTAAGTAAAGATTTTGACAAAGACTTTAAATGAATATTTGCACACCTCAAGCCTCATTATATTAAAAAGGGACACATTTATGTCACCTAGGCCAGAGGTTGGCCAATTTTAATAGGCACGGTCTCAAAGTGGAAAGGTGATTGATTTAATGCCGCTGCCATAAATTCTAATTGTTGTGTAGTTACATGCATACTGAAACAGGCGGGCTACGCCATGGCGGGGAAGATAGCGTTAACTAATGCACAATGGACAGGAAGCTTATAATTAAAAACCTTGCAATCATAAGTGGGACTTGCCGGCAGCATTTTAAAATTGGGAGTGGCGCGATAGCAGCGATATTTAAGGCTAACTCATGTGCCATAGTAGAGAAAATATCATCAAGACTTGCACTGGATGGGTCCCAAACGATCAGCATAATTAAGCGTAGCGCATGTGATCGTAACGGGGAAATTATCACTAGGACCTATGCCCAAAAGATGCACCAACAACCAAGTGAATAGGATCGTGAATGTAGCGGCGATTGTTTTTGCTATGTCCTGTGTGTGTGGCGGCAGTCTTAGTGTTAAACTTTGTGCCGAAGAGCCACAACAAGAATTGAACTTGAGGCTGCATCCAAGGATGAGGCGCGGTTACAATGGAAACCAGTATAGGGATAGGTTTTTTGCCCGTCGGCGGATAATTTAGTCACAAAATGTGGGCTAACGAAAGATGCGCCAAAGAGTTCCAAAGACTTAGAAGATTTTTGGGCCGACGTCCTTTATGAAGTTAAACTCTACGCCAAAGGTGTCCAAAATAATGCTGGGCAATTGTGCCAAATGCGGCCGAAATAAAACTAAGAAGGTGCCATGGTTGGGTCGAAGTGAGCTCTTGAAGTGCACCTAAAGTGGCCAAAGTAGCTTTAGACTTTGTGCGATAAACGGGCAGCTTAAATCTAAAAGTTGCGCGAGCGAGGATCAAAAAACAATGGTCAAACTACAGTTAAGACTTTTGTCGAAAAAGTAAAGTTTGGTTTAAGATTTGCGCCCAAAGGCGGAAGACTTATGCTTAAAACTTGCACTAAAGTTGGAATACTTATGGTTAAAACTTGCACTGAAGAATAAAGGTGACTTTGCCTTAGAAAAATTTTCAGAAAACTTCTTTGGGAAACAAGTGTTAAAGTTTTGCCGAATTTAGAGCAAGATAAGCTTCAAAAGAAAGAGAAAGAAAAAACAATACTAAAGTGTAGGAGGAGGGGCCCCAATATTTTTCAAAAGTTTTGGGGGATGTTGCAGCAACAACAATTGGAGAATCGTTGGAGAACACAGATGTCTGAAAAACTCTCTCTCGTCCATAGGAAATTTTAAAAGCTACTCACCTTATCTGCAACAGTCGGCTTGAACATTCGAATTTCCGCAAAGGAAGTGATCACTTTATCCGTTGGTCACTAGGAAAAGGGAGCTTTGATAAACACATCCTTAAAATTCTCCAAGGGCCAAAATATGGGGTTCATTTTTCGAAGATCCATCTTTCAGATGACCACTGTCATCGAACTCCACAGAATTGTAACAACATCTCATAGACAATATTCTCTTGTTCCTCATTCCCATGATGCTTGCATATTTTTGGATGTCCTTTAATTAGCGACTTTTGTTGTGTGAGTATTCCAGATAAATTTCTTCAAGACTTAGCCATTTGCCTAAGTTCTTCAATCCATTGATGTCCTTTTGTGTGAGCAGGATATTTTCTTGGTTTCTCGTGCTCGTGGATGGAGAAGAACTTTGCTAGGCATTTTGGTGTGGCTGCTTAAATTAAAAGTATTTATTGTTCTCAGCCATGCTTTAATGGAGGCGAGATTTTCTAGAAAACGGACTCTTGATTATAAGCTCTTTTTGCTTTAGATTTGCAGCATGGAGTCATTTTAATACCTTATGCCTTTTAGATGTGCTTCCTTTCCATGGGTCTAACTACAACGATCTTCTTGAGATGCTTATAAATGTGAGGGTGGATGGAGCCCAAAGATAATGATAAATATAATCATGGATTTCTGCTACTAAACAGGGGTTAATGCGACTAACAGAACAGGATCTCTTCATTCTAGAAAACGATCAGCAAAGCGAAAATGCATAGATAAACTTTCTTTTGAGGGTACATTTCTAGCTTCATGAGTTGTGAGATTTCTTGAGAGATCTATCTTCACGAAAGACCAAATTGCAGGGCTACAAGAAAATTCTATACAAAGGAAAGGGGAAAGGGAAAACTCAAATATTCAGAAAAGAGGACAACTTGGCTGAAACAAACAGAAAACAAGGGACTAACATAAAAAGTAAAAAGAAAAAATAACAAAGCCTTTATTTATGTACAAAGGTTCTCTTAGAGACCTTAAGCAAAATACTGTTTCAAAGCTAGGCCGTTGAGGGGAAGATTAACTTCCTCTCCCTGAAGGCTTCTTAACTTATACGTTGATGGGCCAAGCTTTTCAGAAATTTGGCAAGGTCCAACCCATAAGTGTTGAAATTTTGTATGCATTCCCTTACCCTCATGTTGATGATCCCACTTCAGAACTAAATATCCTACTTCGAAACTTCTTTTTCCAGATTCCTTCTTATCAAACCATCTTTTGACTATGTCTTGATGATGATGGAATTGATCTTTGGCCTTCTATGATGACTCTTTGAGTTTTAGTATGGTATCGATTCTTGATTGCAGAACTTGACTACTGGAACCTCGTGAAGCTTGGGACAGCTGCAAGGATGGGAGTAATACATTCAAGGGAAGGATGGCTTCCTTAACGTAAACCAAGGTAAATGGGGATTCACTTGAGGCATTCTTGGGGGTAACCCTGTCTGCCCATAGAGCATTTGGAAGGGCTAGGTGCCAGCTTCTCTGATTCTCAATTACAGTTTTCTTAAGAATTCGGATGAGGTTTTTATTGGTCAACTCAGCGAATCCATTTCCCTAGGGATAGTAATTTGCTGAATAGTGCAGTTTGATCCCTTTCTCATCAACAAATTCATTGATCTTAAAAGACGAAAAATAAGTTGCATTATCAAAGACTAGGGAAATTGGAACCCCAAACCCGGTTAATATGCTTTCTTCCAAGAATTTGATAACTGCATCTTTGTTGATTATGCGCAGTGGAATGGCTTCAGCCCATCTCGTAAAATAATCAGTAGCTGTCAAGATGTATTGGTGCTACAGCGAGGAATTCGGGTTTATCTCTCCGATAACATCTATGCCCCATTGCTTGAACGGTTCAGAAATGATAACCGGATGCAACGGTCTAGCTGCTTTTGGCAATTTCCCGACACTTCTTTGGAAAACATCACATTTCCTTGCATATGCATGAGCATCCCTGAAAAGATTGGGCCAATAATACCCGGCTCTAAGAACTTTATGAGCTGCGGTATCCCCTGAGTAATGTCCCCCAGTAGGGCCATCATGTAATTATTCGACTACCTTCCCTGCATCTTCTTTCTCCAAACATCTGAGGAAAATGCCATCATAATTCTTTCTAAAAAGGATTCTGTCAATGATTTCGTATGTTGATGATTTCAGACGGAGTGCCCTTCTTTGTTTTTCTCCCCAGTGTTCTAGCAAGTAACATGACTGCAAATAATGCACTAAGTCTCTGTACCAAGACTCAGGAGCAGTCAAGATGAGACAAACCTCAATTACATTCAGTTCAGCCTCCTTTTTCCAATCTAGCCCTTTGTCAGCTGGATTTTGCGTGAGCAACTTGAACAAACCTTGATCCTTTATGATTGTAGCCGGCTTGAATTCCAAGTCATATTCTTGAAGAGCCATAACCGAGTTTCCTTGCCTTTTTCCTAGCTCCTTTTGAACAAATAGAGATCTAACGGCAGGGTGAGGAATAAATGACTTTAGTTATGTTCTTCAAAATATAAGGTCTAAACTATTTTATTACTTTAAATACAGCGTAAGCTTGTTTATCTACGATAGGGTAACTAAGTTCAGAGCCTTGTAGACCAGTGCTCATTAAAGATATTGGGTATTCATCCCCTAATTCTACCTTCTGAGTAAGTACTGCTGCTAGAGAGTCATCTAAAGCAAAGGTATACATTATAAAATCTTTATTGAAGTTCAAACTCCTCAGAGACGGTGCATTGGCTACGGATACTTTGATTTCTTTGAACGCCACTTTCTCTGAGTCTGTCCATTTGAACTACACACTCTGCTTAATCATTTGTTGCAATGGCTTGACAATTTGAGCAAAATCTAGAACAAACCTTTGAACAAAATTAATTGTGCCCATAAATGATTGCATAGATTTCTTGCCATGGGGCATGGGAATCTTGTTGATAGCTTCAACTCGTTCTTGATCTATTGATATTCCCTTCTTCGAAATGATATGACAAAGAAGTTTTCCTTCAAGAACAGCAAACAAAATTTTCTTATGGTTCAAAGAGATACCATATTTCTTGCAGCAATCAAAAATCTGCTTCAAGTGGAAAACATAATCTTCCCTCTTCTTTGAGAAAACTGTCACATCATCCAAGTAAACTACTACACACTGGCCTCTCAGTGCTCGGAAGGCAATGTCCATGGCTCGTTGGAATGTTGCTCCTGCATTTATCAAACCGAATGGCATCCTTCGGTACGCAAAGGTCCCCCACTTTGTACGAAAAGTTGTTTTGAGTCGGTCCTCTTCTGCTACAAGCACTTGATTATATCTAGAAAAACCATGTAGCAACAAGAACAATTTTGATCCTGATACCATCTACAAAATCTGCTCCATTGGGGGCTACGGGATAATTGTCTTGATCGGAAGCCCTGTTCAAATTCCAGAAATACGCACACAGTCCGATTTCTCCCGACTTATTTCGTACGGGGACTAAGTTAGCAACCCATTCGAAATGTCTGACTTTAAAAATGATCTTTGCATCTAGCAATTTCTTTAATTCCTTTTGAATTAGAGCCTCGAGAGTTGAATGCATTCTTCTTAGCTGCTGCTGAAAAGGTTTCACACCTTCTTTCATTGGTATTACATGCTGAATGATATGAGTATCATACATTTTCAAATCATCGTAAGTCCATGCAAAGACATCCTTATACTGCTTGAAAAGTTTGATAAACTTTTCTCTTTCTGTCGATGAGCAACACTTACAGAGATTAACATATTTTGGCTCTGCCTCTGTTCCCATATTAATGAATTCATGCATCATAGAGGAGCTATGAGTTTTAGCATTCACTGGTCTCTTGAACTTGCTCTGTAAATCAAACAAAGCTTTGAGAGTCCTCACTCCTTTAGGCAGAAAATTTCCTTTAACAACGTGTTTGCTTTGAAGGTCTGATTCATGCTTCTCTTCGTCTATTATGGCTTCATGGAAGGCATCTTCATTTGTCAAGAATCTGATGATCTGATCATCGTCATCAAATACTCTGAGATTCGTAATGTTATCTGGAACAAATGGCCTGAAAATTAATTCAATGGAGCATTTATTATTTGTAGGAACTAATCTGGAAGCGGAAGTAGCCAATAAATCAGTTGCAACATTTTGCAATATAGGAATGGAATTTATATTGAAAGCATCAAAACACGAAATCAAATCCCAAATCTCATATTGGTAGCTTTTTAAATGAGGAGAAAGACAGTGAATTATATCTCTCACCTGCCTAACGACTATTTCAGAATCACCAAAGACTTTGAAATATTTGACACTTAAAGCAATAGCCTTCTTTAACCCGTGGACTAGAGCTTCGTACACAATAGTATTGTCAGTACATTCAAATTCTAATCTACAAGATAGAAAGTGTTTATTCCTATTGGGGTCAATCAAAACACAACCAGCTCCTGATCCTTCTTGGGTTTTGGATCCATCAAAGTAAAGAATCCAAAACACATTTTCTTCTTTAGCTAAACTAGCATCATTAACAACTACGTTAGTGACTAATTCTACTATGTTACAATCAATATCATCAACTCGAGAAAACTAAAGGAGATTGGACTGTTCATCTGCATTATGGCTAGCGTCTTGTCCTTGATAATTTCTTGGTTCAATCTCTAAGAAATAGTTTCCCAAAACTGAAGATGAGAAAGCAAGAGCTTCGTTCTTTTCTTCCAACTGAGTTACATTTTGTTTCATATGAGGTTCTCTCAGTATCTTGATTTGGTTTTTCCTATTCTGATAAGGCACCCACAGATGAGACCGGTCTGTAGCAAAATAGTCATTCAGTTTCATAGAGCAGTCCCTACTCAAAATTAGACTGTAAGCCTCTGGGATATCAACCACCATTATATCAACAAACTGACACACCCTAAGGTCTACTCATAGCATAATGAGAACATCTTTCATTTCCCGAATTACCTTAACAACGGTCCTATCCAACTATATAATTTGAGATGGACAAGGGATGGGCTGCCCATTAATTTTTTTGCAAATTGACAGAGGCATGACATTTGAACTGACACCTAAATCTACCAAACAGTTATGAACATTGTGGTTGAAGATTTCAAAAGTTAGGAGGAAAGGCAGAGTTTGTGATTTGGATTTCCGGTCGATGCTGGCTTCGTTTATCTCAGGGTCGTCTTCTATGTTTTCAAATGAAGGACTAGCTTCTCGGTAAAAAATCTCTAGCAACTTTTGTCTTTGCTTGGGAAAACTGCACATGTCAAATATGGAAATGTTGGCTTTAGTCTACTTTATGTCTTCAATTATATCGTAACCCATATCGCATACCTTAGAAATCTTGGGCTGAGTTTCTGTTTTGTTTGGAGTAATATTTGGCTATTTGGCTTTTTGAGCAATTGATTCTTTTATAGACCTATGTCGGAATTACCTTGGGCTATTGTGGGATAGCCTTGGGCTGCTGTGGGATAACTTTGGGATACTGTGGGATAACTGTTATATGTCTCCTTCGAAATTCCCTTGAGGATTTCACTTTAGGAATATCTAAAGTTTGATCAGGTAAGGGGCCTTTACTTCTAATGGAAACATTTATGGATGTTGCTTGAGACTCATCAGTGAGCTCTTCAATAGAAGGTTCCTGAGTTGGTGACCAATCCAAGAGAACCATGGTGGTGTCTAGGGCAGTTTCCTCCTGATCTTAAACTTGTTCCTCTTGAGGATACTTTTGTTTCGATAATTGTGCATCAAGCGTTTGATTCAAAACTAAACTCATTGAATTAATCCACCACGGACAACTTTTTTCAGAATGATGTTCTTTATGGAAAGTACAAAAATGATCCATACCTACTTCATTTAAATTTAAAACAGCGAAATTGTTTACGGGTGGAGTTGGCTATCCATTTTCTTCTCTTTTCTTATAATAAGGTATGAACGGCTTCCTAGAGGTACTGGCTGCTTTATCCTTTTCTAAATCCACAATTTTGTTTGAAATCTTTTTCATCATTTTGACAATGTTTTCCATATCAGTTGATGACTCTTCCTTGTTTTTGGTCAAAAGAAAAGGCTTCTTAGCAAGCTGCTTTGTTTCTAGATCTAGAGCATGTTTAGCAATGATGTCTACCTCTTCTTCTACCTTCTTTGCTTCTTCAAAGTTTTCTATTAAGGTAGTTTTCTTTGCTCTTTTGGCAAACATGGCTATGGGAGAGTCAAGAGCTATCGTATAGTACTCAACTAATGATTCCTCAGCAGGCCTAGCTGCATCATTGAAATTATTCAGCATGGTGGTGAATTTTTCGTTAAACTCTTGGACCTTCTCCTTCTTCTCCATTCTCATGGACAACAATTCTTTCATTAGGGTAGCTACCGTTTTCTGGTTTCCATACTTCTTTAAAAAACATTTTTCGAAGTCTTCCCAATTGGATATTGAACTAGCTTGAAGGCTAAAATACCAGGAAGAAACTTTAGGTTCAAATGTGTAGGGAAACAGTCGGTAAACCACATCTTCATGTTCTAAATTTTTAAGATTCAAGTCTTTATAAAAAATTTTAAGATGATCCTCTGCAATGATCCCTTTACCTGGGTCATATTTAGGCAAAACTTTCTCAGGGTTCTTAGGCAGATTATGGAAAGGACCTGCCAGATTCAGAGCTCCTGCTGCTCTCCAATCCATGATTCTCGGAGTACACGGTGGAGAGCTACATGGAATATGAGGTGGAGAAATTCGTGGAGTATGCAACTCTAGAGGATTTTCAAATCCAATTTCTCCCAATGGCTCAATAATTTCTTCTAATGATAGATCTATCAGATCTTCTAAGTTTTGAACCAATACCACATCTTTGGTATACTATGGTTCTCTCTTAGGAGCCGCTCATCTGGGAAGTAATGGAACTGCATTCAAACCACCGATTTGCCTAACATAAGCCTGGGTATGCCTTCTTAAATCTGTTATTTCATCAAAAGGAACAACATACAGTGTTTCTTGTTGTTCACCTTCAGGATTTGGATTTTCTCGATTTATGGATTCCAGATCTAAATCTTCTAGAATGACTATTTCAAATGGGTCTTCCGTGGGATTTCTTCTAATGAAGGGATCTCTTCTTCTAGCCATGCACTGGTGGCCCTCCTTCTAGCACCAAAAACTGTTGATGCCTCGAAAATCACAGCATCAATTAGTAAGGGATTCTCCCCGGTAGGCAATCCCAATTAGATCGCTCACCGTTTGGTGTGGGGAATCCATCCAGTTAACGGTTCTGGTTACCATGTAAGTTTTAAGATTTATTGTGTTCTTTACTAGTTGCGGCCCAATCCACCATTTATGTGTTTTAAATTTATGTATGAGATGCAAGTGCTGTAAACTAATTTAATCTAAATGCAAAGCTGAAACAAATCTTAATCTAAAACTGTGATAAGCAAATCTATTCTATCCTCGCGAGGAGCCAAAATAAGAGAATGAGCAATGTGTTGTGGATACACATAAGGGTCACGCAGATAGTTGTTTGAACAAGTTTAAATGTAAATTACAACAGAAAGGGAGATACATTCAAAATAGCTAAAATGAATTAAAATGATTTCACCACTCATAGTACACAACATAATACACAGAAAATGAGAAACATTCACAGCAATGGAGTAATCCACAATGAGTTAGAACAATCTCACAATAAACCAGTGGTAAGAGAGTTGAAATAGTTCCACATCTCTTTACACAGATCCCAAGCAAATGTTGTGCCAGCTTTCAATAGACAAAAACAAAATCCTGTCTCTTTATATTTGGAAAATAGTTCCCATACATAGCGCAGTCTTTTTTCTTTGCCTGTCAAAAGTCCTTATTCTCTCCTTTGTTCACATATTTATAGATTTTACAATGCTTCTCATTTTCCAAAAAACCTAAACCTAAACCTAGGAGAGAACAAAATTTTTATCTTCTAGTGGTCAATAAGACAAAACCCAGAACGCAACTATCTTTTACAAAATTACAACAAAATAGAAATAAAGTTCCCTTTTCTTTATTACAAAAAGACAAATAACAACTATCTTTTGTTTTAGAATAAATCAAGCTATGGATAGCTCAACTGCTAACTGCGATGCTTCTGCTGCTGCGCCTGCTTCCTCAGGGATATAAGCTGGTGATGGATTATCCTCTTGTTGATCATCCTGCAATAGCGAAAAAACGTAAGTAAATATTTTGACAAAGACTTTAAATGAATATTTGCACACCTCAAGCCTCATTATATTTGAAAGGGACACATTTATGTCGCCTGGGCCACAGGTTGGCCAATTTTAATAGGCATGGGGTTCAAAGTGGAAAGGTGGTTGATTTAACGCGGCTGCCATAAGTTCTAATTAATCTGTAGTTACACACATACCGAAATAGGTGGGCTACGCCATGGCGGGGAAGATAGCATTAACTAATGTGCAATGGACGGGAAGCTTATAATTAAAAACCCCGCGATCATATGTGGGACCTACCGGTAGCATTTTACAATTGGGAGTGGCACGACAGCGGTGATCTTTAAGGCTAACTCATGCACCATAGCAGAGAAAATATCATCAAGACTTGCGCTCGACGGGTCGCAAATGGTCGGCATAATTAAGTGTAGCACTTGTTATCGCGACGAGGAAATTATCACTAGGAACTGTGCCTAAAAGAGGCACCAACGACCAAGTGAACATGATCGTGAATGTAGCGGTGATTGTTTTGGCTATGTCCTGTGCGTGTGGCGGCAGTCTTAGTGTTAAAGTTTGCGCCGAAGGGCTACAACAAGAATTGAACTCTGGGCTGCATCCAAAGATGAGGCGCGGTTATGATGGCGGCCATTATAGGGATAGTTTTTTTGTGCGTCGGCGGAGAATTTAGTCACAAAATGTACGCTAATGAAAGATGCACCAAAACGTTCCAAAGACTTAGAATATTCTTGTGCCGATGTCCTTTATGAAGTTAAACTCTGCGCCAAAGGCAGTCAAAATAATGTTGGGCAATTGCGCCAAAGGAGACCAAAATAAGACTAAGACAAGCACCATGGTTGGGCCAAAGTGAGCTCTTGAAGTGCGCCTAAAGTGGCCAAGGTAGCTTTAGACTTTGTGTGATAAGTGGGTAGCTTAAATCTAAAAGTTGCGCAGGAGAGGATAAAAAAACAATGGTCAAATTATAGTTAAGACTTTCATTGAAAAAGTAAAGTTTGGTTTAAGATTTGTGCCCAAATGTGGAAGAATTATGGTTAAAACTTGCACTAAAGGTGGAAGACTTATGGTTAAAACTTGTGCCGAAGGCTAAAGGTGACTTTGCCTTAGAAAAATTTTCAGAAAACTTCTTTGGGAAACAAGTGTTAAATTTTTTCTGAATTTAGAGCAGGATAAGCTTCAAAAGAAAGAGAAAGAAAAAACAATCCAAGAGTGTAGGAGGAGGGGCCCCAATATTTTTCAAAATTTTCGGGGGATGTTGCAGCAAAAACACTTCTATAACGCTCGAGCATTATAGAAACACATAACGCTAGAGAATTATGTATTTCCATGATGCTTGAGCATTTTTGTTTCATGTCTTGTGTGTTAAATGACATCCCAGGCTCAGGTCCACCCATGCCTAATTCAAAGAAATGCTCACGTGTTTTGGTTTCACTAAACTTTTGCGCATTTCAGAAAACTAAGATTGCATCTAAACTGTCCCTCAACTTCATGTGAGGGCCCATAACAAAAGTAATCCATGTACATTGGGGCTTATGCCCAACACATAATAAAAGTAATCCATGTACATCGGTAAAGATTTCGGTTAAGGGTAGGGAAAATCCTTAAAATTTCCAAGAGCTTTATAATCCAGGGCGTCCCTTGTGATTAGCTCAAAAGGTTTTATAACTATTTTCTTATTTAACTTCATTGCTCTTTATTGTAGGTTTCATAAATTAAGGTCTTTCTTAATTCAAGGTCTTATTGAAGATTCCTTAACCCCTTACCTGCAATAAGCTCGAAGTACTGTTAGTCATCATGACATATAATCAAAACTAAAATAAATGGAGATATCATAATCTTCACATTGTTAGTCATGCTTTTATGTTCCAAATCCTATTGGTTCAACATCAACACATAGTAAATCTAGTAATATTGATGTTTCTAGAGTCCTTCGACTTTGCATCAAACCACAATACTAACCCCTACAAGACTTGATTAGAACTCTATGCATACAATATAATAAAATTTATCTTAAATCAAACATGTTACCTCTAGTACCTTATGTACAACCTTTCCTTCACAAGGCTTGGTGAAGTCTGTTGCACTCACATGCACCGACATGCTTCATTTACAATCTCTTGCCTGAAGTTTATTTACATAAAAAATATCTTTAAAGAAAAACATAAAGTATTTTAAGTATATAAATATTCTGTTGTAACTAAATAATCACCTCTTTTCCAACAAACCAAGGTACAACTAGGCTTGTAAGTAACTTTGATAACTTTATACTCTAATATACCAATTCTCTTTACACTTCTAACACTAAAAACTCAAACTGTTTAAACAATTATTTGCTTTGGAGAACAATTTTGAAAGCATAAATATCCTATACTTGAATCTTTTATTTCCATACTTCTTTAGTATTTATGATTACGATGTATCTCATGCAACCACACATGCAGTGTTTAATTATCTCAAACATTTTTAAATACTAACGACTAATGCACCTATAATGAACTTAACTAGTCATGCTAAATTTTTTAATCCTTCTCATGTCATTAATATTCATGAATTTTAAAATATTCCTCATAATCAACTGATGTCATGTGCTCTAAATATATCCTTTCACACCATACTAGTTTTGTAGATGCACTCTATCCTCTATGTTTTTTGACATGGTTTTGTGATACTCCCGTTAAATTCACTCCATCCAGCCCCCATGTTACATTCAGATATACTTTCTTTCTAATAATTAATGTATAAAACTCTTATATATTTTTAAGAGACGACATATTTTTTCCTTGATAAAATATGTAATGCATAGAGAAAAATATAACCTTTCCTAAAACATCTTCATAATATATCTTTAATCCAATATATATCTCAATAACCCTTTGTAATAATTTCTTTCAAGAAAGGTATATTTAATTCAACTAGGGAGTAGAATGTCCCAATCCGCTCTCCTATTCAATTCTCTATATAACATTTACATACTTTAAAACATTAAACTATCATTAAAAATAGAATCTCTACATTTAAATTATTCATTTTTAAAGACGTTATAACCTTTGACTATAGCATATAAAACATCTTTTAGTGATATACTAGTTTAACTGATACTTGCTACATTAGACATGTTTAATAATATAAACAACTACTGATAGGGTAAATATCTACTAGAAAACATCTTTACATTTGAAATACTGAATAGAGTATGCAATGTACTTGCACATTTGCGAGTCCATAGGCCGTAATGTTGTAACTCGGATCTGATACCACTTGTAATGTCCCTCAAAACACACCGTGAAAACAATTTTTCTTAAGGGTCTCTGCAATGTCGTATCTTACGTGTGGACATTAATTACTAAAACTTCACTGGATGTTCTTTTCATATTTATTTAAATTAACTTAAGCACTAAGAGTTTTATTTGGCGCTCTTTAGGTTTACATCTAAAGGATTTTCTATTGGCTCACCATACTAGGGATTTGCTTTGAAAAAGTTTCCCCTTTACCAATTAAGGGAAAGGATATTTTTACATCGCTATTTAATCATTCAACATCAAGATTATAATCCTATTTTACCTTACATGTTTTATGTAAATGAAATCCTATCACCTTTTCCTCTGCATATATGACTACACATTTCAAGAATATGGACTTATTTTACCTTATGTGCTTTATGAAAATAGAACCTCACCATATTTTCCAATACCTATACATATATTCATTTCAAGAATATAATATCTTTACTTTACAAGTCTTGTGTGGAAAAAATCCTAATGCATCCCAAAATCTATGTGAATAGAATTTCAAGGACTAAAGATCGTAGATTCCATTCATAACACAAATCTTAGCATGTTAATACGTATGGCTAAATTTAATGTAGTTTAATGTATATTTAAATAGATTAATGTTAAGCCAAACAACACAATGCTCCAATATAATTCCTTACTACTATCACAATTGTGAACTAATTATATCCTCAAATTTAAATATCCTATCTTTACCATTCCCCCCATAATAGCATATATGTAATAAAAATAGTAACTGTAATCTACCAAGCTTTTCACATCCTTTCTTGAATATATGTATCATGACCACTATATATATATATATATATATATATATATATCATTCAAACTGAATTTAATTCAGTTGCATATATATATATATATATATATATATATATATAATAATCTATTTATTTTAAACATTCGGATATCTAAATACGTATAAAATTGAAAGTCCTTTTCAGGATAAGGTATGAGTTATATTATTGCTTCCCTATTGTTCTATGGCTTGTAACCGTATCTCCTTGATAATATATATGTATTCATTCTTTAAATATTACAACCCAATATTATTCAAATGAACCAAAACATCAATCCTTGGTATTATAACTCAATATAAAAGTAATGATGTAACTACTCTATCAATTCATGGTAAGTAATCTATTTATATTAAGAGCAATAAATAAATATATGTATGTATATATATAACAAAATAACTTTTAATGTTTACTTCCTTAAACAATTCCTTTAACATATTAATACTTACATATACTAACAAATACTTATCTAAAATTCCAACTCTTGTTATTCGCTCAAGATAAGGACCAGTTAACATTCGAATATAAGGCCAAGGTTTAGAAAAAACCAAAGAAGCAAAGGATACATTCCGTATCAAACATGGAGACACGTAGACTAGGTGTTGATTGAGGAGGCGTGTAACATACCCCTTTGTTGAAAATTTTTATGTTTGAAGCAAATATTATCTTAACTTTTATTGTCAATTTTTATATTTGGACAAGTGGCAAAGGATGACTGTAATTGCACAATATTATTATTTAATAAAATTAAATGGGAGACACTCACCCAAACAGACTGTTGAAAGAGTGTTTAGTGACCCACTAGGTGGAATGGAATCTAGGGTAGAAGGAAATGGACAAGTCGCGGCATCAGGAACTCAATAACTACCTGTTGTTATGGGACAACTCCATTGAATTGAGGTCAAAGTTATCTGAAAGATGGGACTGGAGCATGAGGTTCATTTATTTTGGAAAATGACCACTAAAGACCTAGGCATCTTTATAAGCCATCAAAACTTAGCAGAGGCTCACACTTTTTCTGACGAGAAAATTTACCTTGTGGTTCTGCTGTATCCACACAAGAGATTCGATGAGGGGAAGCTATGTTTTGAGTTGTATTGTATTTCTATTTCACTTCTGCTGAATGCAGAGTTACTGTTGAGCGCAGAGAGTTATTTTGAGGTGTATTGCAAGTCTCCATTGATTGCTGGAAGTAAAACCTGAGTGCCTTGCTTCTACACAGAGACTTCTACCTAGTGGTTCAGTAAACAGTCTCAAGGGTCCTAAGGAGCAAGTGATATTGGTTGCTTCTTCTGGAGAAGGTTGGGAGGAATAGGCCTCTTTGGGTGTTTGTCCACCCTATCTACATTTACAGGTTCTACTTGTTATTTCATTACCTAAGTAGTTATAAATTATTTTATGTAATTGTTAAGTTAGGATTTATCAGCTAGATATTGATAGTTATCATTATGCAGAAGTAAATGTCTAATTTACTGAACTGATTATGTTTTTTGTAAATTATTGAAGAAATTATATGAAATGATAGAATAGATTTCTTCCCTATATTTTTCCACGTACTGTTCTTGTACCGTACTCTAGTACAGGGGAGGGTGCTTAAAAATAGATAAGAATGATGTTATGCAATAGACAAAATGATTGAATAACTATCATAGATAGAACTCTGCCATATTTCCTGTAATTTTCTAATGTGCTACTTTTGTATTTAAATATCCTATGTTGCTCAGTCTTAGAAACATATAGTAATACTTAATTTTTGCAGACATTATAATATTTTTATATTTATAGCAACAGAAGTTAACCTCTCTTATTCTGCAAAATACCTAGGGTTTAGCTACAGATTAACTATTTACTTACAGCAGATAATTACTAAGCATTATCATATAAATTCTCTTTAATACATTATAGTATCCAAACTTCACTATAGTCTTTCAACAACATTTATGAAATTTAAACAACTGTAAAAAAAACATAACTATTATTACAGAGCTGCTAAGAACTGATATTATCAGCAACACCTTCTCAATTAAAAACAACAGAACTACTCTACAATACTATTACATCTTTAGCTTCTCATTTATTTAAATAGACATTGATACGATACTTCATTTATTTTTTTACAAAACAATTCTAATTTTCAGACGACTGTCCCAAAGTCACAAAAAGCATACATTACTAGCTTAAACATTATATGAACCAAATAGACTTTTCAACTGAAGCCCGAGTTCATGAAAACCTTTCCTTTACAATATGCAAATATTTCTTGGATTCAAAACCCTTATTATCTCTATAGTTAAGTACAACATGTTAACACTAGTAACCGAAAACCTTTAATAACATAGAATTCACTAAACAGGGTTTCAAACTAAGGCACTATGCCTTGTTTGTTTTATAAACTGGAATACTGTACATTGGTAGTTGTAACACATAAAAATTACTAATCTAAGAACCAAGCCATTCGCCTTTCGACCTTTGAAACATTACTCAATATCATAGTCACACATAGAACCAAGGGCTCAAGGCCATTGTTAAATAAATAGTTGACAATAGACAAAATGAAATCAAACATCGAAAGGAAAATATACATACGAGACTAGGTCTCGGATTTAAGAATCATATACTCAAATCTTTGGAAGTTATCCTTTAAAAAAACCAGATTAGGATTTGAAGTTACAAAATGAGGCATTTAGCCTATGGCTCTCGACCATTAACAAATTAGAACATTTCATAAGCAAACATTGAATTAAAATAACATAGCATTGCTCTCAGACACAACACACATAAACAGTATTAAGTTACAAGTACTAAACCCTTTCATTAATCAAAATAGCCGAGGGTTAAACCCTTTTTAACAGTAGTTACATTTTCAACATCTGGATACACAGTGAAAAATGGTAGAGTCAACGCCGATGTCGGTCAAGGATCCCATCCTACCTACACTAACCATTCGGCTCACAAACATTACAATGGCGGCCACATGCTCTGCTAGACCACAAAACCGAAAGCTTAGACTAAATCTAAACAACGACCAATAGTTTCCAGGAGAAACCTACAAAAGAAACCACCGAGGCTTACAAATTTTTGAGCAGTACCTCCACATAGCTCGAACATAGAAACCTATAGATGAGAAGTACCTGCCATTAACACAGAGGGTGGTCAAAGACATTTTCAAAGCTTAAAACATTACTGACAACTGCAACATTACGAAGTATCGATATGCACATTACCTTTTTAACCGTGGCTCGAAATCAATATCTCCTACAACTGGCATTGATCCAGAGTCAATCAAACCACTAAGACAAATGCTGCAATGCTCCCCATAGTATTGGCTCGGTTCTTAAACCCTGGTAGTAAATGTTTTTCCCTTATAGGTCACGGTATCGATATTGAGGAAGGATTCCTCAAAAACTATTTTTGAAACCCCAAAGAACCTCAGGCTTGTCGGCCTCACTACACTCCACTCTTTGCAAAATGAATTCCAAGTTCACACCTTCGTCAAGGTAATCCAAAAATCATTAGGGTTACACCACTATCAAGAATTACCATGTGAAGATAACCATGGTGGATGCTAACAGGAATTTCACCAACATCACTTTTAATGCACTTTAATGTCCATATCTACCACCAGTACGTCGACGTTCCAGCGAACCATGCAACAGGGATATCATTTGGATTAATCATTGACTCTGCATTATAGTTTGTGTTATAGGTCAAATCTGCACTTCTCCATGCGTGATCACATTAAGCGGTCGATGACACAAAAAGACAACTTGGATTGAAGAGCTAGATTAAAATAGGTGATGTATGGACTAGACTTACCCCTCCGCAGATGACAAAACACTGTTTTTACCTACATTTTGACATGAACGCTACCCTACAGGCATAAGAGAAGCGTTCACCTGCTAAAATATGGAGCTCTGCTTCAGTAGACTAGCATTTACCTACTAAAATATGCTACTCTACTTCAGTAGACCAGCGTACACCCTCAAAAAAACCTTGCAAATGCTGGTTGTAAGCATGAAAGTTGCATATTGTGTGCTACTCCACTTAAGAAAACTCGCATACATCTTAAAATGTAATAAAACATATATTAATTTGATGAATTGGGATTAGTTGAAGTTGGTTTTGAAACTTCCCCAACCTCCCAATCAAACTACCTCTCGATCCAAACTGCCTAATTTGTCCCATAAATACAAGGGGGATAGATGAGAGAATAGAGGAGAAACTATGCATTAAGGGTTTTTATGCTGGAGGAATTCCAAAGTTAGTGTGAAGAGCAAGAGCCTAGGATCCGGTTGCACAAGCACTCTGAATGATCATGTATAATTGTACTGATTATTTGCTTTTACAATAAAGGTGGAAATACCCTTCCTGTCCCAATCAAATGTCTGATGGATTGCATATTTGTTTGGTTTAATGCTTGATTGTATTTGATGTCTAAATTATATTTCAACTTCATCATTATTATGTCAGTTAAGATACGCTGAGAAAGGTGTCTTTTGTATTGCAGGTTCGCCGAACGAAAGATCAAGTGGAGGATCGATCGAAGGAGTAAGCGAAATCTAGGATCGAATGTCGTTAATAAGGTATGCCTTCAATAACCTTGATCTCTTTCCTTTTGTAGAAGCCTATGTGATATGATTAATGTATTTACATGTCACCCCAGAATTTGGTAGTGTTCCTCTCCTCGCTATAGGGTAAAAATCCCGAACAACAGACTGGTGACTCCATTAGGACCGATTGTTTTCTACTCTAGGAGACCTAGTTAGCTTTCCATCTAGTACTTTTTGATCTTTTTGAACCTCTAAGAGCCTCTGTAGGTTACTATAGCTTGTTTCCATTGCTTGACTCATCTCAGTTTGAAGTTTTAGAGCTTGTTTCAAACCTTCTCTAGCATGAACGTTGGTATCCCTTGCACACAGTAGCGTACAGCTTTTGAAAAATGTTGCTTTACCTATTGCACAGTAGAGTACACCTCCCAGTGTGTGCAGGTTTATACACTGCATAGTAGAGTTTTTCCCTATAAATCTCTATTAGCTTTTGGGATTTGATTTCCACTTGTTTGGTTTTATTTCTAGCCTCTTGCTTTGTCTTCTTAACTGATCCTTGAGGTATTTATGCCCTTTTTGAGTCTTGCTTGCCTCTCCTAAGTCCCTTAGGTCATATTTTGCTTGCTTGAGTACTTTTGAGGTGTCGTGTTGTTTATGACTCT
Organism: Larix kaempferi; assembly: GCA_027924585.1. Classification (NCBI taxonomy): domain Eukaryota; kingdom Viridiplantae; phylum Streptophyta; class Pinopsida; order Pinales; family Pinaceae; genus Larix; species Larix kaempferi. Next base: position 10,102,976 of record BSBM01000042.1, on the reverse strand, counting down.
TTTTGAAGACCGTGCTTTGTTCCTAGTTGGACATAGCTGCTTTCTTGTACTCTAGATGCTTGTTGCAGGTATACAAACCTTTATTTTTTAAAATTTGTTGTTTGTGGCAACACTAAGCACACTTTGATGGTGCCTTGCCCTTTGATTTAGGGTTTTACCCCAAGATGGAGTCCTTAGAGTGTTTTCAAAATCTTTTTGAGTCTAGACACTTCCTGATTGCTTTGTCAGTTTCAGTCCAAGTAAGTTGAAGTTTTTCAGTTTGCTTCCATTCGAGTCTTTGTGATTGTAAGGCCATCTTTGGTTCACTTGCCTACCTTTTTTCTTGGCTTAGCGCTTTCTTAGGGTTCTTGGTGCTTCGGAGCAACCTTTGAGATTTGTCTTTCCATTTTGAGCATCTCTTATCCTTGTTTTCTTTTCACTTTGTTTTCCAAGCCCAAAGTTTTTTCCTTTAAAAAAATTTGTAGGACAAGTCTTTGTCAAGTCTTTGAATTGATTGTTGCACTTTACTTTCTCAAACCATTCCACACAATGCACTACCCTGTTGAGTAAAAAATAGCCTTAAAAAGAAATTTTAATAAAATTAATTAGAAGCATTTTTCTTTTTAGGTATACACGACATCAAATAGCTTAGGCTAGAGTTTTGAGCTTAAATCACCTTAAATTGCTTGGAAAAGATGGTGGTGGTGCTGAATATCTGATAGAATTTCTCCCATAATTTCAGTGTGTAAGAACAATCAATGAAGAGATGTGTAGTAGATTCAGAACTGCACTTCACAGATACATTGGCTAGGGCCAATCCAACCCATAAGTGAAATATTATCCCAAGTCTTCAACTGATCCTATAGCACAAACCGAATGAAACATTTAAGCTTTTGTCGCATATACCAATGCCAAATTTTCTTGTACCACCAATGATTGGGAAAAATACACCTTCGTTTATTAATACAATTGTAAGTAGTGCTAGCAATTACTCTACCTATAGATTCATTTCCACCCAAAACCACCACATCCTCCTCAGTTCCTAACTATACACCTGCAGCATTGAGACAATGAATATATGTATCCCATTCATGAGCCACATTGAGTGGTAACTGTAAATCCTCAGCATTATACCAATAATCACTTTGATCATTTTTTACAATTGAATTTATAGTGACCAGACCTACCTCCTTCAAAACATATAATAAATCAAAAGAAAATATTTATATGTTTTTTTTAAACCAAGGATAGGATAAACACCTATAGAAACTTCATTGCCATTGCCAATTTTCCAATAGAGTTCAAAAGCAAGCCAACAATATACTTTCAAATATCCATTCCATATTGGGGAGACCCCACGGACCTTCTTCCCGGGCTTCCTTAACCAGTGAGAGATCTTAGATTTAATATATTTATGGTGTATAACCTTTAACCAGAGAGAACTGCCAAAAATAGCTCTCCACAAACTTTTCAACCGCAATGCTTCACTAAACACTGTCAAATCTTTTATCCCCCATCCTCCCGAAATAAATGGTAATGAAATGCTTTCCCAACCGATCATAGATAAACTAACTTCTTTCATCCAACCAGTCCATAGAATATTAAAAAGAAGTTTTCTAAAAGAGTTGATCATAGAACATAGCACTGGGAGTAATGAGAACCAGTAAACCGGGGTCCCATTAGCACAGACTTAGGCAATGTAAGTTTCCCCCAAATAGACAAAAAACGATATGTCGAGTGAGAGATTCTAGATTCAAATCTTTTAAGCAGCCAATCCCAATCTTTCATCAAATAACCATTAGGCTTAAGATGAAATCCAAGATAGGTGAATCCCTCGAAAATCTTACAACACTTATATGGCAGCATAGATTGAATATCTACCATTCTACTTGCTTCAATAAGATTCTCAAATAGGCAAGATTTCTTCAAACTTATCCGCATACCTGAAGCCTTACATAAGAGGTTAATAATGTCATGATACAACCTCCATTCCTCCCCCGAATCACTACCAGCAAGTAATACATCATCTACAAAAAGGACATGAGTCAAATACAAGTCCTTGAAAATTTTTATACCTTTAATCTTACCTTCCAATTTTGCTTGTGTGATCAACCTACTGAATCCTTCAATCACCCAAAGAAATAGTAAAGGAGACATAGAACGACCCTATCGAATGCCCCTGGAACAACTAAAGAAAGATGTTGTAGCACCATTAACAAGAATAACAATACTCATAGTATTCACACATGCCATGATCCATTTTATAGCTAATGGTGGAACTCCGATTTGTATAAAGAATAACCTTAAAAAATACCACTTGAGTTTGTCATATGCCTTCTCTAAATCCATTTTGAGCAAAATTGCTCTTTGCTTCTTACATTTAATAAAATGTAGTAACTCTTGTGTTATACCAACGGCATCATGGATTTGTCGATCTTGTAAAAAACTAGATTGTTCTGAAGAGATAAACTTAGAGAAAACAGGCTTGAACCAACCAACAATGATCTTAGAAACAATTTTATATGCAAAGTTGCAAAGAGCAATAGGTCTGAAGTCTCCAAATGTCTTAGGTTCATTAATATTTGAAATGAGAGTGATAAAAGTAGAATTTAAGGCACCATAGATATATCCATGTATTCTTGTATACTCCACCATCCTCAAAATATCCTCACCCATAATATCAAAGAAATGCAGAAATAACTCAACTATCCATCCATCGGGGCCTAGAATTTTCTCTTCGGAAAAAAGTTTAAGAGTCCTTTCCACCTCTTCCAAAGTGACCTCCAAACATAAATCCTCAGCATCCTCAATCTCAAATAACTTTGGATATAACCTTTCTACTTGTAATTGTGAAGATAAATCATAGCATCTATCATCAGTATAGATATTACTAAATGCTTTTTAGCTAAAACCTGCAGATCCTATAATCCAGCCACTTCCTGACTCGCCTCATCTGACAATTTTTAAATGGTATTATTATTTCTTCTTGCCGAGGAAAAAGTATGAAAAAACCTTCTATTTTTATCACCATAATTCACCCACAAAGCCCTGCTTTTCAGGCACCATTCCTTCTCTTCTTTTAAAAATATGCTCTCTTTCTGAGTTTCCAAATTCTTAAGAAGCTCAAGTCCAATGCTATCTAAAGGCATATCCAAATAGAGAGACTATAGTTCCTACAACTATGTCTCCACCTCCAACAGCTTCTACCTGTCCAAACGTTTCCTTTTATGTATCTAATGTGTAACCTTTCTATTCAACACCTTCAACTTCACACAAAATAGGTCCACAGGATTTAGATCAAAATCACTATTTGTATTTAACCAAACATCTTTGACAAATAGTACAAATTCTTCATTTGACAAACAAGAGCAGTCAAATTTGAAAGGATAATTATACTGTGCAACACAATCCTCCAACTGCAAGAAGACAGACCAATTGTCCGAAATCTTGGTGTCACCCACCCAGGATCTGTACCGGTTACATGACTCCAGAAAAGTGGCTTTAACAAGAAATTTATCAAGTCTTTTATGGATACCTTCATGACCTCCTATGCCATTGGTCCATGTCGAAGTGAAGGTCCCTATACATACATCAATCAGATCGTTATTGATAAGAAACTCATAGAAGAAATTTTCCAAAACATCCAACTTAGCATTGGATCCCCAAATTTCCTATGCCATCCTAGTGAAATTAAGATCCCCAACAACTATAATATTCTCCATCATCAAGATCCTAGATGACTGCAACCCGAGCCAAAAAAAATCTCTATCTTTATAAGGGGCATAACAATTAAGAATAGTGAGCTGGAAATCGTTTAATCTACAAGATCCCTCCATTAAAATACCCCAAGAGGTCTTATAAACTAAAAAGGAAAAAATCCTAGGATCCCAGGCCACCAACAGACCCCCTAACATCCCATTCAAACCAACAACTGAAATTTCCCATCCAAGGAGAATCTCCACAATTTTAGAAATAGCAGTAACATCTTCACACATTGTTTCCTGTTGTAAAACTATACCTAGGTGAGTAGTATTAATCAGGTTTGAGAGAGCCCTAACTCGCACAACCCTCCCCAACCCCCGAATATTGAGAGAGAAAATAGACATTAAGGAACACAGTCACTAGGGTTAATAGCTCTAAGGCCCCCAACAAGATCAACAATATCAACATTCGCTTCTACCAAAACAGTCCCTTTAGTCTCTGACAAATACCCAGTATCCCACCATAAACTTCAGAATAACTGTCGACTCAATAACCTCCTTTCCTAACAGTATCCTCTCTGAAACAGGCATAATACCATGTTCCAAGTCACCACCTAAGACCTTCCCCTTTCGGCCAGTCTTCCTAGATTTTCGAATAGTAACATTCTGAAATCTTGTTGAATTAACATAATGAACTAGAGGATTAGTAGAAGGATTGGTTGAATATATCTGAAGAGGGGTAATAACATCACTAGCAGTCTCATAGCCTACTTCTCCCAGTAATGTTGAATCTTCCAAGGTATAAGGACCACGCTCTGAAAGAACAGGAGTTATCTTATCCTCCCCCTAATTAACCCCACCCAGAACAATATCTCTGCTACTCATATCAGCAAGATTATCTGGAACCAAATAAATAAACCCCGGCCCTACCTCAAAAGGATTATCAGAAACCTCAATAATTTCCATCGACAAAGTATCATCCCCAAATAGACCCCGATAGGCCTTAGACTTATCAGAAGAGGATACACACCTATTCAAAGAAGATGAACCCCCAACATTCCCCAATTTCAAAACAATATCCCCTGAAGAAAGCGTCTTATCTAAAATAGCCTCAACATCTCGAATAACATCTAATTCATCTTCAGGTATAGCAGGGATAGCAGAACCAAATCGAGGAGATAACTTACGAGTCTGTAAAGGTTGTACATTATAAGCCACGACTTGATCTGTCAAATTTCTATCAAGAGACTCCGTCGGGAGAGGAGACGGCCACAATGGTGTCCCGACTTGAAGCTCCGGACAATGTGAACGAACATGTCCCGTAAGTTGGAACAAATGACAATGAAAAGGAGCCCTAAAATAATCAAGCCGTTGTCTCCAGACCCTAGAACTCCACACCAGTTCAACCTCCATAGGTAACCCCCGATTCATTTCAAACTCCACCATGACTTTAGCAGACCGACGGTCCAAACCATACAGGGAGCAATTATCAAGCCTAACAAACCGCTTGACAGAATTTTCAATCCCTATTAAAATATTTTCTGCCCATAATTCAATCGGTAGTCCCAGAATAAGTAACCACGGATGGAGAAAGTTTTGTTTCTCCCTTAGAGGATCGAAAGCAATATGCCATTTCTTTAGATAGAAAGAACCCTCCTTAACACACTAGAACCGCTTCAAGATAATCCCCACATGTTCCTATTTAGAGAAAATAAACATAATCCATCCATTCAAGAGTTGCATGACTCTGGGCATATCCCCAACTGTGGGCATCCAATGTTTTCTAACCCACTCGACCAACTCTGTCTGATCTCTCGCTGTAAACTCCAGACGTCCAACAATGGCCTTAGAGCTTAACATTTCGATACGAGCTAAATTTGTTTCCTGCGGGATATGAAATCTATCCAGACCTTCCTTGACCTTCAGAGCTTTTACCTGTCATCGTTTGCATGCTTTAATACCTCTGAACCTATTAGGCCAAACAGACTTTTGCTTGGAGATAAGCTCCCCATCAAGGATATCTCCAAAAACCGCCGCATGAGACCCACACCTCTCCACACTAGGGTTTGAAAAAGAACCACCGAAACCAATGGATGAAGACTGAAAACTAAGGGTCTCAACCTGATATCCCATCAAGGACGTAGATGGACAGTAAAATCGGCAGCTGTCCCCCCAATCAAATAGGAAGAAATGTGTCAAGGCTATAGGAATTTTTGAGATAGCCCAAACTCAGGAAACTATCGATTTAGAACCCTGCATAAAGAAAACCCCAGCACAATTAGAGCCCACTCCACTTCAAAGGACAATAAAAATAATGATGATGACACAAATTCTACAAAAAACAGTAACCACGCAAAGACTGAAAATAGCAAGTTAATGTGGCCAATACAAAACAATAAACGTTCACTAGATTCCCACTTATTTTTATACTTGGTTGGTACTGAGTTGGCTCGAAAGAGCCAACGTGACTCCAAGTTGTTTGTTTCTTAATAAAACACCACTGCAACGAGCATTTTCAGTCCTAAACTGCAGAAAATCCTGAAAAAACCTCAGAAATCCTAAGCCGGGCCATCCTCCAATTCAAAGCATTTACTATTCCTTTTCCTCCTCGTAATCCAAAGGCTTGGAAATTTACCTTGTAACTATTTGTTGTCTATACTTCGTAGCATAATAGCATAATACCAAAAAATATTAGTAAGGAAAAAATCTAGTAGGAAAAAAACATTACTTATAAATTAAATATATATATATATATATATATATATATATATATATATTTTTTTTTAAATTTAGAAATTTTGACAATATAAATAATACCATGAAACATTCATTTTTAATATTTATTAAAAGCAACTTGAAATATAAATCTTAAAAAAAAACTAATAATGCATTTATAAACTTAATTATAAAAATATTAAATAATTAAAATAAAAATAAATAAATAAATAAAAATCAAACAAATTTATAATAAGATACTCAATAAAATATGACCTTAATTAAAATTTAAAATCTAATATTATAATTAGTTACTAAATTTTATATTTATATTATAAAATGAATCTAATAGAAAAACTAATCTAATCTTTATAACAAAATTCTAAAACAAAATATATATGATAAAGTTTAAAGCTTTAAACTTTTTAAATGTAAAACTAACATTAATACTAACTTAACAGTAACTTTGACTATGAAGTCATGCAATGAGATCAAATTGCAAATAATACTAGCGTAGATCCATCTTAAACCCGTATTTATCAAGCACCAGAGGGATTCAATTTCTTGAGATGTATTTGTTTTTTTAAATTTAAACTCAAGAAATTTGATCTCTCTTGATTGATAGATCCGGGTTTAAGTTTTAAATTTTTATTTTATAAACGAACATCTATTTTTTAATTACTTTTCATAATATTTTATTTTATGAGCCGACATGGATTTTTTTTAAATACTTTCCAAATGCTTTTTACATTTTATTAGATGGTTATAGGATTTTTTTTAAATACATTTTACGTTTGCTAGCTACATCACACATGTTAGAAGATCTCTCCCATACTAGGATGTAGAGCACCTCGTTTCTCTTGATGCAGCAATAAAATTTAATTAACTCTATATGCCAAAAATGTAGAGCTAGTCAAATTTACCATTTTGGTATTATGCCCGAATAAGTCTCTACAAGTCTCTACGGCCTAATTATGCTAGCTACAAGTTTTTTTGTATGTTTGGTTTTATAATGGGTTTTTAAAAAAAAATTGGAACTATATCTATAAAATCAATTTGGACAATACACAATACATATACATACTTGCTACTCTACTAAAATATAAACACCTATCAACATGATAAAGATAATACTCCACACAATTTGTTTTTTTTTTAACTTTTTGTTATACTCTCTAAATATTTTTTTTCCACTGAGATAAAATTTAAGATATGCCTGACAACTTACCTGGTACTCTACTAAAATATAAACACCCATAAAAATAATAAAGATAATACTCAAAAAAAATTATTACGGAAAAACTTCGGAAAAACTTTTTGTTACACTCCCTAAGAATACAGAGATGGGATTTAAGGTATGCGTGAAAGCTTTCGTATTTACATCAACAACCAACAAAACAAAACTCCTTGTAATGTCGGCACCGGAATGAACTCGTTCTCTACCGTGAGGTTAAATGCATAAACGCTTCGGAATTCGGACGAAGGGAGCAAGCGACCTCTTCTTCGGTTGGCCATTTGAAAAGCCTCTTCGCCTCTTATCGTCGTTCACTTTAACAAAGTGAATACCGCCAACCCGTTAGCGAACAAAGCCGTGAATGCAGCAAGGAAGGCACATGCACTGTGTACTACTAAAAGGAACGAACGGCTGTGAAGCGAAGGCGAGGGGTGCCATGTGAACATATCATTCATGGTACTTACGGAATGTCAGGCAGCTCTAATAGCCTGGCCGCCCCATATCATGTGCACGTGATCACAGTACGGCACAGCTCATTCTCCGCATACGCATCAAATTTGTATCCACGCAACCCTGCCATGTGAACATATTTCGCATCAAAGGTTGAGAAGCGCTGGGTTTGCCTAACCATCAACCAATGGCGTTTCTTTCTGCAGCTTGATAGAGGTAAGGAGTTTCATAGGAGCAGCTCAACATAGAAAAGTTTTAAACAAGCATTGTATACCATGATGGTCAAAAGGAAACATTTTCATTCAAACAAGCAACATCAGTGATCATGATCAAATCAGTACATCAATATCCAATCAAACAAAATATTTTTCAGAATATGATTACGACTCCAGACTCGATAAATATAATAGAAGCAAATCGTAATTCAAACTAGCAGAACTTGGTAAGAGGTGTAAAACTGTAAATCATTTGAAGCATGGATTCATTACATTTGTTGCTATAAATTGGAAATGTAGATTTTTTTTAAGATAATAAAAACCATCACAGTAACTTAATTCCACTTAAATTATGGTTGGTTAACAAGTTGTTATCTGTTAACTTAGGGTTAATTTCTTTAGTTAAATAGGTTATCAGTCATGTCACTACTTTATACATGCATGACCTACCAATTATCCATGCATGAGTTAGGAATTATCCATGCATCAACTACTATATATGTATATAATTGTTTGTTTTGAATTTTGAACTACACTTATAGATTCAATCCGAAAGTACACTTGTCACATCCTCCTTCAATCTAGGAAATGCATAGATGGTAATCCACCCCAAATTGACTCATTCTTGTTCAATGACGGTTAAGATATATACACCTATCAATGTAACTAGCAATTGTCCAAAAAGGAAGGAAAAAAATGGGAAGTAAGGTGAAAGTGATGAAATAACAAAGAAAACAATTTAAAAATGTTATAAAGAGCTTCCTCCTCACCATTGAAATCTTATGAAGAGAATAGTAAAAGAAAAGAAAATTTTGGGTGGTTCACTTAATTTATGAGAAGATCTCAAGGCAAATGTTTCATTATAAATAAGTGATGAACAACATTGCAGAAGTCAAGAAATGATCAAATGGGGATGCAAACAAATGGAATAGCAGCAATTGTGCTTTGAGGGAAAAGAGAGTAGTGCACTTGAGTATATTCATTTATTGTTATGCAGTCTTGCACTCAACTTCTCTCAAATGTGATTTTTGTTGTTACACATATTGAGAAGGTACCAAAAACCAAATTTATTTTAAATGCAAGCTTAATTACCTTCAATATTAGCTCATGCCAAGAAAGAATTCTAAAATCTAGTGATTGATTGTACCATTGATTAAAGATTCTAATAAAATTTATTGGTAAGCACCATTTACTATAGATTTTGAACTTTATTGAGAGATGAGCCACATAGATTTTAATTTTTTGATAATTTTGTGTTTTGTCCATCCCATAGTTAATCAAATTGTGTCATAAACAAATATTTCATTATCTATGCATTCAGATTTATGCAATATTTAAATGTTATACCAACGGAGTCATTTGAATATGCCAAGTGTAATTCAATTACAACTATAACATTTATACCAAACTTTGTGAGGACAAAGGGGAAAAAATATCTCTATTCAACTTTCATTGCAATAATTATCCCAAAAAATTACAAATTGGATTATCTACAAGAATTGTTTTATTGTAATTATAAAGTATATTCTATGGAGAAGGCATCTGTCTTAGTCAATAAAACAGTTATATATAATCCCAATGGGTTAGCTCAAGTGGTTGAGCTATGCATTGATATATAAGGGTCTCACTTGATGTCTCCACAAGGCTATAAGCAACAAAATTTGCATCCATAATTTTTTGGTTGGAACGAAATTCTAAACACTCTAAGATAAATGCAAACCAACATTTCCAAATAAAATAAATAATTTGAGAAAGTCAAATAGAGTAAGGTATTTTTGGGCTATGAGGCCCTTCTCCAAATCTAAATTGGTTAGATTGTAAAATACATTTGTATAAATATACATGGAATTTCAATTTCAATTTTCATTCAAGTATAGTCACATTTTAAATATATATTTTGATAAACACTTACAATAAATCAAATCTTTGTGTATTAGTTAGTCTTTCCTTGATTTTTTTTACAAGAGACACAAATATTTAAAACATAATCCTAAGAATATCTATTTTACTTTATAATCAATGAGTAAACTCAATTTTTTCCAATTTGTAGGATTTAAATTCGAATAGTTGGGAAGTGGATGATTGTGGTCGAAAATATATTGATTATGTATTGTTAAGAATAGAATAATAAGTTAGATATTAGTTTTGTGATAATTGCAAATTAATGAATAACTCAATAAATTGCAAGTATTTTACTTCATAACTAATTAATTAATACAATTTTTTTCCTATTTTGTCTCTCACGTGCATTCTCATGTATTTTTTTTTTTAAATTGAATGAGATTATTTCAATGTAGTAATTTTTTTTTCCACTCAATAATGTTTTGCACCTCAACATAGTTGATCCTTATAGATGGATCTATGTGCATGTATACTATGCATGTGTGTGAGAGAGAAAGATTTTTATTATTTGAGGATTTTCTATTTTAATTTCATGCCAATTTTGAACATATTTTTTTTCTTTATTTAGACATACAACTTTTCTAGAATTTTTCTTCAAAATTACAATAATAATCTTCAAAATCATACAATTTTTCAATTATTAATTTTTCAAAATTACAACATTTATTTAAATTTCTTATTAATATTTTATCTTTCAAAATTATGAGAGGTATTCTTCATATTCTAATCTTTAAAAAAAAAAAAATCAAAATATCATGATTATAATTTTTAACTTGCCAATATAATATTAATTTATTTTCAAAATTATCACACTCCATAAAAATTCCAATTATAATAATCATTATTTATATTCACAATTCTATTATAGATTTATCTTAACTCTAAATCTACCAATTCTCTAAATAAATAATCAAAATCTTAATACATAATTGTTTATACTTTATTTTATTTTTAATTTAAAATATAAACCTAATTATTCTTTAAGATATATAACTATTACTATACTAATTACTTTTGCAAGTATCAATCTTAAACATTCACTTATAAAGTTCAAAGATTTTTTAAGCTCCAAAACTTTTACTTTTAATGTTTCGAACTTTGAAGCTCTCTTATGGCAATGTTCAACATTAATTTTCTTTCACAAGCTTTTGTGTGTAGTGACTTCCTTTTCTTCTCCATTGTTATTTTGTTAGAGGTGCACTCACACGATGTATTTACCAAAGCATTTTTTTTCAACATTTTCAATAAAAAGGCAAAACATATAAAACATTATTTGAAATAAATAAATTATGATATATTTTCATGTTTTGGAAAAAAAAAAATTATATTTATATATATTTATTTTATAGAATTATATTCAAATTTATTTTTATATTTTAATTTTCCTTGGATATTTTTTAAAATTCAATAAAATTTAAATATAAAATAAAATATAATGTTAATTATAGTATTTAAAAAAACATAAATTTAATAAAAGCAAAAAAATAATTTAACTTTGACTTTTTACCTATTTCACTATTATATATGGAGAGATGTATATTATTTTAAAGAAGCAACAATCTCATTGAGCTTTATTTCACCTATGGTTAGGTTTTTCTATTAGTTGCTCTCTTTAAAACATGATCATAAGTTACAATTATGTATCTATTTAAGTATGAATAATTTGGAGGGAAAGGATGTTTGTATATGGTTTTGTTATATGGTATCTGGAATGTATAAGGATTGATTAGTTATGACCATTGGATATTTAGGGAAGTATCCTATGATTCATATTTATATTTTGTAGTTTTGTATTTTGATATTTTTTATCTTTGGATGTTTAGGGAAGTATCCTATAATTGATATTTAGGGAAGTATCCTATAATTGATATTTTCATGTAATTTTGATTCAGATTGTCAATAATTAGTGACTATGTTTGTGAAAAAAAATGTTGCAACAAATATTTAATATGACCACAACACAACCGACACTCTCAACAACAACTTGTGGTTTAATTTATTAATGATGGAATTTATGTATACCCTACACTACTCATAATATCCGGTGAGCTGTGTTTTAAACAACCAAAGCTCCTAAGGATGATCCATGCAAGGATCGAAATGCGTTGAGCACTTGGCCTCTGAAAACGCAGGGATATAACCTCATTAAGTTATAAACAAATTAATGGACATGGTATTTAAGGTGCTTCTATTTACAATTATAAACAAATTAATGCACACGGTATTTAAGCTCCTTCGATTTGGTATTATAACAAAATAACTTTTTTTTTTGCCTACCAAAACTTCTTCTTCATAAATTCTTTTGAATTACATTAATTAATCTCACTTCATGGAAAAACAAATCTGACAACATCGTAACTATTTCCGTCATAATTGCCGAAGAAAACGTTTGCATTAGTACCCAATTGTAGTAATGATTGATCTTTGATCATGAACCTAAACCCTTCTCAATCAGTGATTGGTGTATTGTTTTCTAAAACTCTTTGTGCAACATCAGACTTTCACCATGCCAAAGTATGGCCTTCAAGCTTCAACCGTACAAATGCAATGCTTCGTTTTCAAGTGACTTCATGTATGTTGTAGTACAGCTCCATCTATTGTAGCCACTGGTTTAGTTTGATGGCACCAAATTATCCTACATATGGATAAATGTCCACCCTCACCTCTACATTGAAAGGTCTCTGCATTATGGTGTGACTTCATTCTCCCATCTCTACCTCTTCCTTGAACAATGAATTTGCTTCCCTCTTTATTTTATTTGGATCTTTTGAGTTAACCTTTTTCTCTTAAGGTGCCTCCATACATTTTGCATTACCATTTCTATCAATACAGTGATGATTTGCTCCAACCAACTAAACCCAACTTCTAGATATTATTCATTATGTTCTTTATGGGGTTCCCCTTGATCATTGGTCCTCTACATTTTTGTAGGCATGGTAGCAATGTTTGTCAACTTATGCTTTGATACCATATGATTCATAAACAATGGGTTTATAAAATCCTACCCATTTCACCAACACAATCTTTTGATAAATTTCCAATGCCTTGCAAGTTTTGCCAATGTTTTCAAGACTAAAATGCAAACTCTAATATGAAACTCCGCCAATAAATTCTACTCGAATTAAGATAATCTATAATATTAAGAAAATAAAGTCGACTTAATAGACACTATTATATCATGATTTTCCACACTCTATGTAGCATGCCTTGATGGCCAACCATGTCCCTCTACAAACTCACATTATCCCTCGTGTTCAGTAAACTCCTAAAAATCACATTTTTGTTCATGTACGTCAGGGACTAGCACTACATCATGCGTGTATGCATGCTTCTACATTACAACATGCATACATCGGGTTTCATGCTCAAAATTAAATATATTTTGGGTTTTCCTTCCCAAGTAACAACCATTTTGATCCTTGGCCTTCCATATGCTGTAAAATACTTCTATTCGACCCTCCAACACCTTTGAGAATTATATATTGAGCTATTGTGGAGAATTTGATTAGGGAGGAGAAATGAGAGAGCAAGGAAACTCTAGAGGAATTTTTCCCAATTGCCATTGTCTTGAGTCTGCATCCCTTTGTCCTTCATAGTTTGAACTCTTTTATGTTCATATCCCATGCTCTTCCCTAACTTGTGAAGGAGGAACTGAATTACTCCTTGAACTTGTGAGCTCTCCATTGCATGGAGGATTGAAGTGGTGGAGACCTAGGTGGAGCACCTTAGTTTCTGAGTTTCGATGAGTTTCCTACAGAAGGTTGTCACTATGTACTTATGTTCATTACACTAATAGAAATACTATTTTCTCATCTAATACATGCTACAAATTTTTATGTTATTCTCATTGGATATATTTGTTTAATATGTTAATGGATTATGCTAGTTTATATGCTAACAATTTACATATATTATATATGCTCGTATATCTTTGTTGTTGATGACAAGTTGTAGGTAAGGAGTATTCAATTACAAGTTCAATAGTGGTCTTCTTTGAACAGTCCGGTTAACGATTCTGGCTACCGTGTAAGTTTTAAGATTTGTTGTGTTCTTTACCGGTTGCGGTCGGATCCACCATTTATGTGTTTTAAATTTATGTATGAGATGCAAGTGCTGTAAAATAATTTAATCTAAATGTAAAGCTGAAACAAATCTTAATCTAAAACTGTGATAAGCAAATCTATTCTATCCTCACGCGGAGCCAAAATAAGAGAATGAGCAGCGTGCTATAGATACACATAAGGGTCATGCAGATAGTTGTTTGAACCAGTTTAAATGTAATTTACAGCAGAAAAGGAGATACATTCAATATAGCTCAAATGAATTAGAAAAAATTTCACCACTCATACTATACAGCATAATACACAGAAAATGAGAAACGTTCACAGCAATGGAGTAATTCACAATGAGTTAGAACAATCTCACAATAATCCAGTGGTAAGAGAGTCGAAATACTTCCACATATCTTTACACAGATCCAAGGCAAATGATGTACCGACTTTCAATAGACAAAAACAAACTCCTGTCTCTTTATATCTGGAAAATAGTTCCCATACATAGCGTAGTCTTTTTTCTTTGCCTATCAAAAGTCCTTATTCTCTCCTCCGTTCACCTATTTATAGATTTTACAATGCTTCTCATTTTCCCAAAAACCTAAACATAAACCTAGGAGTGAACAAAAATTTTGTCTTCTAGTGGTCAGTAAGACAAAACCCAGAACACAACTGTCTTTTACAAAATTAGAACAAAACAAAAATAAAGTTCCCTTTTCTTTATTACAAAAAGACAAATAATAGTTGTCTTTTGTTTTAGAATAAATCAAGCTATGGATAGCTCAACTGCTAACTGCGATGCTTCTGTTGTTGCACCTGCTTCCTCAGGGATATAATATAGTGATGGATTATCCTCTTGCTGATCATCCTGCAATAGCGAAAAAATGTAAGTAAAGATTTTGACAAAGACTTTAAATGAATATTTGCACACATCAAGCCTCATTATATTAAAAAGGGACACATTTATGTCACCTAGGCCAGAGGTTGGCCAATTTTAATAGGCACGGTCTCAAAGTGGAAAGGTGATTGATTTAATGCCGCTGCCATAAATTCTAATTGATGTGTAGTTACATGCATAGCGAAACAGGCGGGCTATGCCATGGCGGGGAAGATAGCGTTAACTAATGCACAATGGACAGGAAGCTTATAATTAAAAACCTTGCAATCATAAGTGGGACTTGCCGGCAGCATTTTAAAATTGGGAGTGGCGCGATAGCAGCGATATTTAAGGCTAACTCATGTGCCATAGTAGAGAAAATATCATCAAGACTTGCACTAGATGGGTCGCAAACGATCAGCATAATTAAGTGTAGCGCATGTGATCGTAACGGGGAAATTATCACTAGGACCTATGCCCAAAAGATGCACCAGCAACCAAGTGAATAGGATCGTGAATGTAGCGGCGATTGTTTTGGCTATGTCCTGTGTGTGTGGCGGCAGTCTTAGTGTTAAACTTTGTGCCGAAGAGCCACAACAAGAATTGAACTTGAGGCTGCATCCAAGGATGAGGCGCAGTTACAATGGAAACCATTATAGGGATAGGGTTTTTGCCCGTCGGCGGATAATTTAGTCACAAAATGTGGGCTAACGAAAGATGCGCCAAAGAGTTCCAAAGACTTAGAAGATTTTTGTGCCGACGTCCTTTATGAAGTTAAACTCTGCGCCAAATGTGTCCAAAATAATGCTGGGCAATTGTGCCAAATGCGGCTGAAATAAAACTAAGAAGGTGCCATGGTTGGGTCGAAGTGAGCTCTTGAAGTGCACCTAAAGTGGCCAAAGTAGCTTTAGACTTTGTGCGATAAATGGGCAGCTTAAATCTAAAAGTTGCACGAGCGAGGATCAAAAAACAATGGTCAAACTACAGTTAAGACTTTTGTCGAAAAAGTAAAGTTTGGTTTAAGATTTGCGCCCAAAGGCGGAAGACTTATGCTTAAAACTTGCACTAAAGTTGGAATACTTATGGTTAAAACTTGCACTGAAGAATAAAGGTGACTTTGCCTTAGAAAAATTTTCAGAAAACTTCTTTGGGAAACAAGTGTTAAAGTTTTGCCGAATTTAGAGCAGGATAAGCTTCAAAAGAAAGAGAAAGAAAAAACAATACTAAATTGTAGGAGGAGGGGCCCCAATATTTTTCAAAAGTTTTGGGGGATGTTGCAGCAACAACAATTGGAGAATCGTTGGAGAACACAGATGTCTGAAAAACTCTCTCTCGTCCATAGGAAATTTTAAAAGCTACTCACCTTATGTGCAACAGTCGGCTTGAACATTAGAATTTCCGCAAAGGAAGTGATCACTTTATCCGTTGGTCACTAGGAAAGGGGAGCTTCGATAAACACATCCTTAAAATTCTCCAAGGGCCAAAATATGGGGTTCATTTTTCGAAGATCCATCTTTCAGATGACCACTGTCATCGAACTCCACAGAATTGTAACAACATCTCATAGACAATATTCTCTTGTTCCTCATTCCCATGATGCTTGCATATTTTTGGATGTTCTTTAATTAGCGACTTTTGTTGTGTGAGTATTCCAGATAAATTTCTTCAAGACTTAGCCATTTGCCTAAGTTCTTCAATCCATTGATGTCCTTTTGTGTTAGCAAGATATTTTCTTGGTTTCTCGTGCTCGTGGATGGAGAAGAACTTTGTTGGGCATTTTGGTGTGGCTGCTTAAATTAAATGTCTTTATTGTTCTCAGCCATGCTTTAATGGAGGCGAGATTTTCTAGAAAACGGACTCTTGATTATAAGCTCTTTTGGCTTTAGATTTGCAGCATGGAGTCATTTTAATACCTTATGCCTTTTAGATGTGCTTCCTTTCCATGGGTCTAACTACAATGATCTTCTTGAGATGATTATAAATGTGAGGCTGGATGGAGCCCAAAGATAATGATAAATATAATCATGGATTTATGCTACTAAACAGGGGTTAATGCGACTAACAAAACATGATCTCTTCATTCTAGAAAACGATCAGCAAAGCGAAAATGCATAGATAAACTTTCTTTTGAGGGTACATTTCTAGCTTCATGAGTTGTGAGATTTCTTGAGAGATCTATCTTCACGAAAGACCAAATTGCAGGGCTACAGGAAAATTCTATACAAAGGAAAGGGGAAAGGGAAAACTCAAATATTCAGAAAAGAGGACAACTTGGCTGAAACAAATAGAAAACAAGGGACTAACATAAAAAGTAAAAAGAAAAAGGAACAAAGCCTTTATTTATGTACAAAGGTTCTCTTAGAGACCTTAAGCAAAATACTGTTTCAAAGCTAGGCCGTTGAGGGGAAGATTAACTTCCTCTCCCTGAAGGCTTCTTAACTTATACATTGATGGGCCAAGCTTTTCAGAAATTTGGCAAGGTCCAACCCATAAGTGTTGAAATTTTGTATGCATTCCCTTACCCTCATGTTGATGATCCCACTTCAGAACTAAATCTCCTACTTCGAAACTTCTTTTTCCAGATTCCTTCTTATCAAACCATCTTTTGACTATGTCTTGATGATGATGGAATTGATCTTTGGCCTTCTATGATGACTCTTTGAGTTTTAGTAGGGTATCGATTCTTGATTGCAGAACTTGACTACTGGAACCCCCGTGAAGCTTGGGACAGCTGCAAGGATGGGAGTAATACATTCAGGGGAAGGATGGCTTCCTTAACGTAAACCAAGGTAAATGGGGATGCACTTGAGGCATTCTTGGGGGTAACCCTGTCTTCCCATAGAGCATTTGGAAGGGCTAGGTGCCAGCTTCTCTGATTCTCAATTACAGTTTTCTTAAGAATTCGGATGAGGTTTTTATTGGTCAACTCAGCTAATCCATTTCCCTAGGGATAGTAATTTGCTGAATAGTGCAGTTTGATCCCTTTCTCATAAACAAATTCATTGATCTTAAAAGACGAAAAATAAGTTGCATTATCAAAGACTAGGGAAATTGGAACCCCAAACCTGGTTAATATGCTTCCTTCCAATAATTTGATAACTGCATCTTTGTTGATTATGCGTAGTGGAATGGCTTCAGCCCATCTCGTAAAATAATCAGTAGCTGTCAAGATGTATTGGTGCTACAGCGAGGAATTCGGGTTTATCTCTACGATA
Organism: Larix kaempferi; assembly: GCA_027924585.1. NCBI lineage: Eukaryota > Viridiplantae > Streptophyta > Pinopsida > Pinales > Pinaceae > Larix > Larix kaempferi. The sequence continues at coordinate 10,084,636 of BSBM01000042.1, read as the reverse complement.
AAATCTATGCCCCATTGCTTGAACGGTTCAGAAATGATAACCGGATGCAACGGTCTAGCTGCTTTTGGCAATTTCCCGACACTTCTTTGGAAAACATCACATTTCCTTGCATATGCATGAGCATCCCTGAAAAGATTGGGCCAATAATACCTGGCTCTAAGAACTTTATGAGCTGTGGTATCCCCTGAAGAATGTCCCCCAGTAGGGCCATCATGTAATTATTCGACTACCTTCCCTGCATCTTCTTTCTCCAAACATCTGAGGAAAATGCCATCATAATTCTTTCTAAAAAGGATTCTGTCAATGATTTCGTATGCTGATGATTTCAAACGGAGTGCCCTTCTTTGTTTTTCTCCCCAGTGTTCTAGCAAGTAACATGACTGCAAATAATGCACTAAGTCTCTATACCAAGACTCAGGAGCAGTGAAGATGAGACAAACCTCAATTACATTCAGTTCAGCCTCCTTTTTCCAATCTAGCCCTTTGTCAGCTGGATTTTGCGTGAGCAACTTGAACAAACCTTGATCCTTTATGATTGTATCCGGCTTGAATTCCAACTCATATTCTTGAAGAGCCATAACCGAGTTTCCTCGCCTTTTTCCTAGCTCCTTTTGAACAAATAGAGATCTAACGGCAGGGTGAGGAATAAATGACTTTAGTTATGTTCTTCAAAATATAAGGTCTAAACTATTTTATTGCTTGAAATACAGCATAAGCTTGTTTATCTACAATAGGGTAATTAAGTTCAGCGCCCTATAGACCAGTGCTCATTAAAGATATTGGGTATTCATCCCCTGATTCTACCTTCTGAGTAAGTACTGCTGCTAGAGAGTCATCTAAAGCAAAGGTATACATTATAAAATCTTTATTGAAGTTCAAACTCCTCAGAGACGGTGCATTGGCTATGGCTACTTTGATTTCTTTGAACGCCACTTTCTCTGAGTCTGTCCATTTGAACTACACACTCTGCTTAATCATTTGTTGCAATGGCTTGACAATTTGAGCAAAATCTAGAACAAACCTTTGAACAAAATTAGTTGTGCCCATAAATGATTGCATAGATTTCTTGCTATGGGGCATGGGAATCTTGTTGATAGCTTCAACTCGTTCTTGATCTATTGATATTCCCTTCTTCGAAATGATATGACAAAGAAGTTTTCCTTCAAGAACAGCAAACAAACTTATCTTATGGTTCAAAGAGATACCATATTTCTTGCAGCAATCAAAAATCTGCTTCAAGTGGAAAACATAATCTTCCCTCTTCTTTGATAAAACTGTCACATCATCCAAGTAAACTACTACACACTGGCCTCTCAGTCCTCGGAAGGCAATGTCCATGGCTCGTTGGAATGTTGCTCCTGCATTTATCAAACCGAATGGCATCCTTCGATACGCAAAGGTCCCCCACTTTGTATGAAAAGTTGTTTTGAGTCGGTCCTCTTCTGCTACAAGCACTTGATTATATCTAGAAAAACCATGTAGAAACAAGAACAATTCTGATCCTGATACCATCTACAAAATCTGCTCCATTGGGGGCTACAGGATAATTGTCTTGATCGGAAGCCCTGTTCAAATTCCAGAAATCCACACACACTCCAATTTCTCCCGACTTCTTTCGTACGTGGACTAAGTTAGCAACCCATTCGGAATGTCTGACTTTAAAAATGATCTTTGCATCTAGCAATTTCTTTAATTCCTTTTGAATTAGAGCCTCAAGAGTTGAATGCATTCTTCTTAGCTGCTGCTGAAAAGGTTTCACACCTTCTTTCATTGGTATTACATGCTGAATGATATGAGTATCATACATTTTCAAATCATCGTAAGTCCATGCAAAGACATCCTTATACTGCTTGAAAAGTTTGATAAACTTTTCTCTTTCTGCCGATGAGCAACACTTACAGAGATTAACATATTTTGGCTCTGCCTCTGTTCCCATATTAATGAATTCATGCATCATAGAGGAGCTATGATTTTTAGCATTCACTGGTCTCTTGAACTTGCTCTGTAAATCAAACAAAGCTTTGAGAGTCCTCACTCCTTTAGGCATAAAATTTCCTTTAACAACGTGTTTGCTTTGAAGGTCTGATTCATGCTTCTCTTCGTCTATTATGGATTCATGGAAGGCATCTTCATTTGTCAAGAATCTGATGATCTGATCATCGTCATCAAATACTCTGAGATTCGTAATGTTATCTGGAACAAATGGCCTGAAAATTAATTCAATGGAGCATTTATTATTTGTAGGAACTAATCTGGAAGCGGAAGTAGCCAATAAATCAGTTGCAACATTTTGCAATCTAGGAATGGAATTTATATTGAAAGCATCAAAACACGAAATCAAATCCGAAATCTCATATTGGTAGCTTTTTAAATGAGGAGAAAGACAGTGAATTATATCTCTCACCTGCCTAACGACTATTTCAGAATCACCAAAGACTTTCAAATATTTGACACTTAAAGCAATAGCCTTCTTTAACCCATGGACTAGAGCTTCGTACACAATAGTATTGTCAGTACATTCAAATTCTAATCTACAAGATAAAAAGTGTTTATTCCTATTGGGGTCAATCAAACCACAACCAGCTCCTGATCCTTCTTGGGTTTTGGATCCATCAAAGTAAAGAATCCAAAACACATTTTCTTCTTTAGCTAAACTAGCATCATTAACAACTACGTTAGTGACTAATTCTACTATGTTACAATCAATATCATCAATTCGAGAAAACTAAAGGAGATTGGACTGTTCATCTGCATTATGGCTAGCGTCTTGTCCTTGATAATTTCTTGGTTCAATCTCTAAGAAATAGTTTCCCAAAAATGAAGATGAGAAAGCAAGAGCTTCGTTCTTTTCTTCCAACTGAGTTACATTTTGTTTCATATGAGGTTCTCTCAGTATCTTGATTTGGTTTTGCCTATTCTGATAAGGCACCCACAGATGAGACCAGTCTGTAGCAAAATAGTCATTCAGTTTCATAGAGCATCCCTACTCAAAATTAGACTGTAAGCCTCTGGGATATCAACCACCATTATATCAACGAACTGACACACCCTAAGGTCTACTCATAGCATAATGAGAACATCTTTCATTTCCCCAATTACCTTAACAATGGTCCTATCCAACTATATAATTTGAGATGGACAAGGGATGGGCTGCCCATTAATTTTTTTGCAAATTGACAGAGGCATGACATTTGAACTGACACCTAAATCTACCAAACAGTTATGAACATTGTGGTTGAAGATTTCAAAAGTTAGGAGGAAAGGCAGAGTTTGTGATTTGGATTTCCTGTCGATGCTGGCTTCGTTTATCTTAGGGTCGTCTTCTATGTTTTCAAATGAAGGACTAGCTTCTGGGTAAAAAATCTCTAGCAACTTTTGTCTTTGCTTGGGAAAACTGCACATGTCAAATATGGAAATGTTGGCTTTAGTCTACTTTATGTCTTCAATTATATCGTAACCCATATCGCATACCTTAGAAATCTTGGGCTGAGTTTCTGTTTTGTTTGGAGTAATATTTGGCTATTTGGCTTTTTGAGCAATTGATTCTTTTATAGACCTATGTCGGAATTACCTTCGGCTATTGTGGGATAGCCTTGGGCTGCTGTGGGATAACTTTGGGATACTGTGGGATAACTGTTATATGTCTCCTTCGAAATTCCCTTGAGGATTTCACTTTAGGAATATCTAAAGTTTGATCAGGTAAGGGGCCTTTACTTCTAATGGAAACATTTATGGATGTTGCTTGAGACTCATCAGTGAGCTCTTTAATAGAAGGTTCCCGAGTTGGTGACCAATCCAAGAGAACCATGGTGGTGTCTAGGGCAGTTTCCTCTTGATCATAAACTTGTTCCTCTTGAGGATACTTTTGTTTCGATAATTGCGCATCAAGCGTTTCATTCAAAACTAAACTCATTGAATTAATCCACCACGGACAACTTTTTTCAGAATGATGTTCTTTATGGAAAGTACAAAAATGATCCATACCTACTTCATTTAAATTTAAAACAGCGAAATTGTTTACGGGTGGAGTTGGCTATCCATTTTCTTCTCTTTTCTTATAATAAGGTATGAACGGCTTCCTAGAGGTACTGGCTGCTTTATCCTTTTCTAAATCCACAATTTTGTTTGAAATCTTTTTCATCATTTTGACAATGTTTTCCATATCAGTTGATGACTCTTCCTTGTTTTTGGTCAAAAGAAAAGGCTTCTTAGCAAGCTGCTTTGTTTCTAGATCTACAGCATGTTTAGCAATGATGTCTACCTCTTCTTCTACCTTCTTTGCTTCTTCAAAGTTTTCTATTAAGGTAGTTTTCTTTGCTCTTTTGGCAAACATGGCTATGGGTGAGTCAAGAGCTATCGTATAGTACTCAACTAATGATTCCTCAGCAGGCCTAGCTGCATCATTGAAATTATTCAGCATGGTAGTGAATTTTTCGTTAAACTCTTGGACCTTCTCCTTCTTCTCCATTCTCATGGACAACAATTCTTTCATTAGGGTAGCTACCGTTTTCTGGTTTCCATACTTCTTTAAAAAACATTTTTCGAAGTCTTCCCAATTGGATATTGAACTAGCTTGAAGGATAAAATACCAGGAAGAAACTTTAGGTTCAAATGTGTAGGGAAACAGTCGGTAAACCACATCTTCATGTTCTAAATTTTTAAGATTCAAGTCTAGATAAAGAAATTTAAGATGATCCTCTGCAATGATCCCTTTACCTGGGTCATATTTAGGCAAAAATTTCTCAGGGTTCTTAGGCAGATTATGGAAAGGACCTGCCAGATTCAGAGCTCCTGCTGCTCTCCAATCCATAATTCTCGGAGTACACGGTGGAGAGTTACATGGAATATGAGGTGGAGAAATTCGTGGAGTATGCAACTCTAGAGGAGTTTCAAATCCAATTTCTCCCAATGGCTCAATAATTTCTTCTAATGATAGATCTATCAGATCTTCTAAGTTTTGAACCAATACCACATCTTTGGTATACTATGGTTCTCTCTTAGGAGCCGCTCGTCTGGGAAGTAATCGAACTGCATTCAAACCACCGATTTGCCTAACATAAGCGTGGGTATGCCTTCTTAAATCTGTTATTTCATCAAAAGGAACAACATACAGTGTTTCTTGTTGTTCACCTTCAGGATTTGGATTTTCTCGATTTATGGATTCCAGATCTAAATCTTCTAGAATGACTATTTCAAATGGGTCTTCCGTGGGATTTCTTCTAATGAAGGGATCTCTTCTGCTAGTCATGCACTGGTGGCCCTCCTTCTAGCACCAAAAACTGTTGATGCCCCGAAAATCACAGCATCAATCAGTAAGGGATTCTCCCCGGTAGGCAATCCCAATTAGATCGCTCACCGTTTGGTGTGGGGAATCCATCCAGTTAACGGTTCTGGTTACCGTGTAAGTTTTAAGATTTATTATGTTCTTTACTAGTTGCGGCCCAATCCACCATTTATGTGTTTTAAATTTATGTATGAGATGCAAGTGCTGTAAACTAATTTAATCTAAATGCAAAGCTGAAACAAATCTTAATCTAAAACTATGATAAGCAAATCTACTATATCGCCGCGAGGAGCCAAAATAAGAGAATGAGCAATGTGTTGTGGATACACATAAGGGTCACGCAGATAGTTTTTTGAACAAGTTTAAATGTAAATTACAACAGAAAGGGAGATACATTCAAAATAGCTAAAATGAATTAAAATGATTTCACCACTCATAGTACACAACATAATACACAGAAAATGAGAAACATTCACAGCAATGGAGTAATCCACAATGAGTTAGAACGATCTCACAATAAACCAGTGGTAAGAGAGTTGAAATAGTTCCACATCTCTTTACACAGATCCCAAGCAAATGTTGTGCCAGCTTTCAATAGACAAAAACAAAATCCTGTCTCTTTATATTTGGAAAATAGTTCCCATACATAGCGCGGTCTTTTTTCTTTGCCTGTCAAAAGTCCTTATTCTCTCCTTTGTTCACATATTTATAGATTTTACAATGCTTCTCATTTTCCAAAAAACCTAAACCTAAACCTAGGAGAGAACAAAATTTTTATCTTCTAGTGGTCAATAAGACAAAACCCAGAACGCAACTATCTTTTACAAAATTACAACAAAATAGAAATAAAGTTCCCTTTTCTTTATTACAAAAAGACAAATAACAGCTATCTTTTGTTTTAGAATAAATCAAGCTATGGATAGCTCAACTGCTAACTGCGATGCTTCTGCTGCTGCGCCTGCTTCCTCAGGGATATAAGCTGGTGATGGATTATCCTCTTGTTGATCATCCTGCAATAGTGAAAAAACGTAAGTAAATATTTTGACAAAGACTTTAAATGAATATTTGCACACCTCAAGCCTCATTATATTTGAAAGGGACACATTTATGTCGCCTGGGCCACAGGTTGGCCAATTTTAATAGGCATGGGGTTCAAAGTGGAAAGGTGGTTGATTTAACGCGGTTGCCATAAGTTCTAATTAATGTGTAGTTACACACATACCGAAATAGGTGGGCTACGCCATGGCGGGGAAGATAGCATTAACTAATGTGCAATGGACGGGAAGCTTATAATTAAAAACCCCGCGATCATATGTGGGACCTACCGATAGCATTTTACGATTGGGAGTGGCACGACAGCGGTGATCTTTAAGGCTAACTCATGCACCATAGCAGAGAAAATATCATCAAGACTTGCGCTCGAAAGGTCGCAAATGGTCGGCATAATTAAGTGTAGCACTTGCTATCGCGATGAGGAAATTATCACTAGGAACTGTGCCTAAAAGAGGCACCAACGACCAAGTGAACATGATCGTGAATGTAGCGGTGATTGTTTTGGCTATGTCATGCGCGTGTGGCGGTAGTCTTAGTGTTAAAGTTTGCACTGAAGGGCTACAACAAGAATTGAACTCTGGGCTGCATCCAAAGATGAGGCGCGGTTATGATGGCGGCCATTATAGGGATAGTTTTTTTGTGCGTCGGTGGAGAATTTAGTCACAAAATGTACGCTAATGAAAGATGCGCCAAAACGTTCCAAAGACTTAGAATATTCTTTTGCCGATGTCCTTTACGAAGTTAAACTCTGCGCCAAAGGCAGTCAAAATAATGTTGGGCAATTGTGCCAAAGGAGACCAAAATAAGACTAAGACAAGCACCATGGTTGGGCCAAAGTGAGCTCTTGAAGTGCGCCTAAAGTGGCGAAGGTAGCTTTAGACTTTGTGTGATAAGTGGGTAGCTTAAATCTAAAATTTGCGCAGGAGAGGATTAAAAAACAATGGTCAAATTATAGTTAAGACTTTCATTGAAAAAGTAAAGTTTGGTTTAAGATTTGTGCCCAAATGTGGAAGAATTATGGTTAAAACTTGCACTAAAGGTGGAAGACTTATGGTTAAAACTTGTGCCGAAGGCTAAAGGTGACTTTGCCTTAGAAAAATTTTCAGAAAACTTCTTTGGGAAACAAGTGTTAACGTTTTTCTGAATTTAGAGCAGGATAAGCTTCAAAAGAAAGAGAAAGAAAAAACAATCCAAGAGTGTAGGAGGAGGGGCCCCAATATTTTTCAAAATTTTTGGGGGATGTTGCAGCAAAAACACTTCTATAACGCTCGAGCATTATAGAAACACATAACGCTAGAGCATTATGTATTTCCATGACGCTTGAGCATTTTTGTTTCATGTCTTGTGTGTTAAATGACATCCCAGGCTCAGGTCCACCCATGCCTAATTCAAAGAAATGCTCACGTGTTTTGGTTTCACTAAACTTTTGCGCATTTCAGAAAACTAAGATTGCATCTAAAATGTCCCTCAACTTCGTGTGAGGGCCCATAACAAAAGTAATCCATGTACATTGGGGCTTATGCCCAACACATAATAAAAGTAATCCATGTACATCGGTAAAGATTTCGGTTAAGGGTAGGGAAAATCCTTAAAATTTCCAAGAGCTTTATAATCCAGGGCGTCCCTTGTGATTAGCTCAAAAGGTTTTATAACTATTTTCTTATTTAACTTCATTGCTCTTTATTGTAGGTTTCATAAATTAAGGTCTTTCTTAATTCAAGGTCTTATTGAAGATTCCTTAACCCCTTACCTGCAATAAGCTCGAAGTACTGTTAGTCATCATGACATCTAATCAAAACTAAAATAAATGGAGATATCATAATCTTCACATTGTTAGTCATGCTTTTATGTTCCAGATCCTATTGGTTCAACATCAACACATAGTAAATCTAGTAATATTGATGTTTCTAGAGTCCTTCGACTTTGCATCAAACCACAATACTAACCCCTACAAGACTTGATTAGAACTCTATGCATACAATATAATAAAATTTATCTTAAATCAAACATGTTACCTCTAGTACCTTATCTACAACCTTTCCTTCACAAGGCTTGGTGAAGTCTGTTGCACTCACATGCACCGACATGCTTCATTTACAATCTCTTGCCTGAAGTTTATTTACATAAAAAATATCTTTAAAGAAAAACATAAAGTATTTTAAGTATATAAATATTTTGTTGTAACTAAATAATCACCTCTTTTCCAACAAACCCAGGTACAACTAGGCTTGTAAGTAACTTTGATAACTTTATACTCTAATATACCAATTCTCTTTACACTTCTAACACTAAAAACTCAAACTGTTTAAACAATTATTTGCTTTGGAGAACAATTTTGAAAGCATAAATATCCTATACTTGAATCTTTTATTTCCATACTTCTTTAGTATTTATGATTACGATGTATCTCATGCAACCACACATGCAGTGTTTAATTATCTCAAACATTTTTAAATACTAACGACTAATGCACCTATAATGAACTTAACTAGTCATGCTAAATTTTTTAATCCTTCTCATGTCATTAATATTCATGAATTTTAAAATATTCCTCATAATCAACTGATGTCATGTGCTCTAAATATATCCTTTAACACCATACTAGTTTTGTAGATGCACTCTATCCTCTCTGTTTTTTGACATGGTTTTGTGATACTCCTGTTAAATTCACTCCATCCAGCCCCCATGTTACATTCAGATATACTTTCTTTCTAATAATTAATGTATAAAACTCTTATATATTTTTAAGAGACAACATATTTTTTCCTTGATAAAATATGTAATGCATAGAGAAAAATATAACCTTTCCTAAAACATCTTCATAATATATCTTTAATCCAATATATATCTCAATAACCCTTTGTAATAATTTCTTTCAAGAAAGGTATATTTAATTCAACTAGGGAGTAGAATGTCCCAATCCGTTCTCCTATTCAGTTCTCTATATAACACTTACATACTTTAAAACATTAAACTATCATTAAAAATAGAATCTCTACATTTAAATTATTCATTTTTAAAGATATTATAACCTTTGACTATAGCATATAAAACATCTTTTAGTGATATACTAGTTTAACTGATACTTGCTACATTAGACATGTTTAATAATATAAACAACTACAGATAGGGTAAATATCTACTAGAAAACATCTTTACATTTGAAATACTGAATAGAGTATGCAATGTACTTGCACATTTGCGAGTCCATAGGCCGTAATGTTGTAACTGGGATCTGATACCATTTGTAATGTCCCTCAAAACAAACCCTGAAAACAATTTTTCTTAAGGGTCTCTGCAATGTCGTATCTTACGTGTGGACATTAATTACTAAAACTTCGTTGGATGTTCTTTTCATATTTATTTAAATTAACTTAAGCACTAAGAGTTTTATTTGGAAACCTTTAGGTTTACATCTAAAGGATTTTCTATTGGCTCACCATACTAGGGATTTGCTTTGAAAAAGTTTCCCCTTTACCAATTAAGGGAAAGGATATTTTTACATCGCTATTTAATCATTCAACATCAAGATTATAATCCTATTTTACCTTACATGTTTTATGTAAATGAAATCCTATCACCTTTTCCTCTGCATATATGACTACACATTTCAAGAATATGGACTTATTTTACCTTATGTGCTTTATGAAAATAGAACCTCACCATATTTTCCAATACCTATAAATATATTCATTTCAAGAATATAATATCTTTACTTTACAAGTCTTGTGTGGAAAAAATCCTAATGCATCCCAAAATCTATGTGAACAGAATTTCAAGGACTAAAGATCGTAGATTCCATTCATAACACAAATCTTAGCATGTTAATACGTATGGCTAAATTTAATGTAGTTTAATGTATATTTAAATAGATTAATGCTAAGCCAAACAACACAATGCTCCAATATAATTCCTTACTACTATCACAATTGTGAACTAATTATATCCTCAAATTTAAATATCCTATCTTTACCATTCCCCCCATAATAGCATATATGTAATAAAAATAGTAACTGTAATCTACCAAGCTTTTCACATCCTTTCTTGAATATATGTATCATGACCACTATATATATATATATATATAATTCAAACTAAATTTAATTCAGTTGCATATATATATATATATATATATATATATATATATATATATATATATATATATATATAATAGTCTATTTATTTTAGACATTCGGATATCTAAATACGTATAAAATTGAAAGTCCTTTTCAGGATAAGGTATGAGTTATATTATTGCTTCCCTATTGTTCTATGGCTTGTAACCGTATCTCCTTGATAATATATATGTATTCATTCTTTAAATATTACAACCCAATATTATTCAAATGAACCAAAACATCAATCCTTGGTATTATAACTCAATATAAAAGTAATGATGTAACTACTCTATCAATTCATGGTAAGTAATCTATTTATATTAAGAGCAATAAATAAATATATGTATGTATATATATAACAAAATAACTTTTAATGTTTACTTCCTTAAACAATTCCTTTAACATATTAATACTTACATATACTAACAAATACTTATCTAAAATTCCAACTCTTGTTATTCGCTCAAGATAAGGACCAGTTAACATTCGAATATAAGGCCAAGGTTTAGAAAAAACCAAAGAAGCAAAGGATACATTCCGTATCAAGCATGGAGACACGTAGACTAGGTGTTGATTGAGGAGGCGTGTAACATACCCCTTTGTTGAAAAATTTTATGTTTGAAGAAAACATTATCTTAACTTTTATTGTCAATTTTTATATTTGGACAAGTGGCAAAGGATGACTGTAATTGCACAATATTATTATTTAATAAAATTAAATGGGAGACACTCACCCAAACAGACTGTTGAAAGAGTGTTTAGTGACCCACTAGGTGGAATGGAATCTAGGGTAGAAGGAAATGGACAAGTCGCGGCATCAGGAACTCAATAACTACCTGTTGTTATGGGACAACTCCATTGAATTGAGGTCAAAGTTATCTGAAAGATGGGACTGGAGCATGAGGTTCATTTATTTTGGAAAATGACCACTAAAGACCTAGGCATCTTTATAAGCCATCAAAACTGAGCAGAGGCTCACACTTTTTCTGACGAGAAAATTTACCTTGTGGTTCTACTGTATCCACACAAGAGATTCGATGAGGGGAAGCTATGTTTTGAGTTGTATTGTATTTCTATTTCACTTCTGCTGAATGCAGAGTTACTGTTGAGCGCAGAGAGTTATTTTGAGGTGTATTCCAAGTCTCCATTGATTGCTGGAAGTAAAACCTGAGTGCCTTGCTTCTACACAGAGACTTCTACCTAGTGGTTCAGTAAACAGTCTCAAGGGTCCTAAGGACCAAGTGATATTGGTTGCTTCTTCTGGAGAAGGTTGGGAGGAATAGGCCTCTTTGGGTGTTTGTCCACCCTATCTACATTTACAGGTTCTACTTGTTATTTCATTACCTAAGTAGTTATAAATTATTTTATGTAATTGTTAAGTTAGGATTTATCAGCTAGATATTGATAGTTATTATTATGCAGAAGTAAATGTCTAATTTACTGAACTGATTATGCTTTTTGTAAATTATTGAAGAAATTATATGAAATGATAGAATAGATTTCTTCCCTATATTTTTCCACGTACCGTTCTTGTACCGTACTCTAGTACAGGGGAGGGTGCTTAAAAATAGATAAGAATGATGTTATGCAATAGACAAAATGATTGAATAACTATCATAGATAGAACTCTGCCATATTTCCTGTAATTTTCTAATGTGCTACTTTTGTATTTAAATATCCTATGTTGCTAAGTCTTAGAAACATATAGTAATACTTAATTTTTGCAGACATTATAATATTTTTATATTTATAGCAACAGAAGTTAACCTCTCTTATTCTGCAAAATACCTAGGGTTTAGCTACAGATTAACTATTTACTTACAGCAGATAATTACTAAGCATTATCATATAAATTCTCTTTAATACATTATAGTATCCAAACTTCACTATAGCCTTTCAACAACATTTATGAAATTTAAACAACTGTAAAAAAAACATAACTATTATTACAGAGATGCTAAGAACTGATATTATCAGCAACACCTTCTCAATTAAAAACAACAGAACTACTCTACAGTACTATTACATCTTTAGCTTCTCATTTATTTAAATAGACATTGATACGATACTTCATTTATTTTTTTACAAAACAATTCTAATTTTCAGACGACTGTCCCAAAGTCACAAAAAGCATACATTACTAGGTTAAACATTATATGAACCAAATAGACTTTTCAAATGAAGCCCGAGTTCATGAAAACCTTTCCTTTACAATATGAAAATATTTCTTGGATTCAAAACCCGTATTATCTCTATAGTTAAGTACAACATGTTAACACTAGTAATCGAAAACCTTTAATAACATAGAATTCACTAAATAGGGTTTCAAACTAAGGATCTATGCCTTGTTTGTTTTATAAACTGGAATACTGTACATTGGTAGTTGTAACACATAAAAATTACTAATCTAAGAACCAAGCCATTCGGCTTTCGACCCTTGAAACATTACTCAATATCATAGTCACACATAGAACCAAGGGCTCAAGGCCATTGTTAAATAAATAGTTGACAATAGACAAAATGAAATCAAACATCGAAAGGAAAATAGACATACGAGACTAGGTCTCGGCTTTAAGAATCATATACTCAAATCTTTCGAAGTTATCCTTTAAAAAAACCAGATTAGGATTTGAAGTTACAAAATGAGGCATTTAGCCTATGGCTCTCGACCATTAACAAATTAGAACATTTCATAAGCAAACATTGAATTAAAATAACATAGCATTGCTCTCAGACACAACACACATAAACAGTATTAAGTTACAAGTACTAAACCCTTTCATTAATCAAAATAGCCGAGGGTTAAATCCTTTTTAACAGTAGTTACATTTTCAACATCTGGATACACAGTGAAAAACGGTAGAGTGAACGCCGATGTCGGTCAAGGATCCCATCCTACCTACACTAACCATTCGGCTCACAAACATTACAATGGTGGCCACATCCTCTGCTAGACCACAAAACCGAAAGCTTAGACTAAATCTAAACAACGACCAATAGTTTCCAGGAGAAACCTACAAAAGAAACCACCGAGGCTTACAAATTTTTGAGCAGTACCTCCACATAGCTTGAACATAGAAACCTGTAGATGAGAAGTACCTGCCATTAACACAGAGTGTGGTCAAAGACATTTTCAAAGCTTAAAACATTACTGACAACTGCAACATTACGAAGTATCGATATGGACATTACCTTTTTAACCGTGGCTCGAAATCAATATCTCCTACAACTGGCATTGATCCAGAGTCACTCAAACCACTAAGACAAATGCTGCAATTTTCCCCACAGTATTGGCTCGGTTCTTAAACCATGGTAGTAAATGTTTTTCCCTTATAGGTCACGGTATTGATCTTGAGGAAGGATTCCTCAAAAACTATTTTTGAAACCCCAAAGAACCGCAGGCTTGTCGGCCTCACTACACTCCACTCTTTGCAAAATGAATGCCAAGTTCACACCTTCGTCAAGGTAATCCAAAAATCATTAGGGTTACACCACTATCAAGAATTACCATGTGAAGATAACCATGGTGGATGCTAACAGGAATTTCACCAACATCACTTTTAATGCACTTTAATGTCCATATCTACCACCAGTAAGTCGAAGTTCCAGCGAACCATGCAACAGGGATATCATTTGGATTAATCATTGACTCTGCATTATAGTTTGTGTTATAGGTCAAATCTGTACTTCTCCATGCGTGATCACATTAAGCGGTCGATGACACAAAAAGACAACTTGGATTGAAGAGCTAGATTAAAATAGGTGATGTATGGACTAGACTTACCCCTCCGCAGATGACAAAACACTGTTTTTACCTACATTTTGACATGAACGCTACCCTACAGGCATAAGAGAAGCGTTCACCTGCTAAAATATGGAGCTCTGCTTCAGTAGACTAGCGTTTACCTACTAAAATATGCTACTCTACTTCAGTAGACCAGCGTACACCCTCAAAAAAACCTTGCAAACGCTGGTTGTAAGCATGAAAGTTGCATATTGTGTGCTACTCCACTTAAGAAAACTCGCATACATCTTAAAATGTAATAAAACATATATTAATTTGATGAATTGGGATTAGTTGAAGTTGGTTTTGAAACTTCCCCAACCTCCCAATCAAACTACCTCTCGATCCAAACTGCCTAATTTGTCCCATAAATACAAGGGGGATAGATGAGAGAATAGAGGAGAAACTATGCATTAAGGGTTGTTATGCTGGAGGAATTCCAAAGTTAGTGTGAAGAGCAAGAGCCTAGGATCCGGTTGCACAAGCACTCTGAATGATCATGTATAATTGTACTGATTATTTGCTTTTACAATAAAGGTGGAAATACCCTTCCTGTCCCAATCAAATGTCTGATGGATTGCATATTTGTTTGGTTTAATGCTTGATTGTATTTGATGTCTAAATTATATTTCAACTTCATCATTATTATGTCAGTTAAGATACGCTGAGAAAGGTGTCTTTTGTATTGCAGGTTCGCCGAACGAAAGATCAAGTGGAGGATCGATCGAAGGAGTAAGCGAAAGCTAGGATCGAATGTCGTTAATAAGGTATGCCTTCAATAACCTTGATCTCTTTCCTTTTGTAGAAGCCTATGTGATATGATTAATGTATTTACATGTCACCCCAGAATTTGGGAGTGTTCCTCTCCTCGCTATAGGGTAAAAATCCCGAACAACAGACTGGTGACTCCATTAGGACCGATTGTTTTCTACTCTAGGAGACCTAGTTAGCTTTCCATCTAGTACTTTTTGATCTTTTTGAACCTCTAAGAGCCTCTGTAGGTTACTATAGCTTGTTTCCATTGCTTGACTCATCTCAGTTTGAAGTTTTAGAGCTTGTTTCAAACCTTCTCTAGCATGAACGTTGGTATCCCTTGCACACAGTAGTGTACAACTTTTGAAAATTGTTGCTTTACGTATTGCATAGTAGAGTACACCTCCCAGTGTGTGCAGGTTTATACACTGCATAGTAGAGTTTTTCCCTATAAATCTCTATTAGCTTTTGGGATTTGATTTCCACTTGTTTGGTTTTATTTCTAGCCTCTTGCTTTGTCTTGTTAACTGATCCTTGAGGTATTTATGTCCCTGTTGAGTCTTGCTTGCCTCTCCTAAGTCCCTTAGGTCATCTTTTGCTTGCTTGAGTACTTTTGAGGCGTCGTGTTGTTTATGACTCTTTTTGAAGACCGTGCTTTGTTCCTAGTTGGACATAGCTGCTTTCTTGTACTCTAGATGCTTGTTGCAGGTATACAAACCTTTATTTTGTAAAATTTGTTGTTTGTGGCAACACTAAGCACACTTTGATGGTGCCTTGCCCTTTGATTTAGGGTTTTACCCCAAGATGGAGTCCTTAGAGTGTTTTCAAAATCTTTTTGAGTCTAGACACTTCCTGATTGCTTTGTCAGTTTCAGTCCAAGTAAGTTGAAGTTTTTCAGTTTGCTTCCATTCGAGTCTTTGTGATTGTAAGGCCATCTTTGGTTCACTTGCCTACCTTTTTTCTTGGCTTAGCGCTTTCTTAGGGTTCTTGGTGCTTCGGAGCAACCTTTGAGATTTGTCTTTCCATTTTGAGCATCTCTTATCCTTGTTTTCTTTTCACTTTGTTTTCCAAGCCCAAAGTTTTTTCCTTTAAAAAAATTTGTAGGACAAGTCTTTGTCAAGTCTTTGAATTGATTGTTGCGAGCCTTAGAGTTGCTTTTCCTTACTTACATTACTCTCTTAGTTCTTACTTTCTTCCATTCTCGAGTTCTTTTTCTTTTACATATATCAGAAAAAGCAAAAATGAGTTTGGTAGTTTAAAGTAGTAAGACTTATGATCATTTTGAAGTAGTGTAGTTTACTTTGTTTTGAATTTGAAAAGAAAAGAAAAGAAAAAAAACTTGTTTTTGGTTTGCTTAATTTTCGTTTTGGAAACAGCATAAATGAAAAAAAAAAAAGAGTCTTTTGTTTCTTTGAAAGTTATTTCTTTTGCACTTTACTTTCTCAAACCATTCCACACAATGCACTACCCTGTTGAGTAAAAAGTAGCCTTAAAAAGAAATTTTAATAAAATTAATTAGAAGCATTTTTCTTTTTAGGTATACACGACATCAACTAGCTTAGGCTAGAGTTTTGAGCTTAAATCACCTTAAATTGCTTGGAAAAGATGGTGGTGGTGCTGAATATCTGATAGAATTTCTCCCATAATTTCAGTGTGTAAGAACAATCAATGAAGAGATGTGTAGTAGATTCAGAACTGCACTTCACAGATACATTGGCTAGGGCCAATCCAACCCATAAGTGAAAGATTATCCCAAGTCTTCAACTGAACCTGTAGCACAAACCGAATGAAACATTTAAGCTTTTGTCGCATATACCAATGCCAAATTTTCTTGTACCACCAATGATTGGGAAAAATACACCTTCGTTTATTAATACAATTGTAAGTAGTGCTAGCAATTACTCTACCTATAGATTCATTTCCACCCAAAACCACCACATCCTCCTCAGTTCCTCTACAGTGAATATATGTATCCCATTCATGAGCCACATTGAGTGGCAACTGTAAATCCTCAGCATTATACCAATAATCACTTTGATCATTTTTTACAATTGAATTTATAGTGACAAGACCTACCTCCTTCAAAACATATAATAAATCAAAAGAAAATATTTATATGTCTCTTTTAAACCAAGGATAGGATCAACACCTATAGAAACTTCATTGCCATTGCCAATTTTCCAATAGAGTTCAAAAGCATGCCAACAATATACTTTCAAAAATCCATTCCATATTGGGGAGACCCCAAGGACCTTCTTCCCGGGCTTCCTTAACCAGTGAGAGATCTTAGATTTAATATATTTATAGTGTATAACCTTTAACCAGAGAGAACTGCCAAAAATAGCTCTCCACAAACTTTTCAACCGCAATGCTTCACTAAACACTGTCAAATCTTTTATCCCCCATCCTCCAAAAATAAATGGTAATGAAATCCTTTCCCAACCAATCATAGATAAACTAACTTCTTGCATCCAACCAGTCCATAGAATATTAAAAAGAAGTCTTCTAAAAGAGTTGATCATAGAACATAGCACTGGGAGTAATGAGAACCAGTAAACCGGGGTCCCATTAGCATAGACTTAGCCAATGTAAGTTTCCCCCAAATAGACAAAAAACGATATGTCGAGTGAGAGATTCTAGATTCAAAAATTTTAAGCAGCCAATCCCAATCTTTCATCAAATAACCATTAGGCTTAAGATGAAATCCAAGATAGGTGAATCCCTCGAAAATCTTACAGCACTTATATCGCAACATAGATTGAATATCTACCATTCTGCTTGCTTCAATAAGATTCTCAAATAGGCAAGATTTCTTCAAACTTATCCGCATACCTGAAGCCTTACATAAGAGGTTAATAATGTCATGATACAACCTCCATTCCTCCCCCGAATCACTACCAGCAAGTAATACATCATCTACAAAAAGGACATGAGTCAAATACAAGTCCTTGAAAATTTTTATACCTTTAATCTTACCTTCCAATTTTGCTTGTGTGATCAACCTACTGAATCCTTCAATCACCCAAAGAAATAGTAAAGGAGACATAGAACGACCCTGTCGAATGCCCCTGGAACAACTAAAGAAAGATGTTGTAGCACCATTAACAAGAATAGCAATACTCATAGTATTCACACATGCCATGATCCATTTTATAGCTAATGGTGGAACTCCGATTTGTATAAAGAATAACCTTAAAAAATACCAATTGACTTTGTCATATGCCTTCTCTAAATCCATTTTGAGCAAAATTGCTCTTTGCTTCTTACATTTAATAGAATGTAGTAACTCTTGTGTTATACCAACAGCATCATGGATTTGTCGATCTCGTAAAAAACTAGATTGTTCTGAAGAGATAAACTTAGAGAAAACAGGCTTGAGCCAAACAACAATGATCTTAGAAACAATTTTATATGCAAAGTTGCAAAGAGCAATAGGTCTGAAGTCTCCAAATGTCTTAGGTTCCTTAATATTTGAAATGAGAGTGATAAAAGTAGAATTTAAGGCACCATAGATATATCCATGTATTCTTGTATACTCCACCATCCTCAAAATATCCTCACCCATAATATCAAAGAAATGCAGAAATAACTCAACTATCCATCCATCGGGGCCTAGAATTTTCTCTTCGGCAAAAAGTTTAAGAGTCCTTCCCACCTCTTCCAAAGTGACCTCCGAACATAAATCCTCAGCATCCTCAATCTCAAAGAACTTTGGATATAACCTTTCTACTTGTAATTGTGAAGATAAATCATAGCATCTATCATCAGTATAGATATTACTAAATGCTTTTTAGCTAAAACCTGCAGATCCTATAATCCAGCCACTTCCTGACTCGCCTCATCTGACAATTTCGAAATGGTATTATTATTTCTTCCTGCCGAGAAAAAAGTATGAAAAAACCTTCTATTTTTATCACCATAATTCACCCACAAAGCCCTGCTTTTCAGGCACCATTCCTTCTCTTCTTTTAAAAATATGCTCTCTTTCTGAGTTTCCAAATTCTTAAGAAGCTCAAGTCCAATGCTATCTAAAGGCACATCCAAATAGAGAGACTATAGTTCCTACAACTATGTCTCCACCTCCAACAGCTTCTACCTGTCCAAACGTTTCCTTTTATGTATCTAATGTGTAACCTTTCTATTCAACACCTTCAACTTCACACAGAATAGGTCCACATGATTTAGATCAAAATCACTATTTGTATTTAACCAAACATATTTGACAAATAGTACAAATTCTTCATTTGACAACCAAGAGCAGTCAAATTTGAAAGGATAATTATACTATGCAACACAATCCTCCAACTGCAAGAAGACAGACCAATTGTCCGAAATCTTGGTGTCACCCACCCAGGATCTGTACCGGTTACATGACTCCAGAAAAGTGGCTTTAACAAGAAATTTATCAAGTCTTTTATGGATACCTTCATGACCTCCTATGCCATTGGTCCATGTCGAAGTGAAGGTCCCTATACATACATCAATCAGATCGTTATTGATAAGAAACTCATAGAAGAAATTTTCCAAAACATCCAACTTAGCATTGGATCCCCAAATTTCCTATGCCATCCTAGTGAAATTAAGATCCCCAACAACTATAATATTCTCCATCATCAAGATCCTAGATGACTGCAACCCGAGCAAAAAAAAATCTCTATCTTTATAAGGGGCATAACAATTAAGAATAGTGAGCTGGAAATCATTTAATCTACAAGATCCCTCCATTAAAATACCCCAAGAGGTCTTATAAACTAAAAAGGAAAAAATCCTAGGATCCCAGGCCACCAACAGACCCCCTAACATCCCATTCAAACCAACAACTAAAATTTCCCATCCAAGGAGAATCTCCACAATTTTAGAAATAGCAGTAACATCTTCAGACATTGTTTCCTGTTGTAAAACTATACCTGGGTGAGTAGTATTAATCAGGTTTGAGAGAGCCCTAACTCGCACAACCCTCCGCAACCCCCGAATATTGAGAGAAAAAATAGACATTAAGGAACACAGTCACTAGGGTTAATAGCTCTAAGGCCCCCAGCAAGATCAACAATATCAACATTCTCTTCTACCAAAATAGTCCCTGTAGTCTCTGACAAATACCCAGTATCCCACCATAAACTTCAGAATAACTGTCGACTCAATAACCTCCTTTCCTAACAGTATCCTCTCTGAAACAGGCATAATACCATGTTCCAAGTCACCACCTAAGACCTTCCCCTTTCGGCCAGTCTTCCTAGATTTTCGAATAGTAACATTCTGAAATCTTGTTGAATTAACATAATGAACTAGAGGATTAGTAGAAGTATTGGTTGAATATATCTGAAGAGGGGTAATAACATCACTAGCAGTCTCATAGCCTACTTCTCCCAGTAATGTTGAATCTTCCAAGGTATAAGGACCACGCTCTGAAAGAACAGGAGTTATCTTATCCTCCCCCTAATTAACCCCACCCAGAACAATATCTCTGCTACTCATATCAGCAAGATTATCTGGAACCAAATAAATAAACCCCGGCCCTACCTCAAAAGGATTATTAGAAACCTCAATAATTTCCATCGACAAAGTATCATCCCCAAATAGACCCCGATAGGTCTTAGACTTATCAGAAGAATATACACACCTATTCAAAGAAGATGAACCCCCAACATTCCCCAATTTCAAAACAATATCCCCTGAAGAAAGCGTCTTATCTAAAATAGCCTCAACATCTCGAATAACATCTAATTCATCTTCAGGTATAGCAGGGATAGCAGAACCAAATCGAGGAGATAACTTACCAGTCTGTAAAGGTTGTACATTATAAGCCACGACTTGATCTGTCAAATTTCTATCAAGAGACTCCGTCGGGAGAGGAGACGGCCACAACGGTGTCCCGACTTGAAGCTCCGGACAATGTGAATGAACATGTCTCGTAAGTTGGAACAAATGACAATGGAAAGGAGCCCTAAAATAATCAAGCTGTTGTCTCCAGACCCTAGAACTCCACACCAATTCAACCTCCATAGGTAACCCCCGATTCATTTCAAACTCCACCATGACTTTAGCAGACCGACGGTACAAACCATACAAGGAGCAATTATCAAGCCTAACAAACCGCTTGACAGAATTTGCAATCCCTATTAAAATATTTTCTGCCCATAATTCAATCGGTAGTCCCGGAATAAGTAGCCACGGATGGCGAAAGTTTTGTTTCTCCCTTAGAGGATCGAAAGCAATATGCCATTTCTTTAGATAGAAAGAACCCTCCTTAACACACCAGAACCGCTTCAAGATAATCCCCACATGTTCCTATTTAGAGAAAATAAACATAATCCATCCATTCAAGAGTTGCATGACTCTGGACATATCCCCAACTATGGGCATCCAATGTTTTCTAACCCACTCGACCAACTCCGTCTGATCTCTCGCTGTAAACTCCAGACGTCCAACAATGGCCCTAGAGCTTAACATTTCGATACGAGCTAAATTTGTTTCCTGCGGGATATGAAATCTATCCACACCTTCCCTGACCTTCAGAGCTTTTACCTGTCATCGTTTGCATGCTTTAATACCTCTGAAGCTATTAGGCCAAACAGAATTTTGCTTGGAGATAAGCTCCCCATCAAGGATATCTCCAGAAACCGCCGCATGAGACCCACACCTCTCCACACTAGGGTTTGAAAAAGAACCACCGAAACCAATTGATGAAGACTGAAAACTAAGGGTCTCAACCTGATATCCCATCAAGGACGTAGATGGACAGTAAAATCGGCAGCTGTCCCCCCAATCAAATAGGAAGAAATGTGTCAAGGCTATAGGAAGTTGTGAGATAGCCCAAACTCAGGAAACTATCGATTTACAACCCTGCATAAAGAAAACCCCAGCACAATTAGAGCCCACTCCACTTCAAAGGACAATAAAAATAATGATGATGACACAAATTCTACAAAAAATAGTAACCACGAAAAGACTGAAAATAACAAGTTAATGTGGCCAATACGAAATAATAAACGTTCACTAGATTCCCACTTATTTTTTTACTTGGTTGGTACTGAGTTGGCTCGAAAGAGCCAACGTGACTCCAAGTTGTTTGTTGCTTAATAAAACACCACTGCAACGAGCATTTTCAGTCCTAAACTGCAGAAAATCCTGAAAAAACCTCAGAAACCCTAAGTCGGGCCATCCTCCAATTCAAAGCATTTACTACTCTTTTTCCTCCTCGTAATCCAAATTTACCTTGTAACTATTTGTTGTCTATACTTCGTAGCATAATAGCATAATACCAAAAAATATTAGTAAGGAAAAAATCTAGTAGGAAAAAAACGTTCCTTATAAATTAAATATATATATATATATATATATATATATATATTTAAAATTTAGAAATTTTGACAATATAAATAATACCACGAAACATTCATTTTTAATATTTATTAAAAGCAACTTGAAATATAAATCTTAAAAAAAAACTAATAATGCATTTATAAATTTAATTATAAAAATATTAAATAATTAAAATAAAAATAAATAAATAAATAAAAATCAAACAAATTTATAATAAGATACTCAATAAAATATGACCTTAATTAAAATTTAAAATCTAATATTATAATTAGTTACTAAATTTTATATTTATATTATAAAATTAATCTAATAGAAAAACTAATCTAAGATTTATAACAAAATTCTAAAACAAAATATATATGATAAAGTTTAAAGCTTTAAACTTTTTAAATGTAAAACTAACATTAATACTAACTTAACAGTAACTTTGACTATGAAGTCATGCAATGAGATCAAATTGCAAATAATACTAGCGTAGATCCATCTTAAACCTATATTTATCAAGCACCAAAGGGATTCAATTTCTTGAGGTGTATTTGTTTTTTTAAATTTAAACTCAAGAAATTTGATCTCTCTTGATTGATAGATCCGGGTTTAAGTTTTAAATTTTTATTTTATAAACGAACATCTATTTTTTAATTACTTTTCATAATATTTTATTTTATGAGCGGACATGGATTTTTTTTAAATACTTTCCAAATGCTTTTTACATTTTATTAGATGGTTATATGATTTTTTTAAAATATATTTTACGTTTGCTAGCTACATCACACATGTTAGAAGATCTCTCCCATACTAGGATGTAGAGCACCTCGTTTCACTTGATGCAGCAATAAAATTTAATTAACTCTATATGCCAAAAATGTAGAGCTAGTCAAATTTACCATTTTGGTATTATGCCCGAATAAGTCTCTACAAGTCTCTACGGCCTAATTATGCTAGCTACAAGTTTTTTTGTATGTTTGGTTTTATAATGGGTTTTTAAAAAAAAATTGGAACTATATCTATAAAATCAATTTGGACAATACACAATACATATACATACTTGCTACTCTACTAAAATATAAACACCTATCAACATAATAAAGATAATACTCCACACAATTTGTTTTTTTTTTTAACTTTTTGTTATACTCTCTAAATATTTCTTTTCCACTGAGATAAAATTTAAGATATGCCTGACAACTTACCTGGTACTCTACTAAAATATAAACACCCATAAAAATAATAAAGATAATACTAAAAAAAAATTATTACGGAAAAACTTCGGAAAAACTTTTTGTTACACTCCCTAAGAATACAGAGATGGGATTTAAGGTATGCGTGAAAGCTTTCGTATTTACATCAACAACCAACAAAACAAAACTCCTTGTAATGTCGGCACCGGAATGAACTCGTTCTCTACCGTGAGGTTAAATGCATAAACGCTTCGGAATTCGGACGAAGGGAGCAAGCGACCTCTTCTTCGGTTGGCCATTTGAAAAGCCTCTTCGCCTCTTATCGTCGTTCACTTTAACAAAGTGAATACCGCCAACCCGTTAGCGAACAAAGCCGTGAATGCAGCAAGGAAGGCACATGCACTGTGTACTACTAAAAGGAACGAACGGCTGTGAAGCGAAGGCGAGGGGTGCCATGTGAACATATCATTCATGGTACTTACGGAATGTCAGGCAGCTCTAATAGCCTGGCCGCCCCATATCATGTGCACGTGATCACAGTACGGCACAGCTCATTCTCCGCATACGCATCAAATTTGTATCCACGCAACCCTGCCCATTTCTTTCTCCATACTGACCAGATCATACCTGGATGTCTGTTAGCAGCACCGTGATAGATATTAATGCAGATTGCTCATTACCATCTTTGTTGGATGTCTGCTAGCAGCACCGTGATAGATATTAATGCAGATTGCTCATTACCATCTTTGTTTGTCATGACCCATGAGATCTGATGACTGCCAATATCATAATAACGATAACTGGATAATAGTGAAAGGCGCATGTGCATTTGGAGCCTCTCACGCCCTCGCCAGCAATCTAAATAGTAGAAGAAATATATTCGAACAAGCGTATTGATTGTAACAGATATTCTTGAATTCATAATAAAATGCTGCGTAAAAGATAAAGGGAAAAGCAATGTATTTTTACATACAATTATTTATACATTTGATTGGTTAGACATCGATAGATGACAAGTTTAGTGTTATGATAAAGTTATCTATTACTTGTTCTCCATGCTTAATTATAATTACTAGTTGTATATACCTGAGCTACCTATTAGGTTCCGTAGTTACTTGTTATACATGCATGAGCTAGGACTTATCCATGCATCAACTTCAAATTATTTTTATTAAACTAATTAACATCATAAAACAGATACTATTTAATAAAGATATCTCATTTTTTTACCAACACTTGATTGAAGCTTACTTAAATTTTAATCAAGATGCATTTAAACATTAAAAGATACAACAACCATAAAATTAATCCATATTATACACTTACTACACTCCATTTAACTGTAATTAACACCTATAGATATACAAATCTTTATCATCATTATTGAAAATATATTGTCTTTAACAATTAACATCATTAAAGGTGGAGTAGAGCTATGGGTTGAGCCTAATGAACATATTTCGCATCAAAGGTTGAGAAGCGCTGGGTTTGCCTAACCATCAACCAATGGCGTTTCTTTCTGCAGCTTGATAGAGGTAAGGAGTTTCATAGGAGCAGCTCAACATAGAAAAGTTTTAAACAAGCATTGTATACCATGATGGTCAAAAGGAAACATTTTCATTCAAACAAGCAACATCAGTGATCATGATCAAATCAGTACATCAATATCCAATCAAACAAAATATTTTTCAGAATATGATTACGACTCCAGACTCGATAAATATAATAGAAGCAAATCGTAATTCAAACTAGCAGAACTTGGTAAGAGGTGTAAAACTGTAAATCATTTGAAGCATGGATTCATTACATTTGTTGCTATAAATTGGAAATGTAGATTTTTTTTAAGATAATAAAAACCATCACAGTAACTTAATTCCACTTAAATTATGGTTGGTTAACAAGTTGTTATCTGTTAACTTAGGGTTAACTTCTTTAGTTAAATAGGTTATCAGTCATGTCACTACTTTATACATGCATGACCTACCAATTATCCATGCATGAGTTAGGAATTATCCATGCATCAACTACTATATATGTATATAATTGTTTGTTTTGAATTTTGAACTACACTTATAGATTCAATCCGAAAGTACACTTGTCACATCCTCCTTCAATCTAGGAAAGGCATAGATGGTAATCCACCCCAAATTGACTCATTCTTGTTCAATGACGGTTAAGATATATACACCTATCAATGTAACTAGCAATTGTCCAAAAAGGAAGGAAAAAAATGGGAAGTAAGGTGAAAGTGATGAAATAACAAAGAAAACAATTTAAAAATGTTATAAAGAGCTTCCTCCTCACCATTGAAATCTTATGAAGAGAATAGTAAAAGAAAAGAAAATTTTGGGTGGTTCACTTAATTTATGAGAAGATCTCAAGGCAAATGTTTCATTATAAATAAGTGATGAACAATATTGCAGAAGTCAAGAAATGATCAAATGGGGATGCAAACAAATGGAATAGCAGCAATTGTGCTTTGAGGGAAAAGAGAGTAGTGCACTTGAGTATATTCATTTATTGTTATGCAGTCTTGCACTCAACTTCTCTCAAATGTGATTTTTGTTGTTACACATATTGAGAAGGTACCAAAAACCAAATTTATTTTAAATGCAAGCTTAATTACCTTCAATATTAGCTCATGCCAAGAAAGAATTCTAAAATCTAGTGATTGATTGTACCATTGATTAAAGATTCTAATAAAATTTATTGGTAAGCACCATGTACTATAGATTTTGAACTTTATTGAGAGATGAGCCACATAGATTTTAATTTTTTGATAATTTTGTGTTTTGTCCATCCCATAGTTAATCAAATTGTGTCATAAACAAATATTTCATTATCTATGCATTCAGATTTATGCAATATTTAAATGTTATACCAACGGAGTCATTTGAATATGCCAAGTGTAATTCAATTACAACTATAACATTTATACCAAACTTTGTGAGGACAAAGGGGAAAAAATATCTCTATTCAACTTTCATTGCAATAATTATCCCAAAAAATTACAAATTGGATTATCTACAAGAATTGTTTTATTGTAATTATAAAGTATATTCTATCGAGAAGGCATCTGTCTTAGTCAATAAAACAGTTATATATAATCCCAATGGGTTAGCTCAAGTGGTTGAGCTATGCATTGATATATAAGGGTCTCACTTGATGTCTCCACAAGGCTATAAGCAACAAAATTTGCATCCATAATTTTTTGGTTGGAACAAAATTCTAAACACTCTAAGATAAATGCAAACCAACATTTCCAAATAAAATAAATAATTTGAGAAAGTCAAATAGAGTAATGTATTTTTGGGCTATGAGGCCCTTCTCCAAATCTAAATTGGCTAGATTGTAAAATACATTTGTATAAATATACATGGAATTTCAATTTCAATTTTCATTCAAGTATAGTCACATTTTAAATATATATTTTGATAAACACTTACAATAAATCAAATCTTTGTGTATTAGTTAGTCTTTCCTTGATTTTTTTTACAAGAGAGACAAATATTTAAAACATAATCCTAAGAATATCTATTTTACTTTATAATCAATGAGTAAACTCAATTTTTTCCAATTTGTAGGATTTAAATTCGAATAGTTGGGAAGTGGATGATTGTGGTCGAAAATATATTGATTATGTATTGTTAAGAATAGAATAATTAGTTAGATATTAGTTTTGTGATAATTGCAAATTAATGAATAACTCAATAAATTGCAAGTATTTTACTTCATAACTAATTAATTAATACAATTTTTTTCCTATTTTGTCTCTCACGTGCATTCTCATGTATTTTTTTTTTTAAATTGAATGAGATTATTTCAATGTAGTAATTTTTTTTTCCACTCATAAATGTTTTGCACCTCAACATAGTTGATCCTTATCGATGGATCTATGTGCATGTATACTATGCATGTGTGTGAGAGAGAAAGATTTTTATTATTTGAGGATTTTCTATTTTAATTTCATGCCAATTTTGAACATATTTTTTTTCTTTATTTAGACATACAACTTTTCTAGAATTTTTCTTCAAAATTACAATAATAATCTTCAAAATCATACAATTTTTCAATTATTAATTTTTCAAAATTACAACATTTATTTAAATTTCTTATTAATATTTTATCTTTCAAAATTATGAGAGGTATTCTTCATATTCTAATCTTTAAAAAAAAAAAAATCAAAATATCATGATTATAATTTTTAACTTGCCAATATAATATTAATTTATTTTCAAAATTATCACACTCCATAAAAATTCCAATTATAATAATCATTATTTATATTCACAATTCTATTATAGATTTATCTTAACTCTAAATCTACCAATTCTCTAAATAAATAATCAAAATCTTAATACATAATTGTTTATACTTTATTTTATTTTTAATTTAAAATATAAACCTAATTATTCTTTAAGATATATAACTATTACTATACTAATTACTTTTGCAAGTATCAATCTTAAACATTCACTTATAAAGTTCAAAGATTTTTTAAGCTCCAAAACTTTTACTTTTAATGTTTCGAACTTTGAAGCTCTCTTATGGCAATGTTCAACATTAATTTTCTTTCACAAGCTTTTGTGTGTAGTGACTTCCTTTTCTTCTCCATTGTTATTTTGTTAGAGGTGCACTCACACGATGTATTTACCAAAGCATTTTTTTTCAACATTTTCAATAAAAAGGCAAAACATATAAAACATTATTTGAAATAAATAAATTATGATATATTTTCATGTTTTGGAGAAAAAAAAATTATATTTATATATATTTATTTTATAGAATTATATTCAAATTTATTTTTATATTTTAATTTTCCTTGGATATTTTTTAAAATTCAATAAAATTTAAATATAAAATAAAATATAATGTTAATTATAGTATTTAAAAAAACATAAATTTAATAAAAGCAAAAAAATAATTTAACTTTGACTTTTTACCTATTTCACTATTATATATGGAGAGATGTATATTATTTTAAAGAAGCAACAATCTCATTGAGCTTTATTTCACCTATGGTTAGGTTTTTCTATTAGTTGCTCTCTTTAAAACATGATCTTAAGTTACAATTATGTATCTATTTAAGTATGAATAATTTGGAGGGAAAGGATGTTTGTATATGGTTTTGTTATATGGTATCTGGAATGTACAAGGATTGATTAGTTATGACCATTGGATATTTAGGGAAGTATCCTATGATTCATATTTATATTTTGTAGTTTTGTATTTTGATATTTTTTATCTTTGGATGTTTAGGGGAGTATCCTATAATTGATATTTTCATGTAATTTTGATTCAGATTGTCAATAATTAGTGACTATGTTTGTGAAAAAAAATGTTGCAACAAATATTTAATATGACCACAACACAACCGACACTCTCAACAACAACTTGTGGTTTAATTTATTAATGATGGAATTTATGTATACCCTCCACTACTCATAATATCCGGTGAGCTGTGTTTTAAACAACCAAAGCTCCTAAGGATGATCCATGCAAGGATCGAAATGCGTTGAGCACTTGGCCTCTGAAAACGCAGGGATATAACCTCATTAAGTTATAAACAAATTAATGGACATGGTATTTAAGGTGCTTCTATTTACAATTATAAACAAATTAATGCACACGGTATTTAATATGACCACAACACAACCGACACTCTCAACAACAACTTGTGGTTTAATTTATTAATGATGGAATTTATGTATACCCTCCACTACTCATAATATCCGGTGAGCTGTGTTTTAAACAACCAAAGCTCCTAAGGATGATCCATGCAAGGATCGAAATGCGTTGAGCACTTGGCCTCTGAAAACGCAGGGATATAACCTCATTAAGTTATAAACAAATTAATGGACATGGTATTTAAGGTGCTTCTATTTACAATTATAAACAAATTAATGCACACGGTATTTAAGCTCCTTCGATTTGGTATTATAACAAAATAACTTTTTTTTTTGCCTACCAAAACTTCTTCTTCATAAATTCTTTTGAATTACATTAATTAATCTCACTTCATGGAAAAACAAATCTGACAACATCGTAACTATTTCCGTCATAATTGCCGAAGAAAACGTTTGCATTAGTACCCAATTGTAGTAATGATTGATCTTTGATCATGAACCTAAACCCTTCTCAATCAGTGATTGGTGTATTGTTTTCTAAAACTCTTCGTGCAACATCAGACTTTCACCATGCCAAAGTATGGCCTTCAAGCTTCAACCGTACAAATGCAATGCTTCGTTTTCAAGTGACTTCATGTATGTTGTAGTACACCTCCATCTATTGTAGCCACTGGTTTAGTTTGATGGCACCAAATTATCCTACATATGGATAAATGTCCACCCTCACCTCTACATTGAAAGGTCTCTGCATTATGGTGTGACTTCATTCTCCCATCTCTACCTCTTCCTTGAACAATGAATTTGCTTCCCTCTTTATTTTATTTGGATCTTTTGAGTTAACCTTTTTCTCTGAAGGTGCCTCCATACATTTTGCATTACCATCTCTATCAATACAATGATGATTTGCTCCAACCAACTAAACCCAACTTCTAGATATTATTCATTATGTTCTTTATGGGGTTCCCCTTGATCATTGGTCCTCTACATTTTTGTAGGCATGGTAGCAATGTTTGTCAACTTATGCTTTGATACCATATGATTCATAAACAATGGGTTTATAAAATCCTACCCATTTCACCAACACAATCTTTTGATAAATTTCCAATGCCTTGCAAGTTTTGCCAATGTTTTCAAGACTAAAATGCAAACTCTAATATGAAACTCCGCCAATAAATTCTACTCGAATTAAGATAATCTATAATATTAAGAAAATAAAGTCGACTTAATAGACACTATTATATCATGATTTTCCACACTCTATGTAGCATGCCTTGATGGCCAACCATGTCCCTCTACAAACTCACATTATCCCTCGTGTTCAGTAAACTCCTAAAAATCACATTTTTGTTCATGTACGTCAGGGGCTAGCACTACATCATGCGTGTATGCATGCTTCTACATTACAACATGCATACATCGGGTTTCGTGCTCAAAATTAAATATATTTTGGGTTTTCCTTCCCAAGTAACAACCATTTTGATCCTTGGCCTTCCATATGCTGGAAAATACTTCTATTCGACCCTCCAACACCTTTGAGAATTATATATTGAGCTATTGTGGAGAATTTGATTAGGGAGGAGAAATGAGAGAGCAAGGAAACTCTAGAGGAATTTTTCCCAATTGCCATTGTCTTGAGTCTGCATCCCTTTGTCCTTCATAGTTTGAACTCTTTTATGTTCATATCCCATGCTCTTCCCTAACTTGTGAAGGAGGAACTGAATTACTCCTTGAACTTGTGAGCTTTCCATTGCATGGAGGATTGAAGTGGTGGAGACCTAGGTGGAGCACCTTAGTTTCTGAGTTTCGATGAGTTTCCTACAGAAGGTTGTCACTATGTACTTATGTTCATTACACTAATAGAAATACTATTTTCTCATCTAATACATGCTACAAATTTTTATGTTATTCTCATTGGATATATTTGTTTAATATGTTAATGGATTATGCTAGTTTATATGCTAACAATTTAAATATATTATATATGCTCGTATATCTTTGTTGTTGATGACAAGTTGTAGGTAAGGAGTATTCAATTACAAGTTCAATAGTGGTCTTCTTTGAAGAGTCCGGTTAACGATTCTGGCTACCGTGTAAGTTTTAAGATTTGTTGTGTTCTTTACCGGTTGCGGTCGGATCCACCATTTATGTGTTTTAAATTTATGTATGAGATGCAAGTGCTGTAAAATAATTTAATCTAAATGTAAAGCTGAAACAAATCTTAATCTAAAACTGTGATAAGCAAATCTATTCTATCCTCACGCGGAGCCAAAATAAGAGAATGAGCAGCGTGCTATAGATACACATAAGGGTCATGCAGATAGTTGTTTGAACCAGTTTAAATGTAGTTTACAGCAGAAAACGAGATACATTCAATATAGCTCAAATGAATTAAAACGATTTCACCACTCATACTATACAGCATAATACACAGAAAATGAGAAACGTTCACAGCAATGGAGTAATTCACAATGAGTTAGAACAATCTCACAATAATCCAGTGGTAAGAGAGTCGAAATACTTCCACATATCTTTACAGAGATCCAAGGCAAATGATGTGCCGACTTTCAATAGACAAAAACAAACACCTGTCTCTTTATATCTGGAAAATAGTTCCCATACATAGCGTAGTCTTTTTTCTTTTCCTATCAAAAGTCCTTATTCTCTCCTCCGTTCACCTATTTATAGATTTTACTATGCTTCTCATTTTCCCAAAAACCTAAACATAAACCTAGGAGTGAACAAAAATTTTGTCTTCTAGTGGTCAGTAAGACAAAACCCAGAACACAACTATCTTTTACAAAATTAGAACAAAACAAAAATAAAGTTCCCTTTTCTTTATTACAAAAAGACAAATAATAGTTGTCTTTTGTTTTAGAATAAATCAAGCTATGGATAGCTCAACTGCTAACTGCGATGCTTCTGTTGTTGCACCTGCTTCCTCAGGCATATAATATAGTGATGGATTATCCTCTTGCTGATCATCCTGCAATAGCGAAAAAATGTAAGTAAAGATTTTGACAAAGAATTTAAATGAATATTTGCACACCTCAAGCCTCATTATATTAAAAAGGGACACATTTATGTCACCTAGGCCAGAGGTTGGCCAATTTTAATAGGCACGGTCTCAAAGTGGAAAGGTGATTGATTTAATGCCGCTGCCATAAATTCTAATTGATGTGTAGTTACATGCATACTGAAACAGGCGGGCTACGCCATGGCGGGGAAGATAGCGTTAACTAATGCACAATGGACAGGAAGCTTATAATTAAAAACCTTGCAATCATAAGTGGGACTTGCCGGCAGCATTTTAAAATTGGGAGTGGCGCGATAGCAGCGATATTTAAGGCTAACTCATGTGCCATAGTAGAGAAAATATCATCAAGACTTGCACTGGATGGGTCACAAACGATCAGCATAATTAAGCCTAGCGCATGTGATCGTAACGGGGAAATTATCACTAGGACCTATGCCCAAAAGATGCACCAACAACCAAGTGAATAGGATCGTGAATGTAGCGGCGATTGTTTTTGCTATGTCCTGTGTGTGTGGCGGCAGTCTTAGTGTTAAACTTTGTGCCGAAGAGCCACAACAAGAATTGAACTTGAGGCTGCATCCAAGGATGAGGCGCGGTTACAATGGAAACCATTATAGGGATAGGTTTTTTGCCCGTCGGCGGATAATTTAGTCACAAAATGTGGGCTAACGAAAGATGCGCCAAAGAGTTCCAAAGACTTAGAAGATTTTTGTGCCGACGTCCTTTATGAAGTTAAACTCTACGCCAAAGGTGTCCAAAATAATGTTGGGCAATTGTGCCAAATGCGGCCGAAATAAAACTAAGAAGGTGCCATGGTTGGGTCGAAGTGAGCTCTTGAAGTGCACCTAAAGTGGCCAAAGTAGCTTTAGACTTTGTGCGATAAACGGGCAGCTTAAATCTAAAAGTTGCGCGAGCGAGGATCAAAAAACAATGGTCAAACTACAGTTAAGACTTTTGTCGAAAAAGTAAAGTTTGGTTTAAGATTTGCGCCCAAAGGCGGAAGACTTGTGCTTAAAACTTGCACTAAAGTTGGAATACTTATGGTTAAAACTTGCACTGAAGAATAAACGTGACTTTGCCTTAGAAAAATTTTCAGAAAACTTCTTTGGGAAACAAGTGTTAAAGTTTTGCCGAATTTTGAGCAGGATAAGCTTCAAAAGAAAGAGAAAGAAAAAACAATACTAAAGTGTAGGAGGAGGGGCCCCAATATTTTTCAAAAGTTTTGGGGGATGTTGCAGCAACAACAATTGGAGAATCGTTGGAGAACACAGATGTCTGAAAAACTCTCTCTCGTCCATAGGAAATTTTAAAAGCTACTCACCTTATGTGCAACAGTCGGCTTGAACATTCGAATTTCCGCAAAGGAAGTGATCACTTTATCCGTTGGTCACTAGGAAAAGGGAGCTTTGATAAACACATCCTTAAAATTCTCCAAGGGCCAAAATATGGGGTTCATTTTTTGAAGATCCATCTTTCAGATGACCACTGTCATCGAACTCCACAGAATTGTAACAACATCTCATAGACAATATTCTCTTGTTCCTCATTCCCATGATGCTTGCATATTTTTGGATGTCCTTTAATTAGCGACTTTTGTTGTGTGAGTATTCCAGATAAATTTCTTCAAGACTTAGCCATTTGCCTAAGTTCTTCAATCCATTGATGTCCTTTTGTGTGAGCAGGATATTTTCTTGGTTTCTCGTGCTCGTGGATGGAGAAGAACTTTGCTAGGCATTTTGGTGTGGCTGCTTAAATTAAAAGTATTTATTGTTCTCAGCCATGCTTTAATGGAGGCGAGATTTTCTAGAAAACGGACTCTTGATTATAAGCTCTTTTTGCTTTAGATTTGCAGCATGGAGTCATTTTAATACCTTATGCCTTTTAGATGTGCTTCCTTTCCATGGGTCTAACTACAACGATCTTCTTGAGATGCTTATAAATGTGAGGGTGGATGGAGCCCAAAGATAATGATAAATATAATCATGGATTTCTGCTACTAAACAGGGGTTAATGCGACTAACAGAACAGGATCTCTTCATTCTAGAAAACGATCAGCAAAGCGAAAATGCATAGATAAACTTTCTTTTGAGGGTACATTTCTAGCTTCATGAGTTGTGAGATTTCTTGAGAGATCTATCTTCACGAAATACCAAATTGCAGGGCTACAAGAAAATTCTATACAAAGGAAAGGGGAAAGGGAAAACTCAAATATTCAGAAAAGAGGACAACTTGGCTGAAACAAACAGAAAACAAGGGACTAACATAAAAAGTAAAAAGAAAAAATAACAAAGCCTTTATTTATGTACAAAGGTTCTCTTAGAGACCTTAAGCAAAATACTGTTTCAAAGCTAGGCCGTTGAGGGGAAGATTAACTTCCTCTCCCTGAAGGCTTCTTAACTTATACATTGATGGGCCAAGCTTTTCAGAAATTTGGCAAGGTCCAACCCATAAGTGTTGAAATTTTGTATGCATTCCCTTACCCTCATGTTGATGATCCCACTTCAGAACTAAATATCCTACTTCGAAACTTCTTTTTCCAGATTCCTTCTTATCAAACCATCTTTTGACTATGTCTTGATGATGATGGAATTGATCTTTGGCCTTCTATGATGACTCTTTGAGTTTTAGTATGGTATCGATTCTTGATTGCAGAACTTGACTACTGGAACCTCGTGAAGCTTGGGACAGCTGCAAGGATGGGAGTAATACATTCAAGGGAAGGATGGCTTCCTTAACGTAAACCAAGGTAAATGGGGATTCACTTGAGGCATTCTTGGGGGTAACCCTGTCTTCCCATAGAGCATTTGGAAGGGCTAGGTGCCAGCTTCTCTGATTCTCAATTACAGTTTTCTTAAGAATTCGGATGAGGTTTTTATTGGTCAACTCAGCGAATCCATTTCCCTAGGGATAGTAATTTGCTGAATAGTGCAGTTTGATCCCTTTCTCATCAACAAATTCATTGATCTTAAAAGACGAAAAATAAGTTGCATTATCAAAGACTAGGGAAATTGGAACCCCAAACCCGGTTAATATGCTTTCTTCCAAGAATTTGATAACTGCATCTTTGTTGATTATGCGCAGTGGAATGGCTTCAGCCCATCTCGTAAAATAATCAGTAGCTGTCAAGATGTATTGGTGCTACAGCGAGGAATTCGGGTTTATCTCTCCGATAACATCTATGCCCCATTGCTTGAACGGTTCAGAAATGATAACCGGATGCAACGGTCTAGCTGCTTTTGGCAATTTCCCGACACTTCTTTGGAAAACATCACATTTCCTTGCATATGCATGAGCATCCCTGAAAAGATTGGGCCAATAATACCCGGCTCTAAGAACTTTATGAGCTGCGGTATCCCCTGAGTAATGTCCCCCAGTAGGGCCATCATGTAATTATTCGACTACCTTCCCTGCATCTTCTTTCTCCAAACATCTGAGGAAAATGCCATCATAATTCTTTCTAAAAAGGATTCTGTCAATGATTTCGTATGTTGATGATTTCAGACGGAGTGCCCTTCTTTGTTTTTCTCCCCAGTGTTCTAGCAAGTAACATGACTGCAAATAATGCACTAAGTCTCTGTACCAAGACTCAGGAGCAGTCAAGATGAGACAAACCTCAATTACATTCAGTTCAGCCTCCTTTTTCCAATCTAGCCCTTTGTCAGCTGGATTTTGCGTGAGCAACTTGAACAAACCTTGATCCTTTATGATTGTAGCCGGCTTGAATTCCAAGTCATATTCTTGAAGAGCCATAACCGAGTTTCCTTGCCTTTTTCCTAGCTCCTTTTGAACAAATAGAGATCTAACGGCAGGGTGAGGAATAAATGACTTTAGTTATGTTCTTCAAAATATAAGGTCTAAACTATTTTATTACTTTAAATACAGCGTAAGCTTGTTTATCTACGATAGGGTAACTAAGTTCAGAGCCTTGTAGACCAGTGCTCATTAAAGATATTGGGTATTCATCCCCTAATTCTACCTTCTGAGTAAGTACTGTTGCTAGAGAGTCATCTAAAGCAAAGGTATACATTATAAAATCTTTATTGAAGTTCAAACTCCTCAGAGACGGTGCATTGGCTATGGATACTTTGATTTCTTTGAACGCCACTTTCTCTGAGTCTGCCCATTTGAACTACACACTCTACTTAATCATTTGTTGCAATGGCTTGACAATTTGAGCAAAATCTAGAACAAACCTTTGAACAAAATTAATTGTGCCCATAAATGATTGCATAGATTTCTTGCCATGGGGCATAGGAATCTTGTTGATAGCTTCAACTCGTTCTTGATCTATTGATATTCCCTTCTTCGAAATGATATGACAAAGAAGTTTTCCTTCAAGAACAGCAAACAAACTTTTCTTATGGTTCAAAGAGATACCATATTTCTTGCAGCAATCAAAAATCTGCTTCAAGTGGAAAACATAATCTTCCCTCTTCTTTGAGAAAACTGTCACATCATCCAAGTAAACTACTACACACTGGCCTCTCAGTGCTCGGAAGGCAATGTCCATGGCTCGTTGGAATGTTGCTCCTGCATTTATCAAACCGAATGGCATCCTTCGGTACGCAAAGGTCCCCCACTTTGTACGAAAAGTTGTTTTGAGTCGGTCCTCTTCTGCTACAAGCACTTGATTATATCTAGAAAAACCATGTAGCAACAAGAACAATTCTGATCCTGATACCATCTACAAAATCTGCTCCATTGGGGGCTACAGGATAATTGTCTTGATCGGAAGCCCTGTTCAAATTCCAGAAATCCGCACACAGTCCGATTTCTCCCGACTTATTTCGTACGGGGACTAAGTTAGCAACCCATTCGGAATGTCTGACTTTAAAAATGATCTTTGCATCTAGCAATTTCTTTAATTCCTTTTGAATTAGAGCCTCGAGAGTTGAATGCATTCTTCTTAGCTGCTGCTGAAAAGGTTTCACACCTTCTTTCATTGGTATTACATGCTGAATGATATGAGTATCATACATTTTCAAATCATCGTAAGTCCATGCAAAGACATCCTTATACTGCTTGAAAAGTTTGATAAACTTTTCTCTTTCTGTCGATGAGCAACACTTACAGAGATTAACATATTTTGGCTCTGCCTCTGTTCCCATATTAATGAATTCATGCATCATAGAGGAGCTATGAGTTTTAGCATTCACTGGTCTCTTGAACTTGCTCTGTAAATCAAACAAAGCTTTGAGAGTCCTCACTCCTTTAGGCAGAAAATTTCCTTTAACAACGTGTTTGCTTTGAAGGTCTGATTCATGCTTCTCTTCGTCTATTATGGCTTCATGGAAGGCATCTTCATTTGTCAAGAATCTGATGATCTGATCATCGTCATCAAATACTCTGAGATTCGTAATGTTATCTGGAACAAATGGCCTGAAAATTAATTCAATGGAGCATTTATTATTTGTAGGAACTAATCTGGAAGCGGAAGTAGCCAATAAATCAGTTGCAACATTTTGCAATCTAGGAATGGAATTTATATTGAAAGCATCAAAACACGAAATCAAATCCCAAATCTCATATTGGTAGCTTTTTAAATGAGGAGAAAGACAGTGAATTATATCTCTCACCTGCCTAACGACTATTTCAGAATCACCAAAGACTTTGAAATATTTGACACTTAAAGCAATAGCCTTCTTTAACACGTGGACTAGAGCTTCGTACACAATAGTATTGTCAGTACATTCAAATTCTAATCTACAAGATAAAAAGTGTTTATTCCTATTGGGGTCAATCAAAACACAACCAGCTCCTGATCCTTCTTGGGTTTTGGATCCATCAAAGTAAAGAATCCAAAACACATTTTCTTCTTTAGCTAAACTAGCATCATTAACAACTACGTTAGTGACTAATTCTACTATGTTACAATCAATATCATCAACTCGAGAAAACTAAAGGAGATTGGACTGTTCATCTGCATTATGGCTAGCGTCTTGTCCTTGATAATTTCTTGGTTCAATCTCTAAGAAATAGTTTCCCAAAACTGAAGATGAGAAAGCAAGAGCTTCGTTCTTTTCTTCCAACTGAGTTACATTTTGTTTCATATGAGGTTCTCTCAGTATCTTGATTTGGTTTTTCCTATTCTGATAAGGCACCCACAGATGAGACCGGTCTGTAGCAAAATAGTCATTCAGTTTCATAGAGTAGTCCCTACTCAAAATTAGACTGTAAGCCTCTGGGATATCAACCACCATTATATCAACAAACTGACACACCCTAAGGTCTACTCATAGCATAATGAGAACATCTTTCATTTCCCGAATTACCTTAACAACGGTCCTATCCAACTATATAATTTGACATGGACAAGGGATGGGCTGCCCATTAATTTTTTTGCAAATTGACAGAGGCATGACATTTGAACTGACACCTAAATCTACCAAACAGTTATGAACATTGTGGTTGAAGATTTCAAAAGTTAGGAGGAAAGGCAGAGTTTGTGATTTGGATTTCCGGTCGATGCTGGCTTCGTTTATCTCAGGGTCGTCTTCTATGTTTTCAAATGAAGGACTAGCTTCTCGGTAAAAAATCTCTAGCAACTTTTGTCTTTGCTTGGGAAAACTGCACATGTCAAATATGGAAATGTTGGCTTTAGTCTACTTTATGTCTTCAATTATATCGTAACCCATATCGCATACCTTAGAAATCTTGGGCTGAGTTTCTGTTTTGTTTGGAGTAATATTTGGCTATTTGGCTTTTTGAGCAATTGATTCTTTTATAGACCTATGTCGGAATTACCTTGGGCTATTGTGGGATAGCCTTGGGCTGCTGTGGGATAACTTTGGGATACTGTGGGATAACTGTTATATGTCTCCTTCGAAATTCCCTTGAGGATTTCACTTTAGGAATATCTAAAGTTTGATCAGGTAAGGGGCCTTTACTTCTAATGGAAACATTTATGGATGTTGCTTGAGACTCATCAGTGAGCTCTTCAATAGAAGGTTCCTGAGTTGGTGACCAATCCAAGAGAACCATGGTGGTGTCTAGGGCAGTTTCCTCCTGATCTTAAACTTGTTCCTCTTGAGGATACTTTTGTTTCGATAATTGTGCATCAAGCGTTTGATTCAAAACTAAACTCATTGAATTAATCCACCACGGACAACTTTTTTCAGAATGATGTTCTTTATGGAAAGTACAAAAATGATCCATACCTACTTCATTTAAATTTAAAACAGCGAAATTGTTTACGGGTGGAGTTGGCTATCCATTTTCTTCTCTTTTCTTATAATAAGGTATGAACGGCTTCCTAGAGGTACTGGTTGCTTTATCCTTTTCTAAATCCACAATTTTGTTTGAAATCTTTTTCATCATTTTGACAATGTTTTCCATATCAGTTGATGACTCTTCCTTGTTTTTGGTCAAAAGAAAAGGCTTCTTAGCAAGCTGCTTTGTTTCTAGATCTAGAGCATGTTTAACAATGATGTCTACCTCTTCTTCTACCTTCTTTGCTTCTTCAAAGTTTTCTATTAAGGTAGTTTTCTTTGCTCTTTTGGCAAACATGGCTATGGGAGAGTCAAGAGCTATCGTATAGTACTCAACTAATGATTCCTCAGCAGGCCTAGCTGCATCATTGAAATTATTCAGCATGGTGGTGAATTTTTCGTTAAACTCTTGGACCTTCTCCTTCTTCTCCATTCTCATGGACAACAATTCTTTCATTAGGGTAGCTACCGTTTTCTGGTTTCCATACTTCTTTAAAAAACATTTTTCGAAGTCTTCCCAATTGGATATTGAACTAGCTTGAAGGTTAAAATACCAGGAAGAAACTTTAGGTTCAAATGTGTAGGGAAACAGTCGGTAAACCACATCTTCATGTTCTAAATTTTTAAGATTCAAGTCTAGATAAAAAAATTTAAGATGATCCTCTGCAATGATCCCTTTACCTGGGTCATATTTAGGCAAAACTTTCTCAGGGTTCTTAGGCAGATTATGGAAAGGACCTGCCAGATTCAGAGCTCCTGCTGCTCTCCAATCCATGATTCTCGGAGTACACGGTGGAGAGCTACATGGAATATGAGGTGGAGAAATTCGTGGAGTATGCAACTCTAGAGGAGTTTCAAATCCAATTTCTCCCAATGGCTCAATAATTTCTTCTAATGATAGATCTATCAGATCTTCTAAGTTTTGAACCAATACCACATCTTTGGTATACTATGGTTCTCTCTTAGGAGCCGCTCATCTGGGAAGTAATGGAACTGCATTCAAACCACCGATTTGCCTAACATAAGCCTGGGTATGCCTTCTTAAATCTGTTATTTCATCAAAAGGAACAACATACAGTGTTTCTTGTTGTTCACCTTCAGGATTTGGATTTTCTCGATTTATGGATTCCAGATCTAAATCTTCTAGAATGACTATTTCAAATGGGTCTTCCGTGGGATTTCTTCTAATGAAGGGATCTCTTCTGCTAGCCATGCACTGGTGGCCCTCCTTCTAGCACCAAAAACTGTTGATGCCTCGAAAATCACAGCATCAATCAGTAAGGGATTCTCCCCGGTAGGCAATCCCAATTAGATCGCTCACCGTTTGGTGTGGGGAATCCATCCAGTTAACGGTTCTGGTTACCGTGTAAGTTTTAAGATTTATTGTGTTCTTTACTAGTTGCGGCCCAATCCACCATTTATGTGTTTTAAATTTATGTATGAGATGCAAGTGCTGTAAACTAATTTAATCTAAATGCAAAGCTGAAACAAATCTTAATCTAAAACTGTGATAAGCAAATCTATTCTATCCTCGCGAGGAGCCAAAATAAGAGAATGAGCAATGTGTTGTGGATACACATAAGGGTCACGCAGATAGTTGTTTGAACAAGTTTAAATGTAAATTACAACAGAAAGGGAGATACATTCAAAATAGCTAAAATGAATTAAAATGATTTCACCACTCATAGTACACAACATAATACACAGAAAATGAGAAACATTCACAGCAATGGAGTAATCCACAATGAGTTAGAACAATCTCACAATAAACCAGTGGTAAGAGAGTTGAAATAGTTCCACATCTCTTTACACAAATCCCAAGCAAATGTTGTGCCAGCTTTCAATAGACAAAAACAAAATCCTGTCTCTTTATATTTGGAAAATAGTTCCCATACATAGCGCAGTCTTTTTTCTTTGCCTGTCAAAAGTCCTTATTCTCTCCTTTGTTCACATATTTATAGATTTTACAATGCTTCTCATTTTCCAAAAAACCTAAACCTAAACCTAGGAGAGAACAAAATTTTTATCTTCTAGTGGTCAATAAGACAAAACCCAGAACGCAACTATCTTTTACAAAATTACAACAAAATAGAAATAAAGTTCCCTTTTCTTTATTACAAAAAGACAAATAACAACTATCTTTTGTTTTAGAATAAATCAAGCTATGGATAGCTCAACTGCTAACTGCGATGCTTCTGCTGCTGCGCCTGCTTCCTCAGGGATATAAGCTGGTGATGGATTATCCTCTTGTTGATCATCCTGCAATAGCGAAAAAAAGTAAGTAAATATTTTGACAAAGACTTTAAATGAATATTTGCACACCTCAAGCCTCATTATATTTGAAAGGGACACATTTATGTCGCCTGGGCCACAGGTTGGCCAATTTTAATAGGCATGGGGTTCAAAGTGGAAAGGTGGTTGATTTAACGCGGCTGCCATAAGTTCTAATTAATGTGTAGTTACACACATACCGAAATAGGTGGGCTACGCCATGGCGGGGAAGATAGCATTAACTAATGTGCAATGGACGGGAAGCTTATAATTAAAGACCCCGCGATCATATGCGGGACCTACCGGTAGCATTTTACAATTGGGAGTGGCACGACAGCGGTGATCTTTAAGGCTAACTCATGCACCATAGCAGAGAAAATATCATCAAGACTTGCGCTCGACGGGTCGCAAATGGTCGGCATAATTAAGTGTAGCACTTGTTATCGCGACGAGGAAATTATCACTAGGAACTGTGCCTAAAAGAGGCACCAACGACCAAGTGAACATGATCGTGAATGTAGCGGTGATTGTTTTGGCTATGTCCTGCGCGTGTGGCGGCAGTCTTAGTGTTAAAGTTTGCGCCGAAGGGCTACAACAAGAATTGAACTCTGGGCTGCATCCAAAGATGAGGCGCAGTTATGATGGCGGCCATTATAGGGATATTTTTTTTGTGCGTCGGCGGAGAATTTAGTCACAAAATGTACGCTAATGAAAGATGCGCCAAAACGTTCCAAAGACTTAGAATATTCTTGTGCCGATGTCCTTTATGAAGTTAAACTCTGCGCCAAAGGCAGTCAAAATAATGTTGGGCAATTGCGCCAAAGGAGACCAAAATAAGACTAAGACAAGCACCATGGTTGGGCCAAAGTGAGCTCTTGAAGTGCGCCTAAAGTGGCCAAGGTAGCTTTAGACTTTGTGTGATAAGTGGGTAGCTTAAATCTAAAAGTTGCGCAGGAGAGGATAAAAAAACAATGGTCAAATTATAGTTAAGACTTTCATTGAAAAAGTAAAGTTTGGTTTAAGATTTGTGCCCAAATGTGGAAGAATTATGGTTAAAACTTGCACTAAAGGTGGAAGACTTATGGTTAAAACTTGTGCCGAAGGCTAAAGGTGACTTTGCCTTAGAAAAATTTTCAGAAAACTTCTTTGGGAAACAAGTGTTAAATTTTTTCTGAATTTAGAGCAGGATAAGCTTCAAAAGAAAGAGAAAGAAAAAACAATCCAAGAGTGTAGGAGGAGGGGCCCCAATATTTTTCAAAATTTTGGGGGGATGTTGCAGCAAAAACACTTCTATAACGCTCGAGCATTATAGAAACACATAACGCTAGAGAATTATGTATTTCCATGATGCTTGAGCATTTTTGTTTCATGTCTTGTGTGTTAAATGACATCCCAGGCTCAGGTCCACCCATGCCTAATTCAAAGAAATGCTCACGTGTTTTGGTTTCACTAAACTTTTGCGCATTTCAGAAAACTAAGATTGCATCTAAACTGTCCCTCAACTTCATGTGAGGGCCCATAACAAAAGTAATCCATGTACATTGGGGCTTATGCCCAACACATAATAAAAGTAATCCATGTACAGCGGTAAAGATTTCGGTTAAGGGTAGGGAAAATCCTTAAAATTTCCAAGAGCTTTATAATCCAGGGCGTCCCTTGTGATT
This sequence comes from Larix kaempferi, assembly GCA_027924585.1. Lineage (NCBI taxonomy): Eukaryota > Viridiplantae > Streptophyta > Pinopsida > Pinales > Pinaceae > Larix > Larix kaempferi. The sequence continues at coordinate 10,041,339 of BSBM01000042.1, read as the reverse complement.
AGCTCAAAATATATTTATAACTATTTTCTTATTTAACTTCATTGCTCTTTATTGTAGGTTTCATAAATTAAGGTCTTTCTTAATTCAAGGTCTTATTGAAGATTCCTTAACCCCTTACCTGCAATAAGCTCGAAGTACTGTTAGTCATCATGACATATAATCAAAACTAAAATAAATGGAGATATCATAATCTTCACATTGTTAGTCATGCTTTTATGTTCCAAATCCTATTGGTTCAACATCAACACATAGTAAATCTAGTAATATTGATGTTTCTAGAGTCCTTCGACTTTGCATCAAACCACAATACTAACCCCTACAAGACTTGATTAGAACTCTATGCATACAATATAATAAAATTTATCTTAAATCAAACATGTTACCTCTAGTACCTTATGTACAACCTTTCCTTCACAAGGCTTGGTGAAGTCTGTTGCACTCACATGCACCGACATGCTTCATTTACAATCTCTTGCCTGAAGTTTATTTACATAAAAAATATCTTTAAAGAAAAACATAAAGTATTTTAAGTATATAAATATTCTGTTGTAACTAAATAATCACCTCTTTTCCAACAAACCAAGGTACAACTAGGCTTGTAAGTAACTTTGATAACTTTATACTCTAATATACCAATTCTCTTTACACTTCTAACACTAAAAACTCAAACTGTTTAAACAATTATTTGCTTTGGAGAACAATTTTGAAAGCATAAATATCCTATACTTGAATCTTTTATTTCCATACTTCTTTAGTATTTATGATTACGATGTATCTCATGCAACCACACATGCAGTGTTTAATTATCTCAAACATTTTTAAATACTAACGACTAATGCACCTATAATGAACTTAACTAGTCATGCTAAATTTTTTAATCCTTCTCATGTCATTAATATTCATGAATTTTAAAATATTCCTCATAATCAACTGATGTCATGTGCTCTAAATATATCCTTTCACACCATACTAGTTTTGTAGATGCACTCTATCCTCTATGTTTTTTGACATGGTTTTGTGATACTCCCGTTAAATTCACTCCATCCAGCCCCCATGTTACATTCAGATATACTTTCTTTCTAATAATTAATGTATAAAACTCTTATATATTTTTAAGAGACGACATATTTTTTCCTTGATAAAATATGTAATGCATAGAGAAAAATATAACCTTTCCTAAAACATCTTCATAATATATCTTTAATCCAATATATATCTCAATAACCCTTTGTAATAATTTCTTTCAAGAAAGGTATATTTAATTCAACTAGGGAGTAGAATGTCCCAATCCGCTCTCCTATTCAATTCTCTATATAACACTTACATACTTTAAAACATTAAACTATCATTAAAAATAGAATCTCTACATTTAAATTATTCATTTTTAAAGACGTTATAACCTTTGACTATAGCATATAAAACATCTTTTAGTGATATACTAGTTTAACTGATACTTGCTACATTAGACATGTTTAATAATATAAACAACTACTGATAGAGTAAATATCTACTAGAAAACATCTTTACATTTGAAATACTGAATATAGTATGCAATGTACTTGCACATTTGCGAGTCCATAGGCCGTAATGTTGTAACTCGGATCTGATACCACTTGTAATGTCCCTCAAAACACACCCTGAAAACAATTTTTCTTAAGGGTCTCTGCAATGTCGTATCTTACGTGTGGACATTAATTACTAAAACTTCACTGGATGTTCTTTTCATATTTATTTAAATTAACTTAAGCACTAAGAGTTTTATTTGGCGCTCTTTAGGTTTACATCTAAAGGATTTTCTATTGGCTCACCATACTAGGGATTTGCTTTGAAAAAGTTTCCCCTTTACCAATTAAGGGAAAGGATATTTTTACATCGCTATTTAATCATTCAACATCAAGATTATAATCCTATTTTACCTTACATGTTTTATGTAAATGAAATCCTATCACCTTTTCCTCTGCATATATGACTACACATTTCAAGAATATGGACTTATTTTACCTTATGTGCTTTATGAAAATAGAACCTCACCATATTTTCCAATACCTATACATATATTCATTTCAAGAATATAATATCTTTACTTTACAAGTCTTGTGTGGAAAAAATCCTAATGCATCCCAAAATCTATGTGAATAGAATTTCAAGGACTAAAGATCGTAGATTCCATTCATAACACAAATCTTAGCATGTTAATACGTATGGCTAAATTTAATGTAGTTTAATGTATATTTAAATAGATTAATGCTAAGCCAAACAACACAATGCTCCAATATAATTCCTTACTACTATCACAATTGTGAACTAATTATATCCTCAAATTTAAATATCCTATCTTTACCATTCCCCCCATAATAGCATATATGTAATAAAAATAGTAACTTTAATCTACCAAGCTTTTCACATCCTTTCTTGAATATATGTATCATGACCACTATATATATATATATATATATATATATATATATATATATATATATCATTCAAACTAAATTTAATTCAGTTGCATATATATATATATATATATATATATAATAATCTATTTATTTTAAACATTCGGATATCTAAATACGTATAAAATTGAAAGTCCTTTTCAGGATAAGGTATGAGTTATATTATTGCTTCTCTATTGTTCTATGGCTTGTAACCGTATCTCCTTGATAATATATATGTATTCATTCTTTAAATATTACAACCCAATATTATTCAAATGAACCAAAACATCAATCCTTGGTATTATAACTCAATATAAAAGTAATGATGTAACTACTCTATCAATTCATGGTAAGTAATCTATTTATATTAAGAGCAATAAATAAATATATGTATGTATATATATAACAAAATAACTTTTAATGTTTACTTCCTTAAACAATTCCTTTAACATATTAATACTTACATATACTAACAAATACTTATCTAAAATTCCAACTCTTGTTATTCGCTCAAGATAAGGACCAGTTAACATTCGAATATAAGGCCAAGGTTTAGAAAAAACCAAAGAAGCAAAGGATACATTCCGTATCAAACATGGAGACACGTAGACTAGGTGTTGATTGAGGAGGCGTGTAACATACCCCTTTGTTGAAATATTTTATGTTTGAAGCAAATATTATCTTAACTTTTATTGTCAATTTTTATATTTGGACAAGTGGCAAAGGATGACTGTAATTGCACAATATTATTATTTAATAAAATTAAATGGGAGACACTCACCCAAACAGACTGTTGAAAGAGTGTTTAGTGACCCACTAGGTGGAATGGAATCTAGGGTAGAAGGAAATGGACAAGTCGCGGCATCAGGAACTCAATAACTACCTGTTGTTATGGGACAACTCCATTGAATTGAGGTCAAAGTTATCTGAAAGATGGGACTGGAGCATGAGGTTCATTTATTTTGGAAAATGACCACTAAAGACCTAGGCATCTTTATAAGCCATCAAAACTGAGCAGAGGCTCACACTTTTTCTGACGAGAAAATTTACCTTGTGGTTCTGCTGTATCCACACAAGAGATTCGATGAGGGGAAGCTATGTTTTGAGTTGTATTGTATTTCTATTTCACTTCTGCTGAATGCAGAGTTACTGTTGAGCGCAGAGAGTTATTTTGAGGTGTATTGCAAGTCTCCATTGATTGCTGGAAGTAAAACCTGAGTGCCTTGCTTCTACACAGAGACTTCTACCTAGTGGTTCAGTAAACAGTCTCAAGGGTCCTAAGGAGCAAGTGATATTGGTTGCTTCTTCTGGAGAAGGTTGGGAGGAATAGGCCTCTTTGGGTGTTTGTCCACCCTATCTACATTTACAGGTTCTACTTGTTATTTCATTACCTAAGTAGTTATAAATTATTTTATGTAATTGTTAAGTTAGGATTTATCAGCTAGATATTGATAGTTATCATTATGCAGAAGTAAATGTCTAATTTACTGAACTGATTATGTTTTTTGTAAATTATTGAAGAAATTATATGAAATGATAGAATAGATTTCTTCCCTATATTTTTCCACGTACTGTTCTTGTACCGTACTCTAGTACAGGGGAGGGTGCTTAAAAATAGATAAGAATGATGTTATGCAATAGACAAAATGATTGAATAACTATCATAGATAGAACTCTGCCATATTTCCTGTAATTTTCTAATGTGCTACTTTTGTATTTAAATATCCTATGTTGCTCAGTCTTAGAAACATATAGTAATACTTAATTTTTGCAGACATTATAATATTTTTATATTTATAGCAACAGAAGTTAACCTCTCTTATTCTGCAAAATACCTAGGGTTTAGCCACAGATTAACTATTTACTTACAGCAGATAATTACTAAGCATTATCATATAAATTCTCTTTAATACATTATAGTATCCAAACTTCACTATAGTCTTTCAACAACATTTATGAAATTTAAACAACTGTAAAAAAAACATAACTATTATTACAGAGCTGCTAAGAACTGATATTATCAGCAACACCTTCTCAATTAAAAACAACAGAACTACTCTACAATACTATTACATCTTTAGCTTCTCATTTATTTAAATAGACATTGATACGATACTTCATTTATTTTTTTACAAAACAATTCTAATTTTCAGACGACTGTCCCAAAGTCACAAAAAGCATACATTACTAGCTTAAACATTATATGAACCAAATAGACTTTTCAACTGAAGCCCGAGTTCATGAAAACCTTTCCTTTACAATATGCAAATATTTCTTGGATTCAAAACCCTTATTATCTCTATAGTTAAGTACAACATGTTAACACTAGTAACCGAAAACCTTTAATAACATAGAATTCACTAAACAGGGTTTCAAACTAAGGCACTATGCCTTGTTTGTTTTATAAACTGGAATACTGTACATTGGTAGTTGTAACACATAAAAATTACTAATCTAAGAACCAAGCCATTCGCCTTTCGACCTTTGAAACATTACTCAATATCATAGTCACACATAGAACCAAGGGCTCAAGGCCATTGTTAAATAAATAGTTGACAATAGACAAAATGAAATCAAACATCGAAAGGAAAATATACATACGAGACTAGGTCTCAGATTTAAGAATCATATACTCAAATCTTTCGAAGTTATCCTTTAAAAAAAACAGATTGGGATTTGAAGTTACAAAATGAGGCATTTATCCTATGGCTCTCGACCATTAACAAATTAGAACATTTCATAAGCAAACATTGAATTAAAATAACATAGCATTGCTCTCAGACACAACACACATAAACAGTATTAAGTTACAAGTACTAAACCCTTTCATTAATCAAAATAGCCGAGGGTTAAACCCTTTTTAACAGTAGTTACATTTTCAACATCTGGATACACAGTGAAAAATGGTAGAGTCAACGCCGATGTCGGTCAAGGATCCCATCCTACCTACACTAACCATTCGGCTCACAAACATTACAATGGCGGCCACATGCTCTGCTAGACCACAAAACCGAAAGCTTAGACTAAATCTAAACAACGACCAATAGTTTCCAGGAGAAACCTACAAAAGAAACCACCGAGGCTTACAAATTTTTGAACAGTACCTCCACATAGCTTGAACATAGAAACCTATAGATGAGAAGTACCTGCCATTAACACAGAGGGTGGTCAAAGACATTTTCAAAGCTTAAAACATTACTGACAACTGCAACATTACGAAGTATCGATATGCACATTACCTTTTTAACCGTGGCTCGAAATCAATATCTCCTACAACTGGCATTGATCCAGAGTCAATCAAAACACTAAGACAAATGCTGCAATGCTCCCCATAGTATTGGCTCGGTTCTTAAACCCTGGTAGTAAATGTTTTTCCCTTATAGGTCACGGTATCGATATTGAGGAAGGATTCCTCAAAAACTATTTTTGAAACCCCAAAGAACCTCAGGCTTGTCGGCCTCACTACACTCCACTCTTTGCAAAATGAATTCCAAGTTCACACCTTCGTCAAGGTAATCCAAAAATCATTAGGGTTACACCACTATCAAGAATTACCATGTGAAGATAACCATGGTGGATGCTAACAGGAATTTCACCAACATCACTTTTAATGCACTTTAATGTCCATATCTACCACCAGTACGTCGACGTTCCAGCGAACCATGCAACAGGGATATCATTTGGATTAATCATTGACTCTGCATTATAGTTTGTGTTATAGGTCAAATCTGCACTTCTCCATGCGTGATCACATTAAGCGGTCGATGACACAAAAAGACAACTTGGATTGAAGAGCTAGATTAAAATAGGTGATGTATGGACTAGACTTACCCCTCCGCAGATGACAAAACACTGTTTTTACCTACATATTGACATGAACGCTACCCTACAGGCATAAGAGAAGCGTTCACCTGCTAAAATATGGAGCTCTGCTTCAGTAGACTAGCATTTACCTACTAAAATATGCTACTCTACTTCAGTAGACCAGCGTACACCCTCAAAAAAACCTTGCAAATGCTGGTTGTAAGCATGAAAGTTGCATATTGTGTGCTACTCCACTTAAGAAAACTCGCATACATCTTAAAATGTAATAAAACATATATTAATTTGATGAATTGGGATTAGTTGAAGTTGGTTTTGAAACTTCCCCAACCTCCCAATCAATCTACCTCTCGATCCAAACTGCCTAATTTGTCCCATAAATACAAGGGGGATAGATGAGAGAATAGAGGAGAAACTATGCATTAAGGGTTTTTATGCTGGAGGAATTCCAAAGTTAGTGTGAAGAGAAAGAGCCTAGGATCCGGTTGCACAAGCACTCTGAATGATCATGTATAATTGTACTGATTATTTGCTTTTACAATAAAGGTGGAAATACCCTTCCTGTCCCAATCAAATGTCTGATGGATTGCATATTTGTTTGGTTTAATGCTTGATTGTATTTGATGTCTAAATTATATTTCAACTTCATCATTATTATGTCAGTTAAGATACGCTGAGAAAGGTGTCTTTTGTATTGCAGGTTCGCCGAACGAAAGATCAAGTGGAGGATCGATCGAAGGAGTAAGCGAAATCTAGGATCGAATGTCGTTAATAAGGTATGCCTTCAATAACCTTGATCTCTTTCCTTTTGTAGAAGCCTATGTGATATGATTAATGTATTTACATGTCACCCCAGAATTTGGTAGTGTTCCTCTCCTCGCTATAGGGTAAAAATCCCGAACAACAGACTGGTGACTCCATTAGGACCGATTGTTTTCTACTCTAGGAGACCTAGTTAGCTTTCCATCTAGTACTTTTTGATCTTTTTGAACCTCTAAGAGCCTCTGTAGGTTACTATAGCTTGTTTCCATTGCTTGACTCATCTCAGTTTGAAGTTTTAGAGCTTGTTTCAAACCTTCTCTAGCATGAACGTTGGTATCCCTTGCACACAGTAGCGTACAGCTTTTGAAAAATGTTGCTTTACCTATTGCACAGTAGAGTACACCTCCCAGTGTGTGCAGGTTTATACACTGCATAGTAGAGTTTTTCCCTATAAATCTCTATTAGCTTTTGGGATTTGATTTCCACTTGTTTGGTTTTATTTCTAGCCTCTTGCTTTGTCTTCTTAACTGATCCTTGAGGTATTTATGCCCTTGTTGAGTCTTGCTTGCCTCTCCTAAGTCCCTTAGGTCATCTTTTGCTTGCTTGAGTACTTTTGAGGTGTCGTGTTGTTTATGACTCTTTTTGAAGACCGTGCTTTGTTCCTAGTTGGACATAGCTGCTTTCTTGTACTCTAGATGCTTGTTGAAGGTATACAAACCTTTATTTTGTAAAATTTGTTGTTTGTGGCAACACTAAGCACACTTTGATGGTGCCTTGCCCTTTGATTTAGGGTTTTACCCCAAGATGGAGTCCTTAGAGTGTTTTCAAAATCTTTTTGAGTCTAGACACTTCCTGATTGCTTTGTCAGTTTCAGTCCAAGTAAGTTGAAGTTTTTCAGTTTGCTTCCATTCGAGTCTTTGTGATTGTAAGGCCATCTTTGGTTCACTTGCCTACCTTTTTTCTTGGCTTAGCGCTTTCTTAGGGTTCTTGGTGCTTCGGAGCAACCTTTGAGATTTGTCTTTCCATTTTGAGCATCTCTTATCCTTGTTTTCTTTTCACTTTGTTTTCCAAGCCCAAAGTTTTTTCCTTTAAAAAAAATTGTAGGACAAGTCTTTGTCAAGTCTTTGAATTGATTGTTGTGAGCCTTAGAGTTGCTTTTCCTTACTTACATTACTCTTTTAGTTCTTACTTGCTTCCATTCTCGAGTTCTTTTTCTTTTACATATATCAGAAAAAGCAAAAATGAGTTTGGTAGTTTAAAGTAGTAAGACTTATGATCATTTTGAAGTAGTGTAGTTTACTTTGTTTTGAATTTGAAAAGAAAAGAAAAGAAAAAAAACTTGTTTTTGGTTTGCTTAATTTTCGTTTTGGAAACAACATAAATGAAAAAAAAAAGAGTCTTTTGTTTCTTTGAAAGTTATTTCTTTTGCACTTTACTTTCTCAAACCATTCCACACAATGCACTACCCTGTTGAGTAAAAAATAGCCTTAAAAAGAAATTTTAATAAAATTAATTAGAAGCATTTTTCTTTTTAGGTATACACGACATCAACTAGCTTAGGCTAGAGTTTTGAGCTTAAATCACCTTAAATTGCTTGGAAAAGATGGTGGTGGTGCTGAATATATGATAGAATTTCTCCCATAATTTCAGTGTGTAAGAACAATCAATGAAGAGATGTGTAGTAGATTCAGAACTGCACTTCACAGATACATTGGCTAGGGCCAATCCAACCCATAAGTGAAATATTATCCCAAGTCTTCAACTGATCCTATAGCACAAACCGAATGAAACATTTAAGCTTTTGTCGCATATACCAATGCCAAATTTTCTTGTACCACCAATGATTGGGAAAAATACACCTTCGTTTATTAATACAATTGTAAGTAGTGCTAGCAATTACTCTACCTATAGATTCATTTCCACCCAAAACCACCACATCCTCCTTAGTTCCTAACTATACACCTGCAGCATTGAGACAATGAATATATGTATCCCATTCATGAGCCACATTGAGTGGTAACTGTAAATCCTCAGCATTATACCAATAATCACTTTGATCATTTTTTACAATTGAATTTATAGTGACCAGACCTACCTCCTTCAAAACATATAATAAATCAAAAGAAAATATTTATATGTTTTTTTTAAACCAAGGATAGGATAAACACCTATAGAAACTTCATTGCCATTGCCAATTTTCCAATAGAGTTCAAAAGCAAGCCAACAATATACTTTCAAATATCCATTCCATATTGGGGAGACCCCACGGACCTTCTTCCCGGGCTTCCTTAACCAGTGAGAGATCTTAGATTTAATATATTTATGGTGTATAACCTTTAACCAGAGAGAACTGCCAAAAATAGCTCTCCACAAACTTTTCAACCGCAATGCTTCACTAAACACTGTCAAATCTTTTATCCCCCATCCTCCCGAAATAAATGGTAATGAAATGCTTTCCCAACCGATCATAGATAAACTAACTTCTTTCATCCAACCAGTCCATAGAATATTAAAAAGAAGTCTTCTAAAAGAGTTGATCATAGAACATAGCACTGGGAGTAATGAGAACCAGTAAACCGGGGTCCCATTAGCACAGACTTAGCCAATGTAAGTTTCCCCCAAATAGACAAAAAATGATATGTCGAGTGAGAGATTCTAGATTCAAATCTTTTAAGCAGCCAATCCCAATCTTTCATCAAATAACCATTAGGCTTAAGATGAAATCCAAGATAGGTGAATCCCTCGAAAATCTTACAACACTTATATGGCAGCATAGATTGAATATCTACCATTCTACTTGCTTCAATAAGATTCTCAAATAGGCAAGATTTCTTCAAACTTATCCGCATACCTGAAGCCTTACATAAGAGGTTAATAATGTCATGATACAACCTCCATTCCTCCCCCGAATCACTACCAGCAAGTAATACATCATCTACAAAAAGGACATGAGTCAAATACAAGTCCTTGAAAATTTTTATACCTTTAATCTTACCTTCCAATTTTGCTTGTGTGATCAACCTACTGAATCCTTCAATCACCCAAAGAAATAGTAAAGGAGACATAGAACGACCCTATCGAATGCCCCTGGAACAACTAAAGAAAGATGTTGTAGCACCATTAACAAGAATAACAATACTCATAGTATTCACACATGCCATGATCCATTTTATAGCTAATGGTGGAACTCCGATTTGTATAAAGAATAACCTTAAAAAATACCACTTGAGTTTGTCATATGCCTTCTCTAAATCCATTTTGAGCAAAATTGCTCTTTGCTTCTTACATTTAATAAAATGTAGTAACTCTTGTGTTATACCAACGGCATCATGGATTTGTCGATCTTGTAAAAAACTAGATTGTTCTGAAGAGATAAACTTAGAGAAAACAGGCTTGAACCAACCAACAATGATCTTAGAAACAATTTTATATGCAAAGTTGCAAAGAGCAATAGGTCTGAAGTCTCCAAATGTCTTAGGTTCATTAATATTTGAAATGAGAGTGATAAAAGTAGAATTTAAGGCACCATAGATATATCCATGTATTCTTGTATACTCCACCATCCTCAAAATATCCTCACCCATAATATCAAAGAAATGCAGAAATAACTCAACTATCCATCCATCAGGGCCTAGAATTTTCTCTTCGGAAAAAAGTTTAAGAGTCCTTTCCACCTCTTCCAAAGTGACCTCCAAACATAAATCCTCAGCATCCTCAATCTCAAATAACTTTGGATATAACCTTTCTACTTGTAATTGTGAAGATAAATCATAGCATCTATCATCAGTATAGATATTACTAAATGCTTTTTAGCTAAAACCTGCAGATCCTATAATCCAGCCACTTCCTGACTCGCCTCATCTGACAATTTTGAAATGGTATTATTATTTCTTCTTGCCGAGGAAAAAGTATGAAAAAACCTTCTATTTTTATCACCATAATTCACCCACAAAGACCTGCTTTTCAGGCACCATTCCTTCTCTTCTTTTAAAAATATGCTCTCTTTCTGAGTTTCCAAATTCTTAAGAAGCTCAAGTCCAATGCTATCTAAAGGCATATCCAAATAGAGAGACTATAGTTCCTACAACTATGTCTCCACCTCCAACAGCTTCTACCTGTCCAAACGTTTCCTTTTATGTATCTAATGTGTAACCTTTCTATTCAACACCTTCAACTTCACACAAAATAGGTCCACAGGATTTAGATCAAAATCACTATTTGTATTTAACCAAACATCTTTGACAAATAGTACAAATTCTTCATTTGACAAACAAGAGCAGTCAAATTTGAAAGGATAATTATACTATGCAACACAATCCTCCAACTGCAAGAAGACAGACCAATTGTCCGAAATCTTGGTGTCACCCACCCAGGATCTGTACCGGTTACATGACTCCAGAAAAGTGGCTTTAACAAGAAATTTATCAAGTCTTTTATGGATACCTTCATGACCTCCTATGCCATTGGTCCATGTCGAAGTGAAGGTCCCTATACATACATCAATCAGATCGTTATTGATAAGAAACTCATAGAAGAAATTTTCCAAAACATCCAACTTAGCATTGGATCCCCAAATTTCCTATGCCATCCTAGTGAAATTAAGATCCCCAACAACTATAATATTCTCCATCATCAAGATCCTAGATGACTGCAACCCGAGCCAAAAAAAATCTCTATCTTTATAAGGGGCATAACAATTAAGAATAGTGAGCTGGAAATCGTTTAATCTACAAGATCCCTCCATTAAAATACCCCAAGAGGTCTTATAAACTAAAAAGGAAAAAATCCTAGGATCCCAGGCCACCAACAGACCCCCTAACATCCCATTCAAACCAACAACTGAAATTTCCCATCCAAGGAGAATCTCCACAATTTTAGAAATAGCAGTAACATCTTCACACATTGTTTCCTGTTGTAAAACTATACCTGGGTGAGTAGTATTAATCAGGTTTGAGAGAGCCCTAACTCGCACAACCCTCCCCAACCCCCGAATATTGAGAGAGAAAATAGACATTAAGGAACACAGTCACTAGGGTTAATAGCTCTAAGGCCCCCAACAAGATCAACAATATCAACATTCTCTTCTACCAAAACAGTCCCTTTAGTCTCTGACAAATACCCAGTATCCCACCATAAACTTCAGAATAACTGTCGACTCAATAACCTCCTTTCCTAACAGTATCCTCTCTGAAACAGGCATAATACCATGTTCCAAGTCACCACCTAAGACCTTCCCCTTTCGGCCAGTCTTCCTAGATTTTCGAATAGTAACATTCTGAAATCTTGTTGAATTAACATAATGAACTAGAGGATTAGTAGAAGGATTGGTTGAATATATCTGAAGAGGGGTAATAACATCACTAGCAGTCTCATAGCCTACTTCTCCCAGTAATGTTGAATCTTCCAAGGTATAAGGACCACGCTCTGAAAGAACAGGAGTTATCTTATCCTCCCCCTAATTAACCCCAGCCAGAACAATATCTCTGCTACTCATATCAGCAAGATTATCTGGAACCAAATAAATAAACCCCGGCCCTACCTCAAAAGGATTATCAGAAACCTCAATAATTTCCATCGACAAAGTATCATCCCCAAATAGACCCCGATAGGCCTTAGACTTATCAGAAGAGGATACACACCTATTCAAAGAAGATGAACCCCCAACATTCCCCAATTTCAAAACAATATCCCCTGAAGAAAGCGTCTTATCTAAAATAGCCTCAACATCTCGAATAACATCTAATTCATCTTCAGGTATAGCAGGGATAGCAGAACCAAATCGAGGAGATAACTTACCAGTCTGTAAAGGTTGTACATTATAAGCCACGACTTGATCTGTCAAATTTCTATCAAGAGACTCCGTCGGGAGAGGAGACGGCCACAATGGTGTCCCGACTTGAAGCTCCGGACAATGTGAACGAACATGTCCCGTAAGTTGGAACAAATGACAATGAAAAGGAGCCCTAAAATAATCAAGCCGTTGTCTCCAGACCCTAGAACTCCACACCAGTTCAACCTCCATAGGTAACCCCCGATTCATTTCAAACTCCACCATGACTTTAGCAGACCGACGGTCCAAACCATACAGGGAGCAATTATCAAGCCTAACAAACCGCTTGACAGAATTTTCAATCCCTATTAAAATATTTTCTGCCCATAATTCAATCGGTAGTCCCAGAATAAGTAACCACGGATGGAGAAAGTTTTGTTTCTCCCTTAGAGGATCGAAAGCAATATGCCATTTCTTTAGATAGAAAGAACCCTCCTTAACACACTAGAACCGCTTCAAGATAATCCCCACATGTTCCTATTTAGAGAAAATAAACATAATCCATCCATTCAAGAGTTGCATGACTCTGGGCATATCCCCAACTGTGGGCATCCAATGTTTTCTAACCCACTCGACCAACTCCGTCTGATCTCTCGCTGTAAACTCCAGACGTCCAACAATGGCCCTAGAGCTCAACATTTCGATACGAGCTAAATTTGTTTCCTGCGGGATATGAAATCTATCCAGACCTTCCTTGACCTTCAGAGCTTTTACCTGTCATCGTTTGCATGCTTTAATACCTCTGAACCTATTAGGCCAAACAGACTTTTGCTTGGAGATAAGCTCCCCATCAAGGATATCTCCAAAAACCGCCGCATGAGACCCACACCTCTCCACACTAGGGTTTGAAAAAGAACCACCGAAACCAATGGATGAAGACTGAAAACTAAGGGTCTCAACCTGATATCCCATCAAGGACGTAGATGGACAGTAAAATCGGCAGCTGTCCCCCCAATCAAATAGGAAGAAATGTGTCAAGGCTATAGGAATTTTTGAGATAGCCCAAACTCAGGAAACTATCGATTTAGAACCCTGCATAAAGAAAACCCCAGCACAATTAGAGCCCACTCCACTTCAAAGGACAATAAAAATAATGATGATGACACAAATTCTACAAAAAACCGTAACCACGCAAAGACTGAAAATAGCAAGTTAATGTGGCCAATACAAAACAATAAACGTTCACTAGATTCCCACTTATTTTTATACTTGGTTGGTACTGAGTTGGCTCGAAAGAGCCAACGTGACTCCAAGTTGTTTGTTTCTTAATAAAACACCACTGCAACGAGCATTTTCAGTCCTAAACTGCAGAAAATCCTGAAAAAAACCTCAGAAACCCTAAGCCGGGCCATCCTCCAATTCAAAGCATTTACTATTCCTTTTCCTCCTCGTAATCCAAAGGCTTGGAAATTTACCTTGTAACTATTTGTTGTCTATACTTCGTAGCATAATAGCATAATACCAAAAAATATTAGTAAGGAAAAAATCTAGTAGGAAAAAAACATTACTTATAAATTATATATATATATATTTAAAATTTAGAAATTTTGACAATATAAATAATACCACGAAACATTCATTTTTAATATTTATTAAAAGCAACTTGAAATATAAATCTTAAAAAAAAACTAATAATGCATTTATAAATTTAATTATCAAAATATTAAATAATTAAAATAAAAATAAATAAATAAATAAAAATCAAACAAATTTATAATAAGATACTCAATAAAATATGACCTTAATTAAAATTTAAAATCTAATATTATAATTAGTTACTAAATTTTATATTTATATTATAAAATTAATCTAATAGAAAAACTAATCTAAGATTTATAACAAAATTCTAAAACAAAATATATATGATAAAGTTTAAAGCTTTAAACTTTTTAAATGTAAAACTAACATTAATACTAACTTAACAGTAACTTTGACTATGAAGTCATGCAATGAGATCAAATTGCAAGGTGTATTTGTTTTTTAAAATTTAAACTCAAGAAATTTGATCTCTCTTGATTGATAGATCCGGGTTTAAGTTTTAAATTTTTATTTTATAAACGAACATCTATTTTTTAATTACTTTTCATAATATTTTATTTTATGAGCGGACATGGATTTTTTTTAAATGCTTTTTACATTTTATTAGATGGTTATATGATTTTTTTTTAAATATATTTTACGTTTGCTAGCTACATCACACATGTTAGAAGATCTCTCCCATACTAGGATGTAGAGCACCTCGTTTCACTTGATGCAGCAATAAAATTTAATTAACTCTATATGCCAAAAATGTAGAGCTAGTCAAATTTACCATTTTGGTATTATGCCCGAATAAGTCTCTACAAGTCTCTACGGCCTAATTATGCTAGCTACAAGTTTTTTTGTATGTTTGGTTTTATAATGGGTTTTTAAAAAAAAATTGGAACTATATCTATAAAATCAATTTGGACAATACACAATACATATACATACTTGCTACTCTACTAAAATATAAACACCTATCAACATAATAAAGATAATACTCCACACAATTTGTTTTTTTTTTTAACTTTTTGTTATACTCTCTAAATATTTTTTTTCCACTGAGATAAAATTTAAGATATGCCTGACAACTTACCTGGTACTCTACTAAAATATAAACACCCATAAAAATAATAAAGATAATACTCAAAAAAAATTATTACGGAAAAACTTCGGAAAACTTTTTGTTACACTCCCTAAGAATACAGAGATGGGATTTAAGGTATGCGTGAAAGCTTTCGTATTTACATCAACAACCAACAAAACAAAACTCCTTGTAATGTCGGCACCGGAATTCGGACGAAGGGAGCAAGCGACCTCTTCTTCGGTTGGCCATTTGAAAAGCCTCTTCGCCTCTTATCGTCGTTCACTTTAACAAAGTGAATACCGCCAACCCGTTAGCGAACAAAGCCGTGAATGCAGCAAGGAAGGCACATGCACTGTGTACTACTAAAAGGAACGAACGGCTGTGAAGCGAAGGCGAGGGGTGCCATGTGAACATATCATTCATGGTACTTACGGAATGTCAGGCAGCTCTAATAGCCTGGCCGCCCCATATCATGTGCACGTGATCACAGTACGGCACAGCTCATTCTCCGCATACGCATCAAATTTGTATCCACGCAACCCTGCCCATTTCTTTCTCCATACTGACCAGATCATACCTGGATGTCTGTTAGCAGCACCGTGATAGATATTAATGCAGATTGCTCATTACCATCTTTGTTGGATGTCTGCTAGCAGCACCGTGATAGATATTAATGCAGATTGCTCATTACCATCTTTGTTTGTCATGACCCATGAGATCTGATGACTGCCAATATCATAATAACGATAACTGGATAATAGTGAAAGGCGCATGTGCATTTGGAGCCTCTCACGCCCTCGCCAGCAATCTAAATAGTAGAAGAAATATATTCGAACAAGCGTATTGATTGTAACAGATGTTCATGAATTCATAATAAAATGCTGCTGCGTAAAAGATAAAGGGAAAAGCAATGTATTTTTACATACAATTTATTTATACATTTGATTGGTTAGACATCGATAGATGACAAGTTTAGTGTTATGATAAAGTTATCTATTACTTGTTCTCCATGCTTAATTATAATTACTAGTTGTATATACCTGAGCTACCTATTAGGTTCCATAGTTACTTGTTATACATGCATGAGCTAGGACTTATCCATGCATCAACTTCAAATTATTTTTATTAAACTAATTAACATCATAAAACAAATACTATTTAATAAAGATATCTCATTTTTTTACCAACACTTGATTGAAGCTTACTTAAATTTTAATCAAGATGCATTTAAGCATAACAAGATATGATGACCATCAAATTAATCTGGACTGTACACTTGTTACACTTCACTTAATCTTGTTGATCTGTTCAGAAAATTCCAAAATCTTAATAATATGTAAACACAAATATTAAACTAGTTAATATAAACAATAAAACAAATAATATTTAATAAACATATCTCTTTTTTTAACCAACATTTAATTGAAGCTTATTTAAATCTTAATCAAGATATATTTAAACATTAAAAGATCAACAACCATAAAATTAATCCATATTATACACTTACTACACTCCATTTAACTGTAATTAACACCTATAGATATACAAATCTTTATCATCATTATTGAAAATATATTGTCTTTAACAATTAACATCATTAAAGGTGGAGTAGAGCTATGGGTTGAGCCTAATGAACATATTTCGCATCAAAGGTTGAGAAGCGCTGGGTTTGCCTAACCATCAACCAATGGCGTTTCTTTCTGCAGCTTGATAGAGGTAAGGAGTTTCATAGGAGCAGCTCAACATAGAAAAGTTTTAAACAAGCATTGTATACCATGATGGTCAAAAGGAAACATTTTCATTCAAACAAGCAACATCAGTGATCATGATCAAATCAGTACATCAATATCCAATCAAACAAAATATTTTTCAGAATATGATTACGACTCCAGACTCGATAAATATAATAGAAGCAAATCGTAATTCAAACTAGCAGAACTTGGTAAGAGGTGTAAAACTGTAAATCATTTGAAGCATGGATTCATTACATTTGTTGCTATAAATTGGAAATGCAGATTTTTTTTAAGATAATAAAAACCATCACAGTAACTTAATTCCACTTAAATTATGGTTGGTTAACAAGTTGTTATCTGTTAACTTAGGGTTAATTTCTTTAGTTAAATAGGTTATCAGTCATGTCACTACTTTATACATGTATGACCTACCAATTATCCATGCATGAGTTAGGAATTATCCATGCATCAACTACTATATATGTATATAATTGTTTGTTTTGAATTTTGAACTACACTTATAGATTCAATCCGAAAGTATACTTGTCACATCCTCCTTCAATCTAGGAAAGGCATAGATGGTAATCCACCCCAAATTGACTCATTCTTGTTCAATGACTGTTAAGATATATACACCTATCAATGTAACTAGCAATTGTCCAAAAAGGAAGGAAAAAAATGGGAAGTAAGGTGAAAGTGATGAAATAACAAAGAAAACAATTTAAAAATGTTATAAAGAGCTTCCTCCTCACCATTGAAATCTTATGAAGAGAATAGTACAAGAAAAGAAAATTTTGGGTGGATCACTTAATTTATGAGAAGATCTCAAGGCAAATGTTTCATTATAAATAAGTGATGAACAACATTGCAGAAGTCAAGAAATGATCAAATGGGGATGCAAACAAATGGAATAGCAGCAATTGTGCTTTGAGGGAAAACAGAGTAGTGCACTTGAGTATATTCATTTATTGTTATGCAGTCTTGCACTCAACTTCTCTCAAATGTGATTTTTGTTGTTACACATATTGAGAAGGTACCAAAAACCAAATTTATTTTAAATGCAAGCTTAATTACCTTCAATATTAGCTCATGCCAAGAAAGAATTCTAAAATCTAGTGATTGATTGTACCATTGATTAAAGATTCTAATAAAATTTATTGGTAAGCACCATTTACTATAGATTTTGAACTTTATTGAGAGATGAGCCACATAGATTTTAATTTTTTGATAATTTTGTGTTTTGTCCATCCCATAGTTAATCAAATTGTGTCATAAACAAATATTTCATTATCTATGCATTCAGATTTATGCAATATTTAAATGTTATACCAACGGAGTCATTTGAATATGCCAAGTGTAATTCAATTACAACTATAACATTTATACCAAACTTTGTGAGGACAAAGGGGAAAAAATATCTCTATTCAACTTTCATTGCAATAATTATCCCAAAAAATTACAAATTGGATTATCTACAAGAATTGTTTTATTGTAATTATAAAGTATATTCTATGGAGAAGGCATCTGTCTTAGTCAATAAAACAGTTATATATAATCCCCATGGGTTAGCTCAAGTGGTTGAGCTATGCATTGATATATAAGGGTCTCACTTGATGTCTCCACAAGGCTATAAGCAACAAAATTTGCATCCATAATTTTTTGGTTGGAACAAAATTCTAAACACTCTAAGATAAATGCAAACCAACATTTCCAAATAAAATAAATAATTTGAGAAAGTCAAATAGAGTAAGGTATTTTTGGGCTATGAGGCCCTTCTCCAAATCTTAATTGGCTAGATTGTAAAATACATTTGTATAAATATACATGGAATTTCAATTTCAATTTTCATTCAAGTATAGTCACATTTTAAATATATATTTTGATAAACACTTACAATAAATCAAATCTTTGTGTATTAGTTAGTCTTTCCTTGATTTTTTTTACAAGAGAGACAAATATTTAAAACATAATCCTAAGAATATCTATTTTACTTTATAATCAATGAGTAAACTCAATTTTTTCCAATTTGTAGGATTTAAATTCGAATAGTTGGGAAGTGGATGATTGTGGTCGAAAATATATTGATTATGTATTGTTAAGAATAGAATAATAAGTTAGATATTAGTTTTGTGATAATTGCAAATTAATGAATAACTCAATAAATTGCAAGTATTTTACTTCATAACTAATTAATTAATACAATTTTTTTCCTATTTTGTCTCTCACGTGCATTCTCTTATGACAATTCACCATTTGGATGATGTATTTTTTTTTTTTAAATTGAATGAGATTATTTCAATGTAGTAATTTTTTTTTCCACTCATAAATGTTTTGCACCTCAACATAGTTGATCCTTATCCATGGATCTATGTGCATGTATACTATGCATGTGTGTGAGAGAGAAAGATTTTTATTATTAGAGGATTTTCTATTTTAACTTCATGCCAATTTTGAACATATTTTTTTTTCTTTATTTAGACATACAACTTTTCTAGAATTTTTCTTCAAAATTACAATAATAATCTTCAAAATCATACAATTTTTCAATTATTAATTTTTCAAAATTATAACATTTATTTAAATTTCTTATTAATATTTTATCTTTCAAAATTATGAGAGGTATTCTTCATATTCTAATCTTTAAAAAAAAATAAAAATAAAAATATCATGATTATAATTTTTAACTTGCCAATATAATATTAATTTATTTTCAAAATTATCACACTCCATAAAAATTCCAATTATAATAATCATTATTTATATTCACAATTCTATTATAGATTTATCTTAACTCTAAATCTACCAATTCTCTAAATAAATAATCAAAATCTTAATACATAATTGTTTATACTTTATTTTATTTTTAATTTAAAATATAAACCTAATTATTCTTTAAGATATATAACTATTACTATACTAATTACTTTTGCAAGTATCAATCTTAAACATTCACTTATAAAGTTCAAAGATTTTTTAAGCTCCAAAACTTTTACTTTTAATGTTTCGAACTTTGAAGCTCTCTTATGGCAATGTTCAACATTAATTTTCTTTCACAAGCTTTTGTGTGTAGTGACTTCCTTTTCTTCTCCATTGTTATTTTGTTAGAGGTGCACTCACATGATGTATTTACCAAAGCATTTTTTTTCAACATTTTCAATAAAAAGGCAAAACATATAAAACATTATTTGAAATAAATAAATTATGATATATTTTCATGTTTTGGAAAAAAAATATATATATATTTATATATATTTATTTTATAGAATTATATTCAAATTTATTTTTATATTTTAATTTTCCTTGGATATTTTTTAAAATTCAATAAAATTTAAATATAAAATAAAATATAATGTTAATTATAGTATTTAAAAAAACATAAATTTAATAAAAGCAAAAAAATAATTTAACTTTGACTTTTTACCTATTTCACTATTATATATGGAGAGATGTATATTATTTTAAAGAAGCAACAATCTCACTGAGCTTTATTTCACCTATGGTTAGGTTTTTCTATTAGTTGCTCTCTTTAAAACATGATCATAAGTTACAATTATGTATCTTTTTAAGTATGAATAATTGGGAGGGAAAGGATGTTTGTATATGGTTTTGTTATATGGTATCTGGAATGTACAATGATTGATTAGTTATGACCATTGGATATTTAGGGAAGTATCCTATGATTCATATTTATATTTTGTAGTTTTGTATTTTGATATTTTTTATCTTTGGATGTTTAGGGGAGTATCCTATAATTGATATTTTGTATTTTGTTGTTTTGTATTTTGATCATGTAATTTTGATTCAGATTGTCAATAATTAGTGACTATGTTTGTGAAAAAAAATGTTGCAACAAATATTTAATATGACCACAACACAACCGACACTCTCAACAACAACTTGTGGTTTAATTTATTAATGATGGAATTTATGTATACCCTACACTACTCATAATATCCGGTGAGCTGTGTTTTAAACAACGAAAGCTCCTAAGGATGATCCATGCAAGGATCGAAATGCGTTGAGCACTTGGCCTCTGAAAACGCAGGGATATAACCTCATTAAGTTATAAACAAATTAATGGACATGGTATTTAAGGTGCTTCTATTTACAATTATAAACAAATTAATGCACACGGTATTTAAGCTCCTTCGATTTGGTATTATAACAAAATAACCTTTTTTTTTTTGCCTACCAAAACTTCTTCTTCATAAATTCTTTTGAATTACATTAATTAATCTCACTTCATGGAAAAACAAATCTGACAACATCGTAACTATTTCCGTCATAATTGCCGAAGAAAACGTTTGCATTAGTACCCAATTGTAGTAATGATTGATCTTTGATCATGAACCTAAACCCTTCTCAATCAGTGATTGGTGTATTGTTTTCTAAAACTCTTTGTGCAACATCAGACTTTCACCATGCCAAAGTATGGCCTTCAAGCTTCAACCGTACAAATGCAATGCTTCGTTTTCAAGTGACTTCATGTATGTTGTAGTACACCTCCATCTATTGTAGCCACTGGTTTAGTTTGATGGCACCAAATTATCCTACATATGGATAAATGTCCACCCTCACCTCTACATTGAAAGGTCTCTGCATTATGGTGTGACTTCATTCTCTCATCTCTACCTCTTCCTTGAACAATGAATTTGCTTCCCTCTTTATTTTATTTGGATCTTTTGAGTTAACCTTTTTCTCTAAAGGTGCCTCCATACATTTTGAATTACCATCTCTATCAATACAATGATGATTTGCTCCAACCAACTAAACCCAACTTCTAGATATTATTCATTATGTTCTTTATGGGGTTCCCCTTGATCATTGGTCCTCTACATTTTTGTAGGCATGGTAGCAATGTTTGTCAACTTATGCTTTGATACCATATGATTCATAAACAATGGGTTTATAAAATCCTACCCATTTCACCAACACAATCTTTTGATAAATTTCCAATGCCTTGCAAGTTTTGCCAATGTTTTCAAGACTAAAATGCAAACTCTAATATGAAACTCCGCCAATAAATTCTACTCGAATTAAGATAATCTATAATATTAAGAAAATAAAGTCGACTTAATAGACACTATTATATCATGATTTTCCACACTCTATGTAGCATGCCTTGATGGCCAACCATGTCCCTCTACAAACTCACATTATCCCTCGTGTTCAGTAAACTCCTAAAAATCACATTTTTGTTCATGTACGTCAAGGACTAGCACTACATCATGCGTGTATGCATGCTTCTACATTACAACATGCATACATCGGGTTTCATGCTCAAAATTAAATATATTTTGGGTTTTCCTTCCCAAGTAACAACCATTTTGATCCTTGGCCTTCCATATGCTGGAAAATACTTCTATTCGACCCTCCAACACCTTTGAGAATTATATATTGAGCTATTGTGGAGAATTTGATTAGGGAGGAGAAATGAGAGAGCAAGGAAACTCTAGAGGAATTTTTCCCAATTGCCATTGTCTTGAGTCTGCATCCCTTTGTCCTTCATAGTTTGAACTCTTTTATGTTCATATCCCATGCTCTTCCCTAACTTGTGAAGGAGGAACTGAATTACTCCTTGAACTTGTGAGCTTTCCATTGCATGGAGGATTGAAGTGGTGGAGACCTAGGTGGAGCACCTTAGTTTCTGAGTTTCGATGAGTTTCCTACAGAAGGTTGTCACTATGTACTTATGTTCATTACACTAATAGAAATACTATTTTCTCATCTAATACATGCTACAAATTTTTATGTTATTCTCATTGGATATATTTGTTTAATATGTTAATGGATTATGCTAGTTTATATGCTAACAATTTACATATATTATATATGCTCGTATATCTTTGTTGTTGATGACAAGTTGTAGGTAAGGAGTATTCAATTACAAGTTCAATAGTGGTCTTCTTTGAACAGTCCGGTTAACGATTCTGGCTACCGTGTAAGTTTTAAGATTTGTTGTGTTCTTTACCGGTTGCGGTCGGATCCACCATTTATGTGTTTTAAATTTATGTATGGGATGCAAGTGCTGTAAAATAATTTAATCTAAATGTAAAGCTGAAACAAATCTTAATCTAAAACTGTGATAAGCAAATCTATTCTATCCTCACGCGGAGCCAAAATAAGAGAATGAGCAGCGTGCTATAGATACACATAAGGGTCATGCAGATAGTTGTTTGAACCAGTTTAAATGTAATTTACAGCTAAAAAGGAGATACATTCAATATAGCTCAAATGAATTAAAACGATTTCACCACTCATACTATACAGCATAATACACAGAAAATGAGAAACGTTCACAGCAATGGAGTAATTCACAATGAGTTAGAACAATCTCACAATAATCCAGTGGTAAGAGAGTCGAAATAGTTCCACATATCTTTACACAGATCCAAGGCAAATGATGTGCCGACTTTCAATAGACAAAAACAAACTCCTGTCTCTTTATATCTGGAAAATAGTTCCCATACATAGCGTAGTCTTTTTTCTTTGCCTATCAAAAGTCCTTATTCTCTCCTCCATTCACCTATTTATAGATTTTACAATGCTTCTCATTTTCCCAAAAACCTAAACATAAACCTAGGAGTGAACAAAAATTTTGTCTTCTAGTGGTCAGTAAGACAAAACCCAGAACACAACTGTCTTTTACAAAATTAGAACAAAACAAAAATAAAGTTCCATTTTCTTTATTACAAAAAGACAAATAATAGTTGTCTTTTGTTTTAGAATAAATCAAGCTATGGATAGCTCAACTGCTAACTGCGATGCTTCTGTTGTTGCACCTGCTTCCTCAGGGATATAATATAGTGATGGATTATCCTCTTGCTGATCATCCTGCAATAGCGAAAAAATGTAAGTAAAGATTTTGACAAAGACTTTAAATGAATATTTGCACACCTCAAGCCTCATTATATTAAAAAGGGACACATTTATGTCACCTAGGCCAGAGGTTGGCCAATTTTAATAGGCACGGTCTCAAAGTGGAAAGGTGATTGATTTAATGCCGCTGCCATAAATTCTAATTGATGTGTAGTTACATGCATACCGAAACAGGCGGGCTACGCCATGGCGGGGAAGATAGCGTTAACTAATGCACAATGGACAAGAAGCTTATAATTAAAAACCTTGCAATCATAAGTGGGACTTGCCGGAAGCATTTTAAAATTGGGAGTGGCGCAATAGCAGCGATATTTAAGTCTAACTCATGCGCCATAGCAGAGAAAATATCATCAAGACTTGCACTGGATGGGTCGCAAACGATCAGCATAATTAAGCGTAGCGCTTGTGATCGCGACGGGGAAATTATCACTAGGACCTATGCCCAAAAGATGTGCCAACAACTCAGTGAATAGGATCATGAATGTAGCGGCGATTGTTTTGGCTATGTCCTGTGTGTGTGGCGGCAGTCTTAGTGTTAAAATTTGTGCCGAAGAGCCACAACAAGAATTGAACTTGAGGCTGCATTCAAGGATGAGGCGCGGTTACAATGGAAACCATTATAGGGATAGGTTTTTTGCCCGTCGGCGCATAATTTAGTCACAAAATGTGGGCTAACGAAAGATGCGCCAAAGAGTTCCAAAGACTTAGAAGATTTTTGTGCCGATGTCCTTTATGAAGTTAAACTCTGCGCCAAAGGTGTCCAAAATAATGCTGGGCAATTGTGCCAAATGCGGCCGAAATAAGACTAAGAAGGTGCCATGGTTGGGTCGAAGTGAGCTCTTGAAGTGCACCTAAAGTGGCCAAAGTAGCTTTAGACTTTGCGCGATAAACGGGCAGCTTAAATCTAAAAGTTGCGCGAGCGAGGATCAAAAAACAATGGTCAAACTACAGTTAAAACTTTTGTCGAAAAAGTAAAGTTTGGTTTAAGATTTGCGCCCAAAGGCGGAAGACTTATGGTTAAAACTTGCACTAAAGTTGGAATACTTATGGTTAAAACTTGCACTGAAGAATAAAGGTGACTTTGCCTTAGAAAATTTTTCAGAAAACTTTTTTGGGAAACAAGTGTTAGAGTTTTGCCGAATTTAGAGCAGGATAAGCTTCAAAAGAAAGAGAAAGAAAAAACAATACTAAAGTGTAGGAGGAGGGGCCCCAATATTTTTCAAAAGTTTGGGGGGATGTTGCAGCAACAACAATTGGAGAATCGTTGGAGAACACAGATGTCTGAAAAACTCTCTCTCGTCCATAGGAAATTTTAAAAGCTACTCACCTTATGTGCAACAGTCAGCTTGAACATTCGAATTTCCGCAAAGGAAGTGATCACTTTAGCCGTTGGTCATTAGGAAAGGGGAGCTTCGATAAACACATCCTTAAAATTCTCCAAGGGCCAAAATATGGGGTTCATTTTTCGAAGATCCATCTTTCAGATGACCACTGTCATCGAACTCCACAGAATTGTAACAACATCTCATAGACAATATTCTCTTGTTCCTCATTCCCATGCTGCTTGCATATTTTTGGATGTTCTTTAATTAGCGACTTTTGTTGTGTGAGTATTCCAGATAAATTTCTTCAAGACTTAGCCATTTTCCTAAGTTCTTCAATCCATTGATGTCCTTTTGTGTGAGCAGGATATTTTCTTGGTTTCTCGTGCTCGTGGATGGAGAAGAACTTTGCTGGGCATTTTGGTGTGGCTGCTTAAATTAAAAGTCTTTATTGTTCTCAGCCATGCTTTAATGGAGGCGAGATTTTCTAGAAAACGGACTCTTGATTATAAGCTCTTTTGGCTTTAGATTTGCAATATGGAGTCATTTTAATACCTTATGCCTTTTAGATGTGCTTCCTTTCCATGGGTCTAACTACAACGATCTTCTTGAGATGCTTATAAATGTGAGGGTGGATGGAGCCCAAAGATAATGATAAATATAATCATGGATTTCTGCTACTAAATAGGGGTTAATGCGACTAACAGAACAAGATCTCTTCATTCTAGAAAACGATCAGCAAAGCCAAAATGAATAGATAAACTTTCTTTTGAGGGTACATTTCTAGCTTCATGAGTTGTGAGATTTCTTGAGAGATCTATCTTCACGAAAGACCAAATTGCAGGGCTACAGGAAAATTCTATACAAAGGAAAGGGGAAAGAGAAAACTCAAATATTCAGAAAAGAGGACAACTTGTCTGAAACAAACAGAAAACAAGGGACTAACATAAAAAGTAAAAAGAAAAAAGAACAAAGCCTTTATTTATGTACAAAGGTTCTCTTAGAGACCTTAAGCAAAATACTGTTTCAAAGCTAGGCCGTTGAGGGGAAGATTAACTTCCTCTCCCTGAAGGCTTCTTAACTTATACGTTGATGGGCCAAGCTTTTCAGAAATTTGGCAAGGTCCAACCCATAAGTGTTGAAATTTTGTATGCATTCCCTTACCCTCATGTTGATGATCCCACTTCAGAACTAAATCTCCTACTTCAAAACTTCTTTTTCCAGATTCCTTCTTATCAAACCATCTTTTGACTATGTCTTGATGATGATGGAATTGATCTTTGGCCTTCTATCATGACTCTTTGAGTTTTAGTAGGGTATCGATTCTTGATTGCAGAACTTGACTATTGGAACCTCGTGAAGCTTGGGACAGCTGCAAGGATCGGAGTAATACATTCAGGGGAAGGATGGCTTCCTTAATGTAAACTAAGGTAAATGGGGATGCACTTGAGGCATTCTTGGGGGTAACCCTGTCTGCCCATAGAGCATTTGGAAGGGCTAGGTGCTAGCTTCTCTGATTCTCAATTACAGTTTTCTTAAGAATTCAGATGAGGTTTTTATTGGTCAACTCAGCTAATCCATTTCCCTAGGGATAGTAATTTGCTGAATAGTGCAGTTTGATCCCTTTCTCATAAACAAATTCATTGATCTTAAAAGACGAAAAATAAGTTGCATTATCAAAGACTAGGGAAATTGGAACCCCAAACCTGGTTAATATGCTTTCTTCCAAGAATTTGATAACTGCATCTTTGTTGATTATGCGCAGTGGAATGGCTTCATCCCATCTCGTAAAATAATCAGTAGCTGTCAAGATGTATTGGTGCTACAGCGAGGAATTCGGGTTTATCTCTCCGATAACATCTATGCCCCATTGCTTGAACGGTTCAGAAATGATAACCGGATGCAACGGTCTAGCTGCTTTTGGCAATTTCCCGACACTTCTTTGGAAAACATCACATTTCCTTGCATATGCATGAGCATCCCTGAAAAGATTGGGCCAATAATACCCGGCTCTAAGAACTTTATGAGCTGCGGTATCCCCTGAATAATGTCCCCTAGTAGGGCCATCATGTAATTATTCGACTACCTTCCCTGCATCTTCTTTCTCCAAACATCTGAGGAAAATGCCATCATAATTCTTTCTAAAAAGGATTCTGTCAATGATTTCGTATGCTGATGATTTCAGACGGAGTGCCCTTCTTTGTTTTTCTCCCCAGTGTTCTAGCAAGTAACATGACTGCAAATAATGCACTAAGTCTCTGTACCAAGACTCAGGAGCAGTCAATATGAGACAAACCTCAATTACATTCAGTTCAGCCTCCTTTTTCCAATCTAGCCCTTTGTCAGCTATATTTTGCGTGAGAAACTTGAACAAACCTTGATCCTTTATGATTGTAGCCGGCTTGAATTCCAAGTCATATTCTTGAAGACCCATAACCGAGTTTCCTCGCCTTTTTCCTAGCTCCTTTTGAACAAATAGAGATCTAACGACAGGGTGAGGAATAAATGACTTTAGTTATGTTCTTCAAAATATAAGGTCTAAACTATTTTATTGCTTTAAATACAGCGTAAGCTTGTTTATCTACGATAGGGTAATTAAGTTCAGCGCCCTGTAGACCAGTGCTCATTAAAGATATTGGGTATTCATCCCCTAATTCTACCTTCTGAGTAAGTACTGCTGCTAGAGAGTCATCTAAAGCAAAGGTATACATTATAAAATCTTTATTGAAGTTCAAACTCCTCAGAGACGGTGCATTGGCTATCGCTACTTTGATTTCTTTGAATGCCACTTTCTCTGAGTCTGTCCATTTGAACTACACACTCTGCTTAATCATTTGTTGCAATGGCTTGACAATTTGAGCAAAATCTAGAACAAACCTTTGAACAAAATTAATTGTGCCCATAAATGATTGCATAGATTTCTTGCTATGGGGCATGGGAATCTTGTTGATAGCTTCAACTCGTTCTTGATCTATTGATATTCCCTTCTTCGAAATGATATGACAAAGAAGTTTTCCTTCAAGAACAGCAAACACACTTTTCTTATGGTTCAAAGAGATACCATATTTCTTGCAGCAATCAAAAATCTGCTTCAAGTGGAAAATATTAATCTTCCCTCTTCTTTGAGAAAACTGTCACATCATCCAAGTAAACTACTACACACTGGCCTCTCAGTCCTCGGAAGGCAATGTCCATGGCTCGTTGGAATGTTGCTCCTGCATTTATCAAACCGAATGGCATCCTTCGGTACGCAAAGGTCCCCCACTTTGTACGAAAAGTTGTTTTGAGTCGGTCCTCTTCTACTACAAGCACTTGATTATATCCAGAAAAACCATGTAGCAAGAAGAACAATTCTGATCCTGATACCATCTACAAAATCTGCTCCATTGGGAGCTACAGGATAATTATCTTGATCGGAAGCCCTGTTCAAATTCCAGAAATCCGCACACAGTCCGATTTCTCCCAGCTTCTTTCGTACGGGGACTAAGTTAGCAACCCATTCAGAATGTCTGACTTTAAAAATGATCTTTGCATCTAGCAATTTCTTTAATTCCTTTTGAATTAGAGCCTCAAGACTTGAATGCATTCTTCTTAGCTGCTGCTGAAAAGGTTTCACACCTTCTTTCATTGGTATTACATGCCGAATGATATGAGTATCATACATTTTCAAATCGTCGTAAGTCCATGCAAAGACATCCTTATACTGCTTGAAAAGTTTGATAAACTTTTCTCTTTCTGCCGATGAGCAACACTTACAGAGATTAACATATTTTGGCTCTGCCTCTGTTCCCATATTAATGAATTCATGCATCATAGAGGAGCTATGAGTTTTAGCATTCACTGGTCTCTTGAACTTGCTCTGTAAATCAAACAAAGCTTTGAGAGTCCTCACTCCTTTAGGCATAAAATTTCCTTTAACAACGTGTTTGCTTTGAAGGTCTGTTCATGCTTCTCTTCGTCTATTATGGCTTCATGGAAGGCATCTTCATTTGTCAAGAATCTGATGATCTGATCATCATCATCAAATACTCTGAGATTCGTAATGTTATCTGGAACAAATGGCCTGAAAATTAATTCAATGGAGCATTTATTATTTGTAGGAACTAATCTGGAAGCGGAAGTAGCCAATAAATCAGTTGCAACATTTTGCAATCTAGGAATGGAATTTATATTGAAAGCATCAAAACACGAAATCAAATCCCAAATCTAATATTGGTAGCTTTTTAAATGAGGAGAAAGACAGTGAATTATATCTCTCACCTGCCTAACGACTATTTCAGAATCACCAAAGACTTTCAAATATTTGACACTTAAAGCAATAGCCTTCTTTAACCCGTGGACTAGAGCTTCGTACACAATAGTATTGTCAGTACATTCAAATTCTAATCTACAAGATAAAAAGTGTTTATTCCTATGGGGGTCAATCAAAACACAACCAGCTCCTGATCCTTCTTGGGTTTTGGATCCATCAAAGTAAAGAATCCAAAACACATTTTCTTCTTTAGCTAAACTAGCATCATTAACAACTACGTTAGTGACTAATTCTACTATGTTACAATAAATATCATCAATTCAAGAAAACTGAAGGAGATCGGACTATTCATCTGCATTATGGCTAGCGTCTTGTCCTTGATAATTTATTGGTTCAATCTCTAAGAAATAGTTTCCCAAAACTGAAGATGAGAAAGCAAGAGCTTCGTTCTTTTCTTCCAACTGAGTTACATTTTGTTTCATATGAGGTTCTCTTAGTATCTTGATTTGGTTTTGCCTATTCTGATAAGGCAGCCACAGATGAGACCAGTCTGTAGCAAAATAGTCATTCAGTTTCATAGAGCAGTCCCTACTCAAAATTAGACTGTAAGCCTCTGGGATATCAACCACCATTATATCAACAAACTGACACACCCTAAGGTCTACTCATAGCATAATGAGAACATCTTTCATTTCCCCAATTACCTTAACAACGGTCATATCCAACTATATAATTTGAGATGGACAAGGGATGGGCTGCCAATTAATTTTTTTGCAAATTGACAGAGGCATGACATTTGAACTGACACCTAAATCTACAAAACAGTTATGAACATTGTGGTTGAAGATTTCAAAAGTTAGGAGGAAAGGCAGAGTTTGTTATTTGAATTTCCTGTCGATGCTGGCTTCGTTTATCTTGGGCTGAGTTTCTGTTTTGTTTGGAGTAATATTTGGCTATTTGGCTTTTTGAGCAATTGATTCTTTTATAGACCTATGTCAGAATTACCTTGGGCTATTGTGGGATAGCCTTGGGCTACTGTGGGATAAATTTGGGGTACTGTGGGATAACTGTTATATGTCTCCTTCGAAATTCCCTTGAGGATTTCACTTTAGGAATATCTAAAGTTTGATCAGGTAAGGGGCCTTTACTTCTAATGGAAACATTTATGGATGCTGCTTGAGACTCATCAGTGAGCTCTTCGATAGACGGTTCCTGAGTTGGTGACCAATCCAAGAGAACCATGGTGGTGTCTAGGGCAGTTTCCTCCTGATCATAAACTTGTTCCTCTTGAGGATACTTTTGTTTCGATAATTGCTCATCAAGCGTTTGATTCAAAACTAAACTCATTGAATTAATCCACCACGGACAACTTTTTTCAGAATGATGTTCTTGATGGAAAGTACAAAAATGATCCATACCTACTTCATTTAAATTTAAAACAGCGAAATTGTTTACGGGTGGAGTTGGCTATCCATTTTCTTCTCTTTTCTTAAAATAAGGTATGAACGGCTTCCTAGAGGTACTGGCTGCTTTATCCTTTTCTAAATCCACAATTTTGTTTGAAATCTTTTTCATCATTTTGACAATGTTTTCCATATCAGTTGATGACTCTTCCTTGTTTTTGGTCAAAAGAAAAGGCTTCTAAGCAAGCTGCTTTGTTTCTAGATCTAGAGCATGTTTAGCAATGATGTCTACCTCTTCTTCTACCTTCTTTGCTTCTTCAAAGTTTTCTATTAAGGTAGTTTTCTTTGCTCTTTTGGCAAACATGGCTATGGGAGAGTCAAGAGCTATCGTATAGTACTCAACTAATGATTCCTCAGCAGGCCTAGCTGCATCATTGAAATTATTCAGCAGGGTAGTGAATTTTTCGTTAAACTCTTGGACCTTCTCCTTCTTCTCCATTCTCATGGACAACAATTCCTTCATTAGGGTAGCTACCGTTTTCTGGTTTCCATACTTCTTTAAAAAACATTTTTCGAAGTCTTCCCAATTGGATATTGAACTAGCTTGAAGGCTAAAATACCAGGAAGAAACTTTAGGTTCAAATGTGTAGGGAAACAGTCGGTAAACCACATCTTCATGTTCTAAATTTTTAAGATTCAAGTCTAGATAAAAAAAATTAAGATGATCCTCTGCAATGATCCCTTTACCTGGGTCATATTTAGGCAAAACTTTCTCAGGGTTCTTAGGCAGATTATGGAAAGGACCTGCCAGATTCAGAGCTCCTGCTGCTCTCCAATCCATGATTCTCGAAGTACACGGTGGAGAGCTACATGGAATATGAGGTGGAGAAATTCGTGGAGTATGCAACTCTAAAGGAGTTTCAAATCCAATTTCTCCCAATGGCTCAATAATTTCTTCTAATGATAGATCTATCAGATCTTCTAAGTTTTGAACCAATACCACATCTTTGGTATACTATGGTTCTCTCTTAGGAGCCGCTCGTCTGGGAAGTAATGGAACTGCATTCAAACCACCGATTTGCCTAACATAAGCGTGGGTATGCCTTCTTAAATCTGTTATTTCATCAAAAGGAACAACATACAGTGTTTCTTGTTGTTCACCTTCAGGATTTGGATTTTCTCGATTTATGGATTCCAGATCTAAATCTTCTAGAATGACTATTTCAAATGGGTCTTCCGTGGGATTTCTTCTAATGAAGGGATCTTTTCTGCTAGCCATGCACTAGTGGCCCTCCTTCTAGCACCAAAAACTGTTGATGCCCCGAAAATCACAGCATCAATCAGTAAGGGATTCTCCCTGGTAGGCAATCCTAGTTAGATCGCACACTGTTTGGTGTGGGGAATCCATCCTGTTAACGGTTCTGGTTACCGTGTAAATTTTAAGATTTATTGTGTTCTTTACTAGTTGCGGCCCAATCCACCATTTATGTGTTTTAAATTTATGTATGAGATGCAAGTGCTGTAAACTAATTTAATCTAAATGCAAAGCTGAAACAAATCTTAATCTAAAACTGTGATAAGCAAATCTATTCTATCCTCGCGAGGAGCCAAAATAAGAGAATGAGCAATGTGTTGTGGATACACATAAGGGTCATGCAGATAGTTGTTTGAACAAGTTTAAATGTAAATTACAACAGAAAGGGAGATACATTCAAAATAGCTAAAATGAATTAAAATGATTTCACCACTCATAGTACACAACATAATACACAGAAAATGAGAAACATTCACAGCAATGGAGTAATCCAAAATGAGTTAGAACGATCTCACAATAAACCAATGGTAAGAGAGTTGAAATAGTTCCACATCTCTTTACACAGATCCCAAGCAAATGTTGTGCCAGCTTTCAATAGACAAAAACAAAATCCTGTCCCTTTATATTTGGAAAATAGTTCCCATACATAGCGCAGTCTTTTTTCTTTGCCTGTCAAAAGTCCTTATTCTCTCCTTTGTTCACATATTTATAGATTTTACAATGCTTCTCATTTTCCAAAAAACCTAAACCTGAACCTAGGAGAGAACAAAATTTGTATCTTCTAGTGGTCAATAAGACAAAACCCAGAACGCAACTATCTTTTACAAAATTACAACAAAATAGAAATAAAGTTCCCTTTTCTTTATTACAAAAAGACAAATAACAACTATCTTTTGTTTTAGAATAAATCAAGCTATGGATAGCTTAACTGCTAACTGCGATGCTTCTGCTGCTGCGCCTGCTTCCTCAGGGATATATGCTGGTGATGGATTATCCTCTTGTTGATCATCCTGCAATAGCGAAAAAACGTAAGTAAATATTTTGACAAAGACATTAAATGAATATTTGCACACCTCAAGCCTCATTATATTTGAAAGGGACACATTTATGTCGCCTAGGCCACAGGTTGGCCAATTTTAATAGGCATGGGGTTCAAAGTGGAAAGGTGGTTGATTTAACGCGGCTGCCATAAGTTCTAATTAATGTGTAGTTACACACATACCGAAATAGGTGGGCTACGCCATGGCGGGGAAGATAGCATTAACTAATGTGCAATGGACGTGAAGCTTATAATTAAAAACCCTGCGATCATATGTGGGACCTACCGGTAGCATTTTACGATTGGGAGTGGCACGACAGCGGTGATCTTTAAGGCTAACTCATGCACCATAGAGAGAAAATATCATCAAGACTTGCGCTCGACGGGTCGCAAATGGTCAGCATAATTAAGTGTAGCACTTGCTATCGCGACGAGGAAATTATCACTAGGAACTGTGCATAAAAGAGGCACCAACGACCAAGTGAATAGGATCGTGAATGTAGCGGTGATTGTTTTGGCTATGTCCTGTGCGTGTGGCGGCAGTCTTAGTGTTAAAGTTTGCGCCGAAGGGCTACAACAAGAATTGAACTCTGGGCTGCATCCAAAGATGAGGCGCGGTTATGATGGAGGCCATTATAGGGATAGTTTTTTTGTGCGTCGGCGGAGAATTTAGTCACAAAATGTACGCTAATGAAATATGCGCCAAAACATTCCAAACACTTAGAATATTCTTGTGCCGATGTCCTTTATGAAGTTAAACTCTGCGCCGAAGGCAGTCAAAATAATGTTGGGCAATTGCGCCAAAGGCGACCAAAATAAGACTAAGACAAGCACCATGGTTGGGCCAAAGTGAGCTCTTGAAGTGCGCCTAAAGTGGCCAAGGTAGCTTTAGACTTTGTGTG
Organism: Larix kaempferi; assembly: GCA_027924585.1. Lineage (NCBI taxonomy): Eukaryota > Viridiplantae > Streptophyta > Pinopsida > Pinales > Pinaceae > Larix > Larix kaempferi. The sequence goes on along the minus strand of BSBM01000042.1, from coordinate 10,007,037 downwards.
ATAAGTGGGTAGCTTAAATATAAAAGTTGCGCAAACGAGGATAAAAAAACAATGGTCAAATTATAGTTAAGACTTTCATTGAAAAAGTAAAGTTTGGTTTAAGATTTGTGCCCAAATGTGGAAGAATTATGGTTAAAACTTGCACTAAAGGTGGAAGACTTATGGTTAAAACTTGTGCCGAAGGCTAAAGGTGACTTTGCCTCAGAAAAATTTTCAGAAAACTTCTTTGGGAAACAAGTGTTAAATTTTTTCTGAATTTAGAGCAGGATAAGCTTCAAAAGAAAGAGAAAGAAAAAACAATCCAAGAGTGTAGGAGGAGGGGCCCCAATATTTTTCAAAATTTTGGGGGGATCTTGCAGCAAAAACACTTCTATAACGCTCGAGCATTATAGAAACACATAACGCTATAGCATTATGTATTTCCATGATGCTTGAGCATTTTTGTTTCATGTCTTGTGTGTTAAATGACATCCCAGGCTCGAGTCCACCCATGCCTAATTCAAAGAAATGCTCACGTGTTTTGGTTTCACTAAACTTTCGCGCATTTCAGAAAACTAAGATTGCATCTAAAATGTCCCTCAACTTCATGTGAGGGCCCATAACAAAAGTAATCCATGTACATTGGGGCTTATGCCCAACACATAATAAAAGTAATCCATGTACATCGGTAAAGATTTCGGTTAAGGGTAGGGAAAATCCTTAAAATTTCCAAGAGCTTTATAATCCAGGGCGTCCCTTGTGGTTAGCTCAAAAGGTTTTATAACTATTTTCTTATTTAACTTCATTGCTCTTTATTGTAGGTTTCATAAATTAAGGTCTTTCTTAATTCAAGGTCTTATTGAAGATTCCTTAACCCCTTACCTGCAATAAGCTCGAAGTACTGTTAGTCATCATGACATATAATCAAAACTAAAATAAATGGAGATATCATAATCTTCACATTGTTAGTCATGCTTTTATGTTCCAGATCCTATTGGTTCAACATCAACACATAGTAAATCTAGTAATATTGATGTTTCTAGAGTCCTTCGACTTTGCATCAAACCACAATACTAACCCCTATAAGACTTGATTAGAACTCTATGCATACAATATAATAAAATTTATCTTAAATCAAACATGTTACCTCTAGTACCTTATGTACAACCTTTCCTTCACAAGGCTTGGTGAAGTCTGTTGCACTCACATGCACCGACATGCTTCATTTACAATCTCTTGCCTGAAGTTTATTTACATAAAAAATATCTTTAAAGAAAAACATAAAGTATTTTAAGTATATAAATATTCTGTTGTAACTAAATAATCACCTCTTTTCCAACAAACCAAGGTACAACTAGGCTTGTAAGTAACTTTGATAACTTTATACTCTAATATACCAATTATCTTTACACTTCTAACACTAAAAACTCAAACTGTTTAAACAATTATTTGCTTTGGAGAACAATTTTGAAAGCATAAATATCCTATACTTGAATCTTTTATTTCCATACTTCTTTAGTATTTATGATTACGATGTATCTCATGCAACCACACATGCAGTGTTTAATTATCTCAAAAAATTTTAAATACTAACGACTAATGCACCTATAATGAACTTAACTAGTCATGCTAAATTTTTTAATCCTTCTCATGTCATTAATATTCATGAATTTTAAAATATTCCTCATAATCAACTGATGTCATGTGCTCTAAATATATCCTTTCACACCATACTAGTTTTGTAGATGCACTCTATCCTCTCTGTTTTTTGACATGGTTTTGTGATACTCCCGTTAAATTCACTCCATCCAGCCCCCATGTTACATTCAGATATACTTTCTTTCTAATAATTAATGTATAAAACTCTTATATATTTTTAAGAGACGACATATTTCTTCCTTGATAAAATATGTAATGCATAGAAAAAAATATAACCTTTCCTAAAACATCTTCATAATATATCTTTAATCAAATATATATCTCAATAACCCTTTGTAATAATTTCTTTCAAGAAAGGTATATTTAATTCAACTAGGGAGTAGAATGTCCCAATTCGTTCTCCTATTCAATTCTCTATATAACACTTACATACTTTAAAACATTAAACTATCATTAAAAATAGAATCTCTACATTTAAATTATTCATTTTTAAAGACATTATAACCTTTGACTATAGCATATAAAACATCTTTTAGTGATATACTAGTTTAACTGATACTTGCTACATTAGACATGTTTAATAATATAAACAACTACTGATAGGGTAAATATCTACTAGAAAACATCTTTACATTTGAAATACTGAATAGAGTATGCAATGTACTTGCACATTTGCGAGTCCATAGGCCGTAATGTTGTAACTGGGATCTGATACCACTTGTAATGTCCCTCAAAACACACCCTGAAAACAATTTTTCTTAAGGGTCTCTGCAATGTCGTATCTTACGTGTGGACATTAATTACTAAAACTTCGTTGGATGTTCTTTTCATATTTATTTAAATTAACTTAAGCACTAAGAGTTTTATTTGGCGCTCTTTAGGTTTACATCTAAAGGATTTTCTATTGGCTCACCATACTAGGGATTTGCTTTGAAAAAGTTTCCCCTTTACCAATTAAGGGAAAGGATATTTTTACATCGCTATTTAATCATTCAACATCAAGATTATAATCCTATTTTACCTTACATGTTTTATGTAAATGAAATCCTATCACCTTTTCCTCTGCATATATGACTACACATTTCAAGAATATGGACTTATTTTACCTTATGTGCTTTATGAAAATAGAACCTCACCATATTTTCCAATACCTATACATATATTCATTTCAAGAATATAATATCTTTACTTTACAAGTCTTGTGTGGAAAAAATCCTAATGCATCCCAAAATCTATGTGAACAGAATTTCAAGGACTAAAGATCGTAGATTCCATTCATAACACAAATCTTAGCATGTTAATACGTATGGCTAAATTTAATGTAGTTTAATGTATATTTAAATAGATTAATGCTAAGCCAAACAACACAATGCTCCAATATAATTCCTTACTACTATCACAATTGTGAACTAATTATATCCTCAAATTTAAATATCCTATCTTTACCATTCCCCCCATAATAGCATATATGTAATAAAAATAGTAACTGTAATCTACCAAGCTTTTCACATCCTTTCTTGAATATATGTATCATGACCACTATATATATATATCATTCAAACTAAATTTAATTCAGTTGCATATATATATATATATAAATATATATATATATATATATATATATATATATATATATATATATATATATATATATATATATAATAATCTATTTATTTTAAACATTCGGATATCTAAATACGTATAAAATTGAAAGGCCTTTTCAGGATAAGGTATGAGTTATATTATTGCTTCCCTATTGTTCTATGGATTGTAACTGTATCTCCTTGATAATATATATGTATTCATTCTTTAAATATTACAACCCAATATTATTCAAATGAACCAAAACATCAATCCTTGGTATTATAACTCAATATAAAAGTAATGATGTAACTACTCTATCAATTCATGGTAAGTAATCTATTTATATTAAGAGCAATAAATAAATATATGTATGTATATATATAACAAAATAACTTTTAATGTTTACTTCCTTAAACAATTCCTTTAACATATTAATACTTACATATACTAACAAATACTTATCTAAAATTCCAACTCTTGTTATTCGCTGAAGATAAGGACCAGTTAACATTCGAATATAAGGCCAAGGTTTAGAAAAAACCAAAGAAGCAAAGGATACATTCCGTATCAAACATGGAGACACGTAGACTAGGTGTTGACTGAGGAGGCGTGTAACATACCCCTTTGTTGAAAAATTTTATGTTTGAAGAAAACATTATCTTAACTTTTATTGTCAATTTTTATATTTGGACAAGTGGCAAAGGATGACTGTAATTGCACAATATTATTATTTAATAAAATTAAATGGGAGACACTCACCCAAACAGACTGTTGAAAGAGTGTTTAGTGACCCACTAGGTGGAATGGAATCTAGGGTAGAAGGAAATGGACAAGTCGCAGCATCAGGAACTCAATAACTACCTGTTGTTATGGGACAACTCCATTGAATTGGGGTCAAAGTTATCTGAAAGATGAGACTGGAGCATGAGGTTCATTTATTTTGGAAAATGACCACTAAAGACCTAGGCATCTTTATAAGCCATCAAAACTGAGCAGAGGCTCACACTTTTTCTGACGATAAAATTTACCTTGTGGTTCTGCTGTATCCACACAAGAGATTCGATGAGGGGAAGCTATGTTTTGAGTTGTATTGTATTTCTATTTCACTTCTGCTGAATGCAGAGTTACTGTTGAGTGCAGAGAGTTATTTTGAGGTGTATTGCAAGTCTCCATTGATTGCTGGAAGTAAAACCTGAGTGCCTTGCTTCTACACAGAGACTTCTACCTAGTGGTTCAGTAAACAGTCTCAAGGGTCCTAAGGAGCAAGTGATATTGGTTGCTTCTTCTGGAGAAGGTTGGGAGGAATAGGCCTCTTTGGGTGTTTGTCCACCCTATCTACACTTATAGGTTCTACTTGTTATTTCATTACCTAAGTAGTTATAAATTATTTTATGTAATTGTTAAGTTAGGATTTATCAGCTAGATATTGATAGTTATCATTATGCAGAAGTAAATGTCTAATTTACTGAACTGATTATGTTTTTTGTAAATTATTGAAGAAATTATATGAAATGATAGAATAGATTTCTTCCCTATATTTTTCCACGTACTGTTCTTGTACTGTACTCTAGTACAGGGGAGGGTGCTTAAAAATAGATAAGAATGATGTTATGCAATAGACAAAATGATTGAATAACTATCATAGATAGAACTCTGCCATATTTCCTGTAATTTTCTAATGTGCTACTTTTGTATTTAAATATCCTATGTTGCTCAGTCTTAGAAACATATAGTAATACTTAATTTTTGCAGACATTATAATATTTTATATTTATAGCAACAGAAGTTAACCTCTCTTATTCTGCAAAATACCTAGGGTTTAGCTACAGATTAACTATTTACTTATAGCAGATAATTACTAAGCATTATCATATAAATTCTCTTTAATACATTATAGTATCCAAACTTCACTATAGTCTTTCAACAACATTTATGAAATTTAAACAACTGTAAAAAAAACATAACTATTATTACAGAGCTGCTAAGAACTGATATTATCAGCAACACCTTCTCAATTAAAAACAACAGAACTACTCTACAGTACTATTACATCTTTAGCTTCTCATTTATTTAAATAGACATTGATACGATACTTCATTTATTTTTTTACAAAACAATTCTAATTTTCAGACGACTGTCCCAAAGTCACAAAAAGCATACATTACTAGGTTAAACATTATATGAACCAAATAGACTTTTCAAATGAAGCCCGAGTTCATGAAAACCTTTCCTTTACAATATGCAAATATTTCTTGGATTCAAAACCCTTATTATCTCTATAGTTAAGTACAACATGTTAACACTAGTAACCGAAAACCTTCAATAACATAGAATTCACTAAACAGGGTTTCAAACTAAGGCACTATGCCTTGTTTGTTTTATAAACTGGAATACTGTACATTGGTAGTTGTAACACATAAAAATTACTAATCTAAGAACCAAGCCATTCGGCTTTCAACCCTTGAAACATTACTCATTATCATAGTCACACATAGAACCAAGGGCTCAAGGCCATTGTTAAATAAATAGTTGACAGTAGACAAAATGAAATCAAACATCGAAAGGAAAATAGACATACGAGACTAGGTCTCGGCTTTAAGAATCATATACTCAAATCTTTCGAAGTTATCCTTTAAAAAAACCAGATTAGGATTTGAAGTTAAAAAATGAGACATTTAGCATATGGCTCTCGACCATTAACAAATTAGAACATTTCATAAGCAAACATTGAATTAAAATAACATAGCATTGCTCTCAGACACAACACACATAAACAGTATTAAGTTCCAAGTACTAAACCCTTTCATTAATCAAGATAGCCGAGGGTTAAATCCTTTTTAACAGTAGTTACATTTTCAACATCTGGATACACAGTGGAAAATGTTAGAGTCAACGCCGATGTCGGTCAAGGATCCAATCCTACCTACACTAACCATTCGGCTCACAAACATTACAATGGCGGCCACATCCTCTGCTAGACCACAAAACTGAAAGCTTAGACTAAATCTAAACAACGACCAATAGTTTCCAGGAGAAACCTACAAAAGAAACCACCGAGGCTTACAAATTTTTGAGCAGTACCTCCACATAGCTTGAACATAGAAACCTGTAGATGAGAAGTACCTGCCATTAACACAGAGGGTGGTCAAAGACATTTTCAAAGCTTAAAACATTACTGACAACTGCAACATTACGAAGTATCGATATGGACATTACCTTTTTAACCGTGGCTCAAAATCAATATCTCCTACAACTGGCATTGATCCAGAGTCACTCAAACCACTAAGACAAATGCTGCAATGCTCCCCACAGTATTGGCTCGGTTCTTAAACCCTGGTAGTAAATGTTTTTCCCTTATAGGTCATGGTTTCGATCTTGAGGAAGGATTCCTCAAAAACTATTTTTGAAACCCCAAAGAACCTCAGGCTTGTCGGCCTCACTACACTCCACTCTTTGCAAAATGAATGCCAAGTTCACACCTTCGTCAAGGTAATCCAAAAATCATTAGGGTTACACCACTATCAAGAATTACCATGTGAATATAACCATGGTGGATGCTAATAGGAATTTCACCAACATCACTTTTAATGCACTTTAATGTCCATATCTACCACCAGTACGTGGATGTTCCAGCGAACCATGCAACAGGGATATCATTTGGATTAATCATTGACTCTGCATTATAGTTTGTGTTATAGGTCAAATCTGCACTTCTCCATGCGTGATCACATTAAGCGGTCGATGACACAAAAAGACAACTTGGATTGAAGAGCTAGATTAAAATAGGTGATGTATGGACTAGACTTACCCCTCCGCAGATGACAAAACACTGTTTTTACCTACATTTTGACATGAACGCTACCCTACAAGCATAAGAGAAGTATTCACCTGCTAAAATATGGAGCTCTGCTTCAGTAGACTAGCGTTTACCTACTAAAATATGCTACTCTACTTCAGTAGACCAGCGTACACCCTCAAAAAAACCTTGCAAACGCTGGTTGTAAGCATGAAAGTTGCATATTGTGTGCTACTCCACTTAAGAAAACTCGCATACATCTTAAAATGTAATAAAACATATATTAATTTGATGAATTGGGATTAGTTGAAGTTGGTTTTGAAACTTCCCCAACCTCCCAATCAAACTACCTCTCGATCCAAACTGCCTAATTTGTCCCATAAATACAAGGGGAATAGATGAGAGAATAGAGAAGAAACTATGCATTAAGGGTTGTTATGCTGGAGGAATTCCAAAGTTAGTGTGAAGAGCAAGAGCCTAGGATCCGGTTTCACAAGCACTCTGAATGATCATGTATAATTGTACTGATTATTTGCTTTTACAATAAAGGTGGAAATACCCTTCCTGTCCCAATCAAATGTCTGATGGATTGCATATTTGTTTGGTTTAATGCTTGATTGTATTTGATGTCTAAATTATATTTCAACTTCATCATTATTATGTCAGTTAAGATACGCTGAGAAAGGTGTCTTTTGTATTGCAGGTTCGCCGAACGAAAGATCAAGTGGAGGATCGATCGAAGGAGTAAGCGAAAGCTAGGATCGAATGTCGTTAATAAGGTATGCCTTCAAGAACCTTGATCTCTTTCCTTTTGTAGAAGCCTATGTGATATGATTAATGTATTTACATGTCACCCCAGAATTTGGTAGTGTTCCTCTCCTCGCTATAGGGTAAAAATCCCGAACAACAGACTGGTGACTCCATTAGGACCGATTGTTTTCTACTCTAGGAGACCTAGTTAGCTTTCCATCTAGTACTTTTTGATCTTTTTGAACCTCTAAGAGCCTCTGTAGGTTACTATAACTTGTTTCCATTGCTTGAATCATCTCAGTTTGAAGTTTTAGAGCTTGTTTCAAACCTTCTCTAGCATGAACGTTAGTATCCCTTGCACACAGTAGCATACAGCTTTTGAAAAATGTTGCTTTACCTATTGCACAGTAGAGTACACCTCCCAGTGTGTGCAGGTTTATACACTGCATAGTAGAGTTTTTCCCTATAAATCTCTAATAGCTTTTGGGATTTGATTTCCACTTGTTTTGTTTTATTTCTAGCCTCTTGCTTTGTCTTCTTAATTGATCCTTGAGGTATTTATGCCCTTGTTGAGTCTTGCTTGCCTCTCCTAAGTCCCTTAGGTCATCTTTTGCTTGCTTGAGTACTTTTGAGGTGTCGTGTTGTTTATGACTCTTTTTCAAGACCGTGCTTTGTTCCTAGTTGGACATAGCTTCTTTCTTGTACTCTAGATGCTTGTTGCAGGTATACAAACCTTTATTTTGTAAAATTTGTTGTTTGTGGCAACACTAAGCACACTTTGATGGTTCCTTGCCCTTTGATTTAGGGTTTTACCCCAAGATGGAGTCCTTAGAGTGTTTTCAAAATCTTTTTGAGTCTAGACACTTCCTGATTGCTTTGTCAGTTTCAGTCCAAGTAAGTTGAAGTTTTTCAGTTTGCTTCCATTCGAGTCTTTGTGATTGTAAGGCCATCTTTGGTTCACTTTCCTACCTTTTTTCTTGGCTTAGCGCTTTCTTAGGGTTCTTGGTGCTTCGGAGCAACCTTTGAGATTTGTCTTTCCATTTTGAGCATCTCTTATCCTTGTTTTCTTTTCACTTTGTTTCCAAGCCCAAAGTTTTTTCCTTTAAAAAAATTTGTAGGACAAGTCTTTGTCAAGTCTTTGAATTGATTGTTGTGAGCCTTAGAGTTGCTTTTCCTTACTTACATTACTCTTTTAGTTCTTACTTGCTTCCATTCTCGAGTTCTTTTTCTTTTACATATATCAGAAAAAGCAAAAATGAGTTTGGTAGTTTAAAGTAGTAAGACTTATGATCATTTTGAAGTAGTGTAGTTTACTTTGTTTTGAATTTGAAAAGAAAAGAAAAGAAAAAAAACTTGTTTTTTCTTTGCTTAATTTTCGTTTTGGAAACAGCATAAATGGAAAAAAAATAGAGTCTTTTGTTTCTTTGAAAGTTATTTCTTTTGCACTTTACTTTCTCAAACCATTCCACACAATGCACTACCCTGTTGAGTAAAAAGTAGCCTTAAAAAGAAATTTTAATAAAATTAATTAGAAGCATTTTTCTTTTTAGGTATACACGACATCAACTAGCTTAGGCTAGAGTTTCGAGCTTAAATCACCTTAAATTGCTTGGAACTGGCTTCATTACGCAACAATCATAGTACAACTTTCACTTAGGTAAATCCATCTGTATCAAATAGTCCTGGGATGCTCTACTCAAACTAGAGTTAAGCACAAGGCCGTGGGAGACTGGAATTGTTGAGGATATCCCCTCACTTTCCTTTTGACCATAAACCAGAGTCGATTCGCGTACGGGGGTCCTTTCGGACTTCGGGCTTTGCTACCCCGCCCATGCGTTTTGACTAGGCTAACGACTGTCGCCCCAGGTTATTTCATATTTATGGTAGCCTTAGTATCATACCTTTAGGATTCTACACAAGTAGAGTGGGCGGTTATTTCAACTTCACCTCAACCAAGCGTGGAAGGTAACCCTCTTGCAGTAATCCTGGGAAAGCAGTTTGGTGATTCAAGCGCTTGCACCCGGTGGACCTCTGGTGGATGCCACGAAACTGACCATCAGTACTCTATTACTCTGTTCTGGGCCCTAATCATCTCAGACTTGCTTCTGAGAGTATTTCTTATCCGTTTGATTGGTTTGATTACTTAGTATTTTTTAGTGGTATGCTGTTTGCCCCTTAGTCTTAGCAGCCACTAGGTTTTTTACTTAGATTATTTTTATATAATTGTTGAAGACCAATAGTTTTGTAGGTCTTGGAGGTTGCAAAACCTTCCCCCACTCATTATGGAGCCACTACTACCACCACAACAATGGAGGACAGAATCCAGTGGTCTTTTTGAACTTACTGGTGAAATAGAGGTTCCTGTTGAACCACAACCCAGAACTCCGGATCGATAAGTTCTTAATACTATCGAGGTTGAGGATATTACTTCTAGTGAGTTTAACACCTTTCAACCCTCCTCCTACCAGACCTAATGATCTGCTTCTGGTACCTGTAGGTTTCCAGTAACCCGAGTATAGTGCATATCTTTTCACACCTGGTCATATTATGACTAACCCAGGAGACAAGCAGGGAGTTCCATAGAATCCCACAATGGGTATGAATACAAGGATTGTTAATCCTTCTTCTACAAACACTGCTAAACTGAGTTCATCACAGATAGCTTTTGCTTCAACTCCGTCCTTTAGTTTTAACACTAGTAATTTAGGCATGCCAATCTTAGAAACTTTGACATCTGCCTTAGTTGCTACCCCTACTTTTGGACCCAATAATGCAGTGAATGTCACTCCACCTCCTACGACTCAATAGTCATACCGTATACCTAGTACTTGGATTTCCACACCCAATGTAGGGTTGAATCCCTCTACAACTATGCCTGTCATGAGTACCATGACTGCATCGTCCACCTTGACTACCCCTAGTTTTAACACCTTTGCAGGTTACAATATGAATCAAAGTAATATACCTGCAGGAAATACCCCCTTCTCTTTGTTTTCTGGAGGAGGGGGTGATATCCTTAACCAACAATATGGCACGGCGAACACCCAGCCATAGTCGACAAACACACAGGGTTCCAACCCACATTCATTTGGGTGGGGGAATTTCAACAACACTTTCACACAACAACAGATGGTTGGGGGAAAAACCTACCAACAAATGGCGGGGGGAAACCCCTACCAACAAATGGCTAGGGCCAACCCCTACCAACAAATGGCTGGGTGCAACCCTAACTAGCAGTTTATGGGTCAAACTATGGGAGGTTCCCCTTTCATGACTCCAGCTTATCAGATGCCATCTTATAGACCCTGTTTACCATTTATGGCAAATCTGAATTTGCCAGATCTTTCCAAGTTAACAAACGATCCGGTGTGCCATAATTTTACGTGGCCACCATTTCCAACTAAGCTACCTTCGTACATTCCAAAATTCGAAAGTAGAACTGGTGAGGATCCTAGTGATCATGTTACCACTTTTCATCTATGGTGTTATTCAAACATGCTGAACGAAGATTCCGTTAGGTTGAGACTTTTTCAAATAACCTTGAACGGTGCTGCAGCCAAATGGCACATTGAGTTACCTGTAGCCACTTTTTTTAACTTTCAGGATCTCGCCATAGTCTTCCTGAACCATTTCTAGCTTCTTGTTCGATACGATGCCAGGACAGATCTTTTATCTACCTTTAGAAAAAACAAAGCCACCCATTTATCTGATCATATTCAGGAGTGGCGAAGACGGAAGAGGGTCATTAAGCCCAATATACCCCAGAGTTCTTAATAGAGTGGTATATGAAATCATTCCTTCCTTTGTTTCTAAGGAAGTAACTACTTTTGGGGTGTCATCAGAAGAAGAAGCCATTTTAAGGACCCAGCAACTAGACTTGGTTTATACTCAGTCTAGGCTCCTTTACGAGATTATACGTGATGCACCGCGATCGAACATTGATCTAGGTAGACAAAAACCTGGACCACATGCTGATGGCATAGTAGGTTCAGTTGATTATGTAGCTTTCGAAGCATTGACTAAATAGGTTCATGCCTTATGAGTCAAACAATCGACTACAGAAGTGACTTCCATCACAACCTCTCTTTCTACTACTGAACCTGTACAGTAGGTTCAGACTAATCAAAAGGGCCCTCGGTATCCCAACAACAAAAAGAAAGGCAAGAAAGGAGAGGGGAACCAACAAAATCCCAAAAAAAAAGAAAATGATGAGGAGGCTAACAGAGAAAAGAAGAAGGTTAAGTTCCCTTGCAAGCTTTGCAAGCAGGACCACCTCACTCACCAATTCCCTCTAATCGAAGAAGCCCAGAAGTTGCTTCAAGAAAAGAAACCTATGGTCCTTAAAGATCCATTTCTCAAATGTAAGGGCTCAACTTCTGGCACCTCCAATGCTGGGGGCACCACCCATGCTTCAGTTGATCAAACTTTTATTAATATGATTAACTCGAATGCTCTTTTACAAATGCGAGCAAGAAATTATACCCCGGATTCGCATAATAAGGATAAAGAGGTTTATGAATCTTCCACTCCTCTCCACATACCCATGGATTCACTGTCCAAGATCCCAAAAGGTGTCTTGAAATGGGCTTCGCACAATCCCAACGCATGGGTTGCTGCGAACTACAATGTGGTTGAATATCTAGCCCAGACCCCTTCTGCTATGTCCACCTTAGAAGTTTTGCAAAGTTGTCCATTACAACGAAATGCATTTCTGGCAGCGATTGGAAGTATGGAATCATCCAACATGACTGCGAGTTTTGATATGTCTGATATCAAATACCGGTTTGCATACCACATTTCCCTTTAGATAGAGGTAGTTCATGGTCCTATGACCATTGGACGAGTTGTCGTAGATGAGGGTGCATCTATGTGCGTAATGTCAATTTCTTGTTGGAAAGCCTTGGGATCTCCCGAGTTAGCCCCCTCTAACACACTGCTTACTGCATTTGATGGAAGAACCTTCCATCCACACGGAGTCTTGCCATCATTTGGCATCACAATTTTTGGTAAGACAGTCACTGTAGAGATTGAAGTTCTTGGTGCTCCGCTTGATTACAATATGTTGTTAGGCAGGAGCTAGACATATGCCATGCGAGCTATTCCATCAGCACTTTTCTGAGTTGTAATGTTCCCTCACGAAGGAAATATCATCACAGTCGATCAACTTTCGTTATCTCGGTGAAACAACCAAACTTCATCGGAATCCACAATTCCTTTAGTTGATCAATCTACCCCAGCAAGTGAGAGTTTAGGAGCAGGTATTTATGGGTCATTAATGGGAAGTTTTGACCTACCCACTCCCATTCTTTTCATGCATTCTGATGAAGGTACATCTACTGAAACTTTCACGGTTAGTTTAAGGACTAATCCGTGGATCCTTCCTACTATATCAGAACCATCAGTTCCCTTATCCATTGCAGAAGTAGCATACATGGAAGCACAACATGCTGCAATGGAACATATCGTGACTCCACCAATATCTGTTGAGTTGGATATGGACTATGCTCTTGCATGGTCAATAGACTTGACCCACTCTTTTGATTGTTTAGACACGGGTTTTCCTTCTTACAAAGCCATTTTGGAAGCCACGATGGGCCTAGACTAGCCTTGGGAACACATGCACCACAGTTTTTACCTACTTCCAAATCTAGACAGAATAGAGAGAGGAAAGTTTTCTGTGAGACCTGGTGGGAATGTTGATTTGTCTTCTATCCCTTCTACTTCAAGTGTTGTTTATGCTGAAGGGAATATGGCTAATATATCGAGAACCATCCTGATCAACATTTCCACCAAACCCAAGGTCGTGGAAAACATTTTTATTGGAGCAGATTGTTCTCCGGAGGAGATCGCTCTGTATACCAAACTTTTAAAAGAATTCCATGATATTTTTTCCTGGTCTTATGAGGAGATGCCAAAAATCAATCCTGCCATTGTTGAGCATGTCATCACAATGTATCCCAATGCGAAACCTGTGAGACAAAAGCTTAGTCGAGTGAATCCTTGAAAAGAGGCCAACATTAAGGTGGAGGTTGAAAAATTGCTTAAAGCTGGATTTATCTATCTAATCGACATGACAGAATGGGTTTCAAATCTTGTTCCGGTTGATAAAAAGCAAGGGACCATTAGAGTCTATACTGAATTCTGGGATCTGAACAAAGCTTGTCCGAAAGATAACTACCCACACCATTCATTGACCAGATCATAGATGTGTGCGCGGGACATGAGATGTTTTCTTTCATGGATAAATTTTTGGGATATAATCAAATTCAAATCAAACCCAAAGATCAACACAAAACAACTTTTATTTGCCCGTGGGGAACCTTTGCTTATCGGAAGATGCCATTTGGCTTAAAGAATGCTGGAGCTACTTTCCAGCGAGCAATGAATTTCGCTTTCCATGATATGAAGCACATAGTTGAACCCTACTTGGAGGACTTTCCAGTGCAATCTCCCAAGAGACAGGATCATCAAGCTCATTTGAGACTTGTGCCTGAATGGTGTAGACAATATAAGATTCGATTGAATCCTAATAAGTGTGTATTGTACGTCGAGTCTAAACGATTACTAGGTGTCATTGTATCCAGTCATCGCATAATGGTCGACCCATTAAAAGTTGAGGCGATTGTATATCTGCCTCCCCCTCGCACCTAGAGATAACTCCAAAGTTTGCAAGGCATGTCTAACTTCCTATGATGTTTTATCATAAACTATGCCAAAATCATAAAGGGTTTTATGAGACTACTTGAAAAAGATACCTACTTTTTGTGGGATGAGGTTGCTCAAGCATTGTTTGAGGCCTTGAAAAAGGCATTACTAGCAGGCCCCTTATTAAGCCCACCTGATTATACAAAGGATTTCCTCTTATATCTGGCGGCATCAGTATACACAATTGGCATAGTACTAGTTCAAGAGGATGACATGCTCCAAGAGCATTTCGTTTATTATTTCTCGCGCGCATTGATAGCTCCTGAGATTAAGTATTCACATGTTGAGAAGTTAGCACTAGCTGTGGTCTATGCGGTCCAGAGGCTTCGTCATTATATCCTTTTACAAACCACTACCGTGATTGTGGAGGTCAAACCTTTCCAATATGTTCTCACTCGACGTATTATCGGTGGGAAATACAATAAATGGATTGTAATCCTACAAGAGTTTTATTTGGTTTTTCAGTCTGCCAAGTTGAAGAAATCACTAGTGTTCGCTGAATTAATTTCAGAATTTCCGAGTGACTTAGTGCATATTGAGGAAGAGTCATCATTCTCGGATGAACATATCTTCCTTATTGCCTCCTCTGACCCATGGTAGGAGGATATTTTAGTATATCTCCAGACTTTGAGGTGTCCTACCACTTTTTCTAGAGAGGAACGACGCAAACTGAAAAAGTCATGCGAAAAACTATCTCATTATCTTTGATACTTTGTACAGACGTGGGATAGACTCCATCCTACGACATTGTTTGACTTTAGAAGAAGCAGAATCAGTATTAAATGATGCTCACAATGGAGCTTGTGGGGCTCATCTTTCTGGGTTGGTAGCAACTCATAAAATACTGTGTGTCGGGTATTTTTGGCCTACAATCTTTAAAGATTGTGTGGAAGCTGTGAAATGTTGTCGTCCGTGTCAATTTTTCACCAGAAAAATGAGAGCACATCCAACTCCTCTTCATCGTGTGATCAAAGTAGGTGCCTTCACAAAATGGGGGATTGATTATATGACTCGTAATCCAGTTTCGGCTGGAGGCCATCGTTATATCATCGTTGGCGTCGAATACTTCACCAAGTGGACCGAGGCAGTGCCTACTATTAAAGAGGATGGAGCAACCATTGATTATTTCGTATTCAATGAGATTATCACAAGGTTCAGCATACCCAAAGTGATCGTGATGGATCACGGTCATCATTTTCAGAACAGCATGATGACTGAGCTTTATACCAAGCTAGGTTTTCGTCAGGAGCATTCGTCCTCATTCTATCCACAGGAGAATGGTCAGGTCGAAGCAGTTAACAAAAATTTGAAAACAATTATACAAAGAACTGTTAATGTCAATCGGAATAACTGGAACATCATGTTGTATCCTACTATTTGGGCTTATCGAGCAAACGTAAAGACTGCTACTGGGTTCTCTCCCTTTCAACTTGTGCATGGGATAGAAGCAGTCGTTCCGATTGAATGCAAGATTCCCTCATTAAAGTTGGATGGCCAACTATTGCCAGAAACTTTAGTACTAGAAGAACGTTTGCTACATTTAGAGAATCTAGATGAGCAGCGCCGCAATCCGCTCATAGCAAACGAGATCCATAAGAAATGAGTCAAAGGACAGTACGATAAGTCTGTCAAACCTATGTTATTTCTCGAAGGAGACCTTGTTCTACTTTGGGATCAGGACAAGGAACCTTTAGGCGCTGGCAAGTTCAATTCCATGTGGCTCAGTACCTATATAATATGGAAGGTACTGAAGAAAGGTTCTTATGAGCTAACACACTACGAGGGTAATAAGCTGCCCGAGCCTAAAAATGGGCTCTACCTGAAGAAGTACTATGCTTAGGCATTTGTGCTTTTTCATGTATTATAGTTGTACATTTTGTAGAACTAGTTTTTGCTTGTGATCGTTAGTTGACCTTAGGTGTGCTTTCTCGCTTCATGTTTTAGATGTCGACTGAACACTTTTTAGGATTTGCTGATGGCACCAGTCGCCTCACCCGATAGTTGGCTTCAGCAAGTTGGCTCATTTACTCACCGACTGGCCAACTAGTTTCATCGAGGGGGAGTTTGTTTGGGTCCCACAACAAATAACGTAGCTGAGTACAGTGCGGTCATAGAACTTCTCTGGGATGCTCTTATCTAGGGAATTTACCATTTGGAGGTCAGACTTGATTCGGAACTAGTTGTATTTCAGGTGATGGTTGTTTATCAAATTAGAGATCCTATTTTGCGACGACAGTTTTTGCGAGTTAAATTACTGTAAAGGCAGTTTCATTCCATCATATATCAACATATTCCAAGAAATTTGAATCCATTAGCTGATTCATTTGCAAATTATGTTTTAGATTGGCATTTGTATCATACACTTCCATAAATAAACATTACACATAAAGTTAAACACACACATGTAAATATAAGCCGATACTGTATATATATCCAATACTGTATGAAAAAATAGTATGAGTTTGGAACATAAGTCTATCACAGAGTAGGGTCATAAGATACAAAATTGGGCTTGGTGGAATAAAAAATCTACATAAAATATCCTTCTCCTATGGAGAAGGTGGGGTCTCATAAGTATCCACTGCCTCTCGGTAGCATATGACCATCCTAGCTACCTTCTGCAGCAATCTAATCTAGGCTTGGGGCACACCGACTACATCCTCCTGCATGTCAATGGGCATTCACTCAATGCGATATGTGTAAATGTCATGAGTCAACTGACTCATCTTCCTCTCTATAGCCCCTAGCATAGCATCAACTGCACCCACATCAATTGGCCTCACAAATGCAGTAGGATGTCCCTCAGGATGAACTGGTCCAACATCTGCATATGACACTCTGTTTTAGTAATTCAAACTCATCATAAAAATAATATACTTTAAATTGAAAAAATTAAATAATTTTCAAAACATAAACATACCTATATCTCCCTAGGCACCACCTAAAGGAAGTACCATCTCTGGATTATGACGGAAGTCTAAACTAGTATACGGAAACTGCTCAAATGCTGGCACCTGTCTCTCCCACCATCCACAAAAATCATCAGTGTGATAGCAAAAGTGGCTTTCACACCACCCTGGAGGAGAAAAATGTCACCCCAACAGCCCAATCTTAGCTCACGAGGAATGACTGGGGGAAAAGGAATGCCCAAACTAAGAGTAGGTATCCTCTCAAAGAAGAAGGTACAAAGAATGCTACCATATCCAAAGTTCTTCATTCTCCCGGTCTTACACCTCGAGAGTTGAAGCTTCATCTTTGCTAAGAGACTAGTGCACCAATCATATACATGACCTTGCAAGTATTCGATACCAATATGCATGTAGTGCCTTGAGGTTAAGTGTTGTGTGGCACTCCATCCCATTCGGTTCAACATACTTATAATAACCTTCGGAGGGAAGCTCGTTAGAGTAGAAATGAGAATCTGACTTCCACATTTCTTAGTACCCTCCACACAGTAGGCATTCACGTATTCTTGTACGGACATGCCACCTGCATTTCATGAAGACCCTTTCAAGTTTATAGGATCTCCCCTCCTAGAGAGTCCTGTAATGAAGTATATCTCATCAATGGTGAGGTCTAGGGTCTTTCCTCAGATATTAAACATGTTGGCATCTGCATCCGAATATTGAATAAGTCTTTTAAGCAAGCAGTTAAGGGTCCTCATGTTGACGGTTCAGTAGAATTTCAACAAACCACATCTTCTAAGCACCACAAGAGTGGTAGGATCTTGCATAGCTATCCTATCCATCTCTGCATGCTCTCGTTCCCTCCAAATAAGTACCATCCTGCCAAGAAAACATCAAATTTTTAGCTCTCGATAATTTTTTAGCCACTTTCAGGGAAAAATACTGCTTTTCTAAGTATACAGTCATGTTTGGATGCTGCTATCCTTGAGGAACAGTACTGTACACATCTAAAAATACTCTACTTTGCCTCTTAGATAGCATCATACATGAAATTCACAAGTTGAACATGGCTAGAAATGGATTTTTTAAGCATGAAAATTGACAAATAAACCATCAAAATGCAAGTTGGGATGAAAATAACTTACTTGGTGAAGGAATGAAGTCGAATGGTTGCCCGATTTGATCGCTATGAGTGGATGAAGATCAAGGGTTTGCTCTAAAAAACTTCCCCTACAAATTTTCAAATGTGACATTTGAGTTTAGTTGAAATTACATATATGAATTTGAATTTGATTTTTTATCCACTTTTGTGAAAAGTCTATAGTTTCAAATTGCATAAAAATGATCTAATTAATCATTAAATACCTACAAATGTCGGTAGAATGATTTCATCCTATGTCTCTCAAATTTTCACTAGATTTTCATAGCATCGATCTATTATGACTTAATTTCTTTACCGACAGATCATTTTCAGTACTTTATAGTTGAAATTTTATGTCATTGAAGATTTTTGTCATTAATACTAACTTGGTTGTTGAGATCCTAGCCTTTAGCAGGTAATGAGTCGTGATCCTAGAAGCTGTCCTTAAAGGCATTTTAAGCTCTTTTTTGGACTATTGAAAACTAAACAAGATTGCCGAGCAGACTTGTCCTCTTCAAGCTCGTTAAAGGAATTGAAGGCCCATCCGCTTAAGTATAAGTTTAACCCTTTTTCTGGACTTTTGCGGATTACTTCCGAAAAAGGAATACTCTAGTCATCCATGGCTAGAAGAGTTCTTCCTCCATTATTTTACACGTTTTCAAGGAAGGAGACTAACTTTACGAAAAAGGACCTTTTGGAGTCTCCTTTAGGGTTTTCTGGCTCTCGAAACATGAAAACACCAAGTGAGGATTCACCTACTCGGGCTCGATGTGAAATCTACGAGAGGGTAAATAGAGGATTATTTAAGTTTTTCAGACTCTATAAACAGGAAAACACCGAAAAGCATTAACCTACTTGGGCTCGATATTAAAATCCATGAGTAGGTGTATGGAGTTATTGTTTAAGTTTTTTAGACTCCTTAAAATTGAAAACATCCGTGAGCAAGAACAGATCTTGGCTTGATATTAAAATCCAGAGATCATTATTATAGAGTATTCTTCTATCTGTTCTTTGAACTCTGTAAAAAATGAAGAAGGTCTTGAGTCTTCCTCCCATGGGCTCATTAAACTCTTTACATGGTTGTTTCTATTGATTTTTCATTCTTTCTTGGACTCATTAAAACAACAAGAAAGGTATTCTTTTATCTAAAAAGAATAAGGGATGAGAAGGGTATATCACATCTTGCAGTATCAAAGAAAGTTCAGTCAGTCATATCCTTGAACACAACACCTACTTGAATCTTTCATGTCAGTTGGGTTTTAATTTTTGACCTTAGGGTGAACCTGATCTTCGAGTTGTTTACTCCCCCAGTTGGTTATTCTTCCAACCATATCGAGGGTCTACTAATGTCTCCTACATTTCTAGCTTAGATCACTTTCCCATCATCTTGAAAACTGCCTAAGTCACTTTGTGTCATGCTCACTATTCAAGGATACAACCTGTGTCAGCCATTCTGTAGTTTATCTTGACCTCATGTGTCGGCCATCCTAGTGTCAGTCTTGTTACTTATACTACTCCACATCAACTCATACCATTTGAGTGTTCCTCATGTTGGATGATGGAGGATTCCTTAAGGCCTCCCTTTCAACATAATTATTCCCATCGACATCAACTCTGTAATATCCCTAATTTTTATCCTATTATTGTGTAAGTGTAAAGGATTATTGTACCAGTTACTGGTGAGGAGCTCAAGGCCAAGGCCCCACCAGTAAACCTTGAAAAACTATGTGATTAATTCCTATGCCGTAGATTGTAAAGGCGGTGACATAACTGAATGACAGGTGGTTGATTTCACTAGGAGGGAGAAGTGATAATAAATATAGTCATCGGAATGTAATGATAGATGGTGGGAATCATCGTAATGCCTCAAGCATTGAATAAGGGTAAGTAGTCTACAAGTTGACCTTAAAAGGTTATAACTATCGTCGTCATCGATGGAGGAAGCGATTACTCGTCTAGACTTTCTCAGTAGCTATAGGGTTCATCCTTTGGTATAAAGATGGTTATGACAATATAAACCTAAATAACTCTAAGAAAGATCATATATATATATATATAGTACTCCGACCTCGATAATTGATACTGAGAGGTTATATGGTGAAGCTCTAAAGTATTACCTTCATCATACATTTGAATTTAGTACTTAGCATCACCAAAGGATGTTATATATATATATATATATATATATATATATATATTATATGCATGTATGATATAACGACTCGAAGATATTAGGTGACATCCTAAAAACCAAGGATAAACCTAGGCAAATATTAATATATTAAGCGGAAGCCTTGTACATAACATTTGATTTATTTTGTTTATATATATATTCTTGACACATTAATCGATAAACCTACCCCATTCTAAGATGGCGCACTCCCTAGTTTTAAGGAAGAATATTTTGAGAAGATGTGGGAAGGATATCGAGTGGTTGTAGTGGAGAAGCACTTAGCGAAAGAATAGGAAGTATGTCTCATGAAGTTAAGACAAACAGTTAACTCAAACTTAGCTTAGCGCCACTTGGAGTTTAGTGAACCACTTCTTGTTTTAAGAACTGCCAGTTGTATCTTTCGGCGAGAGAGGACGAGCTGAGACGAATATATATATTTATATTAGTAATAGCTAGAAAGGAAGGGGGAAGGGGGTCTCTCGTTACTTCCGAAGCATAGGAGAATGTGGTGATGGCGGAATGATGCTCGGCCATCCTGGATCTGTAGTCCAATGGAAAGATAAGTGTTAGATTTACTTCATTTTATGATTTAGTTTGTTATTTTGGTGTTTGTTGACAGCATTTTTATTAATGGATTTAACCCGTGTATACTGTGGTAGAATGCATCAGTTTTTACTACTGTAATTCTTTAAACAAAAGATTAATCACTGGTTAGAAACAGAGGTGTGGATAGACGCAATATTCATTACCTCGGATACTTTTCCTTAATAGATGACCGGAATCGCTTGATATACTTTCTCTCTCTGCGTTAATCACCGGAAGGATTCCCTCCTCAATGTATGTGTTGTATTTAGTGATTTCTTGTTATCCCTGAGATGTTTATTCTGTCATTGTGATGCAATCGGCACTTTGCCCGTGGGAGCATTATCCTTGATATTTTTCTCTCTCTGCGTTAATCACCGGAAGGATTCCCTCCTCAATGTATGTGTTGTATTTAATGATTTCTTGTTATCCCTGAGATGTTTATTCTGTCTATGTGATGTGATCGGCACTTTGCCAGTTGGATCGATTTCCATGAGTAAGGGATCGTTACTAGAATGCAGAATTTTTGTTGAAATCATTAATTGTTAGAACAATTCCAAAAGCTGTCAGTTATTCACCTACAGGAATACAATGAAGTTGCCATTAAAGATTTGTCCGATAGTTGCGCAAGAGAAACAGGTGGAACTTACCAGATGTCCATCGTTGTCAAGTAGTTACAATTCTGCAGATTTTAAAGAGATTGTGTTTTAATGAAGATATTAACAAAACTGTCATTGATCAAAGTCTCGATCAACAACCAAGAACAACGAATTGAATAGATAACCATTAAGTTCGTAATTGTTGTCACAAATTCTGGAGTTTGTTGAGATTTATTCTCGGTTTACAATGGTGCATTGGTTATATGTAATCGCAAGAAATAAAGCACACAAGACCAGTAGTAAAGAAAACCCTAACGCCATGGATGTCAAAGAAAATACTTTCTCTCTCTGCGTTAATCACTGGAAGGATTCCCTCCTCAATGTATGTGTTGTATTTAGTGATTTCTTGTTATCCCTGAGATGTTTATTCTGTCATTGTGATGCGATCGGCACTTTGCCCGTGGGAGCATTATCCTTGATATTTTTCTTTTGTCTTTGTGATGCAATCGGTGCTTTGCCAGTGGGATCAATATCCCTGAGTTTTCTTCCGTCTATGTGATGCGATCAACATATTCCAGTGGGATCGACATCCCTGAGATCTTTTCATCTAATTGTGGGATGCGTTTAGTACATTATCACTAAAAATCCTTATCTATGGACAAAAACACTTCTTAAAAACGTAGAAATCAATATTGGGATTTGAATCCTGGATTCTAGGCCATTGTGGTGAGAGGCGGTCGGGTTCCCATATGATTTTAATCAGAATGAAGACTATCGAGCTAGTATCTCTAGGGGTAGTTTTAAACCTATCTGTGCATTTGTGTTATCGGGTTGTGATGCTATACTTTGATATTGCATAGGGTTGGGATGGATTCCCCGTTCATTTTTTATTTTATTTACATATTTAAATAGTGGTTGACCACTCCTTTTTAGTGAGATCCTGGTAGGGTCATCGATCGAGTAGTTCTTCCTTCCTTATATATCTATTAGCTTGATATATATCAATACCCATCAGAAAAACAATTAGCACCAGATAACTCTGTATGGGGTTTCGATATTCTTTTGGTCTCTTGTGAAAGTTTTGATGCCTGACAGAACTTACTGAATATATACGTTCTATAGAGTAGATAAATTTTGAAGAAACTCAACTATTTAAGGTTGAAATAATAGATCAGAATTATGATTTTGAATTGGCCCGAACCCTGCCGAATTTGAATGCTGGCCACTCTGTAATCATGTTTAAATATATGTTATATTTAGGTTATCTGCACTGTAAATAGATCCTAAGAAAGGTTAGTTAAAGAACCCAAATAATGTTGAAAGGATTTTATATACTTCACGTTTGGATGAGTATTGGAAAGAGCTCTGCTGATTTATTCCAGATCTTTGTCATAGTTTAAAGCTAGTTTAATTCAGATCTTTGTCATCGTTCAATGTTAGCTTTCGGCGTTTTGTGAATGCTCTCTTTTGAGAAAGGCTTGCGGGAGGGGAAAGCAAAGATAGCAAACAATTGTTTTGCAAGATGTAATCCTTCTCTTGGATAAATAATATATAAGGTGACTGTTCTAGTGGACGTAGCCCATAGAGATGGGTGAACCACGTGTATATTTGTTTCTGTGTAATGTGTATCTTTGGTATCCTATGTGTGTGTTTTTCCGTAATACTACTGATCTCTAATGTTGAGTAATTGCAAGCAGATTCAAATGTGAGTTAGTATAGTTTTGTTAAAAGCAACATTGTGATAATTTGTTAGATGTTGTGATATAGATAAAATGATTTCATTTCTTAACGGATAACTAATGGACATTTTGTGGATACAAGGATGGTGTATTTTTGGTCCCTAATGACCTTCGTTATAAATTATGGAGATCCTCAATATCATGGAAATCATCAAATGAGGATTATGTCTGGCTTCGATGCATGAAATAGCTGTAACTTTTAATTTTGGTAATTAATTACAATGAAGTTTATACAACCCAATCTTTATGATTAGATACTCTTATGATAGCTAATAGTTAAGAATGCAAGTTTTTAAATCATTGAGATCTTTATTATTCCTAACGATTGATGACTAGAGGAGCAATTGCCTTATTTTCCCAAATGAATGCTATTGCAGTGTAATTTTTCAAAATTCACTATTTTACTAACTCAAAGTGTTTATTATTTTAAGGTGGGGATGTTACAAACTCATTTTTCTCTGGGAATGAAGTTTAGAGTTTCGGTTAGTACCTTGGGGATTGCAGTCACCATTGGCAATCTCTCTCGCTGTTGAATTATGAGAATACATCAATGTCTCTTATTTCACAGGTTCCTCAAGTGTTTGACGTCAAGTCCAATTATTCACACTTGTTGGATCCTACTAGGTATCTTGGGCCCCATTATCACTATTGGTGGAAGCCCTCATGTTTGTTAACGGTATACATCAATGACCGGTAATCAAACGATACCCCCCATGTTCAACTTCAGCTTATTTATTCACATGGTTAGGGTTTGTACCTTGGGTTGTTTTGGATGAAGACATTGGGATTTTGATAGCATTACCTCATTATGTTATCACCCAAGCTGCGCAAGAATGAGCCTCACTCATTTTGGCTCTCCATGAGACATAGATCCAGTTTGTTTTTATGGCTATGATATCTCATTCTTACATGGATCCATGCTTGTATTTCAGTGGCCATGCTATATATACATCTCCTATTTATGTATCGGAGATCATGTTGTATCATGATACACATCTATATGATGTCAAGATTCTAATTGCTCGATGACCTTGATCTTTATTTGAGGTATTTTTGTGACTTGTTTCTATGGTTTCCTGCTCCTCCGCTGACTTGGAATTATAATGTATTTCGGCCATCGTTTCCCTCTGACCTCACACATTAGGGGGCATCTATTATAGGTCAAATCTGCACTTCTCCATCTGTGATCACATTAAGCTGTCTATCACACAAAAGGACAACTTGGATTGAAGAGCTAGATTAATGTAGGTGATGTATGGACTAGACTTACCCCTCTGCAGCTGAGAAAACACTATTTTTACCTACATTTTGACATGAATGCCACCCTACAGGCATAAGAGCAGCGTTCACCTGCTAAAATATGCAACTCTGCTTCAGTAGACTAGCATTTACCTACTGAAATATGCTACTATGCTTCAGTAGACCAGCGTACACCCTCAAAAAAACCTTGCAAACGCTGTTTGTAAGCATGAAAGTTACATATTGTGCACTACTCCACTTAAGAAAACTCGCGTACATTGTAAAATGTAATAAAAAATATATTAATTTGATGAATTGGGATTAGTTGAAGTTGATTTTGCAACTTCCCCAACCTCCCAATCAAACTACCTCTCGATCCAAACTACCTACCTTGTCCCATAAATACAAGGTGGGTAGATGAGAGAAGAGAGGAGAAACTATGCATTAAGGGTTGTTATGCTGGAGGAATTCCAAAGTTAGTGTGAAGAGCATGAGCCCAGGTTCCAGTTGCACAAGCACTCTGAATGATCATGTATAAATGTACTGATTATTTTCTTTTGACAATAAAGGTGGAAATACCCTTCCTGTCCCAATCAAATGTCTAATGGATTTCATATCTATTTGGTTTAATGCTTGATTGTATTTGATGTGTAAATTGTATTTCAATTTCATCATTGTTATATCAATCAAGATATGTTGAGGAAGGTATCTTTTGTATTGCAAGTTCGTCGAACGGAAGATCAAGTGGAGGATCGATTGAAGGAGAGAGCGAAAGCTAGGATTGGACATCGTTAATAAGCTATGCCTTCAAGAACCTTGATCTCTTTCCTTTTGTAGAAGCATATGTGATATGATTAATGTATTTACCTATCACTCCAGAAGTTGGTAGTGTTCCTCTCCTTACTATAGGGTAAAAATACCGAACAACAGTTTGGGTTACATTTTATCAAATCCATCATACCATTGTCCAATCGTGATACCATTACATGATGACCAAGTCTAAGGTTTCAACCATCACTAAAGAGACCTACAACCATAAGTATTATGGTTACATTTTATCAATAAGACCTCTTAAAACATAATATAGTTGCCAACCTTGCAATTAATCTATTATGTAAATCACTATATCAAACCCTTGTTAGGATATAAATATCATAAAGCGCATGATATAAACTAAGGTTCTAATTGTTAAAAACATCCATGGTATAAATTAATAAAAGAAAGGGATATATATAGTATAGTTACAATTAATAAACTATTGCCAAGTCCCTTAATAACATTAATAATCATGTGATACATATACTGCATGATAACAAGGGATAGGTTAAATAAACATTGCTAGTATCTAAGTATAGGTTATGATCACCTTACTTATGAATTCAATTACATAGCATACTTCCTAGGTGCAAGACTTGATTAATAGAGTGAAGTTCTAATACCTTCCACGATTTGATAATACAAGATAGTTGTACTAATACAAATGCCGAGATTCGAACTATAACTGGAAAGTATATAAACAATGTGCGTAATACATATAACATAACTGTCGAGAATAGAGTGTAATGACTATGAAGTCATACACACAACTTATTATAGAGTATAGCCAAAGAAACAACCGAAAATAGATCTCACCCTGGAAGATTCCCAAGTATTCTATTTTAACTTGAAAACTAATTGACGATGAATAGGATCTCCGTATTCACTTGCGAAACATTACTTTTCTCTTCCCTGTGATCTGCGACATAACATTCAAATGATTTATCTAATAGCTAAGTAAGCCTCGGGGTGCCCATAGGACCCCTTCATCATCAAAAAGAAGAACAAATAGCTAGAGCATATAAACAATAGCAATTAAATGTATAAAGCATCGACCACAATTCATAAGTACTCTAGGATGCACAACCGAGGCAATAAAACATCTAATAGCCTCCTAATGTAGACATATTTACATTTCACACACATCGTAAAACAATACACATGCATGATCATTATAACATTCTATTCCAGCATGTCATTTAAATGAACAAACAGGCATTTATTATATTTCCGCACAACAAGTATAGCAATTAACGCTACGTTGAAAAAATTTTAAATTTTGTGAATTTTCGGGATGTTACATGTTGTATCAGAGCGCGAGTTCAAACTGTAGGACTGAAATAGGCTCACGCGCGCAAAACAGAAAATCTAGTTACTAACTTTTATTTAAATTTGTTTCTATACAGAACAACTTGACGTTTAATTTGCAGGTATGGACATATCGGAGGAATCAACAGAAGACATATCTCCTCATAATGAACGTAATAATGATGGACATGATAATATTAATGAAGAAATATACGTAGAACT
This sequence comes from Larix kaempferi, assembly GCA_027924585.1. Taxonomy (NCBI): domain Eukaryota; kingdom Viridiplantae; phylum Streptophyta; class Pinopsida; order Pinales; family Pinaceae; genus Larix; species Larix kaempferi. Next base: position 9,979,839 of record BSBM01000042.1, on the reverse strand, counting down.
TAATGTTCAATCATCTGAATTATTAGGTACTGTTAAGGATTTAAAATTGAAATAAAAAGTGTTAAGGAAGAAAATTAAAGGATGTTAAGAGCACATGAGGAATTAAATCAGATTTTATTGGATAAGTACCATGAAGATGAAAAATATAAGAGAACAGAAGTAAAGACTGAATCTAGAACAATGTCCTACAAACACAGAGATAAGAAAGCGAAATACTATAAAACTGAAAGTAACTCTTCTTCTTCTGAATCTGAAGATAAAACTTATCACAGAAAATATAATTATGATCAAGATAGCAGTGATAGTGATTGTGGTCCTAAGAAAAGACGTAAAAATTATGAACAAATTTCAGGAGAGTTTAAAAAGATAAAACCTCCAACTTTTAATGGAAAAAATGAAAAGGGAGAGGCAGCTGAAGCATGGTTGTCCGGAATGAAGAAGTATTTTCAGATTTATAACTACTCATCTAGATTAAAAGCTAAAATGGCCATATACAATCTCACCGGGAGGGAAAACATTTGGTGGCAAGATATCAAGAGAGTTAAAAATCTTAAAGATAAGAATATAAAATGGAGTACATTTAAGAAAATGTTTAAGAAAAAGTTTTTATCTGAACAGTATTACGAAGATAAGTCAAAAGAGTTTTATGATTTAAAGATGGGTTCTATGACCATGAAGGAGTTATGTAGAAAATTTCTCAGCTTGTTAAGGTATGTACCTTACCTAGATGAAGAAAAAACTAAGATATAAAGGTTTCTAAGCTGCTTACACTTCCACATAAAGGATATAATTGAATACGATAATCCTTCTACTCTTGAAGAAGCCATGAGGAAGGCTAATTTCCCCTTTGAACAGAATAAGAGACGAGAAGGTGTATCAAGTTGAAGGAATAATAAATCAAATAATTACGATCATAAAAAGAAAACTTTTAATTTTAAGAATTCTGGAAATAATAAAAATTTCAATAACATAAATTTTCAGAATAATAATAATTACAGAGGTAATGCACCACAGAATTTTACTATTGCAAGGAATGTACCTAATAATAGTAACAGCAATAATAATAATAATAACACCAGAAATTGTGAACATAGGCCACCTTTGAAGTCTTTTGACTGCAATGGACCACATACCAGAGAAAACTGTCCACTCAGAAGAAAGACACTCAACAACATTCACACCATACAAGAGGAACCGACAAGTGTTGATGTAGCAAGAGAAATGCCCAGGATTAATGCAGCATTGGAAAATCGACAAGCAAACAATCAAACTTCTATGGTTGAGATCAAAGGTATGATATAAAACAAATCTATTTCAATTTTAATAGATCCAGGTGCAAGTTTGAGTTACATTTCACCTGATTTTCTGAAAATTTGCAAGTTAAAGGTAGAAAAATTTGATAATTCATGGTTAGTATAGCTAGCAATAAGCACTAAAGGAAAAGTTACAAAAGTTGTCAAAAGTTGTGATTTACTTATGAGTGAGCTGAAAATGCAAGTTAATTTGAATGTTTTTCCATTAGGGTCATATGATGTGTTAATTGGCATGGACTAGCTTGAACAGCATAGAGTAGTACTTAACTGTTATGAAAAGTCTTTTCCTTGTTTGAATAATGAAGGTAATATTGAAATAGTAAAAGGTATTCCTAGGAAAACATCTGTAAGACAGATTTCTACTTTACAAGTAAAGCAAGCTGTAAGAAAAGGTTGTAAAATGTTTGCGGTGAATGTGATTAATGATTAATGTTTATCTAAAGAAGATAAGATCAAACTGGAAGACATACCTATTCTTAAGGACTTTTCTAATGTATTCCGGAAAAAAATTCCAGGACTACCTCCGAAAAGGGAACTTGATCTCACCATTGAGTTAAAACCGGGAGCGGTACCAAACTCAAAAGCTCCTTACAGAATGAATATTTTGGATTTAAATGAACTAAAATCTCAGCTGAAAGAATTAATAGATAAGAACTACATAAGGCCAAGTCTATCTCCTTGGGGAACACCAGTTATCTTTGTTAAAATGAAGGACGGTACTTTGCGACTGTGTATAGATTACCACCAACTTAATAAAATGACTATTAAGAATCGATATCCCTTTCCCCGCATTGATGATCTATTTGATCAAGTACGCGGAAGCGAGATATTCACTAAAATTGACTTAAGGTCGTGATATCATCAAGTTAAAGTAAAGGATGAAGACATATTCAAAACTACTTTCAGAAGTCGTTATGGACACTACGAGTTCGTAGTTATGCCTTTTGGGCTAACTAACGCACCGACAGTCTTCATTTTCTTAATGAATAACGTTCTTCATAAGTACCTACATAAGTTTCTAATTGTGTTCATTGATGATATTCTAATTTATTCAAAAACTAAAGAAGAGCACGACGAACGGTTAAGAATAATTCTGCAAGTTTTAAGAGAACATCCACTTTACGCTAAGTTCAGTAAATGTAACTTTTATAAAGATAAAATACAGTACTTAGGTCACATAATATCTAAGATGGACTTTTTGTTGACCCAGATAAAATAAGAGCAATTAACGAGTGGCCTATCCCTAAAGATGTAACTGGCGTATGGTCATTTATGGGAATAATAGGTTACTACAGAAAGTTTATTGAAGGATTCTTTAGAATTGTGAATCCCATAACTTCTTTGCAGAAGAAAGGGAAGAAATTCATTTGAGATATAAAATGGGAAGAAAGTTTCAAGAAGTTAAAGGAGCTATTAACAACAGCACCTATATTAAAAATTGTTGATCCTAATAAAGACTTCGTTGTATGCACTGATGCATGTAACGATGGACTTGGCGGGGTCTTAACTCAAGAAGGTCATGCTATTTCTTATGAGTCCAAAAAGTTAAAAATCCACAAAAGGAACTACACAACTTATGATCTAGAGCTGGCAGCCATGATACATGCACTAAAAATGTGGCACCATCACTTAATTGGAAGAAAGTTTACACTAATGAAAGATAATAAAGGCTTAAAATACTTGTTGGATCAAACAAATCTTAGCGCAAGGCAAGCTAGGTGGATAGCTTTCCTTAGCAAGTATGATTTCAAAATTCAACACATTAAGGGTAAATAAAACAAAGTTGTTGATGCCTTGAGCAGAAATGACAAATTAAGACAGATCTGGAAAATCAAATCGAAGAAGGAATTAAGCAAGATGAAAATTATCAAAAATTGCATGATAAAGTTGCTGAAAATTTATCTAAAAATTTAATAACAAATTACAGCATTAATGAAAAATGTTTAATGACTTATAAAAATAGAATTTATGTACCTAATGTGTCAAAAGTTAAACTGCTGATTTTGGATGAACTTCATAAAAGTCCTTATTCGGGACACCCTGGTTATCAGAAAATGATAACTATGTTAAGAAAGGATTACTTTTGGCCCAACATGAAAATGAAGAGGCTAAATACATAGCTAGGTCTTTTCAATGTCAGACAATTAAGGTTGAACATCAACATCCAGCTGGCCTATTGTAGCCATTGCCAATTCCATAATGGAAATAGGAAATTATAAGTATCGATTTTATCACTGGTTTTCCTAAGAATCCAAAACAGAATGACTCAATAATGGTGGTTGTGGATAAACTTAGTAAATATGCTCATTTTATTCCTGTTAAGACTACTTTTAAAGCTACAAACATTGCAGATGTGTTTATGAAGCAAGTTTTCCACCTACATGGAATTACAAAGATAATTATTTCTGATCGAGATTCCAAGTTTACCTGAAATTTCTGGACAACATTGTTTAAGGGTTTAAATACTAAATTAAATTTCAGTACTTATTTCCATCTACAAACTGATGGACAGACTGAAAGGGTTAATCAGATTTTAAAAGACATGTTAAGAATGTATGTTAAAGATCAACCAACTAAGTGGGAAGATTATTTGCATTTAGCTGAATTTGCTTACAATAACCATTATCAAGCATCTGCTAGACTTAGTCCATTTGAGATTTTGTATCGAAGGAAATGTAGTAATCCTATTTCTTGGGATAACCATGTTGACAGATTAATGTTAGGACCATATTTGTTAAAAGAAATGGAGCTAACCGTGAAACAGGTACAATGCAACTTAAAAGTTGCACAAGATAGACAAAAAAGTTATGCAGATCTGAAATGCACTGAAAGAGAATTTCAGGTTGGAGATCATGTCTTTGTAAAGGTAAAACCCAAGAAAAGATCTTTTAAGCTTGGGAGTTGTGCTAAACTAACACCAAGGTACTATGGACCATTTGAAGTCCTATCAAGGATTGGACCAGTTGTTGAAATATTCGAATTCCTATCCAGATACATTTATTCCTCCGAGAGATTGTGGTAACTAGGGTTATTACATCTCGCATGTGAGGTCGGCCCTGAGTTAGTTATTTATGAGTTATTAGACTCTCTTAGGAGAGGTCAGCCTTATTAGGGTAAAAAATCAGTTGGGAAACAAGTATAAGTAGAGGAGGTATGTTCCTCACTTATCTCATTCATTCACTCACTTGTGATTGGCGCATAGGAGAGAGAGAGGTTTGCATAGGAGGATAAGGAGCTCTAGTCTTGGAGGTTTGTATTAGTTGATTATATATATTGAGGAAAGCTTAGCTGGGTTTTCTACCCTATGAGGGTTTCCTAGGGTAAATCTTTTTCTATCTTGTGATTGTGTTTCTTTCAGTGATCTTGCTTGTGAAATTAGGCTAAACTTAGCATGGTATCATAGCTAGCCTGAATAGGACATCTTTCACAAGGTGAAAATACCTCTCTCTCCTCCTCCGGTGAAAATTAGAGTTTCTGCAAAAGTTGGAATTTTTGGATTCTGATTGCAAGGATGGATAGAAATCCTCAAAATCGATGTTTTGAGCCCTAGATCGAGAGTTTTGGTTGGGTAGAACTCTAGGAAATTCAAACCCTAGTTTTACCAAAAGTACAGAAAACCAGAGAACTAGAAAAGTTGCGCATGTGTGCACCACAGAACTAGAAAAGCTGCGCACCTGTGCACTAGAGAATCAGAAAAGCTGCACACCTATGCACCAAAGAACCAGAAAAGATGTGCACCTATGCACCTGAAAACCAGAAAAGAGAAGACCAGAAAACCAAAAATTCTGTTGCAGATCCGAAAGGTGAAAACTTGAAGTTTCCAGAAGCAGAACACACCAGATCTCTCAAATCAATCAAGCACATCTCCTGGTAAGTGTTATTCTATCTCTTGAGAAAATTCAATCTCTGTGACCCCCTGAATAAGATGGCTCCAAGCACTAAGCTTGAAGACAAGCTAGAGGTTATAGAGAATTTCTGGGCATGGAATTATAGGATTGATCTCATTCTTGAAGAGAATGTTCTTGCCCAATATATCAAAGATGAGATTGCAGAACCTGAAGAAGATGAAGCCAAAGAGAAGTATAGTAAGGACTTGATTAGGGCAAAGAGAATCATTGTTGATTCTATAAAAGACCACTTGATTCCCCAAGTGGCATCCAAGAAGACCCCAAAGGAAATGTATGATGCCCTTTCCAGAATGTATGAAGGAAAGAACATCAATAGGAAGATGAACCTGGGAGCTCAATTGAAGACCACCAAGATGAATAAAGGAGAATCAATTCAAGATTATTTCTCAAGGGTTTCCCAGTTCAAGGAACAACTATATGCTATTGGAGATACCCTTGATCAATATGAACTAGTCATGACTGCTCTAAATGGTCTCACTAGACCTTGGGAGTCATTTATCCATACCATGTGTACCAGAAAAGAGAGCATGAAGTTTGATGTGGTATGGGAAGATTCCATCCAAGAAGAAGCTAGGGTTGCCAACAGAGAAGCCTTGCTCAAAGAATGTTACCAAGCCTTGGCAACCCACACCAAGAGAAGAAGGAATAAACCCTACTTCAAGAAGGATAGTCACAAGGAGTCTCAACCTCCACAACGATTCCAGAAGAAAAGAGGAACCACTCAAGGAATAAAGTACTCCTCATTCCAATGTTTCAATCGTCATAAAATAGGACACATTGTTAGAAATTTTCCTTCAAAGGAAAAGAAGAAGGGATTCCACCATAAAAGACATCAAGCACACCTAGCAGAAAATGATAGTGAAGAAGAAGAAGAACAAAGGCCTCAGAAGAAAAGAGCTAGAATAGAAGAAGATGCAGAAGAACATGTTTTCTTTTGTGCACTCTCTAGGACTGTAACACCTGGAGTAAATACATGGCTCATTCATAGTGGTTCTTCAAAGTACATGACAAGTCAAAAGAAAACTCTTACAAAACTTGAAGAGAAGACCTCTCCACAAAAGGTATCTCTAGGAGATGACTATCAATATCCAATCCAGGGAATTGGTGAAGCAAGCTACAAGCTTGATTCTGGAACACCATTGAAGATGAAGGAGATATTATATGTCCCGGGATTGAAGAAGAACTTACTTTATGAAGGATATATTATATGTCCCGGGATTGAAGAAGAACTTACTTTCTATCTTAGCTCTAGATAAGAAAGGCTAGAGGGTTGCATTCATAGATGGACAAGTACTCATGTGGTCCAAAGGAAAATCAATTGAGGATGCAATTGTTATTGGTGAAGAGGAAGGAGGTCTATGTTGAAATATTGTAACTTCAAAGAATATTATATTTGTACTTTATTATTTCGGAGATGTTTCATTCCTCCGTAAAGATCTTATTGTATGTCCGGAGATGTTTATTCCTCCGTCGGAATGTGGTAACTTGGGTTATTAGACTTCCCTAGTGGGGGTCATCCCTATATGTGTTATGTGGGTCAAAGGGTTGTTAGACCACCCTAGTGGGGTCGACCCAGTCAGTTATAATAGGGTATTTAACCTAATGGTTAAATACGAGCCTACATGTACTTGTGTAAAAGATATGTCAGAGTAGTGTATAAATAGAGGAGGTGTGTTCCTCATTTGACACACTCACTCACTTGAGAGAGGCACACTTGTGGAGGAGAGGTATGCTATGGTGGAGGAGGAGATCATGTATTTTGTTTGCATCTTTGTATATTGCTGGTCATCTATATTGAGGAAGCTTTGCTGGGTTTTCTACCCCATGAGGGTTTCCCAGGATAAATCTGTGTCTCTTGTGTTTATGCTATGCTTGTTGTTTCTTCAGTGATCCTATATATGCTATTATTGTGAAATGGAAAGTAATGCTGCTATTTTCTATCTTAGCATATTGAATTTTAACATGGTATCAGAGCTAACCTGAAGGAGGGCAATGTATGGCACTTACAACACTTGCTTTACTTATGACAATTTGAAGGTTAGGGTTTTATATAGCAAAAACCAATCATCGTGGAACTTTCGCTATAAATCCATTTTGGCGAAGGTCCAGGATATGAAACCTTTACAGGTCGTAGATAACATCTCCAGGTATCTTGTGTCCAAAGGGCACCCTCAGATTCGTTGTACTTTGTATTTTATGATCAGTACAAGTTAGGGTTTCTGCCTCTTCCAGATCTCAGTCAAAATCAGGTGACCTAGGAAAAGGTCATAACTTGGGCTAGGAAGCTCCAAATGAAATTTTGTAAAACGTGACAGGTAGTACATAGAATGTACTATCTCAGGAAACTTTTTTCAGAGGCCGAAGCTGAACCAGTGAGACATGGCATGACGTACAAGTTCGCTCTCCTGTTTTATCCCATAAACATGTCACATTGCGACACTTGGCATAACTCTCTCTCAGAGAGTCCAATTGAGGTCGCACCTATCAGGATGGAAATATAACACGGAGAGATATCTCAGGAAAAAAATTTAGAGGCCTAAGTTCAAACAGTGACACGTGGCACGCCGTACAAGTTCGCTCTCCTGTATTACCCGAAAACAGGTCACGTTGTGACATTTGGCATAACTCTTTCTCAGAAAATCCAATTGAGGTCAGAACTGTCAGGATGGAAAGATGACAGGTCAGGATACTATAGAAACAGTTTTCAGACCCTGTGGAGCAAAAATTTTGGAGTTATAGCAGAAACAATAAGGTACATATTTCTGTCAAACTAGAATTAGTTTTGGAGCACCTTTATTCATGGCTTCCGGAATTTAGGGTTTCGAAGAAAGTTAGAATTTTTGGAATCGAAATCCACGGCTGAATGCTACTCAGGAAAATCAAAATTTAGAGACCAAGATCGAATTTTTTGGTTGGGTATAAGACCGGGCTTGATCAAACCCTAGCTCTAGATTTTGATCGGAAAGATGGAAAATTAGGGCTTCAGCAAAAGTTGAAATTTTTTGAAGTCTGTAACGACGGCTGGAAGCTCCTCAGAAAAATAAGAGTTTAGAGCCTTGCATAAAACCTTTTGATTACACAGAAGGGTGGGCTTCATCAAACCCTAGTTCGGGATCCTATCTAGAAGATCCAGAAGTTTCAAAGGCAATTTTGAGGGGTCAAATTTTGGAGATTTCAAAATTGAAGTATGCTAGTTTGATCAGCTCAACAAGACACATCCTTCCATTCATTCGGAAGTGTGAAAGTCAAAGATTGAATTTTTAGGGTTTCTCTAGAAAACCCTAATCAAGCTCCAGATCAAGCTTCAGGGGGAGTTGAGGCTAAGGCCTTACATAAGAAGACTACAAGAAGTCTCGAGAGGTATGACTTAAGGAGGTTCAGGTATGTCTTGAAATCTGATTCTTGATTAAGTTCATAATGTTTTTGTCTTCATGTTATTTATTAGTACAATCTTGATTAATGTTAGAATTGTCTTATCACCCTAGTAACAATATGAATGCATGTGAATGATCAAAGACATTCATTGATTAGGGCTATATGATTGTACTAATGCATTATGGTGTTGTGTGAGGTTGATGTTGTCTGCTAACAAGATACAGGTACATCACAAAAGACAAATCAAGTTCCATGACCATGACATCATGAAGACAAAGACTCATCCATAATCTTTGTTCTACTTACGAGGTATGTATGAATTTGTTATATTATGCTTAACCTATGAGACATGCAGGTTCTAGCTCAGGATCTCTAAATCATTGAAGAGATTGTTTGGGTATGTTGTACATAACTAAGCAGGTATACTAATCCAGGTATGTTTTCCTATGTCATGTTAGAATCTTACCTTGTATTAGGATCCCTTATATAAGTATACTTGGCATGATTAGATATGCTTATTCATAAAGTTAGTAATCAAGGGATTATGCATATTATGTCTTTTATTTTGATTGATGATACGCATGAGTAAAAGAAGTCTTCCCTGAAATCTTGAATACTAATGTTTATTATCTATGATCGTGACTATACATATTCAAGACTATTTATATGTTTTGATAATGTTTATATATTAATGAATGTATGTTTGTGTATGAGATCATGAGGATAACACTACTGCACACTTGAGCATGCACAGTGGTATAGAATGAATAGAAGTTCAAAAGACATTTAGAAGACCAAGCGAGAGGCAACCACACAAACATAAAAGATAAGTATTTGAGTTGTTATTTAAAATAGTAAATGATATTGCTTGTAATAGATTGTATGCATATTTATAATATATCACGCTGAGTGTAAACATTCATAGAGCATTGAACAGTATACTACTAATATGCATATGATTGGTAAGTTGGACAAACATTCCATTGTAGCTTGTCTAGAATGAAACCTCTTTGCTGACATACTGAGAGTTGTGCACACTCTCGATAGTATGTTCTGGTAGAGATCGAAGGCATCTAGATAGCCACTATATGCATACAGGATATGGGAAAGTGTTGTGCCAAAGTAATGGTAAAAATAGTTGCATAACTATGTAACTGATATCTGTATGCATAATAGGTTATCATGTCAATATGATTTGATGATTATGAAGTATTACTAATCATGTACTTAATTTTGATTTGTAGGAAAGATCATGATGAATGATGAACTCTGAACAAGCGATGGATGTTCAACAAAAGATTTACAAATCAAACACACTATAGAAGGCTTGTGGCTAGAAGATTCTCTTAGAAAGAGGAAGAGAATCATGATGAGATGTTTGCTCCAAGTGGCTAGATAAGACCATTCTCTTAATGGTGTAATTAAAGAAGAAGTATGAATCAGGTTCTGTATGGGTACCCAAGATCAATAGTCAATTGATGAGCTTAATGATCATCATGGGTGATGTCGATCTCAATCTTTACTACAAGGTTGAATATGGCTTCTATACACAGATGACATGGATGCAAGAAAGAACTCACCATAGAGTTCGAATGCTGTTGAGGTTCATATCAGTAGACCCATCTAATGAGAGATGGCACAGATAGATGGCTGCATAAATGAAAATGAAATATCTCAGTTTGATCCATTACTTCCTAGGTCTAGAAGTATGGCAAGGATCGTAAGGAATCTTTCTCAACCAGGGAAAGTATGCCGAGAAATATTAAAAGGACTTGATATGTTGGAATGTCCACCCTCATGGATTCCAACTTGAAACTGTTGGTGAATGACTCATTAGAGTTAGTGTATATAACTCTGTACAGACAAATTATTGGGTCATTGATGTATCTAATAAATACTAGGTCAGATATATGCTTTGCTGTGAATACCTTGAGTCAGTATCTAGTGGAAACTAGATGTGTTCACCTATTAGTTGCAAAGCATGTGACCAGGTACCTAAAAGATACGATAGACTTTGATCTATGGTATTTTGGAGATCATGACTTCAGATGGCTACACAGATGTTGATTGAGCAGAAAGTGTGTCAGACAAGTAGAGCACATCGAGAGGATGTTATTGTCTGGGATCAGCCATGATCTTGTGGTTTAGCAACAAGCAGTCCAGTATGGCTCTTAGCACAAGCGGAATATATGGCTGCTTTCCCTGCTAGTTGTGAAGCAGTATGGCTACAGGATTGTTTGATAGACCCAACTGTGATACTATGTGACAAACATAGTTGTATCAAGATGGAAGAGAATCTAGTGTTCCAAGATATGGTGCAGAAAGGAACTATAAAGTTCGAATTTGTAACAGGTTACCAATGTACTAACCAAACCTCTACCTTAAGTCAACAAGTTGCCAATGTACTAACCAAACCTCTACCTCAAGTAAAAGTTTGAATATTTCCGAGACAAGCTTGGTGTAGTTCAGAAGGACTCTCCTCGAAAGGGGGAGTGATGTGGTCACTTATGATGAGATTTCCTGCATCGACAGAGAGGTCGATGATGTGGTTACCTTTATTGGTGATGCCAATAGAGAGGTTAGTGGATGTTCCTTAGATAGGGTCTAAGTTGACAATGGGATTGCATCATCCTTGAACATATGTTCTAAAAGGATCTGTAGACAGATGTCTCCGAGAAAGAAGAGGATTGTATCATTCGTGGACGTTAGTCCTAATGTGATCCGTAGACAAGATGTCTCCGAGAACAAAATCCTGAATGAACAGGTAAGGGGATTGGATCGTCCTCGGATTTTGGTCCTGTGAATTGAGCCATAGACAAGATGTCTCGAAGAACAAAATCCTGAATGAACAGGTAAGGGGATTGGATCGTCCTCGGACTTTGGTCTTGTGAATTGAGCCGTAGACAAGATGTATCCGAGAATAAAATCCTGAATGAACAGGTAAGGGGATTGGATCGTCCTCGGACTTTGGTCCTGTGAATTGAGCCATAGACATGAGGTCTCCGAGAATTGAATGATAGGACTGGATCGTCCTTGGACTTCGTTCAAAAGGTACATGATAGGACTGGATCGTCCCTGGACCTCAGTTCAAAAGGTACATGATAGGATTGGATCATCACTAGAATTCAGTCCTAAAGAGAGCCGTAGACATATGTCTTCTAGAATGAAGTCCTTGGTGGACATGAGGGGATTGGATCATCCCTGGACTTCAGTCCTAAAGAGAGGTGAGACGTACATCTTCGAGAATGAAGTCCTTGGTGGACATGAGGGGATTGGATCATCCTTGGACATCAGTCCTAAAGACAGCCGTAGATGTAGGTCTTCGAGAATGAAATTCTTGGTGGACATGAGGGGATTGGATCGTCCTTGGACTTCAGTTTTAAAGAGAGCCGTAGACATATGTCTCCGAGAATGAAGTCCTTAGTGGAGAAGTGAGGATTAAGTCATCCTTGGACATAGTCCTAAATGTACGGTTGAGGATTAAGTCATCCTTGGACGTGGTCCTAAATGTACGGTTGAGGATTAAGTCATCCTTGGACGTGGTTCTAAATGTATGGTTGAGGATTAAGTCATCCTTGGACGTGGTCCTAAATGTACGGTTGAGGATTAAGTCATCCTTGGACGTGGTCCTAAATGTACGGTTGAGGATTAAGTCATCCTTGGACGTGGTCCTAAATGTACAGTTCAGGATTAAGTCATCCTTGGACATGGTCCTAAACGAACGGTTGAGGATTAAGTCATCCTTGGACATAGTCATAAATGTACGATTGGGATTGCATCGTCCCTAGACATGTGACTTGTCTTAAAGTGATAAGGACTGATCATCCTGGAACTTGATCTGGATTGTATCATCCATGGACCTATGTCCTAAAGAGAGCAGGATTGATCATCCTGTAATATGATCGTGTGTGTTGCAGGGTATGCTGCTATGTTTTGATGATAGATGTTGTGACAGCTCCATACAAATTTTTTTTTTTTTTTTGTTCTGTTCTGTTCTTAACATTATTTTATAGAGCTCGGTGATTGTCTTCTGCAAATCAATAACTACATTAATGAAAATTGCACTCGAAACTTCTTATGTTCATACCCTTTATTTTCCTACTGGATAGAAGGTCTTCTAGTGGTCATGCCACTTACTTAGCTATAGCTAACATTAGTTCTAATGTGAATATGCAGGTTTGGCTCAACTACTCTGAAATTTATCCTTATATCGCAGGTAACTATATTTTTAACGTATTTGCAGTTTCTTTATAGTTTTTATACTGAAAATTTCATCAAACAATAGACCTAGATTATCCTACCCTTATTACTATGAAAATAATTAAACATTCCCTTTGTATAATCAATACTCAGAAAACAAGGTTATTTGTATTGAAATGGAAACAAAATAACCATACTCTCATTGGTAAAACCAAAGCTAAGGAAATACAAATAATTAAAAGTTGTCAAAGGCCTATATACACAAGGCTTGATTACCAAGGATACCAATGTAAACATTTTAATTTTTTTTTATATAAAGGATCGTTTATGGTATCATATATCGGAATGGTTTTATGGTTGATTGTGTATGATCCTTCGAAACTATGATCTTCGACATGATGGATTGCGTTTTGTATAATATGATCAAACTGAATTATATTTAATTATAAGTCCAAACGTTTTTACATAACCCCTCTTCGATATTCGCACTGTGTAGGAGTTATGTCTGGTAATTATAAGCATCATCTACGAGGTGTACCATCAAGCTATGACAACGCAAGATCCAGGCTGGATAAGCCTTCAGTACTGGTTGTGTATTTCAAGAAAACTCCAGCAATAACTTGGTCATGTGAATTCATTTATGATGAACGAAAGCCAAGGTGCCACCTGCGCCAGGAAAGGACTACCCGGATTATCTTGGAACGCTCAACTCTTTTCGAAATGATTTACTCTTCTCCTTATGATTTACGGGCTGGTTGTAGAGTGGAAGTTTTAGTCTGGCTCTCAAAACCTGGCGATACATTTACATTCGTTTCCTCGACTGCGCATAATGCCTTCGAAGGACTACACAGTATGTTCCTTGTTATGCGGTTGTACAGAAGGAGTGATGGTTATGGGTTTAAAAAGAACATTTTAAAATAGATGTTGAATAAGCAAAATCCGAACCCAAACCCTTTGGGTCTACGCCCTCTCAAGAGTATAAATCCAACCGAAACCCTAGAAGAGAGGGAAAAGTAACAATCCCGTAAGATCTATCTTAACCACTTAATGTTTTTAATTCATACTGTAGATCCTTCATAGGAGAATCTGGTTGATTCTGAGATGAGCATAAAAATTTCAATAAAAGTATGACCGCAGGTTTCACCTGGCAACTCCAGGTATCAAAACGTCTAAACCCCAAAGCTCAGGTATCGAGACCTAGCTGCGATAATTACAACGCTTTTATCTACTGTAATTCCACGGCTTTCAAGGTAATTTCTTCAAAGAATAAAAGATATAAATGACTAACCGAACCATTTGCTTAACAGTAAGTTTAATAGATCTGCAATCTTAACCGTCAATGAAATATTTAATACTTCGGCCATACCTCATTGTTACAAGGAGGAGTATGGCGATACTGCGTCATGGCTTTTACACTAGGAGTCTCTTGGTGATGATTAAGATGAGATCTAACAATTCCGTAGGTAGAGAGATCTCTAGGTTATCACGCTCTAACCCACTGAGTGCGATTCGAACTATTAGATAACTAAAACAAAAGTAAAAATAATGGGAGGGTTCTTACTCCGAGTTTTAAATTTTAAGAAAACTATGACTCCACCCTTAACCAAGATTGTATACCTTCAATGTACAGGTCGGAATCCATTACTATTAACTCATTACTATTAACTCCAACTTATAAACAGAACCGATTCGTTAAATATGCAGTTCAGCTTGACGAGCGTTCTTGGAAGGTGAACCAACCCCAAGATGTACTAAAACCTAGCTATAGACATAGATTTGATTTTTATTTTAATAACTTAAATCTAATCCGCACAGTAATATTCTGTATAAATTTCCTTTGCAGATCTAACTTTATCGTCAAAAAAAAATAACGATCAACTCTTTCATTGTACACAAAATCATATTAATTAATCTGAACAAAGTAAGATATCAGGAAAAGGCTGAAAGACTGTAAGTAAAAGAAAAACCTGAAACCGATAATCTGAATGAAGTCGGAACAGCCACGTTCCACCCAACCGTAGATTAGGTCCAAACGCCAAGTTTGCCCGTAATCACCCCCGAGCCAGATGCATGCACGAAAAAGTGTGGACAGTTAACCTTGAACTCAGTCACAAGTTCCTGAATCTCTTGCCTAGCACTGAGTGCTCACACAGCAAGTCTGATCCTCTCCGGCATACTAAGCAGCGTCCTGCCTCCCACATATGCCCTTCCTTTATAGTTTTGCCTAGGTCTTATCATTAGCAGCTAATTCCTCATGGAATTTTCGCAGCTAAGTAAATCCCTGATTTTCAGGGTGTGTCTAGTGTCTTAAATACACTTCTGACACCTGTTCTGGTTTCTCCAAGGTTAACTCTCATTTGTCCCCCACTTTTCCATGCATGATCTCCTCATTTAACCTGGCTGTTCCTATTCATCCTTTTATTAATAATAATAAAATTGTTTGTTTACAACAGTCCTCCTAGGACTTTAAGTCAGCCGATTTCTCATCTGGCTTCCTTATTGCATAAAATAAAGATAAATTTAAAACAAATCTAACATAATGTTTTTTTTTTTATTTATTTCATCCTTGGAGAGGGATGTCACATCCTTGCCCCCTTATTGTGAACACTGTCCTCAGTGTTCTAGTCTTCCTCCATGGGTTCTGGGAATAGGTTCGTGTACTTTTCCAGTATATCGCTTTCCAATTCCCAGGTTGCCTCCTCAGGACTAAAGTGCTTCCATTGCACCTTTACCTGAGCGATGGCTCGGTTCCGAAGTACTGTTTCTTTCCTGTCCAGAATGCGTAAAGGTTCCACTTGAAATTCGCCTTCTGGAGCCTCCTGTATCAAATTCCAATCAATAATATGAGTGGGGTCATAAATATATTTCTTCAGTAATGAAATGTGAAAAATATTATGAATTTTTAAGTGTGCTGGTAATGCCAGTTTATAAGCTACGGTTCCAATTCTTTCCAGTATTTGGAAAGGCCCGCAGAATCGTGGTGCCAGTTTAGTACAACTCCCTAGCCGGAGTGAACTTTTCTTTGGTTTAACCTGCAAGTATACATGGTCCCCAACTGAAAATTCCTTATCCCGTCTTTTTAGATCAGCATAGCTCTTTTGGCGGTCCTGGGCCACCTTTAAATTCTTCTGTACCTTTTGGGCTGTTTGTTCCATGACTTTCAGCAATTCTGGTCCTATCAATAACCGATCGACCGGCCTGTCCCAGCTAATTGGGGTAGTGCATTTCCTTCCATAAAGGATTTCGAATGGACTCATTCTTGATGACGCCTGATACCCGTTGTTGTAGGCGAACTCTACCAGATGTAAATAGTCTTCGCATTTGTTAGGTCTCTCCATAACGTACATTCTCAGCATATCTTCAATGATCTGATTTGTACGTTCAGTCTGTCCATCCGTTTCAGGATGATAACTCGTGCTGAAATTAATTCTTGTTTCCAAACCTGCAAATAAAGTTTTCCAGAATTTGGAGGTAAATTTTACATCCCTATCTGAAATTACCATCTTTGGTACTCCGTGTAATCTGAATATTTCTTTTAGAAAAATTCCTGCAATATCTGCTGCCTTGTAGGTGGTTTTTACCGGAATGAAATGTGCAGATTTGCTAAATTTGTCAACCACCACCATTATAGAGTCATGTTGCCGCTGGGTTCTTGGCAAGCCTGTGATAAAATCTAGTGAAATCACTTCCCATTTCCATTCAGGAATTGGTAATGGTTGTAGTAAACCAGCAGGATGTCTATGGTCAGCCTTCACCTGTTGACATTCCAAGCATTTAGATAAATAATCAGCAAGATCAGTTTTTAATTTAGGCCAAAAGAACTGTTTTCTAAGGTCTGTTATCATTTTTTGATAACCGGGATGACCTGCAAAAGGGGGTTTGTGCATCTCATTTAGAATAAACAATTTAAATTCTGTAACATTAGGCATGTACAGCCTATCTTTGAACCAAATCAGACCTTTCTGATCCACTTTGAAATCTGTCCCATTCCTGTTTTCCTCATTTTGTTGTAATTTACCTTGCAGATTTACGTAATCTGCATCCTGTTTGCTTGCCACTAATACCTTCTCCATGAGATTACTTTTTGGTTGGCTCATTATTATTTCATACACCTCGTGGGTCCTTCGACTAAGTGCATCTGCCACCGTATTTTCCTTACCCTTTATGTGTTTTACTTCAAAGTCGAATTCACTTAAGAAAGCCATGCACCTTGCCTGTCTGGCATTGAGTCCTGGTTGGTTAAATAGATTCTTGACACAAGTGTTATCGGTTAATAACAAGAATTTCTTTCCCAGCAGGTAGTGACGCCACATTTTCAGTGCGTGTACTACTGCTGTTAATTCCAAGTCATGAACCACATAGTTGCGTTCATGCTCCTTTAACTTTCGTGATTCGTAACATACTACGTGTCCGTCTTGAGACAGTACTCCTCCTACTCCCTCTTTACTTGCATCTGTACAGACCGTGTATTCTTTACATGGGTCTGCTACCTTTAGAATAGGTGCCTTGGTCAGCAATTCTTTGAGTCGTTCAAAACTTTCTTGACACTTGCAGGACCATACAAACTTTATCCCCTTTTTCTGTAGTGAGGTAATGGGATAGGCGATCTTCGAGAATCCCTCAATGAACCTCCGATAGTAACCTGTGAGTCCCATGAAGGATCTAATATCAGCTACATCTCTCGGTACTGGCCAATCTGCTATGGCTTTGATTTTCTGCGGGTCGACTGAAATTCCTTCTGCAGAAATAATATGGCCTAGGTACTGGATTTCCTTTTTAAAGAACTCACATTTTTCCAACTTTGCATACAACTGGTGGTCCCTCAAGGTTTGCAGTACGATTCTTATATGCTGTTCATGTTCTTCCTCCGACTTAGAGTATATTAGGATATCATCTATAAAAATCAACACAAACTGATCTAGATATTTGTTGAAGATACCATTCATTAAACACATGAATGTGGCAGGGGCGTTGGTTAACCCAAAAGGGATCACTACAAATTCATAGTGTCCGTATCGGGTACGGAAGGCGGTTTTACTTATGTCTTCATTTTTAATACGAATCTGATGGTACCCAGATCGAAGATCCAGTTTGGAAAAGATCTTAGCTCCCCCTACTTGGTCGAACAAATCATTGATTCGTGGTAACGGGTATTTATTCTTAACAGTTACCTTATTCAGTTGCCTATAGTCAATACATAGTCTTAGGGTCCCATCCTTTTTCTTGACAAACAGAACCGGTGCACCCCAAGGCGAAACACTAGGTCTTATATACCCTTTGTCTAGTAACTCTTGAATCTGAATTTTTAATTCCGTCAATTCTGGGATACTCATTCTATAAGGTACTTTTGACACTGGTGCAGATCCTGGTAAAAGTTCAATAGAGAAATCTATTTCTCGCTGAGGAGGTAATCCCGGTATTTCCTCTGGAAATACGTCTAGGAATTCACCTAAGACAGGATGCTCTGCTATTGAAGTCTGATTTTCGTTGAGAAGTAAATCAGATACTCTTACAGCGTAAATCTTGCATCCTTTTCTCATGCATTTCTTTAGCTGCATAGCAGAAATCTGCCTAACAGAGACAAGTTTCTGTTTTCCAATCACTGTTCTAAGAATTTGGTCTTCCGCAACGTAGGTAAAGTTTTTGCTAAAGCAGTTCAGTACTACTTTATTTTTTTCAAGCCAGTGCATACCTATTATCAGGTCGTAAGATCCTAAAGGCAACACATTTAGATTAATCTTTGTTTTGTGGTCCTGTATTTGAAGTTCACAATCAGATATGTATTCAGTAACCTTCCTCTTTACTCCTGTAGCTAACTGAACCAACCAAGGTTTTGGATGCTTTACCTTAGTGAGTTGGCAGTGCTCCATCATCTTGGGAGTGATGTAGCTTAAGGTTGCCCCCGGGTCAATTAAAATGGAGCAAAAATGGTCAGAAATTTTACCTTCAATTTCCACGATGGCAGATTGATGATCTGCCTATCGGTCCTCTAAGGCTGCATTGATTCGGTGATAACTTTTCCCAATGTCTCCCACCGTGGATGCTTCTTGCATATTATGCAGTACTCTGTTCGTTTCATTGTATCGGGGACAATTCCTGCGTAAATGAGCTTCACCACATTCCCAGCATTTCAGGGGTTCCTTAGGAGTACCGATACTTCCTTTTATTCCCGTGTTAGGGGCTTTGAAAGTTTTCTGCTGTAACTGTTCATTTCTGGGAAATGAATTTCCCTGGAAGTTTTTGGGCATGTTCCTGAAGGGCGGGGGTTTGTAACCTTTCTTTCGTTGGTTAAAATTTTCCTGTTTCCTGTCCTTCCATGCTTGAGTGGTGTCATTTCTTTGTTTGTATTGCTCATAACACAATCTGGCCTTTCTCAGTGCTTCTTCTAAAGTTCTGGGATTGTCGAACTCGATTCGATCTTTATAGGACTGTGGCAGGCAGCTTAAGAACCGCTGTACCTTCAGTTTTTCTTCCTTGATATATGGAACGAACCGTAGTAAGTCCAGGAATTTATTGATGAGATCTTCCATCGTCATTTGGCCCAGCTTTAATTCGTAAAATTCCTTGGTTTTTCTTTCATAGTAACTTTCTGATAAGTATTGTTTCTTGAAATATTTCTTAAATTCCGACCATTCGAGGTTCTTTTCTTTCAGTCCCTGGGAAATCTTCAGGTCTTGCCACCATATGCTGGCTTTCCCCTTTAGGTTGTACACAGCCATTCTAACTTTCATATTACTGGAATAGTTATAGATCTGAAAGTATTTCTTTATGTCTAGCAGCCAGGCTTCTGCTTCTTCGCCAGTCTTTGATTCTCCATCGAAGCTTGTAGGTTTTATTTTTTTGAATTCACCCTCGAGATGATCTACCTTCCTTTTTCCCATAGTCTTATCTTGATGTTCAGATTTCTGGGTCTCATTGGAGGAATCTCCCTTCTTCTCAGCGTTCTCGTCAGTCTCCTCTTTCCTCTTAGTATCTTCTTTCTGTTTTTCGCCATTGTTCCTTTCATGAAGGCTCTGCAGCAAAATCTCATTAATTTCCTGTTGTTTTTCCTGGGCCTTCTTTAGTTGCTCATTGTCAGCTTTGAAACTCTGTATCTCCATGATCAGACTTCTCATGGTTTCTAGTACCTGGCTTGCTTCCGAATGTTCTGCTGTTCTTGCCTGTTCATTTTCTGCAGGTTCTTCTCAGTATTCTTCGTGCGAGGTCATCTGAAATTTCAAAAACTGAAACATACGCATGCAACATTCAAATGTATATATTAAGTTTATATTCCTGCGCAACAAAAACTAAGTGTTCCAAGGCAGCAGGGTTGAATCTAGCTCTGATACCATATGTGACAGCTCCTTACAATTTTTTTTTTTTTTTTTTGTTCTGTTCTTAACATTATTTTATAGAGCTCGGTGATTGTCTTCTGCAAATCAATAACTACATTAATGAAAATTGCACTCGAAACTTCTTATGTTCATACCCTTTATTTTCCTACTGGATAGAAGGTCTTCTAGTGGTCATGCCACTTACTTAGCTATAGCTAACATTAGTTCTAATGTGAATATGCAGGTTTGGCTCACCTACTCTGAAATTTATCCTTATATCGCAGGTAACTATATTTTTAACGTATTTGCAGTTTCTTTATAGTTTTTATACTGAAAATTTCATCAAACAATAGACCTAGATTATCCTACCCTTATTACTATGAAAATAATTAAACATTCCCTTTGTATAATCAATACTCAGAAAACAAGGTTATTTGTATTGAAATGGAAACAAAATAACCATACTCTCATTGGTAAAACCAAAGCTAAGGAAATACAAATAATTAAAAGTTGTCAAAGGCCTATATACACAAGGCTTGATTACCAAGGATACCAATGTAAACATTTTAAATTTTTTTTATATAAAGGATCGTTTATGGTATCATATATCGGAATGGTTTTATGGTTGATTGTGTATGATCCTTCGAAACTATGATCTTCGACATGATGGATTGCGTTTTGTATAATATGATCAAACTGGATTATATTTAATTATAAGTCCAAACGTTTTTACATAACCCCTCTTCGATATTCGCACTGTGTAGGAGTTATGTCTGGTAATTATAAGCATCATCTACGAGGTGTACCATCAAGCTATGACAACGCAAGATCCAGGCTGGATAAGCCTTCAGTACTGGTTGTGTATTTCAAGAAAACTCCAGCAATAACTTGGTCATGTGAATTCATTTATGATGAACGAAAGCCAAGGTGCCACCTGCGCCAGGAAAGGACTGCCCGGATTATCTTGGAACGCCCAACTCTTTTCGAAATGATTTACTCTTCTCCTTATGATTTACGGGCTGGTTGTAGAGTGGAAGTTTTAGTCTGGCTCTCAAAACCTAGCGATACATTTACATTCGTTTCCTCGACTGCGCATAATGCCTTCGAAGGACTACACAGTATGTTCCTTGTTATGCGGTTGTACAGAAGCATTCCATCGAAGACCACTGCTGATTTAGAGGTATTGTCAAAAACCACATTAGAATTCTCTTTATTTCTTCTTATTTTTATCAGTCTGCCTCATCTGCTAATGTATAATGTGTTTATTGCTGGTAGGTCCTCCCAGCTTGGAGTGCTCAGATTCGTAAGGGAACCCTTCTGCTCGGTAAGTGGCATTGCCCCTTACAACGTCACGCAGTGATGGAAAATGGGAAAGAACCTCCCCTCGACAGCAGGGAGTTCTGTGATTTCATGACCTGGTTAGTTTATTTTGGTCGTAGCGATTCACTGTGGCTAGGGGTTCTTTCTGCCACGATTTTTTTGTAAACTTTTAAACTAAAAATCTCCCTGAGGATCTTATCCTTAGGGAAACGTACTGGGCTGTTTTGAATTTAAGTTTAAGATTCTGTTTTCTATAAAATCCAAATCCGAGACTCCAGAATGGTTAAAGTCGAGAATACTTAAATGCATGGTTTAATCTCCAGGGGATTACACAACTCCTGGGTTATTATTATGAATTTGTTTTCTTTGTATTTTCTTTTAAATCGTACATACAGTTGTGTATGTCTCGGATTTCGTTTTCTCCTGACTGTGTAAAACAAGAATAATAAAAAATATAGGAATCGATCCCAGGGCGATTTCATGTTTAAATTTCCTCTTGTATGGATAGGTAGTTACAAGTCTTGTAATAATTTTGTTGAGTTTCAGGAGTGATGGTTATGGGTTTAAAAAGAACATTTTAAAATAGATGTTGAATAAGCAAAATCCGAACCCAAACCCTTTGGGTCTACGCCCTCTCAAGAGTATAAATCCAACCGAAACCCTAGAAGAGAGGGAAAAGTAACAATCCCGTAAGATCTATCTTAACCACTTAATGTTTTTAATTCATACTGTAGATCCTTCATAGGAGAATCTGGTTGATTCTGAGATGAGCATAAAAATTTCAATAAAAGTATGACCGCAGGTTTCACCTGGCAACTCCAGGTATCAAAACGTCTAAACCCCAAAGCTCAGGTATCGAGACCTAGCTGCGATAATTACAACGCTTTTATCTACTGTAATTCCACGGCTTTCAAGGTAATTTCTTCAAAGAATAAAAGATATAAATGACTAACCGAACCATTTGCTTAACAGTAAGTTTAATAGATCTGCAATCTTAACCGTCAACGAAATATTTAATACTTCGGCCATACCTCATTGTTACAAGGAGGAGTATGGCGATACTGCGTCATGGCTTTTACACTAGGAGTCTCTTGGTGATGATTAAGATGAGATCTAACAATTCCGTAGGTAGAGAGATCTCTAGGTTATCACGCTCTAACCCACTGAGTGCGATTCGAACTATTAGATAACTAAAACAAAAGTAAAAATAATGGGAGGGTTCTTACTCCGAGTTTTAAATTTTAAGAAAACTATGACTCCACCCTTAACCAAGATTGTATACCTTCAATGTACAGGTCGGAATCCATTACTATTAACTCATTACTATTAACTCCAACTTATAAACAGAACCGATTCGTTAAATATGCAGTTCAGCTTGACGAGCGTTCTTGGAAGGTGACCCAACCCCAAGATGTACTAAAACCTAGCTATAGACATAGATTTGATTTTTATTTTAATAACTTAAATCTAATCCGCACAGTAATATTCTGTATAAATTTCCTTTGCAGATCTAACTTTATCGTCAAAAAAAAATAACGATCAACTCTTTCATTGTACACAAAATCATATTAATTAATCTGAACAAAGTAAGATATCAGGAAAAGGCTGAAAGACTGTAAGTAAAAGAAAAACCTGAAACCGATAATCTGAATGAAGTCGGAACAGCCACGTTCCACCCAACCGTAGATTAGGTCCAAACGCCAAGTTTGCCCGTAATCACCCCCGAGCCAGATGCATGCACGAAAAAGTGTGGACAGTTAACCTTGAACTCAGTCACAAGTTCCTGAATCTCTTGCCTAGCACTGAGTGCTCACACAGCAAGTCTGATCCTCTCCGGCATACTAAGCAGCGTCCTGCCTCCCACATATGCCCTTCCTTTATAGTTTTGCCTAGGTCTTATCATTAGCAGCTAATTCCTCATGGAATTTTCGCAGCTAAGTAAATCCCTGATTTTCAGGGTGTGTCTAGTGTCTTAAATACACTTCTGACACCTGTTCTGGTTTCTCCAAGGTTAACTCTCATTTGTCCCCCACTTTTCCATGCATGATCTCCTCATTTAACCTGGCTGTTCCTATTCATCCTTTTATTAATAATAATAAAATTGTTTGTTTACAACAGTCCTCCTAGGACTTTAAGTCAGCCGATTTCTCATCTGGCTTCCTTATTGCATAAAATAAAGATAAATTTAAAACAAATCTAACATAATGTTTTTTTTTTATTTATTTCATCCTTGGAGAGGGATGTCACAGATGTATTAGTGAGAATACATGTTTTGATGATAAATGTATTAGTGAGAATACATGCTTTTGATGACAGATATATTAGTGAGAATACATGATTTTGATGATAGATGTATTAGTGAGAATACATGCTCTTTGATGATATATGTATTAGTAAGAATACATGTTTTGATGATAGATGTATTGGTGTGGATACTAATACAGATGATACAGATGCTGTAGATCGAGGTGATCCAAATGTTGTAGATCGAGATGATGACGATGTTGATGATCGTGTGATGACGATGCTGATGATCGTGTGATGACGATGCTGATGATCGTGTGATGACGATGTTGATGATCATGTGATCATGATGCTGATGATCGTGTGATGATGATGCTGATGATCGTGTGATGATGATGATGATGATCATGTGATGACGATGTTGATGATCATGTGATTACGATGTTGATGATTGTGAGATGACGATACTGATGATCGTGAGGATCCAGATGTTGATGTTGTTGTAGTTGTTCGAGTGCTGCAGAAGATAAAGACTCAGTACTGAAGATATTGATGTTCCAGTATTGAAGATGTTCCAGTAACTACTTGAGTTACTGATGATGTTGAGAAAGCTTCCAATGATTTATAGATGTATCATGTATGATGTTGATGACTCCTTGCTCGTGCAGATACTGTTATAATATCTTTCTCGTTAAGGGCGAGTGTTGAAATATTGTAACTTCAAAGAACATTATATTTGTACTTTATTATTTCGGAGATGTTTCATTCCTCCGTAAAGATCTTATTGTATGTCCAGAGATGTTTATTCCTCCGTCGGAATGTGGTAACTTGGTTTATTAGACTTCCCTAGTGGGGGTCAGCCCTGTATGTGTTATGTGGGTCAAAGGGTTGTTACACCACCCTAGTGGGGTCGACCCAATCAGTTATAATAGGGTATTTAACCTAATGGTTAAATACGAGCCTACATGTACTTGTGTAAAATATATGTCAAGGTAGTGTATAAATAGAGGAGGTGTGTTCCTCATTTGACACACTCACTCACTTGAGAGAGGCGCACTTGTAGAGGAGAGGTCTGCTATGGTGGAGGAGGAGATCATGTATTTGGTTTGCATCTTTGTATATTGCTGATCATCTATATTGATGAAGCTTTGCTGGGTTTTCTACCCCATGAGGGTTTCCCAGGATAAATCTGTGTCTCTTGTGTTTATGCTATGCTTGTTGTTTCTTCAGTGATCCTATATATGCTATTATTGTGAAATGGAATCTGCTATTTTCTGTCTTAGCATATTGAATTTTAACAGTCTATACAAACTAAAGGGACATCCAGAAGCTGCCCTTGTTCATGAAGCCACTACCCTTAATGAACTATGGCATAGGAGGCTTTCTCATATCAACTATAAAGCACCACCTCATGGGAGTAAAGTAATCATAGGACTACCAGATTTGAAGTTTGATCATGATGGCGCATGTAAAGGATGTGCAAAGGGAAAGAGTATCAATAACCCATTTCCAAAGAGTGAAACAAAGACTAAAAGTATTTTGGAATTGATTCATTCATATGTATGTGGACCAATGCCCTCCACATCCTTGAGTGGATATGAATACTACCTTACATTTATTGATGACTACTCCAGGAAGACTTGGATATAGTTTCTAAAAGGAAAGAATGAAGTCTTTGGAAAGTTCAAGGAGTTCAAAGCCTTGATAGAAAATCTTTCAAAAAAGAAGATCAAAATACTTAGGACAGATAATAGTTGAGAATACACTTCAAAGGATTTTGAAGTCTTTTGTAAAGAAGATGGAATCAAGAGGGAGTTAACCACTCCCTACAATCCTCAACAAAATGGTGTTGTGGAAAAAAAGAATAGAACCACTATGGAAGTAGTGAAGACAATGATACATGATCAAGACCTACCTATGTATCTGTGGGCTGAAGCAGCCAGGACAACAGTCTATGTGCATAATAGACTATCTCATAGTGCTCTTGGATTCAAGACCCCAGAAGAAGTGTTTACATGGAAGAAGCCTAAGGTAAGCCACCTCAAGATATTTGGGTTTCCTGTATATATTCACATACCAAAAGAAAAGAGAACTAAATTAGACCCTTCCGGAAAGAAGGGAATATTTTTTGGATATTGTGAAGCATCCAAAGCATTCCGAATATACATTCCAGGATTCCACCATATGGAGATCAATAGGGATGTGACATTTGATGAAGAGACAGCTCTCAAGAAATATAGGAAGTGCCAGTATGAAGAAGTATGTGAAAAAGATGCACCTCCCAGAATTGTAGAGACTATACCCATCCCTGAAGATGTAACACCTAAAGACCATGATATGATAGAACCACAAGAACCCCGCTTTCAAACATATCAAAGAAAAGAAAGCCAACATGGGAAAGATACATTATACTAGGAGTAGAAACATATGGAGCTCCTGAAGGCTCCACTAGAGTGAGCAAGAAACCAAAGCCTTTTTCCAACTATATGGCTTTTATGTGTGATCTTGTAGATCAAGAACCTACTAGTTATGAAGAGGCAGTTCATAAGAAAGAGTGGCTAGAGGCAATGACAGAGGAATAACAGTCAATAATGAAGAATGATGTTTGGGATATAGTTCCCAAGACAAAAGACAAAAGTGTGGTATCCTCCAAATGGGTATACAAAATAAAGCATGCTACGGATGGTAGCATTGAAAAATATAAGGCAAGATTTGTGGCCAAAGGATTCTCTCAGAAAGAGGGAATTGACTATGAAGAGACATTTGCACCAGTTATAAGGTACACTTCCATTACAACTATCATGGCACTTGCATCCATGATGAAATGGGATTTACACTAGATGGATGTAAAGACAGCTTCCCTTAATGGTGTGATTGAGGAGGAAGTGTACATAGAACAACCTCAAGGATTTGAGGTGGAAGATGGAAGAACCCATGTGTGCAAACTGAAAAGGGCTTGGTATGGGTTGAAACAAGCTCCCAAAGCTTGGTATGGAAGAATTGACAGGTTCTTGAACAAGCTTGGGCTTTACCAAAAGTAAAGCTGATCCCAATCTTTATCTCAAGGTTATGGATGATGAACGTGTCATATTGTTGTTATATGTGGATGATCTATTTCTGACTGGAAATGAGAAACAGATTGTCGAATGGAAGAAGAAGCTCTCTTCAGATTTTGAGATGAAAGATCTCGGATTGATGCATTACTTTCTAGGTCTAGAAGTATGGCAAGGCCCAAAAGGAATATTTCTCAACCAGGGAAAGTATGTTGTGGAAATCTTGAAAAGATTTGATATGTTGGAATGTAAAGCCATGGCCACTCCCATGGACTCCAACTTGAAGCTATTAGCTGATGACTCCTCAGCGTTAGTGGATATGACTCTCTACATACAGATTATTGGGTCATTGATCTATCTGACGAATACTAGGCCAGATATATGCTTTGCAGTGAACACCATAAGTCAGTATCTATTGGAACCTAGACGAGTTCACCTGATAACTGGAAAGCATGTGATGAGGTACCTAAAGGGTACGATAGATTTTGGTCTATGCTATCGTGGAGATCATGACTTCAGATTGTATGGATACACAGATGTTGATTGGGGCAGGAAGTGTATCAGATAGGAAGAGTACATTGGGTGGATGTTATTTTCTGGGATCTGCCATGATCTCGTGGTTTAGCAAGAAGCAGTCTAGTGTGGCTCTTAGAACAACTGAAATAAAGTATATAGTTGCTTGCTCTACTAGTTGTGAAGCAA
The DNA here is from genome assembly GCA_027924585.1 of Larix kaempferi. NCBI lineage: Eukaryota > Viridiplantae > Streptophyta > Pinopsida > Pinales > Pinaceae > Larix > Larix kaempferi. The sequence continues at coordinate 9,952,411 of BSBM01000042.1, read as the reverse complement.
TATGGCTTCGGAAATTGTTACCAAGATTGTTTGACTTAGAGATGGACCCCACTGTGATCTTGTGTGACAACCAGAGTTGTATCAAGATGAAAGAGAATCCAGTGTTCCAGGATAAGTCAAAGCACATAGAGATCCGATATTTCTATATGTCGGATATGTTGCAGAAAGGGGCTATCAAACTCGAGTATGTGAGCGCTGACGAACAAGTTTTTGATGTGTTGACCAAACCTCTGTCTTGAGTAAAGTTTGAGTATTTCCGAGACAAGCTTGGTGTAGTTCAAAAGGACCCTCCTCAAAAGGGGGAGTGATATGGTCGATAAAGATATCTTTGGATACTGGTATCAATGTGGATAGATGTATCAATAATGAGATTCCCTATATTAATGGTAAGGTCAATAATGAGGATACATGTGGATACTATATTTATGAGGATATTGTATTGTTGATGTGGATAATATATTGATGAGGATACTATATCGTTGATGTGGATACTGTATTGATGAGGATACTGTATCGATGATGTGGATACCTGTATTGATATGGATACTTGTATCAATGATGAGGCTACTGTATCGATGATGTGGATACCAATATTGATATGGATACCTGTATCGATGATGAGGCTACTTGTTCTAACGATGAAGTCAGCTGATGTGACAAGACTACATCGTCCCTAAACGCTTAGTTCAAATGTATGTGATGGGGATTGCATCATCCTGGAACCACTAGTTCAAAATGTACGTGATGGGTATTGCATCATCCTGGAACCACTAGTTCAAAATGTACGTGATGGGTATTGCATCATCCCGGAACCACTAGTTCAAAATGTACGTGATGGGGATTGTATCATCCCCAAAGTTTGGTCCCTAAATTGATCCGTAGACAGATGTCTCCGAGAAGTGCTCCCTAGTGGACGAGAGGGGATTGTATCATCCCTGGACTTCGAACCCTGAATTGATTCGTAGACATATGTCTCCGAGAAGTGGTCCCTAGTGGATGAGAGGGGATTCTATCATCCCTAAACTTCGGTCCCTGAATTGATCCGTAGACATATGTCTTCAAAAAAGAGGTCCTTAGACTCTATCTAAGTTGACGAATGCACTGCATTGTCCCTAGATATGTTATGGTGTCTTAAATGGATCATGTGTATTGTAGGGTATGTTGCTATGATACTGTGTATTGTAGGGTATGTTGTTGATGATCGTGTGATGATGATGCTAATGATCATGTGATGACGATGTTGTTGATCAAGAGGGTCTAGATGATGATGTTACTGTAGCTTTTCTTCTGTTGCAGAAGATGAAGACTCAGTACTGAAGATGTTGATGTTCCAGTATTGAAGATCTTGAAGATGTTCCAGTAACTGGTTGAGTTACTGAAGAAAGCTTCCAATGATTTATGGATGTATCATGTATTATGTAGTTGATGACTCCTTGGTCCTGCAAACGTTGTTATAATATCCTTCTCATTAAGGGGGAGTGTTGAAATACTGTAACTTCTAAGAATATTATATTTGTATCTTATTATTCCAGAGATGTTTCATTCCTTTGATGGGACTTTGTTGTGTATCCGGAGATGTTTATTCCTCCAAAAGATTCTGGTAACTAGGGTTATTAGATCTCCTATGTGAGGTCGGCCCTGAGTTAGTTATTTAGGGGTTATCAGAATCTCTTAGGAGAGGTCAGCCCCATTAGGGTAAAAAGTCAGTCGGGAAACAAGTATAAGTAGAGGAGGTATGTTCCTAGCTTATCTCATTCATTCACTCACTTGTGATTGGTGCATAGGGGAGAGAGAGGTCTGCATAGGAGGAGAAGGAGATCTAGTCTTGGAGTACATCTTTGTATTGATTGATTATCTATATTGAGGAAATTTTTGCTAGGTTTTCTACTCCATGAGGGTTTCCTAGGGTAAATATTTGTCTATCTTGTGATTGTGTTTCTTTTAGTGATATTGCTTGTGAAACTAGGCTAAACTTAACACCAGTTGCATATCAGTTGGCCCTACCATCTAATTTAAAAATCCATAATGTTTTTGACATTTCTGTTTTAAAGAAGTATGTACACGATGCTACTCATGTGGTGAATTGGAATGACATACAGGTGAAACTGGACTGTATCCAAGAGAGGAGGGAAATTATGCTTCAGAATCATACCATAGGGCAGGTCAAGGTGCAATGGAAGCACCTTAGCCCTGATGAAGCTACCTGGGAACTGGAAAGTAACATGCAAGCAACATATCCAATTCTATTCCAGGGAGGCTCTGCTGAAGAATAAGAAACATCGAGGACGATGTTGAGCTTAAGTGGGGATGTTTGTAACATACCCCTTTGCTGAAACATTTTATGTTTGAAGAAAACATTATCTTAACTTTTATTGTAAAGTTTTATATTTGGCCAAGTGGCCAAGGATGACTGTAATTGCACAATATTATTATTTAATAAAATAAAATGGGAGACACTCACCCAAAGAGACTGTTCCAAGAGTGTTTACTAACCCACTAGGTGGAATGGAATCTGGGGTAGAAGGAAATGGACAAGTGGCAGCATCAGGAACTCAGTAACTAGTTTTTGTTATGGGACAACTCCCTTGAATTGTGGTCAAAGTTCTTTGAAAGATGGGACTGGAGCTTGAGGGTTATTTATTTTGGAAACTGACCACTAAAGACCTACGCATATTTATAAGCCATCGAATTTGAGCAGAGGCTCACACTTTTTCTGACTAGAAAATTTACCTTGTGGTTCTGTTGTATGCACACAAAAGATTCGATGAGGGGAAGCTATGTTTTGAATTGTAGTGTAAATCTGTTTCACTTCTGTTGAATGCAGAGTTACTGCTGAGTGCAAAGATTTATTTTGAGGTGTATTGCAAGTCTCCATTGATTGATGGAAGTACAACTTGAGTGCCTTCCTTCTACACAGAGACTTCTACCTAGTGGGTCAGTAAATAGGCTCGTGGGTCCTAAGGAGCAAGTGATATTGGTTGCTTCTTCTGGAGAAGGTTGGGAGGAACATGCATCTTTTGGTGTTTGTCCACCCTATCTACATTTATAGGTTCTACTTGTTATTTCATTACCTAAGTAGTTATAAATTATTTTCTGTAATTGTTAAGTTAGGATTTATCAGCTAGATATTGATAGTTATCATTATGCATAAGTAAATGTCTAATTTGCTGAACTGATTATGTTTTCTGTAAATTATTGAAGAAATTATATGAAATGATAGAATAGATTTCTTCCCTATATTTTTCCACGTACTGTTCTTATACTGTACTCTAGTACAGGGAAGGGTGCTTAAATATAGATAAGAATGATGTTATGCAATAGACAAAATGATTGAATAACTATCATAGATAGAACTCTACCATATTTCCTGTGATTTTCTAATCTGTCAACTTTTTGTATTTAAATATCCTATGTTGTTCAGTCTTAGAAACATATAGTAATACTTAATTTTTGCAGACATTATAATATTTTTATATTTATAGCAACAGAAGTAAACATCTCCTATTCTGCACAAAACCAAGGGTTTAGTGATAGATTAACTATTTCCTTACAACAGATAATTATTAAACATTATCATATCAATTATCTTTAATACATTATAGTATCCAAACTTCACTATAGTCTTTCAGCAACATTTATGAAATTTAAATAGCTGTAAAACAAACATAACTATTATTACAGAGCTCCTAAGCACTGATGATATCAGCAACACCTTATCAATTAAAAACAACAGAACTACTGTACAGTACTATTACATCTTCAGCTTCTCATTTATTTAAATAGACATTGATACGATACTTCATTTATTTTTTTACAAAACAATTCTAATTTTTGGACGACTGTCCCAAAGTCACAAAAAACATACATTACTAGGTTAAACATTATATGTACCAAATAGAGTTTTCAAACGAAGCCTGAGTTCACGAAGACCTTTCCTTTACAATATGCAAATATTTCTTGGATTCAAAACCCTCATTATCTCTATAATTAAGTACAACATGTTAACACTAGTAACCGAAAACCTTTAAGAACATAGAATTCACTCAATAGGGTTTCGAACTAAGGCACTATGCCTTGTTCATTTTATAAATTGGAATACTGTACATTGGTAGCCGTAACACATAAAAACTACAAATCTAAGAACCAAGCCATTTAGCTTTCGACCCTTGAAACATTACTCGAGATCATAGTCACACACACAACCAAGTGCTCAAGGCCATTGTTAAATAAACAGTTGAACATCGATAAAACAAATCCATACGCCAAAATGAAAATAGACATATGAGACTAGGTCTCGGCTTTAAGAATCATTTACTCAAAACTTTTAAAGTTATCCTTTAACAAAAACCAGATTAGGGTTTGAACTTACAAAATGAGGCATTTAGCCTATGGCTCTCAGCCATTAACAAAACACAACATTTCATAAACAAGCATTGAATTAAAATAACACAGCATTGCTCTCAGACACAACGCACAGAAACAATATTAAGTTACAAGTACCCGAACCCTTTCATTAATAAAAATAGTCGAGGGTTAAACCCTTTTTAACAGTTGTTACATTTTCAACATCTAGATACACAGTGAATTGCGGTAGAGTTAACACGGAGGTAGGTCGAGGATCCCATCCTCCCTACACTAACCATTTGGCTCACAAACATTACAACGGCGGCCACATCCAATGCTAGACCACAAAACTGAAAGCTTCGGCTAAATCTAAACAACGTCCAACATATGCCAAGAGAAACCTACATGAGAAACCACTGAGGCTTACCAATTTTCAAGCAATACCTCCACATAGTTTGAACATAGAAACCTGGAGATGAGAAATACCTGCAATTGTAGTGCCCCTAGACTATTGCAGACATTGAGGGCACCTGTTGAGTGACCCGACTATTTGAAACATTAATAAAATAATCCTTTCATTTTATTTTGAGTACGACTGATTGTAAATCAATGAAATAATGATATAGGTGTATTTGGGTAGTTATTGTGAATGAACGATTTCATGTTGTTTAACGATTATCTTTGATGTGAAAACTGTACATGTGAATGATGCTTAACGGCTAGCTGTATGATTGACTATGAAATGAGAATGAAGAAAGAAGATATTGACAGGATGCAATTCTGAGTAGGTGAATGAGTAATGTTATGAGTACAATATAAATGCTTAACGAAGTAGCAGACTGATGAATCAAATTATGATTATTGAGAAAAGTACTACTAATATATGTTTGTGAGAAATGTGTGTAGTGACAAGTGAAATGGATCACCGATGGACACACAAAGGAATGTGAAGGGTCGTAGAGTACGGATAAATCACTCACAGGGAGAGCGACGACAATGTCGACTTCCGACAGAATACCACGCATGAATAGATAAGCATTGATTCACTTGCTCAAGCGGAAAGCATGAGGACGTCTGAGGTGGGCCACGATGGAGCTGGTCACGTACGAGTTAGGGGGCACACAGTGAGAACAGACTCACTCCTCAACGCACTTAGTCCGTAATAGCATGTAGATGGAGGATGGAAGGTAACGGCTCCTGAAATCCCTACATGAAGTTCCCTCAAGTCAAAACGAAAGGATGATGGCAGAAGGGCCCGACAGTGTAATACCCTGTCGAGAACGGAAAGAATGGACGCAAGGACCCAATGATGTGGTACCTTGCTAAAGAATGGAAACTACGAATGACTGGACCCGACAGAGTGGTGCCATGTCGGGGAAATGAAATTAAGGAACGGGGAAGCCCAACGGCGCGACACCGGGGTCCTAGTGAGAATGATTCTTAAACTTAACTGCATAAAAACATATAAGTTTGCACCTAGAACATTACCTAGAAATACATTTGAGTACTTTAATCATTTGCACATAAATGATTACTTTGACATTTTAAGTGTTATTTAGGCATTTGCACATAAAAGAATATTTTGAGCATTTAAAATAATATAAATCTTTATTTTAGGAGCAAAGTAGAATCCTAAGCATGGACACCTAGTCAACTCTACCTACACCTCAAAACTAGGATTTAAGTGAAATATCTAGGGGACAAACATGAGCAAACTTAGGAATGTTGGTGCAACTCCTAGAAAAAGTGACACGTGGATGGGTGAGTATTATTAAATTGAAAATTTAATAAAATATATATTTATGCATAAAGCGACATGTGTCACATGGAATGTTCCTTTAAAAGGAAGGGTTTGGGAATGGGTAAAGCACCCGGATCCTAGATGATTATCGTAATTTTGAATTGCCTCATGACTTGCTGCTATTGAGGGTTTGGCTGGAAATTTTGGTGGGGGGGAAACCCAAACTGAGTTTCTCGAATTGTTGTGTGTGAGCTCTATCACCCAAAGCTCAGGGGTGGTCATGCGACTGAAACCATGAGCCTATGGTTGGGTGGTGAAGCTAACGGTTGCTTCACCTATGGTTCAAACGAGCTTTGCTGGAGGGATCCTATGGAAGACGCCGACAACAGTGGACGAGATGAATCGGTTCGCAGGTTATGTTTTGTTTTAATTTGCTAAGTTATTCATTTATTAATTTTATCTTTCATGTATGTTATGATAGCTAATATGTTTGTATCAAGTTGTTAAGTTTCAAGTTCAGTTCATGAGGACCCAACAAGAGGGGCCCTACATTTGGTATCAGAGCCGGTCGAACTTTGAGGGCACCGGACTCATATTAATCAGGTGTTCTTCGATGAATCGTCAAGCAAGGATTGATACGAGTTAAACGGCTTACCAATGCACTCACCTCGTCCAGCTGATCATCGAAATCAGGTTTGATCAATTGGTTTACTTTTCTATGAATTCTTTATTCGGATTAAGCTAATATGAATGCAATTTTTCTTTTTAACTATGAAATTTCTGTGTGATTATTGGAACTTGAAACTTCTGTGCAATCATTTTAATGGAGAAATTTCAATGTAATTATTGAAGGTTAAAATTTTGTGTATAACTTAGAATGCAGGCTCGACCGCCACTTAACTATCTGCTGTGTTTTAGATTTAAATTCTGCTTTATATTAAAAACTGAGGGTCACTGTTTTACATATAGTTTCGTAACCTCTCTCTCTATATATATATATATATGCTGAAGATTTAGATCTGACTTTTATAATTTTCGGAATCTATGTGATATATCGAAATCTCCCATTTCTGGGTAAACCAAGAGTTGTTATTCTGTATAGATCGAAGTCTTAGATCTCCTCTTGATATTAAATTTTTCTTTGATCTCCATGTCATCCTGAGCTAATTACCTCTATAATTTAGCGATCTCTGATTTCGAATTGAGCCCAAATCACGGCCAGATCGCCCGGCTGCATTACTTTTTCCTATACAATTTATTTACAATATCAGTTCATGAAATCGCATACTTCAATTTAATTTGAGATTAAAATCTCTATGTTTAGTTTTTTTTTTAACTCTGTCGCATCTCCGTTTTTTAAACTTCAAACTCTGTACATTGATTATAAAATTCTTCTTTGCAATTTTTTCCTGAAGGATTGAGTCATACTTCGAGGTTTATGAATAAATCGAACTCTGTTCATTGATTACTAAATCCTGTCGGCAATTATAGTTGAAGGATCGATCCACTACTGAGGCTTATAGGATGGGTTGATCTCTATGTACAGATTTTGATGATGAACCGATCTGCTTGGATCTTCTGGTCTTGACCCTTTTTCGCTTTGGTTATTAAATCTTTTAATCCACTCCAGATCTTGAACCCCGGCTGCTACAACAGGTGTACTGTGTAATATTTTTTTGGAACTTGATACAGGTATCTTGTTTGCACTCCCATCTGAGGCCCTAAAACTCTGTCAGCTGTCATTGAAAACCCACATACTCGTTCCAGGAATAACCACCATCTCGGGTGTGTGAACAACCTTTAAAAGAAAACTCTTACTGCGTTCTCATCAATCCAGAGGTGATTGGGGGTATTTTCTTTGACTGTGTTTTCACCATGCTGGAAGCCAAGACGTGATTTACTTCTGTGCATTATCTTTTCCTGTGTTTATTATTCCCCACCTTTTGGGCCTAGAATAAATCCGATGGTCATTGCGCCTTCTTGGAAATGATAATTGTTCCTTTCAGGTTTGTCATTCTTTGACCTTAATCTAAAATCCGGATCTGAATTTTAAAACGTGAGTATAAGATCAGACCCATAATTTATGGTTTAAACCCTGTTGTGATCATTATCTTAATAAGTATACTCTAATATGAGCTTGAACCCTGTTTCACCCTGTTTAGTTAAACATCTGGAGCCTGAGATCTTAAACCCCAATTTGGTGGTAGCTTTCAAGTTTTTTTTCTTTTTAGTGTATTTACATTTGTTTATATATATATATATATTTTATTACTGAGTAATGGCGTGTACCCGTGCATGAGACTAGTGCGTTCTCCATACAACTGAGCGTCTGCGCATAAGTTATCTAGAGAGCTGGAGAGGTGTTAGTCTAAAATTTGCATCTGTTGGAATTTGATACTGAATTTAGTCTACTTTTAATTAAAAATCAGAAGTGCCCTTGATATAGATGCTGAAGGGAATGATTACTATGGTTAACTATTATTAAATAATGAAAGAATTCATCCCTGCTATGTCCTCCATTGAATAAATTGACTTACTATATTATTTTTTATTTTTTTTTACACTGAAAAGAATTACCATGTTTATGTTCTAATATTTTTTAGTTCGACCTGGAGTTGCGTTTTCAGTTTGTTCTTTTTATAAAACCCTGCATCTCTGTGAATTATACTTGAGCGTAGATCCACTCTTCATCTGCCAGCGCTGCGATCGCCAGATCCCTTCCTTTTCTAATTTCTTTTATGCTTCGATCTGAGGTTGCGTTTTTCAGTTGGATCTTTCTAATTAAACCTTACATCTCTGTGGGTGACCGACAGCCTTTTTCTGCCCTCAATCCCCGTGGATAATTTCACGGGTAGTTAAACGCCTCTGCTTAAGCAGAAGAACTCAACCTTTGTATAGGGTAATGCCATATTAAATTATAATACATTTATATGATGAAAATAAATTAATAATATCGTATTTCCAAATTGTTGATGTATCGACATGAAATGAATGAAATTATAAGGCATTAGGATGTTTCATATTCCATCTAAGGGTCGCTAGAAGTAGAAGAAGAAGGAAATTATCGTATTGATATGTTGGAAAAGATATATATTATTATATGCTAGAATATATTCACGTGGTGATCAAGATTTAGTTGGAAGATATTGTCATATGGAAATTATTGTATTGATATGTTGGAAAAGAAAAATATATATTATTATATGTTAGAATATATTCATGTGTTGATCAAGATTTAGTTGGAAGATATTGTCATATTATAATTATGTTCATTTGTGTAAATATAAAGTATTATTTTATTTATTGAATAATTAAAAGAGGAAAAACTTAATTTATTGTTAATAACTTATAATTTCCTTATGACAGAGTTGAAAGGATACTTATATCATTTTAAATATATTTATGTAATGATAGGAGTTAGGGAAGGAGATTTTCCTAGTTTAATTTTATATTTCATGATGTAATGACTTGAATTAGGTGAGAAGATAATGCAAATTATTATATTTCAAAAGTCTTATTTTATTTTATAATTCATCGTGTGATAGACATAAATTGAATGAAATATAAGGCATTCATTTATCTATGGGATAGCTAGAAGTAGCAGGATTATGAATATATTATAATTTTTTTTTAGGGCATGGTCTAAAAAGTTAAAATGTATGATTATATTTTGTAATATATTTACTACATGATAAGAAACTAATGTAAAGTTTTATTTTACATTTTGTGATGTAATAACTTCAATTAGGTGAAAGTATAATACATTATTATATTTAGGGGTAAGAGAAAAATTAATGGCTTATTTTAATCCAGAATTCTTTTATGGGAATGTTTGAAAGGTAGAGGTGTATCTTATGAACCTGTACTCAAAGTCTAAAGCTATATATATATATATATATATATATATGATGTTTTGGGTTAATGCAAAATTGTTTATGCACACATCAATCACCTTTCAAGAGAAGTAAAGATTCCATTGTGATTCTAGAGAGAAAATGATGTAAACTAAAAATTAAGGATATTTATAGGTGTCATCTAATTATAGTGGAATAGTATTTCTATAGATGCTTCCTTGAAAATAATTATACTAGAGTAGTATTTCAATTTATGTGTGGCAAATTATTTTATTCAAGGCATTTTTGCTTCGATAGAAAATATCCTTGCATAGTAAAATATATGTATAGACGTATTTCAAGGAATATGAATGAATAGGTTCCAAAGAATGTTGAGATCACCTAAACTTGGGACAGGTGAAATGAAAGTTTATTTATATGTATAATATATAATAATAATAAATAAAGGTACCTAAGAAACAATGCCACCTTGTGTGATAATGAGGGGCTGTTAATGGTTCATGCTTATTATATATGACAGTTATGAAAGGGAAGAATTTTACTTATGAATATATATGCAATGGTTGATTGAAAGAGTTACATATATAGAGTACATTTATTGAATTATGTATACTCTATATAAGGAGTTAATGTGAAGAAATACAATTTTAGAGGGAATGGTAGTTAAGTATTGGATACGGTAACTTAATGGAGAATACCAAAATTAAATACTTTTAGTAAACTTAATGCAACATACATATATACTTGTCGAGACTTCGACAGATGGTCGCAAGGGTGAAACGAGCTCATAAATTTTAAAACGAGGTATTGACATGACTATTGTGATATTTTGAAAACAAGGACAATGATTCTATTTCATGACAATATTGTTAACCAAAACGAAAAACAACGAACTTGACTTGGCCATGACATGATAATGGGGAAATGTAACCTGGAAAAACTGCGAAAGGGTCAAATAAAGACTATTTTAGTAAAACGAAGTATGGAGATGATCGACATGAAAAGTAGAATACAATGATGCTAACCAATTGACATGGTCAAACATCGATGGAAAGACGACTAGCCCTCAAGATGGAACTCAATGAAGTTAAGGAAACATACATGTTGCGACTTGAAGAGTCCATTGGAGGGGTCCTACATTAAAACTAGAATACAATGACATGAGGGTGAGAATAGAAAAACAAGATAAAGCCTAGCGTCGAAAGTACAAGAACAAAAATTAACTTCATGGCGAAGTTCTATTTGAGAGGGGGTGTATGTAATGCCCCTAGAATGACTATGGACCTTAAGGGCACCTGTCAAGTGACCTAGTTGAACTACTTCGATATAGTGGTCTCTTGAGCCTTGCTATGTCTTAAATGATTGAGGAAAGCCTGAAGATGTGAATGTTGACAATAATTGTTAAATGAATTAAGGAATTAAATTATATATGTGGAGTGGGATAATTGATTGATTAGTTATTGCTTAATGCTTAGCATTGACTGATCAAGTCAAAGTACAATAGGACAGTTACAGTCCTAGCTCTGTGACTTGGGAGGACGCAACTGAGATGCGCCATATCTTTCTATATTTATTCTGAACTTCGGGATGAAGTTCTAAATAAGTAGCGGTGTATGTAGTGCCCCTAGACTACTGCAGACATTCAGGGCACCTGCTGAGTGACCCGACTGTTTGAAACATTAATAAGATAATCCTTTGATTTTATTTTGAGTATATTTATGATTACAATTGATTGTAAATCAATGAAATAATGATATATGTGTATTTGGGTAGTTATTGTGAATGAACGATTTCATTTTGTTTAACAATTAACTTTGATGTGAAAACTGTACATGTGAATGATGCTTAACGACTAGCTGTATGATTGACTTTGAAATGAGAATGAAGAAAGTAGATATTGAAAAGATGCAATTCTGAGTAGATGAATGAGTAATGTTATGAGTAAAATATAAATGATTAACGAAGTAGCAGATTGATGAATCAAATTATGATTATTGAGTAAAGTACTACTAATATATGTTTGTGAGAAATGTGTGTAGTGACAGGTCAAACGGATCACTGACAGACACACAAAGGAATGTGAAGGGTCGTAGAGTATGGATAAATCACACACAGGGAGAGCGACGACGATGTCAACTTCCGATGGAATACCACGCATGAGTAGATAAGCACTGGTCCGCTTGCTCAAAAGGAAAGCGTGAGGGTGTACAAGGTGGGCCACGACGGAGCTAGTCACATATGAGTTGGGGGCCGCACAGTGAGAACGGACTCACTCCTTAGCGTCATTCGTCCCTAGTAGCGTGTAGACAGAGGATGGAATGTAACGGCTCTGGAAATCCCTACATTAAGTTCCCGCAAGTTAAAATGAAAGGATGATGGCAGAAGGGCTCGACGGTGCAGTACCCTATCAAGAATGGAAAGAGTGGATGCAAGGACGCAACGATGTGGTACCTTGCCGAAGAATTTAAATTATGAATGACTCCACCCGACAGAGTGGTTCCATGTCGGGGAAATGAAATTAAGGAACGAGGAAGCCCAACGGCGCGAGACCAGGGTCCTAGTAAAAATGATTGTTAAACTTAACTGCATAAAAACATATAAGTTTGCACGTAGAACATTACTTAGAAATGCATTTGAGTACTTTAGGCATTTGCACATAAATGATTACTTTTGCATTTTAAGTGCTATTTAGGCATTTGCATATAAATGATTACTTTGGCATTTTAAGTGTTATTTAGGCATTTGCACATAAAAGAATATTTTGAGCATTTAAAATAATATAAATCTTTATTTTAGGAGCCAAGTAGAATCCTAAGTATGCACACCTAGTCAACTCCACCTACACCTCAAAACTAGGAGTTAAGTGAAATATCTAGGGGACAAACATCAGCAAACTTAGGAATGTTGGTGCAACTCCTAGAAAAACTGACACATGGATGGGTGAGTATTATTAAATTGGAAATTTAATAAAATATGTATCTATGCATGAAGCGACATGTGTCGCATGGAATGTTCCATTAAAACGAAGGGTTTGGGAATGGGTAAAGCACCCAGATCCTAAATGATTATCGTAATTTTGAATTGCCTCATGACTTGCTACTATTGAGGGTTTGGCTAAAAATTTTGGTGGGGGGGAAACCCAACCTGAGTTTCTCGAATTGTTGTGTGTGATCTCTACGACCCAAAGCTCGAGAGTGGCCATGCGACTAAAAGCATGAGCCTATGGTTGGGTGGCGAAGGTAATGGTTGCTTCGCCTATGGTTCAAACGAGCTTTGTTGAAGGTATCCTATGGAAGACGCAGACAACAGTGGACAAGATGAATCAGTTGACAGGTTATGTTTTGTTATAATTTGCTAAGTTATTCATTCATTTATTTTATCTTTTCCTGTATATTATGATAGCTAATCTGTTTGTCTCAAGTTGTTAAGTTTCAGGTTTAGTTCATGAGGACCCAATGAGAGGGGCCTTATAGCCATTAACATAGAGGGTGGTCAAAGACATTTTCTAAGCTTAAAACATTACTGACAAGTCCAACATTATGAAGTATCGATAAGGACATTACCTTTTTAACCGTGGCTCGAAATCAATATCTCCTGCAACCGGCGTTGATCCACTCAAACCACTAAGACAAATGTAGCAATACTCCCCACGGTATTGGCTTGGCTCTTAAACCATGGTAGTAACAGTTTTTCGCTTACAAGTCGCGGTATCAAACCTGAGGAAAGAGTCCTCAAAACCTATTTTCAAAAACCTAAAAAACCATAGGCATGTCGGCCTCACTACACTCCACTCTTTGCAAAATGAATGCCAAGTTCACACCTTCGTCAAGGTAAGCCAACGATCATTAGGGTTACACCACTATCGAGAATTACCACGTGAAGATAGCCATGGTGGATGCCAATAGGAATTCCACCAACATCACTTTTATTGCACTTTAATGTTCATATGTACCACCAGTACGTCGACCTGCTAGCAAACCATGCAACAGGGATATCATTCGGGTTAATCATTGACTTTGCATTATAGTTTGGGTTACATTTTATCAAAACCATCATACTATTGTCCAAGCGTGATACCATTATACGATGACCAAGTCTAAGGTTTCGACCATCGTCAAGGAGACCTACTACCATAAGTATTATGGTTACATTTTATCAATAAGACCTTTTAAAACGTAATATAGTTGCCAACCTTGCAATTAATCTATTGCATAAATCACTATATCAAACCCTTGTTGGGATATAAATATCATAAAGTGCATGATATAAACTAAGGTTCTAATATTTAAAAACATCCATGCTATAAATTAATAAGAGAAAGGGATATATATAGTATAGTTACAATTATTAAACTATTGTCAAGTCCCTTAATAACATTAATAATCATGTGATACATATAGTGCATGAAAACAAAGAATAGGTTAAATAAACATTTCTAGTATCTAAGTATAGGTTATGATCACCTTACTTATGAAGTCAATTACATAGCATACTTCCTAGGTGTAGGACGTAATCAATAGAGTGAAGTTCTAATACCTTCCATGATTTGATAATACAAGATAGTTGTACTAATACAAATGTCGAGATTCGAACTATAACTAGAAAGTATATAAACAACGTGCATAATACATATAACCTAACTGCCGAGAACATAGTATAATGACTATGAAGTCATACAAACAACTTATTACAAAGTATATCCGAAGAAACAACCGAAACAGATCTCACCATGGAAGATTCCCAAGTATTCTATTTTAACTTGAAAACTAACTAATGATAAATAGGATCTCCATATTCACTTGCGAAGCATTACTTTTCTCTTACCTATGATGTGCGACATAACATTCAAATGCTTTAGCTAATAGCTAAGTAAGCCTTGGGGTGCCCATAGGACCCCTTCATCATCAAAAAGAAGAACAAACAGTGAGCGCATATAAACAATAGCAAGGAAATGTATAAAGGATCGACAACACTTCATAAGTAATCTAGGATGCACAAGTGAGGCAAGAAAACATCCAATAACATCCTAATGTAGACATAATTACATTTCACACACATTGTAAAACAATACACATGCATGATCGTTATAACATTCTATTCCAGCATGTCATTTAAATGAACAAACAAGCATTATATTTTTGCACAACAAGTATAGCAATTAATGCTACATTGAAAAAAAATTAAATTTTGTGAATTTTCGAGATGTTACAAGGCGTAGTCGACATTAGAGTTTCTAAGTAAGGAAGCACTCGGGATACATAGTTGCGTGTTCATGACTATCAACAGTGAACAAGGCAAGAAAGTCAGAGTTAGCACATGGGTCGCAGTACTACAAGAAATTGAGCTGGAAGAAGGAACGTGGAGGCCGCAGCTATGCGAACATCCTAATCATTTTTACCCTTATCCTTGCACTGTGCTTAAATTCAGCAAGTCTCTTGCGTTAAGGAGTGCAACAGAGCTGCCAAGGTGTGGGAAAATTTTGAAAGGAAAAGAGGTACGAGCTTTACAGGTTCTTCATAAGGATTTTTAACCACGGTATTGAGAAACTTCCAACGCAATGTAACTGAGTTTGTTAGAAATCTTCTTAATATATTACAACCAATTCAGGAAATATGTGTAGCAGTTGTCATGAAATTTGTGTAGACCTTTAGAATTCAGGAAATACCTGTAGCGACTGTCATGATAATGATAGATAGAGTCTTGGGTGTTGGTTGTATGCAGAGGATTGATATTCACCTGCGGTGGATATTCCACACAGATTGCAGAGGATTGATATTCACCTGCGGTGGATATTCCACACAGATTGCAGAGGATTGATATTCACCTACGGTAGATATTCCACATAGATTACAGAGGAGAGGAAATACTTAGAATAGCTGCTAAGTATGGAATCATTGGTATGTTCAGAGAGTTGTACATGCAGACACGCGGATGAGGGAGGATTTTACACGCAGATCAGAGAGAAGGACACTGCATGGGATGGAGTTGGAAATGCAATTTCAATGTTAAGCATAATTCTGGAATGTACATAGATCTAATCATGAGTTTAGGTGTCTATAAAAAAATATTATAGAGGCTTCAATCATATTCATTTAACTCGCAGAGGGTTTATAAACCAACAGAGCTTCGATTTCTGCCCTGGTTTGGAATTGTGTCTCTGCACTGAGCAACTGGCTTCTTTTGCAGGGTATTGGGGTAACCATATAGAGTATGGTAGCCGATTACTTGTTAACTATTCTAAAGGAAAGGCAGGTGCAGTGGTAGCCCTCTTAAAATGGTCTAGGGAATCTACTGGGAAGCGAATGGTAATATAACTAATTTATACAGATGTAAATTCATTTAAATAGGTCTGTATACGCCATACATGTTATATAATATAATCCATAAATATTTGTTCATTTGATCCATGATAGGATTTCTAAAATCATAGAGAAAATATATAGGTTTTAAGGAATTTAAGTACTCTTACATATCCACAAGATTTGATCTATTTTCAATTAATTAAACTTCAAATAAACAAAAATATTTTAAACTCTAATTTAAACAAATAGTTTAAGCTTTAAAATAAATAGTCTCAACCTCAATTTAAACAACCACTTAAACTCCAATCTAAATAACTGCCATTTAAACAATTTAATTAAACTTTAACTCAAATCTAAACTTCAATTTAAACAAATACTATAACTCAAATAACTAAACAATTACTTAAACTCTAACTCAAATCTAAACTTTAATTTAAATAAATAATCTCACCTTTAATTTAAACAATTACTTTAAAAAATAACTAAACTTTAATTAAACAAATAATTTAAACTTTAAAACAAAATAAGTAAACTCTAATTTAAACAAATAATTAAACTTTGATTAAAACAATTACTCAAATAAATAACTAAACTTCAATTAAACAAATAATTTAAACTTGAAAAGAAAATATCTTCGTCAAAAATACTAAGAAAAGACATTTATCTTATAGTTAATCAATTAAATGATCTTTAACTAACTATAATTAATTTACTTTACATAATTATCTTATCTAAACATAACTAGATATCTTAACTTATCCTTTAAATTAGCCAACTTAACTTAGTTAGCTAATCTTCAACTGATTGTTTTTCGTAGTCAATCTTTATCTAAATAGTTTAATTAATATTTAAATTAGCTAGCATTAATTTAGTTAGCTTTAACTGATTGATTTAGTTAGTCAATCTTTATTTAATTAGTTAACTGAATATTAATAGTTGAGAGTTTTTTTCATGCATTAGTTACTAGTTATCCATGCATATGCATGCATTAACTACTAGTTAATCTTTTCTTCTTTTGTAGATAAGCTTTTGTAATTTTAAAGATTTTACTTTTAATCAAGGACAATGAGTCCTTCTTTAATATTAATTAATTAATTTATATTATTTGAATAATATTTAAATATTTAATTATAAATAACAATATGTTTCCTTAGTAGTAATAAAATCATTTTATCCTTATCCCTAATTTATAATTATAAAAACATTAAAATGATTTTCTACTTATGAACTTTAAAAACATCGTTTGTCGAGACCAAGGTACTAATGTTTTTTAGGTTAACTTCTTATTTTGACTTAATGGCACTCAATATGGGTGTGCTCCATGCTAAAGGTTAGGTCAAGGTATATTATTACTTCCTTCCGGTGATTAGAAGTTTCTTCGACGTCCTTATCTAGGACTAATTATTAACATACTTTTAAACTTAAGTTTTTTCTTAGTCAACATCATAGTTCAACTTAAGTGCTAACAGCACTAGGATGACCACTGTCATCAAAGATTATGGCTACCAATCAATTGACCCTTTAACCCTAGTGGATTCCATGCCCCATCTGTTTCATTTCGTCAAGCCTTCAGTATCTTAAGTCTACAAATTAACTTAACATTTAGGAAAACATAATCATACTTACAAAGTTTTACCTACAGAGCTCTTTCCATGAGCTCCTTGTCGTTGGAGGGTACACAATTTGTACTTTCTATTGCAGAAACCCTAAGCGAGAAAGAGGGATATTACAGAAGTCTATGTCGGTTGAGGTTGAGGTGGTTGATCCACCTCTTGACTAGAATCTTTTACTAGGTAGGAATTGGATATATGTTATGAAAACAGTTATTTCATCTTCTTTTCATGTGATTTTCTTTCCTCATGAAGGAAAAATCGTCACTGTGTAATATCCTGAATTTTGGACTGACTATTCTGATGTTATATTGGGCCACGGCTCCAACACATATGAGTTATTTTGAGTATTGGGCATAATCCCTAGCACACATGATTTATTCTTTTATATATATATTGGCATACTAGGCATCGACCCTAACTGACTTCTTTATTGAGTATGTACTGGGCGAGGAGGCCCTAATGTTGTGATTATGTTCCTTAGCATATGATGTGGGTACAAGCCCAAATATACTGAGATGATCTTTTCATTACTTACTATGCAGAGCTATGATCTAAATGATTGACTTATGTGGTGTGTTGAGTGTGGACTCAGAAACACACAGATGACCTACGTACTAGGCATAAGCCCCGATGTACCTAGAAGAATAATGATGTACTGGGAGTAAGCCCTAATGTACATTGAGTGTTGGGTACAATCCCTGGAGCACTCCAAGATTGATAAATGAATACCGGAGCCAAGGCCACTTAAATATTCTAGATGTGCCTCACAACCCCATTCTAGCACTAGTGTTGAGCAAAAGGCTCTGGAATTGCACTAGCGTAACACCCATGTGAGAGTGTTGAGTTAAAAGCTCTGAAGAGCACTTAGGGTTACTAGCTCTTAAGTGTTGAGTCGGGAAGACACTGAATAACACTTCAATTTCATCACATTTATTTAAAGTCGCTAACTGAATTAGTTATTTTATCTATCATCAAGTACTGCGGGAACTACCATGTTAAACGAGGGAATACAACATGCAAGAGAGAGACTAGAGGTGCCTATCCAAGCTTACCCAAAAGACCATCGAAAGAATTGGACCCTATCCCTAATTTTTAAAGGAAGTATCATGAGAAATACATAATTAAATAAAAGGAAATTATTATAACTTAAAGTGTGGGTTGACTAAGAGTAGTCTATTATGAATAACATGCACAAAAGATCTCAAGCTTAAATATTATTATTAAAATATTTAATCATAAGGATGTTATTATTTATTTATAAAATATATTTATTGCAAATAGTTTATGCATAGTTGGCTGCCACATTATTAAATTTTATTAATATGTGTTATTAATATTAGTATGATATACTATTATCATTTTTATATAAGAATTAATTTAGGAGTCACTTCTAGTAAAAACAATTAAAAGAGTCCTAGTTTAACAAGGACTAGATATTCTAACAAATATCTTTTAAAGACATTAATTTAATTAAAGAAATTAAATGATTATTCAAACAACTATAATTCAAGACTCTCCTATTTTAAACAGGGAAGATCCCAAGATTGGGGGATCATCATCTTTTCATTATTATTCTCTTAGGAGAATAGAGGAGAATTCTGCTGCAAGAGCTGAAGCAATCCCACATTAATATCCAAATCTAATCTAGCAGTTGAACCTAGGGCCCCTACTTCTCTCATTGCATGTTGGAACCAGCTCAAGGGGATCCAGTCAAATACCAGGAACGGTCTAAAGGGTCATGGTTGGGAGGAACATGGTAGTCCCAAAGCTATCCAGTTGAAAGATCACTCTATAGGTCAGCCAAGTCCATAAGCTTTTTGCATTAATTATTGCTTGAGTGTGCAGGTCTTGCAGAGAAGGATCAAGCTGCATTATAACCAGGTATGAACTACATTTCTCCATTTCAATTTACAATAGAAGATAGGATTAATAGATTGGGATTTATCTTATAGTATGGTATTTTCCCCAAATATTTATAATGTTACCTCTTCCTTAGAGCAAGGGACTTAGTGAATAGGCTCACAAGGTTACACAATAGGAGTACTTTTAGTTTCCTTAAACACAACATTTAGCTTCACTTATCCATGAGTTTAAACCAAACACCAACTAGAGCTCTAGCAAGGCTAGCCTAGGTAGCCTATGCTAGACACCCAGGTCAGCAGATAAACTTAGGAACCCTAAATCAAGACTTACATGGATGCCTGTGTTTTTGAAGGACTGTTATATATTTAAATTGCATTGTTATTTATGAAAATTTATACCGTAGGCTCTAGGTTTAAATTGTAGATTGGGATAATTCCTTTTAAAGTTTTCTTTAACAATTTATTAAAACATAGAAGAAAAATCACAGACATGGAAAGAGACTTTTTTCTACAGAAAACATATTACTGTAAATCCCAGATATTATCGAATACACTCTACAATATCGAAACCCAGCCTTAAAGAGGAGATCTAGTTGTGGCTTTCAAAGCCTTATCAAACAGTAGTGAAAATTTACCATACAGAGATAATATTTCTCATCACTAGCATTTTCACTTTAAAACAAATAGCTACGAATATAGTTGTACAGTACCTTTAAATGAATCCTTGTCTACCAAGCGAAATTACAAAAGTATGAATACAATATGATTTCTTTGAACCCATATTTCTGAAATTTAGACATCTCTCAAACTTTTACACATGTCCATTGGAACCCTAACGGGCACCATTTCCAAATCAAGAGTCGAATTCACCTCAAACGAAAACATTTCATTAGCATTTAAAACGCATTCTAGTTTATCTACCACAACAAGGCGTAGGTCAAAAGATCGATACCCATTATCGATTCACAACCCCTGCTAGCTTTTTAGACACAAGTTTATTACTCAACACAAAAGGAGTACATAGCATCTAAGGTTACACTGCAGACATTTCAAAATCACAGACCTATCTACTGCCTAGTAAACGATAGGCATTGGACATACAAATAGACCGATAGGAAGTAACCAAAATCACTAGGCAATTAAGCTATCTAGATTTTAGATAGAGACGCCACAGGCATAAATAAATATAGTATATCGCAAAGCCAAAATACAAAATTGATTGCCTTCTGGATAGAATGGTAATAGCAAGTGCAAAGATCAAAAAGACAGTACTATACATACTCCATAGGAAAATGCAGAGGTTACACAAGAATATGAACCATACAAGGAAAACAACGCAAAGTTCCAATAATTTTCCACATTAGCAGTTACATGTTCATTGTTCAATCGAAACACAGGCCTGTACTTTTTTTTAAAACCCAAGCATACAATGTGGGCATCATATCCCATCACAAAACCTTAAGAGTCTTCACAGAGCAGAAAGGACAAAACAAACTTATACATTAAAACCAGAACCCCTCTAAGGTTATTTTTCCCATAAAAAAAGGAATATAATTATAGACACAACCATTAAATAGGTCCATCCAAAGGAGACCTCTCAGGAACTCCTAACCAAGATACAGTGAGCCAAAGAAGGGCTTCACGAAGTTGCTCATAGCAACGAAAAAAAATACACCCTCCACAGTGGCGAGAGGAAGGGACAAGGGTTGGTAAGACCTAGAATTACCCCACTCATTTCCAACGTAGCCAGGAGTGCTGGTCATCAGATTGAAAGCCACACAAGGGAGAGACACCACCAACTACCTGCCAACGCAAAAATTTACACGAGATTAAAAACCTGAGTTAAAATACTAGATAAATGCAAAAAGGAAAATATAATATGTGTGGGATGCAATCGCCTGAGCATTATCGAAATCACCCTCCAGCATCCATACTACGCAACCACCTAGTGCACTGACCATGAGCATAGCTCAGGTCAGGGCACACACCACCCAGATGAGCGAGGGACTATCCAAAACCAAGGAGATATAATGAACAACAAAAGAAGGTGTAAAACCCCAAGTCGAAACCCTCGTTTTTTCCAGCTGGACACTATACCCACTTGGTTGTCACATGTAACATTAATATCCCACCAAAATTCCACTTTAAATCAAATATTTACCCATACTCCATAGTATGAGTCACGAATTCCTTGGTACAGGATTTGTATGGTAATGTTTATACTTTATGCCAAGGGTTAATTCCTTTCCCCTTCTTTTCGTTAGAACACTACAAACCTTTCTAGGATTCTGTCATGGTGTAACATCCCCAAAATTTCACTAAAATTAAAAATTTTTAAATAGAAATAAATGATGTCATTGCTTAGCTGAAGATGTTAACTTTAGCATGACTGAACATTAAATTGCGTACTTAACGAAAAAAACTCATAACAACTACCATTAGTGACTACTAATTTACTTTACTCATAATTCACATGAGATGCAATAACAAATGTTAGTTTAAAGAACGTCTTCAAAATTCGTAAGTCCTTATCATCACATCAATGTCGAATGTTGAACCTACTTGTTTGTGTGGATAATGTTAAATTAGTACTATGTTATGCATTTTGTTTTCTAGAGACTAAACACTGTTTATCTGTGATGAAGGGGATCCTTGAAGAGCCCCGACGCTTACTTAGCTATTACTAGCAAACATTCCTAAGTTTTCTAAATGTAGAGAGCAGGTAGGAGATAAAGATTTCGATAAATATCTTCTGATGTTTTTTAGCTTAATCAACAATATAGAAAATATATTTTAAGTTATCCAAATGAATGTGTAGAAGATTATCTGCTTTGGAAACTAATCAGGTAATTTATAAATATGTTTATGTTAAATATCTTTACATCACATGTTTGGTTTACCTTATGATTATTGTCTCGAGTTATGGAAATAATTGTCTAACTATTGGATGATCAAGTAGTCACTTACTCTACTCAAGCTTGACAAGGTTCAAATATTTATATATATACCAAACATATTTGATGGCCTAGCTTGGGAAAATTTACAACATATTGTTATATACGTTATTTATGTTAAGAGCATGCATTTGTAAAAATATTGTATTACCATGTATATATCAACATTTTAAAATGTCCTATATATATTTATGAACATGCTGATGTTTGGCATTAGGGATTTAAAAATCCTAAATACCATGATTATGTTACCTGTAAAGTCTTAAGGGTATGAACCCAATGTAAAAAATCATTGTGCATGAATCCTATGCAATAGATTGGAAATATAACATTATGGTCTGAACTTAGGTTACCAACTTGGTATGTAAATGATCTAAGGCTTACACATCTTGTCCTAACTTAAAACAATTTCTAAGGTTATAACTAGATATTGAATCCATAGTGGTTTTTTGCTGGCAGTCTCTCCCACCAAAGCCTGGTATTTATGTCTCCTTAAATGCAATTCGTAGTGGAATGCTCGCTTGGCTGATTCGTGGCCAATCTTTAAATGAAACAAATATGGAGATTGCCGTGATGTTCCTATTTTGCAAGGTAGAGTGTTACAAGATTTTCGATTTAGCAAAGGAAATCGATGTTCATCTTCAAAAGAATGTTGGTTCGATCTCTGACTTGGCAAGTTGAGTAGATGTTTATGTATTGTGGTGATTAAATGCATATTAATGCAATTGGTGTTTATAAATGAGGGAATCTTTGTGGCTGAATCTCAATCATCGATCTGCATATGTTCTCGATTTTGGGAATAAACCCTACTTTGGATAATGTAGGATGCAATGCTTTGATGATAAATAAGTCATGGGAGGTATTTAACCTCCACGAATTCATTTTTTTTTTAGTATTTAAAATTTGTCAAAGTATTTTTAAGCTTTATCCTTCCAACCTTGACCTTCGTTGCTAAAATTTGACGGCAGGTAAATACAGGACAAAGGTGGTATGGATGCTAGTCTTCACGGGAGAAAGATTATTGAAAACTGTAAGTCTCGGTGGCACCTCTTGGATCTTCACGCTGGAAACTGATGTAGAAGAAGAACGTGGTGAAAGTTTCAAGGCGGTAGTGCTAGTGGTAAACCCTTAGTGATTTGGTCTAAAAAGAAATATATATCTCAGTTGATATTTTTGCACATGTAAAAGGTGTTGAAGCTAAGCTTGTCTGGGAGGGTTTCGCTCTCAAGCCTCATGGCTCTCGTTGTAATCACAATGATTTATATTTACTCTGTTGTTTGTGAAAATTTATGAGTTAATGGATTTAAAATGTTTACACTAGATTTTCCAGGCATGTTTAAGTGCTCTGAAAAAATGTTTAAGGTTAGGGCATGGCCCGATAATAATGTGTTGTTTTGTTTCTTTTACAATATATAACCAAATGGAAAAATAGCCGTAAGTCTTAGATTTTCAAACCCTACTATTGTTATTTCCTTCTTTCTTGTTTTGTGAATTTTATTTTTGTTGAGAATCGAAACCCTAACCCTGACCTGAGTTACAGTAACGTTTTTAAGGAATATTTAAGGAGGTACTTACTTCCTAGTTTATGTTATAAGAGTGTCGAGCCAGTGGGTAGCTCTCAGGCATTTTTGGCAATGTTATGTTAGGAAAACTCAATACTGGTTTGGATAATATTTTATGCAATGTCAACTAATATTGAAATGTGAATGACTCATTTAGTTTCCAGCCTAGTTTATTTTAAGTCATAAGATGGATTCTGGTGATGATAATACCTGCGTAGTATCTTGTATTTGTTAAGCAGTGATAATACTGTTGGTTTTGTAATATGTTCTCAATGTATGAATACTATTTATATGTTGAAATAAATGACTTGGTTTTACCTTTCGAAAGTTTACTTAAGTGTTGAAGATGTTTATAAATTCAATGTTATGCCTATATTAGTTAAATATGTTGTATAAATACTTCATGAATTCATCATTGAATTATAGAGTAACTCTAACAATCCTTATATAAATTATTTGATTCTAAAATGACTAAGTTCGCTACAGATTAAACATTAAATAAAAAAAAACATAATAGAATGATAGTCAGATTTGCATAAGAATTAAACTATTTGAGCATGGGTGATGAGTACTACATGAAACCCTAAATAAAATTATGAGATAGATGTATGGAAATAAAACAATAGTACAGTACTTGAATTATATAAAAAAATTGTATGGAACATATCAATCTGGTTTCATTCATAGAATAGCATTATTCGAATCTACTCTAATCTGATCTTCCATCTACTAGAGTATGACATTTAAACCATGTGTGGAAAAATGCAGAGAAGAATTTTATCTCAATCATTCATTTACAATTTTTAACATAATTAGCTATAAGGACCTTTAGCAAAGAGAAATTGCAGAATAAGTAATTGTTAACAGAGCATACTATTTAAGAAGAATATAGGAAGCTAACATCATAACAATTTCAGAACTGAAATAAAATAAGGTAACACAATATGAACGTGGAACTGTAGAAGAAGAAACAAACAGCCAAAGGAGCCCATTCCACCCAACTAACTCCTGAAGACAGCCAATCTACTTGCCTTAGGACCCCCGAGCCTATTCACTGAACCACTAGGACGAAGATGTTGTGTGGAATAATGGAATAAATTCTCTTGTAACTCGGCAGTAGTACTTCTTGCCTTTAGCAACATTGAACTCAGCAATGTGGCTGCACTATTTCAAAATGTAGTCTTAATTCACTCAATCACATCTAACTTTTCCTCATCAAATCTCTTATGCTAAGAAGTTATCACAAGGTAAGAATGAGGAGCCTCCTACTGAATTTGATGGATAGATAAATAGCATTCCTAGGTCTTTCGGTCAGTTTATTTCAGTAAATGAGCCACCTGCTTAGTTCCACTTTCTTGGGGAACATGACCACAAAATAGGGAAGTTGCCCCCTGCAACAGTTAGAAGTGATTTGAGGATGCTTCCAAGTGTCAATTTTCTCTCCACCACAGTCCATTCCCCCTAGTGGGTGAGTGAACACTCATTCAACAGTCTCCTTTGGATATTTGTCTCCATTTTTATTTATTAATAATAAAATTTTCGAAGTAATTAATTACAGTCATCCATGATCCCACTTGGTTAATAGTCATAAAACTTTACAATAAAAATAAAACATAATGTTTTCTCAATAACATAAAATGTCTTAGAACTTGGGGTATGTGACAAACACCCCCTATTAAGTTCAACAACGTCCTCGATGTTTCATTATTCGTCATCCTCTTGTTCCTTCTGGAATAACATTGGATATGCCACCCGCATATTACTTTCCAATTCCCAAGTAGCTTCGTCCGGACTAAGATGCTTCCACTGCACCTTAACCCATCCAATGGTACGATTACGAAGCAACATTTCCCTCTTATCGAGGATATAGTCCGGTTCCACCTATACATTATTCCAATTAATAACATGAGTAATATCATGCACATACTTTTTCAAAAGAGCGATTTCAAATACATTATGTACTTTAAAATTCAGTTGCAATGGCAACTGATATGCCTCTAGTCCTACCATGGACAAGATTTCAAAAGGTCCACAATACCTTGGTGCTAATTTAGCACAACTTACTAGTTTTAGGGAACTTTTGTTAGGTTTTACCTTGAGGAACACATGTCACCAGCCTGAAACTCTTTCTGAGTTCATTTTAGGTCTTCCTGACTTTTCTGTCTATTTTGTGCAGTTTTCAAATTGCCTTGAACCTATTTCACGGTTAGTTCCAATTCTCTTAACAAATCAGGTCCTAACATTAACCTATCAACTGGATTACTCCAAGAGATAGGAGTATTACATTTTCGGCCATATAAAATTTCAAAGGGACTAAGCTTTGATGAAGCTTGATAATGGTTATTATAAGCAAATTCAATAAGATGTAAATACTCCTCCCATTTACCTGGTTGGTCTCTAACATACATTCTCAACATGTCCTCAAGAATTTGATTAACTCTTTCAGTCTGCCCATCTGTTTGTGGGTGGAATGATGTACTAAAATTTAAAGTAGTACCTAAAGCTTTAAATAAAGATTTCTAGAAATTTCTTGTAAACTTCGAGTCTCTATCAGAAATTATAACTTTCGGAATACCATGCAAACGAAAAATCTGCTTCATAAAAATTTCAGCAATGTTAGGAGCTTTGTGAGTAGTCTTAACAGGTATGAAGTGGGCCTCTTTGCTGAGCTTGACCACAACTATCATGATGGAATCATTTTGTTTCTGGTTTTTAGGTAACCCAGTAATAAAATCAATACTAATTATGTCCCACTTCCAATCTGGAATAGGTAGTGGCTGTAGCAATCCAGCTGGGTGTTGGTGTTCAGCATTTACTTGCTGACACTCTATACACCTAGCAATATATTCAGCTACTGCACTTTTCATACAAGACCAAAAATAATCTTTTCGCAGCATAGTTATCATCTTTTGGTAACCAGGGTGTGCTGAGTATAGACTTTTATGCAATTCATTCAAAATCAGCAATTTAATTTCAACAACATTAGGAACATAAAGTCTGTTTTTATACAGCAGTAACCCTCTTTCATCAATTCTGTAATCTTTTATACAATTTTCATCATTATCTTTAACAATTTTATTAAGTAAATTCTAATATTTTACATCCATTCCGATTCTTTCCTTAATCTGATTTTTTAGATCAGATTTATAGGTGCTGATTGCTGAAACAAAGCTTACTTTCACATTTCTACTTAATGCATCAACAACCTTATTTTCCTCTCCTTTTATGTGTTGAATCTCGAAATTGTACTCGCTAAGGAAAGCTAGCCACCTAGCTTTCCTTGCATTCATATTCGGTTGATCCAACAAGTGTTTTAATCCTTTATTATCAGTCATTAACATAAATTTTCTTTCAATTAAATAATTTCACCACATTTTTAATGCATGTATTACAACAGCTAACTCTAAGTCATTAGTTGCATAGTTCTTCTCATGGATCTTTAACTTCCAAGACTCATATGCAATTGCATGACCTTCTTGTCTTAATACCCCTCCAAGAACGTCATTGCACGCATCTGTGCATACAATGAAATCCTTGTTAGGATCAACAATTTTTAAAATAGGTGTTGTTGTTTATAACTCTTTTAGTTTCTTAAATCTATCTTCACATTTCTGTTCCCAAACAAAATTCTTACCTTTCTTTCATAAAGAAGTTATAGGATTTGCTATCCTAGAAAATCCTTCGATAAACTTATGATAGTAACCTGTGATTCCCATAAAAGATCGTACACTAGTTACGTCTTTCGGGGTAGGCCATTCGTTAATTGCTTTTATCTTGTCTGGGTCTACTGCAATTCCATCCTTGGATATTACATGCCCTATGTAATGTATTTTATCTTTATAAAAATCACATTTGCTTAACTTAACATACAGTTGATGTTCCCTTAACACTTGTAAAATTATTTTTAGATGTTCATCATGTTCCTCTTTCGTCTTAGAATAAATTAGAATATCATCAATAAAAACCACAACAAATTTATCCAAGTACTTATGTAATTCGTTGTTCATTAAACACATGAAGACTGCTGGAGCGTTGGTTAGCCCGAAAGGCATAACCATGAACTTGTAGTGTCCATAGCGAGTTCTGAACGCAGTCTTAAAGATGTACTCATCTTTAATCCTGACCTAGTGGTACCCCGACCTTAAATCTATTTTAGATAATATCGTTGCACCTCGTAGTTGATCAAACATATCGTGAATGCGGGGCAGAGGATACCTGTTCTTTATGGTCATTTTATTAAGCTGGCAATAATCTATGCATAAATGCATAGTTCCGCCCTTCTTTTTAACAAAAATTACAAGTGCTCCCCATGGAGACACACTGGGCCTTATATAATTTTTATCAATCAATTCTTTAAGCTGTGACTTAACTTCATTAAGCTCTAGAATATTCATTCTATAAGGAGCCTTTGAGTTCAGTATCACTTCTAGTACTAACTCAATGGTGAAATCGAGTTCCCTTTTCGGAGGTAGTCCTGGAATTTCTTCTGAAAATACATTAAAAAATTCCTTAAGAATGGGTATGTCTTCCAGCTTTAACTTATCTTCATTAGCAGAGTGTTCCTTATTAATGACGTTTACAGCAAACAACTTACACTCCTTTTGAACAGCTTTCTTAACTTGTAAAGCATAAATTTTCCTAACATATATTTTTCTAGGTATTCCTTTTTATCGTGACAGTTTCAAATGCATCATTAAAGCAAGTAAAAGTCTTTTCAAAGCAATTTAGTACAACTCTATGCTTTTCTAACCAATCCATTCCAATCAGAATGTCATAAGAACCTAAAGGTAACACATTTAGTTTAACACGAGTGCTAAACTAATTCATCAACAATTCACATTCTTTTACAAAATCAGTCACCTTTCTTTTCGTGCTAGTAGCTAATTGAACCGACCAAGATTTATCAAACTTGACTACTTTCAAATTTCAACATCTAACTAAATCTGGTGAAATATAGCTAAGACTTGCCCCTGGATCAATCAAAATAGAAATAGGTTTATCCTTTAACATACCTTCCACTTCAACCATGGACGTTTGATGATCTGCTTGCCTGTTCTCCAAAGCTGCATTTATCCACGGCATCTCCCTTGCTAAGTCACCAACAATAGCCTCCTCTTGTACATTATGTATGTTGTTGAAAGCCTTCTTGCGGAGTGGACAGTTTGATGCATAGTGAGGTCCTTGACATTCCCAACACTTAAGAAGTTCTTTCTGTTCATTACTTTTAACAAAGTTTTTAGATGGATCATTTTTCTTTCTAGCTGTAAATTTTGACTGTTTATTAACTGCCGCATTATTTCCTGAAAACTTTCTGTTAGAATAATTACATGAATTATTATTACTGAAATTACGATTAAAAGAAAACTGCTTCTTCCTTTGCTCAAAGTTGTTAGGCCTTTTTGCTTTCTAGCTTGGTATGCCTTCTCTTCTCTTATTATGTTCAGGATAGGTGTTTGCCTTTCTCATGGCCTCTTCAAGAGTTCGAGGACTATCATATTCAATTCTGTCTTTTATGTGAGAGGGAAGACAACTCAGAAACCTCTATACCTTAGGCTTCTCTTCAACGAAATAAGACACATACCTTAATAAATTCGGAAACTTGTTGCACAACTCCCTCATATCCATGGAACCTAGCTTTAACTCATAAAACTCCTTAGCTTGTTCCTCATAATACTGTTCTGACAAAAAATTTCTTTTAAAGTACTTCTTAAAATTACTCCAATTTACACTTTTTTCTTTTAAACCTTTAACTCTTTTCAGATCTTGCCACCAGATGTATGCTTTTCCAGTTAAATTATAAATTGCCATTTTAGTTTTTAGGTGACTTGAGTAATTATAAATCTGGAAATACTTATTCATTCCTGATAGCCATGCTTCAGTTGTCTCACTTTTCTCTGTTTCTCCATTCAAATTTGGTGGTTTGATCTTTTTAAACTCGCCATAAATTTCTTCATAGGGCCAATACTTATTTTTCCTACTGTAGCAGCTACTGTCACTAGAGTACTTATGCTTTTTCCTGTGTGCCCTTTCATCATATTCGGAAGATGAACTGCTATTAGAATCAGTTAATTTTATCTTTTTATCCTTACGTTGATAGGGCATTGTTTCAAATTTAAAATTATTTGTTGTTTCGTTATCTTGATCATTTTTATGAATATTATTCAGCAGGATGTGATTCAGCTCCTCTTGAGCTTTCATGATTCATTCGTTTTCTTCCTTAACTGTTTTTATCTCAATTTTGAAATCCTTTACAGTCCTTAATAATTCAGATGAATTATCATTCAATTCAACAAATAAATTTTATGTATATATGTGTCCTCGTTCATTATTAAGATGTTCGTTATTAAGGGACATGTCCTCAACCGACTCTGTTGGTCCTTCCATACCTACGAACTCAAATTATAAAATGTTGAAACTGAAAACAAAATAAATTAAATCAGTAATTGGTAATTCTGTTATAGATTTTAATTTGTGCGCATGAGCCACTTTTGGCCTAGTATTTGAACTTGCGCTCTGATACCACATGCAACATCCCCAAAATTTCACTAAAATTAAAAAAATTTAAATAGCAATAAATGATGGCGTTGCTTAGCTGAAGATGTTAACTTCAGCATGACTGAACATTAAACTGCGTACTTAACGAAAACAACTCATAACGACTACCATTAGTGACTACTAATTTACTTTACTCATAATTCACATGAGATGTAATAATAAATGTTAGTTTAAAGAACGTCTTCAAAATTCGTAAGTCCTTATCATCACATCAATGTCGAATGTTGAACATACTTGTTTGTGTGGATAATGTTAAATTAGTAGTATGTTATGCATTTTGTTTTCTAGAGACTAAACACTGTTTATCTGTGATGAAGGGGATCCTTTAAGAGCCCCGACGCTTACTTAGCTATTACTAGCAAACGTTCCTGAGTTTTCTAAAGATTTCGATAAATATCTTCTGATGTTTTTCAGCTTAATCAACAGTATTGAAAAGATCTTTTAAGTTATCCAAATGAATGTGTAGAAGATTATCTGCTTTGGAAACTAATCAGGTAATTTATAAATATGTTTATGTGAAATATCTTTACATCACATGTTTGGTTTAGCTTATGATTATTGTCTCGAGTTATGGAAATAATTGTCTAACTATTGGATGATCAAGTAGTCACTTACTCTACTGAAGCTTGACAAGGTTCAAATATTTATATATATACCAAACATATTTGATGGCCTAGCTTGGGAAAATTTACAACATATTGTTATATACGTTATTTATTTTAAGAGCATGCATTTGTAAAAATATCGTATTACCATGTATATATCTACATTTTAAAATGTCCTATATATATTTATGAACATGCTGATGTTTGGCATTAGGCATTTAAAAATCCTAAAATACCATTATTATGTTACGTGTAAAGTCTTAAGGGTATGAACCCAATGTAAAAAATCATCATGCATGAATCCTATGCAATAGATTGGAAATATAACATTATGGTCTCAACTTAGGTTACCAACTTGGTATGTAAATGATCTAAGGCTTACACATCTCGTCCTAACTTAAAACAATTTCTAAGGTTATAACTAGATATTGACTCCATAGTGGTTTTTTGCTGGCAGGCTCTCCCACCAAAGCCTGGTATTTATGTCTCCTTAAATGCAATTCGTAGTGGACTGCTCGCTTGGATGATTCGTGGCCAATCTTTACATGCACAAATATGGAGATTGCCGAGATGCTCCTATTTTTCAAGGTAGAGTGTTACAAGATTTTTGAGTTAGCAAAGGAAATCGATGTTGATCTTCAAAAGAATGTTGGATGGATCTCTGACTTGGCAAGTTGAGTAGATGTTTATGTATTGTGGTGATTAAATGCATATTAATGCAGTTGGTGTTCATAAATGAGGGAAGCTTGGTGGCTGGATCTCAACCGTCGATCTGCATATGTTCTCAGTTTTTTGGGAATAAACCTTAACACTTCCACTATACCACTATCGAGATTTTGCTTGTGGAATTCATTGGAAATAGTGAGTGGGGAAGGAGGCCGACAGGCTCTCTGATTCTCTAGGGTTTTACAACTTCTTATGTTTGCTGCCTTCCCTGGGTTCGATAGGGTGATCTCCTTACCTACAACTAGTTGAGTGTTGAGACGAGAGGGTGCTATACAGGATATAACATTACACTGTTATATGTTGAAGTTGTGATACTCTAACTGGTTTGTTGATATGGTTTTTACTAGCATTTCTCTATTTGCAAAGTTTGTATAGTCTGTTTCTTCAGAAGGGAAGCAATGTGGACCTAGCTCATAAAACTCAGATTGTTTGAAGTATTGATGGTTCGTTTGTTCTTCAGATTTGTAAGAGTGTTATGTCCTTCTAGAGATTCAAAAAGTGCATTAAGCACCTACTGTGGATAATGTAGGATGCAGTGCTTCGATGATAAAGAAGTCAAGTGAAGTATTTCACCTCCATGAATTCATTTTTTTTCAGTATTTAACGTTTGTCAAAGTATTTTTAAGCTTTATGCTTCCAGCTTTGACCTTCGTTGCTAAAATTTGATGGCAGGTAAATACAGGATGAAGGTGGTATGGATGCTGGTCTTCGTGGTAGAAAGATTCTTGATAATTGGTAAGCCTCGGTGGCACCTCTTGGCTCTTCACGCTGGAAATTGATGTAGAAGAAGAATGTGGTGAAAGTTTTAAAGTGGTAGTGGCAGTTGTAAACCCTTAGTGATTTGGTCTAAAAAGAAATATATATCTCAATTGATACTACAGTTGATATTTTTGCACATGTAAAAGGTGTCGAAGCTAAGCTTGTCTGGGAGGGTTTGGATACTGAGCCTCATGGCTCTAGTTGTAATCACACTGATTTACATTTACTCTGTTCTTTGTGAAATTTTATGAATTGATGGATTTAAAACGTTTACACTAGATTTTCTAGGCATGTTTAAGTGCTCTGAAAAAATGTTTAAGGTTAGGGCATGGCCCGATAATAATGTGATTTTTTGTTTCTTTTACAATATAACCAAATGGAAAAACAGTCGTAGTCTTAGATGTTCAAACCCTACTATTGTTACTGCCTTCTTTCTTGTTTTGTGAATTTTAGTTTTGTGGGGAATTGAAACCCTAACCCTGACCTAAGTTACAGTATGCTTTTTAAGGAATATTTAAGGACGTACTTACTTCCTATTTTATGTTATGAGAGTGTCGAGCCTATGGGTACCTCTAGGGAATTTTTGGCAATGTTATGTTAGGAAAACTCAATATTGGTTTGGATAATATTTAATGCAATGTAAATTAATATTGAAAGGTGAATGACTCGTTTAGTTTCCAGCCTAGTTTATTTTAAGTCGTAAGATGGATTCTGATGATGATCATACCTGCATAGTATCTTGTATTTGGTAAGCAATGATAATACTGCTAGTTTTGTAATAAGTTCTCAATGTATGAATATTATTTCTATGTTGAAATAAATGACTTGGTTTTACCTTTCGAAAGTTTAGTTAAGTGTTTAAGATGTTTATAACTTCAATGTTTAGCCTATATTAGTTAAATATCTTGTATAAATACTGCATGAATTCATCATTGAATTATACAATAAGTATAATAGTCCTTATATAAATTATTTATTTGTAAAATGACTAAGTTTTTTAAAGATTAAACATTAAATAAATAAAAAACATAATAGAATGATAGTCAGATTTACATCAGAATTAAACTATTTGAGCGTGGGTGATGAGTACTAAATTAAACCCTAAATAAAATTCTGAGATAGATGTATGGAAATAAAACAATAGTACAGTACTTGAACTATCTAAAAATTTTGTATGGAACATATCAATCTGGTTTCATTCATAGAATAGCATTATTCGAATCTACTCTAATCTAATCTTCCATGTACTAGAGTACGACATTTAAACCATAAGTGGAAAAATGCAGGGAAGAATTTTATCTCAATCATTCATTTACAATTTTTAACATAATCAGCTATAAGGACCTTTAGCAAAGTTAAATTGCAGAATGAGTAATTGTTAATAGATCATACTATTTAAGAAGAATGTAGGAAGCTAACATCATAACAATTTCAGAACTGAAATAACAAGTTTGACTGAAATAAAATAAGGTAATGCAATATGAACCTGGAAATGTAGAAGAAGAAACAAACAGCCAAAAGAGCCCGTTCCATGCAACCAACTCGTGCAGAGAACCAAGCTACTTTCCTTAGGACCCCCGAGCCTATTCACTAAACCACTAGGATGGAAATGTTGTGTGGAATAATGGAATAAATTCAATTGAAACTCAATAGTAGTACTTCATTCCTTTAGCAATATTGAACTCAGCAATGTGGTTGCACTAGTTCAGAATGCAGTCTTAATTCACTCAATCACTTCTAACTTTCCCCTCATCAAATCTCTTGTGCTCAGAAATTATCACAAGGTAAGAATGAATAGCCTCCTGCTGAAATTGATGGATAGATAAATAGCATGCCTAGGTCTTTTGGTCAGTTTATTTCAATAAATGAGCCACCTGCTTAGTTCCACTTTCTTGGGGAACATGACCACAAAATAGGGAAGTTTCCCCCTGCAACAGTTAGAAGTGATTTGAGGATGCTTCCAAGTGTCAATTCGCTCTCCACCACAATCCATTCCCCCTAGTGTGTCAGTGAACACTTATTCAACAATCTCCTTTGGATATTTGTCTCCACTTTTATTTATTAATAATAAAATATTCAAAGTAATTAATTACAGTCATCCATGACCCCACTTGGTCAATAGTCATAAAAATTTACAATAAAAATAAAACATAATTTTTTCTCAATAACATAAAATGTCTTAGAACTTGGGGTATGTAACACATGGTCTAGCTAGGGAGTAGTTCTCCTCTTGTATACCTCCACAAAACACACCAACATCACCTATATTAGAAAAACTTATAAGTAAGTCAGGTTGTCCCAATCACTTATTCCTTACCTCTTGGTAACTCTGACGAGGATCTGCTTTTCAACATCAAATTTTCCCAAGTAAATTCATTTTCCCCTCAACAAGTCCATCATGCCTGGAGATATCAATTAAGATTTTACAAACTCAAACATACATATAAATCTTGAAAATAAAGGAAGGAGCATAGGTGCAATTATAAACATGCCACAAGATTACATACACATCAACTAAGTTATAGTATCACTTCCGCAGGAAAAACACATATAGTGAAACTATCTTGCTTAGAGATCACAAGTTTCCATTATTTCAAAACTAGGTTCCAATACAACGTCTCAGTACTGAAGTTAACTTATGACACATCATCTATTTAGGCTTTCAACTATGAGAGAAAATTTTTTAAATTCTTACTATTTTTAGGGACATTACAAGTGGTATCAGAGACCAACTACAAAACTAAGTGACCTATTGGGCTCATTACAAACAAAACATCCACTGCAGATACTCAGTAGACAGAAACATACATTTAGGAATTTTTATTTTTATGTGAAAAATTAACTAACATATTTCCTGTTGTTGACACTTATATAACATTTCAGGTACAATCATTGTCTGAAAAATGAGCGCAGAAAAAGGCAGCTGCATACATGGAAATTTGAACTCTCCACCACGAGAGCAAGAAATCGTGGTGGAATTAAATTCATATTTAATGAAATCCATGCAAAATCTACAAGCAGAACTCCAATGTTTCAGAGATGATAACATGCAAGAAAGACGAGAACAACAAGCTATAAATGAAGCTTTGCTTCAAACTTTAACAGGGGCAAAACCCCATGGACAGCCCACACTCTCAGCCAACACCTTTAAAATGGGAAACTGTCACACAAAGAATCTTCCAACCATAAGGGAGAAGAATAGGAAGAACACATACTGAAATCAATGGAAGAGGACTGTAAGAGCTCTTCCAATGATGACAGTTCACCACCTCCTTGCAAGAAAAGGAGGAAAAGTGACGATAGTTTGCAAGGAGAATTTAGAAAGATAAAAGCCCCAACAAATGACGGAGAGATTAACTCTGGGGAGAAGGCTGAAGAGTGGCCGCTAGTAATGCATAAGTATTTTAAATTTCATAACTATTCCAGTGAAATGCAAGCCCGATTAGCCATTTACAAGCTGAATGGTAAAGCAGCCAGATGGTTGCGGGACTTGAAACACACCAAAAGACAAGAATTGAGGGACATAACATGTGAAGCTTTCAGCAGATTTTTCCAAGACAAATTTATGTCTAAAAGATTCTTTGACAAGAAGATCAAGGAATTCCATGAACTGAGACTGGGCTCCCTAACCATGGAAGCATTCATAAACAGATTTTTAGATCTGTTGCATTATGTCCCATACATCAAAGATGAAAAAGTCAAGATACAACAATTCTTAGGATGTCTACCACCAAACTTTAGAGAAAAGATAGAGCTTGACATGCCCAAGACCCTAGATGTGACTTTACATACGGAAAGACTTTGTTATGAACATGGGAAGCCAAGGAATGATAACATCAACAGAAATAGAGATACGTTCAGAACCTTCTCGGACAACTGAAGACCGGGTTTTAGACCCCCACCTTACCGAAAACAAAACAATGGTTTTCCACCCAATAGAGGCTTCAACCGACCTCAAGCACGACCCAATGCACCCCCACCATAGGTCAACAAGCAAGCTTTCAACGAAGGGGCAAAATCTGTCCCACCAACTATTTCTTGTTGGAAATGCGAAGGGCCCCACTACTACAGAGACTGCCCCAGTAAAATGGACAGAGTTTTACACAACGTCCAAGCCGACCCTACCATAGGAGATGTGGCAAGAACACCCAGTATTTATGCGGCTCTTGACGGCCGACAGGCAGATCATGAGGCCACCATGGTTGAAATTGAGGGTAAGATCTCAAACAAAATAGTTTTAGTTTTAATAGATCCCAGCGCATGCCGAAGTTATATCTCCACTAATATAGTGGACACTTGTAAGTTAAACCGAGAGCCCCATGAGAAGCCGTGGCTAGTACAACTAGCCACCAGTACCAAACGAAAGGTCTTCGAGTTGGTTAAAACTTGTGAGATAGATTTAAACGGTTTTCCAACTAGGTTAGAATTAAATATTCTACCCCTAGGATCGTACGATGTAATTATAGGTATGGATTCGTTGGAAGAACACCATGTCCTACTTGACTGCTTGAACAAATATTTACTCTGCAAGGATGACTAAGGGAATCATAAGACAATTTAGGGTATCCTTAAGAAAGTGTCCGTAAGATAGATATCCGCCTTACAAGCAAAGAAATGTATCAGAAAGGATTGTAAGCTTTTTTCCGTCAACATCCAAACCATAGAAACTGATAGAGAACAGAAGATTGAAGACTTCCCAGTCCTCGTAGAATTCAAAAACATATTTCCCAAGGAAATACTAGGATTACCACCCAAACGAGACTTAGATATCTCCATTGAATTAAAACCCAGGTCATTACTAGCTTCCAAAGCTCCTTACTGCATGAGCGCACCAGAATTGGTGGAGCTCAAGCTTCAGTTACAAGAACTGATCGACAAAGGGTACATTCGACCGAGTGTGTTCCCTTGGGAAGCACCGATATTCTTTGTCAAGAAGAAGGACGGGATGATGCGGATGTGCATCGACTACCACCAACTCAACAAATTGACCATTAAGAACCATTACCCACTCGCTAAAATTGATGACTTGTTTGACCAAGTCAGAGGGGTGAAGATCGACTTACGATCTGGATACCATCAGGTAAGAATCCATGATGAGGATATTAGCAAAACCACATTTCGGACCCGCTATGGCCACTACGAGTTCGTAGTGATTCCCTTTGGGTTAACGAACGCACTGGCCAACTTTATGTGTATGACGAACAGCATCTTTAGTAAATACCTCGATAACTTCATTCTAGTCTTTATTCACGACATTTTGATCTACTCCAAGAATGAAGAAGAACATGAGGAACACCTTTGAATTGTTTTACGAATACTATGGGAACACCAACTGTACGCCAAGTTTAGTAAATGCGATTTCTACAAACCCTAGATTCATTACTTAGGACATATCATTTCCGAGAAGGAAATAACAGTCGACCCTGAAAAGGTCAAAGCTATCGAAGAATGGCCCACGCCCACGTGCGTATTTGACATAAGATCATTTTTAGGTTTAGCTGGCTAATACCGAAAGTTCATTGAGAACTTCTCGCGAATTGCATGCCCCATGACTGCCTTCCAGAAGAAGGCAAACAAGTTCATTTGGATAGCTAAGTGTGAAGAAAGCTTTCAAAAGCTGAAGCAACTATTGATTAGTGCACCGATCTTACGAATTGCAGACCCCAATGGGGACTTCGTTGTTTGCACGGACGCAAGCAGGGAAGGACTTGGGGGAGTCCTTATGCAAGAAATATTTTCCATATGCTATGAATCGAGGAAATTGAAAGAACATGAGCAGAACTATCCTACGTATGACCTCGAACTAGCCGCCATCATCCACTCCTTGAAGATGTGGCGACATGACCTTATGCGAAAGAAATTCCTATTAATAACAGACAATATGAGTTTGAAGTACCTTTTTTACCAACCCGACCTAAACGCTAGGCAGGACAAGTGGCTAGCCTTCCTTAGTGAGTACCATTTCGAACTAAAGCACATTAAAGGCAAGGAAAACAAGATTGCACACGCCTTGAGCCAACGAACACATATGATTTATTAGGTCACGGTGACTCAAACCGACTCAGACTTGCACAACAAGATTCGAACGACAAATAAGAGTGACCGTTTCTACACTGAAATCCTTGCAAAGATCCAGGAAGACAAACTATTCCAACAACAAAAGGAATATAAGATAGACGAGTCGAGACTATTGTGGTCGAAAGATATACTTTACATCCCAGAGAGGCGAGACATTAGATCAAACATCCTCACTGAATTTCATCAGAAACCCTATTCTGGGCATCTCAAATATCAAAAGATGATATCGATAGTAAAGAAACATTTATTTTGGCCTAAATTGAAAGCTGACATCGCCTTGTTCATCGCAAAATGTCAAGAGTGCCAACTGGTCAAAGCAAAACAACAACACCCCTCTGGTTTACTACAACCTTTACCCATTCCAGAATGGAAGTGGGAGGTAATAAGTATGGATTTCATTACGGGCTTACCCAAGAGTAAGAGACAGAACGATTCCATCTTTGTAGTGGTAGACAAGCTATCTAAAGCAATCCATTTAATACCAGTGAAATCTACCTACAAAGTAGTACCCATCACAGACATATTCTTAAAGGAGATCTTTTGATTGCATGGGATACCCAAGGAAATCATTTCCGATCGAGACATGAAGTTCACTAGCAACTTCTGGAGAGCATTGTTCTCTGGTTTGGAGACACAATTACAATTCAGTACTGCGTACCATCCCCAAACCGATGGATAAACAGAAGGAGTAAACCAAATGCTTGAGGACATGCTGAGGGTGTATGTCATGAACAACCCCATAAAGTGGGACTATTATCTGCACCTCACAGAGTTTTCTTACAACAACGGTTATCAAACCTCGACCAAAATGAGCCCTTTCGAGGTTCTCTATGACAGGAAATGTCAAACACTCGTGACTTGGGACAGTCCTATAGATAGACTTATGTTCGGACCCGACTTACTAAAAGACTTGGAACAACTAGTCTCCAAGGTTCAACTAAACTTGAAAAAAGCACAAGACTGTCAAAAGAGTTATGCGGACAAGAAAAGAAAAGACAAAGACTACCAAGTCAACGAACATGTGTTTTTAAAGATCAAGGAAAAATGAAGCTCGTTGAGCTTAGGATGTTGCGAGAAACTAGCCCCCAGATTTTGTGGACGTTTTGAGATACTGGCCAAGAAGGGCCCAGTGGCATATGAGCTAGCCTTACCAGCTCATATAAAAGTTCATAATGTTTTTCATGCATCATTATTAAAAAAATATGTATATGATACTAAACATATAATTGATCTGTCCTTATTATGGGTGGATCCCAAAGGGGAGTTCATGTCGGAACCACTCCACATCCTGGATAAAAGAGAAGTGCAACTTAGGAGGCTTACCATCACTCAGTTGAAAGTGCAATGGAGGCACTTCGGACCAGAGGAGGCTACTTGGGAGAATGAGACAACAATGAGAGACGCATACCCCTCCTTGTTTCATGACCTCATACCTAGTCCCTAGAAACACCAGGACGGTGTTGTTTCTAAGCGGGGAGGGATGTAATATCCCAAATTTGGGACTGACTATTCTGATGATATATTGGGCCACGGCCCCAACACATATGATTTATTTTGAGTATTGGGCATAAGCCCTAGCACACATGATTTATTCTTTTATATATATATTGACATACTGGGCATGGACCCTTACTGACTTCTTTATTGAGTATGTACTAGGAGAGGAGGCCCTAATGTTGTGATTATGTTCCTTAGCACATGATGTGGGTACAAGCCCTAATATACTGAGATGATCTTTTTGCTACTTACTATGCAGAGCTATGATCTACATGATTGAATTATGTGGTGTGTTGAGCATTGACTCAGAAACACACAGATGACCTACGTACTAGGCATGGGCCCCATTGTACCTAGAAGAATGATGATATACTAGGAGTAAGCCTTGATGTACATTGAGTGTTGGGTATAAACCCTGGAGAACTCCAAGCTTGATAAATGAACACCAGATCCGAGGCCACTAAAATATTCTAGATGTGCCTCACAACCACATTCTAGCACTAATGTTGAGAAGAAGGGTCTGGAATTGCACTAGCGTAACGCCCATGTGAGAGTGTTGAGTTAAAATCTCTAAAGAGAACTCGAGGTTACTAGCTCTTAAGTGTTGAGTCGGGAAGAGTCCGAATAGCACTTTTATTTCATCACATTTATTTAAATTGGCTAACTGAATCATTTATTTTATCTATCATCAAGGACTGCAGGAACTACCATGTTAAACGAGGGAATCCAACATGCAAGAGAGAGACTAGAGGTGCCTATCCAAGCTTACCCAAAAGACCGTCCAAAGAATTGGACCCTATTCCTAATGTTTAAAGGAAGTATCATGAGAGATACATAATTAAATAAAAGGAAGTTACCATAACTTAAATTATTGGTTGACTAAGAGTAGTCTATTATGAATAGCATGCACAAAAGATATCAAGGTTAAATATTATTATTAAAATCTTTAATAATAAGGATGTTATTATTTATTTATAAAATATATTTATTGCAAATAGTTTATGCATAGTTGGCTGCCACATTATTAAATGTTATTAATATTTGTATGATATATTATTATCATTTTTATATAAGAATTAATTTAAGAGTCACTTCTAGTAAAAACAATTTCAAAAGTCCTAGTTTAACAAGGACTATATATTTTAACAAATATCTTTTAAAGACATTAATTTAATCAAAAAAATTAAATGATTATTCAAACAGCTATAATTCAAGACTCCCCTATTTTAAAGAGGGAAGATCCCAAGATTGGGGGATCATCATCTTTTCATTATCATTATCTTAGGAGAATAGAGGAGAATTCTACTGCATGAACTGAAGCAGTCCCACATTAATATCCAGATCTAATCAAGTAGTTGAACCTAGGGCCTCTACTTCTCTCATTGCATGTTGGAACCAGCTCGGGGAGATCCATTCAAAGACCAGGAACGGTCTAAAGGGTCATGGTTGGGAGGAACATGGTAGTCCCAAAGTTATCCAGTTGAAAGATCACTCTACAGGTCAGCCAAGTCCATAAACTTTCTGCACTAATTATTGCTTGAGTGTGTGAGTCTTGCAGAGGAGGATCAAGCTGCAATATAACCAGGTATGAACTACATTTCTTCATTTCAATTTAAAATAGAATCTAGGATTAATAGATTAGGATTTATCTTACAGTATGGTATTTTCCCCAAATATTTATAATGTTACCTCTTCCTTAGAGCAAGGGCTTTAGGACATAGGCTCACAGCGTTACACAATAGGACTACCTTTAGTTTCCTTAAACAAAACGTTTAGCTTCACTTATCCATGAGTTTAAACCAAACACCAACTAGAGGTCTAGCAGGGCTAGCCTAGCTCGCCCGCGCTAGACACCCAGGTCAGCAGATAAACTTAGGAACCCTAAATCGATACTTACATGGATGCCTGTGTTTTTGAAGGACTATTATATATTTAAATTGCATTGTTATTTCTGAAAAGTTATACCATAGGCTCCAGGTTTAAGTTGTAGAATGGGATAGATCCTTTTATAGTTTTCTTTACCAATTTATTAAAACATAGAAGAAAAATCGCAGACATGGAAAGAGACTTTCTTCTACAAAAAACATATTACTGTAAACCCCAGATATTGTCGAATACACTCTACAATATCGAAACCCAACCTTAAAGGGGAGATCTAGTTGCGGCTTTCAAAGCCTTATCAAACAATAGCGAGATTTTACCATACAGAGTTAATATTTCTCATCACTAGCATTTTCACATTAAAAAAAACACCTACGAATATAGTTGTACAGTACCTTTAAATGAGTCCTTGTCTACCAAGCAAAATTACAAAAGTATGAATACAATACGATTTATTTAAACATAGATTTCAGAAGTTTACACATCTCTCAAACTTTTACACATTTCCATTGGAAC
Organism: Larix kaempferi; assembly: GCA_027924585.1. NCBI lineage: Eukaryota > Viridiplantae > Streptophyta > Pinopsida > Pinales > Pinaceae > Larix > Larix kaempferi. Next base: position 9,909,562 of record BSBM01000042.1, on the reverse strand, counting down.
CCTAACGGGCACCATTTCCAAATCAAAATTCGAATTCACCCCAAACGAAAACATTTCATTAGCATTTAAAACGAATTCTAGTTTATCTACCATAGCAGGGTGTAGGTCAAGAGATCGATACCCATTATCGATTCACAACCCCTGCTAACTTTTTAGACATAGGCTTATTGCTCAACACAAAACAAGTACACAACATCTAAGGTTACACTGCAGACATTTTAAAATCACAGACCTATCTACTGCCTAGTAAATGATAGGCATTAGACATACAAATAGACTTCTAGGAAGTAACCCAAATCGCTAGGCAATTAAGCTATCTAGATTTTAGACAGAGACGCCATCAGCATAAATAAACACACCATATCGCAAAGCTAAAATACCAAATTGATTGCCTTCCGGATAGAATGGTAATAGCAAGTGCAAAGATCAAATAGACAGTACTGTACATACTCCATAGGATAACATAGAGGTTACACAAGAATACGAACCATACATGGAAAACAACGCAAAGGTCCAATAATTTTCCACATTAGCAGTTACATGCTCATTGTTCAATAGAAAATGTAGGCCTATACTTCTTTTCAAAACCCAAGCTTACAATGTGGGCATCATATCTCATCACAAAACCTTAAGAGTCTTCACAGAGCCGAAAGGCCAAAACAAACTTATACATTAAAACCAGAAACCCTCCAGGGTTATTTTCCCCATAAAAAAAGGAATATATTTATAGAGACAGCCATTATATCAGTCCAACCAGATGTGACCCCTCGGGAACTCCCAAACAAGATAAAGTGAGCCAAAAAAGGGCTTCACAAAGTTCCTCATAGAAATGACAAACAATACACCCTCCACAGTTGCGAGAGGAAGGGGCAAGGGTTGGTAACACCTGTACTTACCACACTCGTTGCCAACATATCCAGGAGTGCTGGTCATCAGATAGAAACCCACGCAAGGGAGAGCCACAACCAACTACCTTCCAACACAAACATTTACATGAGATTAAAACCGTGAGTTAAAATACTAGAAGGCTAGATAAACGCAGGAAGGAAAATATAATATGTGTGGGATGCAATCACCTGAGCACTGTTGAAATCACCCTCCAGCATCCATACTACGCAACCACCCGGTGCACTGACCATGAGCGTAGCTCAGGCAAGGGCCCACACCACCCAGACGAGCGAGGGACTGTCCAAAACCAAGGAGATACAATGAACAAAGAAAGCAGGTGTAAAACCTCAAGTAAAAACCCTTGTTTTTCCCAGCTGGCCACTATACCCACGTGATTTTCACATGCAACACTAATATCCCACCAAACTTCCACTTTAAATCAAATGTTTACCCATACTCCATAGTATGAGTCGTGAATTCCTTGGTACAGGATTTGTATGGTAATGTTTATACTTTATGCCAAGGGTTAATTCCTTTCCCCTTCTTTTGGTTAGAACACTACAAACCTTTCTAGGATTCTATCGTGGTCTAGCTAGGGAGTAGTTCTCCTATTGTATACCTGCACAAAACACACCAACATCACCTATATTAGAAAAAATGCTAAGTAAGTCAGGTTGTCCCAATCACTTATTGCTTACCTCTCGGTAACTCTGATGGGAATCTTCTTTTCAACATCAAAGTTTCCCAAGTAAATTCAATCTCCCCTCAACAAGTCCATCATGCGTGGAGATATCAGTTAAGATTTTACAAACTCAAACATACATATAAATCTTGAAAATAAAGGGAGCATAGGTGCAATTATAAACATGCCACAAGATTACATACACATCAACTAACTTATAGTATCACTTCTGCTGGAAAAACACATATAGTGGAACTATCTCGCTTAGAGATCACAAGTTTCCATTATTTCAAAACCAGTTTCCAATACAACGTCTTAGTACTGAAGTTAATTTATGACACATCATCTATTTAGGCTTTCAGCTCTGAGAGAAAAAATTTAAATTCTTACTATTTTTAGGGACATTACACACCGTTGACCAATTATCTTTTACTAGATCCTCTGCATCATCGGGATCTATAGTCCCCAATATTGAAAATTCTCAGCAAAAAACTAGGAATGTTGGTGTCGGGATGTATTCCTCTCTCCTGGGAACATTTAATTTTTCGACACCAATTGTGTTTATCGATTCGATTTCAGATGGTGCTCCATCATCATTGAGTCTGGTTTCATCCCACACCTCATATTTTCATGATCCTTGGAATATCCCTTCCATAACTGCATCATTTGAAGGAAATTCACACATCGAGATGGCTATGCCGCTATCAAAAGCTGAAATTACTTATCAAGCTGTACAAAACGTCACTGCAAACCCTGATCTTTCCTCTTCGTGAACGGAGGAGGAAAGCCCGATTTTACCGCCCTCTTGGTTGGTCAACTCATATTTCTCCCATGATTAACTCGATGATAATTTTCCTTTAGATGAAGCCATTATCAAGGCCATGAATGTTCCCTACAGGCATTGGGAATACCTCCATCATAGATCCTACTTTCTCCCAGAGCTTGAAAGGATTAAGAAGGATGGGTTTAGGTCGACTCTAAGAGAGAAAGTTGGTCATCACATGGTCCTGTTGGATATGCATGGCATATATGCTGAAGGAAACATGGAAAATATTTATCTCACCATTCTAATCAACAATTTGCGAACTCTTGAAAAAGTGGAGAATATATATATCGGTGTAGACAACTCCCCTGAAAAAGTTCAAATATACACTGATCCTAACTCTAAATCTATTGTCGAACATGGAATCAAAACTTATCCTAACTCTAAATCTATTCAACAACACCTGAGAGCGGTTAATCCCAGGAAGGTACTCACTATCAAAGAAAAGGTAGAGAATCTCCTTAAAGATAGATTCATCCATTTGATTCATTTAACCGAATGGGTATACAACCCCATTCCCATAGATAAAAAGAAAGGGACTATCTGAGTGTGCACAAACTTTAGAGATTTGAATAAAGCTTGTCCAAAAGATAACCTTCCCACACCTTTCATTGATCAGATTTTGGAAAAGTGTGTGGGAAGTGAGATTTTCTCGCTTATGGATGGTTTTTTGGGATATAATTAGATCCAAATAAATACCAAGGATCAACATAAGACAACATTTATTATCCTTGGGGTACTTTCACATACCAGAAAATGATCTTCAGTCTTAAAAACACTGGAGCAACCTTCCAGCGGGCTCTGGCCTTTGCATTTCATGATCTTAAACATATTGTAAAGGCTTATCTGGATGATCATGTTTATCACTCTCGCAAGAGAGTGGATCATCCATACCACCTCCATATTGTATTTGAAATATGCCAATGCTATAAGATTCTGAAAAGTAGAAAGGAGAGCTGTGTTTTGGTTTTTAACTCAACAATTTCATTCCTTCGCTAGGATCATCCTCAGGAAAGTAATTTCTCGCTCTCGCCTTGATCTCATTTTATTTTATTAATATGGTTTTATTGGAGTATTTATGTGAGCCGACTTAATTTTAAGCTGAATTTAATTTTGAATGATGTTAATATTTTGATTTTGAAGTCTGTGTGTCAAGGGTTTCCAAACCTTGGTAAGGAGAGAACTTACTCTCCTGAGGATTATCCTATAGTAGGATCGAAACTGTCGAGTTAAAAAACAAAATGTGACACTCCTTTCTACTTTTCAAAATTATCTCTGCGTATATTATCATGTTTGTTCACCTATAAGATCCATTTAAACCCTCGCAAATGCATCTTTTGTGTGAGAACAAGCTGCCTTTTGGGATTCATCGTTTCAAAGGAAGGGATTAGGGTCAACCCCTTAAAGGTTGAGGCAATACTTCAGTTTCATCCCTCATGCTCGATCACTCAACTTCAAATTCTACATGGAAAAGCTAATTGTCTATGTCGCTTTGTAGTAAAATTTTCCAACCTTACCAAGGGATTCATACACCTTTTGAAGAAGGATGTTCCATTTATATGGGATGAGAAAGCCTAAGAATCCTTTGATGCTATTAAGAGATCCCTATTATTGGCGCCTCTGTTGCATCCTCCTGACTATAGTAGAGATATTTTACTTTATATTGACCCTTCTTAAGAGACAGTTGGCATGGTCCTACTTAAGGAGGATTACAAGCTCCAGGAGCACATTATCTATTATCTTACTCGAAATATAGTACACGATGAACTCAGGTATACTCAAGCCGAAAAATTGGCATGCGTGACTGTCTATGGAGTTCATAGGTTGCACCACTACATTTTACTTCAGAAGACCACTGTCATGGAATATATCAATCCATTTAAAGTTGTATTGATAAGACGCATGTGTTAACACCTAAAAAGTGCTCACTAGCTCATTCCCTTACTCACATGACCCATTTGTCCACTTTTCCACCATCTGAGCCTCTGAAACCAACAAAAGGTCACCAAAAGACCTTAGTACACCCCTTTTTCCATTAAAAAGATTATTTTTCCAAGAAAATCATAAAAAACCCTCAAAAAGGGTCCAAATTCCCAAAAATATTAAAATGGGAATTAAAATATTATTTTTATTCAAAAAAGGAAAAAGGAGGGAAAAGTACCTAAACCATGTTGGTCAATACCATTTGGTTTCCACAAAACCACAAATGGTATTTCCCACCACCAAAACCTATAAAAAGGTGGTAGGGGCTCCTCATTTCACATCCATCCATTATCTCATCCTTATGCTGCTGAAATCTCCCCTGAGCATTTTAGCCATTGCAAACCACATTGGAGAAGAGACCATTGGAGATTGGAAGTTGCTCATCCTTGGAGCTATTCAACCTCACCATTAGAGGTATTGATTCCGCAAGCACTTGCTTGCCCCATCCTTTCAATACAAATTCTTTATTTTATATGTTCTTGTTCTTGATCTTAAATTATTTTTGTTATTTGCTTAATATCTTTGCTTAGATCCATGAATAGTCTTGTTTATTTAGTTTCTTGTTTTTATTTCTATTGAAACTGCTGCTACTAGTTAGCAGGTGCCCATAGCACTAAGCCTGGTTGCAAAACCGGGCCAACAGTTTTTGGCGACTCCGCTTTGGTTTGAACTATAGATCTCTAGTTTTGCCTTTAATCTTAGTTTTTTATGAGTTTTTAACCTTTAGATCCATAGATCTGCCATCTTAGACAGCAGATCCATTGCTGCTCTGAGATTTGGCCCCATAAACAGCCCGAAATTTTCAATTTTCGGGTTCATTTCTCGGTTTCCGTGCACGGCTTCCGCCTCGCGGTTTTTTGCCAGACAGTCGCGCGGTCCATCGCGACTTTTCTGCACTTTTCCGCGCGGTCCACCGCGGCTTTTTCCCAGACAGTCGCGCGGTCCATCGCGACTTTTCTGCGTTTTTCCGCGCTGCACACCGCGGCTTCGCGGCCAATTTCCGCGCTGCCCATCGCGCCTGTGCAGTTAAAACCCGCGCGGTCCATCGTGACTGTGCGCCCAAAACCCGCGCGGTCCATCGCGACTGTGCGTCCAAAACCCGCGCGGCCCATCGCGGCTGTACGTCCAAAACCCGCGCGGCTGAATTTTTCATTCAGCCATCCCGATTTTGAAAAATTGTTTTACTGTACTTTCTGCCCATAGCACATTTTTTACAGTACTAAATCCTGCATATTTTACAGCTCTGAAATTTTTTTTTACTATTTAAAAGTGCATATCTAGAAATCTTTTTAAAAATTTTCAAAAAAGTGAAAGAAAGACTCATTTTGCATTTTTATCTAGATTCAAATTTTTTCTTGTTTACTTCTTTAAAATCTTGCCCTTAGCAATTTTTCTTGAAACAAAGAAATCCATTTATTTCTTTTAAAAAAGAAGTCTATTATTTGCTTTCATAAATCCAAAAAATCCATTATTTTTTGAGTTATTTTTTGAAAAGCACTTAAATTCCTTTTAGTGAAAAGTCATAAATATTTGCTTTTTTATTTTCGAAAAATCCGTTATTTTTTTTGAAAGTTTCCTGTAAAGCATTTAATTCTTTTCAAGTTCAGTTTACAACACCTCACGTGCACTCACACGATCACTTAATTGAACTAAGCCTTAAAACGTACCTTAATTTGAACACACTTTTAACCCCACTTGGGGAACACTAAAAGAATTCTTGTAGCTAGGTAGTATTGGGGGGATAGGTGTTCCAATAACACCCCTCAGTTCTTACATCTGAGACATAGAAGTTGTCCAATTAGGGAGCTAAAATCTCTTAGTACTTTTTGGCGCGGTCACAACCGGTTTGTGGGAAGGCCTCTCCCTTAGGAGGGTTGAAGTCGCGAGGATGGTTCCGGAAGCCTGAGTGGGATATCGAAACCCATTCAGTAACTGAAGGGCTACCATTCGCAGTTCTCGGGATATCCCTGTATTGGGATATTGCGATCAAAGGACCAAACGGCAGATTTACCTTTTCTCGACGCGTCATGAACGGAGTATCCTAGTAGCCTGTCTTTAGGATTGATTACCCGGTGTCCCTCCCGGTAGGGGGATATCTAGCCGTTGTCTCAACATTCATATTGTCTGACTTGGATTTCATCACCTTGGAGAGGATATCGTCTGTTTGAGTCACAATACTTTTAGATTAGGTGTTTACATGATTTCAACCTACCTGTGGTCTAGTTACACCTATTTTTTCTAGGAGCCGCTTGCGTGTTGGTATTCTGACCTGTTGTTGCATTCCTCCACTTATTGTAGCACAGCTGCTAGGATAAGTGCCTTTTTTGAGGATTGATTTTTTGGCCTGAGTGCCTTCTTTTTTCACTCCCCTTCTTGCACCCTTGGTTGCATAAGGGTTTTGAGTCTTTTATATATATATCACCACCTGATACTTAAACAAATTTTTTATAAAACAACATATTCTCACCATTGAGAATTTTAGACGCTCTCGCTGTCTACAGGGCGAACTCCCAGAGTTTAGTCCACTTGGCTCTCCACGTCACGGACGTAGGGCCTTATCCCTTGATTCGACACATCGTCAATCAATTAGACAGTCATCCGATTCTGACATACCCCACTTCACCTTTGATTTGGAGGTAGAATCCGAAAACCCCACAGAGTTACCACCAACCACCATTATGTCTGGAACACCATTTGATCCACTATTTACAACTACCATAGGTCAGACATCTGTAGACCCTTCTGCTATAGTACCATCCACGGCAACAACCACCCCCCTAGGTATGCCCAATATGGATAACACTCCACATTTAGGAATGCCTAACACAGGGCCACCACCTGTCATGGGTACACCCAACATGGGGGTCATACCCCCTTTGGTTTCCACAAACCCTATCCCAGGAATCCCTAGTACGATTCCCAACCCAAGTGCAACCCATGTTGCACTTGGGAATGCTATCCCAGGAATCCCTAGTGCAATTCCTAACCCAAGTGTAACCCAAGTTGCACTTGGAGGCGCTGGCCCATACCAGAATACACCTATCGGAGGGCATATACCCTCCATACCTAGCATACCTTTAGGCGCTACTGGACCCCTTCACCATACCACTATGGCCAGGCATGTCCCAGTTCCAGTCACCACATCTGCTAGTCTACCATATATGGCGAGTCTGAACCTGCCAGATTTAGCTAGGCTCACAAATGACCCCATTAGACATGATCCGGCGTGGCCTCAAATGCCCACCAAACTCCCCTCGGACATCCCTAAATTTGAGGGTAAGGCAGGAGAAGACCCACAAAACCATATCATGTCCTTCCATCTATGGTGTTCCTCCAACTCCATAGTGGACGACTCTGTCCGCCTCCGTTTATTACAGCGCACCTTCACTGGCTCTGCAGCCAAATGGTATATCGAGCAACCCCATGGGACGCATTCCACATTTACCTCCCTTGCCTCGACCTTCCTGCAGTTCTTTCAGCTACCTGTCCGCTATGATGCGGGCGTCGAAATCCTACTGTCTTGCAGACAGAACACGGCCACGCATATCACTGACCATATTCATGATTGGCGCCGGCGCCGAAGCCTATGCAAGATCAAATTAGACGACTGAATCTTTTTAGACTGGTTCCTTAAATCCCTCCTTCCTCTCATTGCGAAGGATGTAGCATCTGAAAGACCCCAGTCCGAGGAAGAGGCCATCCTCAAGGCCCAACAGTTTGATCTCATCTACGCCCAGTCGGGTTACTTATACACGATCATACCGGACGCCCCACGAGGCGACTCTGCACGCGGTGACGCACCGGGGGCATCACATGCCGCTGATGGCATTATTGGCCAAATTACACCGCAAGAAAAACCTTTCAGTATGGTGAGCACCATGCCCGCCCCAGACCTTTCTAGGGCCACATCCAGTTCTGGAGCGACAACTTCTTATGCTCCAACAAACCAGACCCATCACGTTCATGGACCCTCTTGTCCACAACATTGTTATGGCCAAGCGCCATTAGCATATGTACCTCCTACATACTATGCTCAACCTACGGTACAGACCCCCATGCAGTTCCCACAACAGCCCATGCATTACCCACAACCGGTTGCACCAGCTAACCTCACACCTCCACCAGCTCAGGGGTACCAACAACCCCAACAGGCAACTGGACCACCTCCAGCTCCACCTGCATACTATCCACCGCAACCTGCTCCCGCACCTGCGGCTCCTCAGAATCCCCCCAATGCTCAAGGGCATGTGTACGCACAACAACAGCAGCCCCAATACCAAAATAACCAACGCAACCAGGGTGGGCAACCAAACCGCGGAAGAGGACACAACCGTGGAAACAATCAAAACCGTAACCAAGCTCCACAACCTACCCATCCTCCGCAAAACAATAACGCGGCGCCTGCTCATCAGAATCCTGATCGACCACCTAAGCAACCCAAAAATGCTAATTTACGAACAAACCATCCTTGTTCCATTTGCGGTGTTTATGGCCACTATACCCACGCTTGCCCACATCTGGAGTGAGCTCGACAACTATGGACAAATGACGCCCATCGTCAAGGGCAGGCGGCTCCTCAGCCACCAACCAACCCTCCACCACCTCAACAACAGCCTTTGGTGCTACAAAACCCTTTTCCCACACAAGGGGTGGTGAACACGCAGCCGTTAGCCCCCCCACAGGGCAACGTGCAACCACAACAAATCACTTACACCGCTCCTGATCAGCCAATGTTTGATACAGGAACTCACCACTTATTGATGATGTCCACTGCCGACGTCAATATCCAAACCCGACGAAACCAGTATGGTCCTACCTCCGAGGCTACCCCCGCCGATAAGGATGCTAACGCTAATCCCACCGATCAGACGTTACGGATACCACCTATTCCACTCGACGGTGCCTCTAAAGCACCTCGTTTCCCTCTCCGTCGTATAAACAACAACCCCAATGCACGGGCTGCGTCAAATTACAACATCGTAGATGACCTAGCTCAATCTCCCGTAGCCATGTCTGCGTTAGAAGTCTTAAAAAACTGTCCTACACAGCGCAAGACTTTACTTTCCGCCATTGGGGCAATCGACCCAAATGATTCGAAATTGATGACCTTTGATTTGGACCAGTCCGAACCACGTCTGCCTTCCACCATAGCAGTCCAAGTTTCTGTTTCTATTCGGAATCTTGTCATCCATCGATGTATCATCGACGAGGGTGCTTCCACATGCGTCATGTCCACGTTTGTTTGGCAGAAGTTGGGATCCCCTGCTCTCCAGCAATCTACCACTGCAGTGCGGGCCTATGACGGCCGCTCAGCTCAACCTCAAGGTCTACTACCCAAGGTCCCCGTCCAATTGGGTGGGAAAACTGTGCTCATCGACATTGAGGTCATTAATGCCCAACTCGATTATAACCTTTTACTCGGCCGCAGTTACATGTACGCCATGAAAGCAGTTGCCTCATCCGTTTTTCGTACCATGATGTTCCCCCATGAGGGACGCGTGGTCAAAATCGACCAACTCATCTACTATGATCCCAATGCCCCTGCAGCCCCCGAAAACATTCTTCCCATGATTGAACAACCCGCTTCTAGTGCAGTTACCTCCTTTGTGTCTTCTGTGGGACCCGGACTCTACTCAGATACACCAATGACCTCTACATTCCAGGCCATTCCACCACCGTCACCAGAGACCCAAGTCACAAACCTCTGTACTCTTTCACAGAATACGCAAACATCTGGTGGTCAACCACCATTGATCCCCAGTCACATTGGTGTTACACCTATCCACACCATGCCCTTCCTATTTCCTCCTTCGGGTGTAGTAAGCGCCCCGGTTATGGCTACCCTTAGTCTACCCGGGCTAACATTGGGATTACCTGTGTGGTATATTCCACCTCCCGTTCGACCGCCGACACCAAACGTCATCCTCCAACCGGTACAACCTATTGTTACCACAAATCAACCTCCTCCTGGTGTCGCAATCCCTTCGTCGTCAACGACACCTCCTCCTAGCCTCAATATCCCTTCGTCGTCAACAAATCCTCCCCCTCCTACCAAGCCCACTGGGGGCAGAGGTCCACAACCATACACTGCTATACCACCCCCTAAGGCAGTTAAACCCCCACCAGTGTTTCGAGCTCCCCCCAAGTGCTCATTATGCGATGAGATAGGCCACCCAACTCATCAATGCCCACACTTACCAGCACTCCAAGAGCATATGAATATGTTGGACGATGACATCGGCATCCCAGTAGTCAGATTAGAGCCACCTCTACAGCCTCGCGACAAATCACTGCGCACCAACCATCCTTGTGCTATATGCAGTGTTTACGACCATTACTCTCACCATTGTCCTGATCTACCTGACTATAGAGCAGCGTTGTACGAGTTAAACAACGTCGACTTAGAGATATCTCCTCCCCTCATCGAGGAGATCCACCCCCCACCATCATCCGCGTCGGAAGAAGTCAATACAATATATATGATTTCAACAACTTTCAAACCAGAACCCCTAGATTTATGGTCTGACTACTTCAAAACTGATCAGCAAATTTTGGAGACACTCACTGCACCCGACTACCTGTGGGATGATATGTATCATCGCTCGTACTTCCTCCCAGAAGCATCTACATCCACTGCATCCAATCAGCTATCGGTCGAATCGACAGATTTCATACCCACTAAGGTCGATTGGTTAAAATACCCCATCCCAGCACCGGATGCCTTTGAAGAAGGGAACATGTCAAACATTTCCCCCACTATACAGATAGACATTTCCACAACACCAGGGAAACCTGAGCTCATCTCGCTGGGCTCATCTTGCACTCAAGCAGAAACTCAGGCGTACAAAAAGCTCTTTCAAGAGTTCCGTGATGTCTTTGCCTGGTCCTATACCGAGATGCCTGGTCTCGACCCCGACATTATTGAACACCACATTGATACATGGCCTGAGGTACCCCCTGTTCGTCAGAAACAGCGACCCATTCACCCTTCCAAGCTATCTGCTGTTAAAGCTGAGGTCGAGAAACTCCGCAAAGCAGGATTCATTTATCCTATTCCGTACACCACCTGGGTGTCGAACCCCGTCCCTGTCAACAAAAAGTAAGGCACCCTTAGAGTATGCACTGACTTCCGCGATTTAAACCACGCTTGTCCAAAAGACAATTTCCCCACGCCATTCATTGACCAACTCATTGATGAGTGTGCGGGCCATGAGGTCCTATCCTTCATGGACCGGTTTTCCGGATATAACCAGATCCACATCCGCAAGGAGGATCAGTACAAGACTGCATTCACCACCCCATGGGGCACCTTTGCCTATCGCGTCATGCCATTTGGCCTTAAAAATGCTGGTGCCACTTTCCAGCGAGCCATGACCTATTGCTTTCATTACTTGGTCCATATCCTGCGAGTCTATCTTGACGACCTCACAGCTCGTTCCCGAAAATGATCAGACCACCTTAACGACCTCCGGCAAGTTTTCCTGCGTTGTCGCAAATATAAAATCCGCTTGAACCCACACAAGTGTGTCTTTTGCATCCCGGCGGGCCGATTGTTAGGTTTCATTGTTTCCCAAGACGGAATCACTGTCGATCCCCTGAAAGTCAAAGCCATCTTAGAACTTCCCCCTCCTCGCACGCTTCGGCAGCTTCAGAGCTTGCAAGGGCGGTCCAATTTTCTTAGGCACTTTGTTCCTGATTACGCCACCAAATTCCATGGATTCTTACGCTTACTTCGTACCCACATACCCTTTGTTTGGGATGAGCAAGCAGACACGGCATTCGAAGCCCTCAAGAAAGCTCTCACACAAGCCCCCTTGATATCCCCACCGGATTTCTCTCAAGACTTCACCCTTTATGTCTCGGCATCTGAACATGCTGTATCCGGAGTTTTGGTCCAAGAAGATGCCTCCCACAAAGAGCATGTGATTTATTACGTCAGCCAGACCTTGTCTGGTCCACCTCTGCGTTACCCATACGAGGAAAGATTAGCCCTAGCTGTAGTCTTTTCCGTACAAAAATTGCGACACTACATCCTACTTAGTCATACCACGGTCATGGCCGACTCCAACCCCATGGTCTATCTCCTCACCCGGCGGCTCCTACAAGGTCGTGTTGCTAAATGGGTCACTATCCTCCAAGAATATGACCTCACTTTCAGAACTCCAAAAACCACCAAAGCCCTCGCGCTTGCTCACCTCATTACAGACCTCCCATCCTCTTCAACATCACCCGTTATCCAAACGGACCTGATTGACGAGCAGATCTGCATCATTTCGTCTGACGACCCTTGGTACGGAGACATTTTGACTTACCTTCGTACGCAAAAATTTCGACCACACATTGATCGTGATGGACGCCGTCGCATACGACACCACGCCCCCCGATACCTCCTGATTGGGGATGTCCTTTACCGACGCGGCGTTGATACTATCTTACGCCGCTGCCTATCCCATAGTGAGGCAGAACAAGTCCTCAATGATTGTCATAGCGGTGCCTGCGGAGGCCATTTCTCCGGCATGGCCACTGCCCAGAAAATCATCCGGGCCGGTTATTTTTGGCCATCATTGTTTACTGATTGCATCACCGCAGTCAAGCATTTCCAGAACTGCCAACTATTTGCCCCCAAAGCAAGAACCCCCCCCCGCCCCCCTTCATCCAGTCGTCACTGTTGGACCATTCTGCAAATGGGCCATCGACTTCTTCGACTGCAACCCCCCGTCAGCCGGCGGTCACAAACACATCATTGTGGCTGTAGATTATTTCACCAAGTGGGCAGAAGCCATGCCAACCTACAATTGCAAAGCCGACACTGCAGCACGGTTTTTCTTCAACCATGTTATCACTCGTTTCGGAGTGCCTAAGCAACTAGTCTCTGACCACGGCTCTCACTTCGAAGATGCCGTCTGGAAGGAATTATCAACCATGTTGAAATTTGAACACCATTTCTCTTCCGCTTACTATCCCCAAGGAAACGGCCAAGTAGAAGCGATTAATAAAATTTTGAAGACCATTCTTCAACGTACTGTAGACAAGCACAAATCCAATTGGCATCACATGCTTTTCCCGGCACTATGGGCCTACCGCACCTCAACCAAAACTGCCACCGGTTTTACCCCTTTTCATTTAGTTCACGGTGTCGAATCCGTCCTCCCTATTGAGTGTCAGATCCCAGCCTTGCATATCGCCGTTGAACTCCTACCGGACACTTCCCCGATCGAGCAACGTTTACTACTCCTAGAGCAGGCCGATGAAGATCGGCGCACCGCCATTCAAAACATGGAAGCTGCTAAACAACGATCGAAACTAAGTTACGACAAACGCGTCCACCCAAGAACCTTTTCGGAGGGAGACCTTGTCCTCGCTTACGATCAAGCTCATGATAATACCGGGAAGGGAAAGTTCGTGTCCATGTGGCAAGGCCCCTACATTATACACACCTGCCTCGGGCAGGGGGCATACATTCTGACCGATTCAGAAGGCAACACCCTACGCAACCCACGCAACGGGTTGTACCTTAAACGATTTTACCCATAGAAAATCTGATGGACACCATCGTCCATTTTTAGTATAGGCATACACTTTTTGTTAACAAACAATTTCAAAAAACCTAAATATTTGTTTTTCTCTGCATGACCACAGATGGAACCTCTTCCACTCTGCCATGTCGGTTTCGCTGATGGTGCAAGCCGTTGGTCTCCCAATCTCGCCTCCGCAGCTTGGGTAATATACTCCCCTTCACATGAGTTAATTCACATTGACGGAGTATGTTTAGGTGTCGCTACCAATAATCAAGCTGAATACGATGCCGTGACCGGTCTCCTGGCCGCTGCTCTCCAGATGAGCATACGTCACCTCAACATTTTCTTGGACTCACAACTCCTAGTTTCCCAGCTCAACAATGATTACCAGGTACGCGATCCCTGTCTCTTCAGAAAGTTCCTGTGCACTAAACAAATGGTTAGACAGTTTGAATCCATTACATTCACACATGTCCCAAGACACCTCAATAGTGTAGCAGATAATATGGCAAACAGTGTCCTCGACTGGCACACCAATCACATCATGTCATATCCATAAACAAAAAATGCATCCATGTGCAAAACATGTGCCTCCACGGGCATATACAAAAACCAATATTGCATCCACGTGCATAACATGTGCCTCCACGGGCATAAAACAAACAAACCAAATAATGCATCCATGTGCATAACAGGTGCCTCGACGGGCATACATAAATCAACAAATATACTGCATCCACGTGCATAACATGTGCCTCCACGGGCATATACAAAATACAAATGTGCATCCACGTGCATACACGACAATATATCTCAAATATATATCCACATATATATATAAATCAAATAGTCAAATGTCATAAGTGCCCTCAGCACCCGATATACAAAAAATACATCTGTCGTAAAAAAAAAAAATGCTTCCCCATATGCTCATTAGCATTTGGGGGCAGATACAATATATCTACTCATCAGGATCCCTAGGATCCTCCGGCTCCTCCTCCGACTCCTCCTCCGCCGGCCCCGCCGGGTCATGACGACCCCGAACTCGCCGCTCTGCCGGCCCCGCTGGATCGTCCCTCAGACGTATCCTCCCTTGAGCCGGCCCTGCCGGAGCATCTCGTCCACCACCCCCATGCCTCGCCACGAACACCGCTACCCTCAACAGAAGCGACTTCCACTCAGGCGGCGCACCAAGACATCCCTGCAAAATGTCCCGATCAAGGTCCCTCCAGCCATCCTCGGGGAGCCCAGCTACGATCCGGGCTAAGGTCCGTCGAACACCATCTATGGCGTCGTCCTGAGGGCCAACCCCTCCCCCATGGGCTGCATATCCTCCACCACGTGGAGGAGGTACAGGTACAGGGGGACGAGCGACCACCATCGCCCGCTCCTGCCGAGCCACATAGTCAGGTGGTGGCACTGGACCCACATCTGCACAAAGCAAGTAAACCATTAGATACTATATAACAAAATCATCATGATAAATCAAACTACACATGACATAATATCGAATAAAACATAAAAACATACCGTCTAAGCTCCAGGCCTGTCCTGGGGCACGAGGCATCTCTGGGTCACCCCGGTAGTCCATGCCGGCGTAGGGATAGTCCTCGATCACCAGAGGCATCTGCTCCCACTGTTGATAGAAATCCTCTGTGAAGTAGCCGCGGATACCACCGCCAGCACGGGGCATCATCTGCCCCCACCTCATCATAGGAGGCTCGCTCGGAAGCCCAGCACGAACGGGTACCCGTGGCCGCAAGGTCGGCACCCGCTCAAAGAAAAAACAGCATAAAAACGAGGCGTAACAAAACTCGCCTCCCTCTCTAATGGCCTTGTCCAGATCTCTCCGGACACCGGCCAGGAACATCTGCGCCCAGGCATAGTAAGTACCCTGTAGAACGGAATCCACCATCATAGTCTGCCCCCCAGACATACGATGCGGTGCAGCAGCACCCAATATCCTCAAAACGCAAGCACCAACAGCTCGCATATCCCACTCGCGTAGGAATTTCAGGCTAATAGAGCTGTTTACCAAAACAGCATCATCCACGCAAAAAGTCTGTAAGAGGTCCTCCATATCTACACCCGGAGGCAACCTCGGCGAGATATCACCCACCTCACCCAAGCGAGGCAACCCAGTCAAAAAATATACATCAGTGAGAGTGATCTCTAATCTCTCACCACCAATAATGAAGGCACCCTCTGCCGGCACCCACCACTGCACGAGCTTGTTCAGGAGTCGCCTCACTGAACGTATAGGAGGAATCTGAGCGAACTTCAAGAGTCCGCTCATGGCCAGGGTCTGTCTCATCCCTCCATCAGTCTCAATCCTCAGCATGAGATCACCTTCGATCTCCCTCTCCCGCCACACGGACAGAGGTCTCCGCAACATCCTGCCAGGAAAACAGAGAAAAATTTTTAGCCCCAGCACAAATTTTTTTTTTTACAAAAATCGCATCGCGGCTTTTACACAAAAAGCCGCGATGCCCATCGCGGCTTTCCCGCAAAAAGCCGCGATGGCCATCGCGGGATCCATGAATAAACCCGCGATGAACATCGCGGGTTTTGGCCGGACAGTCGCGATGAACATCGCGATTGTCCCCCATGAACTCGCGATGAACATCGCGGGTCCCTACTTCACAGTCGCGATGAACATCGCGACTGTGAGCCTAGAACCCGCGCGGTTCATCGCGGGTTCAGCCCCGAAACCCGCGCGGTTCCACGTTGGAAAGTCAACGTGGAGTTTCGCGGCCTTCGGGGGCCCGCCGCCAAACAAAAAAGACATAATTGACAAGGTTAAGGCGAATAGAGTTACCTGCAACTCGCTAAATCGAAAACCAACGGTGAAATCTCCCGGAAATCGAGAAATAGCTCTGACAGCTCTATCAAACTCACAAGTAACAATGAAATGTCATTTTGGGCCCCACGCCCTATTTATAGAAATTCCACAAATTTCAAACAACCATTGCGGTATCATACGAAGTCCATTTCTCAAACCGTTGGTACCATTGGGATCAGCACAGCGAGAACTTCATAAAGGTTCCTTCCTTTTCCCGTTTTCACGGGGTCCATTTTTGACCATTTTTTAGCCTTACTCATCGCCTCGGTTTGCGTGCCACATCGGTCGTTCTCCGTTTTCGACGTGCCTTATATCGCCGGATTCAGTTTTCCGCGCTCGTGAGGACGCTCGAGATCATTTCTCGCTCTCACCTTTAGATTTTTCGGGCATTTTTTCCACGCCCCCTCGTCGCCTCGGTTTGCGTGCCACATCGGTCGTTCTCCGTTTTCGATGTGTCTTATATCGCCGGATTCAGTTTTCCGCGCTCGTGATGATGCTGGAGATCATTTCTCGCTCTCACCTTTAGATTTTTTGGGCACTTTTTCCACGCCCCCTCGTCACCTCGGTTGGCGTGCCACATCGGCCATTCTCCGTTTTCGATGTGTCTTATATCGCCGGATTCAGTTTTCCGTGCTCGTGATGATGCTTGAGATCATTTCTCACTCTCACCTTTAGATTTTTTGGGCATTTTTTCCACGCCCCCTCGTCGCCTCGGTTTGCGTGCCACATCGGCCGTTCTCCGTTTTCGATGTGTCTTATATCGCCGGATTCAGTTTTCCACGCTCGTGATGGTGCTTGAGATCATTTCTCGCTCTCACCTTTAGATTGTTCGGGCATTTTTTCCACGCCCCCTCGTCACCTCGATTTGCGTGCCACATCGGCCGTTCTCCGTCTCTGACAATCCTTATGTCACCGGATCCAGAGTTCCGCACAGATGACGATGCTTGAGACCTTTCCTCGCCCTCATCAATCCATTTTTGTTCGGTATAATTTTATCCCTTTTTCGGGCCGAGCAACCCCTTTTACGAAAAAGGCACTTAGGGAGTTTCTGTTAAGCTCTTTTCTGACTCCTAAAAACAATGAAAAGATCGCCGAGCAATCTTGCTTCCTTTCATGCTCGCTAAACGTATCTGAAAGGGCATCTACCTGGTATAAGTTTACCCCTTTTCCGGACCTCGTAGACTAATTACGAAAAAGGTATACTCTAGTCACATCGGCTAGAAGAGTTCTCCATCCGCAACATTTTATCCTTTTTCGGGCCTTGGAGACTAAACTTACGAAAAAGAAACACCAACAGAGTCCACTTACCGTTTTCAGACTCTCTAAACATGAAAGCAACCATGAGCATGCGCCGTCCTGGGCTCACAAAATCCACAGGACCGTACCATTTCAGAGCACACTTTTATCCCTTCTTGGAGCTCATTAAAACTACGAAGAAGGAAGAATGGTGCCTCTTGGCGCTACAACACATCATGTCTACTCACATAGCAGCTTCCCCATTTTGGTCGCCTTTGTTCAGAGTCTTCTGCAGTATGTCACCCTGAAACTCCCTCGACAGCTATCATCAGCTTCACCCCCCCAGAGTCAGTACATACCCTTCAGTACCTAAAAAGATGACCCCCACACCTGCAAGTCAGTTCCCTATGCTGCCAGGTCAACCATGTCATCTTGCTCTGAACAAAGTAAGTTTGAGTCTACCCATTTTTTGACCCAGTTATTTCCCATCCCCACAAGTATGTCAGTCCTACCAGCAATACTACATCACTTCAGTTCTACACCTCATGCTCCTATCAAGGAAACATCATTGCCTTGTTAGTTGCTGGTCTCCCTCTGTCGACGACAACCACATTGATTCCAGAGGATAGACCTAGAGGTCCCTGTGTCTTGGACTCATTACCATTTATGATGAGTTCCTACGAATCATTTCGAGAGGAAACCTCAGTGCCTCTCCGAATGGTTGTTTCTCACATGCTCGACTTCAACACCTTGATCGCATCGTTGAGACTCGCACAGGGTATTGGTACGTTCAGTTATTAGTCGAAGACCCCGGATACCACCTAACTCCTCCACATTTCAGAGTCTACCTATGGATACAACCAGTTACATTTTTTCTATAGATATCTGGGTTGCGTATGGCGACAGTATTCAGATGTACCCCGATTTATACTCCCTCGAGTATACAGATACAAATACTCCCCAGAGATGGCTCACAGTCATTGAGTCCATACAGATGTTGGACACTTTCAGTTTTAGCAGTTCAACAGTTATTCCAGTGTATCAGTTATTGAAATCAGCCATGATCATGAGTATATCCCACAATAATGTCCCCTCTGGACCATTATGTATACCAGTATATTTCTTTACGTATTAGATCCCCCTTCTCGGGACTAATTGTTTTGTATATGTCTTGATACGAGCATGGGAATGCCCGCCTCGTCCTATATCAGAGATTATACCTCATTCATATTGACGCCATGTAATATTTTTTGTTTTTGTAGCTTCCAAGGGCCGCGGCTCCAGTATCCAACCGGTCTCTTCTCTCCCCTAAACCCCAGAAAAAAAAGGACAAAAGAACTATGATGTCTATCGGCCATACGATGAGCTCCTGCCCTCACACATCAGGGGGCAATCTGTTAACACCTAAAAAGTGCTCACTAGCTCATTCCCTTACTCACATGACCCATTTGTCCACTTTTCCACCATCTGAGCCTCTGAAACCAACAAAAGGTCACCAAAAGACCTTAGTACACCCCTTTTTCCATTAAAAAAGATTATTTTTCCAAGAAAATCATAAAAAACCCTCAAAAAGGGTCCAAATTCCCAAAAATATTAAAAAGGGAATTAAAATATTATTTTTATTCAAAAAAGGAAAAAGGAGGGAAAAGTACCTAAACCATGTTGGTCAATACCATTTGGTTTCCACAAAACCACAAATGGTATTTCCCACCACCAAAACCTATAAAAAGGTGGTAGGGGCTCCTCATTTCACATCCATCCATTATCTCATCCTTATGCTGCTGAAATCTCCCCTGAGCATTTTAGCCATTGCAAACCACATTGGAGAAGAGACCATTGGAGATTGGAAGTTGCTCATCCTTGGAGCTATTCAACCTCACCATTAGAGGTATTGATTCCGCAAGCACTTGCTTGCCCCATCCTTTCAATACAAATTCTTTATTTTATATGTTCTTGTTCTTGATCTTAAATTATTTTTGTTATTTGCTTAATATCTTTGCTTAGATCCATGAATAGTCTTGTTTATTTAGTTTCTTGTTTTTATTTCTATTGAAACTGCTGCTACTAGTTAGCAGGTGCCCATAGCACTAAGCCTGGTTGCAAAACCGGGCCAACAGCATGAGTGGGGGAAAATCTAATAAATGGATTATGATTTTAAAACAATTTAAACCAGATTTTATTTCGGTGAAATCCAATAAGTCTTTGGTCTTTGCGAATTTAATGTCTGAATTCCCTAGGCCTGATGAGAACACGGTTCATTATTACTCATTTGTGGATGATAATATATTCTTCATCTCATCTTTAGACCCCTATTATGGAGACATCATCATGTATCTTTGGACCCTAACATTCCTTTCACATATTTTAAGGAATGAACGATGACGTATACATCATCATGCTAAGAAATACCTTATTATCGATGACACTTTGTATCTCCAAGGGGTGGATTCAATTTTGTGTCGTAGTTTAACTCACGAAGAAGCAGAGGCCTTGCTTATTGACTGCAATAGTGGATCATGTGACGTTCACTTATCCGATATGGCGACTAATCAGAATATTCTACAAGATAGTCACTATTGGTCATCTATATTTAAGGATTGTGTTAATACGGTCAGGAGATGCCACCCTTTCTAGGTGTTTTCTCGCAATATGTGCTCGCATCCTGCCCATTTACATCCATCCATCACCGTTGGTCCCTTCACTAAATGGGGGGTGGATTTCATGGATTGAAACCTAGCTTTGGTTGGGGGAATCACTGTATCATTGTGGTCGTGGATTATTTTACTAAGTGGGAAGAGGACATGCCAACTATTAAATTTGATGGTGTGACTGCAACCCACTTAGTGTTCAATTAGATTATCCATCGGTTTGGGATCTTGAAGAAGATTGTCACCGGCCATGGAAGTCGCTTCCAAAATAAAATGATGGTGGAATTGATGTTAAAGCTGGGGTTTAAACAAGATCATTCATCATCTTAATATCACCATGTGAATGGCCAAGTGGAGGCTATTAATAAATCTCTTAAGGCCATTTTATAGAAAACCGTCAGAAAATGCAAGTCTAACTAACATATCATGTTATATCCTTCTTTGTGGGAATACCGAACTATAGTCAATAGTTCGTCTGGTTTTTCACCTTTTCAATTAGTTCACAGTGTGGAGTCCAACCTTCTATTTGAATGAGAAATCCCATCATTGAAACTAGCCATTGAGTTAATGCTTGACACTTCAGACTTAGAACAACATTTAATCCACCTCGAGCAAATTGATGAGAAACATCGAGATGTCACCATGGCCATGGAATCTAATAAATTTATTGTTAAGGATTAGTATGATAAGTTTGTCCATCCTCAACAGTACATTGAGCGTGACTTGGTTCTCTTGTATGACCAAGCTAAGGAACCACTGGGGGCAAGCAATTTTAACCCAATGTGGCATGGTCCTTACATCGTGAGGCGTTTCCTAGAGAAAGGAGCTTATGAGTTAGAATATTACAAAGGGAATGTGTTGAAGGATCCTAGAAACTTGCTCTACCTTAAGTGGTACTCTACTGGATTCTTCACCTTAGGCTAGTACCTTGTACATTATTGTATATTTTTGTACATAGTTTGCTTTTTTTGTTTTGGTATCTCGGGTTTGCTTATACGATTCCTCTTGGTTGGAAGATGTCAACTGAGTCTTTGATGTTCTTGGGATTTTTGGATGGTGTCAGTAATCATACATAGAACTTAGCTTCTACTGCTTGGGTAATTTATTCACCTGAGGTTCAACTTGTGTCTTCAGAAAGTGTATGTCTCGGCCATCATCGAGCAATGTGGATGAGTATAGTGTTGTTATTGAGATATTATGAAATGATATTTCTAATGGTATTAAGCCTTTAGAGGTGCACCTTGATTCACAGGCCGTCGTTTCATAATTGAACAATTTTTATCGTGTTAGAGATCTTACACTACTAAGAATATTCTTACGGGTAAGACTATCAGGAACAATACTTTAATTTTATCACATACGTTCATATACCTAGATGTTCTAATCAAGTCACTAATGCATATGCAAGCTATATTTTAGATTGCAATTTGTCTCACAACTAAGAAAAGGAAGCATACATTAATCCATTCATCCATACACAAATAATAGTAGAGCTAAGAACCATAAATTTTTCATTATCATAAATAAGTCCAAAAATGTGGTGTCATAGTACAAAAATTGGGCTTGTGGCCCTCAAAATATACACGGTCGATACATAGCATAACACTGGAATCTAAGCCTAAGGTATAGTATTTGTGCCGTGAAAGCATACTATGGCATTGGCTAGATGCTAGAAAATCCTAACCCATGAGTGGCGTACTCCTATTACGTGTCTCTACATGGGCTCTCGGAGGTCCTTGAACCATCGGTACTCTATGAGTTAACCAGGATAGGTTTCCCTGTACATTCTATAGTGCACGCTTGGCATCTATACATGTTAACTCCTCTCCTTGCCCTTTATGTCGGTGTTGTGGGCATTCATCCGGTCGTTGTTGAACTATGTCTGTGAGAAATATTCTAGTGTTAATACTTGATGCTGCCGAGAAGCATTTTTTGCTTTCATTAAGTCAAAAAATTCAAAAAAAAAAATTCAAATAATTGAAAAAACAAAACAATGCTTACTAATATCCCTGAACGCGGACCATGGTGGTAATGGCATGTCTTTGTCTCTGCATAAGTCGATCCCCTCATAGGGATAGTCATCTATGGAGATCACCTAACATCGCTACCAGAGGAAAAATTCATCATTGTATGGAGAGGGCACTGTGCCACCTCCCAACCGTGTCATGATCTCAGTGCATTGGGCCTCGGCTAGATCTCGTAGACTATGAGGAGGGACCTATACTCTCTAGCTAATACCTCGAACCCTCTCAAAGAATAAATTGCACAAAATGCTCGCAAATCCAAATTTGTTGGCCCTCCCAAGCTTGCATTCAATAAGTTGGTGCTTCATGGTTGCCAACTGTGATGTACAGCAGTCATACACAATAGATCGCAGACACTCTACCACATAGAACATAATGAGTCTTGAATCCTGGTGGAGTGCAACCGAACATGATATCATGTCGAGCACTAGTATGATAATATTCAAACTTAAGCTCCAGATAATCATGATGGGTACTTGAATTCCGACCTTTTGTGCCTTGGGAAGGAAATATGTAGCAATATAATCTTGAATATCCATTCCCCCTCAAATTCCACGAGCCCTAATATTGACCATCTCACCTAGGCGGGACAATACAGTAATGAAGTAGATATCTTCAACCTCAATATTTAGAGGCTTATCATCCAAATTGAAGGACTTGGTGTCTGGATACCAGTAATCAATAAGCATTTGAAGCAATCTTGGTTGTGCCCTTAGGTTTCCAACGTTCCAAATTTTTTAAATCCCACATATTTGGAGATCTTGTTGCGAATCCAAATCACCTTGTACTTAATGATCAATTGTGTCATGCTCCCTCTCCCTCCATTCTATCACCATACTGCAAAAGGAAGGCAGAAATTTGAGTTAGTTTTCTTAAAAAGAAAACCCCCGGACATGTACGCAAGCATTAGTTATCATAGAACCACATATATGTGGGCACACTTTGTTTTTCCTACGTGTGCCTTCCCTTGTATGTGGCCTTATGATCTACTTCCCATGTACACTGATTTCCATAAGTTTATGGCCAAAAATCTTCAAAATCCATCACTAAAATAAAAAAATTTACCAATGAAACTGAATAGCATGGTGAGGAGACTTACTTGGTCCAGGTGGCTCGTGATTTTGTCTTTTGTAGCTCTTAGAATCACTGATTGAAGGAATAGGGTAAAATGGGCTCCAAATGCACTATTGTGGTAAAAAATAGAAATGGTATTGTAAAAGGTCCTATTTTTACTATTTGAAGAAACATTTTACCCACTTTAGATAGTTTTTTACCCTTCATTTTAATATTTTATGGCCTAATGGACTAATTCTATGGTGTAAGGTACTTTTTGAAATAGTTTCTTTGGACCATAATGGATTTCAACCCTTTTTAACATGATTCGTACCTTTGGCAATGTTAGAACGTTATTTCCACCTAAAACCATGGTATCATGTTAATTCTGTGATTATTAGGTCCAAAACATGGTTAATGATGTTAATCTAAGGTTGTTAGAAGTTAGTTGGGGCATTTATGACACATTCCATAACCCAAGGGTACAATTTTGGTCAAGTTCGTTGTCAGACGCCCTCATTTATGACCACCTTCATCATTTATTTCCACTACCTGAGTGAATGCGCCCTTATCCCCTGATTTATAGATCTAGCTTTGACCATAGGCACCCATGCATTGAATGTGGTCATTTTGGCCCCTCCTTGGTAGTTTTGGCCTATCCTAAGCCACCTACACTCCACCAAATCCTCACCACCAATTGTGTCATCATCATAATGACTTCCGATGCCTACCCAGCATCCAGATTAGGAATTCGTGACATTTTGAGTAGATTTGGGAGCCCATTGGTGAACCTTGGGGGGATTGAGGTCCAATGTAAGCTATCCACTTGTAGCTTCCTACACAGGCTAACGAATTGTTCCAAATGCTATATAAAAGTATTCACAGCTCATTTATGGGTTGGACAGTTATAATAAACCTGCTATTTGATCATTTGTGTCTGGTTTTTTATCATTTGTGTCTGCTCTTTTATCATTTATGTATCCATAATTATTTTTACACTATTTTTCTGCATTCTTAGTCAAATTTATTAATTATGACGATATACTTAGCTATAAGATCCTACTGTGAGTTAGATTTCACATGGTATCAAATCTATTGGAGCTTCTAGTCAAAGAAAGATTGCTTCAGAAGTGCACCAGAAGCAGTGAAGAAGCCACATAAGTCCCTGGGGCCATTTCCTTGAATCCATTGGAGCAATACTTTGGAGTCTACCTAAGGTGTGATGCGCTCCTGAATGTTCCTTTTGTCAATGCAAGGTTTGAATTAGCTAGCTAGGATCCCCTCCTCAGTGATTGAGAGTTTGCATTGTAGGTTCACGATGTTTTTTGTCACCTAGTGAGCAAGCTACATAATGAAGTAGTCTCATGTCTTTCTCACTCCATTCAATTATTTTGAGTGGAAGGATGAAATGATAATCTAGCTAATATCCAAGGGTCTCTTCAGAGTTACCATGGAGACATAAACTTGTTTAGATATTGTAACTTCAAAGAATATTATATTTGTACTTTATTATTCCAGAGATGTTTTATTCCTCCGTGAAGACCTTATTATATATCCGGAGATGTTTTATTCCTCCGTGGAGAATGTGGTAACTTGGGTTATTAGAATTCCCTAGTGGGGGTTGGCCCTGTATGAGTCATGTGGGTTAAAGGGTTATTAGACCACCCTAGTGGGGTCGGCCCTGTCACATTATGTTAAGTGGTTAAGTTGGGGCCGACCTAGTTAGTGTAAAAGTCAAGTCAGAGTTGTGTATAAATAGAGGAGGTGTGTTCCTCATTTAACACACATTCACTCACTTGTGAGTGGCACATAGGTGAGAGAGAGATCTGCTATGGAGGAGAAGGAGCTCATGTTTGGGATATACATCTTTGTATTGTTGATCACTATATTGAGGAAACTTTGCTGGGTTTTCTACCCCATGAGGGTTTCCAGGAGAAATCTGTGTCTCTTGTGTTTATGTTGTGCTTGTTTTTCTTTCAGTGATCCTGTATATGCTTTTATTGTGAAATGAAATACAATGCTAATATTTTCTGTCTTAGCATATTGAATCTAAACATGGTATCAGAGCTATCCTAAGAAGAAGACAATATGCAGTTGCGGAAGCTAGGGATTCTTGTTTTTTGGGTTTCTCTCCACAAATATTGAAAGGTAGGAGGATAGATTTACTCTCCTCAGGAAGGTGCATCTTTTTGTAGAGACAGAATTCAATTCTAAGCATTTTTAGTTTTTGACCTAAAATTTAGGGTTTTAGAGAAAACTGGATTTTTTGGAATCTGAGTCCATGGTTGGATGCTCCTCAGAAAAATCAAAGTTTAGAGACCAAGATCGAACTTTTTGGTTGAGTAAATCTCAAAGAAAATCAAACCCTAGTTTGGGGTCCTCTCTAGTAAATCCGAAAATTAGGGTTTCTACAAAAATTGGATTTTCTGAAATCTAAGACCATGGCTAGAAGCTCCTTGGAAAAATTGAAGTTTAGAGCTTTGGATCGAACTTTTTGGTTGGGTGAAGCTCAAGGAAAATCAAACCCTAGTTTGGGGTCCTCTCTAGTAAATCCGGAAACTATGGTTTCTACAAAAAATGGAATTTCTGAAATCTAAGACCATGGTTGAAAGCTCCTTGGAAAAATCAAAGTTTAGAGCTATGGATCGAACCTTTTGGCTGGGTGAAGCTCCAGGAAACTCAAACCCTAATTCAGGGTCCTACCTAGTGAATCTAGAAGTTTCAAAAGCAATTTTGAGGGGTGAAACTTTGCAGTTTTAAAATTCTGAGTATACCAGCTTGATCATCTCAGCAAGGCGCATCTTTCTATCCTTTGAGAAGTTTGAAATTCAAATTTTGAATTTTTAGGGTTTCTCTGACAAACCCTAATCCAGCTTCAGATCCAGTTTTCAGCAAATCAAGTGGATTGGGTGAATCCTAAAAGACAAGGAGTTGGACACTTACATAAGTGAATAGGTTCTAGTCCTAGAGGGAGAAGAGGCTAAGGCCTTACATAAGAATGCTACAAGCAATCTCGATAGGTATGACTTGAGGAGATACAGGTATGTTTTTTAATATGTTCATGATTAAGGTTATGATATGTTTGTCTTCATATTATTGAGGTTAGTACAATATTGATTAATTTTAGGCTTGTCTTATCACCCTAGTAAAAATATGAATGCATGTGAATGATAGAAGACATTCATTGATTAGGGTTATGACACCTATGATTGTACTAATGCACTATGGTATTGTATGAGGATGATGTTGTCCGCTAACATGAAAGGTACAAATCAAGTTCTAGATCAAGAACATATGACCATGGTGACATGAAGACAAAAGACTCGTGGATCACATAGAATCTCTACTTACAAGGTATGTATAATTTGATGGTTAACTTATGAGTTATGCAGGTTCTAGCACAAGGTCTCTAAATCATTGAAGAGAACAAAGAAGATATTGTTTGATATGTTTTCCTATATCAAGTTAGAATCCTACTTTGTGTTAGGATCTTATGTAAGTATACCTATGTGTGAAATGGTCATGACCATACATAATGTTTTAATAGTATTAAGATTATACTAATGAATGTGTGATTATGTATGAGATCATGAGGATGACACTAGTGCACACTTAAGCACG
The DNA here is from genome assembly GCA_027924585.1 of Larix kaempferi. NCBI lineage: Eukaryota > Viridiplantae > Streptophyta > Pinopsida > Pinales > Pinaceae > Larix > Larix kaempferi. Next base: position 9,882,244 of record BSBM01000042.1, on the reverse strand, counting down.
CTTAGTGGTATAGAATGAATAGAAGTTCAAAGACATATAAAGATCAAGAGAGAGGCAACCACACAACATAAAAGATAAGTATTTGGGTTGTTATTTGAATCTCTGAATAGTTAATGATATTGCTCGTAATAGTTGCATGCGTATTTGTATATATCATGCATAGTGTGAGCATTCATATAGCATTGAACATTATACTACTAATATGCATATGATGGGTAAGTTGGACAAACATTCCATTGTTGCTTGTCTAGAATGAAACCTCTTTGCTGACATGCTGAGAGCTGTGCACGCTCTTGACAGTATGTTCTGGTAGAGATGGAAGGCATCTAGATAGCCACTATATGCATACATGATATGGAAAAGTGTTGTATTGGTAGTTGCATAACTATGTGAATCATATCTGTATGCATTATAGGTTATCATATCAACATGATTTGATGATTATAAAGTATTACTAATCGTGTAATTAACTTTGATTTGTAGGAAATATCATATGGTATGATCTACAAAAGAAGAATGATGAACACTGAACAAAGTGATGGATGTTCAATGAGAAGACTTACAAATCAAACTTATTGTAGAAGACTCGTGGCTAGAATATTCTCTTAGAAAGAGGAAGAGGATCATGATGAGATGTTTGCTCCAAGTGGCTAAATAAGACCATTATCTTAATGGTGTAATTGAAGAAGAAGTGTGAATCGAGAAATCTATGTACGGGCACCCAGGATCGATAGTCATTTATGATCACCATGGGTGATGCATATTTCAATCTTTGCTACAAGGTTAAAGATGGTGTCTATACACAAATGACATTCTTCTCTTAGATGGATGCAAGAAGGAACTCACCATAGAGTTCGAATGATATTGAGGCTCATATCAGTAGACCCGTCTGAAGGGAGATGGAATGGATAGATATGCAGAAGATCACTCAATGCAGAGTGTGAATGATGTTCAGTCATAGAGGGAGATTTGACAGCTTCTTGACAAGCTTGGGCTTTACCAAAAGTAAAGCTGATCCTAACCTTTACATTAAGGTTATGGATGATACTATTATTGTATGTGGATGATATCTTTCTAATAGGGAATGAGAAATAGATCATGGAAAGAAAAATAAGCTAGCTACATAATTTGAGATGAAATATCTCAAATTGATGCGTTACTTCCTAGATATGGAAGTATGGCAAGGCCCAGAAGGAATATTTCTCAACCAGGGAAAGTATTTGATATGTTGGAATGAAAAACAATGGCCACTCTCATGGATTCCAACATGAAGCTATTAGCTGATGACTCATCAGAGTTAGTGGATGTGACTCTCTACAAACAGATTATTGGGTCATTGATGTATCTGACGAATACCAGGCCAGATATATGCTTTGCTATGAACACCTTGTGGAACCTAGGTGTGTTCACCTAATAGTTGCAAAGCATGTGATGAGGTACCTAAAGGGTACGATAGAATTTGATCTATGTTATCTTGGAGATCATGTCTTCAGATTGTATGGCTACACAGATGTTGATTGGGCAGGAAGTATATCAAACAGGAAGAGCACATCGGGAGGTTGTTATTGTTTGGGATCTCCCATGATCTTGTGGTTTAGTAGGGAGCAGTCTAGTGTGGCTCTTATCACAGCTGAAGCAAAATATATCGTTGCTTACTCTGCTAGTTGTGAAGCGATATGGCTTTGGAAGTTGCTATCAGTATTGTTTGACTTGGAGATGGACCCCACTATGATCTTGTGTGACAACAAGAGTTGTATCAAGATGAATAAGAATCTAGTGTTCCATGATAAGTCAAAGCACATAGAGATCCGATATTTTATATATGGTATATGGTGCAGAAAGGATCTATCAAGCTCAAGCTCGAGTATGTGAGCAATGATGAACAAGTTGTTGATATATTGACCAAACCTCTATCTCAAGTAAAGTTTGAGTATTTACCGGACAAGCTTAGTGTCGTTCAGAAGGACCATCCTCAAAAGGGGGTGTGATATGGTCGATGGTGATATCTGGATACTGGTATCGATGTGGATACATGTATTGATGATTAGATTGCATATATCGATGGTAAGGTCGATGATGAGGATACCTGTATTGATGAGGATACATGTATCGATGATGAGGTTACATGTACCGACGATGAGGTCAATGATATCAATGATAAGGTTGATAAGTGGTCCTAAGACTTGGTCTAAGTTGGAAAGAGGGATTGTATCATACCTGGACTTCGGTCCATGAATTGATCCGTAGACATATGTCTCCAGGAACTGGTCCCTAGTGGAAGAGAGGGATTGTATCATCCCTGGAGTTCGGTCCCTGAATTGATCCGTAGACTCTTGTCTTCGAGAAAGATGTTGGTGAATGATGTAATGTGTGCTCCTAGATTGCTCAGCATAGCAGTAGGTCATCATTCACAAAACCTATAATGATGTAATGTTCACTCCTGGATTAGCAGGTGATGATTCACAGGTTGTAAATCCTAGATTTGATCTAGGTCACACCCCAGTTGAAATAGTATTAGCTCTGTGGTTGTAAAGCCTAGATCTGATCTAGGTCACACCCCAGTTGACATAGTACTGGATATGTGGTTGACTAGAATGATGTAATGTGCGCTCTTGTACTACTCAGTGTAGTAGCAAGTGATCATTCGCAGGTCCTGTAATGATGTAATGTTCACTTCTATACTACTCAGGGCAGTAGCAGGTGATCATTCATAGGTTATAAAATCCTAGATTTAGTCTAGGTCACAACGAGTATGAAAAAGGACTGGCACTGTGGTCGGTATTGTATCATCCCTAGACATGTTGAGGTGTCTTAAAGTGATAACGATTGATCATCCTGTAAGTAGATCAAGATTGCATCATCCCTAGACATGATAGGTGTCTTAAAGTGATAAGGATTGATCATCCTATAAGTATATTGGGATTACATCATCCCTAGACATGAGAGGTGTCTTAAAGTGATAAGGATTGATCATCCTATAAATAGATCGAGATTGCATCATCCCTAGACATGAGAGGTATCTTAAAGTGATAAGGATTGATCATCGTATAAGTAGATTGGGATTGCATCATCCCTAGACATGAGAGGTGTATTAAAGTGATAAGGATTGATCATCCTGTAAGTAGATCGGGATTGCATCATCCCTAGACATGAGAGGTGTCTTAAAGTGAGAAGGATTGATCATCCTATAAGTAGATAGGCACTGCATCGTCCCTGAACGTTTGGTTCAAAACGTACATGATAGGACTGCATCATCCCCTAACGTTTGGTTCAAAATGTACGTGATAGGACTACATCATCCCTGAACGTTTGGTTCAGAATGTATGCAATAGGACTTCATCGTCCCTGAACGTTTGGTTCAAAATGCACGTGATAGGATTGTATCATCCTTGGACCTATGTCGTAAAGTGAAAGGGATTGATCATCCCGTAATAGGATCTTGTACATTGTAGAGTATGCTGCGATGTAGAGTTGTTGATCAAGAGGATCCAGATGTTGATCGAGAGGATCCAAATGTTGATCAAGGGATCCAAATGTCGATGTTGTTGATCGAGAGGACCCAGATGATGATGTTGTTTATCGGTAGATACAGATGATGAGGTTGTTGATCGAGAGATCCAGATGAAGACTCAATACTGATGATGTTGATGTTCCAGTATTGATGATGTTCCAGTAACTGATTGAGTTACTGATGATGATGTATAAAGAAAGCTTCCAATGATTTATAGATGTATCATGTATCATGTAGTTGATGACTCCTTGAGCGTACAAATGTTGTTATAATATCCTTCTCGTCAAGGGGGAGTGTTGAGATATTGTAACTTCTAAGAATATTATATTTGTACTTTATTATTTTGGAGATGTTTTATTCCTCCATGAAGATGTTATTGTATATCCAGAGATGTTTTATTCCTCTGTGGAGAATGTGGTAACTTGGGTTATTAGACTTCCCTAGTCGGGGTCGGCCCTGTATGAGTCATGTGGGTTAAAGGGTTATTATAATACCATAGTAGGGTCGGCCCTGTCACCTTATGTTAAGTGGTTAAGTTGGCGCTGACCTAGTTAGTGTAAAAGTCAAGTCAGAGTTGTGTATAAATAGAGGAGGTGTGTTCCTCATTTAACACACATTCACTCACTTGTGAGTGACACATAGGTGAGAGAGAGATCTGCTTTGGAGGAGAAGGAGCTCAGGTTTGGGATATACATCTTTGTATTGTTGATCATCTATATTGAGGAAGCTTTGTTGGGTTTTCTCCCCATGATGGTTTCGCAGGATAAATTTGTGTCTCTTGTGTTTATGTTTTGCTTATTGTTCTTTCAGTGATCCTGTATATGCTCTTATTGTGAAATGAAATACAATGTTGATATTTTTTGTCTTAGCATATTGCATCTTAACCAAACTGAGCCAAATTCTGCAGTAGAGAATTCCATGTTATTCAATAGAATGGATGAATCTTTTGGCATGCTTTGTCTTAGCATTCAAAGAGGCCTCTTGTTCCATATTGAAAGTCTCACTACTCCAAATGATGTATGGCTCAAGCTTGAGTCATTGTTTGGGAATATTGATGATATGAGGGGCCACTAACTTGAGAATGAGTTGATCTCACCGATCCCAAGCAATTTCGAAACTATCCAAGAGTTCTTGACCAAGTTCATATCCTTGGTCTTGCAACTCAAGCCATGTGGCATTGAGAAGAAGGACAAACATTTGGTGTTTTCGATTCTTTCCAAGTTGGGTGTTGATTACTCTGTGTTTGTCCCTACATTTCACTCCACCAAGCTCAATGTTTGAAATTGGAAGATGCCATCTTTAGAAGATTTCATGAAGATGCTTACACAAGAAAAAGATTTTGAGCATAGGTCTTTACCAAGAATATTTTATTTTATCATTCTCCCACATAACCACATCCTTCTCACGCTCTTGAGGTTAAAGAAAAATCTATTAATTGCATCATCCTCAAGGTCTACCTCAATGGTATTCCATTTTTTTTCTCTCAAGTGAACATAAATATTCATCCTTTATATACACTCAATTAAAATTAAGAGGAAAATTATAATTAATAGGCCCTACATCAAATTGTAGGCATATTGGGAAATGATCAGATATGGAAAAATTTATCACCCATGATCCATATCTGCTCAAAGAAGCTGCAAGATCCTAAACCATCATGAAATAATCGAGTCACTAGATGTTTTCACTTACCTCCCATTTTTCCAAGAAGGACCTACAAGTTTAATAGGAACAACGTCAAGGAGATGATGACAATGTAAAACTTTCTAAAAATAATCAGAAATAAGGTTAAGTCTAATGTTATCCCCCCGATATTTAGAAGCATTCATTGTGAAATTGAGGTCTCTCACAATTATAAGCCTTGAGTCTTAAAAGATTTTACTGAATTCTATAGTGTCCCAAAACTGTAGTCAGTCTTTATAGGGCACATAACAATTAATAAATTTTATAGGTTGGTCAAAACCTTTGATTTTTTCCTCCACTAGTATAATTGCATTGGTATGAAAGGACTTTAAGTTTACCGTAAATGGGTTCTAGAATGTAACAAATCCCCTGAAATATCAATAGACTCTAAGGAACTAGCCTGCCATCGAGGCTAGAATTTTAGTAATGTCTCACATGCATTGACCACTAGGAATATAGTCTCCTGGAGAAAAACTATATGAGGTTTAACTTTATGCAACAGTGTCTTGAGGGATAGAAATTTTGAGGCACCCCCAAAACATTGAACATTTAAATACAAAAGGATCATAAATAACCATTCTTTGAGGGCGAATGATCTCTAAGGGACCGATTATTAGAAACATAAACAACGGTTTTGGTGTTAAGGGAAGCATCTTTCAACCTAGAGGATAAAGGTATATAATCACGATTGATAGGGTCAACCCATCCACTTTTCTTCTTTTTCTTCGGATGAATAGTGACATTTTGGTGTCTTGTAGATTTTAGAAGGATTACTTCATTTTTATTAGAGGGAGCATTCGAGAATATTTGCAAAGGGGTTTTGAGAACTATATCTTTGTGAAGAGGAAGAACTGTGGAAGGTTCCCCATTGCAATGGCATTCCTAAATAGAATCCATATCCCTAGTTGTTACGACCTTCTCATTATTGTTGGATAAAGAACGCTCACCATAGATTCCACTAGATATCCTCAGTTCATCATAATGCTTACAAACAACACCACAAGTAGAAGGACCTTTTGTAGAGTGTACCCCCTTAGTGGGTGAAAGTGAACCCGAGACTTCCTCACTATCAAAGGATATTAAAACCTTAGCCTGCCCAAATTTTGAGACCATGTCATCAATATCCAAAGAAGTATTATTCATGCTAGGCATCAAGTGAGGGATAGAACAGTCCTCAGGTTCATCTAAAAAGTTAATGTGCTCATGAAGGGTTTCGATACCAAAAATCCTACCTGTATAATATCTAGCATAATTGTTTTCCACATAGTTAATATGTTATAGTTCAATCGAATCTAACCCTTCATATAGTGATGGGGAGGGTGATCTAGACTTAACTATAATGTAGTCCAAAGCTTTCACATTCTAGGAAGTATTCAACTAAGAGAAATCCACATAAATTTATGAATATCTTCTACTCCAGTTTCATTATTGAAGTCTTGATGATAAAATTTATGTCCAAAATACAAAACAACCGCCAAATCTAAACTATATTCAAACATATCTCCCATCGAGTCCAAAAAAGTACCAAGGCAATTTTTTCAATGGTATCTCGTACACTGACAAGTATGACACTTGAAAGGGATGTTCTTGTAATCCAGCTTATGCACAAAGACCAAATTCCCCCAAATAACCTCTAATTTTGTTGAAATACAATGGGTAACATCAAACTCCACCAATGCAGAGCCCATATGCTTATCCATGTTCAAAAGCATATCCTCACCATTGAAATTGAACTTCCCCAAATGATCTTCTAAGGTAATAAAAATGTTATTTGTCCACAGTTGCAGTGGGAATCGTAGGAGTAAGAGCCACAAATGTCTTTTACTGATCCATTCTCTCAATGGATTGAATCTAGTATCCCATTCCCAAAGAACAAAGGAATCATTCCCAATGACCCATAATTTGAATAGAAGTTTTAGTTCATTTTCCTTTGATAAGAACACAAAATAAAACCACCCCTTTAACAAAAAATGCACCTTGGGACAATAATTGAGTTCTGGTTGCCAATGTTTTGAAATCCAGTCATTCATATCCACCCCGTTCATTCTAATATACTCAAGCATCCCTACAATATCCCTAAGGGAGAGAATTTTTATACGGTCGAGGTTCACGTCTGTCAGGTTCCCACACCTCCCAAGTGGCCTTTGGAGGCCATGGGAGACCCTCTTATTCATTTTTATTTTGTTTATAACGCAACGAATTCCACACATAGACGCAATGGGCTCGAGTTCGCAATCCCCCATTCCGATCCGAAATATGGCTTTCCACATGTGGAACTCAGAAATCGGATTGCCAAAACCAATTCAAAATCGAAATCATGCTTCTGACTTCCGGAATCCGCAATGCAAAAGTCAGAAGTCAAAAGCCATTTCTAGCATCAAAAATTCGTTTGTCTGACTTCAGCAGTTCTCTAATCCACATGCGGAGCTCGGAACTCGGATTCCTCCAATCTCGACAATAGTTGCAACCTTCACTAAGTTTATCAAGTAGACCCATCCTTAAGTGACCTTTGACTTTGTTATACAAGAGAATTTCCCACAAGGTCACGCCCTAAACTCTTCCCTGCGAATTCGGTCTTCCACGATCAATTTAAGGGTTCTTGAGGATGTTCAAGCTCTACAATTTATCCCACAATTGATCTATGGCTGTCCCAATCGGTTACATTCTTGCACAGGGTTCCCTTGGGGCATTATCGACTCTGCACACTTGGCTTACACAAGAAATCACGATTTTTACTTGTTTTCTTCATGGTTGGACTCTCAAGGTGCGTGAATGACTTGGGTTCTTTGTGAATTCATGGTTAGAAAACATGATGGGTGAATTCCTAGGTGTGGAGTGGCTTAATGGATAAGCAATGCACAGGACCATACCCTTCCATATAGATTCATAGGTTGCCCCATACTCCATTGAATTCATGGGTCTGGTTTCCTCAACTTCCCTCTTACAGTTGCATTAATATCAGCATGGTGAGTCAAATTGGTTCATAATTGGACATGTGGCAGCATGGGTACCAATCACATAACCCCCTCACCTCTCCCTAGTGGATACACATGGCTCCTTCTCATTGGTTTCCTCCTTAGCCAGCTTTGGGTATTTTATTGCATTAATTAATAATTACATCATTTACAAATCTTCATGGCTTAACAACTCATGGATAATCAAACTGAAAAATACTTCCCTATGCAATTAAAACTTGAACATCCTCTAGTGGGGCATTGGCCTTGAGCTCCACAATAGGGAAAACACACACATAGCATGTATACAACATTTACATTAAGCAAATAAACCATAAGGGTCAAAATAGGGGTATTACAACATCCGTACAAACCATGAATCATTCAACATTTGATTTAAAATTAAAATCCTTCAATTTGCGATGAGCTTTTGATTTTAATATAGACAACTTCACAGGATCTAAGGGCAGGTCATTTCCGAATGGAATAGGAGGCAGAATTTTAATAGCATTCATAGGAGAACGAGGAATGTCTAGTCTCACCTCCCCATTCCTAAACCCCAACTCATTTATAGATGCATGCTTCTCTTTAGCATATGGTTTGTCCAAATTGGGAAAATCCAAAGATCAGTCTCCCACTGAACCATTTGGGTTTACCTTTGATCCTTTTCACCCAAGTCAAAATTAAAATCCCGATGTAAAGTCCTATGAATCCACCTCGGATCAAACACCATGTCATCTCTTGGGAGGAAGTCCCATTGAATAGATTAAGGGGAAGGGTTGTTAGGAGGGAAAGCCCTACCGAGATACAATATATGCAATCCCCCAACATGATGATTTGAAATTTTGTGCAAGATGTGTGTAGAATCATAAAAACCAACCAAGTATATAGGAAGAGCACCACCATAACTGCCAGATCTAACCAAAGATTCACCATACCAAGATGGAGGAGAGATCTCCAAAAATAGAAGCTAAAAATATATTGCAAGAAAAAAAAAATAGTAAACCAAAACACATAAACCGTAGTTTAACAGTAAGAAACTGCAAAAATATTCCCATATTTTTAGATGGTTGGTTATAGGTTCTCAAACAAAGAACTTGACTCCATGGATGCCTACCATCCCATCACCTACCTATTTCACAATAATAAAATAAACTTTGATTACAATACAATGGTTTTGTGGTCATATTTGTTTAAAAATAATGCAGAAATATCATTTACTTTCTGTTTTAATTTATTGTTATTACCCCCAATAGGAATTCCTATATTAACTCCTCAGCCATTTATTCCTCCATTTATCAATCAACAAACCTCCTTTCTCTTTGGTCATAGTCTAACACTTATCTACGCCCAACATTCAATCAGGTAAATATCAATCATTTTTCAATACATGATTAAGAAGTTAATCTAATTTGTAATTAATATAATCCACAACAATTCTTTAACTGCATAGATGCCATATGCTAGCATTTTCTATTTTGCATAGGAACCATCCACCACCACCGTTGGTTGTTTCTCACCCTACCCCTCTTAGATTCCATGTGTTGTTGAACATCAAACTCTTTCAATTCTGCCCATTCCTTCATATCTGCAAAGTATTCATTACCTGTGAATCAATGTAACTTGATCCTCTTTAGCTGCAGCATGCCTTCCACAGCTGCAGCCTACCCAACTGTACATTCATGGATAAAGCCAGTGGCATTCACTATCTTTCATGGTGACGCGTAGACAAGACACTTCCACCAAGAAAGCTAGACGATTCAAAATCACAAAATGGAATGTTGTTGTCCTCTACACATGTAGGGTACGAGTGTCTAACCACATGAACTTAAATAGCTGGAATTGAACAAGTTGTTTATGTATGTTGAACACCTAAGGGGGCCTAATGGTTAAGAACATGTGTTATCTACGAGGAGGTCACAAGTTCAAAACTAATGGGGGGTAGGGTTGCTCATTGGCCCGTTGTGACAAGGCTCAAATGGTAGGCGACCCCTAGGATTGAGGCTCTCCCCTGGGATAAAGGGTCTCGGGATGTCTCCACTCCTGCTGAGTCATAAGTTTCTAGTATATCTGGCTTGCAGGCTATTGGATATACCCTTAGGAGGTTGTTGTTCCCATGGTTAAAAAAAAGTTGTTTATGTATGTTTATTATTGTTGAAGTTTTGTTTCTTCTCTTTTGTTGTATCGCAATGTCTTTTTTTTAATCTTTTTTTGAGAATCATGTGTAGCATGGGGTGAATATCACAACTAGTGGTTGTTGAACCATGTTTATGCATGCTCGGAAATTAGGATTTGTTCATGTAGAGAAACACCATTGCCTTGATAGTTTAGCTTCAAACTCAAAATCTGATTGATCCCCAATAGTGCAACACACTAGCTCCATTAATTTGGTTGATCCCCAACGACACAACACACTAATACCTCCATTCAATTAAATCATGTTTATTTATTTTGTTGATAAGGAAGGAAATGAAACTGTCCAATTGAACAATTGAATAATGTTGTGCATTATGCATATTATAGCGAATGCACCTCATCTCCATCTCTCACTAAATAGATTATCTTCTTCAAATATCAGATCATCTTGGAAATTTCCACTTTCGGATGAAGCTTCAAAACACTTATGTTAAGTCATCTTTATCATACCTATAGGCGTTTTCATCTCCAAATGATGGAGATGCGCTAGTGTTAAATTTCGTATCATTCAAATAAAATTATAAATTAGAGCTATCAACAATAATAATTAAATTTAACTACTAGTTAACTCAAGAATAGAGTAACGGTGAAATTGGCTGCATTCATCGCTAAATATGGAATTGCTGAAGTTGTGTATTCATTTGTATGTATTCCATCAACGATGAAGTTGGTATTCATTTGTAAATGATGGTGGGACCAAACAACTGTTCCTGGACTGGAGATATTCATCGGATGTTGGGACCAAACAACTGTTTCTGGACAGAAGATATTCATCGGATGTTGGGACCAAACACCTGCGCTTCGACAGAATTTCCACGTGTGAACGTATAAGAGTGACTGAAACTTCTGCGAGGCAAATTGTCGCTTAGCTAAAATTTTAAACGGAATACCAACTTAACCCCATGGAAAATGTTAATACTAGTCTTTTTCTCTCAAATCAGTCTCTGCCGTTGGACCGAAGGTTTCTTGTGAATTAATGCACTATGGTTATGGCTGGCTTTTAGTGACGAATATGAGTGGTGGATAAAATGGATTTTATATTGGAGATGCTGCTCTATTCGAAATTTGCAGAGCTGAATTCTACTTCTGCGAAAAGTATGTGTGATGACATTTCTCAATCCGGGTGGACGAATTGTCGCTTAGCTAAAATTTTAAACGCAATACCAACTTAACCCTATGGAAAATGTTAATGCTAGTCTTTTTCTCTCAAATCAGTCTCTGCCGTTGGACCGAAGGTTTCTTGTGAATTAATGCACTATGGTTATAGCTGGCTTTTAGCAACGAATATGAGTGGTGGATAAAATGGATTTTATATTGGAGATGCTGCTCTATTCGAAATTTGCAGAGCTGAATTCTACTTCTGCGAAAATTATGTCTGACGAGATTTCTCAATCCGGGTGGACGATGTATTTAGATTTGTCTGTAGATAGATGGAGTAGAGAAAACTCCAGCGGTTTTCATATCGAGAAGCAGCAAACCAAAAAATCGAAGTGTAAACACGATCCTGACAGATACCGAACTTATAATCATCAGGAGTCGAGCATTGCAGGTAACGAGGAGGGCTCTTCCATGGCTTCGGATGCTTCGTCTGCTCCCCAAAATCTGGCTCTACCTCTGAGGGATCTTGAGTTTGGGCAGGGACAACAGGCTGCCGGATCATTTTGCTCAGTTTCGAGAAGAATACGCGATGTCCAGGATAAACACGTCGATGATCTGGAATCTGTTGCTTCATGTTCAGCAGCGGATGTGAATCTCAGACAGAGGAAACTAAGAAAGGTGGACGAGGATGAGTATGCTCCATTGCTTCAAGACACGGCAAGCTCTGATCTCCACAGCCTAGACGTATGTTTTATGATTTACAGGGGTTTTTTATAGTTTCAATTGGTATAAGCAGATAGCTATGTAACTAAAGAATTGATGCAGAGGTTGCAATCTATATATATATATGTGTTAGTGAAGATTATAGAAACGCACAGACTGTCATTCTAAAACCATTTCTATAGTATAACAGGTATTTATTTCCTTTTGATACGAAACAAATTCTGTCATCCGGTGCTCGAGTCTTTTACGTTTGTGACTGATACTAAAATTGAGATGTTAACACAGATAGTATAGGCTTGTCTTTTTAATCTGATAATTATTAGGTCACGTGTAGAATAGAATATCTTTAAAATTCCATCCAGAAGCTATTGTAAAGTTAGATAAACGCTGAAAATATAAAGCCATTGTATTAATGCAATACAAGTACCTGAGAAATATATCACTTGGCAGGGGATTTCGTGGAAAAAACGTTTCAAATTAGCTCTGTAATCGTTTTGCCTGATGGAGTAAAGGTAACCTACATGCTGCATATCGCAAGACACAAACTTGTATACTATTTCCATGAATTTCTTTTATGATTTGTCTGATCATAACAAGTAAGAATGTAGATCTTAAAAGAATGCCTACTTCATCTATCATGGCCTGAGATCTTTTCACTTTGTGTTTTATTTTTTTGTTAGATGTGGGATAGAACGAAGAGTTAAGCTTTGATAGCATTTTGTATGTGCAATGCTGTGGCAGCTGACAGATTTCTTTAGGCTGTTTTGAAAGAATGGAAGAAGAAGAAAGACGTAGGGACGTTTGTTTGGCGAGAGAGGAAAATAGATAACTGGCTGTATTCATAAATCAGCGTGACTTGCGCTTCGTAGTACCCGCTATGCTTGGATTGCCACCAGATCCAGCCAGTGTCTTTTAACTTTGCTTCCTGGTTTTCCGCATTAATTAGCACAATTTGGCTTTATGTAACCACAGCAGTTTGAATGAATTGAATTCTTACCCTGATCAATCCCTATGTATTATATTTTTCGTTAAGTACTATTTAGTCGATGGCATGGTGACGTAGAAGGCATTTTTCTGTGTGGATACAAAGTAATTATAATGTTCAGGATTTCTTTCGTTACGACCAGGCATGCCGTCGCGAAACAGTTCTGTACACCTGTGCGATAATTATTTATCATTGTGTACCAATTCCTTCAATTGTACTGCCTTCAATTGTACTGGTAAAAGGCTAGGCACAGAACAAGCCACATACGCTGGTACTATCTTCCATATACATGGCCTATATTGCCGAATATTGTCATCCATGGATTTCTTAATGGATTTAGAAGGCATATCTCAATAAATGTATCCCTCAAAACAATGTAATAATTCGACCATGCAAATCATTATACAGTCTCATATTTGTTGGTTGGTTCGACCATAGAAAACATTATACAGTCTCATGTTTTACAGTCTCATATTTGTTGGTTGGTTGATGACATACATTGATAAATGTTTTACAGTGTCATATTTGTTGGGTGGTTGATATACATGTATAAGATAAAAGGTTGTTTAGAAAAACTAGATTGGGTTGGCACGACTTTAACTGGAATAGTCATCATACTTCTTTTCTATGTTAATGATATTGTTCTTTACTGGAATACTCATCATCATCTTTTATCAAGTCCAATAAAGACACTTATGGTAATTTTGTATATGTCAATCGCAACATGGAGGTAGTGTCCTCTTAAAAATATATCAAAATTGATATCCATCACAAGCTCAATTGGAACTATAACATTGAGAAAAAAATTAACAGAGCATGGGAAGCTTATTTTGGTCTAGAAAATAATTGTAAACAAGCAAACGTTGTGATGTGGGATAAAAAGAAGTTCTTTTTTCAAACTCTTGTCGCTCTCGTTAACTTGTACGATTGTGAAGTTTGGGGTTACAACATCTTTAGAGAATCTTAAAAAACTGAGCAAATTCTAAAGCGTTTTATCACACATAAACTCAAAATTAAAAACAATATGCCATATCCTATTCTCCTTATAAAAGTATGTTTTACCACCATAAAAGCATCGCTATGACTAGGTACCTAATGTACAAGCATCTTATAAATAATATAGGAGATCAAAGACTCCCTAAAATTGTCTTAAAATCCAGTGAAGACCATCCACGACTCAAGAGAGGTTGGCATAAAGACGCCATGGCTTCATTAAATCATTGGGAGACTGACGAAAATGTCATTATGCAAAATAGAAACAACATAAAAAACACTATCACATCTATGTTTAATGAGAAAATGTGGGACAAGAAATTTAGAGGTTAAAATGAAATTAAGATACTATAAGGAGGTCATTAACCTTAATATGGAAGCTTGAAAGTATTTCTTTGTATTAACTTGTGTGAAGAAGAAAATTAATATAGCCAAGATAGAAATGAACTCCTATGAGCTTCACATTGGAATGGGGCGCTAGACAATTCCTAAAACAATATGGGTGGGGAGGATTTGCCACCTCTGTGAGACTACAAGCATCGAGGAAGAAAGTCACTTTCTCTTAAAGTGTCCTACATACACCCACATTTTATTGCAGTTTCAAAATCTTTGCTACAATAAAAATTACCTCCCTAATCCTTTAACATGTCAAAACTATGGAAACCTAGGAACACTTCTTTCCAAACTTTTTGATCATAGAAATAAAATTTTACAACAATCCAAATAATCCTTATTTTAAGGTTTCATAGACCAAGTAAATATGAGTGAACTTTTAACCACCATCTTTATCAACAATTTTATTATCACTTAAAAAATAAAAAGTGAAACTTACCAACATAACAATTTTATATTATTTTTAAATATAGTTTAACTCATTAACATAATTTGTATATTTTATTTAAGGTATATATACTTTTAATTTTTTACTTACAACGCTTATATCATGTATAATTTCAAGTGACGCAATTTCTTCAAATTGAATGTATCATGTTCAAGTGACTGAACTTTTTCAGTTTAAATTTTAGATTGTAAATGGCTCTTTAATTGTAAATATAAAGCAAAAAATATCGGACAGCGTTACATTCATGACGGAGTAATTGGGATGACATAAACTAGGGAAAATGTTATAGTATATTTATGTTAAGTTAATTAAGAAAAAAATAATATTGAAAAAGATTCACATATATAGTGAAATGTGGCATTTATCTTTGTATGTATTTTCTAAAATTATCTGTAATCTAGTTTAAGTTATTTATATTTTTTTTTCTACTTAAGTTATAAGAAGTTGTGGGTTCAAATCCATAAAGATTTTTACAAATAGCTTTGGAAATCCTATCACTATGGAGCACAACCATTATGGATAGGATTTTCATATTTGTTCATTGGGAATAATGTTAATAATGCTGGGAAGTTTTGAGTTCAAATCCATAAGGGATCGTTACAAATAAGTTTTTAAAGTTTGTCACCGGAAACCTTTGTGGATAGGATTTTGTCGTTTAGGAATAATGTTTTTAGATGCACTTCTTAGTTTTGTCACTTGAGTGGTAACCTTATGGATATGCTTCTCATGCATATCACCAAGGCTATAAGCATCATATATATGCCATTATGATGAGTGCTTAAGTTGCGTGATAGAGTGTCTATTGGGGGACACCTTTGTGCATAGGTTTTTCATTAATGTCATCATGGGTTTAAATACCACATAGTGTTATTGTGTTGGATGCTCGCATTGGGTGATAAAGGTTATAGGAATTATATAAGTGGTAGTCACGCCCCTTTCAAGCTAGCCTAAGCATTGAAGCAATAACCACCATGTAACTCATGTAGGTGCCTACAAAGTGTGACATAATAATATTAAAAAAAAAAATCTTTGTTTCATCTATTTTGCTAAATCTTTTTAGATTAATAAAAAAAAATAACAATATCAAAGTGAAACCGAGAAAGTTAATCTCTAACATTATTTGGATTATTTATAAATCATAATAAAGGATGAGGTAATCTAAATAAAAAATACAAGTTAATTTATGTTGATTGAATATTCTACTTTTTTGGAAAAACACAAATATAATCTCCAATAAAATTTGGATATCTAAACAAATTTTGATAATATTACATGTAGTGGTGAGATATTTTAAGTTACATTTTTCATAGAAATATAATATTACATGTAGTGGTGAGACATTTTAGATTGTTTCTTCATACAATTAAGCGACCTTGAATTTTATTCCAATTATAATTGGAATTATTGTGTGGAGATAAGGGGCATGCAAATAATTTATTCCATGAAAAGTATATGGAACTAGAAATTGAGTTAGCATCAATTGCTTGTCTTTTTCTTTCCACTTCACCTAATTTTTTTATATCTTTTTAAATAGTTTCATTGTATTATTGAAAATCAATGTTATTAATTATTAATATAGTAAACATATCCATAAAACCATGCTACAAACCATGCTACAATTGTAGTTTTGTTGTCATTTTCCAATATGAAAACGAACATCATATCATTGAAAAGAAAAACATTATTATAGAAGGAAAATAAGATATATGGATACCTAAAAAGTCAACTCACTATATAAATTATGGATTAGAAATATTAAAATTAATAAAAAAAAATTACAAGACAAACCATTAGGCATGAAGACTCTTAATAAAGGAAAAAGATTTACAAGACAAACCATTAGGCATGAAGACCTTAAAGGAAGGTAATATTAAGTTATGGGAAGAACCTATTAAAATCAGATTTTATGAATGTGAAATAAATTTAATAACAAAAAACTTTTAAATATAAAAAAATATATATAATTTGCAAATGATTAGTATTTAATAATGAAATAAAAAATGTAAAAACATAAAAAAATATTTATATTTATTTTAAAAATAATCATCAAACTTAAATAGTACAGTTTATCAAACATAAATATTTAAAAAATTAAAATACAATATAAAATAAAATATAAAAACACAATAAATAATTAGTTATATTATTTTTATTCAATTTAAATATTTTTACATTTTTCTAAAAAATTGCAAATGTTTTAAATAAAGAAACACATATAATAATTTAAATACTTTTTTTTTTCAAACGAATGATTAATGTTTTGAACAAAGAAATTGATGTAGATAATGATTGAGAATTTTTATAATTTAATTTTGGATCATTTCAATTATATTGAACTTAAACAATAAATATGACCAAAATCAAATTGATGCATTGAAAGAACATATAATTTAAGAGGATGTTGTTTATTATCGGTAATGTATGTTTTTAGAGAATCCCATGTTCGATTCTAATGAGGGTTTGTATCTCTTCAACACCTCGTGTGATTTGGATGACATTTCTACTCTTGCTAAAAAGCTCATTCTTTCCATCCAACATTAAATCTCAAATTGAGAAAACTCATACCATGCCTTAGTATGATGATTAATAAATAAAAATAATGTTAATTTCTTTTTATTTTATTTTTTAGATGATTAAATTAAAAAATAATAATAAAAACCATAATATTACCTTCTACTTTTTATGATGAATTAAAAAAATATAAATTGAATTTGTAATATATATATAAGCATGCCCATAACATACATTAAAGCATGCCATGAGTGGCATTTGAATGTTGGTGGGAAGGAATTATTTATGTATATACACACATAAGCGAAATTTGAATTTGGTGAGAAGGAAACATATTTTCATGTAAATATATACACATTTAAAAATAAAGAAAACAAATTAATATTTTTATTTCAAAGATTGAGTTTTAAAAGCACATTTAAAAATTGGATTTGGCATGAAAGAAAATATAAAAACTACCGTGATCCTACACAATATCCACATGAAAAACCTCTATCATTTAGAAAGTGCATGTGGCATGAAGGAAAGTATTAAAATTGTCATGATCATGGGCGTGATCAAGATAAAAAAACATCTACCTCAATAAACTATAGACCAATACTTGATTAAGATGTGATTCCATTACATAACCCATATCAAAATTTACTTAAGATTGTTACAAAAAGTCCCAAACCCACATAGTAGTTCGAAATATGAGAAATCTATAGGAATAAACTAGTTGGTGTTTTGTTTGAATTCCCTCTCTAATGTTGTGCATTTTCAACTACCAGAACTGCATAAACAACCCTATTTTGGAAAACTAATATTCCGTTGTATTGCTCTTTAAGAACATATGTTTGAATAAGATAAATGTATGTTAACTTCTTCATACCTATAACTAATCCATATGTGCATGCAATCACAAGTTTCTGAAGTATGCATCACCATTCATCCAATATATGTTGAAATTTTTTCCTCATTAGCTATACCTCTTTCTAAACTAGTCACACCTCTCTCCATAAAGGAGCACTCATGGTACACAAAGCTTGGCTTGATTATTTGATCCATCTATGAATCCTATAAACAAAGAGAATGGACTGGTAGACAAAGAAAGTGGATACCTTAAATATTGCTAATCTAAGATTACCTTACAAGTAATCATAAAAACATCATGTAGTCATTTATTCATCAATCTACGGAGTATCAACTTACTTGAACTTTTTTTGTTTGGAATGATATTAATGTTGTTTAAAAATAGAATTGGATTCAAAAGAACATTTGTAAAGTAGTAGTAAAAGCTCCTTAGAATATAGCCTCATTTATCATCCACAATATAGTTGAACTAACCAACAATATGAGATGTTTGAAAAAAATGTTACAAGGTCTTCATATTAATCTTTAATGAATCATATCTTAGGTTAATAGTTCATAAAAAAGTGCTAGACATAAAAAATATTTGTCTTTATTAACCCTTTCAACTTCCATATCTCTGACCACCATCAATCTTGGTTTTCTCGTACTTTTTTTCTTGAATAAGGATTCGACTAACCAATTAGTTTCACTATATATGAAACAATAATTAGATTATTTGACTGCACAAATATATCTTCAACCTATAATAATATAATTAGACTAATTTGTAATAAGTGAGAATGGGTCAGCCATTTGTTTACCATCTTCCATTTCATACCATGCTCTTCTATCTTCATGGAAGATTCCCTTTAATGATATTATTATAGTAACGAGACATCATATAGAAAGCACATATTTTGATTATGTAAAATATTCACCAACAACAATATAAATATCCCTTTGCTTCCAACTTGGTCACTATACTTGATTCTCACCTTGAACTCACCATTATTAATTTTCGGATATAATTGGTTACTCCTGTATAATAAATGAATCTTATTATTTTTTAGATTTATATTACATTTGTTTTATAAACATTGGATCAACATGTACCTTATGCAATACTCCATTCCTGGTTATTAATTTCCCAAATTTCCCAAATTAATTTATTTCTAGACTTATCAAAAACCTGATTCAATACCCCGATCCTTGTTATTTTCCCAAGTTATTTTGTTTTTAGGGCCCATCCAAAAACTTGGATATATTTTGGCACTCATCCTCCAAAAGATTTATGTATTGATAACCTTTTCCAATTGGTCCAATCCATTCCACCTTTCCCATCGACAATTGAATCACTTTTCGTGAATCTTCTTTTGAATTTTTCCGCGATTATAAGATAAGAATTAACTTGATAAGTTGTTTTTTTTTTAATAACCGGGAATCTATCCTATGACATCCCAAGAATTAATTTGATGAGTGAGTTTATAAGCAGGTAGAGATTGGCTCACAATTAATATTTGATACAATATTTTTATATGCGATGTACTAAGCAAACGCAATTATCTAAAATTTGTTTATGGCGCATCTGCCATACATGGTTTGCTTCACTATTACTAGAACTCGTGGTTACATATTTTTTGCTAGAATAAATTATGGATATCCTTTACTTATCTTTAAAAAAATTGCAGTCCAAAAAGGAGTGAGAGATTGATGTTGTAGGCCCATCTTTGTAAGTTCACTACAAGTACATTAGTTGATAGATTAACCGCTTAGAAGGGTGTTAAGGATTCAATTTTATGGATAAAAGTTGTTAAATGTGTCCATCACAAAAATATGGAAAAGTGAAATAACAAGAATGACTTTGTGATGTTCTCCATATATTTACTATTTCTTGTCTTTGTTTTAATGATTTTTTTCATTTCAACTTTTTTGACCTACAACATTCGAGTGACGATTAAAGAATGCATCATGAGTTAACTACATAATTGAACACATCATCCCACTTTATAACTACGTTCCATCCCATTAAGCTAGGTCAAACTTTTAGTTAACTACTCTCAATGCATAATTGTTTATCATTAGTGTATAAATGTCAAACAAGTTGGTGTGCATGATTGGTTTGAGCTTCCATATCATGAATTATTAGGTCCTTTACCCAACCAATTGTTTATCATTAGTGTATAAATGTCAAAGAAGTTGGTGTGCATGATTGGTTTGAGTTCCCATATCATGAATTATTACGCCCTTTACCTTACCAAGAGGTATAATCAAGAACATTGAATCTAACTTGCAAATGAAGAAAATTCACATTAGAGTTGGTTCACTATCAAAGAACTAGTTTTTCTTATAAAACAAATACATAAATTGTTTTTCAAAGAAAAAGCATTGTAAAATTATGTTAGAGGAAAGAAGTTATAGATCATACATATTTATTTTTTATCTCTGGCATTCATCGAGTCCATGCTTTCTTTCGTTCATTCACAAATGATCCAAACTTCCATCATCCATTAGAGTTAGGAAGAGCATTTAAGGAGGAAATGAACCTATCCTTGAAGAGATTTAAATCCCACTTACTTCCATTTACACCTATTAAGGTGATATACATGTTTTCAATTTTTCCATTAGACATTTATATAAGTATTGTTTATTTCCAACATTTATTTTCATTTCAATAGTAATTGTATGGTAAGATTTATTAGTTACTTATGCTTCTCTATTAATTAGTTATTGTTGCATTCTTTTATGCTTGTCCTACATTTCACATTTGCCTATTTGTTTAGCACAAAACTTAGCTAAATCACGTTGTCTAGTATACCATTTCTATTTAAACAATACCACGAATTGGTAACTCCATTTTTATTTTTTCTTATCTTATCAAAATCCTTAGCTTGTTTATGCTCTCAAATAACACTTCTTGGGTTACAAGGTCATTAATATCTCTGTAGTTTGATTTTCAAATCATAGGTAGAGAGAAATTAAAAAAAAAAAAAATCAAACCTCACATTTAATGTTCCTATTTTATTCTACTCTAGGATAGTAACACTAGAAAATGCTCATGCCACAAACAATGCACATATGGTTGTCTTTGTTAATCTTGCATGTTTTTTCTACATGTAGTTTGCACTCTCTAAGTGTGCAATTCGTGCGACATGATAGTCTATATGAGTCTTTCCAATTTTTTTTTTTTTAATATCGACGCACCACTTAGTAATTAACACACCTAGTTAATAGTCAATAGACTCGTACATAATAGTATTTTCCACATGAACAATTTCTTACATTAAATTGCAATTAGATTTTGTAACTTGGTACTTAACCAATTTCCATTCACCATTCATTGGTTTCTTAAGTTAAATTATGTAACACATATAAATAAATATATTGGTAGGGAAAAGAACTCTTTGTTTCTAATAGCATACCAGTTGCAATAATTTCTTTTAGAACAATTTCTTTCCATTTCAGAATATAGCTCTATCATTCAACTCTAAACTCAATTGTTTTTTATATCACACTCTCACCAAAAAATAGAACTAAGAGACCCCTCCTACCAAGAATGATGTTTTCCTCACACTCGTATGCAAATTATGTTGGAAAATCATAATTATAGGTTGGATGATTGAAATACCTCTTGGCATTCAAATTGTTGTTTTTCATTTAAAAATTGCTCAAAAACATTAAAGAAGTTAATTAAGTAGAGAACAAAACCCATGGTTGAAGTGCATATTTTTGTTGATCATCCTTTCATACTATATTTTAATATCCCCAAGTTTCATTCAATCATTTTTAACTCATTTTATTCACAACATTTTTGCACACACATGAAGGACCTATATACTCTGCTTTAGCTAAGTATTATCTTAATCCTATAGGAAAGTGACCATAGTAAATAAAAATTTGTTATAATTATCAAGTACCTCCTTCATCACACTTGAATCAAAATCATCAAATCATGATAACCATTTAGACCCCTAAATTAAACAATAAACAATCATCCAACCATCTTAATTCATTCATTTATGTCATAAAATAAATGATTTTTCTATTAGGAATGTCTAGATAAGAATCCAAATAAATTCCTACTATAAATTCAAATCTAAATATTAGGTGTTTACCTATGGAGCTTTAAATAGTTTACATATGAAATATGCAAAAATCAAGAGGTTGGAACATCCTATAGTTCATAAATAATGAGATCACAATTTATTTTAGTTTAACAAAGACACCATAACCCTTTACCGTTAAACATTAATTTCCTTGTCCATAGCTTTGATGGTATGTCAATGGCGAAAATTTACATTTATCACTAAATTGATTATGTGTCCTACAAAATAATCTAATGTAGGTAGCTATAATATTATAGGATTTTACACTAAATCATTTCAATGTAATTGATTCTCTGGCACACCTTCGCTTTTTGTCCTCAATCGATGTAACCCCCATCCATTGTGAGCTTATGGAAGGCCCAATTACAACTCAAGTGGCAAATTTCATAGAGGTATAGGATTATTATTTTTCATTCCAAAACATTGTGAAAAAACTTACATCAAATATCTAGATTGTGATCTACTAAAGCACACATGAAAACCATAGTGATCTACTAAAGCACACTTGAAAACCATAGTGTCCACAACATGTGCACTTTTTATCTTTTGAAATATGGGTTTTTTACCCATAACAAAAAAATGACAGAACATCGGCACAACTCCTTGCTTGTAATAATGATCTTCATTAGAATTTATGTTCATATTCATCTTACCCAGATGTTCAATTTTTCCCATCCTCCTCTTTCCAATTTATCCAAAATCTCCCCCACTCAACTAGAGCCAAAATGACCATTCAACCAAGGGGGGCATGAAGAAGAGGACACATTATCAATGCAAAAGGCAAGGGTAAATTATTAGTAATGCTATTATGGATAATCTACCTAAAACAACAATCAGATAGAAATACTAAGTAACTCCATGCCTTAAGAATTATGGATAATAAATTAATGATAATCCTTATGGGGTACAACCTCCTTCCAAAATATACAAAATGCACCTAGTAAGATGATTGGGTGAATCCATGGAAATGGGTAACATTTTTTTCAAAAAAATTTGGCAATGATTGTATTTACACATCATTTTCCCTACCACCATTTGATTTTACTTTCCTACCCATTATTTTCATGTATATATATATACAAGTGTGTATGTATGTGTGTGCACGTGTGTGTGTGTGTGTGTGTGTGTGTGTGTGTGTGTGTGTGTGTGTGTGTAAACATGTATGCATGAGAGGAGTTATATTACCATATATCTCACACTTGTGAGTGGTTGGGTGTATTCTCCTTGGATGTGGTGGTTTGGTATTGGCCCATGGTATTTCCTTCTAATCCATAAAATTTCATTATTGGGTGGTGTTTACTATTTATTCATTTTCTTAATTAACAAAATTCTTCTTTCCAACGCATGTGAAATTTACAATGTATGGTATTAAAAGTGGCCAAGTAGAATTTTATTTGTGTATAAAGAATATGATTTGTAATTTATTAATTTAAAAAAAAATTACCTCGATTGATTTAAATAGTTAGATCAAGCTATAGAGCTTGATCAAGGGTTTTCCTAACCCAAGCTCATAGCTCGAGTTCTTACACATATTTTGATTGAGTGTTTGAGAATAACTTTTTCAAGCTTTCCCTTGATAAGAAGTGTTTCCCATCTTCACTGATTAACACCCGATTTCTACAACTATCTCTCCTTTTTATATATAATAAATGAGAAAGTACAATAAAGGACATGGTTTACTAATAGTGACATTTATAATATAAGAATAATAGTGTAATTCTGTAAGTTGTAAGTATTAGAAATTGTATGAAGAATTAATATTCCCATATCATATCCTATATTGACAAGTTCTTGTAGTTGATGGACCATGTAACATGTTAGTGACTTAGTAACATACTGTCAATTTTTAGTGAAAGAAATTTTTGAGAGGTAAGTTGAAAAATCATAGGAGACCTTTGTTTGATGATGGAACTGAAAACCCTTGGATGTATGTTGAAAACGCAAGTTCTAATCTAGTTTAGTTGTCCACTATTGGAGTGTTTTTTCTGAACTTGATACTTTTGCATCTAAGGGGTCAAGCTCCCATCTCTTAGAGAGCCTAGTAGCAACCTTGATAAGAAATGGGATTTTTTTTGGTTTTGGTTTTTCCATAGGTGGGTCATTATTCTTTGATTAGAAGGGTTTTTTTTTTATCATGGTTTCATGGTGATATTTCTTTCTATTTTTGCATCGAGTGAAATGAGGTGCTCTAGAGCCCAGTATGGGGGAGATGTTATAATGTATGGATGTAACATTACACAGGAGTATGAAGGAGATGTTGTAACGTTACATGAGTAAAAAAAGAGTAAAAAGTAGAAAATTATATTATGTAGTCCATTAATGAATTCATGTCAACCCATAAAACAAAAAATTAATTAACGTTACACGAGTAAAAAAGAGAATAAAAAGTTATAAATTATATTATGTCGGCTCATAAAATAAAAAAATTAATGAAAGTATTTAAAAAAAATTCATGTTGGCTCATAAAATAAAATATTATGAAAAATAACTAAAAAATTGATGTTTGTTTATAAAATAAAACTTAAAACTTAAACCCGGGTTTATGAATCAAGAGATATCAAATTTCTTGAGTTTAAATTTAAGAAGAGAAACACACCTTAATAAATTGGATCCCTCTCGGTGCTTGATAGATATGAGTTTAAGATCGATCTATGTTGGTTTATTACATTGATGTGACGGTTGTTGATCCAGGTGGTGGCATAGTTTTTAATTAGATTTTTATGGCTAGATGTAAGAGGAAAAAGGTCATCAAGGTTGGTTCTAACATTGTGATAATGGGGTCATATCAACTTGTCCTTTCTCCGACCATCTAGAAAAAAGATAATGTGCAACCCATTTTGGAGGTGAATGAGCCAGCGTGTAATTTCTTTTCTCGAACGAAAGTGGGATGGGGTAAGGGTTTGGATTTTTAGAGATAGAAGGAATTTTTTGTGGAAGCTGCGAAGGATAGGTCTTTGCATGGGGTTCTATTAAGGATTGTGAGAAGTTTTTCAAGGGGATTTGGACTAGAGGGTATCATGGTCATTAGTTTTCGGGTTCAAATATCCCTATTTTGGGTTGCACTTGAATTAGATGTGCTTCGATAGGTCTAGTTGGTTCTAGGGAAAGCTAGGGAAAGACAAAAGATGATGGATTTTAAAGTGAATGCATATGTGGATAGTTTCATTGTTGGTAAATATGTTAACATAGATCATGTTGCAGGTTTGGTGGAAAGGGCATTCATTGGAAGGTTAGAGTATATTAAAATGAACATGATTGAAATATGAATTGGGTTGCGAAGAATTGGTGGCCGGTTCTTAATTATGCCAAAGGTCCATATTATACCAAATGCTTGGTTTTGTTTTGTTTTTCTTTCAGAAGAGAATTTTCTTTCGATGTTGTCTTAGTTATGGGTCATTGAGAAAGGTTCCCTTGTTCTTTGACAGTGGCATAAAAATTTTGATCCTTTGAAAGAACAAGTTTTGAAGAGAAATTTCTGGCTTCTCTTTCTTGGCTTCTGGCTTCTACTTTGGATGAAGGATGTCTTTATGGGTTTGGCTGAGCATTTAGTTAAAAATTTAATACATTGGATGAAAGAATATTGACTTTTGAAGGTAAGAGGTTTGTTATAGTTATGGTGGCTTTTGCTGTTTCTTAGGAGTTACCAACTAATGTGAATATTATTTGGGGAAATTTTGTCTTTTGGAAAAAATCAAGTATAAAAATATCCCATTCTGTTTCCATTTATGTAGAGAAACAAGGCATCTCCATTCAAATATCCAAGTTTGGCCAGATTTTTTCCTGGTAGGGTTTTGGGTTTTAATGAGTCTGCATAATTTTCATCTTCTGATTGTGTGGGCGTAAATTTGGTCCAGAAGCACCATATTTCTCCAGGATTGAAGTCACAAGCTTTGGATTTAAAAGAAAATGTTGGAGATGTAGTAGTGAATCGAATTGGAGTTCCCAATCTGCTTGGTGCTATGGGAAAAAATGGGATTCTACATTCTGACCTTCCTCAAAGACTTGATTCGATGGAAAAAGGTATGTCTCCAGAAAATTATTCAACTAGTTATGAGGATTTATCTGCTTCCAAATTACAAATTTATTAAATCTATCTAGAAAAGTCATAGGGAATCCATGTCGGCTAGAGATTCATGTAAATTTTATTATTTCGATAAAAACCCTTCGATTTGAGATGTTTTTGGGGATTTGGGGAATGATGCTTCTGTTGGTGAGACGTAACTGATACTTTCTGCTAGGGTGCAAAAGGGGATATTTTGTCTCCTATATTACCTAGAAATGGTAGGGATAAAGATCAATCAAGTGGGGAGAGAAAAATCCTTATGAATTTTCTTGTACAATTGATGACTTCCCTTTGTTAGGGTGTTCTAAAACTGCTTTGGTGAAGGAAGGTAATGTATACAGTATGCTCTAGTTTTCTTCTGAGAATCCCTCTCCATCCTATAAATAGGATTTTAATAAAATACTCTTGACTGTGTTGGTTAATAAGCCTTCTGACAAACCTGATCTATCCATTATTAATTCAATCCGTCATCAAAATTTTATGGGAAATATGGAAAAGATGAATCTTGATTCAGATCCTTCTTCTAGGGATTATATACCTTTGTCTCCTAGACTAAAGGATGAAGGAGATGCTCATAATAAGGTAGTGTCTATCTTTGATTTTTGGGCCCTTAGATCAATGCATTCCCCTCGAGGTGGTACTTAATGTTCTGTATTTCTTTCAATATTAGGGGGCTAGGGGGAAACCCAAAATCCATATCCCTTAAAAGGTTTTTTGGAAACCATAAGTCTAATAGAATTATAATTCAATATACCATGTCTTCTAGTGCTAAGTCTTGTGAATATTTTCTAAGGTTATTTCCTACATGGGAAGTATGTGTTACTGATGCTACTGACCTTTCTCGGGGTTTTTTGGCTATCTAGAACCCTTCCAGTGTCTCCATTTATCCTTTCAAAACTTGTAGCCATAGTAATTCAATACCTTAAATTGAAGGGAAATTCAAAGGTTTAAATCAATAAATTAAGATATTGAATTGCTATGGCCTCTATAAAGAAAGGAAGTCTTTCTAGGACAAATTTGATTCTTGTGTGATTCTTAATGGTCATAATCTGGTTGTTACGGGTGATCTAAATTTAACCTTATATTCAAATGAATGTTGGGGATTGCAATCTAATGTGGACCCTTTATTAGAGTTTCTTTAAAACCTTTTTCACAAGTATAATTTAGTGGATGTTGTTCCCAACAAACTAAGTCCTACCTACAAAAATAGAACATGAGGACTAGATGGTATTGGTAAAAGGCTTGATAGATTTTTGTTATATGATACCTTGGGTAGCTCTTGTGCTAGATATATATATATTGGACTATATAATATACTATTTGTGTTCATAATCCTATCTCACTACAAATGGATGGGGATCATGTTTCTTATAAATTTCCCTTTAAATTTAATCATAACTGGTTTATGGATGAAGAATTGTGTAATATGGTCAAAGTTACTTGGAACAATATGGACTATATCGGTGGGATGGATGCTATGGGTAAATTGAATTATAAATTAAAAGGGCTAAAGAGTATTGTTGTGAACTAGAATATGATTTTAAGAAGGATCAATCAAAGATTACTCTGTGTGAGATTGAAGGAAAAATCAATGGCATCCTTGTTGATAATTTGACTAGTTTTTATTCTCAAGAGAAGAACGTGGTGTTTTTATATCTTGAAAGTGAGAAGGGTCATTTGCTGAAATTAGAAGAGGAAGATTGGTTGAAAAGAAGGATTTTATGGATTGCTGAGGGAGATAACAATACAAAATTATTCCACAAATATGTGAGTTATAGAAAGAATCTTAATTCTATTTGGGATATCAAGAATGATGAGGGGAATTGGGTCTCTTCTCAACAAGATCTGGAGAAGTATGCTACTAGTTTATTTACCAAGCTCTTTAAAGATTATGGATTAACTAATATTGGATCTCAAATGAAGGTGGCTAGTCATTATCCAACTTTTTTAACTAGGGAGGAAGGTACCCAGATTGGGAGACCAATTTATTTATAGGAAGTTAAAGGTGTTTGATCTATTTTTTCAAAATATAAGAGTCTTGGGCTAGATGGTTGGCACATTGAACTCGTCACCACTTTTTTAATATTATGGGAAATGACCTCTTAGATATGGTTGAGATGTCTAGAATTCAGGGATATATGTGTGGATCTTTAAATTCTACCTTTATTTCTCTTATCCCCAAATGTGATAATCTTGAATCATTTTTTGAATTTAGACCAATCTCCCTTTGTAACTTGGTTTATAATTTGGTGAACAAAAAATCATTACTAATAGAATCAAGCCTATTTTGTTAGAGGTATTATCCAAAGAGATGTTTGGTTTTCTTGCCAATAAGAAAATTTATGATGTTATTGGAGTTTCTTAAGAGTGCATACAATTAGTAACGTAACAAATCTTAATGCCATAATTCTAAAATGGATCTTGTCAAAGCTTATGACAAGGTCAATTGGGTCTTCCTTAGATTGATCCTACTGCAGATTGGGCTTCCTTTGTAGGTAACAAATTTGATAATGTCCCGTATTGCTTAAACATGTTTTGATGTGCTTGTCAATGGGTCACCTACAAGTTTCTTCAATATCTCTAGGTGACTTCGATAGGGTTTCCCTCTTTCCCCCCTGTTTTTTTAATTGGTCATTAAAGGTCTTAGTAGGATGATTGTTGATTCCAGATAGAGAGGAATTTTATCAAGCATTCAAATTCCATCTAATTTACATATCACAGATTCGTTATTTGTTGATGACATTTTTTAAATTGGAAAGGGTTATTTGGAGGAAAGGAACACTTGTTATGGAACAAGAATGTAGTTGAGCATGGGGAAGTCTACTTTTTATAAGCATAGGGTCAATGAGGATATCTTGTCTCAAATCTTTTCCTCTTTTCCTTTTAAATTGTAGAATATTGATTCAATTTTCAAATACCTTGGATATATGTTGAATCCAAATAATTACAAATATGAATATTTGACGCGATTAGTGAAGAAAATTGACAAAGGAACAAGGAATTGGGAATACAGGTACTTATATTTGGGTGGTAGACCTACATTGCTTTGATATATGCTAGTGTGTATTCCTGTGTATTGGTTTTTTCTTAATTAAAGTTCCTCAATCTATCATTGATATTATCATGAAAAAGATGTTTCAGTTTCTGTGGGCTCATTTGGGTAATGAACATAAATATCATTTGGTGTGTTGGGAGAGATTGGCTCTTCCCAAATATTTGGGAGGCTTGGATATCAAAAATTTGAGATGGTTTAATATGGCCCTTTTCTTGAAAATTATGTGGCGTGGGCTTTTAGATAGCGGTTTATGGATTAAGGTTCTCAAGATTGAATATCTTAGGGGAAAGACTGTCCTTCAATGGTTCATATCTTTTGATAAGTCTATCTCTGGTGCCTCAATTATTTGGAATGGATTTATTAGGATCTTTCAGTGGATCAACAATTGGATTACTTGGAAAGTGAGAAATGTGGAATGTTTCATGGTTGGTATTGACCCTTTCCTCAGTGATGCTGGTAATTACTTGTTATCACAATCTTTACTGGACTACTTATCTGAATTTGGTTTTGTCACTTTAGCTCATATAAGGAGACCTCTATGGTTAAGATATAATGGTTTTTATTGGATTGAATCAAAGGATTTACGTTTGTAGGTGAATCAGGCTTCGTTATTGTATCTCAACTTAACTGCTGGTTAAGTTAGAATTGTTTATCGCTTTTTGTTATGTCCTTTTGACAGTTATGGAGGATGCCTGTGTTACTACTACTGATAGTAGTTTCCATGGATGTATGTTTTTCATTTTCTTTGATTCTATGGAATGGATGTATGTCCCTTCTTCTAGTTGATCAGGTAGTCAATCATTGTATGATTTTGCAATTATTTGATTTTTGTTCCAATGATAGTTTTAGGTTTTATGATGATATTCCTTTCTTGATCAAGCATTGGGAAAAATAATATGAATAAATATATACTCAATAATTAGCTTCTTCAAGAAGGAAGCATGGAAGACCAAATGTACACATGAATATGGAGGAAGATTCAATTTGTATGCCTTACTTCCATTCCTTGCAATACCTTACAGAGACCATAGTACTTGTTTTTAATTTATTGTCCTTTTATTTATTGAGTTACATCTGTTTGTATGATTGCAACCTCAAATGTACCGAGTTCCCAACTTCAAATTTCCTTTAATTAGGATGTTGATTCACTAGTTGTTTCATTCTATTTTGTGTTATAGCCAAGTTTCCTTCAATATTTTTAGAACCTATTGTTTGTTTTGTATGTTTTCTTACATTGCTTGAGCATTGTATTTTTCTCCAAAGGTTGATGTGATAGATGGAGGATGACACCCATATAATTAAATAAATTGAGAAATTTTAGATGAAGTATGGAAGGAAGCATTGTACCATCATTCTGTTAAGGTAGCCATTTAAGTCATTGTGTCTATTTATTGGACACAAAAAATGGAGATGAACTTATAGAAATTTATCTGGGACACTCATAGTTTGTTAAAAAAATTGAGGATGATTATAGGAGATATGATTCAATTTAGTACCCAAACAAGAATAAAACTCAATTAGAAAATTACTCCTAAGAAATGGATCCTTAAATCACTTACAACAGTATTAGTGTTCTCATGTAGATTTTGATTTGCTTCCAAAAATTCTAATACTAATGTAGTTGTTTTAAAAGGATATAAAAGTAAGGAAAATGGACTACTTTGTCAGTCAATCACCCACCATCACAATCACATTAGTTCCTTGACACTGTTGTAGAACTACAATAAAATCCATTGAGACCTCTTCCCAATGATTATATGTTATGGATAATGTTTCTAGAAGACCTGGGATCTTTATTGTCTTTCCTTTCTTCGTTTGGAAAGTGAAATTTTTTTCCACAAACTTGTGAACATCAATTTTAGGACCATCTAAAGAAAAATCAATTTTGATCTTGTGGCAACATTTTAGAAATCATGTACTTCTTATACAAGAAACATGTAGTTTGATTTGTGAAATATTACATAAATATAGGCGATCTATATACCAAGGTGATCATTCTTTGACACAAATTTATGTGAAGCACTAGGGTAGTTGTTGAATGAATTTCGATGCCTTTTTTTCCTACTTCCATTCTAGCCTTTCTTCTTCCAACCAATCAACTTGTCAAATTGAAATATCATAAAATAATGACTCATTGCTTACTTCTTTCCTTTAAAGTTCATATGCCACCACACGTTGTTTCCATTTCATTGAGATAATTTTAAAGTCATGAACTACCTTATTTATAACCCATTTGTATTTATATTATGCTGATAGTCACTTTTTTCGCTTCAGTACTTTGCTCAATCAACATATATTTTTACCAGGAAGTGTCTTCCTACTAGGTAACAACACCATTACATAACTTGATGTAGTATGGCCAACGTTGCCTTCTTGTAAATTTCTTTAATGTTATTTTATTTGAGTTAATATCTTTCAAAGGAAAGGAGCCTTCTTTCATCCAATGAAACTCCACCAACACCATGCTACGAGGAATCACACTACATAATAATGTTTTTTGTGAATTAAGAGTCATCTCGGAGCATATTTCTACACATAGCCTCCATAAGTTTTTCAAATATTGGTTTTCTTCTTGAGTCCAAGAAAATGAATCCCTTTTCAACAACATTGTTAGAGGTGTTGTTCTTCAACCATAATTCATAACAAACTTGTAGTAATAACTTTCCCACCCAAAAGGTCCTTTAAAATTCTTTGAGTTTCTGGTAATTTGTCATTTTTCTATAGATTTGAATTTGTTATGGTCCACTTTGATTCCTTTAGTAAATATAATGTTAACTCAAACAATTCGCTTAGTGAATACCAAAGGCACACTTGGGAAGATTTTCATATAGCTTGTTTTTCCTCCAATAATTTTTAGACATGTCAGCATGTTGTACATGCTCTTCCATAGATTTATTATCAACTGGTATATCATAATAAAATAGTAACATGAATTTTTTGAGGAATGGATTCAAAATATAATTAATCAAGAATTTGCAATGTTAAAGGTGAATTAGTAAGGAGAAATGACACCAACAAAACATTATGATGTACTTAAGGTATTTTGAAGGCTATTTTGGTGATGTCTGCTTTAGTCATTCTAATGTTATGATATCTTGAATTTTTTTATTGTAATTCATCTAATAATTTATAAATGATAGGAATATGAAAATTATCTAAGCTCTCTAAAATCTGAGCACATATGCCATGTACCATAATTTTTGTAATCCTTCACCACTATTGAGGACAACAACTTTGGATATGTTGAATGATGCTAATCTCTAATGTTGATTGTACTATGTGCTCAATATCACTCTATTGTGAAGGGGGTACCTATAAGGTATAATGATAGAAGGAAATATTCTTGATTGCAATTGAATACCATGATCTTTCTCTTGGGTAGCTAGAATAACTATGAGCATATTTGTAAATACCTAAGCATGGTTAACAATAAGTCTTTAGAAATCCAGTGGAGTTTAGAAATCCAAAGGAGTTGAGGGTTTAGGTGTTTGCGATTTCTAAAAAATAATTATGCAATTACACCATAGTATTAATTTATTAATTGTCTAGCCATATTGTTAGAGGCTATTACTTTAGATGACTTCTTTTAGATAGCTATGAGATCAATTACCTTGGCTTCCATGGAAAATCAAATGGTCAAATGCAATATTTTTAAATGTTTTATAAAACTTTATGGTGAAATTCAATCTTGTATAAGAAGAATGATTTGTATTTCACATTATAAAAAAAAGACTAAAAAGTAGATACTATCCCATTTTTTAAACCGATTTTAAGGATAATTATAAAAAAAAAATGGTAAATGGACGAGCCTAATTCATTTCCATGTGAGAGATATCTACTAGCATAGTTACTTAACTTACTATGAATAAGTTAATGTTAATTGTTCTTTACGAGTAGTTGTAATTATATGTTGTCTATGTCTTCTTCTAGTTAAAGAGGTTGTCTACTAGCATAGTTACTTAACTTACTATGAATAAGTTAATATTAATTGTTCTTTATAAGTAGTTGTAATCATATGTTGTCTATGTCTTCTTCTAGTTAAAGAGGTAGTTGTAATTAGTTACTTAACTTACTATGAATAAGTTAATATTAATTGTTCTTTATAAGTAGTTGTAATCATATGTTGTCTATGTCTTCTTCTAGTTAAAGAGGTTGTCATACATGAGTTAAATTTTTTTATATATTTATTTTATAATTGTTTATTTCGAATTTGGAATTATCTCTATAAAATCAATCTAAATAGTGCACAATAAACAGTACACTTGTCCCATCTTTCTGCAATATAGAAAAAAAATACTTGTTACTCCTCACACATTCTAAAAATATATATATATACTCTTGATCCACTCCCTTATGCGAAATGCGAAATGTGGGCGCTAAGAGTATTGGGTGGCGCAGTTGGCAGTGCAAAGAGATGAGATGTAAGCTTTTTTTCCACAGAGATGAGATTTAAGATATGCGTGAAAGCTTTCGTATTTACATCAACAACATACAGAACAAGCGACCTCTTCTTCGGCTGGCGATTTGAAAAGCCTCTTCTCTTCTCATCGTCGTTCACTTTAACAAAGTGAATACCGCCAACCCGTTAACGAAAAAGCCGTGAATGCAGCAAGGAAGGCACATGCACTGTGTACTACTAAAAGGAACGAACGGCTGTGAAGCGAAGGCAAGGGGTGCCATGTGAACATATCATTCATGGTACTTACGGAATGTCAGGCAGCTCTAATAGCCGTCCCGCCCCATATCATGTGCACGTGATCACAGTACCGCACAGCTCATTCTCCGCATACGCATCTAATTTGTATCCACGCAACTCTGCCCATTTCTTTCTCCATACTGACCAGATCATACCGCGATGTCTGTTAGCAGCACCGTGATAGATATTAATGCAGATTGCTCATTACCATCTTCGCTTGTGATCAGATCTGATGTCTGCCAGCATCAGAATAACGATAACTGAATGATAGTGAAAGGCGCATGTGCATATGGAGCCTCTCATGCCCTCGCCAGCAATCTAAATAGTAGAAGAAATATATTCGAACGAGCGTATTGCTTGTAACGTATGTTAATGAATCTATACTAAAATACCCCCTAAAAGATAAAGGGAAAGCAATGGATTTTAACCTATACAATTTATTGATATACATTTTATTGCTTAAACCAGTATCAATGATTTCTCGTTCACAGAATATCAATTTTAGTTTATTAGATCTTTATAATAAACCTTTAAAACTAAACTTCTGAGAACATAAGATTATCATATCTTTATCATTGTTGCTGAGAATATACTATCTTAAACATTTAACATCATAGGTGGAGTAGAGCTAGGTGTTAGAACCTAACAAGATTGTACTATCAATCAATGGCGTGTCCTCCTCCTGCCAGCTTGATAGAGGTAAGGAGTTTCATAGGAGTAACTAAAAGACAAGTTTTATAAAAACCATTGTATACCATGATTGTCAAAGGGAAACATTTTCATTGAAATAAGTAATAACAATCATTATAATTAAACCAGGATAGATTCATCTTAAACTTTGATTTATGAAGCATGAAGAGGGATCCAATTTGATGAGGTGTAATTTTTTTTAAGTCAAGTTTTTTGCACTATAAGATGGATCTATGTTAGTTTAATTTTTTAAATTTGTTTTTAATTACTTTGTGGTAGTGTTATTTAATTACTCTTTATTTTTAGTAGTGTCACTTTACACTAATGTTAAGTGACAACATCTTCCCCCATACTACTCTAAATAAATACCCAATCAATCAAAATATTTTCTAAATATGATTAGAGCTCATAACTTATACATATAATATATGCAAATCTTAATTTTCATTAAGCATAAATTGATAAATCATTTGTAGGATTTATGCATCATTATTTACAACACAATTCTAAGTTGGAATAGTTAAAACCTTATAATGGAAAATATATTGGATTATGTATTGTTGAATTTATAGTAGAACAATGAGTTACATATTAGTTTTATAATAATTCCACATTAATCAGTAGATGGGTACAAAATACTAGGTATAGTTAGGTAAATGAAAGATATTTGCATTGCTTACACTCATGTCCTTCTATGATCTATTAATCTATGTCTTTAGATGGAGATTTGCATTATATGTAAAATCTCTATGATCTAATAATATGATATTATATTTTGTATGATATCATTCTTGCATTTCCATTATGATCTATTGATACATGTCTTTAAATGGAGATTTGGGGTATGAAGTAACATCTCTACATATCTCTAACTTCACCACAATTAATAGAGGTCTTTTTATATGATCTAAAGTGACAAAAACAAGTTCATCTAAGTAGTCCAGTAAAGATTGTGATACCAAGTAATTACCAGCATCATCGATTAAAGGGTCAATACCAACTAGGACACTTTCACCATTTCTCACTTGCCAAGTAATCCAATTATTGATCCATGGAAGATCCTAATAAATCCATTCCAAATAATTGATGCACTAGAGGTAGACTTATCGAAAGATATGAACCATTGAAGGGAAGCCTTGCCCCTAATATATTCAACCTTGAGAACCTTACTCCACAAACCATCATAAAAAAACCCATGCCACATACTTTTCAAGCAACAGTCCATATTAAACCATCTCAAATTTTTTATATCCAAGCCTCCCAAATATTTGGGAAGAGCCAATCTCTCCCAACACACCAAATGATACTTATGTTCATTACCTGAACCAACCCACAGAAATTGAAACATCTTTTTCATGATAAGATTAATGATAGATTGAGGAACTTTAATTAACGAAAACCAATATAGATAAATACTCACCAGCATATATCAAACCAATGTAATTCTACCACCCAAATATAAGTTCCTGTATTCCCAATTCCTTGTTCTTTTGTCAATTTTCTTCACTAATCACGTCCAATCTTCATATTTGTAATTATTTGGATTCAACATATATCCAAGGTATTTGAAAATTGAACCAATATTGTCCCATTTAAAAGGAAAAGAGGGATAGATCTGAGACAACATATCCTCACTAACCCTATGCTTATAAAAAGTAGACTTTTTCATGCTCAACTCAATTCATGTTCCATAGCGAGTGTTCCATTCCTCCAAATAACCCTTTCCAAATAAAATAATGTCATCAACAAATAACAAATGTGTGATATGTAAAGCAGATGAAATTTGAATGCTTGATAAAATTCCCCTCTTTCTGGAATCAACAATCATCCCGCTAAGACCTTTAATGGCCAATTAAAAAAGCAAGGGGGAAAGAGGGAAACCCTGTCTAAGTCACCTACAGATATTGAAGAAACTTGTAGGTGATCC
Source organism: Larix kaempferi (assembly GCA_027924585.1). Taxonomy (NCBI): domain Eukaryota; kingdom Viridiplantae; phylum Streptophyta; class Pinopsida; order Pinales; family Pinaceae; genus Larix; species Larix kaempferi. The sequence goes on along the minus strand of BSBM01000042.1, from coordinate 9,845,384 downwards.
GTTGACAAGCACATCAAAACATGTTTAAGCAATACAAGCCATTATCAAATTTGTTACCTACAAAGGAAGTGCCATCTGCAGTAGGATCGATCTAAGGAAGAAACAAATGACCTGGTCATAATCTTTGGCAAGGTCCATTTTAGAATTATGGCATTAATATATTTTACCTTTACTAAGTGTATGCACTCTTAAGAAACTCCAACAACATCCAGAATTTTCCTATTGGCAAGAAAACCAAACTTCTTTTTGGAGAATACCTCTAACAATATAGGCTTGATTCTATTAGTAATGATTTTGGTCACCAATTTATAAACCAAGTTATAAAGGGAGATTGGTATAAAGTAAAAAAATGATTGAATATTATCACATTTGGGGATAAGAGAAAACATGTAGAATTTAAAGATCTAGACATATACCCCTGAATTATAGACATCTCAACCATATCTAAGAGGTCACTTCCCATAATATAAAAAAAGTGGTGAAGAGTTCAACGGGCCAACCATCTAGCCTAGGACTCTTATCTTTTGCAAAATGAGATCAAGCACCTTTAACTTCCTATAAAGAAATTGGTGTACCAATTTAGATACATTCCTCCCTAGTAAAAAAAAGTTGGATAATGACTACCACCTTCATTTGAGATTAGTAAATAAACTAGTAGCATACTTCTTGAGATCTTGTTGAGAAGAGACCCAATCCCCGTCATCATTCTTGATATCCCAAATAAAATTAAGATTCTTTCTATAACTCACATATATGTGGAATAATTTTATATTGTTATCTCCCTTAGACATCCATAAAACCCTTCTTTTCAACCAAGCTGCCTCTTCTAATTTCAACAAATGATCCTTCTTGCTTCCAAGATATAAAAGCACTACCTTCTTCTCTTGAGAATAAAAACCAGTCAATTATCAACAAGGATGCTATTGATTTTTCCTTCAATCTCACACAGAGTAGTCTTTGATTGATCCTTCTTAATCCTATTCTAGTTCACAACAATACTCTTTAACCCTTTTAATTTATAATTCAATTTACACATAGCATCCATCCCACCTATATAGTCCATATTGTTCTCGGTAACTTTCACCATATTACATAATTCTTCATCCTTAAACCAGTTCAGATTAAATTTAAAGGGAAATTTATAACAAATATGATCCCCATCCAGTTGTAGTGAGATAGGATTATGGTCACAGATATTATATTGTATAGTCCAATACCTATATCTAGAACAAGAGCTAGCCAAGGTCTCAGATAACAAAAATCTATGAATCCTTAAAACCAATACCATCTACTCCTGATCTTCTAATTTTCTATGTAGGACTTAGTTTGTTGAGAACAACATCCACCAAATTATACTTGTGAAAAAGGTTTCAAAGAAACTCTAGTGGAGGGTCCACATTAGATTGCAATCCCCAACATTCATTTGAATATAAGGTTAAATTTAGATCACCTGCAACAACCAGATTATGACCATTAAGAATCCCACAAGAATCAACTTTGTCCTAGAAAGACTTCATTCCTTTATAGTGGCCATAGCAATTCAATATCTTGATTTCTTGATTTAAACCTTTGAATTTACCTTGAAGTAAGATACCGGCACATGTTTTGAAAGGATAAATGGAGACACTGGAAGGGTTCCAGATAGCCAACAAACCCCCAGAAAGGCCACTAGCATCACTAACAGATACTTCCCACGTATGAAATAACCTTAGAAAATATTCACAAGACTTAACTCTAGAAGACATGGTCTATTGAATTAGAATTCTATTAGACTTATGGTTTTCAAAAAACCTTTTGAGGGATATGGGTTTTGGGTTGCCCCGTAGCCCCATAGTATTGAAATAAATACAAAACATTAAGTACAACCCCAAGGGGAATGAATTGCTTTAAGGGCCCCAAAATTAGAGATAGACACTACCTTATTATGAGCATACCCTGCATCCTTTAATCTAGGAGACAAAGGTATATAATCCCTAGAAGAAATATCCGAATCAAGATTCATCTTTTCCATATTTACCATAACTCTTTTGATTTCATTCTTGTTACTAATTGTAACATTTTGATGACAAACTGAATTAATAGGGGATAGACTAGGCTTGTGAGAAGGATTATTAACCAACACAGTCGAGGGTATTTTATTAAAATCCTATTTATATGATGGAGAGGGATCCTCGAAAGAAACCTAGACCATACTCTAGACATTACCTTTCTTCACCAAAGCATTTTTAGAACACCCTAATAGAGGGAAGCCATCAATTGTACAAGCAAATTCATAAGGATTTTTCTCCCCCCACTTGATCGATATTTATCCCTACCATTGCTAGGTAATATAGGAGACAAATTATCTTTCTTTTTCACCCTATGTGAAAGTATCATATACTTATCACCAACAAAAGCATCATTTCCCAAATCCCCAAAAAACTTCTCAATCGAAGGTTTTTTATCCAAATCATAAAATTTACATCTCTAGCCGACATGGATTCCCTATGAATTTCTAGATAGATTTAATAAAATTTTAATTCGGAAGCGGATAAATCCTCATAACTAGTTGAAGAATTTTCTGGAGACATACCTTTTTCCATCGAATCAAGTCTTTGAGGAAGGTCTGAATGTAGAATCCCATTTTTTGCCACAACACCAAGCAAACTAGGAACCCCAATTTGATTCACTGCTACATATCCAACATTTTCTTCTAAATCCAAAGCTTGCGACTTGAATCCTGGAGAAATATGGTGCTTCTGGACGAAATTTATGCCCACACAATCAGAAGATGAAAATTCTGCAGATTCTTTAAAACCCAAAACCCTACCAGGAGAAAATCTGACCAAACCTAGACATTTTGAATGGAGATGCCTTGTTTCTCTACGTAAATGGAAACAAAATGGGGTATTTTTATACTCAAATTGTTTCCAAAAGATAAAATTTTCCCAAATTATATTCACATTAGCCGGTAACATGCTAGAAACTTCAAAATCCACCATAACTACAACAAACCTCTTATCTTCAAAAGTCAACATTTTTCCATCCAATGTATTAAATTTATACCTAAATGCTCACCCAAACCCATAAATACATCCTTCATCCAAAGTAGAAGATGGAATCCTAGCAATAGTAGCCAAAAATGTCTCTTCAAAACTTTTTCTTTCGAAGGAATCCTAGCAATAGAAGCCAAAAATGTCTCTTCAAAACTTTTCCTTTCGAAGGATCAAAGTTTTCTTGCCACCGCCAAAGAACAAGGGAGCCTTTATCAATGACCAAGGAATTAGACAACATCAAAAGAGCATTCTCTTCTCAAAGAAAAAACAAAACAAAACCAACCATTTGGTAGAATATGGACCTTTGGCATAATTAAGAACTGACCACCAATTCTTCGCAACCCAATTCATATTTCAATCATGTTCGTTTTAATATACTCTAACCTTCCAATCAATTCCCTTTCCACCAAACCTGCAACATGGTCTATGTTAACGTCTTTACCAACAATGAAACTATCCACATATGCATTCACTTTAAAAGCCTTCAGCTTTTGTCTTTCCCTAGAACCAACCAGACCTATCGAAGCACATCTAATTCTAGTGCAGCCCGAAATAAGGATATTTGAACCTGAAAACTAATGACAATGATAGAAGGAAATATTCTTGATTGCAATTGAATACCATGATCTTTCTCTTGGGTAGCTAGAATACCTATGACCATATTTGTAAATACCTAGGAATTGTTGGCAATAAGTCTTTAGAAATCCAAAGGAGTTGAGGGTTTAGGTGTTTGAGATTTGTAAAGAATAATTATGCAATTACACCATAGTATCCATTTATTAATTGTCTCGCCATATTGTTAGAGGCTATTACTTTAGATGATTTCGTTTAGATAGCTATGAGTTCAATTACCTTGGCTTCCATGGAAAATCAAATGAAAATGCAATATTTTTAAATGTTTAATAAAACTTTATAATTTTATAATAAATAAAATGGTGAAATTTCAATTTTGTATAAAAGGAACCATTTGTATTTCACATTATTAAAAGAAATTACTACAAAATATATACTAGCCTATTTTTTAAACCCAGCTTAAGGATAATTATAGAAAAAAAAGTTGGCAAATGCTGAAACAAACATAACTCTATGCCTTAGTGGATCAGCCTAATTCATTTCCAAGTGACAGACATCTACTAGCATAGTTACTTAACTTATTATGAATAAGTTAATGTTAATTGTTCTTTATGAGTAGTTGTGATCATATGTTGTTTATGTCTTTTTCTAGTTAAAGAAATTGTCTCATGCATCAGTTACAAAATTTTTTTTTATGTTTGTTTTATAATTGTCTATCTTGAATTTGGAATTACCTCTATAAAATAAATCTAAATAGTGCACAATAAACCGTACACTTCTCCCAACTTCCTGCAATATAGAAAAAAGCTACATACTACTCCCCACAAGTTCTAAAAATATATATATATACTCTTGATCCACTCCCTTATTCTAAAAATATATACATACTCTTGATCCACTCCCTTATTCGGAATGCGAATTAATGTGGGCACTCAGAGTAGTGGGTGGTGCACTGGGTAGCGTAAACAGATGAGATGTAAGATTTTTTTCCACAGAGATGAAATTTGAAAAGCCTCTTCTGCTCTCATCGTCGTTCACTTTAACAAAGTGAATACCGCCAACCCGTTAGCGAACAAAGCCGTGAATGCAGCAAGGAAGGCACATGCGCTGTGTACTGCTAAAAGGAACGAACGGCTGTGAAGGGAAGGCGAGGGGAGCCATGTGAACATATCTTTCATGGTACTTACGGAATTCCAGGCAGCTCTAATAGCCTGCCCGCCCCATATCCCGTGCACGTGATCACAGTACTGCACAGCTCATTCTCCGCATCCGCATCAAATTTGTATCCACGCAACCCTGCCCATTTCTTTCTTTCTCCATACAGATCATACCCGGTTTTCTGTTAGCAGCATCGTGATAGATACTAATGCAGATTGCTCATTACCATCTTCGCTTGTGATCAGATCTGATGACTGCCAGTATCAGAATAACGATAACTGGATGATAGTGAAAGGCGCATGTGCATATGGAGCCTTTCACGCCCTCGCCAGCAATCTAAAAAGTAGAAGAAATATATTCGAACGAGCGTATTGCTTGTAACGTATGTTAATGAATCTATACTAAAATGCCCCCAATAAGATAAAGGTAAAGCAATGGATTTTTACCTATACAATTTATTGATATACATTTTATTGCTTAAACCAGTATCAATGATTTCTCCTTCACAGACTATCAAGTTTAGTTTATTATATCTTTATAATAAACCTTTAAAACTAAACTTCTGAGAATATAAGATTATCTGATTTTTATCATTGTTGTTGAGAATATACTATCTTAAACAAGTTTGATAGAGGTAAGGAGTTTCATAGGAGTAACTAAACATAGACAAGTTTTATAAAAACCATTGTATACCATGATTCTCAAAGGGAAAAGTTTTCATTGAAACAAGCAATAACAATCATTATTATTGAACCATCATATATTCATCTTAAACTTGGATCTATGAAGCATCAAGAGGGATCCAATTTGATGAGGTGTAATGTTTTTTTAAGTCAAGTTTTTTGCACTATAAGATGGATCTATGCTGGTTTGTGTTATTTAATTACTTTCTATTTTTAGTAGTGTCACCTTACACTAACGTTAAGTGGCAACATCTTCACCCATACTATTCTAAATAAATACCCAATTAATCAAAATAGTTTCAAAATATGATTAGATCTCATAACTTATACATGTAATAAATGCAAATCTTAATTTTCATTAACCATAAATTGATAAAACATTTGTAGGATTTATGCATCATTATTTACAACCCAATTCTAACTTGGAATAGTTAAAACCTTATAATGGAAAATATATTGGATTATGTATTGTTGAATTTATAGTATAACAATGAGATACATATTAGTTTTATAATAATTCCACATTAATCAATAATTGGGTACAAATTACTAGGTATAGTTAGGTGAATGAAAGATATTTGCATTGCTTACACTCATGGTCTTCTATGATCTATTAATCTATGTCTTTAGATGGAGATTTGCATTATATCTAAAATCCCTCTAATTTGAAATCTATGCATTGAGAAATGCAATATGATCTAATAATATGATATTACATTTTGTATCATATAGCATTTAATTAAATAATTGGAACCCTAATATGATTTATTTTCCATAGTTATTATAGATAGAATCACCACAATTATTAGTGTAGTAGATAGAATCACTAGAGTTAAATAATCAAAACCCTAATATGATATATTATAATATGGTAATTCAGTAGTCAAACTTTTTACATAAAATATTTTCCTTGAAGTAATGGCTTGGTATCCTAGCCATGTACAATTTAAAAAAGAATCTAAAGAGATATCTACAATTGTAGATAGAATAATTAAATAGCCAAATTCCTAATTTGATTTAGTTTAGTTTAGTTAGCGAGTAGATAGAAACACCATCACTAAATGGTCGAAACCATAATCTATTCAATTACACTAAAGGTCATCTATGGTCTATTAATCTATCTTTAGATTGAAAATTGTGTTCTGATTTAACATCTCTCTAATATGAAATATGTGCACTAGGAAAAGCAATATGATATAATAGTCTTGTTTAGATGCATTGATTTAAGTGAAATTACATTTTATATGATATCATTGACTTAAATAGTTGAAACCCTAATTTGATTCAATAACTACATTTAGTTGAGAAGATAGAATCACTATATATAGCTCACAAACCCTAATTTGAAAATGTATTGGCATCTAATATTTTAATGTGGGATTTTAGTATCAATGTTTGTTGCATTTCTTTGGAATTTTATTTCTTAGTATTTTTAAGATGCATTTGTTAGAGTGAGGGACATCTATGGCCTATTGATCTATATGAAGATTTGCATTATGATCAATAATTTGTCAAGTATTTGAAATTTGTGCATTGGGAAATTCAATATGACTTAATATTATTGTTGAGATGCATTGATTTTAGTGATATTGCATTTTGTATGATATCAATTAGTTAAACATACATCTAATTAATCATTAAGTTGTGTAGTAGAAAATGTTACGAGAGTGTAGATGAGGAAAATTTCTATTGAATCTTGCTCAGGATTTAACAATCCATAAGCCACAAGGATTAACATTGGATAAAGAAACCATAAATATTGGAAATAAAGAGAGACATGGTCTCACATTTACAACAATATCTCAAATTAAGGGAAAATGGTGTCCGAACTCAACTTCCTTTTGCATAGGATCGACATGAGAAAATTGCAATGGGGGTAGAAGTGTCTTTAATTAAAGTAGAAGATGATATATTGAGATTGATCACTTTGTAACATATATATAATTCATCATTAAATTTCTTTGAATGATTTCACATGTATTATCGATGAACATGATTATTAATTTATAACAATTCACCAATTTCATCGTCTAAATATTCTTTTTAAATTTTTGGATGAGATAATTTGAAAGTGGTAATTTTTCTTTTTAAGCAACATTATTATGATGTTTCCATTGCAATTGGAACCAACATAGATCCATATTAAATCTGGCTCTATTAAGCACTGAGAGAGTTCAAATCCCTTAAGGTGCAAACATTTGGCCAACTTTAGGACTCTAAAAAGGGTTTGTACCATAAGGGATTTGATCCCTCTTTGCGATTTGTATATCTAGAGTTAATATGGATCGATGCTGGTGTACAAAAAATGAAGGACTATGATGCCTTCAATTTCTATTAGAAGCATTATGGTTTGGTAGAAGCTAATGTTTCTCTCTTATGACACATTAGTTGCAATGAAAATCTAAAAAAAAAATAGATTGATTAGGAGGAATTTTAGAGGTACATGCGCAACTTATTATAATATAGTGTAAATATATGAAAAGTAGGAAATTGAATAAGGTTTTAGGAATATGTAACTTTTATATATGGAAAATGGGTATAGCTCATAAGAATTCACTTTCTTGTAACATTCCTATGTTATTTTTTCTCAAAGACATAATGTATATGTTTGCATTAAGGACATGGTTTAATATCAAAATGATGGAATTTCTTGGAAAAAATATACACTTGTACATAAGAGTGCCCCACTATTTTTCCATAGTTTCTAATATTATTTTTTTTTTAATTTAAAAATAATAAAGTGAATGAAGCCTTGAAATGACAAGGTCACCCACTAAGAAATGGTTTGAAGGTCTTAGAAATATGATATATGTAACAAAAAAATTCAATAATTTAAAAAAAAAAAAAACAATATTTTTTCTTAAAATAACATAGATATAAAATATATAGAGAAAGCATTGTAAGTGTGTCTAGATTCATAAGAAATGAATATGTGTTTCATATTTAAAATCATGTTTTAAAATCGACTTAAAAATAGGGAGTTGAGAAAATGGTTTTTCTTTTGTTTATGCATCCCAAACCAACAGGTATGCCATCCTGAAGATAAAAACAAATTAGGTAAGCCATCTAACACATAGATGAATAGAGAAAATCTTGCCATTTTTTTTTTAATTCAAAACAACATGTGTGTGATATTAATGTGCAAAATCTACTAAGACACACTAGTGATCTTTTAATATATGTTATACTAATTGGCACTAATGGTTTCCTTGGAACTCAAACATTTAATATATACTAGCCAAATATTTTGTAATTGATTCATCCTTGTTCATTTTCCCTATCCCTATAAGCTAGGTTTAGAGCCTAAGGTCAAGGTTTCATACTTAGATCACGTCTAGGACCATAAAACACATACCTATTAATAAAATCCTCCTCGTTTCACTCATATCCATTCTTGTAGGCTTAAGATCCCTTAGAGAGGTTTAATGTTTTGGTTCAAGGACTCTTTCATGGCTCTGAAACTATTAAATACACCTTTAATTCATGAGGCTCAAGTTTCCCATCCCAATAATGTGCAATCCCTTATATCACATACTTGGTTCTCAAAACCTCATAATGATGTCCATATCCCTAATAGAAGCCCTAAGAATCCTTACTAATCAATCTTATGTGGTTTTCCAAAACATCACCGATGTCCATCAATGAATAGAAGATTCCTTTATTGCCCAAGGCCAATGTTTTCCCCTTAAAAATCGATGAAGCAATCACAACCCATATAATTTGTTACTAAAATCCTCCTATAGGGTTATTGTGTTGAGGTATGAGATGTTTTCCAATGGACTTGAGCCCTGCAAGCTACTTTTAGGGCCTAAATCTATTTTTTTTAAACTCCTATCAATTTCCAAGTTCATGAGAGCTATACTTGGTTCTCAGAACATACTAATGGCTCTAGTATTAAGGTTTTGGGTCCTCCCCCCAACCAAGTGCATGAAAAAAAATCCATAAATTATTATTAAAACATTTTAACGGAGTATGTATCCACTCTTGGAATCTAAACAAACCCTATACATGTCCTCTTTTGTGGTTTCTAACCTCCTTCCTAGCCCTTGAGCCTTAAGTGTGTAAATTTTCGGCACAAGTCCTAGCTTTCATATATTTACCATGTATAGATTCATGGCCTATATATCAGGATGAAAACCTCCAAAAAGTGTTCTTATCCCCATGTAGATGAAAAATATACCTAGTAGAGGTCAAGTGTTGTGCACCAAGACTTTGTTCATGTTCGTCAATCCCTAGAAGCTTCCCTTAGGACCTATGGCATAGGTTTCATCCTTTGATGACTTCCATATTCTAAGAACCAATTTTAGTGCTCAAAACCTATAGACAATATCCATATTCTTACCAGTAAGCTAAATATTCCTTACATAGGGGTTGTGTCGTGCTCTAAAAAATTATTCAAAAACCTTGAGTATTCAAACTTATAGTGAGGGCCCAAGGCCTCAATTTCTTCTCCCAACCATATTTACACCCTCAAAAACCATGCTTGGTGTTCATAACCTCCTAATAATATTTTAATATGCTCATATGGAAGCAAAAAATCCCTTGGTCCCAGATCTGTTGTGGTTTGAGACATCATAATAATAATCTATTTTTAAGGTCACAATGAAGCTAGACACCAATTTGGTGTATGAGAACCCCTTATTTGTGGGAGAAGGGACCCACCTCTCTGCATCGATGCAACTACTAATGTCTACATAGGCGCACATACCCTACCCCCATGTGGATTTGAACATATGACCTCTTAGTAGAAAACACATGTTCTTAACCATTAGGCCCACTCAAGAAACACATGTTCATAACATGTTGTTATTAGGAAACACATGTTCATACACATTCACACTTATTAAAAATATCTAAAGGAACTAGTATCCTTAATCATCGGGTGATGATACCCTAAGGATGACATGTGTGGTTGTATGAGGTAAAATTATTTTCCCTAGACGACTATAAAATTCCTTGATCGTGTAGGTTCAATTCTCCTTCGATAACCATGGGGAAGGACACAAGGCCTCAAGAACCATACACAGTGCTAGGGATACCCTGAAGCGAGAAGTCATAGATGTTTCTTTGAGAAATTGTTCATGTCTTTAAATGCCTTAAAGAAAATTTAGGGACAAATACATGGTCATATCCCCTAAAACATTTACAAGGCCCAAGACACATACATACTTTTCAAAACCACCTAATAGCACAAAATCCTCAATTGTATCCTAATAATTCCCAAAGGAGGCCATGCATGGTTGTTTGCATGGTTTATTGAGGAAACCTTCTTGACCTTGGATGGAAATAATATTCCTTAGGGAATAAGGTTCAAGTCTCTTTCCCTAACCAATATTAGACATCAAGTCCCCAAGAACCATACATAATGCCATGAATACCTACCAAAATTCATTTGTGATGCTTTGAGTTATCGTTCATCAATTTCGGTGCCTAAAATTTTTCTTTAGGGACTAAGGCATGGTGTTATTCCCCATAAAATTTCCAAGGAAGTGAGACACACAAATACTATTCAAAACCACCTAATGGTAGTGAGAACCTCAAGCATAATCCAATGATACCCTCAGGAGTCCATGTGTGGTTGGTCAAGGAAACCTTCATAGTATAATATGTCTAGAAGATTCCTTTAGGGAATAGTGTTAAGGTTTCCTCTCTTGACGATGTCTAAGGAGGTAAGAGAACAAGACCCATAAGAGTTCCAAGGATACCCCTAGAATTCATATGTGGTTCTTCAAGCCATTATCCTACATTGATACGGATGCTTCAATATTTTATTTAATTCCCATGGATTTCTATTTCTCCATAGATAATTTCCAAGTCGTTGAGATACATTCATACTTCTATAAAACACCTAATGGAAGAAACATTCTAAAAAATTTGTCAATGATACCCCTAGGAGGCCACATGTGTTTGGTTGAGGTAACCTTCTTGTCCTTGGAGGTAACCTTATTTTCCTTGGATGGATAGAAGATTCTTGTTTACAGTTTGGCAATTTTAAGTTGCCTAAGGAGGTGCATTTACATCACATCAATGTATCATTTCTGGTGCACTGACATGAACTAGAAGAACCATATAATTTTCTTTTAATTTGTTCTTGTTAGTGTTCTCCAGTGCATTCAATACATGTAATGGCACCAAAACGTTGGTGTGCTTCTTTGTCTGAAACGCACCTCGAATCAATTCATAATTTTAAAAATAAAATTATTGTTTCGGTAGAGCACTACGAAAGAGCAGCACACTATTTAAGTGGTTGAGTCAAGTCGTTCAGCTCACCCGACCCGAAGTGTGCCTTATAACATTTTACAGGGTGCACCGAGAACCAGTGAAATCTAAACATGTCAAACACACCATGCAATTTTGTAATTTTGTTTTGGAAAAAATGAGAAATAATGGCTCAATTTCAAAAATTAATCCACTAAAAATTTAAATTATCAAGTAGCAATTAATTTACTTTCTCAACCACAAGTTGGGAGGCACCCTAGCTATGTATGGAGAATTTGAATTTTTTCCCACCATTCAAAAAAATTCAAACTCGAGTTAACAGCTGGTAGGAATGAGAAATGTGTCAGTAGCCAATGAGGAATGCGCATAGGTTGTAGGGCATCCAAGTGGGTGATGTATGGAAGCCGTGCATATGGCTTAGACACACTGTAAAGGGGGTAAAAATGATTTTGACCATGTGGTAATTTTTTTATAAAATCTTGTTTTGTTGCGCTCGATAATAGGATGCATTGGGCGGTTTAAAATATAACTGCACTGCCATTAGGTTTTTAAACAAAATTTAAAGTTTTTTTGATATTTAAAAAAAATAAAATAATGAAAAGGGATCTTGTGCATTCTATTATATGACATGCACCAAGTGTAGGATTTTAAATAAAATTTAACAAGATTTTTAAATAAAATCTTTTTTTTCATAAAATGTATATCCCAGTGCGTTTGTTGCTACTACAAGGACCAAGGCGTTTACTATTACAAAACAAACTACCATTAGGTTTTTTAATAAAATTTAATGAGACGTTTTTAATAAAATAATCTTTTATTTTTATTTTTAATAACATATAAGATGGTGTGTTTGTGTCTACGACATGCACTCGACAATTCAATATTAGAAATGCATTGTATGTACTTATCTAAAAAAATATTATTAGTATTTTAATATAATAATACATTTTTTTAAAATAAAATATAATACGGTTCGTTTGTTGAAACTTCGCACATCTAGGCATTTTGTATTCGAAAACACACGGAGCTGACTAGAGAAAATTGTTGTACATCTCATAGATTTTTTTTTCATTGATGGTTTATTGTCGCAGTGCGAAATGATTTTTGGTGGGCCCGTTGTGGTTTCTTGGTAAATGTATCAGCTCATACGTAGTGAATTAAATGCATAGAGAAAAAAAATCTACTAAAACCTCTAGTCGCTTGCCTCCACTATTGACCTCCGTTAAAAACAAATATTTGAGCCCTTTTGAGAGGACCATTCACTATAACCTCTGCTAAGCACCTTTTCCTTATAGTTTCATCTTCCTTATTATTGGATGAACTCCCCTACACATATTCTCTCTTGGTCTCCTCCTGAATGAATTCATCACAAAGACGACCCCAAGAAAGCATATTCTCTCTAGCTACCACATCCTCCGCAAAAAACAGATCTCATCGCTTTGTTACACCATTGAAGGTTATCCACACTAGCTTGTTGCTAACAACAACCTCCCCCACTACACCTAGTTCATCCCTCACCTGAGTGATTCTAGTAAGGTAAGATGCAACATTTTCATATTTGGTCATTTTCATGCTTTTAAGTTTCTGTCTAAAAACCATCTTCACAATCTCACTGGAACTCTGCTTCATTCTTGTTAAGGCATCACACATTTAATAAGCATTTTCCTTACTAGTCACATGTGGGATCACATGGTCTTTGATTGAATCAAGAATAATTCTCTTATCCTTAATGTTCTTCTTGTCAATGGATTCCTTCGCTTATACATGTACCACCACAGGATTGGCTTGAGTGTTGGACATAATGTCCCACAACTCATTCTCATGTAGAAGAATATAGTCCTTGCTTTCCACGAACTAAAATTAGCAATCCCATCTAGTCTATCCTCCAACATCAAACCTGTACCCATGAGAGACACACTAAAAAGTACAAGTCAAAAAATATGCCCAGTGAAAAAAAATACTCCCTCTCTGCAAGTCTAAAAATATGCCTATTGTATTTCGCTCAAATTCTCTTCAACAAAGCTCTGATACCATGAAAACAGATTCTTTCCCCAACCCAGTTTAAATTTTTCTTAGAACATCAGTTTTTAATTCCTAGCCCCATTCAAGTTAGACTTCTAAATATGGATGTTAATCTCATAAACAAATTCTATATTGAAACACATGAAGAAATTTAGCAAAATTCTGAGAAAAAATGAAGCACACTACATAAAATTAGACACTGAAATTTTTGGGAAAAAGCCCCAGGAAAAACAAACTAAGGGGAAAACCTATGAAAAATTCAAAACAATATTTAAACAAAAATTAATGCACACTTATCTCAATCCCAAAAGACAAAATTCATCCTTGAAAGGAGTGCCAGGACTGCCTCTATTTCTGTGCAATCAATTGCCTCAAAATTCACTCTAAAATATCAAGGATTGCATCACAAAGTACAATATGTTATTCTCCTCATTTTTTGTGTCCATTGATACATCAAAAAAAATCCTCAAAATTCATGCTCTGCTCAACCTCAATCTTTTTGCTAGTCATGAAACAAAATCTCACTATATGGACTACATATTTTCGGAACAGTACAACCTCATCAATTGCAAAACTCTCTCCTAAAAAATTATTCCAATGGCCTTGGGATTTTTGTTCGTATTCCCTCCTTGAACTACACATGCCTCTCCTCAATTTTTGTGTTGTTATTTTACTCCTATAGGTGCCTTGAAATGCGTTCCCATGATGTCTCCTATATCCCGCTTCTTCTCTTGCTCAATAATTCAACCTCTCCAATTCTCATGGAATAATGAATTGTCTCTTCATTGACCCAATCCTTTTTTTCGCTCAATGGGGGTAAATGAAGGGTCACAAGATCGAAGGTCCCAAATTGGATCTTGATATGTCTAATCAAGGGTTGAGGAAAAATTAGTTTTCCCAACTAAAAAATTAATAGATCTCACCTCCTCATTATATAATAAAAAAGTCACTTTAAAAATCATAAAGGGAAATTAACTTCAAAACACATGAAGTTAATGTTGAGGGTCATGTCAATTTTCCCATTTTAATGACTTAGTAACAAATCACTAGGGGAATTCTTTTCAAGGTACAAAATTCAACATTTTTATAACAGAAAATATGTTCAGAGAAAATGGCTTGGAGTTACATAAAATTATTTTAATTTAGGGTCTATAATTGATTATATATCCAAAAGGAGAAAAAAAGCAAGTGAAATTTTTAACAAGGATAAAACTAAGTTGTTCCATGGAATTTATTATAACTTATTTGTGACTTGAAGTGAGGATAGTCAATATTTGTTTCTATTTGGTAAAGGGGACATATTCATAATCTTTACCCAATGAAAAACCACACCAGCTGAAATAACACACAAAACGTACATAACATACAATGACATTAGCTCTTAACCAATTAAAAATAGTTTTAGAAATAGATGGAATTCATGTATTATTTTAATTCCATACATGAAGCCATGATACTATCACAATTTTATCTAATTCCTAGAAGGTTATATTTATCTGTATATATAGACTATTATACTATATTTTATTAATTTTGTAGAAAAAATAAATCTAAACTTGTGATATATAAAAATAAAAATTACAACATTTTAATACTAAACACTAAATGCATTTCATTTCGCTATTACAATAATTTTGTTTTTTTATATTTACATCTTCAAATTCCATCTTATCATTATTTTTTTATACAAATTATTTTTTTAATATATTTGTTTGATGGATCTCTTATAACTGTGCAAATCAAATAAACTTTTTTTTCAATAGAAAAAAGGTTCTTGATATTCATTAGAATCAAAGTACCAAATATTTACAAAGTGTGATAATAAAAAATTCAAAGTACTTGTAGAATAGACCATAAGTAACCATCCACATCATAGGGTCTTGACATATGGAATGTTCAATAATCTACCCATAAAAAATGCTGATCCAAAAATCCTATAATCCTTCAAACTTTAACCACCATAATCACAACAACAACAAAAAAACCAAAGAGTTCCATATACATCTATCAAACTAATAATTGAAGGAGGGAATGGAGTCTTCAAAAGTAAGGGAATCCTCTAGGTACTTAGACACCTATAAAATTCCTTCAGTTCCTTCCAGAGCAAGCTTATAAAGATCATCAACAATAGTAATATGATATCTATAAATATGCTTAATGATAATATCTCAAAAATATGAAATGAGTACTCTGGTACATCAAGTCCACTTCAATAAGGATAAAATATGTAATTTGCATATACCATTGGCCCAATTTACTATGATCTTGGAGTCACCAAAAACATGTATGTAGTCAATACCAACAAGTGAGTAAAATTGTAATAATCCCCATAGAGAAAGGAGTTCAACTATGGAGTTTGTGCCTTGATCTCCATTCATCCAAAGATTGAAATGATGTTGCTAATTAATCCTTAATAGCATACCACACATACATTTTCGTTATTTTGCATCCCCATCGAAAAAAAAACCTGCAAAGTTGAATAACCTAGGAGGATTGGTTAACTATCTACATTTCTTTATCTTCTCGTTGTTTGAAATACTTTACACAAACCCATAATTTTCAAATAGCTAGACTCCACATTTGGAGCCATGATATCAAAATTTCCTTATTCCTAGTATTCCATATGCCCCAACATACAAATGCAAGGAGAAAATAGTGGGAATTATCATATACAACCCAATGTCTAAATATTTCTTGAACTGACTCAATACCCGAAACCGGTGAAATATATAAAGTATGTTTTATTTCAGACCATATAATTTTGCAAAAATTACATTGCACAAAAATATGGGAAACACATTCACCATGTAATTTGCACCAAATACAATAACTAGGACGTAAACAACATGTTTTAATCAGATTCTCCTATGTCAAAATATAATTCTCCAAACAAATCTAGTAGAAGCATTTATTTCTCATAGGAATGTACCTTTTCCAAAGTCTCTTATGCCACCATCTTGAATCCCGACTGTAATTTGATTGTGCAATAGATTCATAAATATTTTTGGCATTTACCTGACCAGTTGCCCCATTCCATGCCCAAACCATTGCGTCCTCTCCATCATTTAATTTGATGCAAGAACCATCTACAGAATATTTATGTAAGAATTCTACTCCTTGGCCCAGACACCTCTAGAACCCAATTCCTCAACTAACCAATATGAACTGAAAGGCCTCAACCAAGTAGCCCTTTTGATTTGTTCAAAGTGAAAAATCCAAATTCTTCCACGTAATATGTAAGACATGCAGAAGGAACAAATTTATCATCACCTCCAATGAAGGGGTCCTACCTAACCAGTACTTGAGTGCCACTACCTACTTTCCAAGTTAACCATCTGTTGATCCAAGTGAGAGCTTGGACAAATATATTCCACAAATTGGATACACCTTTGATAGATTTAACTGGATTTCTAAAACATTGAACCAGTGATTTATTTTTAATATATCTATATTAAATTATGGAACTCCACTGACTAGAGCCACATAATCCTCTCCAAAAGCATTTCAAATGCAGGTCCATTTAAAACAATGTAAATTTTTAATATCCCATCCTCCCAAAACTTTAAGAAGAGATAATATATCCCACCTACCCAAATGAATCTTCTCATTCATTGTAGCACCATACCAAATAAAATTAAATAGTTTTTTTCTTATCATCTTCATAATAGAAAGAGGTACTTTAACCAAAGAGAACCAGTAAAATGGAATCACAATTAAAATAGATTGGATCAATGTTAGGCTTCCTCCCAATGGAATATATATGAAGCTCGACTGTCCAATCCTTTTTTCAATTTTCCTCACTATACATAGCCAGTCAAATATATTGTATATATTAGCCTTCATATAAAAACCAAGGTAGTTTATGTCAATGTCAATGCCATCAACTTTATATGGAAATATAGCGTAAATATGAATAAGAGTACAATTATCCACACCATTCCTTAGAAAACAAGGTTTATTTGTGGTTACCTCCATACCTGAAGCAACACAAAAAATGGAGATAATTTCTAAGAAAGTAGACCAATCATGTATAGTATCATTACAAAAAATAATCACATCATAAACAAAAATCGAATGAGTGATGAACTGAACATCTGATATCTCAATACGGATGAGTCTTCCTTCCTCCCTAGTAGCAGAGATCAATCAACCCAATCCTTCAATAACCAACATAAATAGTATTAGGGATATAGGTCATCCTTTGCTAAGCCCCCTAGAGCACTTGAAAATTTTTGAATAGGATCCATTAATTAATACAACAAATAAATAAAATGTAATACAAGCCATTATCTAATCGCTAACAACTAAACGGATCCCAATTTGAAGAAGAGGGAGTCTAAGGAAGACCCAATTTTCCTTATCATAGGCCTTCACTAAATCGATTTTAATGATCAACGCATGCATATTCTTTGTCTTAATGGATTGGAGACACTCTTTAGTAACACCAATGGCATCCATAATTTGTCTACTATCCAAGAAACCAAATTGCTCTTTCAATATCATCTTTTCAATGATAGGCTTGAGTTTGTTTGAGATCATTTTAGTGATAATTTTGTAAGCCAAATTACACAGGGATATAGGTCTAAAATCAACAAAAGACTTTGTTTTATCACATTTAGGAATGAGGGATAAAAATGTAAAGTTTAAGGCTCCTGAAACATATCTCTGAGTCCTAGACTTCTCAACCACTTGCAATAATTCACCACCTAAAATATAAAAAAAATATGAGAAAAATTCAACAAGCCAACCATCTAGCCCATGAATTTTGTCCTTGGTAGCATGCTTTAGAACATATTCAATTCCGTGTAGGGTGACAACTTTTGACATATATTAACCCTCCTCTTTTGAGAAAAAAAAGGGAAAATGTCTACTCACTCTAAGCTGAGAAGTGATATCACAATTCCCAGGAGCTTTGAAAAGCTTAGAGAAATAGGAAAAAGGATATCTTTCTAAGTCACCCTGAGATGAAACCCACATACCATTCTCATCTTTTAAATACCATATATTATTGAGGTTCCTCCTATAATTGGAAAAATCATGAAAAAAAATTGTAGTATTATCCCCCTAGAAAAGCCAAATTTCCCTCCTCTTGAACCTCCAGGATTCTTCTTTAATTGCCAATATTTTGGCTTTACTAGTTTCAAGTTCAGCCATTAAAATCTTAATATCTTAAGAAAGAGATCCAAATCGGTTGTCCTCATATAATTTATCAATTTTCTCTTATATGTCAGAGTTTTTTACCACGATTCTTTTCTTTTATCCTTCTCCCACATAACCACCACCCTTCTCATGCTCTTGAGCTTAAAGAAAAATCTATTCTTTGCATCATGCTCAATGTCTACCTAAATAATATTCCAATTTTTTTCTCACAAGTGAACACACATCTTCATCCTTTAGCTACACTTATTTGAACGTAAAAGGAAAATTATAATTAACAAGCCCTTCATCAAAATTGCAGGAATATTGCGAAATGATCAGATATGGAAGAATTTATCACCCATGATCCATATCTTCTTAACGAAGCTGCAAGATCCTAAACCATCATAAAAAATCCGAATCGCAAATTGCTTTACCTTCTCTCCCATTTTTCCAAGAAGGACCCATTTTACTAGGAACAACATCTAAGATATGATGCCTCTGGAAACATTTCTGAAAATAATAAGAAAGTAGATTAAGTCTAATGTTATCCCCCCAATATTTAGAAGCATTCATTGTGAAATTGAGATATCTAACAATTATAAGTCTTGAGTACTGAAGGATTTGACTAACTTCTATAGTTTCCCATAACTGTAGTTAATCTTTATAGGGCGCATAACAATTAATAAATTTTATAGGATGGTCAAAACCTTCAATTTTTCCCTCCACCAGTATACTTGCATACGTATGAAAGGGCTTTAAGTTAGCAGTAAGGGGGTTCCACAAAATAACAAATCCTCCCAAAATATCAATAAAATCTAAGGCACTAGCCAGCCATCGAGGATGGAATTCTAGTAATGTATCACATGCATTAACCCCCAAGCACATAGTTTCTTAGAGAAAAACTATATCAGGTTTAATTTTATCCAAGAGTCTCTTGAGGGATAGCAATTTTGAGGCACCCACAAAAACTCAAACACTTAAAGATAAAAGGATCATAAATAACCATTCTTCGAGGGCACATGATCTCTATGGACCCGATTATAAAAAATAGAAACAATAGTTTGGGTGTTAAGGGAATCATATTTGAACTTGGAGGTTAAAGTTACATGATCACAATTGACAAAGTCAACCCGTACAATTTTCTTCTTGTTCTTCAAACGAATAGTGACACTTTGGTGTCTTATAGAGTTTAGAGGGATTAGTTCATTTTTATTAGAGGGAACATTCCAGAATATTTGCAGAGGGGTTTTGATAACTTTATATTTGTCAGGGGGAAGAACTATGGAAGATTCCCAATTGTAATGGCATTTCTAACTAGAATCCATATCCCTAGTTGTCATGACCTTCTCATTATTCTTGTATAAAAAACCCCCACCATAGATTCCACCAGATATCCTCAATTCATCATAATACTTAAAAACAACACCACAAGCAGAATTATCTTCTGTAGAGTGCCCCCCTTAATGGGTGAAAGTTATTCAAGACTTTGTGACTATCAAGGCATAGTAAAACCCTACCATGCCAAAATTTTGAGACCACGTCATCAATATAGAAAGAAGTATTTTTCATGCTAGGCATCGAGGGAGGGATAGAATAGTCCTTAGGTTCATCTAAAAAGCTAATTTTCTCACAAATGATTCCTCTACCCAAAACCCTACCTCTAGAATATCTAGCATAATATTTTTCAACAAATTTAATCTATCTTAGTCCAATCGAATTTAAGCCTTAATATGGAGACAGGGAGGGTTATTTAGAATTACCTCTAATGTAGTCTAGATCTTTCACATCCTGGGAAGTATTCGATTAAGGGATATCCACATAAAATTCTAGAATATCTTCCAATTCAGTTTCATTATTGAAGTCTTAATGATAAAATGTATGTCCAAAATATGGAACAACCCCAAAATCTCAACCATATTTGAATATAGCTCCAATCGAGTCCAAAAAAGTACCAAGGCGATTTTTTCAAAGTTGCCTCATACACTAACAATGATGACACTTGAAAGGGATGTTCTTGTAATCCAGCCTATGCACAAAGACACAATTCCCCCCAAAAACCTTGAATTTTAATGGAATAGCATGGGTAACATCAAACTCCACCAATACGGATGCCATATGCTTATCCATGTTAAAAAATATCTCCTCATCAATGAAATTGAACTTCCCCAAATGATCTTCCAAGGTAATAAAAATGTTCTCTGTCCACAGTTGTAGTGTGAATCCTACGAGTAAGAGCCACAAATGTATTTTGGCGATCCATTCTCTCAATGGATTGAAAATGGTATGCCATCACCAAAGAACAAAGGAACCATTCCCAATGACCCAAAATCTGGATAAAAATTTTAGTGCATTACCCTTCGGCGAAATGCTTCAATATTAGATATGTTTGATACTGATTCATGATCAATGAGATCATCAAGGAGGGAGAATGCATCACTGGGCTTGCTCTCGAAAGGGTTTGGAGTCTTGGACCAATCCCTTCATTCTGTTTGCCAAATATTTCATCAAGATGGGCCCAAAGCTCTTTTGGAGATTTAGCAGAATCAATGAAGTGGGTAAACATACAACAAGACATTGCAAGTGTCATTTCTCCAGAGACACTATCACCTTTATTTAACAAGTCATTCTCTTCTTCAGAGGATTCGAACTCTCTTTCAAAACAATAATCAAAGAGATCATGGCTCTTCAAATATTCTATCATTTTTGGTTTCCATTGATCATAGTTGAATGGAGAAAGAAGAGGGATTTCTTTTGAATACATGGAAGCTGTAGAAGACCTACAAAAACAAAAGAAAAAGTCTGCAACTGCTACTGCTGCAAAAGTGCAGAAAATGTTGCAATTGCTGCACTCGAAATCTTCATAATAACCTGCAAAGAACTCTCAGGAATGGAGATTGACAATACTCTCAACATGCTCTGATACCATGTGAAAATCCTCACAACAGATCTAAGAGTTGATGTATACCTCAGAAGAAAGATTATGATTAAATAGGAAGATAGAAGAAGAGTGGTTAATGCAGTGTAAATGAGCAACATAATAATAATTGTAATGTCCCTTATTAGGAATTTTATTAAAATTGCAATTTTCCACTTTTTTTTCCCTAGTTCGACCTTTGACTAGTTTTGATCTCTAGGTCCCAAATTTGCCCCAAATGATCCCAAATCTTCTGAGAAGGTATATGAATGATATTAGAACATAAATATGTGTTTCAGGTATGCCTTTGGACCTTTAAAATACTTCTGCAAATCCTCTTTCAATTCTGATCAATGTAGGTAACTTTACTAGTGATTTTCCTTTGACTAGTATTGGTCTCTAGGTCTCAAATTGACTCCAAATGCCTTCAAATCTTCAAGGAAGGTGTATGAATGATATTAGAACTTGAAAATTATTTTTATGGATGACATATTCCCACCCAAATACCTCTGCAAACTCTCTTAATATTCTGGACCAATTATGCAATTTTACTAGTAATTTGGGGTTCAAATCCCTCTGGGGTAAGTACTGAAAATGGCTTCCCAAATGCCTCCAAACCCACTCAAATTTATGAACAGAGGTATGTAATGTGTTAATTATGTTATTAAGGTCTCATATGCACCATTAATGGTTTATTACAACTGTTCTCACCCTCTCCCATTCAACTGCAAAAATCCCCAATTCGACCCTTGGGGAAATGGCAATATTTCTTCTCCCAATGCAATTAAACTGAGTAAAAATGCTTCAAATGCTCAAGTACAGTACATGAAACTTGTATAAGACATCCATGGAAGTATATTGATCACAAATATATCATATAATCATCCATTCATTCGAAATCATCATCCATACATTGGCTCACAACAAGGTAGTGGGGAAATGGCATTGTTCTTCCATTAAAAATGAGATTTATACATTTCTACTTGGAATTTCGACCTGAAACTTTTTGGAGATGAAGAATAGAGTATTTAATTCATATTGAAAAAGAAATGGGGCATTAGAAGCTCCCCCAAAGAGTACAATATCTCACCAAAAACGCCCTCCCTCAAGGATCAAGAATATGTCATCAAAACTGGAAATGGTTGAAGGAGCGAGCTGCAATAGAAGAAACCATGAGCTGCCCTGTAGCTTACACCTGCAAATAAAGACTCCATTAAAGCTCCAAATGAAAGGTCTGAATGTCCTTTCCAATTTCCAACTTGGATGGGAATCTTTCACCCTCGAAATTGGCTAAGGCAAGAAACTAGTCATCCACTAGCTCTCCCTCTTCACAAATGCAATTGCAAATTCTACAAATGATCAAAAGCTCGTTTCATTCTTTGTTATTGACATTTATAAAGTTCTAATGTCCTCCATGGGTCGAATTCCTTCCAAGAGACTCATGCCAACTCAAGTTGGGAAGAGATTCCAAAGAACGCCACTTGTACAACAATTCCTAGTCTCCCACTTCCACCAAATCACATGTGGAAGCATCTTAGCTTCCCTAACACCCTTGAGCGCCCTCTTGGAGTCTATTTTTAGCCCTGACATGTCATATATGTCATATGTCAGCCTTCAGGTCTGATTTGTGTCATAGGTGTCATAGCATCTTCATCATTGTTGTCATAGAGCTAGGGAATCTAGCCCAAGTGTCTCACTATCTCCAAATTGCCTCTTCCTCTTCCATGGGAGTTACTCTTCCTCTATATTTAGACCTTGGATGATTCATGCCACGAATAATACCTTTTGGACTCCCCCAAGTATGTTACCATTCACCTTGAATTCGAATTGGTGAGAGAATGATGCCAAGTGTAGTGGGGAATCTAGCCATATGTGGGTGCCACTTCCTCCATGTGTCTTCATGATGAAATGCCACTTTGATTTTCACTTGTATATATTTATTTAACTCCTTTATTAAATATTTATGCCATTCTAATGTTCAAACATCATTTATTATCCCCATTATTCCAAATCCCAAAGCTTCCACCCCAAACCTAGGAAACTAGTAATTTTCCTCCTTGGCAATTATTTGACCTTTAGCGTCAATTTGACAAACTCTAATGAATAGGGCCAATGTGATTAGGCCATTGTGACCCAATACCAAGTTTGGGACATGACAAATCCTCCCTTCCCTATATTGCTTGTCCTCAAGCAATTTTAAACATGAGTGTTGAAGAACCTGCTTTCTGTATAATTCTTCGAAGTTGCCATTGAATTACCCAACCTTGAGTATTTGAGTTTCCATGAAGATTTTAGAGAGGAACCACCATTCTTGCTGCTGCACTACTCTGATAAAAATCAGTTTATTAAGTGGGGAAATCCATCTCCCATACTGCTTGTTTCCCCAAAAAATTTGAAACCAATGAGATAAAAATTATTCCAGGGTCCCATTGCTTGTATTGCACCCCAATAATTAAGAGTGCTCTCCAACCCACACCATTAGTTAAGAGGATTCCTGGATCCCATTTTCTTGTATGCATTCTCCAAGCAAGTAGACCACCGTTTCCCAAGTGCATACAAGCTTCAAGTGACAAATCAAATCTGCTCCAATGACATAGGTGAGTATCCCATGTCCTATAAAGCTGCTCCAAAAGGATGTGATATGCATCAAAATATTCAGTCATGTATTCTTTCATCCAAGAAGTGAATGAAGAATCTCCACTAAAATCTGAACCAAATAATGAGCAGAAAAAACAAGGAGACGTCAAATGACTCAAAGAAGTCTCACCCATACATCCCTGAATGTGATCATCATAAAGATATAACAAAGTATGTCTCTTCCAACAAAAATGTTCTCCAATCATAAATCTATTCACCCAAGTGCTGGATGAAGTTCCTCCAACATCAAATGAATCAAGTGTTGAGTAAGAAAAACCATGAGTCTTCAAGTGACTCAAATGCATATCATAGGTGCATCCATGTAGATGTGCATCATCATAAAGTAACAAAGGATGCTGCTGCAAATGTGAATAAGAATGTGCTCCAACCATATCATCATAAAATGTAAATCTAGGAGTTCCATACTCCTCATGTGGCACCATCAAAAAGAACCCTTTCACCCATACTTCATTGAGACTAATGTTGCAAAACATGGAATTGTAGGATGTAGGAGAATGAACCAAATCACCCAAATGTTCAAAAAGTACTGAAGTTTCATCATGGGAAGGATCCATATGGGTAGTATCATGCAGCTCCTTCAAAAGTGTAAACTCTTTGTCATAGTTTGGTTCCAATGTAGAGGAATCATGCTCTTCTTTAAAAATTGCATAACCTTCATCAAGAGACAATTCAAATTCCTCTTCCACCACATCAAGTGTTTGGATCTCTTCAAGTTCATCTTCAAACACATCAAGAACATTCAAATTTTCACATTTCTCATGATCCACCATGTCATGAGAATCCTCCAAACAATCTACCATTTGACAATCTGAAACATAGGAGAAAAAACAAGTATCTTGCAACTTTTCAAGAAGTTGCTCATTTTGAATTGTGAGCTTATGATTATCCTCATTATTCTTCAAGTATGCATCATGTAACAATTCATTAAGCTCAAACAAATGGTTTCTATCAAAAAGCAAAGACATGAAATTACCTTTGATGTGGCACATTGCTCTTTGAATCTTCTCCATGTCTTCAAGGAAGGATGTTTCCTCCAATGAAGTAGCTCTCCAACAAGAATTTGACACCAATGCTTGAGTGTCATGGAGAATGATGAGGGACTCTTGGATTTTATTTTGATTCATCTTTAAGGACCCTTCAAGAAAATGAGGCTCTTGCAAATGAACCTCATCTTCTTAATTTTTCCTTGGACCAACTTCATTGAGCTCAAGTGGTGATGGAGAAGTTGATCTTGGTTCTTCTTCAACTGCTACAAGGTCTTCATTATCATGCTTAATGGAACTTGGGCTTGCAGCAATACTTTCAAAAGTGATCTCTATGTCACCTACATAGAGGTGTGAGCACCCATCAGTAGGTACTCCTTTATAGTTTAAGCATCCATCAGTAGATGCTCTTTGGTTCATGTATAAGCTAGAAGGTGTCTCGAAATGATCTTTCATATTTTCAATAGAATCTTCTTCATGCTCTTGTGATGTCTCTTCATTTTTATCCTTCAAGCAAGATGATGCATTTTGCCGCTTGTTTTCCTTATGATCAATATCTTTGGAATCTCTTTTTGAAGAATTCCCAAAAGCTCTCCTCAAGTGGGACATAATTTCATGCACACATGTATGATACTCACTCCAAGGTTCTTTACAAGAAGGGCATAAACCTTTCTTTACTAACTCCACATCTTCATGTTTGGGCCTATTTTCAAAAACATGTTCAGCAAAGTACTCAAAAGACATGGCATTTTGTGTATTTTTGCTAAAAGCAAGATATTCTTGATATTTTTTATATTGTTGGGGCAAGGTTTTATATTTTGCTCTCCATCTTTGGAACTCACTCATAGAATTATCCTTGGTTGGTGTGACACACTCATATTCATCATATTTAAAGTCATAAGAATAATCTTCATTTCTCTTGAAATTGTAAGAAGTGTTGCATGATGGCATCTCTTCCTCGTACCATTCACATTCTGCTTCATATTGCTCATAAGCATCTGCATATTCCTCATAAGAATTGTACTCATAGGATTCATCATAATAGTAAGACATGGCTGCCTATTATTCTTGAATGTATGTACCTAATACACAGGTGCAAGGACCATGCTCTGACACCACTGTAATTTCCCTTATTAGGAATTTTATTAAAATTGCAATTTTCCACTTTTTTTTCCTAGTTAGACCTTTGACTAGTTTTGATCTCTAGGTCCCAAATTTGCCCCAAATGATCCCAAATCTTCTGATAAGGTATATGAATGATATTATAACATAAATATGTGTTTCAGGGATGCCTTTGGACCTTTAAAATACTTCAGCAAATCCTCTTTCAATTCTGATCAATGTAGGTAACTTTACTAGTGATTTTCCTTTGACTAGTATTGGTCTCTAGGTCTCAAATTGACTCCAAATGCCTTCAAATCTTCAAGGAAGGTGTATGAATGATATTAGAACTTGAATATGATTTTTATGGATTACATATGTCAACCAAAAGACCTCTGCAAACTCTGTTAAGATTCTGAACCAATTATGCAATTTTACTAGTAATTTGGGGTTCAAATCCCCCTGGGGTAAGTACTGAAAATGGCTTCCCAAATGCCTCCAAACCCACTCAAATTTATGAACAGAGGTAAGTAATGTGTTAATTATGTTATTAAGGTCTCATATGCACCATTAATGGTTTATTACAACTGTTCTCACCCTCTACCATTCAACTGCAAAAATCCCCAATTCGACCCTTGGGGAAATGGTACTATTTCACCTCCCAATACCACTAAACTGAGTAAAAATGCTTCAAATGATCAAGTACAGTACATGAAACTTGTAGAAGACATCCATGGCAGTATAGTTATCACAAATATATCATAGAATCATCCATTCATTCGAAATCATCATCAATACATTGGCTCACAACAAGGTAGTGGGGAAATGGCATTGTTCTTCCATTAAAAATGAGATTTATACATTTCTACTTGGAATTTCGACCTGAAACTTTTTGGAGATGAAGAACAGAGTATTTAATTCATATTACAAAATAAATGGGGCATTAAAAGCTTCCCCAAAGAGTACAATAGCTCACCAAAAACGCCCTCCCTCAAGGATCAAGAATATGCCATCAAAACTGGAAATGGTTGAAGGAGTGAGCTGCAATAGAAGAAACCATGATCTGCCCTATAGCTTACACCTGAAAATAAAGACTCCATTAAAGCTCCAAATGAAAGGTCTGAATGGCCTTTCCAATTACCAACTTGGATGGGAATCTTTCACCCTCGAAATTGGCTAAGGCAAGAAACTAGTCATCCACTAGCTCTCCCTCTACACAAATGCAATTGCAAATTCTACAAATGATAAAACGCGGGTTTCATTCTTTGTTATTGACATTTATAGAGTTCTAATGTCCTCCATGGGTCGAATTCCTTCCAAGAGACTCATGCCAACTCAAGTTGGGAAGAGATTCCAAAGAACGCCACTTGTACAACAATTCCTAGTCTCCCACTTCCACCAAATCACATGTGGAAGCATCTTAGCTGCCCTAACACCCTTGAGCGCCCTCTTGGAGTCTATTTTTAGCCATGACATGTCATATATGTCATATGTCAGCCTTCAGGTCTGATTTGTGTCATAGGTGTCATAGCATCTTCATTATTGTTGTTATAGAGCTAGGGAATCTAGCCCAAGTGTCTCACTAGCTCCAAATTGCCTCTTCCTCTTCCATGGGAGTTACTCTTCCTCTATATTTCGACCTTGGATGATTCATGCCACAAATAATACCTTTTGGAATCCCCCAAGTATGTTACCATTCACCTTGAATTCGAATTGGTGAGAGAATGATGCCAAGTGTAGTGGGGAATCTAGCCATATGTGGGTGCCACTTCCTCCATGTGTCTTCATGATGAAATGCCACTTTGATTTTCACTTGTATATATTTATTTAACTCCTTTATTAAATATTTATGCCATTCTAATGTTCAAACATCATTTATTATCCCCATTATTCCAAATCCCAAAGCTTCCACCCCAAACCTAGGAAACTAGTAATTTTCCTCCTTGGCAATTATTTGACCTTTAGCATCAATTTGACAAACTCTAATGAATAGGGCCAATGTGATTAGGCCATTGTGACCCAATACCAAGTTTGGGACATGACAATAATATAGTAGAACTTGGATAGAAGCAAAATAACTTCACACACACTAATTTATTAATTACAAATATGAACAATAAATAGTACATTGGTGGAGAGGATTCAAATGCCAAGGTGACAATTCAAATTAGCCTCTCGTAGAGTTCATCAGAGCACAACTAGGAGTCCTCATCATCATCAGTGCAGTCATCATTGAACAAGTAACTGTCAACCAGATGTCAAACTGAGTCTAACTCAGTGTGGTAGGTGTAACTAGCACATGGAGGCACTAACTGAATGAAGGAGGCTCAGTGGACGGAGCATGAGGAGCTAACTGGAGTTAGAATGGGAAGTCTAGTCTCACTGGAGGTATATCGGAGTGATACAGTCAGTTGAGAGTCAGCCTATCCTTAAATCAAGGAAAGAACTGAAGATAACTGAAGTACAACTGAATGGTATGTGAGAGAGGGCGCATGAGATGCATGCAACTGCATGCAAGGCACACTAAGCACTAGGAGGTCTAAAACTGATCAGTGAGAAGCTCCCGGGGCTAGCTAACTGATGGCTAGGTGCTGGGACTGATGACTGGGATGCATGCAATTGCATGCATACATGCAGAATGCATAGTGCATGCAGAAATGCATGCAAGACTGAAAATGCAAATAATGAAAATGCTGGTAGGACTAGGATGGAGTATAGGAATATCCTAACAAGTAATAGGTTCTCAAACAGAGAATTTGACTTCTTGGATTCCTACCATCCCATCACTTGAAGATTTCACAATAATAAAATAAACTTTGATTACAATACAATGGTTTTGTGATCATATTTAAAAAAAATAATACAAAAATATCATTTACTTTGTGTTTTTATTTATTCTTATTACCTTGATAGAAATTCCTATATCAACTCCTCGAGCATTTATTACTCTATTTACCAATCAAAAAACCTCCTTTATCATTTCTCATATTCTAACACTTATCTATGCCCAACATTCAACGAGGTAAATACAATTTGTTTTTAATACATGATTAAGACGTTAATCTAATTTGTGATTAATATAATCCAAAAAATTCTTTAACCGCTTAGATGCAAGATGGTAGCATTTTATTTTACATTGGAACCATCGACCACCAACATCAGTTGTTTCTCACTCCACCCCTCTCTGATTCCATGTGTTGTTGAACATTAGAATCTTTTAATTCTACCCATTCCTTCATATCTTTAGAGCATGAATTACCTGTGAATCAATTTAACTTGATCCTCTTCGGCTGCAGCATGCCTTCCACACCTGTGTCCTACCGAATTGTACATTCATGGACAAAGGCACTAGCATTCATTGTCTTTCATGGTGATGCATAGACCAAGCACTTCCACCAAGAAATCAGACGATTCAAAATCACAAAATGGAATGTTGTTGTCCTTTACACGTGTACAGTATGAGTGTCTAACAATGTAAACCTAAATAGCTTGAATTGAACAAATTTTTTATGTACGTTTATTATCGTTGAAGATTTGCTTCTTTTCTTTCATTGTATCGCAATGTCTCTTTTTTAATTTTCTCTTAAGGATCCTATGTACCAGGGGGTGACTATCCATTGGTTTAAAACTCGTGACTAGTGGTTGTTGAACCATAAGTGTCCATGCATGTTTAGAAACTAGGATTTGTTCTTGTAGAGAAGCACCATTTCCTTGATATTTTATCTTCAAACTCAAAATCTGGTTGATACCCAATAATGCAACACACTAATGGCTCCATTAATCTGGCTTATCCCCAATGGTGCAACACACTTATAGCTCCGTTCAATTACATCATATCTATTTCTTTTGTTAATATGGATGGAAATCAAGCTATCCAATTGAATAATGTTGTACATTATTCATGTCTTATAGTGAATGCACCTCCTCTCCATCTCTCACTAAATAGAATATATTCAAAGATCAGATCTAGTAAACTTCTCCCCATCTAGTAAATGAGATGGTTTGGAAATTTCCCCATTCAGATGAAGCTTCAGAACACTTATATTTAGTCATATTTATCATATCTGTAAGCGTTTTCATCTCCAAATGATGGAGATGTGCTAGTTTTAAATTTCTTATCATTCAAATAAAATTATAAATTATATCTATTAACAATAATAATTAAATTTAACTACTAGTTAAAACCCTGATTTCATTAAATTTGGACTTATTCCTAGTCTAAATTGGGTTTATAATAAGGTTAAGAAACATTTCCATGAGGTTTGGTAGTATAATATGGAAGTTAGCTCAAATGGGTATTATTTTATAATACCAAGTCTCATATAAATGTAGCTTAACCATATTTAAAATCCAATTTAGACTAGGAATAAGTCCAAATTTAATGAAATTGGGGTTTTAACTTAAATAATAGGGTAATGACGAAATTAGCTACATTCATCTCTAAATATTCAATTAAAGACGTTATTCTATCAATGATAAATTTGTGTATTCATTTGTAAACGATGGTGGGACCAAACAACTGTTCCTGGACATAACATATTCATCGGATGTTGGGACCAAACACCTGCACCTCGATAGAATTTCCATGTGTGAACATATAAGAGTGACTAGAACTTATGTGATGCAAATTATCGCTTAGCGAAAATATTCCTTCCCTAACCTAGTTTCAAGTTTTCTCACAACATCATTGTTTAATGCCCAACGCCATTTAACTTTGAATATTAAAAATGAATGTTAATCTCATAAACAAACTCTGTACTTGAAACACATGAAGAAATTTACAAAAATTCAAAGAAAATTTAGAAAAATTTAATTTAAGCACTACAAAAAATCAAACAATGGATTTTGGGGGAAAATGCCCCAGAAAAACCCCCTAAGGGTAAAACCTATGAGAGAGAGTGACTTTAATTTTCTTCTTGAAAAATGAACAACATTATTTGTAATATCCCTAAAAACAATAAAAAGTAAAAAAATTTCACTTACTACTAGCATTGCATAAACAAGTAATATATAGCAAATTAACTTCAGTACTGGGAAGTACTACCAGTCTCGTTGAATAAATGAGAAAATATGTTTTATGAAAGTTAGTTTTATGATTTTATTTAAAGGTAAAATGGATATGGTAGTCTGCTATCATATGTTTTCTTCGGAAGCGATGAAGTAGTGAAATGTGAAACTCATAGCACACACATCTATGGTATGGATGACCAATTCAGTACTCGTGTAAAACTTTAGTGTTTTTCTTTAATTACTTCATTCTATAGTTTAAATGTATGCTTGGTTTCATTTAAGTGTTTAAACTTGTTTATATCATTAATTCAGGCCTGATGAACTGTTATGAGAAGGGTATGAATACTTCTGAGGTTTTTGAGTTGGTTGGTAGTCATGCCACTGGAGGAGCTGTCAAGAGGCAAGGGACAATTATTTGGACTATCCTGGGTTTCCTTAGCAATATTTTCTAGAACACTACTTGGAACGTGTTTTGCAGGTAGAAAAGGGTTGTTCCCTAAACTACCTAGTATGAACCTAGTTCTATGAGTTGAAGTGGTCCAAGGAATTTCTTTTGACATAAGCCATGAAATAAACGTATGGGGTTTTGTACCACCATGACCTTAACTATATCGTTTGGGTGATTTATTGAAGTGCTAGTGGTGTTGGTTGTAGCCTTAAATGTTGCACATGTGATTTTCACGTGGTTCGTTTGCTAGCTGGAAAGAGAGTTTTTCGCTCTTGATCTACACGACAGTGTTGTCATTTCATTTGTTTTAGCTTGGAGGATAACTTCTTGTTGCGTATGGTTTCTACTATTCTCTGACCTGAGCTATGCTCATGGTCAGTGCAGTCACAGCTTAATAAGCATGGAGATGGAGGGTGCTACAGGTAAATTTCTTTCCAAATCAATGGGTTTTTCGATACTCTTTTTGTAGATGATTTTACTATATTTAACTTGCGGTTCTTGTGATCTTATGGACAGGGTTGCAAGTATGAGTGTCCTCTGCATTGTGCTTTAACAAATGGTAGGGAAGACTTGGGCCTTGACGTAACTCTGGTAAGCCTGGGTCCTCTCAATATTCATTCCTTCCTGTCGTAGCTATGGTTGCAAGATCTGTATCTTTGAGCCCTTAAATTGTAATCTTCGATGTGCCCTTTGGGCTCACTGTATTTAGTATCGAAGTTCTAGCTTTGGTCGTTTCTGTCCTGGTCAGTAAATGAGGGGAAAACGACTATGGAAAAGTTGATTTGGACTTCCCAGGATTATGAAGCTGGTGGTCAATGTCTATGATGTTTTATTTTTTATAAATGATAGGATAAACCCTTGAGGGTTTTATTTTCGCTACTCTGTAAGGATTGAATGTATGGCTCTTATAAAAATATTTAAAGCTTTGGTAAGAAATACCCACAGCGTTTTGGTATGGGGTTTGAATGTGATATTGGTGTTTGGATTTCATTTGCATTTCTCACTGAGTATGTCCTTCTGAGAAATGAGATGTCACTGATGTCTTCTAGCAAATGCTTTTCTTAATTTTAGGTACCTATGTAAGTTTCGTTTCATGGATTTATGCGTACGGTTTATGTGGATGAAAAATCGTTATTTGCATAGAGATAGCCCTGGAATGTTATTCTGGTATTTTCTAAAGTGAAATGGCTCTGCGTTTTCTTTTTAACTTTGGCATGATGAAATTCCTATTGATAATAAATGAGCACAATTGATGAGAGCGTAGCTCTGTTTAAAGCATGCGTTGGGCCCTTGGATGGCCTCTGTCCAATTGATGGTTTTAATCCTCTGTAGATTTCATGGGTTGATTTTATTTTAATCGATGAATGCTTATTTAAAATGTGAAGCTAGATTATGTGTTTTGATTCATATGCTGTAATGTTGGGTTTCATCCAAGTTTAAGATTGATTTCTGATAGGGAGAAACGAAAATACTGAAAACCCTAAATAGGGAAAATCGTGTTGGTAATTGTTTTGCGTGGAAGTTGTATGCACAGTAAGTGGTCTTTATGCTGCATGTTAATTATACCAACGATCCTAAATGTTATATGTTGGTGGATAGTTTTGAAATCTTGAACTGCATTATTTTGTTTGTTTCTTTAAAATAATAGATGAAAGAAACTGAGTTTGACTATGTTGGTTTTGTGAAGATCTTCATGGATCCTTGGGAGATCCCTATTTGTAAATCTGAATACTAGTTTAAATCTTTGATAGAGAATAAACCCTAACTTTTTCATATTTAAAGAATTTAAATGTACAGTGTAAAGATTTGGGAAATACGATTTTGTTTTTGTAAAGGATAAAGTTCAGGCATCAACAATATTTAATGGAAGTTTGATACTAGTGATTTTATTGATATAGGTATCTAGCATAGGGTAGCTAGGCTAGCCCTACTAGATCCTTTGTAACATTTAGGGCATATTTTTAGTTTCAACAGAAATAATAAATAACATTTAAAACTGGAGTTTAAACCCTGAGAGCCCATGCCATTTGGCCCTTGCTCCATAAAAAGGAAATAAAAGTTATGATGTACAGAAAACATGAATGATGTATAGTATTTCCTAACTTAATTATCTAAATCTAATTGAACTGTATGGAAAAATTGTAACTCGTACTTGATTCTTGAAGCTTTCCCTTCCCTTGCAGAACCTGCACACTTAAACACTAGTTACTGGAAAATGTATTGACCTGGATGACCTGGAGGATGATCTTTAACTAAATAACCTTGGGACTACCATGTTCCTCCCAACCATGAACCTTAGACCATTCCTGGTTCTAACTGGATCCCCCTGAGCTGGTTCCAACATGCAATAAGAGAAGTAGAGGACCTAAGATAGGCTGCTGATCAAATCTGGGAAAATAGTAAGCTTCTTCAGTTATGTAGAATAATTCTTGTCTATTACCATAAGACAATGATAGTATTAAAAGATGACCCCTCTCTTGGAATATGTCCTTCTTTATATAGGTAATGTTTGGAATATAGCTATTGAGTTTAAATAATAATATTTCAGTTTTTAATTTAAATTGAATTATAATATTTATGAAAGATATTTTACTAATTATTCACTCCTACTTTATCTAGGACCTTTATTTTGTTACAATTAGAGGTATCTTTAAGTTAGATCACAAATACTAATACTAATACTAATACTAATACTAATAATAATAATGACATGAGAAATATCTTATGCATAACCTTTATGGATGCTATTTACATAAGTAATCTTTTCTTTTGTAAATAATCAATCTCATTATTCAATAATTAAATATGATAACTCTTTGATTTAATTATGTACATATCATAATAACTCTTTCATAAATATTAAATACAAGGTCCAACTCTTTGAGGGTCTTTTGGTAATCTTGAATAGTTGGCTAGGTTAGGTGCCTCTAGGTCCCTCTTGCATGTTGGATTCCCTCGTTTAACATGGTAGTTCCCGCAGTCCTTGATGATAGATAGAAAATAATTCATTTAACCAATTTAAATAAATGTGATGAATAGAAGTGCTATTCAGAGTCTTCTCGACTCAACACTTTTAAGGTGAAGTAACCCCAAGTGCTCTTTAGAGCTTTAGCTCAACACTCTCACATGGGCATTACGCTAGTGCAATTCCAGAGCATCTCGCTTAACACTAGTACTGGAATGTGGTTGTGAAGCACATCTAGAATGTACAAATGGCCTCAGATCCGGTATTCATTATCAAGCTTGAAGTGCTCTAGGGCTTATGCCCAACACTCTATGTTGATGTATATGTAACTTCGGAATGTATTTCATCTGTGTATTTTATATATATTTATTGTACCCTTATAAGAGATGTGTCATTCCTCTATAAGGAAGCGTCGTCATGTGGATTGACAAGTGTCGCAAGTGTGTGTACTTGCCGATGGGTTACTAAACCACCATGTGGGGTTGGCCCTGAATTATATATATTATAATGTGGATGTACCTAGCTAGACAAGTTGGCCCCATAAGGTCACTGGGCAAAAAGGTTAGTATAAATAGAGATCGGAGATCTCTATTTTACACACTTGGAAAAGTAACTCACTCTCACTTGGAAAGTGGCGCACTAGTGAGGAAGAGGATCATCAGCTATCAGGAGACTATCTTAGTGTTATTTGGTTGTACTTTGGTTGATCCATTTCTCTCTCTATCTCTGAGGAAGTTGTCGGGTTTTTCACCTTAGGGTTTTCCCCACAGAAACTCTGTGTCTTTTGTCTCTTATGCTTTTGATTCTTGTGATACTTGTCATATTGTGATTGTGATGCATTGATATACTGTATATGTTATTCTCTCAACAAATATCCTAGAGTATCGTGAATTAATGCTCAAAATTTAACATGGTATCAGAGCTAACCTGAGAAGAAGACATTTTGCAGTGACGGAAACTGGAGTTCCTTGTTTATTGGGTTTCTCTCCACAGATTTTTGAAAATCAGTATAGTAGATTGACTCTACTCATCAAGGCACATCTATCTGTCCAATCAGAACTCAATTCCAAGCATTTTCAGATTTGGCCCTAAAAATTAGGATTTCCACAAAAATAGGAATTTCTGGAATCTGAAGACACATCTGGAAGCTCCTTGCACAAATCGAAGTTTAGAGCTTTGGATCCAGATTTTTGGCTGGGTAGATCTCCGGGAAACTCAAACCCTAATTCAGGGCTCTCCCTAGTGAACCCGGGAGGACAAAAGGACAAATATGAAGGGTAAAGCTTTGCTAATCTCAAATGCTGAATGCACTAGGCTGATCAGCTCATCAAGGAGCATCTTTCTATCCTTTCAGAAATTTGAAATTCACATTTTGAATTTTTAGGGTTCTTCTGATAAACCCTAATTCGGGACCAGATCCAGTTTTCAGCATTTCAAGTGGTAAGATCTAAATCTGTTCTATTTCCATTTGAAGTACTCTTTAAGATGTCTCTCCACACCAATATTGAGGATAAGCTTGAAGGAGCTGATAACTTCCGAGCTTGGAAGTATAGGATTTGGTTAATCCTGGAAGAGAATGAGTTGGACTCATATGTGAAAGAAGACATCCCTATCCCAGAGGATGAAGAGGCCAAGGTATTACATAAGAAGAACTTGGTCAAGGAAAAGAGAATCATTGCTGATTCCATTAAAGATCATCTCATACCCCATGCGTCCTCTCTAAAGACACCCAAGGAGATGTTTGACTCTTTGACCAAGCTATTTGAAGGGAAGAACATAAATCGGAAGATGACCCTGCGGAACCAATTGAAAGGAGTAAAGTTTCAGAATGGAGAAACCATTCAATCTTATTTTTCAAGGGTCTCCCAGATCAAGGAACCACTAGAAGCAGTGGATGAAATGGTGGAGAATGGTGAAGTGGTAATGACCACTCTAAATGGCCTACGCAGGTCATGGGATTCCTTTATCCAAGGAATTTGTGCAAGGAAGAAGTTGATCTCCTTCAGTAGACTATGGGAAGAATGCTCACAAGAAGAAGCAAGGCTTGTGGCACGAGAAGAAAAGATGGGGAATGAAGATCAAGCTCTCACAACTCACACCAAGAAAGGGAAGTCCAAGAGAGAGCCATCTCACTCCAAGAAATCTTCACATCACTTCAAAGAAAGAAGAATATGCTTCACCTGTAATGAGAAAGGACACATTGCCATAAATTGTCCCAAGAACAAGAAGGTCAACAACAACTCCAACAAGAAGAAGAAGGGCAACAAAAGAAGGTTTCATGCTCATGCTACCGAGGATGATGAACCACCCAAGAAGAAGGCTAGGGCAGAAAGTGATGATGACTCATCAAGTGAAGAAGAGTATGTTCTAATCTCTGCTCTCACAGGTACCATCTCCCATGGTTGTAATGATTGGTTGATTGATAGTGGGGCTTCCAAACACATTACTGGGTTTAAAGAATCTTTTGTGAATCTATCTAAACATGAATCACCCCATAAGGTGAAACTTGGGGATGATTATCAATACCCAATCAAAGGAAGTGGTGAAGCCTCCTACAACCTAGATTCTAGAAAATCCTTGAAGATGAAAGAAGTTCTTTATGTACCTGGGCTCAAGAAGAACTTACTCTCAATCTCTGCATTGGATGCAAAAGGTATGAGGGTTGCATTTGTGGATGGCCAAGTACTAATGTGGCCAAAGGGAAAGACCATAGATGATGCAATAGTGATTGGAGAGCAAGAGGGAGGTTTGTATAAATTGAAGGGACAACCTGAACATGCCATGGTACATGAATCCATAGAGCCAAGTGAACTTTGGCATAGAAGACTTGCTCATATGCACTATAGGGCACTTCCAATTGCAAGCAAGGCTGTAGAGGGTCTTCTTGAAATCAAGACCAAACATGAAGGTGTTTGCAAAGGATGTGCAAAAGGAAAGAACATTAAGAAGGCTTTCCCAAGCAGTGAAAGCAAGGCAAAAGATATCCTGGAAATCATCCACTCAGATTTATGTGGTCCTATGTCATCCAGCTCTCTTAGTGGGTATGTTTACTATGTTTCATTTATTGATGACTTCTCCTTGAAGACTTGGGTATACTTCTTGAAGAACAAAGATGAGGTGTTTGATAAGTTCAAGGAATTGAAAACCTTGATGGAGAATCAAACTGACAAGAAGATCAAAACATTCAGATCTGACAATGTTGGAGAATCCACCTCAGGTGACTTCAAGAAGCTTTGTAGTGATTCAGGGATTAAGAGGGAGTTGACTGCTCCTTATAATCCACAACAAAATGGAGTTGCAGAAAGAAAGAACAGAACTATCATGGAAGCAACAAGGGCAATGCTACATGACCAGGATCTACCTATGCATCTATGGGCAGAAGCAGCTACAACAGCAGTATATGTGCAGAACAGAAAACCCCACAAGATATTGGACAACAAGACACCAGAAGAGGTCTTTTCTGGTAAGAAACCTGAAGTTAGTCATCTCAGAATATTTGGTTGTCCAGTATACACTCATGTCCCGAAGGAAAAGAGGACTAAACTAGATCCTTCAGGAAAGAAGGGTATCTTTCCAGGGTTCAAGAAGATTGATGTCAGCAGGGGTGTAACATTTGATGAAAACTCAGTATTCATCAAATCAAGGAAGGCACCTATCGAAGTTTATGAAGAACCTAAGGAAACAAGATTTCAAGACACTACCCTGACTAAAGCAGTTCCAGAAGTTGTTCGTGAGTTTGAATATCCACAAGAACCTGTAGATCCACCCCATGAGGATAACCCTCACAAGAGGAAACCTGCATGGGCTAGAGAGCTCATTCAAGATGCAGAAAGATTTAGCATTCCAAAAGAAGAACACAGAGCAAAGAAGAGAACCAGATCACAGACCAGCTATGTTGCTTTACTCTGTGACATTATGAACAAAGAGCCTTCCAATTATGAAGAAGCAGCGGAAAAGAAAGAATGGAAGGATGCCATGGTTAAGGAATACCAATCAATAATGAAGAATGATGTTTGGGATGTTGTCCCAAGACCTAAAGAGAAGTCTGTTGTAACTTCCAAATGGATCTACAAAATCAAGCATGCTGCAGATGGCAGTGTAGAGAAATACAAAGCAAGATTTGTAGCTCGTGGCTTCTCTCAGAAAGAGGGAATAGATTATGAAGAAACTTTTACACCTGTAGCCAGGTATACTTCCATCAGAACGGTACTTGCCCTGGCTATAGCTATGAAATGGAAAATACACCAAATGGATGTCAAGACTGCCTTCTTGAATGGTGTAGTTGAAGAGGAAGTATATGTGGAACAGCCACTTGGTTTTGAAATACATGACAGGGAGTCATATGTGTGCAAATTCAAGAAAGCTTTCTATGGCTTGAAGCAAGCTCCCAGAACCTGGTATGGTAGGATGGACAGTTTCCTATCTAGTTTGGGCTTTACCAAGAGTAAAGCGGATTCCAACCTTTACTACAAGGTTGAGGAAGGGAATCCTGTGATTCTACTCCTGTATGTGGATGACTTATTTGTAACAGGAGATGATAGACTGATTGGAGATACAAAGAGGAAGCTTGCTGCTAAATTCAATATGAAAGATTTGGGAATGATGCATTATTTCCTAGGTATGGAGGTGTGGTATACTACAGGTGGGATATTCCTTGGTCAAGGGAAGTACATAGTAGATATCCTGAAGAGATTCAGGATGATGGATTGCAAGGCCATGGCCACACCTATGGCATCGAATCTGAAGCTTCTATGTGATGCTTCATCTGAGCCAGTTGATGTCTCTATGTATCGTCAGATGATTGGGTCCTTGATGTACCTGACGAACACGAGACCAGACAATTGATTTGCTGTGAACACATTGAGTCAGTTCCTAGCGGAGCCGAGGAGTGTTCACCTGGTTGCCGTAAAGCATGTTCTGAGGTACCTGAAGGGTACAGTGGATTATGGGCTCAAGTATGAGGTGAATCAAAAGTTTAACCTACAGGGTTATGTTGATTCAGATTGGGCTGGCAGTGCTGTAGATAGGAAGAGCACATCTGGGTGATGCTTCAGTATGGGATCAGGTGTGATCTCTTGATTTAGCAGGAAGCAGTCCTGCGTAGCACTGAGTATAGTTGAGGCAGAGTATGTTGCAGCCTGTTCAGCTAGTTGTGAGATAGTATGGCTACGGAAGCTACTGTCTGAGTTGTTTGATCTCCCGTTGGATGCTACTGGTATCTTATGTGATAACCAGAGTTGTGTGAAGTTGTCCGAGAACCCAGTGTTTCATGACATGTCGAAACACATAGAGATCAAATATCACTATATAAGGGATATGGTGTAGAGAGGAGCTTTGAAGCTCCTGTGTGTTGCGACGGACGAGCAGATTGCAGATGTTCTGACGAAGCCACTAGCCAGGGTGAAGTTCGAGTACTTCAGAGAGAGGCTTGGCGTTCTTTAGATCGAGGACAGTTCGAGGAAGAAGTGATGGACAGATTTGCTGAAGCCATTCCAAGCATGTTGGAAGGAGGATCCTTCACATGGCTGTGGATGTAAGCGCTGGATGATGATGAGAATCAGGATGATGTTCTAGTTTCTGCTTTGTATGATCAGTTGGATCATTTATATGTATATACACATCATGTTGGATGCTAGATATGATCAGTTGGATCATTTATATGTACGCATCATGTTGGATGCTGGATATGTTCAGTTGGATCATTCATATGTATGTACGCATCATGTTGGATGCTGGATATGTTCAGTTGGATCATTCATATGTATGTACGCATCATGTTGGATGCTTGGACCATGTATTTGTATATGTATCAAGTGGATACATTGTATGATCAGGTAGATCATGTATATTGATATGTATTAGGTATGATCAGGTAGATCATGTATGTTAATGGATACATTGTGTGGATCATGTATCTATGTATCAGGTGGATACACTATGTATGATGATATATATCAGGTAGATACTTGGTGTGCATCAGATGGATGCATTGTATGATCAGGATGATCGTGGATGACGAGCTTCTCCAGATGACATGCAGCAGGATGTTGCAGTGATGATGATCAGGATGATCATGTGTACATCAGGATGATGTATGGTGAGTATCAGATGATACTTTGTGGCCGTGGATCAGGTTGTGCAGATAAGCATGTAATTTGTGCCCTGGGAGATTTGCAGATGGTCATTTGAGGTTTTGCCTATGGCATGTAATTCGTTGCCCTGGGACATCTGGCAAATGCTCTTTTGAGGTTTTGCTTGGGGGGACATATAATTTGTGCCCTGGGAGATCTGCAGATAGTCTTATGAGGTTTTCTCTATGGCATGTAATTCGGTGCCCTGGGATATCTGGCAGATGCTTTTTCGAGGTTTTGTCCTATGGCATGTAATTTGCTCCTGGGAGATCTGGACAGGATGAAAAAGGCCTCAGATGCTTCAGCCAAGTTTTGCCATGACCACATGTAATTTGCTCTTGGGAGATCTGGACAGGATGAAAAATGCCTCAGATGCTTCAGCCAGGTTTTGTGGTGGACCACATGTAATGTGCTCCTGGGAGATCTGATAGGTAGAGCCGTGTGCTCATAACAGCCTGGGATGCTTTATCCAGGTTTTGTGGTGAGATCACATGTAATGTGCTCCTGGGAGATCCGACGGGTAGAGCTGTGTGCTCGTAACAACCTGGGATGCTTCAGCCAGGTTCTGTGATGTGTCACATGTAATGTGCTCGTGGGAGATCCTACAGGTAGAGCTGTGTGCTCGTAATAGCCTGGGATGCTGCAGCCAGGTTTTGTGACGCATGTAACAAGTCCTGAGGATTCCACAGTATGGCTAGTGATGATGAAGACCTGCAGGTGGTGGGCCTACATCCAGTATGAAAAAGGACTAGCTCTGGAGAACTTCCTATGACGAGTAGAGTCAGAGATTGGTTGAGATAGTAGCAGCAGTGACGATGATGATGATGATGCATCGATGATGGTGATCCCGAGAAGAAGACTTGTCTAGCACAACTATGTCGAGAAATACCTTCCTAGTTAAGAGGGAGTGTTGATGTATATGTAACTTCGGAATGTATTTCATCTGTGTATTTTATATATAGTTATTGTACCCTTATAAGAGATGTGTCATTCCTCTATAAGGAAGTGTCGTCATGTGGATTGACAAGTGCCGCAAGTGTGTGTACTTGCCGATGGCTTATTAGACCACCATGTGGGGTTGGCCCTAAATTATATATATTATAATGTGGATGTACCTAGCTAGACAAGTTGGCCCCATAAGGTCACTGGGCAAAAAGGTTAGTATAAATAGAGATCGTAGATCTCTATTTTACACACTCGAAAAAGTAACTCACTCTCACTTAGAAAGTGGCGCACTAGTGATGAAGAGGATCATCTGCTATTAGGAGACTATCTCAGTGTTAT
Organism: Larix kaempferi; assembly: GCA_027924585.1. Lineage (NCBI taxonomy): Eukaryota > Viridiplantae > Streptophyta > Pinopsida > Pinales > Pinaceae > Larix > Larix kaempferi. Next base: position 9,803,061 of record BSBM01000042.1, on the reverse strand, counting down.
TTGGTTGTACTTTGGTTGAGCCATTGCTCTCTCTATCTCTGAGGAAGTTGTGGGGTTTTTCACCTTAGGGTTTTCCCCACGGAAACTCTGTGTCTCTTGTCTCTTATGCTTTTGATTCTTGTGATGCTTGTCATATTGTGATTGTCATGCATTGATATACTGTATATGTTATTCTCTCAGCAAAGATCCTAGAGTATTGTGAATTAATGCTCAAAATTTAACACTCTATGTACATTGGTGCTTACGACCAAGACATAATAAATCCTCTAGGTACTTCGGGGCTTATGCCCAGTTCATAGGTCATCCATGTGTTCCCGAGTACATGCTCAACACATCATACAACTCAATCATGTAAACCATAACTTTGCACAATATGTAGCAAAAGGTCATCTCAGTATATTAGGGTTTGTACCCAATCTCATAATAAAACATAACTCAATACATTGGGGATTTCTGCCCAGTATATAACAATAGTTTGCATCAATCCGGGTCCACGCCCAATATGTATATCTAAAAGGAAATGAATCATGTGCACTAGGGCTTATGCCCAATACAACAAAATAATCTTATGTGTTGGGGCTTAATCCCAAGATATATAACATCAAAAATAGTCAGTCAAAATTCGGGATATTACATTATTTCAACAAAAATTAATGCACACGTATCTCAACCCCATAAGACAAGATTCATCTTCAAAAGTAGTGCCAGGACTGCCTCAATTTATGTGCACTCAACTTCCTCAAAATTTTCACTGATATCTCATGACTGCATCACAAAGTATAGTACAATATGCTCCTAGTTTTTTTATGCCCATTGATACAAAAACAAATCCTTCAAATTTGTTCTATGCTCATCCTCAATTTTCCCTACTAGCCCTGCTACAAAATCTCACTGTACATACCACATTATTTCAAAACCGTATGACCTCATTAATTGCAGAACTCTCTCCTAAAAAATTGTTCCAATGCCCTTTGGATTTGTTTTTCTATTCCCTCCTTGAATTGCGTTCTTGTACTCAATTTTCATACTGCTATTTTACTCCTATAGGTGCCTTGAAATGCATGCGAATGGTATTTCGTCTCTCCTTCTCCTTCTCTTGCTCAAGAAGTCGACCTCATCAATACTCATGGAATAATAAATTGCCTCTTCATTGACCCAAGCCTTTTTGTTTTCTTAATGAGGGTAAATGAAGGGTGACAAGATCGAAGGGCCCAAATTGGATCTTTAGATGTCTAATCAAGGTTGAGGAAAAATAACTTTTCCCAACTAAAAAATAATATATCTCACATTCTCATTAAATAATTAAAAATTCACTATAAAAATCATAAAGTGAAATTAACTATAAAACATCTGTAGTTAATGCTAATTGTCATGTCAATTTCCCCCTATTAATGACTTAGGAACAAAGTCACTAGGGGATAAATTTTCAAGGTACAAAACTCAACATTTTTGTAAGATGAAATATGTTAAGAGAAAATGGGTTGGAGTTACATAGAATTATTTTAATTTAGGGTTTACAATTTATTATATATCCAAAAGTAAAAAAACAAGTGAAATCTTTAACAAAGATAAAACTAAGTTGTTTTGTGGAATCTATTATAATTTATTTGTGAATTGAAGTGAGGATAGTAAATATTTGTTGGTACCTTGTAAAGGGGACATAATCATTATCTTTATTCAATGAAAAACCACATCACCTGAAATAACACACATAACATACAGCGAGATTATCTCTTAACAAATTAAAAATAGTTCTAGATATAGATTTGAAAATCATGTAATATTTTAATTCCATACATGAAGGGGTGATACTATAACAATTTTATCTAATTCCTGGAAGGTTATATTTATCTTACAATAATTCTTTTTTTCTTTATATTTACATCAAATTCCTAGAAGGTTAAAACAATTTTATCTAATTCCTAGAAGGTTACAATAATTTTTATTTTTTCTTTATATTTACATCAAATTTCATTTTATCATTATTTTTTCTATACAAATTTATTTGTTAATATATTAGTTTGATATATATCTTATCACTATGCAAATAAAATAACTTTTTTTCAATAGAAAAAAAAATGATTGATATCCATTAGAATCAAAGAACTAAATATTTACTAAGTCCGATATATCAAAAATCCAAAGTACTTGCAGAATAGACCATCAGTAACCATCCACATCATAGGGTCTTGACATATGGAATGTACAATAACCTACCAAGAAACAATATTCTAATCCAAAAATACTATAATCCTTCAAACTTTAACCACCATAATCAAAACAACAAAAACAACCAAAGAGTTATTTCTACATCTATCAAACTAATAATTGAAGAAGGGAAAGGAGTCTTCAAAAGTAAGGGAACCCTCCGGGTACTTGGCCACCTATAAAATGATTTTAGTGCCTTCCAAAGAAAGCTTATAAAGATCATGAACAATAGTATTATGCTATCTATAAACATGCTTAATGATACTATCTCAAAAATATGAGTGAGTACTCTGGTACATTGAGTCCACTGCAATACATATAAAACCTATACTTTGCATATACTATTGGTCCAATTTACTATGATCTTGGATTCACCAATAACATGTATGGATTCAATACCAACAAGTGAGGCAAATTGTAATAATTCCCATAGAGAAAGGATTTCCGCTCTCGAGTTTGTGCCTTGATCTCCATTCATCCAAAGCTTGAAATGATGTTGCTCATTAATCCATAATAACATGCCACATATGCACTTCTGTTGTTGTGCATCCCCATCAAAAAAAACAAGTGTAGATTTGACTACCATGGGAGGATTGGTTAGCTGTCTACATTTCTTTATCTTCTCCTTAGTTTGAAATACCTTATACAACCCCATAATTTTCAAATAGCAAGACTCCACATTTGGATTCATGTTATAAAAAAATTCCTTATCCCTAGTATTCCATTTGCCCCACCATACAAATGCGAGGATAAAATAGTGGGAATTAACATTTTCAACCCAATGTATAATTTTTTATTCAATTGAGACAGTACCCCAAACCTATGAAATCTGGAAAGTATGTTTGATTTCAGACCATATAATTTTGCAAAAATTAAATTGCACAAAAAGATGGGAAACAAATTCACCATATAATTTGCACAAAATACAATAACTAGGACCTAAACAACACCTTCTAATAAGATTATCACATGTCAGCATATAATTCTAGAAACAAAGCCAGTAGAAGCATTTATTTCTTGCTGGAAATTACCATTTCCAAAGTCTCTTATGGCACCATTTTGACTCCCCACTATAATTCGATTGTGCAATAGATTCATGAATATTTTTAGCGTTTACCTAACCAGTTGCCCCATTCCATGCACAAACCATCATGTCATCTCCATCATTTAACTTGATACAAGCACCAAAAAGAGTATTTATATAAGAAGTCCACTCCTTGGCCCAAACACCTTTAGGACTCAAGTCCTCGGCTAACAACCAATATGAACTGGAAGGCCTCAACCAAGTAGGCCTTATGATTTGATTCAGAGTGCAAAATCCAAATTCTACCGCGTAATCTCTAAGATATGTAGAAAGAACAAATTTCTCCTCACCTCCCATGAAGGAGTCCACCCTAACCAATACTTGAGTATCACTCAATACTTTCCAAGTTAACCATCTACCGATCTGAGGGAGAGATTAGACAAAAACATTCTAGAAATTGGATACACCTATGATAGATTTAACTGGATTCCTAAAACATTGAATGGATGATTTGTTTTAAGATATTTAGATTTAATTATGTCACTCCACTAACCATAGCCATGTAATCCTCTACCAAATCATTTCAACATAGGTCCATGTTAAAACAATGTAATTTTTTAATATCCCATCCTCCCAAAACTTTAGGAAGAGATAATATATCCCACCTAACGAAATGAATCTTCTCATTCTTTGTAGCACCAGAACAAATGAAAATAAATATTTTTTTGTCTTATCATCTTCATAATAGAAAGATGCACTTTATCCAAAGAGAACTAGTAGATTGGAATCACAATCAAAATAGATTTGATCAGTGTTAGTATTCCTCCTAGTGACAAATATATGAAGCTCCATTGTCCAATCATTTTTTCAATTCTCCTCACTATACATAGCCAGTCAAATATATTGTATATATTACCCTTCATATGGAAACCAAGGTATTTTATGTTAATGTCAATGTCATCAAATTTATATGGAAATATAAAGCAAATATGCACAAGAGTACAATAATCCACAACATTCTTTAGAAAACAAGGTTTATTTGTGATCACCTCCATACCTGAAGCAACACAAAAGGGAGATAATTTCTGAGAAAGTAGACCAATCAGGTATAGTACCATTACAAAAAATAATCACATCATAAAAAATTATCAAATGAGTGATGAACTGAACAACTGATATCTTAATACGGGTGGGTCTTCCTTCCTCCCTAATAGCAGAGATCAATCAACCCAATCCTTCAATTGACAACATAAACAATAGCATGGATATAGGTCATCCTTTTCTAATCCCCCTGGATCACTTGAATTTTTTTGAATAGGATCCATTATTTAATACAACAAAGCAATAAGATGTAATACAACCCATTATCCAATCACTAACAACTAAACGAATCCTAATTTGAAGAAGTGGGAGTCTAAGGAAGACCCAATTTTCCTTATCATAGCCCTTGACTAAATCCATTTTAATGATCAACGCATCCATATTATTTGTCTGAATGGATTGGAGACACTCTTGAGTAACACCAATGGCATCTATAATATGTCTACTAGCCAGTAAACAAAATTTCTCTTTTGATATTAGCTTTTCCAGAATAGGCTTGAGTCTGTTTGAGATAATTTTAGCGATAATTTTGTAAACCAAATTACACGGGGATATAGGTCAAAAATCAACAAAATACTTTGATTTATCACATTTAGGAATGAGGGATATAAATTTAGAGTTTAAGGCTCTTAGAACATAACTCTCAGTCCTCGACTTCTCAACCACTTCCAATAATTCACCACCCAAAATATAAAAAAAAAAAGTATGAGAAAAATTCCACAAGCCAACCATCTATCCCATGAATTTTGTACTTGGAAGCGTGCTTCAGAACATCTTAAATTTCCTATAGGGTGAAAACTTTTCCCATAGACTAACTCTCCTCTTGTAAGAAGAAAGAAGGAAAAATTATAATCACTTTAAGTTGAGAAGTGATATCACAATTGTCAGGAGCTTTGAAAAGCTTATAGAAATAGGAACAAGGAGATATTTCTAAGTCACCATGAGATGACACCCACATACCATTCTCATCTTTTAAATATCATATACTATTGAGGTTCCTCCTATCATTGGAAAATTCATGAAAAAAATTTGTATTATTATCCCCTAGGTAATCGAAATTTCCCTACTCTTTAACCTCCTGGATTCTTCTTTAATTGCTAATATTTTGGCTTTACTAGTTTCCAGTTTAGTCATTAAAATATTATCATCATAAGAAAGAGATCCAAATAGGTTATCCTCATATAATTTATCAAGTTTATCTTCTATGTCAGAGAGTTCTTTACCAATACTATTTTATTTTATCCTTCTCCCACAAAACCACATCCTTCTAATGCTCTTGAGATTAAAGAAAAATCTATTCATTGCATCATCCTCAAGGTCTACCTCAATAGTATTCCAATTTTTTTCTCACAAGTGAACATAAATATTCATCCTTTATATACACTTAATTAAAATTAAAAGGAAAATTATAATTAATAGGATCTACATCAAATGGCAGGCATACTGGGAAATGATCAGATATGGAAGAATTTATCACCCAGGATCCATATCTTCTCAAAGAAGCTGCAAGAACCTAAACCATCATGAAATGATCGAGTCACTAGTTGTTTTACCTTACCTCCCATTTTTCCAAGAAGGACCAAGTTTACTAGGAACAACATCAAGGAGATGATGCCTACATAAAAATTTCTAAAAATAATCAGAAATAGCATTAAGTCTAATGTTATCCCCCCAATATTTAGAAGCATTCGTTGTGAAATTGAGGTCTATGACAATTATAAGCCTTGAGTCCTGAAGGATTTCACCGAATTCTATAGTGTCCCAGAAATTTTGTCGATCTTTATTGGGCACATAACAATTAATAAATTTTATAGGTTGGTCAAAAACTTTGATTTTTCCTCCACCAGTATACTTGCATAGGTATGAACGGAATTTAAGTTAGCAATAAAGGGGTTCCACAACATAAAAAATCCCCTCGAAATGTCGATAGCATCTAAGGAACTAGCCACCCATCAAGGATAGAATTTCAGCACTGTCTCACATGCATTGACCCCAGGCACATAGTTTCCTGGAGAAAAACTATATGAAGTTTAACTTTATCCAACAGTCTCTTGAGGGATAGAAATTTTGAGGCACCCCCAAAACCTTGAATGTTTATATACAAAAGGATCATAAATAACCATTCTTCGAGGGTGCATGAGCTGTAAGGGCCCGATTATTAGAAACATAAACAATAGTTTTGGTGTTAAGGGAAGCATCTTTCAACCTAGAGGATAACGATATATAATCATGACTGATAGAGTCAAGCCATCCACTTTTCTTCTTGTTCTTTGAAAGAAGAGTGACATTTTGGTGTCTTGTAGAGTTTAGAGGGATTACTTCATTTTTATTAGAGAGGTCATTCGAGAATATTTGTAGAGGGGTTTTGAGAACTGTATCTTTCTCAGGAGGAATAACTATGGAATATTCCCCATTGTAATGGCATTTCTAAATAGAATCCATATCCCTAGTTGTTATGAACTTCTCATTATTCTTGGATAAAGAACCCCCACCATAAATTCCATCGGATATCCCCAGTTCATCATAATGCTTACAAACAACACCACAAGTAAAAGTATCTTCTGTAGAGTGGGCCCCCTTAATGGGTGAAAGTGAACCCAAGACTTCCTCACTATCAAAGGATATTAAAACCTCACCCTGCCCAAATTTTGAGACCACGCCATCAATATCCAAAGAAGTATTATTCATGCTAGGCATCGAGGGAGGGATAGAATAGTCCTTAGGTTCATCTAAAAATTTAATGTGCTCATGAAGGGTTTCGATACCCAAAACCCTACCTATAGAATATATAGCATAATATTTTTCCACAGAGTTAATACATCATAGATCAATCGAATTTAATCCTTCATATGGTGATGGGTAGGGTGATTTACACTTACCTATAATGTAGTCCAAATCTTTCACATTCTCGGAAGTATTCGACTAAGATCAATCCACATAAACTTCTAGAACATATTCCACTCCAATTTCATTATTGAAATCCTGATGATAAAATGTATGTCCAAAATATGTAAGAACCCCCAAATATGAGCTATATTCAAACATAGCTCCCATCGATTCCAAAAAAGTACCAAAGCAATTTTTCCAAAGGTACACCGACAAAGTCGACACTTGAAAGGGATGTTCTTGTAATCCAGCGTATGCAAAAAGACAAAATTCCTCCAAATAACCTCGAATTTTGTTGAAAGACCATGGGTAACACCAAACTTCACTAATGGAGAGTCCATATGCCTATGCATGTTCAACAACATATCCTCACCATTGAAATTGAACTTTCCCAAATGATCTTCTAAGGTAATAAAAATGTTCTTTGTCCACAGTAGTAGTGGGAATCCTAGAAGTAAGAGCCACGAATGTCTTTTACTAATCTGTTCTCTCAATGGATTGAATCTGGCATGCCATCGCCAAAGAACAAAGGAACCATTCCCAATGACCCAGAATCTGGATAAAAAAAATTGTTCATTCTACTTTGATAAGAACACAAAATAGAACCACCCCTTCGGCAAAAAATGCACCTTGGGACAATAATTGAGTTTGGTTGTCAATGTTTTGAAATCCAATCATTCATCTCCACCACCTTCATTCTAACATAGTCAAGTCTCCCTACAATATCCCTAAGGGAGAGACTATTTATACGGTCGAGGTTGACGTGCTTACTGAGCACGAATCATTCAACACTTGATTTAACACTAAGCCTTCAATTTGGGACGAGCTTTTGATTTTAATCCAGACAACTTTACAGGCTCTAAGGGCAGGTGATTTCCGAACGGAATAGGAGGCGGAATTTCAGTAGCATTCGTAGGAGAATGAGGAATGTCTAATATCACCTCCCTATTCCTAAGCCCTAACTAATTATAGATACAGGATTCTCTTTAGCATACAAGATTCCCTTTAGCATATGGTTTGTCCAAATCAGAAAAAATCAAAGGTCAGTCTCCCACTGAACCATTTAGGTTTACCTGTGAGCCTTTTCACCCAAGTCACAATCAAAATCCCGATGTAAAGTCCTGTGAATCCACCTCGTATCAAACACCACCTCACCTCTGGGAAGGAAGTCCCATCGAATCGATTAAAGGGAAGGGTTGTTAGGAGGAAAAGCCCCACCCGAATGTAAAATATTCAATCCCCCAACATGATGATTTGACTTTTTGCGCGACATGTTTGTAGAATCATAAAAAACAACCAAGTTTATAGGGAGAGAACCACCATAACCACTAGATCTAACTAAAGATTCCCTTCCCATCGAATCGATTAAAGGGAAGGGTTGTTAGGAGGAAAAGCCCCACCCGAATGTAAAATATTCAATCCCCCAACATGATGATTTGACTTTTTGCGCGACATGTTTGTAGAATCATAAAAAACAACCAAGTTTATAGGGAGAGAACCACCATAACCACTAGATCTAACTAAAGATTCACCATACCGAGATGGAGGAGAGATCCCCAAAAATAGAAGCTAAAAATATATTGCAGGAAAAACAAAAATAGTAAATCAAAACACAAATACCTTAGTTTAACAAGAAGAAAATGCAAAAATATTCCCACTTTTTTTACGAGGTTGGTTATAGATTCTCAAACAAAGAACTTGACTCCTTCGATGCCTACCATCCCATCACCTTCCTAGCTGCAGATTTCACAATAATAAAATAAACTTTGATTACAATACAATGGTTTTGTGGTCATATTTAAAAAAAAATAATGCAGAAATATCATTTACTTTCTGTTTTAATTTATTGTTATTACCCCCAATAGGCATTCCTATATCAACTCCTCGGCCATTTATTCCTCCATTTGTCAATCAACAAACCTCCTTTCTCCTTGGTCACAGTCTAACACTTATCTACGCTCAACATTCAATAAGGTAAATATCAATAGTTTTTTAATGCATGATTAAGAAGTTAATCTAATTGTAATTGATATAATCCACAACAATTCTTTAACCGCTTAGATGCCAGATGCTAGCATTTTCTCTTTTGCATAGGAACCATCCACCACCACCGTTGGTTGTTTCTCACCCACCCCTCCCCGATTCCACGTGTTGTTGAACATCAAATTCTTTCAATTCTTCCCATTCCTTCATATCTGCAGAGCATCCATTACCTGTGAATCAATGTAACTTGAACCTCTTCGGTTGCAGCATGCCTTCTACACCTGCAGCCTACCCAACTGTACATTCATGGTGACGCATAGACAAGGCACTTCCACAAAGAAAGCTAGACGATTCAAAATCACGAAATGGAATGTTGTTGTCCTCTACATGTGTAGGGTACGAGTGTCTCACAACTTGAAGCTAAGTAGCTTGACTTGAACAAGTTGTTTATGTATGTTTATTATCGTTGAAGTTTTTTTTTTTTTTTTTTAATCGCAATGTCTTTTTTTTAATCTTCTTTTGAGAATCCTGTGTAGCATGGGGTGAATATCCATTGGTTTAAAACTCGCAACTAGTGATTGTTGAACCATAAGTGTCTATGCAGGTTTACAAATTAAGATTTGTTCTTGCAGAGAAGCACCATTGCCTTAATCGTTTAGCTTCAAACTCAAAATCTGGTTGATCCCCAATAATGCAACACACTAATAGCTCCATTAATCTGGTTGATCCGAAACCGCACAACACACTAATAACCCCATTCACTTAAATCATATTTATTTCTTTTGTTAATAGGGATGGCATTCAAACTGTTCAATTAAATAATGTTGTACATTATGCATATTATAGCGAATGCACCTCATCTCCATCTCTCACCAAATAGATTATCTTCTTCAAATATCACATCTGGTAAACTTCCTCCCATCTAGTAAATGGGATGGCTTGGAAATTTCCACTTTCGGATGAAGCTTCATAACATTTATATTCAGTCATATTTATCATACCTATACGCGTTTTCATCTCGAAATGATGGATATGTGCTAGTGTTAAATTTCGTATCGTTCAAATAAAATGAAGGCATCTAACTACACGACGAATTGGGCCATTTTAGCAAGAAAATTAGGTTAAATTTAGAAACAATTTGAATTGGCCCAATGAGAGATGGCCAATTCGTCACTGTTCGAAATAAAATAAACTCGTCTAACTACGCGACGAATTGGGCCATTTTAGCAAGAAAATTATGTTAAATTTAGAAATAATTTGAATTGGGCCAATGATAGATGGCCAATTCGACGCTGAGTTAGACAATTCGAAATAAAATGAACGCTATTAACAATAATAATTAAATTTAACTACTCGTTAACTTAACAATAGAGTAACGGTGAAATTAGCTGCATTCATGGCTAAATATTCAATTGATGAAGTTGTTTATTCATTTGCATGTATTCCATCAATGATGAAGTTGCGTATTCATTTGTAAATGATGGTGGGACCAAACAACTGTTCCTGGACAGAAGATATTCGTCGGATGTTGGGACCAAACACCTGCGCTTCGACAGAATTTCCACGTGTGAACGTATAAGAGTGACTGAAACTTCTGCGATGCAAATTGTCGCTTAGCTAAAATTTTAATCGAAATACTCGAAATTATCCGGAGAAAACGATGGGATCCGATGTAAGATGTCAAAAATCATACTGAGAGAGTCGGGAAGTTACACCATTAATACCAACGTAACCCTATGGTAAATGTTAATACCAGTCTTTTTCTCTCAGACCAGTCTCTGCCGTTGGACCGAAGGTTTCTTGTGAATTAATGCACTATGGTTATGACTGGCTTTTAGTGACGAATATGAGGGGTGGATAAAATGGATTGTATATTGGAGATGCCGAGCTATTCGGAATTTGCAGAGCTGAATTCTACTTCTGCGAAAAGTATGTCTGACGAGATTTCTCAATCCGGGTGGACGATGTATTTAGATTTGTCTGTAGATAGATGGAGTAGAGAAAACTCCAGCGATTTTCATATCGAGAAGCAGCAAACAAAAAAATCGAAGTATAAACACGATCCTGACAGATACCGAACTTATAATCATCAGGAGTCGAGCATTGTAGGTAACGAGGAGGGCTCTTCCATGGCTTCGGATGCTTCGTCTGCTCCCCAAAATCTGCCTCTCCCTCGGAGGGATCTTGAGTTTGGGCAGGGACAACAGACTGCCGGATCATTTTGCCCAGTTTCGAGAAGAATACGCGATGTTCAGGATAAACACAATGATCTGGAATCTGTTGCTTCATGTTCAGCAGCGGATGTGAATCTCAGACAGAGGAAACTAAGAAAGGTGGACCAGGATGAGTATGCTCTATTGCTTCAAGACACGGCAAGCTCTGATGTCCACAGCCTAGACGTATGTTTTAAGATTTACAGGGCTTTTCATAGCTCAATGACAGAAATATTTCAATTGGTATAAGCAGATAGCTATGTAACTAAAGAATTGATGCAGAGGTTGCAATCTATATGTATGTGTTAGTCAAGATTATAGAAACGCACAGGTTGTCATTCTAAAACTATTGCTATAGTATAAGTGGTATTTATTTCCTTTTGATACCAATGTACCTTCTATAATGTCTTAAGTGTCATTAAAATTAATCACTGGCCTCTTTTTTAGGATATGCAGAATGGTCTTATAAAAAGCGAATCCAATATAGAACAGAATCTACAGATAGCATCCGAAACCCTAGGTGATATCGAGGTAAAAGTATGTGAAAGCCTTGTAACACGAAAGAAATTCTCTCATCCGGTGCTCGAGTCTTTTAGGTTTGTGACTGAAACTAACATTGAGATGTTAACACAGACAGTATCACAACAAGAAAATCCATCTTTTAGCACCACAAGTTAGCACCACTTATAGTTTGTGGTGTAAATATGGTGGCAATGGCACCACTTACATTTATGTGGTGTTAAAGTGGTGTTATTAGCACCATTTATATTTTGTGGTGTTAAAGTGGTGGTATTAACACCACTTATATTTTGTGGTGTTAATATGGTGTTATATTAGTTAATATTATTGGAAATTGAGTTTTACCTTTATGAGAAATGCCATGTTGGCAACTACCATAAAGTGGTGCTAAGCTATTATTTTCCACATGGACATGTACACGTAGGATTTAATTATTTGGATTTGCACCATAAACAAATTCACAAATAATTATTTTGAAAATAACTCAATTCAATATTTATTTATTTTTTCATATCAATTAAAATAAATGATCAAATATTAATTTATGAGTTTTTGCACCATACTTACAAGAAGTTCAAATATTTATATTTAGAATATTTAAGCAAATAAATTCACGTAGAATATTTAAGCAAATAAATTCACGTGATTCATTTATGAGGTTTACACCACAAGCACAACAAGTTCAAAAGGAATATTTGGAAAACAGCTCAATTCATTTATTCATCTTTTATATTATTTAAACATATAAATACAATTGACAAATAAATAAAAATAACTATTTTTAATTTATTACTATTATAAAGTAGTAATAAAATTATTTGAATTTAAATTTTATTATTCATTTGAGATATTTTATCTTATTAATTTTTTTTATGGAAATTAGTATTATTATTAGGTTTTTAACACAAGACATGGGTCTTAGATCCATCTATATGATCAATGGAGAAAACATGTATCTAAGGCCCTAAAAGAAGCTTTTAGGAATCTAGGACCAAGAAAGACACCATAAAGGTCCCCACACATATTCCTAAGAGTATTCTTAGCCTCTAAGTATGGGCATTCACACTATTATAAGTTTTTAATCACTAGGGATAGGTCCAATGGCCCTAAACATTGTTGAACGAACAATCAGAGGCCTTAGCCTAAATGAATCCTAAGCATAAAGAAATGTCATGTTGTTAAGTACCATATAGTGGGGCTAAGCTCATATTTGTCACATAGACTATTTGTCACATAGACATGTAGACAAAGGATTTAATTATGATGATTTGCACCATAAACACAACATCACAAATAATTATTTTGTAATAACTTAATTCAATTTTTTTCATTCAAATAAATGCCCGTGATTAATTTATACCAATGAGCTTACATGATTCATTTATGAGGTGTTGCACCACAAACACAACAAGTTCACAAATAATTATTTTCTAAATAGCTCAAGTCAACTATTCATTTTCAATATTATTCAAGCAAATAAATACCCATGATTCTTAAATTTGACAAATAATTAAATACAACCATTTTTAATTTATTACTATTATAAAATATTAATAAAAATGATTTGAATTGAGATTTGATTATTTGATAGGGCATATTATTGATATTATTAAATTTTGTAATGGATATTAATATCATTACTAGGCTTTGTGCATAAGGCATGGGTCTCAAATCCTTGGGCATGTTCGAGGGAGGAAACTTCTTCCTTGGGCCCTAAATGAATTTTTTAGGAATATAGGACCAAGAAATATGGTCAACACACATATATTCCTAATAATAATCTTAACATATATATATGTGGATATTGATTGCATTATAAGGTTTTGATCACTAGTGATAGGTCTATTGGCCCTCGACCTAGTTAAGAGAAGAAACCTAGGCCTTAACCTAAATTAAACTTCTAGGCATGTAGGGATAATAATAATTTGTCACACTAAAACAAGTGACTTTTTGAGAAGATCTATGGCCTTATAATAGCGATAATGGGGAGAGTTGGAGGAACTAAAACTAGGTATAAGTCTTTAGGGCATAGAGATGATTAAAGAAGGAACCTTGGTGCCTTGGAGCTTAGAGGAAACCTCTAGGCATATAAGATTAACAAGTATACCTTGAAACACCACATAAGGCCTCCTAAGGGTATCCTTTGCTTGATATTGGGGGTATTAATGTAAGTAAGAGGTCGTTTTTAAGCACTATATATGGGTGTTTAGGCCCTTAACATGTTTGAGAGAGAAAACCTAGGCCTTATTCCCTAGTGAAATATTTTGTGCATCTAAGGAAAAATACAACAACTCAAAGCACTACACATGATATATTGGAGTTATTATTTACCTCTAAGTAAGAAAATCAACACCATTATGAGTTTTTTGCTAGTATGGTCTTAGGTTTTTGTATAATGTCATAGGAGGAAACTTGGGCCTTAAACCCTAAGGGAAGCTTTAAACTGCAGCCATAAACTCCAAACAATATCCTTAGCATCTGAGCATTCATATAAGTGACACTAGGTATGCAAACCTTAGACATAGTCATGAGAGGAATTACAGGAACTAGGCCCTAAAGGACAGTTTTAGGCATATCGGGCTAATAGCAATGACTCAAACTATCACTTAGCAGATCATGCAATGTATAAGATATCGTTATTCTCAAAGTGGGATATGGGTGGAAATACGTGGTTTTGCGTACTAGCGATGGGTCTAAGTAAATAGTTGGGGAAGAAATTGAAATAATTATACCCTAACATTATATTATTGAGGTAATGGGCAATTATCAAGACCATGAACCATAGCATACACCATTTAAAGTTGATATTTGACATAATAGTTGGATATGAGCATAATCAAGAGTTTTTGCATAAAGGGATAGATCTCAAGTCCTTTATTGAAGTCATAAAAGTAAATCAGGAGCCTTGTGTAGGTATCCCAAGGCCTTCGTAATGATATTACATAGAATATGACCGTGACTTTATCCCTAAAGAAACCATTAAGGTATCCAAATCCACTGAGACATTATGTATCTAGGTCTAATGGCCTTTTAGCCTTAGATAAGATCAATGGAGGATACCTAAATATCGACCACTAAAGGAATCTTCTAGCCATCTAGGGATAAGAAGGTTTCCTCCAAGAACAACGCATAGTTAGTGGAGGATACCTTAACCTTTGCCCCTAAAGGAAGATTGTAACTATCTAGGGGTAAGAAGTTTGCCTCCACCAACGATACACAATCTCCTAGTTGTATAATTGGCCTATGATTGAGGATGTTGTTATAGTTAGGTGGTGTTAAGTAGCATGCACGTGTCTTAAGCCCTTGGGAATTATGTTCCATGGAAGAAGACCATGTTTTTGGCCCTAAAGAAATCATTGACGCATATAGATCCATGAATACTACCTAAAAGAAGCATTGATTACTTCAGAAGGGTAACTATGGCACTATGTATCTATGTATTGTGGCCTTGGTGCCTTACACATGGTTAGTGGAGGAGACCTAAATCTTGAGCTCTAAATGATTCTTCCATCCATCTAAGGCTAAGAAGACTATATCCACTAAAAACACATGGCCTCTTGACGGTATCATTGTCCTATGATTGATTATGTCATTGCCATTAGGAGGTTTTGAGTAGTATCTACATGTCTTAGGGCCTTGGGAATGATGTTATAGGGAAAACAACCATGCCTCTGGCCTTAAAGAAACAATTGGAGCATATAGAGTGATGAACAATTCCTAGAGCACCATGCATGATCTTGCATGGATATCCATCCCACTATGTACATCCATTTCTCGAGGCCTTGGCGACTTGGACATGGTCAAGGGAGGAGACTTGAACCTCTAGCCATAAAGGAATCTTATAGCCATCCAAGTCTAAGAAGATCGCCTCAACCAACCACACATGACCTCTTGAGGGTATCATTGTCATATGATTGAGGATATTAACACCATTATGTTATTTTGAGAAGTGTGTAGGTGTCTTAGGACCTTAAGAATGATGCTATAGAGAAGAATACCATTCCTTTGGCGCTAAATAGACCACTAAGGAATCTAGAGCCCTAAACAATGCCTAAAAGCACCATGCATGACTTTGCAAGGGTATCCATTGAGCTTTGTATCTAGGTCTTAGGGACTTGAGGTCTTGTACATGGTAAGTGGAAGAAACTTAAACCTTGGGCCTTAAAGAAATATTTTATCCATCTAAGGCTAAGAAGGTTTCCTCCACCAACCAAACATGGCCTCTTGAGGGTATCATTGGCCTATGATTAAGGATGAAAATTTCAGTAGGTGGGTTTGAAAATATGTATGTGTCTCAATGCCTTGGGAATGACATTCTAGGGGGAAGACCATTCATTTGACCCTAAAGAAACCATTAAGGCATAAAAACCCATGAACAATGCCTTAAAGCGCCATGCGTAACTTTGCAAGCGTATCCATGGCACTATGTATCCAAGTCTTAGGGACTTGGGGGATTGGAAATGGTCATGGGAGGAGGCATGAAGCTCAAGCTCTAATGGAATCTTCTAGCCATCTAGAGATAATAAGGTTCTATCCACCAACAACACATCGCCTTTCAAGGGTTATTGGCCTATGATTGAGGATGTTAGTGAAATTAGGGTGTTTTGAGGAGTATGTACATGTATCAGGGTGTTGGGAATGAAGTTCTAGGGAGGAATAACATGCTTTTAGCCCTAAAGAAATCATTGAGGATTCCATAGTCATTGGGACTTGGGGCATTGGACATGGTCAAGGGAGGGGACATGAACCTCAGGATCTAAAGGAATATTCTATCCATACAATGATAAGAAGGATACCTCAACCAACCACACATAGCCTCTTAAAGGTAGCATTGGATTGTGATTGAGGATCTTAGTACAGTTAGATATTTTGAGTAATATCTACTTGTTTCAAGGCCTTGGGAATGATATTATAAAGAAGAAGACTATGTGTTTGGCCCTAAATTAATTCTTATGGCATTTAGAGCCATGAACAATGTGTCAAGGCATCGTGCATAACTTCGTAGGGGTATCCATGGCACTATGTATCTAGGTTTTTTTCCTTTGGGCATTGGACATGGTCAGTAGAGGACAGTTGATCCTCAATCCCCAAAGGAATATTTTAGCCATCTAAGGTTAAGGAGGTGGTCTCCACGAACCACACTTGGCCACTTGAGTGTATTATTAGCCTATGATTTATGATGTTGGTGACAACATGTTGTTTTGAGTAGTATATAGTGTGTTAGGGCCTTGGGAATGATGTTCTAGGGAAGAATACCATGCCTTTGGCCCTAAAGAAAATTTCGAGGCATTCAAAGCCACAAACATTGCCTCAAACCACCATGCACAACTTTGGAGTGGTATCTATAGTGCTATGTATTTGGATCTTGTGGCCTTAGGACCTTGGACATGGTTAGTGGAGGAGACCTAAACCTTAGGCTCTAAAGGAATTTTCTAGGCATCTAGAACTAAGTAGGTTTCCTCCACCGACCACACATGGCTTATTGAAGGTATCATTGGCCTATGATTCAGGATGTTGGTGCCATTAGGTGGTTTAAGAATTATGAAGGTGTCCTAGAGCCTTTGGAATGGAATTAAAAGGATGAAAACCATACCTTTGGCTCTAAAGAAACCATTGAGGCATATAAGGCCATGCACAATGACTCAAATAACTACACATGACTTTTCCTGGGTATCCATTGTGCTATGTATCTAGGTCTTGTGGTCTTAGGACTCTAGACATGGTAGTAGAGGAGACCTACAACTCAAGCCCTAAAGGAATGTTTTAACCATCTAGGGCTAAGAAAGGTTTCCTCCACCAATAACAAGTTGTCTCTTAAGGTCTTGTATCCATGGAGAAATGCCTCTAAGCACCATACATGACTTCGCAGATATATTCGTGGCACAATGTACATCCATGCCTTGGGGCCTTGGACATGGTAGGGGGAGGAGACTTAAATCTTTGGCCCAAAAATAATATTGTAGCCATTCAAGGCTAGGAATATTGCCTCCACCAACCACACATGGCCTCTTGAGGTATCATTGGCCCATGATTGAGAATATTAATGATTTTAGGTTGTTTTGAGGAGAATGTATGTGTCTTAGGGATTTGGGAATGATTCTCTAGGAAATAAGACCACAAATGTTTCCCTAAAAAAACCATCCTTGTGGCGTTAGACATGGTCAGTGGAGGAGACTTGAGTATCAAGCTCTGAAGGAATCTTCTATCCATTTAGGGATAAGAATATTGCCTCCAACAGCCACATACAACCTTTTGAGGGTATCATTGGCCTATGATTGATTATGTCATTGCCATTATGTGGCTTTGAGTTGTATCTACATATCTCAAGGGCTTGTGAATGATGTTTCGGGGAAAATGACCATGCCTTTGGCCCTAAAGAAACCATTGAGTCATCTAGAGAAATTAAAAATGCATGAAGCACCATGCATGACCTTGCATGAATATTTTTCCACTATATATCCATGCCTTGGGGCCTTGAACATGGTCAAGGAGGAGACATGAGCATGTTCCCCTAAAGGAATCTTCTAGATTAAACATCTTACTCATTATCCTATGTGTGTAGCGTTGATGGGCCACATGGCGAGGTTTTTGTGCCACTTAGGCATGTGGATTAGGTTCACGAGACAAAGGTATGTGTTATGTGCATATGTTAAATGCATGGGGTTAATTGCATGGTCACTTACTTGTGTGGGTTATGAGCATGGTTCGTTACATACACCAAAATATTTTCCAATGTAGAAGTTTTCTTTAGGGCACTGTGGGTTAAGGGGTCAATGTGTTTCCAAATAGGTGGTTTGGGGTTCATGGGTAATGGATTTTGGGTTAGGGGAGGATTCAAGGTTAGAGGATTAGTGGTGAGTTAGTGTCCATTTCAATGTCATGCCCTATGGATCATCTTGGGCTTTGGAGAAGTCATTGTTAATCTGGGGTGGGTTTGATGTTTCACTTATAGTATAAGCAATGGTTAGGGGCTCGATGCATCAGTAAGGTGTGTGCCTTCGGTGTGTGGGATAGGTGGGTGCATTAAGTGTGTGGGTTAGGTTCACGTGTTAGGCATGTAGTTTAAATCAGGTAGATTAGTATTTTGTCTTTCTGACATTAGTTTCAGTGTCATTCATTCTTGGTCATGAGCACTAGTTTGTGGTAATATATAAGTGCTAATATACCTTGATCCTTATGCCAAAATATATGTCCATATATGCAATGGACCTCCAATTAATAGTATAAGTAGGGGTTAGGGGATCGATGCATGGGTAAGGTGTTTGCCTTAGGTGTGTGGGATAGGTGGGTGCACTAAGTGTGTGGGTTAGGTTCATGTGCTAGGTATGTATTAAAGGTAGTGTAGATTAGTATTTTGTCTTTCTGACATTAGTTTCAGTGTCATTCCTTCTTGGTCATGAGCACTACTTTGTGGTAATATATAAGGGCTAATATACCCTGATCCTTATGCAAAAATAGATGTCCATATATGCAATGGCCCTACAATTAATAGTATAAGCAGGGGTTAGGGGATCGATGCATGGGTAAGGTGTGTGGGATAGGTGGGTGCACTAAGTGTGTGGGTTAGGTTCATGTGTTAGGCATGTAGTTTAGGTCACGTAGATTATTATTTTGTCTTTCTGACATTAGTTTCAGTGTCATTCCTTCTTGGTCATGAGCACTAGTTTGTGGTAATATATAAGTGCTAATATACCCTGATCCTTATGCCAAAATAGATGTCCATATATCAAATGGCCCTCCAACTAACATAATAGTTGATCAACTTTGAGGTGATTATGCTTACTTGCTTGGATTTCTCCCTTTATTTATATGAAATGTTAGGGAGGCCAAAATAACAAGTAGACCTAGTCCACTACAAACAAACAACTCTCCACAGTGTAGTATTTTCACAAAACTATTCGGGATCATCTCTCTAAATGCAACCTCCAATTCCTAGCTAATCGAAGAGAAGGTTAAGAGAAATACCATTTTGGTACTCAACAAGATCCTTGATTATTTTCTTGAATACGAGGGTTGAGAGCATTTGAGTATGTTCTTTAAGTGCTCTTTTGGATTTGGAAACAACATATTCATTCATTGTTTTTATTTTGATGTAGTGTCTCACAAGTTCGCTTGGTATGATGACACATTAATACATGCTAACTTGATCATGCAAATTGGAGTACAGTCCCAGAAGCTGTGATTAGACATGGATCATTTCCAATAACTATTAGAATATTGGCATGGAGCCTTGTGAACCACGACGAGGGCTCCTTTAGACCCACCTAGCATGTACCCTCATGGATTCTTCATTTTCATTGGGTCCACTTGTACCTCTCTCTCGGCCAGGCTTGGCATGATTTAGAATTGTTGGTTCAACTAGCTCTGTGCATAGTCATTCTTAACACGTGGCACATTGATAGGTTTGACAACAATGGGGGCATGTATGTAGATGGAGACCTAGAAACCCACGTGTAGATAAGGAGCTCCCTACACTTGCATTAGTGGTTTTGAATAAGATCAAACCCCCTGGATAACCCATTAATGTTGAGCCCATTGATGTTGATCCTCCAACAACTGACTAGGGGAAGACCGTTAATGACCATGACCCATCTCCTCCTACAACTGGCATGTTTACCATTTAGTTTAATTATTCATAGGTTGTAGGTGCTTGTGGTTTGATTTTGTCACTTTTTTGGGGTGTTTTGGCATGATCCAACTGCTTTTTGCACCTTGAACCTAACCAATTATGCATTTAGATCATAAAAGGTGCCAACAACAAATGCAATGATTGACTTTGATCTTGTCCCATTCGATGACTCAAACACATAATTGAGTTAAGGATAGCCTTTTTTGAACTTTCTCATGACATTGACTCCACGATGGGGTGTTTTGGCTTGTGCCAACCTTGCTTTTGAGTTGTTCTTTTGCTTGTGGAGGTTGCATTGACATCCCACTTTTTTGTATTAAGTATGGTACATATTTTACCTATTAATATAGTTTAAACAAAGCTTTATTCTTAAAAATAAAAATAAATAAACCAACATAGTTCGTCTTATCCTCGGTCATTAAATATCACTAAGTTTGTGTTTTGATTTCTTTTGATCTCTCTCGATGCTTAATAGATCCAAAGTTAGGACACACACGCACACAATGATGCATTTCTTTTTAATTTTTATAGACCATGGAGTTGTTCTCCATAATCAATCCTACTTAGGTCGCCAACCCATTTGTTAAACTTTCAACACTTTTGGATATTGTTCATCACAATCCATGTCCCTGTTGTGAGAATAATTCTAGGGTTGCACCGAATTAAAGGTAATGTGATGATTTAGAGGCACTATTTATGATGTCCAAGGAAAACCCTCTAGGTCATTTTCCAAATCCTTTTCCTTTGACATGGGTGGGCGATAGGGGAAAGGGGTGCATTTGTCAATTTGATAACCTTATTCTTGAGTGACATGGCCATCTCTAACAACCACTTAGTCACTTGGTACTTGGAAAAATCAATGTACTTCTAGATTTTCAATTTCACCCTTAATCAAAATCAATTCACTTACAATTTCCCAATATAGAGTGCCTATCTTTCCATTTATGTGGTCAATGATGCTCTCTAAGTCTCCCTTAGAACTATTTTGTAAACACCTATCTTTACAAATTCCATGCTTCCCATGACTTGCGCTTACATCCATGGGATGTCCTTAAGATACTCTGAAATTATATTTAACCCAATCTTTACAAAGAATTTCAAATCACCTAAATCCTCCTTTCTCAATAACAAAGTAGAACACATAACTAAGAACTTTACTCATCAATACAAATAAAAAAACCTTAAAGAACTTTAATAATTTAAAAAATAATTAAACATATAAAATATGAAAAGAACTAATCCTAGTATCATCACCCCTAATATGAAGAATGACCTTATAAAACTTATAAACCAAAATATAAAAAATATAAAAATTGAACATATTAAATCTTTAAACCAACAACAATGACCTTATAAAACTGATAGAAATAAAAACATCATATATCTTATAAACCCTTGAAAAAGTTGTAACATGCGAATCAATTTTGTAAAATATTTAATTTGTGTAAAATATCTTGATATATTTTGCCTCTATATGCATCAATGGTTGTGTGAACCAGACTTGTGGGTCAATCCAGGATCGGACGGTTGTGTTCACTTTGAATTGATTAAAATATTTCCCTACTAGAGCTTTTAGTGATATTGGTTAGTGTGGAGCTTTTAGCGATATTGGTTAGTGTGGAGAGAGGGGTTCTGTCATTTCTAACCGGGTCGGAGCTTGTCCCATATTCAGGTATGCATTCTGATCTCTTGTTATAAGGATATATCGGCTGAATCGACCCTGTTCTCTATGAAACTCTTTTACCTATTTTTGTTGAATTTCCAGAACATTTGAGCTCACTCTAGGGTTGTTTCTTTCTTTTGAAAGCTGTTTTATTCTCTGGAAGAGATCGAAGAATTTAGCCATGGAAAAGGGTCCTGGACTTTACTTTGACATTGAAAAGAAGACCACAGGTTGGATTTTAAGCTTGATTTTTTTTTTTAAAATTTCCATCTCTGGCCATCACAATTCTCTATATTTTCTCAAATCCAATAAACAGAATTCAGTAGCAACTAAACCATATGCAAGATACCATATGGATTTCTCTCAATAGTGTATTAATTTCTATCTAAATTTGAAAATAAAGCGGATGCATAAGATGCATTTGACCATTAATAGCTTGCGATGAATTTGATAACAAGATTTGGCTGAGATTTCTGTTGCAATAGTTTGCACCTTTTCTTGTACAAAGACAAATCTACCAAATTGAAATCCTTTCTTCATTCTTCGGGGATCTCGACCTCTCCTTCATCAATCTCAGTATGGAGATCCTTAGGATCCTTTCCATCCATGGTGCAGCCAACGGAAAGGCATTTGCCTAGAATCTCCTTCACTGTCCCGGCCAATTCCTTTGCCATGGACCTCGGCTTCATAACCCTAGTGATCTCAATGACATCGTCGAGGCCGATATTTCCATTGTGCTTGATGTTCTTCGTCTTCTTCCTGTCTCTCTTGGGATCCTTGAGGGCTTTTATGACCAGGGAAGCGGTGCTCGACACTACGGCGACTCGACACTACGGCGACCTTGGCCTTCCTGTTCTAAACAGTGAGCTTTACGGTCACCCTCAAACCCTTCCAGTCCTTTGTCATTTACTTTGCAATTTCTTCTCCTATCTTCTTGGGCGAAAGCCGTAGAGGACCGATCTTTGGGGCTAGAGACGAAGCTGCTCCCACTTCGCCCCCTGTGACCCTCATGTACACTTCGATCACTTGGGAATGATTGAGCTTGGGAGGCATGACTGTCAATTTTTTCACAAAACCCTAAAGATTATTCCCTACTCTTTCTACAACAGGTCTCTCTCTGCAAATATAAAGTCCCCCGATCCCCGACTTCAAATTAATAAAACCTTCAAAATGAAAAGCTTTCAGCTTGATTTGTTACAAGGGTTTTATATACATTTATTGTTTGCTGATTTTAATGTTTTTTTGTCAGACCGTGGGTGAAGAACGTAGTTGCAAAGGGAAAGGGTGAGAAACGACCGCTCTACAAAGGGATTCGCACCTCACCTTCATGCTTCAGGTGAGCGAATTCATTCCAAAATGAAGGTGGCCTTATCCGGATGGTAAATCCTCCTCTATAAACCTGGCCTTACCCGGATGGTAAATTTGCCTATAAGAACCTGGCCATCATATGGTGGTAAATTCCCCTAATAAATTGGCTTCGGTCTGTGCAATAAGTAGCTTCACCAGCCAACAACCTAACCTTTCATAATATAATAAAAAAAGACATACCCCCATATAATGAGCATTTTAAAAGATCCAACAAAGAAATAATTTGTTTCTGGTCTGCTAAAGCATCACCCACGACTGTAAGTGATTGGAAGCCATACCGCAATGCTGGGAGCTGTCCATCGTGTGTTAGGTCCACCACAAGAGCTATATTTCTGTGTCCCAATAATGCCTGATCATCCTTGTCAAGTTGAGGTGTGTGAAGTATTCTTAACAAGGATTACAATTTTGATTAGAAGTTTAGTTTCACTTCCTAGGGATCCACTCGACTAGTAAGTATTTTTATTTTCTTGCATCCGAACTTGATTGTCTCTCCAACCAGGTTTTTTTCGTCCATCTTAAGCTCTCTGCATTGTTAAATTCTGAATTTCGTCCAACTTGGTTTGCTTTAGCGTGGGAAGTTCATCGGATGCTCTTGGATGTCTTCAAGAACCATTCCGCTTTTGAATCTGCTTATAATGTGAGTGAGAAGTCCTTAATAATTGTTAATGTAAGTGAGCATTTCCAATGGGTTTACAAATATTGGAAAGAATTGACATGTGTGTTCCATGGTTTCTCAAACCACCGTGCAGCATGTGCTCAATTTCTGCTTGACATATAGGCGGGTGGATGAATTCCATGACATTTACAATATAATTCGTTATCACCTGAATGTTCTCATTAAAAGCTTCGGGCACAGACCAAACTTTCCTACCTTGAAAGATGGTTGGACTGCTCATAATTATTTAATGAACAGATTCATGCAATTTCGTATTGCTGTGGAACTCAAGCAATGTCAGGTAAATGTTTTTCCCTTCTCTGGTAATAATAATGGGTGGTTAAATGGGAGAAAAATGACAGGAATCGGTAAAAGCAAATTTTGTTTGATGAAGTTATATATCTTAAAGGAATAGATTGCATAATTAGGGTTAGTAAGGTATTTTTGGAGGGTGTTGAATTCATACATTCCCATTGAAAAATATTCATTAAAGTTCATTTAGATATGGGAGGAAGAATCGGTAATAGGAATAAGGCCATTCATTTTGATTCTATATTCGATTCAGCGTCCAACTAGAATAATTGTTTCAACCTCCCATTTATAGTAATTCTTAATCCTCTTCCAATTTATCCCATATCAATTCCACCTGGTTCTTCCATTCCATACAATTTTAATGAATGAAATTATATAATAGGAAAAGTTTTTTTGATTCTATATTTGATTCAGCGTCCAACCAGAATAATTGGCTCAGCTTCCCATTCACAATATATTCTTGATCCTCTTCCAAATTATCTCATTTCAAGTCTACCTCGTTCTTCCATTCCATACAATTTTAGTGAATGGAATTATATAACACTAACAATTTTGCAGAATGCTCAATTTATATATGCAATCAATTTCAATTAATTTGATATTAATTTTAAGCAAAGATATATTAATAGATTTGCAATTTCAACCAATTTGATTTCAATTTCAGCAAAAGATTACATTGCTAGATGCCATGTTCCAATGTGAGAATTCAAAACCAAAAAAACAAAACTTTAACTCATTATCCGGACTCCTGGAGGCTTTCCGCTCAATACAGGACATTGATTTCCTGGCTGAATCTACCCAACTTTCTTTGCCTTTTGGCATGATGTGTAGTTATTTTGTGCAGTTATCCAAGATATTCAAGGCAGTGGATTTTGATTTGTATCATGCCATTTCATTGTACCATAAGTCTCCTTTTAGAAAAAGATGGCATGTCAAGTTCGGCAGTCGAGATGAAGGCTTCAACTGTGTTGCTAGCAGCTCTCTCTGTGCCTTTGTATGATGACAATAGAGAAATAAAGTACCAGACGCAGTAAGAAAGGTCTCGATTTTTATGGGGGCTAGTAAAGAAATGGTAAGATAGTGTTCTATCCCTTTGATTTCCTCTGTAAAAGTATTTGGGTTTGATATATTGTTGAACCCCTGTAAATGCCTTTTTGTTTGATAACAGTTATCACGCGAGGGCCTTTTATCTAAATTGGTAAGCTTTTTTTCTTTTCAAAAGACATCTGAATTAGTAAGCTTATTTATACTGTATACATCAAACAAAATTGTAATGCATTGGTATAACATTGGAACATATATCTTTCAATTTGCAATGTAGTTATGTTGTTTTGGGTTGTTTAAGGATACCTTTAATATAACTACCGTGTTTTGTTTGTTTTGTCATTGGAAAACTTAGTTAAGTGATGTCAGATATTCAAATTTTCATGTCTAATTGAGGCATATCTTAAAGGATAAATTGCATCTCATTCTTAATTGTTTCTTATTGTTTGATATATATATATATATATATATATATATATATATATATATATATATGTGTAATGGAGTACTTTTATCTTACTTGCAATTGAGTGCTTGAGTGCTTTTGTTTTACAATTTCTCCAATTTGCAATATGTGAAGTGCTTCTGTTTTACTTGTTAATTAATACATATTGTGAAGTGTTTATGTTTTACTTCTTAATTAATAAGAAAGATAGATGTAGTATTACATGTACTTCATTTGCAATTTTTACTACTTTTTATCTTGTTCAGACATAAAACATGTAACATCACATTCACTTCATTCTCAATTTCTCACTGTTCTTAAAGGATTTCTACCTTACTTACTCATATGTAGCATCATATGCATCACATTCTTTATTTCTCTTGGTCTGTAATATCCATGGAAGTTTATCTTACTTGCTCATACATAGAGAATAAAACACACCTCATTCTTAATTGTTTCATATGTAGAACAAGTAGCTTAAAAGTTGCTTTAGGTACACTTCATTCTCAATTTCTCCTTATTTACTATATAGACACTGTTTTATCTTACAAGGAAAATGTAGCATTACATGCACCTCATTTTCAATTTATCCCATGGAAAACAATTCCATGGCAAGGTGATGAGTGCTTATATCTTACTCACTGTAACATCACTTGTACTTCATTCTTAATTTTTTCTGGTTTATATTGAGTACGATCATGCTCATTATGTTCAGTAAAAATAAATGGTTATGATCTACACACAATAGAATTGGGCCAATAAGAATCTAATGCATCATGTGACATGTACAGTTCCTATGGAATCTGCAAGTTGAACATAAAATACATAAAAATACATCACTAAATACAAAAATGTGAGCAAATAGGCACTGCATCTACCAGAGAGTCCTCTGCCACTAAGTGGCATACAACTGCCAGTGATCATTTTTCCTAGACCAGCGCTAGAAAGTTGGCATCCAATTCCTCTCCAACCATGTCACATGTAGAAGTTTTAGGGGGTATGGAATTTTCTTATGCAAGTTTGTGAAAGTCTGTGTGACAGTGAAGAAGCCCCGAATGGAAAGGTTGCATCTCTCCTACCATTAAAGGCCGATATTCATCCATATCAATCCACATTCTTGCTTCAACTTTGTAGCCTATCAACCCGGGTTCCATTCATTGACACATACATATCACATAAGGTGAAATGACAATAAAATATCCTACATTACTCAGTGACCGTGAAGTCCTCATTCTTCTAGGATTGAATGGGTTTTCGCTTGCTTCATTGAAAATTTCGTGGCTCTGTTTTTGTTTTCCACACTGGAAGTTCACCAATGTCAATCAACTTGTTCTTCGTTTGTAGG
Source organism: Larix kaempferi (assembly GCA_027924585.1). Lineage (NCBI taxonomy): Eukaryota > Viridiplantae > Streptophyta > Pinopsida > Pinales > Pinaceae > Larix > Larix kaempferi. The sequence continues at coordinate 9,775,666 of BSBM01000042.1, read as the reverse complement.
CTTTTGTGAATTTATTATTGTCTGTCAAATGAAAACTCATCAAAGTCTATCAATTTCATGTTTTACATTTATTTTGTTTGCAAACTTTTATAGATATTCTATTGTTTATCACAGTGGAATATCACATGTCCCATTCCTTATTTTTACAAGCTTAATGCATATTCTGCTATTTTCTCTCATTGTTGGTTTCCTTTTAAGCTCATGGGTGGCTGATTGGCTGAGAAAGAGAACCCTTTCTCATATCCCCTATCTCGAAATGAAGGTGGACGTGCGGACAAGAGAAGGGAAGTCCCTAAACATCCACATGTTATGTTCCATAAAGCCAGACCGACTTCTATCCACAATCAGGTCTCTAGTTGGACTTGGTCTTGAGATTAAGCACACAGCCATAAGCTGCCAAGATGGATTTGCAATAGATGTATTTCAAGCAGAGGTAAATGACATATTTCAATTGATTATTCGTTACACTTGATTAGGTAATGGTCTAACTCTGTTCTTTTGTACATGTCATCAGCAATCCACGGGGTAGATGTTATAGCCGAGGAGATCAAAGCGTTGCTGCTGCATACTGGAGGATATGTCACTGGAATGTAGCTAAAGAATCTAAGTACATTTCTTTAATTTCTTCTTCGGCTGAAAAGCATAATATTCTCTTAATCAGATTTCATATCAGAAGCCAAGGAATTTCCATAGCGGTAGCATTTTCTTGGAGTGGCTTCTGATTTAGAAGATGCCAATCAGGCTTAGATTTTCCTTGGATATCCATATTTCAAATGGTTGATAATATGTTATAGTTGTCATGTTGTTGAGTGTTCTTCTTGAATTAGTAATCTTCAGTGAGTCATGTGAAGGCCAAGCTTTTGTCAGGGGATGGTTTGTCTCAGAGATTCATGGTGAGAATGAGTTTGCTAGAGATGCTCTTGGATTATAGCTACTTCTGCAAGGGCATTGTCTGCGTACGAAGATCTCCTTTTTTCTGATTGTAATCTTAGATTTTGTTAATTTTGAAACAGATTGTAATCTTAGATTTTGTTAATTTTGAAACAAGGCTGTGCAAACTTATGACAACATATTTGGCAAATTACATTGTTATGACTTCATTGTCTGACTATTTTAAATGCCCACTGATGGCAATAGCAATTTTCTGTTCCAACAACATGCTTAATGACATGCAAAAACTATAACTCTTTGCAAGGAAATTGCCACTTTGTGGTTCCACTTGTGTCTATTTAATGTAGTGAATTATTGATGGATTAAAATGAAATAAACTTTAAGAAAATGTTTTAATATCCATTTTTTAACCTTGTTAAGAAGTATATATATGTGTGTGGTGCAAAAAAATATAAATCACATATTATATATAAATATATATAATATGCGATTTATATTTTTTTGCACCATTTATTATTTTGTGGTGCTTTGCACCACTTGTTATTTTATGGTGTTTCGCACCACATACAAGTTTGTGTATATTAAATAATAATAATAGTAATAATTTTGGTGTTTTGCACCAAAAAGTCTCAATCCATGTTGGATTGGTTTTGGTGTTTTGCACCACAAAACTTCAATCCACATAAGATTGGTTTTGGTGGTTTGCACCATACACCATGGAATGCCACATATTCATTTAACACCAAAAGCACCTTTTTTACAAACACCACTTTTGCACCATAAATCTTAGCACCACTTGCGTATCCCCACATTATCACCACTTTTGCACCACTATTTGAAAATTGAGGATTTCCCAAATCCTTTACAAATAGTGGTGCTAATGTGAGGCTAAAATGCCCTTTTTGTTGTAGTGTATAGGCTTGTCTTTTTAATCTGAGAATTATTAGGTCATTAGTGTAGAATAGAATATCTTTTAAATTCCATTCAGAAGGTATTGTAAAGTTAGATAAACGCTGAAAATATAAAGCCATTGTATTAATGCAGTACAAGTACCTGAGAAATATATCACTTTGCAGGGGATGTGGTGGAAAAAACGTTTCAAAGCTCTGTAATCGTTTTGCCTGATCGAGTAAAGGTAACCCACATGCTGCATATCGCAAGACACAAACTTGTATACTATTTCCATGAATTTCTTTTATGCTTTGTCTGATCATAACAAGTAAGAATGTAGATCTTAAAAGAATGGCCACTTCATCTATCATGACCTAAGATCTTTTCATTTTGTGTTTAATTTTTTTGTTAGAGATCTTTTCATTTTGTGTTTAATTTTTTTGTTAGATGTGGGAGAGAACTAAGAATTAAGCTCTGATAGAATTTTGTGTGTGCAATGCCGTGGCAGCTGACAGATTTCCTTAGGCTGTTTTGAAAGAATGGAGGGAGAAGAAAGATGTAGGGACGTTTGTTTGGCGAGAGACGAAAATAACTAACTGGGTGTATTCATAAATAAGCGCGACTTGAGCCTCGTAGTACCCGCTATGCTTGGATTGCCACCAGATCCAGCCGGTGTCTTTTAACTTTGCTTCCTGGTTTACCGCATTAATTAGCACAATTTGGCTTTATGTAACCACAGCAGTTTGAATGAGTTGAATTCTTACCCTGATCAAACCCTATGTATTATATTTTTAGTTAAATACTATTTAGTCGATGGCAGGGTGACGTAGAAGGTATTTTTCTGTGTGGATCCAAAGTAGTTATAATGTTCAGGATTTCTTTCGTTACGACCAGGCGTTGATGCCGTCCCGAAACAGGTCTGTACATCTGTGTGATAATTATTTATCACTGTGTACCAATTCCTTCAATTGTACTGGTAAAAGGCTAGCTACATAACAAGCCATATCAAGGGAAAAGCACACCAAATGAACTGCGCAGTAAATAGATCAACTTTTATTTTTCTTTGTTTAAGGAGTTCGCAACTTCTAGTATATACTTTGCTCTAATTTTTGTTGAACACTTTATTTTATAAATTAACTAGTAAAATAGAACTTGCAATATTCAACATTCTTGACAATGAAACATAAAACTATAGACTTGTATATATTACCATAGTAAAGTGTGCAACTTGCCTCAATACATGGAAATGAGTTTTTATTTTGATCTATTACTTTCACAGAGCTTGGGCTCTTCATACACTTCACGGGAAGAGCTTCTCCTCATTTCACTCTTCTTAGACATCTTCTATATATAGGAATTGCATAACCACGGACTTAAGATCGCTTCAACTTGAAGCTACTCTGATATATTCAAAAGTGTAATAAATTTCTACCTAAGAATTCTTGATATGCAGAATACTAACACGGTTACATAAATATTAACTTGGCGTGCGCCAGATTGGCTGCAAACTGACTGACCGTCTGTTGACAGGGTGACTGACAGAGCCGGCGTAGTTAGATACGCTATCAGCTCATAAATACATATTTCCGGCACTCCCCCTTAATTATGAGTAGATGGCGTTCATTAAACCAAAAAAAAAAAATTACAAAAATTTTCAGAGCTGAAACATACTCTATGTATGACGAAGTTCATTGCGCAGAACTTGTTACTCCCAAACAACTTCGTAGATATTGGAATGTGTCCCTTGCCAATGGTTTTGTAAATATGTATACTACCTGATTCTTTTTTATTTATCAATTCTGTGATGAAATGATACCTTGTGCCGATGTGCTTGGTTCTCTTGTGATACACATGATTCTTTGATAGTGCGATAGCTAAATTGTTGTCATAGTAAATGACTGTGGGTTCTTGCTGATTCTGCGACAGATCACTTAACATATTCCACATGCAAATTACTTGACATGCAACGCGTGTAGTTGCGACATACTCTACTTCTATTGAAGAAAGAGTTACTATGGGTTGTTTCTTTGAAGCCCATGATACAACAACTGTTCCTAAATGAAAGGTGTCCCAGATGTGTTTTTTCTATTATCTATGCTGCCTCCATTGTCACTGTCTATGTATCCAATGAGTTTGAAATTTTCTGAGGTTGAATACAAAATACCAAAATCTTTTGTTCCACTTACATACCTCATAATTCTTTTACATGCTTGCCAATGAGATTCTTTTGGTGACTCCATGAATCTGACTCCGTACATGATATCTGGCCTTGTTGCTATAAGATACATAAGGCTACCAACAAGCCTTTAAAACAATGTAGGATCTACATTAGATCCATCATTATCCTTACTCAATTGCAAACCTGTTATTACTGGTGTTGGAGCTGTCTTGCAATTTCACCTCTTAAATCTATTTAAGGAATCACTTGCATACTTCCACTGAGATATAAAAATACCATTTTCAGTCTGTTGGACTTCAATGCCCAAAAAGTACTTCATAAGCCCCAAATTGGTCATTTCAAATTCACTTTCAATGACTGATCTAAATTCTTCTATGCCAAAATCACTAGTAAATATTAAATTATCTACGTACACGCAGAGAATTAACTTATTACCTTGCTTGTTGATTTTTGTGTACAGCGTTGGCTCACATTCACTTCTTTGAAATCCATTATGAATGAGGTATGAGTCAATACGACCGTACCATGCTCTAGGAGCTTGCTTTAAACCATAGAGTGCATTTTTCACCTTGTATACTTTGTGACCTTATCCTGGAACTTCGTAGCCTTGTGGCGGCTCCACATATACCTCTTCCTCCAAATAACCATTTAAAAATGCAAACTTAACATCCATTTGATAAACAGGCCATGTCTTATGCACTGCGATGGTCAAAACTATTCTAATAGTGTCCATTTGTGCTACAGGTGCAAATGTTTCATTGAAGTCTATGCTAGGTTGCTGTGTGAATCCTCTTGCTACTAATATTTCCTTGTGCTTCTAGACATTTCCATCAACATCTTGCTTGGTCTTATAAATCCATTTCACGCTTATCACATCCTTGTCCTTAGGAACATCGACTAATTCTCAAGTTTGATTCTTCTCAATGCATTCTATATCTTCATCCATGGCTTATGTCCAAACTTTATCTTCAACAGCTTCTTCAAATGTTAGAGGATCATTAACTTGAGAAAATAATGCAAAAAATGAGAATGAATTAGGTGTACTAGTCTCATATATCTCATGCAGAGTTCTTGTCTTTGTCGAAGTTGCTGGTGTCGAACTGCTTGATGGAGTTTGCTACGCACTTAGTGTGCTTGTCAAAGTTGCTTGAACTATGACTTGTGTCGGAGTTCCTTGTGCTGAAACATGCTGTGTTGTCCTGGGAGTAGACAGAGCTGCGACATTCTAATTCACATACGGAGTCTCAACTGCATCTTCTGCGATGTCATCATGTTCAACATGTAACACGATTTTCACATTCAGAACTACAGTTCCATCTGATGCTTCATTTTATACAAACTGAACATCTTGACTGATAATAACTTTTCTTGCAACATGATCATACAACTTGTATGCTTTTGTGTCTTCAGAATACCCAATAGAAATGCATTTATGGCCTTTATTATCTAATTTCTTTCTTTGTTGATCTGGAAAATGTGCGTATGCTACACAACCAAAAACTTTTAAATGTGAAACACTATGTTTCATATCTATCCAAGCTTCCTATGGAACTTTGTTCTTCACACTCTTTGTCGGAAATCAATTCATGATGTAAGCAATAGTTGCTACTGCTTCAGCCCAGTATGCATTTGACAGATGCGTGGCTGCCAACATACTGCGCACCATCTCCATAATGGTTATGTTCTTCCTCTCTGTGATACCATTCTACTGCAATATATACCACGCAGTGAATTGCTTCTGTATGCCATGATTTTTGCAAAAAATTAAGGAATCATTTGAAACATATTCACCACCTCTGTCTGTTCTTAATATCTTGATGTTGTAACCACTCTACTTCTCCGCAAGTGCCTTGAACTGTTGAAAACAACCAAATGCATCATATTTATGTTTTAGAAAATATACCCAGGTTTTTCTTGTGAAATCATCAATAAATGTGAGAAGGTAAGTGCATCCTCCCATGGACGGTTTTTGCATCGGTCCACAAATATTAGAGTGCACAATTTCAAGTGGTGTGCGAGCTTTGTATGACTTTTCGACTGGAAAAGTCTTTCTATGTTGTTTTCCAAAAATACATCCTTCACAAATTCTCTTTGGATTTTCAATCAATGGAAATCCTTTCACCATGTGCTTCATGTGCAGTAGCTTCAGCCCACCAAAATTTAGATGTCAAAATTTGAATTGCCATAACCAGGATTCATCCTTTATTTCTGTTTGAAAAACAACTTGCATTTCACTGTCTTTTTCTTCCTTGTCGCAGTGAATTTCTGTTTCTTTTATTTCTGCCTAAAATGCAGCTCCAGAATTTTCATTCTGACTTCCATGAACAACTTGTATTGTTTTTCCTTTTATGATTGGCCTTATCCTCAAAGGAAACAAGCAATTGCTTGTCATATTCACTTCGGCAATTAACTGATTGCTTGGATATATGTATTTAATCACACAATGCTTTCCTATCATATGAACTCTGTAACCTTTTTCCATCAGTTGTCCAATGCTCATCAAATTATGCTTCAAATGTTGAACATAATAAACATCAGACATAAATTTATGCTCCCCCTATTTGGTTAGAATATCAATAGTACCCTTACCCAAAACAGTAACTTGAATATTGTTTCCAATTGTGATATCAGTTTGAATTGATTTATCTAGATTAGAAAATATATTTAAATTACCAGTCACGTGATTGCTATAGTCTAAGTCTAAATACGATATGTCATTTGGACTTTCTTGGACAACATGGCATTCAAATAGAGATGTACATGCTAAGAACACTGAGCTGTTCGGAGTGTTGCTGTTGCTTGACTGTGTTTGGCCCTACCTTCCTTGTTGTTGCATTCATATGTGAAGTGTCCAAACTTCTTATAGTAATGACATTGAATTTTTTATTTATCATTCCTTTGTGCACTTGGCTAACTTGGGATCTGATTCTGACCTCTACCAGTAACTTGTGTAGGGCTACTGCTGCCACCTCCTCTAAAAGAACTTCTTCCTCTGTCTCTAGAGTTTGATCTTCCCTTGCCTCTTTCACGACTTATGGATGATTGTGCTGCGAATGCACTTTCTAATGATGTATCTGAATTGCTGACTCTATGTTCATGATTAAGGAGTGAGGCTTGCAACTCATCAATAGTAAATTGGAACAGATCTTTGTTTTCTTCTAGGATCACAACTAAAGATTCAAATTTCTTTGAAAGAACTCCAAGAACTTTTTCAACAACTCTTTGGTCACCTAGATTTTCTCCATGAGATTTTATTTGATTAACCGGACCAGTAACACAAGTATAGAATGATTCTACTGACTCTATATATATCATTGAAAAAGATTCAAAATCTCTTCTAAGAATTTGTAGTTTCACAGTTTTTACCTTGTTTAAGCCTTGATAGGAGGTTTCCAGTGTGTCCCACACTTCCTTAGCCGACATCTCTACTGCTACTCTTGGGAGTATGGATTCATGCGTCGTTTGATGTATGTGGAACAACGTCTTTCCATCTTTCTTTCTTTGTTCCTTCGAGACATCCTTCTCAGCTTGTGTGAGATTGTTATATGCTACCAGATCTATTGGTTCTCCATAGCCATTCTGGACTATTTTCCATACATCTTGACCTCTAAACAAAGCTTTCATAGTTAGAGACCAATATTCATAATTTTTACCAGAAAATATTAGAGTTTGCAAATTACCAGAAGTGGAAGCTATTCTTAATCACTTTTTCCTTTTGTAAATACAATTTCCTTTCTCCTTAAACCACGCTCTGATACCAGATCAAGGGAAAAGCACATTGCACAGTCAAAAGAATGAACTGCGCAGTATATAAATCAACTTTTATTTTTCTTCGCTTTAGGACTTCGCAACTTCTAGCATATACGTTGCTCTAATTTTTGTTGAACACTTTACTTCATAAATTAACTGCGTGTTACTTCTTAATTTTGTTATCTCTTAAACAAACTTTATCTTGAAATATATTTTAATAAGACATAAGAAGTAAAACATTTACAATGAAACTTATGCACACTTATTCCTTGTAAAATAGAACTTTCACCACGGTGAACTATTTGAAAATATTGATTTCTTTTACACATGATAAATGTAAACAACATTTATAGAAGTAACTCTGGAAAAGATGCGTGACTTGCAATATTCAACATTCTTGAGAATGAAACATAAAACTATATACTTGTATATATTACCATAGTAAATTGCGGAACTTGCCTCATTACATGGAAATGAGCATTTACTTTGATCTTTTACTTTCATAGAGCTTGGGCTCTTCATACACTTTACAGGATGAGCTTCTCCTCCTTTCACTCTTCTTACACATCTCTCTTTGATCTTCAATTAACTTCTTCTATATATAGGAATTGCATAACCACCGACTTAAGATTGCTTCAACTTGAAGCTACTTTGATATATTCAATCTACTGTAATAAATTTCTACCTAAGAATTCTTGATATGCAGAATACTAATGCGGTTACATAAATACTAACTTGACGTGCGCCGGATTGGCTGCAAATTAACTGACTGTCTGACATTGCAGACTCTGCACGTTGACACAAAATACTGACAGGGTGACTAATAGAGCCAGTGTAGTTAGATACGTTATCAGCTCATAAATACATATTTCCAACACCATATACACTGGTACTATCTTCCATATTCATGACCTATATAGCCGAATATTGTCATCCATGGATTTCTTAATGGATTTAGCAGGCATATCTCAATAAATGTATCCCTCAAAACAATGTAATAATTGGACCATGGAAAACATTATACAGTCTCATGTTTTACAGTGTCATATTTGTTGGTTGGTTGATGATATACATGGATAAGATAGAAAGTTGTTTAAATGAACTAGATTAGGTTGGCAGGACCTTAGTTGGAATAGCCATCATACTTCTTTTCTATGCTAATGATATTGTTCTTTGTTGGAATTGTCATCATCCACTTTTATCAAGTCCAATAAAGACACTTATGCTAATTTTGTATATGACAATAGCAACATGGAGCTAGTGTCTCTTAAAAATATCTCAAAATATATATCCATCAAGAGCTCAATTGGAACTATAACATTCAGAAAAAATTAACAAAGGGTGGGGAGCTTGTTTTGATTTAGGAAATAATTGCAAACAAGCAAACATTGTGATGTGGGATAAAAAGAAGTTCATTTTTGAAACTCTTGTCACTCCTGTTATCTTGTATGATTGTGAAGTTTGGGGTTGCAGTATCTCTAGAGAATCCTAAAAACTTGAGCAAATTCAAAAGTGTTTTATCACGCATAACCTCAAATTAAAAACAATACGCCATATCATATTCTCCTTATAAAGAGTGCCTTACAAGTTGATAGTCATTTGTTCATCAATCTATGGAGTATCAACTTACTTGAATTTTTTTTCTTTGGAGTGATATTAATGTTGTCTGAAGATAGTATTGGATTCAAAACAACATTTGTAAAGTAGTGGGAAAAGCTCCTTAGAATATAGCCTCATTTATCGTCCAAGATATAGTTGAACTAACCACCAATAGGAAATGTTTGAAAAAAATTGTTACAAGGTCCTCATATTAGTCTCCTATGAATCATATCCTAGGTCAATAGTTCATAAAAGAGTGCTAGACATATTTGTCTTGATTAACCCTTTCAACATCCATATCTCTGAGCACCATCAATCTAGGCTTTCTCGTACTTTTCTTCTTGAATAAGGATGACTAACCAATTGACTTCACTATATATAAAGCAATAATTAGATTATTTGAATACACAAATATATCTTCAACTTATAATAATATAATTAGACTAATTGTTAATAAGTGAGAATGAGCTACCCATTTGTTTACCATCTTCCATTTCATGCCATGCTCTTCTATCTTCATTAAAGATTCCCTTTAATGATGTTATTATAGTAATGAGACATCATATAAAAAGCACAAATTTTGATTATGTAGAATATTCACAAATAATAACATAAATATCCCTTTGCTTCCAACTTGGTCACGAAAATTTATTCTCACTTTGAATTCATCATTATTAATTATGAGTTATAATTTGTTACTCATGTATCATAAATAAATCTTAATCATTTTCTAAATTTATATTACATTCGTTTATAAACATTGCATCAACATACCTTATACGATACTCCATTCCTTATTATTAATTTCCCAAATTTCCTAAGTTATTTTATTTCTAGGCCTATCCAAAACCCCAATTCCATACCCCTTTCCTTGTTATTAATTTCCCAAGTTGTTTTTTAGGGCCTACCCAAAACCTTCGATATATTTTGGCACTCATCCTCCAAAAGATGTATTGATAACGTTTTCCAATTGGTCCAATCCATTCCATCCTTCCTATCGATAATTGAATCACTTTTCGTGAATCTTCTTTTGAACGTTTATGCGATTATAAGAGAAGAATTAATTTGATGAGTGAGTTTATAAGCATGGATAGATTGGCTCACAATTAATATGTGGAATGTTTTAAGTAAATACAATTATCTAAAATTTATTGCGTTGAAGAGGCGCATTCTACAATCTAGTAGGGGATATGTGTAATTCTTTTCATGTTCATCCTAGAATTGACAGATGTTTGCGTCGAAAAGGCACATTCTATAGTCTAATAGGGGGAGATGTATAACTCTTTCCGTGCTCATCCTAGAGTTGACACTTGTCCATTTTAAAAAAGAATAAAATATTATAAAAAATAGCATGTCGTATATTTAAAACATTTACAATGAAATATATATAAAAATATACAAATTAGATAAATTAAAATCCTTTCTCAACATTTGCACTCTAAAAAGGGGTTTGAACTTACAGAGATTTGATCCCTCTAAACGCTTAGTAAATCCCTTTTAAAATAAATCTATATTGATTTATGACACATATACCATAAGTAATTAACTTCACTATTATTAAAATTCATGATTACATATTTTTGTTAGCATAAATGATGGATATCCTTTACTTATGTTACTTTTAAAGTTAACTACAACTACATTAGTTGATAGATTAACCATGATTCAATTTTATAGATAAAAGTTGTTAAATGAGTCCGTCACAAAAAATAGGGAAAAGTGAATTAACAAGAATGAGTAGTTTTTGGGATGTTATCCACATATTTACTATTTCATGTCTTTTTTAATGATTGTTTTCATTTCAAGTTTTTTGAACTACAATATTCGAGTGACGATTAAAGAACGCATCATGAGTTAACTACATTATTGAACACATCATCCCACTTTATAACTATGTTTCATCCCATTAAACAAGGTCAAAATTTTAGTTAACTACTATCAATGCAATATTGTATATCATTAGCGTATAACTATGTTTCATCCCATTAAACAGGGTCAAACTTTTAGTTAACTACTATCAATGCATAATTGTATATCATTAGTGTATAAATGCCAAACAAGTTGGTGTGCATGATTGGTTTGAGCTCCCATATCATGAATTATTAGGTTCTTTACCCTACACATAGGTATAATCAAGAACACTGAATCTAACTTGCAAAGGATGAATTCACATTAGAGTTTGTTCACTATTAGAGAACTAGTTTTTCTTATAAAACAAATCCATAAAATTCACATTAGAGTTAGTTCACTATTAGAAAACTAGTTTTTCTTATAAAACAGATCCATAGATTGTATTTCAAAGCAAAATTATGCTAGAGGAAAGAACTTATAGATCATACATCTTTCTTTTTTATCTTTACCATCCATTGAGCCCATGCTTTCTTTTGCTCATTCACAAAATATCCAAGCTTCCATCATCCATTAGAGTTAGGGAGAGCATTTAAGGAGGAAATGAACCTATCCTTGAAGAGATTTAAATCCCACTTACTTCCATCTACACCTATCAAGGGGATATACATGTTTTTACTTTTTCCATTGGACATTTATATAAGTATTGTTTATTTCCAACATTTATTTTCATTTCATTGGTCAAATTCATTAGTTATTTATGCTTCTCTATTACTTAGTTATTATTTCATTTCTTTTATGCTCGTCTAACATTTCACATTTGCCTTTTTTTTAGCACAAAACTTAGCTAAATCATGTTTTTTGGTATACCATTTCTATTAAAACAACACCACGAGTTGGAAACTCCACTTTTGTTTTTTTATTATCTTATCAAAATCCTTAGCTTGTTTTATGCTCTCAAATAACACTTCTTGGGTTACAAGGTCATTAATATCTAGGTAGTTTGATTTTCAAATCATAGGTAGAGACAAAAAAAATAAATCAAACCTGACATTTAATGTTCCTATTTTATTCTACTCTAGGATAGTAACACTGGAAAATACTTGTGCCACAAGCAATGCACATATGGTTGTATTTCTTAGTCTTGTATGTTTTTCTACATGTAGTTTGCATTCTCTAAGTGTGCAATTGGTGTGACATGATAGTCTATATGTGTCTTTCCAAATTCTTCTTTTTAATATCAATACACCACTTAGTAGTTAACACACCTAGTTGATAGTCGATAGACTCATACACCATAGTATTTTCCACATGAACAATTTCTTATAATAAATTGCAATTAAATTTTATAACTTGGTACTTAACCAATTTCCATACACCATTCATTGGTTTCTTAAATGTAATTATTTAACACATATAAATAAATAGATAGGTAGGGAAAATAACTCTTGTGTTTAATAACATACCACTTGCAATCATTTATTTTAGAACAATTTATTTCCATTTAAGAATCTATCTCTATCATTCAACTCTAAACTTAATTGTTTTTTATATCGCACTCACACAAACAATAGACCTAAGAGATCCCTCCTACCAACAATGATGTTTTCCTCACACTCATATGCAAATTATGTTGGAAAATCATAATTACAGGTTGGAAGATTGAAATACTTCTTAGCATTCAAATTGTTGTTTTTCATTTAAAAATTTCAGAAAGTGGGATTTTTTTTTGTTTTGTTTTTTTGGAGGTGGGTCATTATACTTTGATTAGAAGGATTTTTTTATCATGGTTCCATAGTTATATTGCTGTCTATTTTTTATTACATTGATGTGATGGTTGTTGATCCAAGCGGTAGCGTAGTTTTTAATTAGATTTTTATGGCTAGATGTAAGAGGAAAAAGGTCATCAAGGTTGGTTCTAACACTCTGATAGTAGGGTCACATCAACCGGTCCTTTCTCCTACCATCTCGAAAAAAATGAATGTGCAACCCATTTTGGAGGTGAATGAGCCAGACTTTGGAGTGTAATTTATTTTCTCCATTGAAAGTGGTGTTAAGATTTAATATGCTAAGACAGAAAATAGCAGCATTACATTCCATTTCACAATAATAGCATATATAGGATCACTAAAGAAACAACAAGCATAGCATAAACACAAGAGACATAGATTTATCCTGGGAAACCCTCATGGGGTAGAAAACCCAGTAAAGCTACCTCAATATAGATGACCAGCAATATACAAAGATGAAAACCAAAGACATGATCTCCTCCTCCATCATAGCAGACCTCTCCTCCACAAGTGCACTACTCTCAAGTGAGTGAGTGTGTGGAATGAGGAATACACCTCCTCTATTTATACACTACTCCGACTTTTCTTTTACACAAGACATGTAGGCTCGTATTTAACCAATGGGTTAAATACCCCACTACAACTGACTGGGATGACCCCTCTAGGGTGGTCTAATAACCCTTTGACCCACATAACACTCATAGGGACGACCTCCACTAGGGAAGTCTAATAACCCAAGTTACCACATTCCGACGGAGGAATAAACATCTCCGGATATACAATAAGATCTTCACGGAGGAATGAAAAATCTCCGGAATAATAAAGTACAAATATAATATTCTTTGAAGTTACAATATCTCAACAAGTGGGATGTGGTAAGGGTTTGTATTTTCAGAGACAGAAGGAAATTTTTGTGGAAGCTACGAAGGATAGCCCTTTGGATGGGGTTCTATTAAGGATTGTGATAATTTTTTCAAGGCGATTGGGACTAGAGGGTATCATGGTCATTAGTTTTCAGGGTCAAATATCCCTATTTCGGGCTGCACTAGAATTATATGTGCTTCGACAAGTGTGGTTGGTTCTAGGGAAAGCTAGGGAAAGACAAAAGATGAAGGCTTTTAAAGTGAATGCATATGTGGATAGTTTCATTATTGGTAAACATGTTAACATAGATCGTGTTGTAGGTTTGTTGGAAAGGGAATTGATTGGAAGATTTGAGTGTATTAAAATGAACATGATTAAAATATGAATTGGGTTGCGAAGAATTTGTGGTCAGTTCTTAATTATGCCAAAGGTCCATATTCTACCAAATGAGTGGTTTTGTTTTGTTTTTCTTTTGGAAGAGAATGCTCTTTCGATGTTTTCTTAGTTCTAGGTCATTGAGAAAGTCTCCCTTGTTCTTTTGTAGTGGCATGTGAATTTTTATCCTTTGAAAGAAAAAGTTTTGAAGAGACATTTCTGGCTGCTATTGCTAGGATTTCGGCTTCTACTTTTAATGAAGGATGTCTTTATGGGTTTGGGATGAGCATTTAGGTATAAATTTAATACATTGGATGAACAAATGTTGACTTTTGAAGATAAGAGGTTTGTTGTAGTTATGGTGGCTTTTGATGTTTCTTGGGGGTTACCGGCTAATGCGAATCTTATTTGGGGAAATTTTGTCTTTTGGAAAAAATTCGAGTATAAAAATATCTTATTATGTTTCCATTTATGTAGAGAAACAAGGCATCTCCATTCAAAATGTCTAGGTTTGGCCGGATTTTCTCCTGGTACGGTTTTGGGTTTTAATGAGTCTACATTATTTTCATCTTTTGATTGTGTGGGCATAAATTTTGTCCACAAGCACCATATTTCTCCAGGTTTCATGTCCATGATTTGGATTTAGAAGAAAACGTTGGATATGTAGCAATGAATTGAATTGGGGTTCCCAATTTGCTTGGTTCTGTGGGAAAAAATGGGATTCTACCTTCAGACATTCCTCAAAGACTTGATTCGATGGACAAAGGTATCTCCAAAAAATTCTTCAACTAGTTATGAAGATTTATATTCTTCTGAATTAAAAATTTATTAAATCTATCTAGAAAAGTCATGGGGAATCCACATCGGCTAGAGATTCATGTAAATTTTATGATTTGGATAAAAACCCTTCGATTGACAAGTTTTCTAGGGATTTGGGGAATGATGCTTCTGTTGGTGAGATGTATCTGGTACATTCCCCTAGGGTGCAAAATGGGGATAGTTTGTCTCCTATATTACCTAACAATGGTAAGGATAAAGATTGATCAAGTGGGGGGGAGAAAAATCCTTATGAATTTTCTTGTACAATTGATGGCTTCCCTCTATTAGGGTGTTCTAAAAATGCTTTGGTGAAAGAAGGTAATGTCTAGAGCATGCTCTAGGTTTCTTCTGAGAATCCCTCTCC
Organism: Larix kaempferi; assembly: GCA_027924585.1. Taxonomy (NCBI): domain Eukaryota; kingdom Viridiplantae; phylum Streptophyta; class Pinopsida; order Pinales; family Pinaceae; genus Larix; species Larix kaempferi. The sequence continues at coordinate 9,760,296 of BSBM01000042.1, read as the reverse complement.
ATCCTATAAATAGGATTTTAATAAAATACCCTTGACTGTGTTGGTTAATAAGCCTTCTGACAAGCTTGGTCTATCCCCTATTAATTCATTATGTCATCAAAATGTTACAATTTGTAACAAGAATGTGAAAAAAAGTGTTATGGGAAATATGGAAAAGATAAATCATGATTCAGATCTTTCTTCTAGGGATTATATACCTTTGTCTCCTAGATTAAAGGATGCAGGGGATGTTCAGAATAAGGTAGTGTCTATCTATGATTTTCGGGCCCTTAGAGAAATGCATTCCCCATTGTGTTGTACTTAATGTTCTGTATTTCTTTCAATATTAGGGGGATTGGGGGAAACCCAAAATCCATATCCCTCAAAAGGTTTTTTGAAAACCATAAGTCTAATATAATTCTAATTCAATAGACCATGTCTTCTAGTGTTAAGGCTTGTGAATATTTTCTAAGTTGATTTCCTATGTGGAAAGTATGTGTTATTGATGCTACTGGCCTTTATGGGGGTTTGTTGGCTATCTGGAACCCTTCCAATGTCTCCATTTATCCTTTCAAAACTTGTGCTGGTATCTTACTTGAAAAGAAATTCAAAGGTTTAAATCAAGAAATTGAGATATTGAATTGATATGGCCTCTATAAAGAAAGGAAGTCTTTCTAAGACAAGGTTGATTCTTGTGGGATTCTTAATGGTCATAATTTGGTTGTTGCGGGTGATATAAATTTAGCTTTATATTCAAATGAATACTGGGGATTGCAATCTAATGTGGAACCCTTTATTAGATTTTCTTTAAAACCTTTTTCACAAGTATAATTTACTGGATGTTGTTCCCAACAAACTAAGTCCTACCCAGAAAAATAGAAGATCAAGAGTAGATGGTATTGGTAAAAGGCTTGATAGATTTTTGTTATTTGAGACCTTGGCTAGCTCTTGTGCTAGATATATATATTTGACTATACGATATATTATATGTGATCATAATTGTATCTCACTACAACTGGATGGGGATCACGTTTCTTATAAATTTCCCTTTAAATTTAATCAAAACTAGTTTAAGGATGAAGAGTTATGTAAGATGGTCAAAGTTACTTGGAACAATATGGACTATATAGGTGGGATGGATGCTATGGGTAAATTGAATTATAAATTAAAAGGGCCAAAGAGTATTGTTGTGAACTAGAATACGATTAAGAAGGATCCATCAAGGACTGCTTTGTGTGAGATTGAAGGAAAAATCAATAGCATCCTTGTTGATAATTTGACAAGATTTTATTCTCAAGAGAAGAAGGTAGTGCTTTTATACATTGAAATGAAGAAGGATCATTTGCTGAAATTAGAAGAGGAAGACTGGTTGAAAAGAACGGTTTTATGGATTGCTCACGGAGATAACAATACAAAATGATTCCATAGATATGTGAGTTATAGAAATAATCTTAATTCTATTTGGGATATTTTGAATGATGAGGGGAATTGGGTCTGTTCTCAACAACATTTGGAGAAGTATGCAACTAGTTTATTTACTAAGTTATTTAAAGATTCTGGATTAACTAATATTGGATCTCAAATGAAGGTGGCTAGTCATTATCCAACTTTCTTTACTAGGGAAGAAGGTATCTAGATTGGTAGACCAATTTCTTTATAGGAAGTTAAAGGTGTTTGATCTCATTTTGCAAAAGATAAGAGTCTTGGTCTCGATGGTTGGCCCATTGAACTCTTCACCACTTTTTTGATATTATGGGAAGTGACCTCTTAGATATGGTTGAGATGTCTAGAATTTAGGGGTATATGTCTGGATCTTTAAATTCTACCTTTATTTCTCTTATCCCCAAATGTGATAATCTTGAATAATTTTTTGACTCTAGACCAATCTCCCTTTGTAACTTAGTTTATAAATTGGTGACCAAAATCATTACTAATAGAATCAAGCCTATATTGTTAGAGGTATTCTCCAAAGAGAAGTTTGGTTTTCTTGCCAATCGGAAAATTTTGGATGCTATTGGAGTTTCTTAAGAGTGTGTACACTTAGTAAAGGTAAAAAATATTAATGCCATAATTCTAAAATGGATCTTGCCAAAGCTTATGACAAGGTCAATTGGGTCTTCCTTAGATCGATCCTACTACAGATTGGACTTCCTTTGTAGGTAACAAATCTAATAATGGCTTGTATTTCTTAATTATGTTTTGATGTGCTTGTCAACGGGTCACCTACAAGTTTCTTCAATATCTCTAGGTGACTTAGACAGGATTTCCCTCTTTCCCCCCTGCTTTTTTAATTGGTCATTAAAGGTCTTAGCAAAATAATTGTCGATTCCAGATAAAGGGGATTTTTATCAAGCATTCAAATTTCATCTGCTTTACATATCACACATTTGTTATTTTTTGATGACATTGTTTTATTTGGAAAGGATTATTTGGAGGAATGGAACACTTGTTATGGAACATGAATGGAGTTGAGCATGGAAAAGTCTATTTTTATAAGCATAGGGTTAGTGAGGATATCGTGTCTCATATCTATTCCTCTTTCCCTTTTAAATTGGAGAATTGATTCAGTTTCCAAATACCTTGGATATATGTTGAATCCAAATAATTACAAATATGAAGATTGGACTTGATTAGTGAATAAAATTGACAAAAGAACAAGGAATTGGTAATACAGGTACTTATATTTGGGTGGTATACTTACATTTCTTTGATATATGCTGGTGAGTATTCCTATATATTGGTTTTCGTTAATTAAAGTTCCTCGATCTATCATTAATCGTATCATGAAAAGGATGTTTCAGTTTCTGTGGGATGGTTCGAGTAATGAACATAAATTTAATTTGGTGTGTTCGGAGAGATTTCCTCTTCCCAAATATTTGGGAGGCTTGGATATCAAAAAATTGACATGGTTTAATATGTCCCTTTGCTTGAAAAGTATGTGGCGTGAGATTTTTTATGGTGGTTTGTGGAGGAACGTTCTCAAGGTTGAATATCTTAGGGGCAAGAATGTTCGTCAACGGTTCATATCTTCCAATAAGTCTATTTGTGGTGCATCAATTATCTGGAATGGATTTATTAGGATCTTCCAGTGGATCAATAATTAGATTACTTGGAAAGTGAAAAATGGTGAAAGTGTCCTGGTTGTTATTGACCCTTTCATCAGTGATGCTGGTAATTACTTGTTATCATAATCATTACTGGACTACTTAGCCTCGTTTGGTTTTGTCACTTTAGCTCATAGAAGGAGACCTATATGGTTAATATATAATGGTTTTTATTGTCTCCAATCAAATGATTTAGGTTGTTAGGGACAATGGGATACTTATTGGAACAACCACATCAGGACACTAAATGGAGCTGGTACTAGAATGTGTGATAGAAATGATAAATTGGTATCGTGTTGGAATAAAAATAAAAGGAAATTTACTACAAAGGATGCATATGACTCAATTGTTTCTTCACATGTGGAGAAGGATTCAAAATGGTGGTATGTTAAATTATGGAAATGGTTTATCCCCATAAAACTTAAAATATTTTTCTGGTTATGTTTAGAAAACTGTCTGTTGACTTGGGATAATTTGGTTAGATGAGGTTCGCATGGTCTTGGTATGTGTGTGTTATTTAAGCAAGATTGTTAAACCATTGATTATCTTCTAATTTTCTGAAATTTCAGTAAGAAGGTATGGGAGGAAGTGTATAATATTTTTCATCCATCTCAGTCTTTGGGAACTTTTAATACTAAGGACAATTTCATGCAGTGGAGTCATATTGTTTTCAATCATAAATTATTACCTATCTTTGTATGTTCGGTTGTTTGGAAGATGTGAAATAAGGTGGTATTTGAAAATTTGTCTCCTAATACTCAATTATGTAGTATGAAAAGTTTAGTTGTATACAAGGAATATCATAAAGGGGTGAAGTCTAGCTATCAAAAAGCCATTATTGCTCCTTCCTACCTTTTTTATTCTTCAATTTGATATTTTGATGGAGCTTCCTCTTTAGTTTCTTGTAGTTTTGGAATGGTTTTGAAAATCAATGAAGACTAGTACTTTAAGATTTGGATGGGGTGTGGTCATGGTAGCAATCAAAAATCGGTGTTGGTTTCTCTATGGGGGTTGCTGCACCTTGCTGCTATTAATGGTATTGACTCTCTTTAGGTATATGGGGATTCATATGTTATCATTAATTGAGATAAAGGTCTATATAACTTACATGTTTTCTAGCTAGCTCATTGGTGCTAGAGAATTCAATGTCTAATGCCAATTTTTTCAGAGATTTCTCTTTCTCATATTTACAGGATCTATAACAAAGAAGTTGGTTTTCTTTCAAAGATAGCAATGGATATCCTAGATGGTACCTTATATTTTGAAGAGATCATGGAATATTATGTATTATTTGAAGGATATGTTGTACTGATTTCATGAATCGGTATTTGGTTGGTTTATTTCATCTATTTTGATAGTTAGGCCAATGTAGTGGATCTCTTTTTGATTTGTTGTAGTGGAGTCTGATGTCTAGATGGAAATTATTGGTTGATGATATGTTTTTGTTTTATTGTATCTCAACTTAACTCTTGGTTAAGTTAGAACTGTTTATGGCTTTTGTTGTGTCCTTTTGACAATTTTGGAGGATGCCTGTGTTACTACTACTGATAGTAGTTTCAATGGATGTATTTTTTTCATTTTCTTTGATTCTATGGAATAGCAAGAAAAAGGGTTTTTTCCTTTGGAGAAAAAAAGTTCTTCTAGTTGATGAGGTACTCAATCATTGTATGATTTTTTAGTTATTTGGTTTGTGTTCCAATGATAATTTTGGGTTTTATGATGATACCCCTTTCTTTATCAAGCATTGAAAAAAAATAGCATGAATCAAGATATACTCAATAATTACCTTATTCAAGAAGAAAGCATGGAATACCAAATGTACACATGAATATGGAGGAAGATTCAATTTGTATGCCTTACTTCCATTCCTTGCAATACCTTATAGGGACCATAGTACTTTTTTTAATTTATTGTCCTTTTTTTTATTGAGTTGCATCTATTTCTATGACTGCAACCTCAAATGTACCGAGTCCCCAACTTCAAAGTTCCTTTCATTAGGATGTTGATTCACTAGTTGTTTCATTCTATTTTTTGTTATATAGCCAAGTTTTTCTTCAATAGTTTTAGAACCTATTGTTTGTTTTGTATGTGTTCTTTCATTGATTGAACATTGTATTTTTCTCCAAAGGTTGATGTGATGGATGGAGGATGACACCCATATAATTAAATAAATCAATAAATTTTAGATGAAGCATTGAAGGAAGCATTGTACCATCATTCTGTTAAGGCGTCCATTTAAGTCATTGTGTCTATCTATTGGACACAAAAAATGGAGACGAACTTATAGGAATTTATCCACACTCTTAGTTTGTTCAACAAATTGAGGGTGATTATAGGAGATATGATTCCATTTAATACCCAAACAAGAACAAAATTCAATTAGAAAATTACTCCTAAGAAATGGATTTCTATCACTTACAACAATATTGGGGTTCTCATGTAGATTTTGATTTGTTTCCAAGAATTCTAATACTAATGTAGTTTTTTTAAAAGGATATAAAAGTAAGGAAAATGGACTACTTTGTCAGTCAATCACCCACCATCACAATCACATTAGTTCCTTGACACTGTGGTAGAACTATGATAAAATCCATTGAGATCTCTTCCCATTGATTACATGTTATGGATAATGTTTCTAGAAGACCTAGGGTCCTTATTGTCTTTCCTTTCTTCTTTTGGAAAGTGAAACTTGTGAACATCCATTTTAAGACCATCTAAAGAAAAATCAATTTTGATCTTGTGGAAACATTTTAGAAATCATGTATTCCTTATACACGAAACATGTAGTTTGATTTGTGAACTCTTACATAAATATAGGTGACCTATATACCAATGTGATCATTCTTTGACACAAATTTATGTGAAGCACTAGGGTACCATTCGAGTTGTTGAATGAACTTCAATGCCTTTTTTCCCTACTTCCATTCCATCCTTTCTTCTTCCAACCAATCAACTTGTCAAATTGAAATATCATAAAATAAGGACTCATTGTTTTTTTCTTTCCGTTAAAGCTCATATGCCACCACACGTTGTTTCCATTTCTTTGAGATAAGTTTAAATTCATGAACTACCATAGTTGCAACCAATTTTTATTTAAATTCTGTTGATAGTCAATTTTCTCGCTTCAGTACTTTGTTCAATCAACATATATTTTTACCTGGAAGTGTCTTCCTACTAGGTAACAACACCATTACATAACTTGATGTAGTATGGCCAACGTTTCCTTGTTGTAAATTTATTTATGCTATTTTATTTAAGTTGATATCTTTCAAAGGAAAGGGGCCTTCCTTCATCCATTGAAACTCCACCAACACCATGCTACGAGGAATCGCACTACATAATAATTTTTTTTTGTGAATTAAGATGCATCTAGGAGCATATTTATGCGCATATCCCCCATAAGTTTTTAAAAATATTATTTTTCTTCTCGAGTCCAAGAAAATGAATCCCTTTTCAACAACATTGTTAGAGGTGTTGTTCTTCAACCATAATTCATAAAAAACTTGTAGTAATAAATTTCCCACCAAGAATGTCCTTTAAATTTCTTTGAGGTTTTGGTAATTTGTCATTCTGCTATAGATTTGATTTGTTATGGTCCACTTTGATTCCTTTAGTAAATATAATATTAACTCAAACAATTCACTTTGCGAACACGAAAGGCACACTTGGGAAGATTTTCATATAGCCTGTTTTTCCTCCAATAATATTTAGACATGTCAGCCTGTTGCACATGCTCTTCCATAGATTTATTATCGATTGGTATATCATAAAAAAATAATAACATGAATTTTTTGAGGAAGGGATTGAAAATATAATTAATCAAGAATTTGAAATGTTAAAGGTAAATTAGTAAGGAGAAATGAAACATTTTTGCTTCTTCTTTTTTCTGCAAAGATCGGATGGATTTGGAACTCTTCCCGACCGAAGTGCAGCTAGGGTTTCCCTATCCACTAATGTTTGCAATCGCATGGCTCACTGTTGCAACCATCCAGGCTTGTTTCCGGAGGCTCGTGTTGCAGTCCGTTGTTTCTTGCTACCGCCATGTTCTTGTGCACTGTATTTTTATTTTTTCGCAGCTCGCGGTTGTTTCTCGGTGATATGGACGCCCAGGATGAGCTTCAAGCTTGCAAGGCCCTCATTCAGTCCTCTTCTCCCAAGGATGATTCTCTTCCTACTAGCAAATTAGTGAAGAAGTTGGATGTGATCCCCTCTGTAAATCTTTCTCCTTCAGATCCTTGCAGGAAAGCTCTAACCCTCTCAGAAAAAGATCTCATTGGAAATTTTACTGGCCTTTGGCCCAACCCAGAAGCGGTCGACCTACGGATAACAAAGCATTGGGCTCCCAAGTTGCAATGGAAGGTCTCTGTCTACACTAACGGGAGAGGCTATTTAATTTTCCTCTTTATCAACATAGCAGAAAGAGATTTAATCTTCCATTAGGGGCCTTTTTTCATGGGCTCAAGAGGTCTTTTCTTAGCTCCGTGGACTTTGGATTTCAATCCAGCTTCGGATATTACTACTGTACCTATTTGGGTGAGACTACCCCACCTCCCCTTACACATTTGGTGGTGTAGCTCTCTCTCAGACATCGACAACAAACTAGGGTATTTTTTGGATTGTGCAGAACCAAAAGGGGGCCAGTTTACCCGTGCTCGCATATGCGTAGAGATAAACCTAGATAAAGAGATAAACCTAGATAAAGGGACTCCAAGAGCTAGACTATGAGAAGATACTGTTTAAATGCATCTCTTTCTATGTTTATGGTCACTTCGCCAAGAATTGTCCCAAATTCGCAGAAACTCTTCAACCTGAAAAATCCAAAGAAAGCAAAGAAACAGAATTCCAGGCTGTTAATAATGGACATCGAGCTCCTCGGCGTAAGGAATCTCAACCCTAATAGAAAAAGGTTCATCCACAAGATAAAATCCCTCCAGCAGGTCCTAGCTCTCCTTGGACAAATAACAACAGTTTTGTAGTTTTACAAGAAGCCAAAGGTAAAGAACCTGATGCACCAGAAGATCCCAGATAGCTTGAGACTATTCCAGGTTCTTTAGATTGTATGGAAAAATACAACCCTCCTCTGACCGCCTCTCCTCTAGGATCGGTTCCCTAAGGTTCCAAGAGAGAGGCTCAGAATCTTGAGAAGGAGACTTCAACTCATGCAGGTCTAGCTTCTTTAGTTCCCTCCTCTGCTATAGAGGCCACATCTGATACCAAAGAATTTTCCGCTCCTCTTACCAAAGATCGAAATCCAACAAAGAGCGGAGGTACAAAGAGGCGGTTGAGAACATCTCTTTGGGATACCAGAAGTTCTTGGACCCCTTCCTTAAAGGGCATTTTATCTCCTCATCTACTGAAATGTATTGTTTTTGCAGCTTGTTATGCTCTTAGTTTGTAAGGATTTATTCTTGTAACCAAGTTTTCTCTTTTACTCGGGATATATCCAGAAGCATATGGGATTTGTCTCCCATGATATCAATAAGAAGGCTGATAGTACTATTAGAGGTCATCGACCTTCTCTCACTTTGTTGCTCCCTGTTCCTGGTTCGCCAGGGAAACCTTTTAATACAAAATTCTTAACTGTTTCTATTAAAAAAAAAGAAAGGAGAAATGACACCACCAAAACATTATAATGTACTTAAGGTGTTTTGAAGGTTGTTTTGGTGATGTCTACTTTAGTCATTCTAATGTTATGATATCCTAATTTTGTTTTTATTCTAATTCATCTAATAATTTATAAATGATAGGAATATGAAAATTATCTATGCTCTCTAAAATCTAAGCACATATGCCATGTACCATAATTTTTGAAATCCTTCACCACTATTGAGGAGAACAACTTTGGATATGTTGAATGATGCTAACCTCTAATGTTGATTGTACTATGTGCTCAATATCACTCTTTTGTGCAAGGGGTACCTATAAGGTATAATGATAGAAGGGAATATTATTGATTGCAATTGAATACCATAATTTTTATGTTGAGTAGCTATAATACCTATGACCATATTTGTAAATACCTAGGAATGGTTGGAAATAAGTCTTTAGAAATCCAAGGGTGTTGAGGGTTTATGTGCCTAAGATTTGTAAAGAATAATTATGTAATTACACCATAGTATCCCTTTATTAATTATCTGGCCATATTGTTAGAGGCTATTATTTTAGATGATTTCCTTTAGATAGATGCAAGTTCAATTACCTTGGCTTCCATGGAAAATCAAATGAAAATGCAATATTTTTAAATGCTTTATAGAACTTTATAATTTTATAATAAATAAAAAGGTGAAATTTCAATATGGTATAAAAAGAACGATTTGTATTTCACATTATAAAAAGAAATGACTAAAAAGTAGATACTAGCCCATTTTTTAAACTAGCTTAAGTGTAATGTCCCTAAATCGGAATTTTTTTTTTAAAGTTTCACTTACTGCTACCATTGTGTCTTCAAGTAAATATTTAACAAATTAACTTTAGTACTGGGAAATAAATATAAGTCACGTCGTCATAATAAGAATACATGGTTTATGAAGTTGGTTTACAATATATTGTTTGATTTAATTGGATGTGATCATCTTCTATTTTATATTTCTGCGGAAGCGATGTGATGGTAAATAAAGACCTTTCAATAAAATAATACCTTTAGTCTGATTGATCAGTTTTAGTAGTTGTAATTTAACTGAATGGTTTTCATATGTGTGTTTCGATCAAATTTTAAAGGTATGTATGCTTTGGAATTTTAAGGAGTTTGAAATCTTTATGTTAATAATTCAGGCTTGATGGACTTCATGAAGGGAGTAAGAATACTTTTGAAGTTTTGAGTTGGTTGTTGTGTTACCTGGAGGGGCTGTCGAGAGGTAAGGGATGAGTAATGAGCTACCCCGGGCTTACTTAGAATGTTTGCTAAAGATTCTCTGGGAACTTTGTTTTGTAGGTGTGCTAAAACATGGACTCCACACCATCTTCCTAAGTCTTACAACCTAGCAATAACCTAAACTTTATGAATTTGAAAAAGGGGAAGAGGGAAACTATAGGATAAAAGTTTAAGTATTAAAATGATGGAGTGTTGAACAAAAAACGTGACTCTGACTATAGAGGAAGCAAAGTATTGTATTTCTAGTGGTTGGTTGTAGTGTTGAATGCTACCATATGACACTCACGTGATTGTTGGCCAACGTGGATGAGGGTTTATACTACTGCCCTAACAACCAGTAGTAACATTCTTATGCATTTTCGAGTTGGAATGTAGCCTTTTGCTGCCCTTGGATTTCAATGGTGCTCAATGCCTGACCTGAGCTACGCTCATGGTCAGCATGCTTTCTGTGTTAATTTTTTAGCATTAATTCAATATACTCTAGGATCTTTACCAAGAGAATAACATATATAGCATATCAAGTATAACAATGCATATCAATCACACCAAGCAATCACATGAGACAATAGACACACAGAGTTTGACTGGGGAAAATCATAAAGGTGAAAAACCCCACAACTTCCTTAGAGATAGAAAGAGAAATGATACAACCAAAGTACAAGAGATAGTCTTCTCCTAGCAGTTGGTCCTCCTGCTCACATGTGCACCACTTGTCGAGTGATGGAAGAGTGAGTAATGAGATGATCAAATAGAGATCTCCTGATCTCTATTTATACTTGTCCTATCCTGCCCAATAAACTAACAGGGACGACTTGTCTAACTCAGTCTAATAGCCCATGGTTACATTAATCTGGGCCGACCCCAAACTTGGTGGTGTAATAACCCATCACAGCAAGTTACAACACTTGCAACACTTGTCAATACAAATGACGACACTTCCGTATAGAGAAATTATAACATCTCTATACGAGTAGAATATACATAGGTGAAATACATTCCCAAGTTACATATACATCAACACTCCCTCTTAACTAGGAAGGTATTTCTCGACACAGGTCTGCTAGCACAAGTCCTCTTCTCTGGATCATCATCATCGAATCATCGTCATCATCATGGCTGTTGCTATCTCAATCAATCTATGATCTACTCGTAATAGAAAGTTCTACAGAGCTAGTCCTTTTTCATACTAGATGTAGGCCCACCACCTGCAGGTCTTCATCATCACTGGTCATATTGTGGATCCTCAGGACTTATTACGTGCGTCAACAAAACCTAGCAAGAGAATCTCAAGATTGATTATGTGCCCAGCACGACCTGCAAGATCTCCCAGGGAGCTATTACATGTGACCAAGGAAAACCTAGCAAGAGAATTTGTCAGATCTCCCAGGGAGCTATTACATGTCATAGGCAAAACCTAGCAATAGCATATGCAAATCTCGAAGGGAGAAATTATATGCAACCGGAAAAACCGAGCAAGAGCATTTCAGGACTTATTATGTGCCTAGCACAACCTACAAGATCTCCCAGGGAGTTATTATATGCCACAGACAAAACCTAGGAAGAGCATTTACCAGATATCCCAGGGAGCTATTATATGTCATCGACAAAACCTATCAAGAGTTTCCTAGGACTGATTATGTGCCCAACACAACCTGCAAGATCTCCCAGGGAGTTATTATATGCCATGGAAAAAATCTAGCAAGAGTATACGTAAATCTCCTAGGGCGCTATTATATGTCCCTCTAAGCAAAACCTAGCAAGAGCATTTTCTAAACCTCCCAGGGAGCTATTATTTGCCATTGGAAAAACCTAGCAAGAGTGTCTGCAAATCTCCCAGGGCACTATTATATGCTCATCTGCACAACCTGTCCACAAACACAGAGTATCAACCTGATACTCTCCATACATCATCCTGATGTACATCACATGATCATCCTGATCATCATCATAACATCATCATGATGCATATCATATGAAACAACATCTTGAAGCTCATCATCTATGATCATCCTGATCATACAATGCATCCACCTGATGCATCTCTGCTACATATCCTCATCCCTGATCTACCTAATCACACAATCTATCCACCTGATACATATACAAATACATGATCCAACTGATCATCACAAGCATCCAACATGATGCATATACATATACATGATCCAACTGATCATATCCAACATCCAACACGATGCATATACATATACATGATCCAATTGATCATATCCAGCATCCAACATGATGCATATACAGAGCAGTAATTGGAGCATGGTCCTGATGCTCCTCATCCAGTGCTTACATCCACAGCCATCGGAAGGATCCTCCTCTCACCATGCTTGGAATGGCTCCAGCAATTATGTACATCACTTCTTCCTCGAAGTGTCATCAATATGAATAACACCAAGCCTCTCTCTAAAGTATTAAAACTTCACTCTGGCTAGTGGTTTCGTCAACACATCTACAACCTGCTCATCCGTCGCAACATACAGGAGCTTCACTGCTCCTCTCTGCACCATATCCCTTATATAGTGGTATTTGATCTCAATGTGCTTCGACCTGTCATGGAACACTGGATTCTCAGACAACTTCACACAACTCTGGTTATCACAAAAGATAGCCATACTGCCTCACAACTAGCCAAACAAGATGCAACATACTCTGCTTTGGCTGTACTCGGTGCTACATAGGACTGTTTCTTGCTAAACCAATAGATCACACCTGATCCCATACTAAAGCAGCACCCAGAAGTGCTCTTCCTATCTCTAGCACTCCCTGCCTAGTCCGAATAAACATAACCCTGTAGATTAAACTTTTGATTTTCATCATACTTGAGCCCATAATCAATTGTACCCTCCATGTACCTCAGAATATGCTTTACAGCAACCAGGTGAACACCTCTAGGATCCGTCAGGAACTGGCTCAATGTGTTCACCGCAAAGCAAATATATGGTCTCATGTTCGTCAGGTACATCAAGGACCCAATCATCTGATGATACACAGTGACATCAACCGGCTCAAATGAAGCATCACACAGAAGCTTCAAGTTTGATGCCATAGGTGTTGCCATGGCCTTGTAGTCCATCATCCCGAACCTCTTCAGGATCTCTACTGCATACTTTCCTTATCCAAGGAAGATTCCATCTGTACTCTGCCACACCTCCATGCCTAGAAGACAGTGCATCATCCCCAAGTCCATCATCTCGAACTTGGTAGAAAGCTTCCTCTTGGTATCGACAATCAAACCATCCTCACCTGTTACAAATAGGTCATCCACATACAATAGTAGTATCACAGGATTGCCTTCCTCAACCTTGTAGTAAAGGTTGGAATTTGTTTTACTCTTGGTAAAGCCCAAACTATATAGGAAACTATCCATCCTACCATACCAAGTCCTAGGAGCTTGCTTCAAGCCATACAAGGCTTTCTTCAACCTGCACACATATGACTCCCTGTCATGCGTTTCAAAACCAAGTGGCTGCTCCACATACACTTCCTCCTCAACTACACCATTCAAGAAAGTTGTCTTGACATCCATTTGGTGTATCTTCCATTTCATCACTACAGCCAGAGCAAGTACTGATCTAATGGAAGTGTATCTGGCCACAGGAGAAAAAGTCTCTTCATAATCAATCCCTTCTTTTTGGGAGAAGCCATGAGCTATAAATATCTCTTTGTATTTCTCTATGCTGCAATCTGCAACATGCTTGATCTTGTAGATCCACTTGGAAGTCACCATAGATTTCTATTCAGGTCTTGGGACTACATCCCAAACATCATTCTTCATGATCGAATGGTATTCTTTGACCATGGAATCCTTCCATTCTTTCTTTTATGTTGCTTCTTCATAACTGGAAGGTTCTTTGTTCATAATGTCACAGAGTAAGGCAACATAGCTGGTATGAGATCTAGTTCTCTTCCTTGCTTTGTGTTCTTCTTTTGGAATGCCATACCTTTCTACATCTTGAATGAGCTCTCTAGCCCATGCAAGTTTCCTCTTGTGAGAGTTATTATCACGGGGTGGATCTACAAGTATTTGTGGATCCTCAACTTCACGATATGCTTCTAGAATTGCTTCATTCATGGTAGTGTCTTGAAATCTGGTTTCCTTTGGTTCTTCATGATCTTCAACAGGTTCCTTCCTTGACTAGATGAAAGCTAAGTTTTCATCAAATGTTACATCCCGGGTGACATCAATCTTCTTAAACCCTGGTAAGTATATTATGTAAGCCTTCAAGTTTTCACTGTACCCCACAAAGATTCCCTTCTTTCCTGAAGGATCCAGCTTTGTCCTCTTTTCCTTTGGAATATGAGTGTATACTGGACAACCAAATATTCTGAGATGGCTTACTTCAGGTTTCTTACAAGAGAATACCTCTTCTGGTGTCTTGTTGTCCAATACCTTGTGAGGTGTTCTGTTCTGCACATATACAACTGTCCTAGCTGCTTCTTCCCATAGATGCATAGGCAGATCCTGGTCATGCAGCATTGCCCATGCTGCTTCCATGATTGTTCTATTCTTTCTTTCTACAACCCCATTCTGCTGTGGATTGTAGGGAGAAGTCAACTCCCTCTTAATCCCTGAATCACTGCATAGCGTCTTGAAATCACCTGAAGTGAATTCTCCACCATTGTAGGATTTGAAGGTCTTGATCTTCTTATTAGTTTGATTTTCCATCAAGGCTTTGAATTCCTTGAACTTATCAAATACTTGATCTTTGTTCTTCAAGAAGTAGACCCAAGTCTTCCTATAGAAATCATCAATGAAAGAGACATAGTATACATACCCACTCAGAGAACTGGATGACATTGGATAGCATACATCGGAGTTGATGATTTCCAGGATTCCTTTAGCTTTGCTTTCACTGCTTGGAAATGCCTTCTTAATGTTCTTTCCTTTTGCACATCCTTTGCAAACACCTTTGTGGTTTGTCTTGATTTCAGGAAGACCCTCTACAACTTTGCTTCCAATTGATAGTGCTCTATAGTGCACATGAGCAAGCCTTCTATGCCAAAGTTCACTTGGTTCCATGGATTCATGTACCATGGCATGTTCAGGTTGTCCCTTCAATTTGTACAAAACTCCCTCTTGCTCTCCAATCACCACTGCATCATCTATAGTTTTACCTTTTGGCCACATTAGGACTTGGCCATCTACAAATGCAACCCTCATGCCTTTTGCATCTAATGCAGATACGGAGAGTAGGTTCTTCTTGAACCTAGGTACATATAGAACATCTTTCATCTTCAAAGACTTCCTAGACTCTAGTTTGTAGGAGGCTTCACCACTTCCTTTGATAGGATATTGATAGTCATCCCCAAGTTTCACCTTATGGGGTGACTCATGTTCAGATAGATTTGCAAAAGATTCTTTAAACCCAGTCATGTGTTTGGAAGCCCCACTATCAATAATCCAATCATTACATCCATGCGAGATAGTACCTGTTATAGCAGAGATTAGAACATATTCATCTTCACTTGATGAAGTATCACTTTCTTCCCTAGCCTTCTTCTTGGGAGGTTAATCATCTCAACAACATGAGCATGATATCTTTTCTTGGTGCCCTTCTTCTTGTTGATGTTGGAATCTCTTTTGTTCTTTGGACAATCTCGAGCAAAGTGTCCCTTCTCATTACATGTGAAGCATCTACCATGGGAGGTATTCTTAGAGTTCTCCCTATGTTTATGGTGAGAAGATTTCCTATCAGATTTCTCCTTCTTGAATTTGCCTTTCTTGGCATGTGCTGTGAGGGCTTGATCTTCATTCCCCATCTTTTCTTCTCGGGCCACAAGCCTAGATTCTTCTTGAGAGCATTCTTCCCATAGCCTACTGAAGGAGATTAGTTTTTTTCTTGCACAGATTCCTTGGATGAAGGAGTCCCATGACCTAAGTAGGCCATTCAAAGTGGTCATGAAAACTTTACCATTGTCCACTACTTCATCCACAGCTTCAAGTTGTTCCTTGATTTGAGAGACCTTAGAGAAATAGGATTGAATGGTTTCTCCATTCTGAAGCTTTACCCCTTTCAATTGATTCCATAGAGTCATCTTATGTTCTTTCCTTCAAATAGCTTCGTGAGGGAATCAAACATCTCCTTGGGTGTCTTTAGAGATGACACATGTGGTATGAGATGGTCTTTGATAGAATCAACAATGATCCTCTTTGCTTTGACCAAGTTCTTCTTATGCAAGGCCTTAGCCTCTTCTTCCTCTGGGACAAGGACCTTAGAACTTATGTAGGTTTCCAATTCATTTTCTTCTAGGATTAACCCAATCCTATACTTCCATGCTTAGAAGTTATCAACCCCTTCAATATTATCCTCAATCTTGGTGTGGTGAGACATCTTAAAAGGTACTTCAAATGGAAATAGAAAATATTTAGGTCTTACCACTTGACTTGCAGAAATATGGATCTCGTGCCTGATTAGGGTTTGTTAGAGAAACCCTAAAAATTAAAAATGTGAATTTCAACTTTATGAAAGGATAGAAAGATGTGCCTTGATGAGCTGATCAGCCAGGTATATTCAGAATTTGAAATCTGCAAAGATTCACCCTTTAGAAATGCTTTTTAGTCTTCTTGGATTCACTTAGGAGGACCCTGAATTAGGGTTTGAGTTTCCCTGAGCTTTACCCAACCAAAAATATTTATCCAAAGCTCTAAAATTTGATTTTTCCAAGGCGCATCCAGCAATGTCCTCAAAATTCAAAAATTCCTATTTTTATGGAAACCCTAATTTTTAGGGCCAAAAATGAAAGTGCCCAGAATTGAATTTTGATTAGACAGAAAGATTCTCCCTGATGAGTAGAGTAAATATACCTTGCTGCCTTTCCAAAATATGTGGAGAGAAACCCAATAAACAAGAACCCTAGTTTCCGCCATTGCATAATGTCTTCTTCTCAGGGAAGCTCTGATACCATGTTAATTTTTTAGCATTAATTCAATATACTCTAGGATATTTACTGAGATAATAACATGTACAACATATCAAGTATAACAATGCATATCAATCACACCAAGCAATCACATGAGATAATAGACACATAGAGTTTCACTAGGAAAAACCATAAAGGTGAAAAACCCCACAACTTCCTCAGAGATAGAAAGAACAATGACACAACCAAAGTACAAGAGATAGTCTTCTCCTAGCAGCTGATCCTCCTCCTCACATGTAGGCCACTTTTCGAGTGATGGAAGAGTGATTAATGAGATGATCAAATAGAGATCTCCCGATCTCTATTTATGCTTGTCCTGTCCTTCCCAATAAACTAACAGGGCCAACTTGTCTAACTCAATCTAATAACCCATAGTTACATTAATCTGGGCCGACCCCACACTTGGTGGTCTAATAACCCATCACAGCAAGTTACGACACTTGTGACACTTGTCAATACAAATGACGACACTTCTGTATAGAGGAATAATAACATCTCTATAAGAGTGCAATATACATAGGTGAAATACATTTCGAAGTTACATATACATCAAGATTTTGGAGTCTCACGTAGAGAGGAGGAGAACCTGGTTTGAAGAGGAGGTAAGCTATCCTCTGCAATAATCATGACTTGCAGAAAAGTTTATCATTGTATAATGTCATTGCTAAATTTATTTAACTTGTTTTTCTTTGGCTCTTTACTACTAGGGTTTTCTAGTGAGAATAGGGTCTCTGCGTTTTGGGATGGTGTTACTGTGGCAAAGGAGAATGCCCTCAGCGCAAACCCTGGTAAGCCCAGGACTCCTCAAGGCTCGTTTCTACCTATTGCGGCAATGGTTTCATACTATATAGTCTAAGTTTGGGTTTGTAAAGGAAATGTCCTTTGGGCTTTTAGTTTTCTAGATGAAGCTTTTGGTTTAAGCCCAGTCTGTCTACCACAGGTGTTTTGGGAATTGTGGGTTTTGTTTTTGGGTCTTCTCGACTTATGGCATGCTGGCCAATGTTTGTAATGTAGTTTGAATGTTTTAAGTTACGTTATCAATTTTCTTATAGTTTGAAAGGGTACTTGGATATTTCGTTAACGCCTACAGGCAATTACTCTCAGCATTTGTTGTTTTAATGAGATATGTTGGGTAATTCGGTTTTATTCATATCTCTGTTTTAACATGACTTTCTATTTAAAAAGTTACTGGTGTTTGAAAATTGTTTGTTTTAAAAAGCTTATGATTAATTTCTCTGTCTTCTATTTCTCATACGTAGAAATTTAATTGGTTACAGTTTGTAAAATCGTGACTCTTTTAGGTAGAATTTACAGAGGAAGATATTCTTGATTTTAAGTTTGAAATTTCATTTGACTACTTGAAGCCATGAATGGCTCTGTGATTTATTTAAGTGAGTTTGGAAGCTTTTGAAACCCTAAAGATTTTGTGTATTTGATTTTTAATGGGGAAGGTACTCACAGTTTTAAAGGAAGAAGGTTTGGAGCCTTCAATTGGTTTCCACGCTGAGTCGTATGGGGTCTGCCCATACATTGACTGGTTCCCTTTCTTTTTATACGGGAAGAGTACCGAGACCCTGCAAATAATAACGCTGGTAATTTAATTCGTTTTGGGATTATATGTATGATAGATTCGTGCTGCATTGATCTTGTTATTATGTCTGAGACCCTACATGATATTTGTTGGTGGATAGTTTTAAATGTTTGGCCTGAGTTTTAGTTCTTTTAAATTAAATTAATAAAGAAGAATGCTGAGTTAACTACGTTGCTTATAAAGGTTCTCGTGGATCCTTGGAAGATCTCTGTTGTAGTTTTGAATGCTAGATAATTATTTTGGTAGTTTATATTCTTTATAAAAGAAAACCCTAAACTTCTCATGTCTTAAGAAAATTAAACGTGTAGTGTAAAAGATTGGTAATGCGAATCGTTTGAAATGGTAAAATGCAGTATAGAACATGTATATTAATTTAACGATAATTTTGTACTAGTGGTTTTACCTATGTAGGTATCTAACACAGGCTAGCGAAGCTAGCTCTGCTAGATCCTCTTAGTCTTTAAAGAAAATTAGGGCAGTGTTTTAAAATATAAAAACTTCTAAACATAAATAATAGATGAATTTAAGCTAGATATTTAACCTAGGAAGCCCATGCCATTTGGCCCTTGCTCTATAAAAAGGGAATCAGACTTATAATTTAAAGAAACAAAAGTGACGTCTAGTATTTTTAAATTGAAACTCCAAATCTATTCAGCTATACAGAAAAATTGTAATTTCGTACCTGGTTCTTAGAAGCTTGCCTTTCCCTTGTAGAACCTGCACACTCAAACACTAGTTAATCGAAAATTTATGTATTGATCTTGCTGACCTGTAGAATTATCTTGAACTGAATAACCATGTGACTACCATGTTCCTACCAACCATGACCCTTAGACCATTCCTGGTTCTAACTAGATCCCCCCAAGCTAGTCCCAACATGCAATACGAAAAGTAGAGGAGATAGGATAGACTGTTGATCACATCTTGGGAAAGTAGTAAGCTTCTTCAGTTCTGTAGAAGAAATTTATCTTCTCTTGCGATAAGAAAATGATAGAAGAAACGATGGCCTCTCTCTTGGGAATTTTCCTTCTTTATATAGGTGAGTTTGTTTGGAAAATAGATGTTGAGTTTAAATGATAATATTTCAGTTTTTTAATTTAAATTATAATATTTATAAAAGATATTTTACTAATTACTCATTCCTAGTTTATATAGGACTTTTATTTTGTTACAACTAGATGTATCTTTAAGTTAGATCACAATCTTTTCTTTAAGTATAATAATAATATAAGAAATATCCTATGCATAACTCTTATGCATAATATTTGTATAAATGATTTTTCTTTTATAAATAACCAATCTGATTATTTAATAATTAAATCCTCATAATAACTCTTTGATTTAATTAATTAAATATCATAATAAGTCTTTGATAAATATTTAAATACAAGGTCCAACTCCTTGGACATGGTCTTTTGGTAGGCTTGGATATTTGTCTAGGTTAGGTGACTCTAGGTTGCTCTTGCATATTGGATTCCCTTGTTTTAACATGGTAGTTCCTGTAGTCCTTGATGAGAGATAAAAATGATTCATTTAATCAATTAAATAAATGTGATGAATGTATTGCTATTTAGAGTCTTCTCGACTCAACACTTTCAAGATCAAGTAACCTCGAGTGCTCTTCAGAGCTTTGGCTCAACACTCTCACATGGGCGTTACGCTAGTGCAATTCTAGAGTAACCCGCTCAACACTAGTACTAGAATGTGTTTGTGAAGCACATCTAGAGATACAAATGGCCTTAGATCTGATATTCATTATCAAGATTGGAGTGCTCCAGGGCTTATGCCCAACACTCTATGTACATCGGGGCTTATGCCCAGTATATAATAAAATCCTCTATGTCAATCGGGGATTATGCCCAGTACATAGGTAATCCATGTGCTCCAAAGTCCATGCTCACACATCATAAAAGTCAATCATGTATATCATAAATCTGCACAGTATGTAACACAAATCATCTCAGTATATTAGGGTTTGTACCCAAATCTCATAATAAAACATAAGTCAAATACATTGGGGCTTTCTTCCTAGTATATAACAATAGCCTACATCAGTCAGGGTCCATGCCCAAATATGTATATCTACAAAAGAAATGAATCATGTGCATTGGGGTTCACGCCCAGTATAACAAAATAAATCATATGTGTTGGGGCTTAAGCCCAATATATAACATAAAAAATAGTCAGTCAAAATTCGGGATATTACATCTCTCCCCGCTTAGAACAACACCGTCCCGGTGTTCTAGGGACTAGAAATGAAGTCATGAAATAAGGCAGGGTATGCCTCTTTCATGGTTGCTTCATTTCCCAAGTATCCTCTTCTGGTCTGAAGTGCCTCTATTGCACTTTCAACTGGGTGATGGTACATCTTTTAAGTTGCACCTCTCTCTTATCCATAATATGTAGGGGCTCCGGCATGAATTCCCCTTCAGGTTCCACCTATAATAACGACCAATCAATCACATGTTTAGTATCATAGACATATTTATTTAATAAAGATGCATGAAAAACATTATGACCTTTTACATGAGCTGGTAAAGCTAACTCATATGCTACTGGCCCTTTCTTGGCTAGTATCTCAAAGGGACCACAAAATCTGGGGGCTGGCTTCCTGCATCTCCCCAAGCTTAGAGAGATTCTTTTTGCCTTATCTTTTAAGAAGACATGCTCGCCGACCTAGTAATATTTGTCTTTTCTTTTCTTATCCGCATAACTCTTTTTGTAGTCTTGTGCCTTTTTCAAGTTTTGTTGTACTTTGGTAACTAGTTGTTCCAAGTGTTTAGTAAATCTAGACCTAGCATAAGTCTGTCTACCGGACTATCCCAAGTCACCGGTGTCCTACACTTTCTGCCATAGAGCACCTTGACGGGGCTTATCCTGGAAGGGGTATGGTACCTATTGTTGTATGCAAACTCCACGAGATGTAAATAATCCTCCCACTTTGTGGGGTTGTTCATAACATACATCCTAAGCATATCCTCAAGGATAATTTTGGTTTACTCATTCCTTCTGTCCATCTGTTTGTGGATGGCATGCGGTACTGAAATCTAGTTGTGTCTCCAAACTGGAGAACAATGCCCTCTCGAAGTTACTAGTGAACTTCATGTCTCGATCGGAAACGATCGCTTTAGTTATCCCATGCAATCGAAAAATCTCCTTTAGGAAGATGTCCGCAATGTGGACAACTTTGTAAGTAGATTTCATTGGTATAAAATGTGTTGCCTTTGATAACTTGCCTACTACTACAAAGATGGATTCATTATGTCTCTTACTCTTGGGTAAACCTATCACGAACCCAAAATTTGTAAAACTTTAAAATTTTTCTAAGCGGCCTATTCACCATTAAATGCTTTGCGGAAAATATAAAATGTAGGTTCGGTATCTAAAATTACTATTTAATAAATGCAACTTCAAAATTTATCATAGCATATTTGTGCAAGGGTATTAGTACATACTTACAACCGATGGACTTACCTTTTATATTAAGTTGTTCTTATGCAACTCCTTGGGTATCGTATGAAACCATTATATGTAAGGGACCAATGTAACTGTATACTATGTTAGCATATTACCATCACAAAAAGGTGATGATTCTAGAAGTTGAACAAACTTTTAATAACAATATTTAATACTTGAACCTTACCTTGTACACCTCCATGAATTTCTTACTTAATAGTATTAGACTTGAATTGTACATGGACAAAATCAGTAACATATCCTTATCAAAACCTCATGATCACTACAACAAAATAGCCCTTTAGGGGGGGTTTTGGCTTGCGGGGGTCTTGGTAAACCCCCCCCTAAAAGTTTTTTCAGACCTTTAGAGGCGGTCTTTTAAAACTGCCCCTAAAGGTCATGGAAATTGGACTTTTGGGGGCATTTTTTTTTTAAAACCGCCACCGGAAAGTCCTGAAATTTGACTTTTGGGGGCGTTTTTTGTAAACCTCCCCCTAAAATCCCAATTCTCATACCTTTTGGGGGCGGTTTGTCAAAACCACCCTTAAAAGTCATGAGAATTGAACTTTTGGAGGCATTTTTCTGGGAACCCCCCTTAAAAGTCATGAGAATTGAACTTTTGGAGGTGGTTGTTGGAAAACCCCCCCTAAAAGTCATGAGAATTGAACTTTAGGAGGCAGTTTGTTTGAAACCCCCCTTAAAAGTCATGAGCATTGAACTTTTGGAGGCGGTTTTTTGGCACCCCCCATAAAAGTCACGAGAATTGAGCTTGTGGAGGCAGTTTGTTGGAGCCCCCCCCTAAAAGTCATGAGAATTGAACTTTTGGAAGCGGTTATTTGGAACCCCCCCTTAAAATTCATGACAATTGAACTTTTGGAGGCGGGTTGTTGAAACCCCCCTTAAAAGTCATGAGAATTGAACTTTTGGAGGTAGTTTGTTGAACTCCCCCGCTAAAAGTCATGCAAATTGAAATTTTTGAGGAAGTTTTTTTAAAACCCCCTAAAAGTCATTTATGTATGTGGGTTAGGTGTGTCACATGGGTTCAACAATGCATCTCATCAAAACATTGGAGCTAAGCATACACAAGCTATTGTAGTGTTAGGAAGGGTGTGCATCATCATTCAACACCATATCCCATTAGAGCTCTACAATTGAGGCAGTGATGATAGGTTTTTCACATCAAAGATGGTTCTCACACTCCAACTTTCCATGGTCCATGGTCAAAATAAAAACTCGTGTGCCATAACATTATCATTTATGGCTAATGGGCCATGTGTAGGGCCCTAATCACCACATGATTCCAACATAAAGAATATTTAGCTTGCAAGTGGGTATGGTGGCCATTTCAATATTTACAACATCATGCATGGTTCTTGAAGCCTAATCCATGGTGTCCATGGTGTTGGATCAAAATCTACTTTATAATGATTGGTAGTTACCTCAAGGTCTTGTGACCTATGGGCGTTTCTCTATACCACCACATAGGCCATAGGCAAGGAATATTTAGCTTTTGAGTAACACATTGTCATTTTTTTAGTATTTTCATGTTGTGGATGGTTCTAGGAGCATATGTTATGGTCTAGTGCCAAAATGTAGGTTCTGGGGCAATAAAACTTTATTTTGAGACTCATGGGCCATGCATAGGGACTTGAGTTACCATACATACCCTAGATAGGGAATATTTTGTTTATAGTATAAGTTCTTATGTTTATTTTTGCACTAATTTTGATTTGATAAAATCCCATACAGTGCTCATGATTCAAACCTTGATGTCAAAGTCTTTGATATAAAACCTTAGTTATAAATAACCCAAGGTCAAATTTTATTGTGTTAGTGACCTCAAATGATTTGTTGGGAATGGTTTGGTTCCAAGGAACTTAAACATCCTTCCTTCTTCCTACTACTCTACCATAATTTCATAGCAATTGTTGTCACAAGTCAAATCTTTCATCCACCCTAGACATTTTATAGTATGCTTCTAGGTCAATTGTTGCAATGACATAAATGCACTTCCCTTATTCATTAATTATAATCCTCTTCATGTTGAACTATGCGTGATGTATCAAATATCTCCTCATTTCAGCAAATGGAAACATAGGGAATCTAGCTATATCATTATGAATTTATGATTTCATGAGATTTTACACTATTTAGATCCTTGATTACATGGTACAATTCATTGTATGTGTGAACCTAATCATACCCTAATGCATGAAAGATGTTTGTGTATACTGACAGCTTAACTTCATTTGATGCATCCACAATTCATTGTTTGTAATTCTTTGGCATGCCTATCATTTATTGATTGCTTTTAGAAGCCTTCTTCTACTTCTTTCCAGATAGGCCAACTTTAGTGGTTGTTTTCTTTACTACCAGAAGGTTGTTATTATCACTTTGGCAGGTTTTCCCTAAATTGATTTGCTTTGCTCCCCCTTCTTCCTTCTATGATAACCTTTGGTAGCCATGTACAAATACCTACATGTTATCCATTCAAATAATTTAACATACACAATGGTGTTTAAATTTCAAAATTGAAATGACAATTGATTTCTATTCAAAAACTTTCAAAAGAAAAACGATTACCCTGATTTAATATGCATTGTGTTGAGGACAACTTGGGACAAAAATTATGGTTGAGGAGTGAATGGGCTAGGAACATGCAAGTCTTTGGAGTAAGCATCCATAATTCAAACTATTTAAACTCAATAATCCTTAAATAGGTGGAACTATTAAGATTCAAACTATGGTTCTATGGGAGACTCTAGGTTATTAAAAGGTGGCCACTCTCAATATTGAACGAGTATTCCATTGGTTTGGGGTTCAAAGTGCTTTTTCTATTAGTAAAAAAAGGTAATTTGAACTCCATGCACCTAAAACACTAGCAATAATAGATTATGATATGCTGAAAAATGTAGCTCATATGGGAACTTTTGCACTCTTTAGTATGAACATGCAGCGAGTGGTTCAAGACATTTTAAGGATGACGCAAAGGATAATATGGTATAGTGGGACCCACAACACAGAGTGGGACAATCTACATGGAAATTGGTGGATTACCAAGTCAAGAGAAGGACCCCATGGACAAAGAACAACTTAGATACGTTACCATGTTTCATTGCTTAAGAAATATGTACATGATACTAACCATCAGATTGATTGAATTGTGATTCAAGGGGAACCAGATAGAGATTTTAAGTGAAAAGGGTTGGCCATCTTATACAAAATAAAGTAAGTGAAAAAGCTTGGCCATCTTAGACAAAAAAAGTAATATTGCTCCAAAACCAAGGCATTGCTCAAGTAAATGTGCAATTGAAGAACTTTGGACTCTGGAGTAAATAATTTAGTTGGGAGATGGAATATGCCATGAGAAAGGCATATACATTCCTATTTTAGTCAAAACAATGTTGCAATAAAATAACATAAAAAACAATATTATTCAAGGGGGAGAAAAAGTAATGTCCCCATTTCAACTTTTAAAATAATTTAATAATATGTTGCATATTTGCTTCAACATGATCAATCTAACTAACATTTGTCACCATCACTCCATTCCATGCTATTTTCAACACTCTAAAGTAGTAAACTAAGTTTCAACACTCAATAGTAGTAAACTAAGTTTAGAAATGGATGGTGGGATTTCCAACTCGTGTTCAGGCCTGTAATTAGTATGTGGTACATCAATGTTGGGAATTATTCCAAACTATTAATGTATAATATTGGTTGGATGTGGGATACCTTTTTGGCCCTCCTAGTTTAGTTTTGAGAGCAGAAACTTCAATACATTTAGTTAAAAAGGCGACTTCCTTTTGGCATACTTTTGATATTTTCTAAGGAATGTTTGACACAAACATCATGTTTGTCTTAGAATCCGAGTTAGACCAATAGCATTGAAATATGAGAACATTCTCTCTATTTGAGAGAATTTAGAGAGAGATTTGAGTTTGAGTGTCACTTTTACACATAGAAGTTGCTTATATTGGTACTGCTTACCCACATATTTTCCCAACAATAGATACAAAGTTGTTTTCTGCTAATATGAGGTCAGAAGAGGGCTGGGAATTGGATCAATGGCATGGAATAGTCCTTAACCATGCTCAAATGTACCTTGAAACAACCCACATTTCCCTCTTATGCCGATTTAAGGTCTGAAACGTGCTCAGAACTGCCTAACTTGTGCCCAGAACGTACCAAATGACCTTCTTCACAATTGATCATGGTGAAACCATGCCCATAAAGTTTCAGGAATCTTCCCAGGCTTGATTTTCAACATTTCTACTATTGCTATGGTCACCCATAATCACTTCTAAATTTTGTTTGAGGGTTGAAAGTGCCCAGATGTCCATTTCACTACCTCTTAATGCTTGTTTGATGTCAAAGTAGGCACAAAATTCTTGGAAAAGACTTGATCTGCTTGATTACTGTTGTAGCTTATTGATATAAGACCCAAAATTGACCCAAACCATGTCTATATTTAGAAATTAGGGCTACTTGATGGTGGAAACCATGCCAAGAGAGTGTTTGCAACCTCATATCTACTACTTTTATCCATGCTTATGCTAAAAGACCAACCCATATTAGCTTAGAAAACCTCCAGATGTTTCACCCCTATTTGCATGGGTGGTTACTGAACGTTTAGTTGTTTCCATTTGCAACATCAAGTATTCAAGTCTTTGAAACATAGTCCACTTAAAACATATCGTAACTCAATTGCCAAGAATGCTAAAAATATGTTTATTTACTCTTCTATAACTCCAAACCCAATGATGATTACAAATGTTGTAGCTCCATTGGCATGAACTAACATCATTATTATGGTTGTTTTGTGGGAGCTTGGTCACCTATAGAAAAATGGGTGTTTTGGATTGAAAATACCCTTCTCATTGTAAATTTCAAATGAGGGGAACCATTTGAAATCTCGGAGAAAAAAACAACAATCAGAATTTTTTCATGAAATACTATTGTATAGTGCCAAAATCTTAGCCGGAAGATGAAAAATGCTAGCACCAAGCTCAAATCTAACTGCTTTTATAACTTTCATAACCAAAGAAATGAGAAATTAGTGATGCTCCTTCAAGTTTTCACTAAAAGACACTTGTTGGATTTCAAAGGCACTAAGAATATGGTAGAAAATCCCTACTGTCCACAATTATCTGCCTTTAAAAGTTTGATGTTCACAAAAACATACATCAACCTCCATAATGGACTCAAACAAGTGTATTGTAGATTAGAAATAGAAAAAGTTGGAGTTTGTAAGTATTATATAAAGAATAAAATGCAAGGTAAGGGTGGTGTGGTGCTCACCCTGCTTTAAAGGAAAAAATGAAAATACTTTTCCTCATTTTTAATGTGCTTTTATGAGGACGACCCCTATGCTTGGGGTTGCCATCAAGTACTTATGGTGTCCCATTTATACAAGGGATGACCCGGATGAAAATCCCATGTCTAGGGAGTGTGGGGACACATCCTCAACCCCAAGGGTTGTTTATTACTAAGAGAGCTCCTATGTAGAGGCCTTGTCAACTTGTCTATACCCAAAAAAATCCATTTAGTCCAAAGCCTCTCTCCATTAGACCTTCTCAAAATCATTATTGGTGATTTTTAGTGATCAATGATTCAGGCTCTTTCAATCTCGATTATAACTAGAAGCCACTTAGCTGACTTGCTCTCTTCATTAGGGCCTCATTCTCTCTCTCCCTACTATTTTACAAAGATATTGTTTACTGAATGGTTGAGGATTTGCCATGAACATAGGATTCTTCAAATAGTAAAAACATTCTTGTAGCCTTCAATATATGAGAAACTTGTCACTATTAGAACTTATTGTTATTATGAAGTCTGAGCATCCCTAAAACATTCACAGAATTAACCCAAAAATGTCATCTTCATTTGCTATAGGGGTCTTCAAACAATTCTGCAAAAGAGATCAAAGTTCAACTGGGAATGATTACTTTAGGATCATCCATCAACATTGGTGCCTAACATGATGTTATGATCATTTGTTCACCCTCAAATATGTTTGTGGTAAGCCAACTATGGATGTTGTAGTGCCATGGGTTTTTTCACTAAACCGACCTGTCAAATTATCTCAATTTGTCATTATCTATTAGTTGCACACCTACCAAAATGGAATTTTGATCCCTTTAACTCTTTGAGATTGCTTTCAGTAAATGTACATAAGCCTTATAGATTCTAGAACTTGGTTCTGGAGACAAACCGAGTTAATGTATGCAGGCCTTATATGCTTGAATTTAAATTTTATCCTTGATAAGCTTCAAATGTAAGAAGACTCATTCTTTTTCTTTAAAGCATTTAGATTGTGCTTCGGAGTTAATTTTATAATTGCATTCATCTTTGGAGTCTATCAACCATTGAAGCCATCTTCATTGAAGCTGCAAATAATTTTTTGCTTGATTACTAATGGCCCCGAGGCACTTTATTGAGGGATTAATCATATTTGTTTTCCTAACAGAAAAGATACTTGTGGCATAGTTGCTAAGCCTATTGAAGTATTTTTAGCCTTAAACAGCAATAAAGAGGCCTCAAAGCCAAAGTTGTGCACATTCTGAGCGTTTTAGGATGTTTCATGTAATGGCAGTCACAAATGGCCTTAAAACTTCATCATTTTCAGTCTGGGGCAAAATGATATCCACACTTGAAGACAATGTTCCACATTTTGGAAGGCTTCAGGTCTATTTGAGAGGATATGTCCCATAATATGAGCCTTTGGAGGCTATTTTTCTTCCTATTGGAGGATTCTTGCTTATTGCATTTTAGAAATATCCCTTAATAATAAGAAGACATGGTGTGGATCCATTTCCTATTTGCTTCCCTTTCAATGGGCTCTTGACATGGTTGAGGATGTTTTCTGTAAGCTAATACTGTGACTGTGTGAAGTGGTTGAAGAAATATTTCCCCACTTCTGGAAGCATATCCCTTACTGGCCAATGGAAAAGTTAAAACCCTCACCCCTAACACCTCCCTTGGCACCTCCCATCCCTGTTAATCTTTTCGTACTGGCCTCTCTCCCTCTTTCTATATATATATTTAATGAAAATAGCCTTAGGTTTGCCCTAAAATATGTTAGGTTAATTTTCATTTCCATTTTATGTGACATTTTGGAGGGAAAAAGGTCATGTTATATTCACAAAAATTTAGTATCTCTAAAGTCCAATATTTGAGTACAAGGTTAGTTTTCCTCTATAACAGGTTACAGAACAACTGAAATTCTTTTCTGATGTGAAAATTGTTTTTAAGTTTTTTTCCCATCTATCTCATCTTCATTCTTAAATAATTTAGTTATTTTTGTTGAAGTTATACTTTCTTGGTAGAACACTTCACATTTGTTGGATCCATTATCGTCTAAGCCACCTTCTTGCTTTGATGATTTTGCCATCTTCTTTTAAGATTTACCCTTTTCTTGGTAGAGCACTTTGCATTCACTGGACCCATCATCTTTTGAGTCTTGTACTATTTGCTCTCTTCTTCATCTTCTTTGGTCATAGCGTATGGTGTTGAAGCTTCTACTTTTGCCGGTTTTTTAAAAGTTTTCCATTTTGTATTCTTTCATTGAAGGGGAAGAAAGTTCCATTGGACATTCTAATTTTTTGACAAGTTTAATGTTTAATATATATTATATATAAGTAATAGTACCTAAGACCAACAAAAGCACAAAGATTTACAAAATGGTTGATCTTAGAGTTCACAAACCATTACTATATTATATAAATTGACTTCTTTTTTTCCACTTTATCTAGATAATTTCACTTATTAGTTATTAAAAACATGCTTGACCCTTATTTCCATGCTAGTATCAATCATAGAAATGGTTAATATTGCAAAAAGAGGAATTCTTTGATACATCTTTCTTGATAGATTTCAATTGGTTGCTCGACTGAAGTTCCTATGGATTTGATTGATCTCCCATTGAATATTGAGAATAATTTCTCTGGTATTGGCTTATGTGCACCTTTTGGTTAGGAATTATCTTCATTATTTGAACTTTCAGTAGGTTGGAATCCATGAGAATGGACTGCAAAGGTTGGGAAATAATTCTATAAAAGCATAATTTTCTTCATGAATTCTGTGGATGCCTTCCCCACAATAATTGGAATTCTTAAAGAGGACAAGAGTGTTGGTAGCACCAAAGAAGGAAGATGAAGCAAAAGGGTAAGAAGATGCATTAGGAGTGGGCTCCAAAAAATACCTTTTCAACAATATTGACTTTGCTGTTTAGGTGAAAGGTAAGGGCTAAGCTCCAAGAAAAGAGAGGGCGGCTGAAAATATTGTGCGGAAGTTTGAACCTCATTGTGGTGGCTTGGAGCAAGGATATACAAAGGCCCAGTCTCATTCATATCAAGCTTATCCTGTAGCTGCAATCCACATCTTGTAATAGAATGTTAATTATGGTAACAGATCTACAGAGCCTTTTGATTGATGCTTGCAAAGCATTAGAGAATATTGCCAATCACATTCCTAATAAAGATTAACTTTATGTCCTAAAACATGAGGGGTGCTTCCCACATGTACAGAAAGCACACTAGATAATTTTTCAAACAACGGAAATCATAATTCATTTCAACTTTTAAATACAAAGAATATGGCTATTAGGAAGCCTTATTCTCAACATGTATTGGGAGATTCACACTGCATCTACATGCTCTAAAGAAAGAGTAGACCACCCATATGAGAAACAACTATTTGTGAACTCGGTATGATTGTCCATACCTTTACGTATGGAAGTAACATGACTGATCAAGAGTCAAACCCTGCAATAATAGCTATAAATTTTTTCCTAATCTAAAAATCTAAAGACTTGAACCATGAAGATCTAGTTTTGTATGACCAATGACATGATGCATCTCAGAGCAACCTACTAACCCTCATAAATCTTACAAATTATATTGATGGGAACATTTTAACTATTTATATATGAAACTAATAAGAAAATTCTATCGTTCCAAGGATTCGACCACTAGGCTCAAGATTTGTGTTGTTCTAACAAGTGAGCCTAACCCTAAATTTTTACCTGCTCCGACAAATCACCAGTGTATCCCTTAAATGGATCCAATTTATTCTCTCAATAAAAACATCGAAGGTCCCTCAATCGATTTGCAGAGTTATAACTCGTCACCTTCCTTCTTTCAAGGGAGTCTAAGTGCACTTGAATACCGAGAACCCTGAAGTAGAAATAGAGAAGTAGAGGAACAACATTCCACATTACTTGTATAATCAGGATAAAATTGTTGGCATAGCCATCATCATCATTGTCATCATCTTCATCATCACCATCTTAGTCATCATCATCGTATTAAATGCATTCACATATATAAAACACCATCGCCATCATCATCATATTAAATAAATTCACATATATAAAACAACATTATTAATATCACCATCAATCCAAAATTACAATTTTGATCACTAAATTCTAATGATGAAAAATGAATAAAATCTAAAATGTAAAATGTTTAGTCTTCTTAGTAAAAAACTACTTACAAAAAAAAACAATAAAAAAATATTAAAGAACATTAAATAAAAAATAAAAAATAAATCAAAATCAGAAAAATAAAAACAAAATCAAAATGGAAAAGCAACAAAGAACAAAACCTCAGCCCCAATATGCAGGCTCGATTGCCTTGATCCCTCCAAGAGGGGCTCGATGCAAGGATGCTCAACCGGTCTCTGAAGGGAGAAGGAAGATACTAAGGGATGAATGGTCTTGTTTTCGATTGTGGAGATTCTCAGGTCTGATCGTAGGTGTAGCATTTGAAGAATGCTGAGATTAGAACTGCAATCCAGTATCGTGATCCGATATCACAACTTGAGGAGAATACCAAATAATTGATGACTAAGGAATGGCATTTCAAAATCTAATTGAGAAAGAGAATCTTTTGTCTCAGCACTTGCAAATATTTGGTAGCTTTGTACATTGAAATGATCCGTGGAATTTATCCAGATTAGGGTTGAAGTTACACAGAATCGCCATGGATGTGCGATGTAGCCAGAGTTCTGTTGATTAGGGATTCGTTTGAAGGTTGTTGTTCCAGAAATGAGTGTGCATTTATAAACCTGGGCATTTTCATACAAAAGATTCAGGAATCTGAGGTTGCGCCATCAGCAAAATCCCATAATGCATGGAAGACCTTCCCTGCATCCACCTTCCTTTCCAGGTGGAGAACAACAACATCACCAGCAGCGACAAAAACAACATTGTCATCCTCTATTTGGACCACCTCCGAGCATGGTTTCTAATGCAAATCATGCAATACTACCTGGCCCTCCCCCTGGACATATGCCCTCTCGGATGCCTCCAGGGCCAGTTTCACCTGGACCACCTATGAGAACATTTCCCTCTGTTCCATATCCAACACCACCAGCACCACTAATTCCTTTTATGGTTCCTCCACCCCCTTTTCCTAGAGGGCCTCCTCTTCCTGGAGGGTTAACTGGATCTACTCCAGTTCAACCTTCATCATTTACTACTTTCCTACAAAATCCTCTTAGAGATGCCCCTCTACTGCCTATAGCCCCTATGCCACCCCCTCTTCCACCCCCTTCATGTCCGCCCCCATCTCCGCCTCCTCCCCCACCTGGATCACCAACACAGACTTTGTCTATTAGAATTGATCCTGTTTTGCCTCACCTGCTGCCCTAAATCTCATCTTCTCTTTGTGCACCTCCACCCAGGCCTAGTGATGAAGAACTGCTTCGAAATATTGAAATATTATCACAGTTTGTTGTTAAGAATGGACCAGAGTTTGAGAATATGGCTCAAGCTAAAGAAGCTGGCAATCCAAAGTATGCATTTTTGTTTGGTGGGGAGCCTGGCAGTGATGCTTGGATTGGATTTGAGTACTTCAAGTGGGAAAAGATGAAATTTGAGTTAGATTTGAAGATACAATAGCAACCAAAAGTCAAGAAGCTTTCAGAAACATCAGTTCCTCTTGATGCTACTCAGCAGCTTACAAAAAATTTGTTTCCCTTTGAGCCTACTCAAAAGTTTGCAGATATTTTGCTTCCACCTGAGGCTACTCAGTAGGTCGCAGAGTTAGCTATTGCTTCAGAAGGGGTTGCAAAATCTCCTGTAGGCTCAGACATAGACATGAAAGGTGAGTAAAGTTTCTCTAAATAATAAATGGTGACCCACTTGGTCACTTGTTGTTTCTTCTATTGGTATTGTGCTTAACATCAATGATTTTGATGTTATCAAAATTTTTGTGTCTTTTTGAAATGTATTTATATTTGAGATAACACTCCATATACAAATTCATGATTTATGCTACAATGATCAGTGAGGTCCTGTATACTATAAAACAACTTTCATAATCAGTTGCCAATACAATAAGAGAGAACTAAAGTGGGCCAAATTGTATTCAAAAGAAATGACAACATATATAGATAGAAATGTGCTCTACAAGGACAATAAAAATTGATTTTGTATGTGTAGAGGCATACACTTGCATTTGTACATTTCCTAAAAGTATGGTTAAACTAGTATGTGTGTGAAAAAAGTCAGGTGCAAGTTCAGTTGTTAGTGCTTTGTATTTTTTGCCAACCATGTTTTTCCATTCCCTTCTCAAGGAAATTAGGAATAAGTATTGAATAAAGAATGAGTGCTCAACTAAGTAAAAAGGAGTTCCATGCAAGTGGAAATGATGAACTGGGAGAGTGGTATCCCTTAAGAAATGAGAAAGAAATATACACTTTAAATGGGTGTAGGACATAGGTCTTTGTTGTTCCTTTTCTCTTACAGCTAATATTTAAGCACAAGATTGTAGATTGGATTGTTTTTGGTCAAGATTACATTGTTTAATTAGAAGCCCTATATAGATGGTATTGTTGACATCATATAGATATATGGGGGTGTCATCTTCTTGTAAGAGCAGTAGAGGGATAAGGGGGTACCTTTTCTCTTCCATTCAAGTGGAATCTTTGACCTTGCCAAATTATTATTTTTTGAGAAATTTTACCAAGAAAACAGTAGCCCTCAAAATGCCCATTATGCCTTTATACCATTGCCATTTCTAGATTACCTCTAGTTACTTTTGTCAAATTTAAAGACTTTTCTATCAGTGGGAACATAACTATGTTGCTGTTGCTAGGATGAAGTTGTTTCTGTTGCATGTTGTTGGTTCATTGCAGGTTCCGTTGGGATTAAGGCCTATCTCTTCTTTTCTTTGAAGGAAATGTGCTTTATTCTCACTTTAACCTCCCTTTCTGGTTAAGACTACTCATAATTGTGTGGCTGTGTGGGAATTTTCTATTGTATGGCTCTTGGTTATACTGTTCCTTAAAGCTATTTTCACACGACTTTGTCATGGTGGGAGCACAAAGAGAGACATTGCAGGATTTTATATGCTGCTTTTGCAGAGCTTAGGAAATCTAGCACCTATTGCAAATTACAAAGATACTAAACTGTGGCCTTTTGTCCATGCTCAGTCTTATTTTCCTCAAAACCTGCAAGAGTTTGTGATAGGGATTACATTGTCATTTGACATGTCCTTCTCCCTATGGTACCTAGAATGGGGAAATGACACTTGCAATATGTAATATTTAAATGTTCATAAGCATCAGAAAAGTAAGAAGCATATGCAAATCCAACCCAATTTTAATGAGCTAGATTAAACTGATTACTAGCCTTATGCTAACTGAGATTGCATGCCTAAAGTATTCTAGCATTGAAATAAATTACATGAATAATGAGAAGAAGGAACACTATATCTCTGACTCTGTATTCAGGATTAACTTGATGTTGAGATGCCTTTGCTATCCAGTATGATATATTTGAATTAAAGAGTTACAAACATATTAACATTATCTGAAACATATATATTAAGTCACCTGGTTCGAATTCATGTTCAAGTTCGACAACCTTGAAGTTCGGCAAAAATTCGGCATTAAATTCAAGAATATAAAATTTGAAAATAAAAAAAATATATATGATTTTTTTTAATAAAATTCAATATGCAATTAAAATTATATTTGAAATATATGCAATTATAAAATTATATATTCAATTTAATTTAATTTAATTATATATTCAATTATAAAATTATATATATATATATATATATTCAATTTAATTTAATTTAATTAATATGAAATTATAAAATTATATTATACAATTTAATTTAATTAATATGAAATTATAAAATTATATTATACAATTTAATTTAATTTTAAAATTCAATATCCAATAACATTATATATCTAGTTCCTAATTAATAAAAGGGTGTCAGGCAGGGGGAGAAGCTCCTTCATGAAGCACAACTTGGACACCGAGGGTATGTGAACCTATTAACTACGGAGTCCAAAACTCAGCCTTCACCAATACCTTGATCCCTCACGTCACCAATAGTCTAAGTCTCATGCTGGCTGCCCTGGGGTGTTTCAGACTTGTAGCAGCAATTCTGGGCACATCTTAGGGTTGTGTTTCAATTCCGGGCATCCCTGGGCATGATTTAGCCCTATTTTTAGCCTTAAACAATAGTAAAGAGGCCTCAAATCCAAAGCTATGCATATTCTGAGCAAGTGGGTTTCTTTTGCTTAACAAAGGTTTTCCTCTCTGGCTTGTGGCTATTACACAATGTCCGTAAATGAAAGCTTTTTTATCATGGTGGCACATCCTTATGATGTTCTTTAGTTCCACATTAATACTCCCCTCTATAATTATAGAATTAGAAAGAGACACTTGAAGAAGAAAAAAATGCCCCCCAAATCTAAATACTTGAACCCCCGAGTGACCAGGCTGGATTGTATTGTGGGAAGAAGTAATTGCTAGATTAGACAAGTCTACTAATGGCGGGGGGGGGGGGCATGGTGGGATGGGGTAGGCTAATTGCTAGAATCATAACATTAAGAGAAAACAAATAAGGTGAATATCTATCCTAAGTTGGATTGGATTTGGAAGTAAACCCATTTAATTTTGAAATGCAAAAACAAGCTCCCCAACCCAGGCAATTCCTGGAAATTTCCAAAAGGTTAGAAAAGCCAATGGTGCACAAATCAGAGATAAATTGAACTGGAATCTGGGGTGGGGATAAATGCACCAAATTGTTTTTTCAGTCTCTTAAACAAAAGCAAGAGTTTAAACTTTAAAGACATCACCCTACTAACTAGGGATTATAAAATCCTAGCTAAATGCCTTTCCAAGAGAATCAAATTTATCCTCAAAAGCCACTTCTGAACCCTTCGTCCTTTTAGATCCATCAGACAAGTTTTCCTTCTGGAACCAACCTGATATGCGTTGGCTACTGATGTTTGGGTTGTCATTTTGAGCACGACCAATACATGGCTAGTCAAGAGAATAGATTAGAAAATCCTAGATAAATGCCCTTCCAGGAGAATCAAATTTATCCTCAAAAGCAACTTCTAAACCCTTCTAGTGTTTTTAGATTCATCCGGCAAGTTTTCCTTCTGGCACCAGCCTAATATGTGTTGGCTACTGATGTTTGGGTTGACATTTTGAGCACGACCCATACGTGGCTCGTCAAGAGAATTTCACTGCTCCAGAATAAACAACTCATGCATTTTACTCTTCTTTCCAATGCTATTCGAAAATGCATATATCTTGTTGACCAACATTTTCATAACCTTTCAAATTCTTATAGACACCTAGAGAAGAAAAAATGGGCCTTACTAGACTTAAACAACGCTTGAATGATGTTTCCAAGTAAGGTGCAGCCATTTCTGCTAAATTGGATTGTCGGGAGTCAGGACCATCAAGGACAACAAAAGATAAGAAGTTCTTCTAAGGTCTAACATGGACAAAGGCACTCCTTAGATGTTATACATACACACAGGTTGGCCCTACACATGAATAGTTATAGATCATCTCAAACTTGTATATGCACATTTAAAGTAAGGTTAGACAAACCCTAAATATAAACATTCATTCATATATTGGACAACCCTTTATTTTGGTGATTTCATGGGCGAGAAGGGCTCTAAATGGCTCATTGGAAAGGGGGAAGTATAGACCATGAAATTGATAATAGGATTGAACCTGATTGTGGACATCATTAATGGTCAACCACTAGTATCAAAGGATTTGTGGAACTTGTTGGTAATCTTCAATAAGTGCTTGCACCTATTTGAGTATTTTTCCTGATTTGCTTGTTAAAAGTCTAGGCATGCCTTCACCACCTTACTATTGTTCTCCTTGGATACTACAAGTAAATGATGATTTCAGTGCTACTATATTTCTCATATAGAAACACTTAGCCTCATGCTTCCAAGTCAGCAAATTATATGTGTTTGAACTGTTAGAGCACTTAGACTTGAGAAGAATTTCAATGCATAGCTTGAAGGCTTATAATCACTAGCTATAAAGTGGCATCATGCACAAGAGATTGATCCAATCTAAGGCACAATTGATCTCTGGAAATCTACTACAGGATTTTGGGATCTGTATGCCATGATCTGCTACAGGAATGTGGACTACAAAAGTTTAACATGTGAAATGCATGTTGAATTTTAACTTAACAGTATAATTTTTATCTCTTTCAACTTTATTTCATAATTCATTTCATTTCATAATTAATTTTTATCTGGATTGAGAGTCAATTGCTTCATACCTCTTGATTCTACTTTTGCCACAACTATGTTAGAGTTCGAACCCAACTCTAAGGCATAATAAGGCACCAAATATCCTTTCCTATCTCTAGTAACATCACCCCCCCCGGCTCTTCCAGTATTGTTTCTGGATTCCCCATCAAAATTGAGTTTGCAAAACCCTTCGTGACGGGCCTCCCATATTTGACTATTGGACTTGGCTCTTCTTCCAATTACCCACATATCAGGGCTCTTAGAATGCCGCACACACCGCTTAGCAAGAATGGCTACTTCCTAGGACAAAGGGTTCTCCTCCTTGAATGAATACATAACCAGAGTTTCTACCAAAGAAGCTACAGTTTACTGAATAATTCTTTCACCTGGGAGTTTTATGTTCCTAGAAATTTTACTATGCCACTCCCACCAGATTTTCCAAGAAACCATTGAAAGAGGACTTTCTGATTTCCATGGGAATTCTTTGACTACTTGAAATAGAAGCAAGTACATAATTTTTTGCTTGAAACTTAATTAGGGTATATATACAGAGGATTCCAAGGAGCTCAGAGAGGCTTTCCACGCCCATTTTTAGATGAATTCTCCCTGTAAGTTCTTACACTTGAAAATTGAGAGAGCTTCTAAAGTCTATCATGGATTATTAGTTTGTTCAATCTTGTCTTAGTGGGAAGCTAGTACATTAGATGGTCTGTTGACAGTGGAGATCAAATCAATTTGAATTTTCTGGGTTATGGAAGAAGTGAAATTGCTATGTGATGATGGGCTTCTCTAGTTGATATTTATAGGTTGATATGGGATGCCATTAGTTTGGAGTCTGGACCTTTATAGAAGCTCTCTTCTGAGTCTCTTAGATATTGAACTAGTGCAGGGTTTGTAAATGGATTCCTAAAGGCTTAGATAGAGACATAATTGGAGGTTGGAGATGTATGACCTCACGGAATGTGACTTAGAAGGTCCTGGCTAGGAGACAAGTTGGAGTTGTAGCCAGAATGGTTAGGTAGAGAAAACGTATTTTGTTAATTGCAAACTCATCCTTGATAACCTTATTTTATTATGAGAAGCCAGCAAATGGGCCAAAAATCTTGTTTCCTAAAAATTGATTTTGCTAAGGCTTATGACAGGATCAAAGTCACCTGAGTAACTCGGGAATTACTCAGCTAGATGAAAAATAATAGTATGGTTTGGACTCTGGAAAATCTCATCATAAAACTTGGAAAATAAATAAACTAAAAAACTACTAAAAAATAACAAAAAAATTGATATTTTTCATTCCATGACATATCCTTTGTTTTGTGTGAAAAAACCAACCAAGAAAAGCCTAAAAAGTCCAATTTAAAAAAACAAAAAGTACTTTCAATCTTTGTGAAAACTTTCCATGGGGAAGGTGGGTGCACTTGATTTGGCATACCCTTCACTGTAAAGCTTTGTAAATTTTGTTGCCCAATCGATATCTAATGCCAAAATTCAGTTACCTGGTGCTTGGTCCTTTTATATTGATTGAAAATCCCAGAAAATAGTCCAAATCTGGTTGCAATATGCATGTAGATGGCTCTGCCTATCAATACTTTGAGGTTTTATGTGCTGTTGCTCAAGTATGTGTTGTGATTGGTGATTCTTGAGTCTTGACAAATTTGCCAAGTTGATGGGTTTGACTAAGATTGTCAGAGTTTTAACTTTCTGAGCGAACTCAGCTCATCTTTTAGCTGAGCTGAGTAGACTTGCACAGTACTTGGATGACTCAACAATTATTGTAATAATGGATAGGATCAAATGAGACTCTATTCTAGACATGCTCAGTTGGTTATTTTCAATTTTTTCATGGGCTTTGGTTAAAGGTGCAACTCAGTGGCTAGTAATGGAGTTGATTTACATTTTATATTCTACTAGAAAGGGTTGTGCACTTCCCCTCCTCTTTTGTGTTATTACTACTAATTTTCTTAAATACATGTCATAGGTCACTAGATCCCATGGGTGATCATAGTCATCAACCTCTTTAGTGGCCAAGAAATGCCAAATGTTCATTTTGCGGATGACTCAGCCTTACCTCCTTACTTGACTCAACATCATTGAAGGTGCCATTCCGAGCTTCAATATCTTTAGCTCTTCTTTTGGTGTGAAAGTGAGTGAGCATAAAAAAAAATGTTAGGTTGTTGGTTTGGAAACATCCTGAGTAGATCAATCCTTATTGGTGGGTGGTGCTTGATTGATCCATAATTTTCTACATAGAATCCTAGTTGGAATTAATGATTCTAAATTCTTCCTTAGATTGGAAAAATGTCTTCTATGGAACCTGCTTTTGTGTAAACCTGGAGATAAAAAGCATCCCCTTTCAGGTGCTTGGTATATTTGCACTTTAGAAAAAGATCAGGGTGGTTTGGGGCTAGTAGACTGTTGTACACAGGTGTAGTTTTCACAGCTGTGTGGGTGATCGAAGTTCTCAGTGACACTGTAGATTGAATTTTGCTTAGACACATTTGTGACTGAAAAGCACAAAGTATTGGAGTTTGAGGCTCCCTCACAATGACTGATGTGGTTCACAATGCTTTTGATTTTGAAATTATGGTTTCCTTGATGCTGAAGCAAATCTAGAAGTGTGGAAATTATTTTCTACTTTCCTCTTTTAGAGCTTCTAGGGCCTTCGCAGGGCATAGGAGTTTTGGAATATCAAAATTGGGTGTTCCTAGACTTTCTGATAGTTTGTTGTCCTGGATGCCAAGGTTGAACCAAAAGAAATTGTGCAAAAAGGTTATAATCTGATGGTATAACATGTGGGAAAGAGAAGAGAGATAATTGGTAGTCCTAGAGGAATACCTCTTGGAAACTAGTTCTTCTTAGAAAATGCAAATCAATCTCTGGAGTCTTGACCTAGTTAGTATCATCTATCTAGGAAATAGATTTAAAGTAGTCACTTGTAGAAAAGAGCTAGTCCAGAGAGATTGAATGTGGCTTGATTATAAAATAATTAACACAACATCCATTCTCTTTGTAATTGAATGGTACCAAATAAATAGTGCGACTAATAAGCCTTATCTT
Organism: Larix kaempferi; assembly: GCA_027924585.1. Taxonomy (NCBI): domain Eukaryota; kingdom Viridiplantae; phylum Streptophyta; class Pinopsida; order Pinales; family Pinaceae; genus Larix; species Larix kaempferi. Next base: position 9,719,759 of record BSBM01000042.1, on the reverse strand, counting down.
GAGAAGGAAAGCATGGGATGTAGAAACTAGATGGCCCCATAGATCAAATTTATCTAGATTTGATGTCATCTATTATTTGCCACCTCAAAATGTTAGCAACTTACCTTTGCCAATGAGGGAAGCACACTTAGGAAATAAATGAATCTAAATCAAGACCCAGAGATCAAACTAAAGTGCGTTGACCCTTGAAGAATGCATATACTTTTTGAATAATGCTCAATGCTTTAGATGTTGAATGCCAAAAGCAAGTGTCAATGTGACAAACTCCAATGGTGATGGGGTCATTGTAATGAGAATTCATTAAAGGAGATTAGAAAAAGGATTGTACAAAAGTTTATGTTTAAGACATAAAACAAATTAGCATCTTTGGCACTAAAGTGAATAAACAACCCTTAACAAAGAGAAGATTATTATGCATAACTAGCACCATTTTTTTCCATAATGATCACTTCATCACACAAGCTTTGATATTTTTTGGTTCAAACCATCGTCTCTTTAAATAAATCGTACCAAATACTAAATGATTCTTCTTGAACTTTCTTAAGAGAAAATCAACCTATCTTGGCTACAACAAACGAGACCATGAAGAGTAGAACAAAACAATGATGAATTCATGTAATCATAGAATTCCACATGGAATGGAAAAGACACCTTACCGATGGATCTTCTTGGCATACAAAATTAGAGGTATCTGGTTTGAATGGTTGTAGACACAGGCAAGCCATCAATTTATCGCTTATATGCAAAGCAGAGGGGTGGTATGGAATAGAGTAGTTGCATAATCCTAGTGTTAATCATGTAACTAGAAAGATGTCACAATAGATGCCATACCTTTCCATGTGATCTGTAAATAAATTATATTTTCACCAATTTCTGTTCATTGCCCTAATTAGTCTTTGAGGATCTATACCCTCTCTTAGACATGTTCTTGCTTGTGCCCAATAGCCCAGACCCATGGATGTTTACTCTATCCTCCAAGATTACTCGGTCCCCAGGTATTGAGAGATGCAAGGTTTTCTTACAGCCCTGGGTGGGAGATCCTATTGGAAATAAAATAAAATAGGAAAAAATGGTGTCCATCTAATATCAAATACGTGTTAAAAGAAAAGTAAAGTAGTATAGATCCATCTTAACCCTACATTTTTTAAGTGGTGATAAGTTTTTACTTGGGTTTTCTTTGGTCCCTCTCAAATCCAAAGGGGGTAGGGTATGTACACCTCTGTAGACTTTAGCTGCTAGCAATCAAATTGCTTCATAGAGGGGGTTCCTTGTCCCACAAACAAGGGTTATCATACACAAATTTGGTGTCCAGCTTGCTTGTTTGTGACCTTAAAATTAGTGTTGCACATATTGGTGATATATCGGAAATATTGGATATATCGCCAAGTTATTCCCCCTTCCTCCTTTCGATATATCGGATTCAATTTATTGTGATATTTATGATACTTTGAAAGTATTGGGACACATTCAAAAAATTGTGCCATATTCAGAAAATATCGTGAATCAACTGAAAATATCGGCTTGCTGCTGGAAAGTGTGATTAAATCTGTCGGGATTGGGTTTTAAGTCTGCAGGTTGGGTTTATTTTGCTCATTGTTTGATTCCAAGAGTGTGGGAGAGCTAGAGGGGTGTGGGAGAACATTGTGCATCCGTCAAAGGAGGAGAAATCCAAGGACCTTCCACCTTAGCTGGAGCAGCTGGAGCTTCCACTCCAAGCTCATCCCAAGTACCTCCACGACCACCTACTGCTTCTAGAGGAAGAGTGGTGCCTTTTACTTGTAAAAGGGGTGGAGGGAATCGATGATTTGGATTCCTATGATCTATTGGTTTTCATTGTATTATGTACTATTTAGTATCTAGATGCCTCATGGTGATTCATCTTATGAGATACATTTATTTTGATCATTTGATGTGATTTTGTATCATCCTACCAGGAACACTTTTTAGAATTTTCAGTTTAGTAATGATATGTGACCACTTGACATCTTATGCATCTTATTTATTAGTTGTATCATCATATTTGTGTAGTAATATGTCTATTTGATGTTGTTGTTTCTTTAGATGTTTAAAAAATTGAAAGAAAAAGAGATTTTTTGTATTTTTTTGAGGTCTTGTGACATTTTCCGAGGTTTTCCGATATTTTCTACCGATACCATCGAGAAGTTATATACCGGACCCTTGCCGATACTTTCCAGTAGATGATATATGCAACATTGCTTAAAATTAGATTAATATTAGTATTATGTTTGTGGTTAAGATGGGTCTCTGCTAGTATGGTACTTAACATACGCTTCTGCAGACATGTCCCCACATATGAGATTATATTGTTCCAGTTGATTTGGGGAGATCTGCAAATTGCTTTGAAAAAAACCTAATGGTGCTCACAACTTGGTTGATGTATCTCAGTAGCATTTGGTGGGCCATTACTCATTAGTCTTGACTTTGACTTCCGCATGCATCCTCATAAGACAAACCTATTCAAATAGGAGCCACTCTGACTGAAGAGAGTCAGGTTTTGTTACAGGCTGGATTTATTTGTTGGTGTGTCTTTAATAAGTGCCTGACTATTCATTTGGCCACATACTGTCTTTAACATCATATGCTTAAAAATCATGTGAGGACCAAGCTTTTCTAGTTTCTCATAGTATATGGTAAAAGATGTGATGGATCGCCTTTATGCTTTGTGTCCAATGCTGCAGGCTGAATTTTATCTGCATTGATTTTTTGAGTAAACCATTTCACTCAAGTTTTTTTTGGTGCAGAATTCTCTAAGTTCATCATTCATTCATGGTTTTTGTGGTTCCTCAACTACTGTGCATATTCCTTCATGCCAACGATGTTTGTTTGCTAGAACTTCAACTCCTTATTTCATTCAATGATTGCAAATGGCATTTGTGCATTTCTTGGATCATTATTTTTCATCACTCTCATGACCATATTTTCCAAGTATCTAACTTTCAAGCAAGACACATGCAAGAGTGCATACTCCATTGCTACTGACAGTATTGGAGCATAGTTGGAAAAGGGCACTTGTTACTCTACAATGATTTTTCACTGACTTTGAATTAAAATATCTTGACAACCATTTAGTTTATCCAGCTTTCAAGCAAGACACATGCAAGAGTCCATACTTCATTGTTACTGTTAGTTTCAGAGCGTAGTTGGCAAAGGGCACTCATTACTCTGCAATGATTTTTCATTGACTTTGGATTAAACTATCTTGACACCCCTTTAGTTCAACATGCAAGGTCTGTTCCTGACATCCTTTTGTGCAACAGATCTTTATAAGATGGCTTGCAGGTGTTGTTTTTTTGTATATCTATAGAGGGAAAGCATTGTTTGGCCTTGTTCTATTTATGATGATCAAATTAAGGAGTTGCCCATTTTCTGACATTTCCACTGTAATGCAGGTTTTGCTTTTTTGTCCATGGAAGATGAGCGCGATGCAGAAGATGCTATACGAGGTCTCGACAACACAGAATTTGGCCGACAAAGGCATCACCTTTCTGTGGAGTGGGAAAGGGTAATGTTCTAGTTTTCTCTTGTATTCTTTTTAATATTTACATATTGTTTTATCATGTAATATATTCTTGAATTTGTTTGTAGAGGTGGCTCATCAATATTTGTTTTTGAGAATCACTGTTTTTATGTATACACATCATGTTATCATACTATACAATACCTATACTAGATGAACTAAGTGGTTGCACTTCCTTGTAGCTCACAGAACTTGTCTATTCTTACAAGCAACTGCCTGCCTGAATACTACATTATAGCATAAATTCAATAATGAGCACATCGGTTTAGATTCAGAAAACAAAATCAAAATCACTTCTAGGCCACAAGATGTAGCTACCAACCTTCCCTGGGCTGATAGACCTGACATACAAAAATAGTGTATAGTGAGATCAGTTGGCATCATCATTCCGCTAAATCATTGTAGTCATAAGTTGTTCCATCATTCTCTGTTCTTTTCAACTCTTTCTTCATAAGATCCCTGAAATTGATTGGCAAGAAAATACTAGAACTATCAATGATGTAGAAATTGTTTAGATTTGTCTACTTGCTGAATTTCATGATCATACTTTAGGAGGTTGAGGGGATTACAAGATGTATCCTGGATTTTACTTTTGGACAGCTGACTATCTCCTTGAAAGCTGACCTTTGGACTCGGGGTATATTGTAAATTTTCTTTTTTTCATCCTTGATAATGCAGAGCCTAGGATTTTCTGCCATGTTTAAAGGGACACTCACCAAATGACAGTATACTGTTTTCTTTTTGTGCTCTACTTAGCCTGAGTTTTTTTGGACCATAATGGACTTCCCATGTGGTCATGGGTAATAGTTCATTCTTAGAACCCTTGCTCAACCTAGAAACTTATCAATAATCTGTCACAGATTAGTTTACTTCAAAACTTGTAAACATTTCTACCTTTAGCACTGATTTTGTTAAATTGCACTCCTAGGTATGACTTGAAATTCAAAGCATGGGAAGTGTCCTTATTCACGTAGATCTGTTCTATTTTTGTACTACCTATATCCACATAATAAATAGAAAGATATATCCCAAAAGGGGTTTGTAAGGTTCTAATAATTATCCTATCTTTCCTTGATTTTTTGAGTCTTGAGCTATTTGAGCGCAAGTAAATGTTCCTGACACATGCACCTAAATATTTGGGTCATGGAAAGTCCAAATACCTAGGTTTCCGAGTAGCTCTAGTGGTGTTGCCAATATCTCATAAATTTAAATTTATGATTATATAGAGGCTATGTTTAATTGTTTACTCATTTGTTGGAGTTTCTTTTTGGCTTGACGAGACTAATTCTCCCATGGCTTCTGCTAAAAATATATTTTTGGCAGGGTGACCATGGAGTTAGACACTAGGAGGAGGGTGTTATGCTACCTGCAAAAACAAAACCTACAAAGACACTATTTGTGATCAATTTTGATCCCTTAATAACCAGGGTTAGAGACCTTGAGAGACATTTTGAGCCATATGGTAAATTATTACATGTGAGGATCAGGAGGAACTTTGCATTTATCGAATACGAAACACAGGAAGAAGTAACAATAGCCTTGGAGTGTACACACATGAGGTATGGGATTATAAATATGATATTCTTTTTTTGTTGACATACGTAGATGCGTAAACAACATGTTGGTTTTGGAATGTATGTAGACTTCCTCCAAGCTGCATCTCTTGATTGGAACTTTCAATTAGCACTGTTAATTGCATAGTCCAGTTGGATAATTGTGAACATATGTTCATAGGAAAGGGAATATATTTGATTGTTGAGCTGTGAGGCTTCTTTTCGTAGCCATATTTTGTCTTTGAACTTTGGTGCCTTGACCATTGTATTTGATTGAATATGTATCTGGTGTTAACTTCTATTGTGAATATTAAGTTCTAATGTCAGTGTTTATTTTAATTCCAAACTCTTGTTTAGTAACCAACTTATTCATGCATTATTGGTTCAAGAAGCAAATCGCTGGACCGTGTTATTTCAGTGGAGTATGCTATACGTGATGATGATGACATAAATGGTCAATGGGAAACCCCATGATGGAGAGGTGGCCATGGAAGGTGGGTAATCCCAACTTATGATCGATCCGTCAGTCCTATTTATGGCAGGCAGGAAAGAAGGCTTAGTCCTGATTATGGAAGGGCTCCAAGTCCCTTTTACGAGAGATATTGTGGTCCTGCTAATGATAGAATTCACAGTCCTATTTTTGACAGGTATTGTAGGTAATAAAAATCTTCCATGGATATAATTTAATAGCTATCAGAACTAATGGCTCTAGGATTCATTGTTAATATGGCAATTCTCATTTATCGTTGTAGTAGTCATGTCTAATCTTAGACCCAGGTGAATTAATATCTCTAAAGGTACACTTCTTTTCTAATATTTTATATATTCTTTTGCGACAACCACTCACCAGTCAAAAGGACAAGGACTGGAAGGATATATTGAACATTGGAAATTTGGAATTCAGATAGCTTTTAGAAGACTCAAATATGGAATAAACTGTTTATTGTTCTCATGAATTTTTGAGGAAAGATTATGCTACTACTATTTTAAAGAGGAATTTTATGGATTTGATACGGACTATATGTTGGTGTGGTAGACGAAATTTTCCAGTAGACTAAGTTTGAAACGGAACCTGATTTTTAGGTTTAGCACCTATCAGACAATGACATACAATGTAATAGAAGGAATTTATTTCCTAATGTCCTTTAGGTGGGATACTGTTGATGTAATATCTTTGTTGGTATCAAATTTCTGGAATCTTTATGAGCTGAGCACGAGATATAAATTGCACAAAGCTTGATCTGGAATCACAGTCTGACTTTAAGAGATAGCACCATCGATTTGCTGAATGATATGTGTGCAACTTATCATAAGATGTTGTTGTAGTTTAATTATGGGTTGAAATGAATGTGTAGGTTTGTTGCCTAGTGAGAGCGGGAAAAGTTCAAATTGTGAAACATAACTAATCATATACACTGGCATAAAAACCATTTAATCACGAAATTACATGACATTAGTTCAGAAGATCAGTTGAGTAGGTGGGATTTGAAGGGAAACAACCACAACCTCCTTCTTCACAAGTGATTTATGTGCCATTACCTCAGCAGCCTCCACTAGCTTCTTTATCAAAAGTGTTTTTTACACCTTATCCTCAGAAACCTCTATCAGCACCTTCATCATAGTTGCTTTCTGCATCCTATTCTCAACATCCTCAACCAACACCTTCTTCACATGTGCTTTCTTTAACATATTCTTACCAGCCAAAACCTGTGATTAATGAGAATCTACCTTCCCAAACTGTCAATTTGCCTACTATTGCTGGTGTATGGGTTTTGAGAATGCCTCCATCGTCATCCTTTATGGTACAATTTATCTTTACTTTATGCAAACCAAAGTATTTATTATGGGCGAGTTATCTTTGTTTTTTGTTGCAGCATGGTAGCTTTTAGCACTTATATTACATTCTTGACTAACTTGGAATTCCCTAATTCTGAAAGGGTTCTATCTCAATGGAAGAGCGCCTGCCATACAAGTAGGCAGTTGGTGGTTCAATTCTTCCATGCCCTATTGATATTGCAATATTGGTATTTTTAATAAAATATATTTTATTATGATTTATTATGGCTATAGAGGGGGCTTCAAACCGTCTTTGTATGTCGCTACGAGGGGGGTTCTAAACTTCCTTCATATGTCACTACAAGGGGGGTTCTAAGCCACCTTCATATGTCACTATGAGGGCGGTTTGAAATTGCCCTTGTATGTTACAATGAGGGGGGTTTAGAACCACCCTTGTAGGTTCAAAACCCCCCTGTAGGTCTCTACAAGGGAGGTTTCAAACCACCTTTGTAGGCCTCTACGAGGGGGGTTCCAAACCGTGCCTATAGGCATCTACGAGGGGGGTTCCAAACCGCCCCTATAGGCCTCTACAAGCAGGGTTTCAAACTACTTCTATAGGCCTCTACGAGGGGGGTTCAAAACTGCCCCTATAAGCCTCTACATGGGGGGTTCTAAACTGCCCCTATAGGCCTCTACAAGGGGGGTTCCAAACCGCCCCTATAGGACTATACAAGGGGGGTTCACAACTAACACTATAGGCCTCTACGAGGAGGGTTTGAAACCACCCTTATAGTCCTCTACGAGGGGGGTTCCAAACTGCCCCTGTAGGTTTGTATGAGGGAGCTTATGAGGGGGGTTCACAACCATCCTCGTAGGTCTCTATGAAGGGGGTTAAAAACCATCCCCGTAGGTCTCTATGAAGGGGTCTACGAGGGGGGTTTAAAACTGCCTCCATAGACCTCTACGAGGGGGGTCACAAACCACTCCCAAAAGTCACTTTTGGGGGTGGTTCCAATCTCATCAAAAACCACCCTTAAAGGGAAAAAAATTTAACATCAATGCCTTTAGGGGTGGTTTTGCCAAAACTGCCCCCAAATCCAAACCCCCCCCCACATAGGTCACTTTTGGGGGCGGAAGACAACCCCCACTAAAGGCCAAAAATGTAGTAGTGGATAGTATTAGCAAACATGAATTATCCTTTTATTCAAACTCTTGATGGAACATACAGATAAATGATTCAAGCTCATAACCATGCATATGAAAAAGTTCACAAATACAAAAGAGACAGTTTTAACGTGGTTCACCCGAACTTGGGCTACGTCCACAAAGGCAGGCCATGTCTTTTATTAATAGGAAAATTCATAGGATTACATGGATCAACATGGTTGTTGCAACAAGCTTCTTTATTCTTTCAATAAGCCTCTATCGCATAGAGCTTAACTATATAAGGTATCCTAAATTGGACCCAAATTAACTTCATGGTGGAAAAATAGCCATAACAAAAATTAAAGGCTAGAAGTGAATCTTATCTTCACACTAATTAAATTATATACATAAAATAGCACCTACACCTAGATATTTTATGTAATTTATCATTTTAGCATAATAGTAAAAATATTTGTCTCCCCAAATCTCTCTTAACGTTCTCAAATTAGTACATACAACTTTTCTTGTTGGGACACAAGTATCAATCTTCATATGTCTATTTTAATATCTATTGATATCTTAGATTATTTGTTAACCTATATTTAAGCTCGACCTAATTACATATTGATATAGCATATTGGTATGTGCTAACCTATATAACATGGTCTATTTATATATAAAGAAATCTTCTTAAATTACCAATAATTCTCAATGATTTTTATAAACTACATGGTGGTTTTATAGATATATAAAGGGTATCTATATACATTATCCATATATATATAATATTGCATAAGGTATTACTTTCATCTATGGTATATATATATACATTATCCTCACATATACTACTTCATAAGATATTACTTCTATCTATGGTATAGGAGTAATATTTATAGCATAATAAATTGAAATTCAAACTGAGATCAAGCTAGACATATTGCCCTTTCCCCTCTTGGTATAGTAAGTGGAACATAACTCAAGCTTACATGTCACAACAAGAAAATCCATCTTTTAGCACCACAAGTTAGCACCACTTATAGTTTGTGGTGTAAATGTGGTGGTATTGGCACCACTTACATTTATGTGGTGTTAATGTGGTGTTATTAGCACCATTTACATTTTGTGGTGTTAAAGTGGTGGTATTAGCACCACTTATATTTTGTGGTGTTAATATGGTGTTATATTAGTTTATATTATTGGAAATTGAGTTATACCTTTATGAGAAATGCCATGTTGGCAAGTACCATAAAGTGGTGTTAAGCTATTGTTTTCCACATGGACATGTACACGTAGGATTTAATTGTGGATTTGCACCATAAACAAATTCACAAATAATTAGTTTGAAAATAACTCAATTCACGTGATTAATTTATGAGGTTTACACCACAAGCACAAGTTCAAAAAAAATATTTGGAAAATAGCTCTATTCATTTATTCATTTTTTATATTATTTAAACATATAAATACAATCGACAAATAAATAAAAACAACTATTTTTAATTTATTACTATTATAAAGTAGTAATAAAATTATTTGAATTTAAATTTGATTATTCATTTGAGATATTTTTATCTTCTTAAATTTTTTTATGGAAATTAGTATTATTATTAGGTTTTTAACACAAGACATGGGGCTTAGATCCATCTATATGATCAATGGACAAAATCTCTAGCTAAGGCCCTAAAATAACCTTTTAGGAATCTAGGACCAAGAAAGACACCACAAAGGTCCCCACACATATTCCTAAGCGTATTCTTAGCCTCTATGTATGGGCATTCACACTATTATAAGTTTTTAATCACTAGGGATAGGTCCAATGGCCCTCAACATTGTTGAACGAACAATCATAGGCCTTAGCCTAAAGGAATCCTAAGGATAAATAAATGTCATGTTGTCAAGTACCAGATAGTGGGGCTAAGCTCATATTTGTCACATGGACATGTACAAAAAGGATTTAATTATGATGATTTGCACCATAAACACAACAACATCACAAATAATTATTTTGTGATAACTTAATTCAAATTTTTTCATTCAAATAAATTCCCATGATTAATTTATGAGGTTTTAAACCACCATCACAACAAATTCAATTATTCAATTATTTGTTTTTATGACTATTTAAACCAACAAGCTCACATGATTCATTTATGAGGTCTTGCACAACAAACACAAGTTCACAAATAATTATTTTCTAAATAGCTCAAGTCGACTATTCATTTTCAATATTATTCAAGCAAATAAATACCCATAATTCTTAAATTTGACAAATAATTAAATACAACCATTTTTAATTTATTACTATTATAAAATATTAATAAAAATTATTTGAATTGAGATTTCATTATTTGATAGGGCATATTTTTATTGATATTATTAAATTTTCCAATGGATATTAATATCGTTACTAGGCTTTGTGCATGAGGCATGGATCTCAAATCCTTGGAGATGTTCGAGGGAGGAAACCTCTTCCTTGGGCCCTAAATGAATCGTTTAGGAATCTAGGATCAAGAAATATGGTCAACACACATATATTCCTAAGAATATTCTTAACATCTATGTGTGGATATTGATTGTATTATAAGGTTTTGATCACTAGTGATAGGTCTATTGGTCCTCAACCTAGTTAAGAGAAGAAACCTAGGCCTTAGCCTAAATTAAACTTCTAGGCATGTAGGGATAATAATTATTTGTCACACTAACAAAAATGACTTTGAGAAGATCTATGGCCTTATAATTGGGATAATGGGGGGAGTTGGAGGAACTAAAACTAGGAATAAGTCTTTAGGGCATAAAGATAATTAAGGAAGGAATCCCATGCCTTGGACCTTAGAGGAAACCTCTAGGCATATACGATTACAAGTATACCTTGAAACACCACATAAGGCCTCTTAAGGGTATCCTTGGATTGCTATTGGGGGTATTAATGTAAGTAAGAGGTTGTTGTTAAGCACTATATATGGCTGTTTAGGCCCTTAACATGTTTGAGAGAGGAAACGTAGGCCTTATTCCCTAGTAAAATACTTTGTGCATCCAAGGAAAAATACAACAGCTCAAAACACTACACATGACATATTGGGGTTATTATTTACCTCCAAGTAACGAAATCAACATGACTATGAGTTTTTTTCTAGTATGCACAAGTCTTAGGTTTTTGTATAATGTCATAGGAGGAAACTTGGGCCTTAAACCCTAAGGGAAGCTTTAAACCGCACCCATAAACTCCAAACACTATCCTTGGCATCTGAGCATTCATTAAAGTGACAGTAGGTATGCAAACCTTAGACATAGTGATGAGAGGAATTACAGGAACTAGGCCCTAAAGGACGCATTTAGGCATATCGGGCTAATAGAAATGACTCAAACTATCACTTAGCATATCATGCAATGTATAAGATATCATTATTCTCAAAGTGGGATATGGGTGGGAATATGTGGTTTTTCTAACTAGCTATGGGTTTGAGTAAATAGTTGGGGAAGAAATTGAAAGAATTATACCCTAACATAATATTATTGAGGTAATGGGAAATGATCAAGAACACGAACCACAACATACACCATTTAAAGTTGATATTTGACATAATAGTTGGATATGAGCATAATCAAGAGTTTTTGCATAGAGGGATGGATCTCAAGTCCTTTATTGGAGTCATAGAAGCAAAGCAAGAGCCTTATGTAGGTGTCCCAAGGCCTTCGTAATGATATTGCATAGAAGATGACCATGACTTTATCCCTAAAGAAACCATTAAGGCATCCAAATCCATTGAGACACTATGTATCTAGGTCTTATGACTTTTTTTCCTAAGATAAGATCAATGGGGGAGACCTAAATATCGACCACTAAAGGAATCCTCCAGCCATCCAGGGCTAATAAGGTTTCCTCCACCGAGAAGGTTTCCTCCAACAACAACACATGCTTAGTGGAGGATACCTTAACCTTTTCCCCTAAAGGAAGCTTGTAACTATCTAGGGGTAAGAAGTTTTCCTCCTCCAAACATACAAAACCTCCTAGTTGTATAATTAGCCTATGATTGAGGATGTTGTTATAGTTAGGTGTTGTTAAGTAGCATGCACATGTCTTAATCCCTTGGGAATTATGTTCCATGGAAGAAGACCATTTTTTTGGCCCTAAAGAAATCATTCACGGATCTAGATACATGTATACTACATAAAAGCAACATTGATTACTCCATAGGGGTATTTATGCCACTATGTACCTATGTATTGTGGCCTTGGGTCCTTACACATGGTTAGTGTAGGAGACCTAAATCTCGAACTCTGAATGATTCTTCCATCCATCTAAGGCTAAGAAGATTGCCTCCACTAAAAACACATGGCCTCTTTAGGGTATCATTGGCCTATGATTGATTATGTCATTGTCATTAGGTGGTTTTGAGTAGTATCTACATGTCTCAAGGCCTTGGGAATGATGTTATAGGGAAAAAAACCATGCCTTTGGCCTTAAAGAAACAATTGGGGCATCTAGAGTGATGAACAATTCCTAGAGCACCATGCATGACCTTGCATGGATATCCATGCTACTATGTATCCATTTCTTGGGGCCTCGGGGACTTGGACATGGTCAAGGGAGGAGACTTGAACCTGTAGCCATAAATGGATCTTATAGCCATCCAAGGCTAGGAATATCTCCTCAACCAACCACACATGGCCTCTTGAGGGTATCATTTTCATATGATTGAGGATATTAACACCATTATGTGATTTTGAGAAGTATGTAGGCGTCTTAGGAGCTCAGGAATGATGCTATAGAGAAGAATACCATGCCTTTGGCCCTAAATAGACCACTAAGCAATCTAGAGCCCTAAACAAAGCCTCAAAGAACCATGCATGACTTTGCAAGGGTAGCCATTGAGCTTTGTATCTATGTCTTAGGGACTTGAGGTCTTGGACATCATCAGTGGAAGAAATTTGAACCTTTGGCCTTAAAGAAATATTTTATCCATCTAAGGCTAAGAAGGTTTCCTCCACCAACCAAACATGGCCTCCTAAGGGTATCATTGGCCTATGATTAAGGATGACAATTCCAGTAGGTGGGTTGAAAATATGTATGTGTCTCAATGCCTTGGGAATGACATTCTAGGGGAAATACCATTCATTTGGACCTAAAGAAACCATTAAGGAATCCAAAACCATGAGCAATGCCTTAAAGCACCATGCATGACTTTGAAAGGGAATCGATGGAACTATGAATCCAAGTATTGGGAACTTGGGGGATTGGAAATGGTCATGGGAGGAGGTATGAAGCTCAAGCTCTAATGGAATCTTTGCAACCATATCTATGGTTTTAGGTATCCAGGTCCTAGGGCCTTGGTGTCTTGGACATGGTCAATGGAAGAGACCTAAACCTTGGGCCCTAAAGAAATTTTCTATCCATCCAAGGCTAAGAATGTTTCATGTACACCAACCACACATGGCCTCCTGAGGGTTTCATTGGCATATGACTGATTATATCGGTGTCATTAGGTGGTTTTCAAAAATGTGTATGTGTCTCAAGGCCTTGGGAATGAAATTATGGGGGAAATACCATGCCCTAGGCCCTAAAGAAACCATTGAGGCATTAAGAGCCATGAAACAATTTTAAAATCACCGCGCATGAATTTGTAGGCGTAACCACAGCACTATGTATCCAACTATTGGGGACATGGGAGCATCAACATGGTCATGGGATGAGACCTAAGTACCAAGCCATAAAGGAAAATTTTAGCCATACAGGGCTAAGAAGGTTTCCTATAACAACAATACATGGCCTTCTTAGGGTATCATTAACCTATGATTGAGGATGTTGATGCTATTAGGTGGTTTTGAGAAGTATGTATGTGTCTCAGGGCCTTCAAAATGGTGCTATAGGGAAAAAGACTATGCCTTTAGCCCTAAATAAATCATTTAGGAATCTAGAGTCATGAACAATGCCATAAATTAATTCGTAGGGGTATCCAAGGCACTATGTATCTAAGTCTTGTGGCCTTGGAAAATTCAACATGGTCAATGGAGGAAACCTGAAGTTAGGTACCTAAAGGAAGAACATGGTCAGTACAGAACACCTAAACCTCGATCCCTAAAGGATTCTTCTAGCCATCCAAGGATAAGGAAGTTGCTTCCACTAACCACACATGGCATTCTGACTGTATCGTTGGCCTATGATTGAGGATGTCAGTGACATTAGGTGCTTTTGAGAAGTATGTAGGTGTCTCAAGGCCTTGGGAATGGTCTTCTAAGGAAGAAGACCATGCATTTTTCCCTAAAGAAATTGTTGAGGCATCCAGATCCATAAACACTTCCTTGAAGCACTATGCATTAATTTGCAGTAGTATTTATCGCACTATGTACCTAGGTCTTGTGGCCCTTGGGCCTTGGACATAGTCATTGGAGGAGACTTGAACCTCAGGCTCTAAAAGAATATTATAACCATTTAGGGTTTATAAGTAGGTTTCCTCCACCAACCACACATGGAATTAGGGTATCATTGGCCAATGATGCAAAATATTGGAACCACTGGGTGGTTTTTAGAATTATGTAGGTGTCCTGGGATCTTGGGAATAACATTCTATGAGAGAAGACCATGCCTTTGGACCTAGAGAAACCATTGAGGCATCCGAATCCTTGAAAATGCCTCAAAGAACCATGCATGGTATCCATGGTTATATATATTTGGATCCTTGAACAATTTGCCTCAAAGAAGCATGCCTTTGACCCCAAAGAAACCATTTAGGAATACAAAGCGATTAATAATTCCAAAAATCACCATACATGGCTTCAGAGTGTATCCATGGTGCTATGCATCAAAGTCATTGGGACTTGGGGCATTGGACGTGGTCAATGGAGGAGACCTAAATCTCAATCCCTAAAGGAATCTTTTATCCATTCAAGGATAAGAAGGATACCTCAACCAACCACGCATAGCCTCCTAAAGGTAGAATTGTCTTTTGATTGAGGATCTTAGTACAATTAGATGATTTTGAGTAATATCTACTTGTGTTAAGGAATTGGGAATGATATTATAGGGAAGAAGACTATGTGTTTGACCCTAAATTAATTCTCATGGCATTTAGAGCCATGAACAATGTGTCAAGGCATGATGCATAACTTCGTAGGGGTATCCATGGCACTATGTATTTAGGTATTTTTCCTTGGGTCCTTAGAAATGATCAACAAAGGACAATTGATCCTCAATCCCTAAAGTAATGTTCTATCAATCTAAGGCTATGTAAGTGGTACTATCCATATAAGGCTAAGGAGGTGGTATCCACTAACCACACATGGCCTCTTGAGCCTATGATTTAGGATGTCGGTGATAATAAGTTGTTTTGATTAGTATGTAGGTGTCTTAGGGCCTTGAGAATGATGTTCCAGGTAAGAATACTATGCCTTTGTCCCTAAAGAAATTGTCGAGGCATTCAAAGCCATGAACATCGCCTCAAAGGAACATGCATGACTTTTGAGTGGTATCTATAGTGCTATGTGTTTGGATCTTGTGGCCTTAGGGCCTCGAACATGGTAAGTGGAGGAGACCTAAACATTAGGCTCTAAAGGAATCTTTTAGGAATATAGAACTAAGTAGGTTACCTCCACTGACCACACATGGTCTATTGAGGGTATCATTAGCCTATGATTTAGGATGTTGATGCCATTAGGTGGTTTGAGAATTATGAAGGTGTCCTAGAGCCTTCAGAATGAAATTCTAGAGATAAAGACCATACCTTTACTTATAAAGAAACCATTGAGGCATCTAGAGCCATGCACAATGCTTTAAATAACCACACATGGATTTGCGTGTGTATCCATGGTGTTATGTATCTAGGCCTTGTGGTCTTAGGGCCTTGAACACGATAATGGAGGAGACCTGCAACTCAAGCCATAAAGGAATCTTCTAACCATCTAGGGCTAAGAAGGTTTCCTCCACCAACAACATGTGGCCTCTTGAGGGTATCATTATCCTTTGATAGGTGATGTTTGTGCCATTAGGTGATATTGAGAAATATGTATGTGTCCTGGGGCATTGGGAATGTATTTCCAAGGAAGAAGACCATTCATTTATCCCTAAAGAAACCATTTCTGCATCATGGATATTCATGCCATTATGGAATTTTAAACACTAATAATGGGACTGGAGGCCCATCGAATGTGTAAGAAACCAAAGCCTCTTTCCCTAAAGGAAAGGTTTAGTCATCTACATCCAAGAACAATGAATTTAAATACCACACATGACCTCTTGATGGATTCATTTGCATTTGAGTGGTGATATGGATTCCATTAGCACATTTTTAGCTCTAGGAATTGATCTCAAGTACCTTGACATGGTTGGGGTAGGAAAATTGGGCCTTAATCCCTAAAGGAAGATCCTACGCATCTAATCCAAAGAGTGACACTTCAAACTAGCACACATGGCCTCGATGTGGATATATGTATGGAATTAGGTTGTTTTTAATAGTAGGTATAATTCTTGGGGCACTGGTGATGATTAAGGGATGAACCCCATGGATAATATCATAAATGAGGTTTTTAGGCATCTAATTCCTAAACGATGCATTGAAGCACCACACTTAACCTCCAACAAAATCCTTTCCCTCCAAGTGGGGATGTTAGTTATAGAAAGTTTGCATCATTAGGTATGGATCTTGGTGCCTTGACATGTTCAGGGATGAAAACCAAAGCCATAACCACTAAAAGAATATTCTAGGCATCCAAGTATAAATGACACCTAATATGTCTCTAGAAACAACATTGAACCTCTCTCGGTTATCTGTATCATCTAAGGAGGGATATGGATGCCATTGTGAGTCTTTGAGCACTATTTATGGGTTTTAGGATAGTTGACATGGTCAATAGAGGAAACCCAAGCCTTAGGCTCTAAAGTAAGCATTCATGGATTAAGGCAATGAACAACACATCAATCAATCACATAAAATTTATCTAGGGCATCTTAAGTATTCCAATGGAAATATGGATACCATTAGTAGGTTTTGAGCTCAAGGGATGGGATTGAAATACATAGGCATGGTTTGAGAAGGAAGACCATCATCTCATGCCTAAAATATATTTATGACTCATAGACCATGCATAAGGTCAAATACCACCACATAATCATTGTAAAGTGACGCTTTGGACTACACATGTCATAAAGGAGGCATTACTATCATTTGTACGATGTGTATTGTTCTAAAGTTCTTTCTCATGTTTTTGGACTAGAAACTACGGTTGTAGGCCCTAAAATATGCCTCTCCATGGCCAATCAGACATGTAGAAGGCCCTAGATTAGCTCACATGTCCTATAATTGGATTTTCTCACTCAAATCATGGTTTGGAGTTAGAACCTATAAATTTCATGGTATTGATTTCTTTAGGGATCATGACTCATGAGATATGCATGGGGCCAAAAAAAATGACTCATTTATATAGAGGGAATTGTGAGGGACAAAACATTGAATCATTGTTATAGAAGGATTCCTTAGTCAATGAGAGTTATATGATTGATTTGAGGTAAACTGAGAGAGACCCTCCCAAAGAATTTATTAAACTCGTAGATATTGACAAGTCTATGTGGTTTCCCAACCATAGTATTTAACCAGATAGAAAAAATTAGGGATCAATAAAAACATTTCCTTGGAAAGGGAGTTAGCAAATTGGTTGTGTTTACTAAAAACATGGCAAATAGAGAACCGATTGAATATTCGAACAACTTCTTTAAGAATGGGCACCAACTCCTAGCGATATAGATTCTGAATCATCTGCTCATCTGTCATCCATTTAACAATCAACAATGAGTTTATGAAGACTTGGAGAGGGTGCACTCCTAACTCCGTAGTTTTCCTCACCAAAAGCTTTAATGAGAAGAGATCGACCATAATATTTGTAGCTTGACCATTGCATGCTTTAATACAAAAATAATGGTCATATGAGAGATACAACATCGCTCCTAGGCCACATATATTTCTGGACCGTGTAAAGCTCCATCAATAAAATACCTAGCTAGAATTTTTCTTAATATGCAGTTGATTGACTTGTCACGACAAATTAGGGGTGTCTTTGTTCTTTAGATAATTAACAAACACCTTCACTTGAGCATAGACCTTGAAAGTAAGTGAACACATTCTAAACAAAGTTTGGACTATTCAAACTTAGTGAGAACACCCATAGGATAAGGAAGGGGATAACTATATAAGGTTTTCGATCCCCTCTGTCGAACTAGAATTTCAAACATGATTCAATATTAAAATCATTCCACAAATTCAATAAGTTTAGCCAATTACTGAATTCCACAATATATTTGAACAAAAAGACATTGAACAAATATATGGGGAGAGTATTTTCAAATTGTGATCTATGTTCTTGTGCCTAAGTGTCAACCATTCAACCACCTTTTCTTAACCTTTTTCAAAGAATCCACTAATTCCCTACTTGCTAAAAGTTCAACACTAAATTAAAAGCCACCCACTTACTCCTAACTAAGTTTATGAAATATTTTACACTTTAACTTAATTAGATTGAGCATATCATTTACATTAAAAAATATATTAAATGAATCACTCAAAATTATAATATTTATAATTAAATTTCAACAAATCATTTAACAAAAACAATATTTCTTCAAAATAAGTTTTAACCATGACTTTTATTTACTGAGTTGTTTATCCCTTAAGTGCAATTGTTGGTCTAATCTTTAATGCCCTTAAATTGGTACAATTTATCTTACATTTATTATTCATGTTAGAGATGGCCAACCACAAACCTTAAACTCCTTCAAATAAATTAATCATATTAAAAAACAAACTATAAAATACACTACACATATCTTCAAATAGTTTTTAAGACATAAATAAACTTTTATTATTTATCTAACCTTTAAATAATTTTTAAGACATAAATAAACTTTTATTATTTATCTAACCTTTAGATAAAGTGAAAGTAAAGATTAAACTCACATAAACATTTTCATCTAAATAAACCAAGTGGAACCCGAGAATTTTTTCGTTGGTAGTGGAACCCGAGAATTATTATAAGTTTGCAACCTCATTGCATTTAGTGGATATTTCTCTACTTTGCAGCTTACCGCCTGTTTGGGAGATACCCAGTTGGCATATTTTAGTTTTATTCAACAATTTATCCTTCCCTCCACAACTTTCCCGCAAATATATTGAGCCCAAGCTTTCCCTCTATTCCTCTGTTTTTCAAGCCTTCACTCCTTTGGCTCCCTAGATCCATTTTCCTGGATACCCAAAATCTAATTCGAGTTCTACGGAATCGATCACTTAATAACCATGTCTTCAATGTCTAGAGACTCTGCAAAAACTGCCATTCCATAGGATCCCAATGGGGTTGAGGGTTTGGTTTCCACTGAGGGAAAAAATGAATGTGAATCCACTCTCCCTGTTGACAATAATACTGCCAGTGTTGTGGAACCTGGAACCCCTTACTGCCCAGAAACCAAATACGATGGTGATGTTGCTACTCGAGCTACCCCACTTGAGGGTTTTCTAATGAATGGCAGTGCTACTGTTAATGGAGAAGTTGAAAAAAGCTAATGACCTTGTCGATGCTGTTGATTTTCTGAGCACTAGAAATCAGGTTTTATTTTATTTGTTTATTTTGACATGTCGTTAGAACTGTTTATAACTTGTGAAAGTGAACATTTTTCCTTTTAATTTTTTTTTACAGTTTTCAATCTAAGAATTCAAGAATTTGAATTCTTGTGATTTTCCCTAGCATTTTGAGTTTACTGTTTGTGCCGATTTAACTGTCAAAACTACAAGGTCCTCTGAAATTAAAAAAATTTATATAGATTCATAAGCCGAATGACTGACAAAGAAAAACCCCTAAAAAGACCTGACCAATCTAGTAAAATATGGATAATATCATCAAGCCCTAGCCAGGATTTTGGAGCTATATGAATGAACCTCGCTTTTTGGACAATTTAGTAAAATATTGTGTTTACTTTGTCTATTCCTGAATTGGAGGGAGAGGGATAATAGTGTTTACTTTGTTTGTTCATGGAATTTTATAGGGGTAATGATTGCTAAGGTTCTAGTAGAAAATGGAGTCAAAGATTTTATCATTCTCGAAGCTGCAGATCGAATCGGTCGGCAGCTGATGAAGGGTCAATTCGCTGGCCTTACAGTAGAGAGTGGCGCAGATTGGGTAGTGGGCGTTGGGGGTAACAATACAAATCCCATCTGGGAACTTTCCAACAAGCACGGTCTCCGCACCTGCTATTATGATGATAGCAATGAGGCATTCAAAATATGACACAAGGTATTAACCCAAGTAAATTTCATCTATGTCTCCCTTTGAGCACTAGTCTTATAAGCAGTCATTGGGTTTGATTTAATTGAAGGATGTGCATGTACGAAAGCGGTGCTCGAATCCCTCGATCTATTGCAGCAGCTTCATATGATTTGGCAGTGGATTCTGCTAATCATGCATCGGCCATTGAAGTTGCTTCCACCACGGTCGATGGGAGGACAGTGGCAAATTCCATTTCGCCATTGGAAGAATTGAAATCTCAAGAATTGTAAGTATTCAAAGCATGATCTAAGAATTAATATCGTTTTGATTGAATTCGCAGCCTCTAACACAGTTTTATGTTTATGCTTCAATGTTCCAACAACGGCATTGGAATTGGAAATAGATTATATTTTGTATGATTTTGATATGGCAGGTATGCTTTCCATAATCTTCGTTTTGGTACCTTACATAATATACATTACATAATATACATTGCAATCGTTACTATGATCTTACGGATTATTAATTACTATTTGCACCATCATTTTCTTGAGGTTATGGGAAATCAATAAGTTTTTTAATTAACAGTTTTTTTTAAAGGCCTATTGAAGATCTCTCTGTAAAAATTTTGTGCAGGGTTCATTGAAGATCTGTCTTTGTGCCGTCCCCATTTTTCGATTGGATCCTTTAAGACTGCAATCGTAGTGTTTCCATCGGATCCTTTAGGACTGAGATCTACAGGTGATAGATTTTTACTTCATTTCAGATAGGGAGACATATGAATTTAGCACACCGTAGGATGAAGAAGAATCTGGCATCTGTATGCAGCCCCTATGGATACTATCTCTCCTCTTGATTTTTTCAATTTGCAATCTCAATTCGGAGTCCCAGTGGATACTATATTTTTACTTATTGTGGAATTCAAATTTTGTCTACAGCTATATATTTGCAACATATCTGAAAACTACGCTCAGCCTTCTTATTGGAATTTGCCTATATAGGATTATTGGGATCCTTTTTTAAAAAGATATATATTTCATATGTTTCAAATTTCTAAAGGTTCGGATCTTTTGATCACCTACAGTATGCTGAGATTGATCTTTTGATCAATTGATTAAAGATATACATATTGTATTTTGCTTAAGTCTTTTTGAACTTATTACAGTTTAGATTTGAACTTCTTACAGTCTAGATAAGGCTCCTCTTTTTTAGAATTATGAAGAATGTATTTAATTTTTAGTTTTTGGATTATAAATGAGTTCTTTTCAAAGAAAAAAATGAAGTAGGGTACAATTCCTTTTGTATACAAAGCTCTAGCTATATAATAAACAAAGGTATTTTTTCGAGTATTTGGATTTTTATATCTAATTTGCCACAATGCTTTCTTTCTATTGTACATGTGCTATGCTGCTTCTATAATTAGCACTTCCCTCTTTCTTTTATCTCCCTAGAAGCTTACACTGTCTTCTTGTGGTTGATGTTCATATCATGTTGGTTTATGCTAGTCTCTCCAGGCCTGCATGACTATGAGACCATGGATATGTTCACGCTAGTTTTCACTCTGATGGAAAGCAATAGTTTTGGAATTCCACTTGGCGTTCTCAAGTCTTCATACAACAGTAGATGGAGGTCACAGGTCAAGGCCTCAATAGTCTTCAAAGCAGTCAACTCCCAAGAATTTCATTAATAAAAACTATGCATGTTCTCTAGTGATGGTATCCATCCAACGTTGTTACATCTTCTTGGGGTGACATAATATTCTTACTGGGTAGAAAAAATGATTTCTTATTCATAAAATGATCTGAAATCAAAGAAATCGAAGCTTGCATCCACTACCACATTCCTTTCCTTATTCTGTCCTTGAGGATGCCATTATGGATGATTTTGGCCTTTGATAAAACAAAGTCTTTGGAAACAAACGGATTGTGGATGTGATATAGCTATCCAAAAAAAAATTCTTGTCCCATGAAAGAGGGTTCCAGGAAGAACCAAATTCCCTCAAGTAATCAATATCAAAATCATTCCTAGTAGACAAAGGAATGTAGTGTGTATACTTAGAGAACACCGCCAGTGGTGAACTGGAGTTTTGTTTTACCTTCAAGGACAGTTTCACTATGCATGGAGTCTCACTGGACCTTTTATCTTTAGGAGGAGAAGGATAGGTTAGAGCATTTCTCAACAACACTTGCACTGGTTGGAAGAGAAATTAGATGTAGAAAAAAGGAATCTTGCAGACCTTCATATAACATAGCTCTTCCACTTCCACTAAGAATGCAACCCACAATAGTATGGGGTGGGCACCTAGAAGATATAACACTCGGTCTTAAACAACATTATAGAAAGGAGACTCTGTGGAATAAAAAGACGTAGCCCATGCTCAAGGCTCCACTCAAGGATAACTTCAAATCCATGCGTAGGAATGCATAACAGTGAACCGGTCATCAATTACACGCTACAAATACAACATAATACGAGTGCAGCAATGATGCGTGGGCACTAAGATGGTCGCTGAGATGGTGAGAGTGATGGTGAAAATTAGGATTTGGAATGTACTTCTCCACATTTTAGAGATTGCAAGTATCAATACTTTGAATCAGATTTCACATGGCGTTTTGTCTAGCTAGATCGCATGCCCTACTTAAATAGTTGTATTGATAATGAGAATTTGAATAGAGTGAGAACTCTATGTCCAATCTGGTTTTGATTCTTGTTTGATGTTGGTTTTGAAAATGTTTGGACTGCAGGAAATGGAGAAATAGAGGTACAGGTTCAGAGGGTTTTTGATAATAACCAAGGTAAGTTCTATGCTTTTTATGTTTATCATTTTAGTGAGTGGTCGATCTTGGAGTTGAGCATTTATTGACGAGTTGTCTTCTATTGAAAATAGCTTTGAGAACCATGTTCCTAGTTGGGAGTCTCGGACTTGGACCCTCTCTGAGATAGATGAAAATGAAATAATGTTCCGTCAGTTACATTCAAGATATTGATGAAAATAGGCTAGAAATTTCTACTTTTACTGCCTAATCCCCACAAAACCCCTGTGCATCCCTTTTCTTAGTCGTTGAAGAACACTGGTGGGGATGTTGGTTCTTCTATAATTTGTCATTCTTTTTTTGATAGTTATATTAATTTGAATTCTGTACCTACTTTATAATCTGCTAAAGACCACATTGTTGCAAGTAGTCAGGAGATAATTATATTAATTTCCAACAAATGACTAGAAAAGTAGGTCAACGGGTCTAAAAGAGTACATCAGTAGAAGATAAATAGAGGTCGAAACATTGTTGGAAGCAATTTTGCTGGAAATACATCATTTGCTGCACCATTGGATTTTATTCAACACAATGCTATGGGAGGAATAAGAGATAATGGTAGGGGAACATAACTCAACTGGGAATAAAAGCTCCCAAGAGCACACCATTCACAGCAAGCCCAAAAAGAAAATAAATACTACTGGAGAGGTTGAAAGGAGTAAGGAGCAAAATATGATGCAAACAATAAATCTACCTGTTCCACCATTGGAACACCATTCTCCAATGGTTAGTTCACCAAAATAGATCCACAACTAAACAACTACAATGAGACTATGCTTGATTCTGCAACTAATATTTTTGTATTTTTAATGCCTTAACAGGAAATAAACACTACAACTAGATACTTTAACATTGATCATGGGAGAGATGCCCTTTGCATTACTCTGTGGAGATGAGTCCAATGAAACCGATGATGCATCGATTCAAGGCCTTGTGTTTAATCATGAGTTGCAACTCGTGGTACGGAGCCATGCAAGGACACAAGCCAGCATGTTCCCATGGAGAAAAAAACAAACCGTCAAAATTGTGTTCCATCAGTTGTGGCAAGTGTGTTTGGGAAACCCTGAGGGGAGCACGTCATCCACATGCTTTTGGGGTAGATATTTTCCATGGTAGGATTATGTTATCCTTCTCCTCGTTTCTGTTGAATGTATTCAATCATCCAGGATGTTTGTATGGGATTTGCCTTTTTAAAAGTGAAGATGTTTTTTATTCCTAAAGCACTCTTAAACACAACAGATATATTTTGGGCTTAAATACACCATGTTGAAGTCAATATCAATCTCTTTATAACTGTGCTGATAATGTTGGGATTGGTTAAATTTGAAATGTTAGAACATTGCAATTTCATGACCTCCAACGCATTATCTTCATTAATATTCGTGTTTTTTAGAGTTTTCAAACAAGTGTACATAATTCAACATTAACACTGCAACTATGGAGCCGATTTCTCCAACTTCAAGCGTTGGAAAACTGAAGTCATTTGTAACCAATATTAAATTGCATATTATGGTCAAATTTAATGTCATTGTAATATAGTATATCAATGATTAGTTTATTTTATGTGGCTTAGTTTACAGGTAAAATGATATTTTAAATTTGAATTTAATTATGCATTACATAATTTAGTGGGGAGGTGTGTCCTTACTATTTTCAAAAACGATGTCCATACTCTTGATGTTGATAACAGGTCAGTGAGCATCTAAATAAAGTATGGCACAATGTCCCAATTGGAAAGAGTTTTATATAGTACAAGTCTTGAAATGCTTAATTACTTAAACAGATCAAGGATGAGGAAACAAATGAGTGTGAACCAATAGGTATATGTGCGAGAGATGTTTATAAAACAATGTAATGAAACATGCAATTTTCTTATTGATATATTTACTATATTTCTAACTACTGTGCATTTATATCTACGCAGGTAGATGCTTGGGATGCGCATGATAGACCTTTACATCTTGTTCTTCCATATCAACCTTTTACTATTATTGTTTATGACCATCACGAGCCCAAGTATGTCATGACCAAGTATGTCATGACCTTTGTTGATTGGTGGCATTACTGAGTTGTATCACTGGCTGTGACATTGCCATACTTGTATTAATAGTGACATTATATAATTTTGAAACAAGGCTGTACAAACTTACGATAACGTTTTTGAAAAATTACATTGTTATGACTTCATTGTCTGATTCAATTTTGCTATTTTAAATCCCCATTGATGGCAATAGCGATTTTCTATTCCAACAACATGCTTAATAACATGCAAAAGCTATAACTCCTTGTAGGGAAATTGACATTCTGTGGCTCTTCACTTGTGTCTATTTAATATACTGAATTATTGATTTTGTTAATGATAAATTAAAACGAAATAAGATTTAAGAAAATGTTTTAATATACATTTTTTAACCTTGTTAAGAAGTATATATATGTGGTGCAAAAAAATATAAATCACATATTATATATAAATATATATAATATGTGATTTATATTTTTTTTTGCACTATTTATTATTTTATGGTGCTTTGCACCACTTGTTATTTTCTGGTGTTTTGCACCATATACAAGTTTGTGTATATTAAATAATAATAATAATAATTTTGGTGTTTTGCACCAAAAAGTCTTAATCCATGTTGGATTGGTTTTGGTGTTTTGCACCACAAGACTTCAATCCACCTAAGATTGGTTTTGGTGGTTTGCACCATACACTATGGAATGCCACATATTCATTTAACACCAAAAACATCTTTTTTACAAACACCACTTTTGCACCATAAATCTTAGCACCACTTGCGTATCCCCACATTATCACCACTTTTGCACCACTATTTGAAAATTGAGGATTTCCCAAATCCTTTACAAATAGTGGTGCTAATGTGAGGCTAAAATGCCCTTTTTCTTGTAGTGTGTATTTCTAGCCTCACTGGCTGATTTATAAAGACATAAAATATCTGCACATAGTTTTACACATAGCGTTGTAAACAGGGATTAATCTCGTATAAGTTATCCCTTCCAAAGTTCTCTGTGCAAATGGCTGACAGAGACAACTTCCAGACCTATGACAAATAATAAATTATTTACACATAAAATTTACACACGGCATTGTAAGCCTAGATCTATTTTCTTACAATTTAATCATTTTTCCAAGTCCTCTTCGCAACCATCTGACAGAGGCGACTTCCGGATTTACATTGAAAGTCTCTTTATACCGATAAAACTATTTCTATCAAAAGGTGAAGGTAGAGATCACAAATCTTAGGGATCATACAATACAACTCAAAATTATGATTACTAAAACATACCTCGAAATCTGCTCGCTCATCGAAATAGGTGTTGATCACATATGCAACTCCATCCTGGGTTTCCTTTTCCTAGCAGAGAAATCAGTATAGAATTACGCCCTTCTAGAAGACAACCTCTCCTTACACCATTCCAGTGTTCAAACAAACCTAGGACGAATATCGATACAACAAAACAAATGAACGCTTCACAATAATTAACAGACTTATTGCTTGAGATTGGCTCTATAAGAGTCGTCCCATAACCTGCTAAGTCGCAGTAGAGAACTAGTTGGGTCATCGCCATCGCAAAAGGAAATTCATCATCAAAAAAAATAATGGATGAAGCTCTTCTAGTACAATAATAACCCAAAACCTGTCACTATCTTAGACAAAGATATAATAGAAAACTGTGTCAACACATTTACCAATTCTGGATACTACCAAATAATGATATGCACATTTTTCCTTCAAACATCTATACGCATGTTCACAGAGATTTAGTGAGAATCACTATAACAAAAACAAATGCAAAGTAATGTAATGGAGAACTATCACCTGGAGAGAATGCTAAGATGCAAACTGCAAAAATGCCAAAGACTTCGTTTCAGTCCCGAACAAAATATCTTCACGCAGATCACAATTAGAGAAACCACAACAACGTTTATCAATACGGAGAAGACTTAGCTCTGTGATTCAAGCTCAAGAACACCGATCCATATTATAGTAGCGTTTTGAAAGTGCAGAGAAGAACCAACACTAAAATCAAACAACGCTTTCTGACAAGGATCGGGTTTGGCTATCCACCACACCTTTACAGGGTTTCGAAGATCTAAATAGAATATATATATGTATGTATGTATCTATATCCGTCAGATTTCTAGTCGTAAAACAAATCCAACGCTGATACCAGTGAAAAGGAGGTGCCCAAATTAAACAGTAATAAGGGTCTTGAAAAATCCGCTACACTCTCAACAGCAAGACTTATATCACCATATTTATAAATTGAAGAAATCAATATCCTACTTGAAGTAGAAAGGAAATCAACTATCTTAGTCACTTCAATCTTAATGCTATCTTTTTAGAATTTAACATAATTGCAAACGGTGAAATCGCTAAACAAAATCATTTCATCAAAAGAAACAGCAACAAAGAAAAAGAAATACACAACAACGCTAGAATGGGATTGAGCTCTAATGAGCCATCCCCTCCCATTCCATTTTGCCATCAGGACCCATCAAAAACTGATTAACATATTATTGTTTTTCCCCCTTTCTCCCTCGAGAATCGTCTCCTTAAGAAGGCTCCAATGTCGGCGTGGTGAGGAGTTCCTTAGTTCTCAAAGGAGGGACAGATGGCGGTCTAAAATTTTATTGACCAGATGGCAATACTAGGAGATCGGCGATCTTCCCACGATGGAGACAAAGCCCTAAGAAAAATCCTTAACCTTCCTAGTTGTCAAATTTAGATAGTGGTAGGTAAATATGGTTTCTCCATAAGCGAAGGTGGTCGAGAGCTCCACCAAGGGATCAACCTCCTACTAAAACATTGGGTAGTTATGAACTTATCGTAAATAAGCACACCAAAGAATATTGGAGTTGTGCCCCTCTTTGCACATAAATTATTTTCTTCTAATAAGATATCATGATATCCCTTTTCTCATTAGATATTTTATATAAATTATTATCAAGGATTTACATAATAAATTGTTTTATGGGCATATCATAATTCCTTAATATTAAAGGAAGATTATGTATATATGCAGGCTTTATATATATATATTTATATAGAAGTTGCTCCTCATTTATAAAACTTTTGAATAGAGATATTTTTCCATAATTATCATGGTGGAGCTCTTTTTAGGAGTTACTTATTTGAAGGAGTAATTTCCTTCCCTAATATATGTGTATACCTTTATAAATATATTTATTCAAGTAGTTTTATTTTCATGAAATAGTGTATAGTCATTAAGTTTTCAATAATAACTCTTATATATATAATCATTATGTTTCAATCAATTGATATATAAATAAGCCAATACTTTATTTAAATATCTTTTGCCCATAGTCCAAGTATGGTAGTTTAGGTTCCATATATTTATGCAAAAATATATAAAATAGGTTAAGACAAAACAAACAATATATGTTATTACTTTAACATATAAAAATACTAAAACATACATATACTTAGTAGTTTCTTAAGACGATCTCTCTCCTAGGTAGAAGAATCCCCAATCGTTTCTATCAAGTTTTTAAGGTCATAATTCACGAGATCCCTTTTGAAGTTTCTATATTACTTTTTATTATTAATATATATATATATATATATATATATTCTTATATATATATATATATTAAAGCAGCTTATTAAATTTGCTTGCGGATTTATAAATCTTACGTTTTGGATGATACTAAACATCTACTTAGGTCCATAAGCGGGTAATCAACGTTCCCCGCTATTAGTAGCATTATCATCTCTCAAACCCTAAGTTTATAAATTTGGAACTTGGGAGTTAAACCAGATAACTTAGGAGGTTTACTGGTGGGGCCTTGGCCTTGAGCTCCTCACCAGGCCATTTACATAATTACAATACATTTACAACATTAGTAATAAGGGTCGAATTGGAGGGATGCTACAAAACCCGTTATGAAATCCATACTGATGACCTCCCACTTCCACTCTAGAATGGGTAATGGTTGCAGTAATCCCGAAAGGTGCTAGTGTTTCGCCTTAACCAGTTGGCACTCCTGGTACTTAGCGATGAATAAGGCTATGTCG
The DNA here is from genome assembly GCA_027924585.1 of Larix kaempferi. Lineage (NCBI taxonomy): Eukaryota > Viridiplantae > Streptophyta > Pinopsida > Pinales > Pinaceae > Larix > Larix kaempferi. The sequence continues at coordinate 9,690,634 of BSBM01000042.1, read as the reverse complement.
GTTTTTAGTTTAGGCCAAAAGAAGTGTTTCTTTACCGCTGATATCATCTTTTGATATCCCGAATCCCCTGAGTAGGGTTTCCGATGGAACTCCATGAGGATACTAGGTCTAGTGTATTCGCTCTCCGGGACGTAAAGTCTCTCCTTCGACCATAGCAGTCCTGTCTCGTCTATATTATACTCTTTTTTCTAATGGAATAACTTATCCTCTTGGATATTTTTAAGGATCTCGACATCGAATCGGTCACCTCTACATTCCGTTCTAATCCTGTGGTGCAAATCTGAATCAGTTTGACTTATGGTCACCTCATATAACATACGAGCTCATCAACTTAAGGCAACGACGATCTTGTTCTCTTTTCCTTTTATGTGCTTTAGCTCGAAGTGGTACTCACTAAGGAAGGCTAGCAACCTGGCCTGCCTAGCATTTAGGTCGGGTTGGTCAAATAAGTACTTTAGGCTCACGTTGTCTGTCTTTAACAGGAATTTCTTTCCCATAATGTGATGTCTCCACATCTTTAAGGCGTGGATGATGGCGGCTAGTTCAAGGTCATGCGTGGGGTAGTTCTATTCATGCTCCTTCAACTTCCTTGATTCATAGCAGATAGAGAAGTCATTTTGCATAAGGAATCCACCGAGCCTTTCCTTGCTTGCATCTGTACAAACCACGAAGTCCCCATCGGGATCAACAATCTATAAGATGGGTGCACTAGTCAAAATTTTCTTTAACTTTTGGAAACTTTCCTCGCACTTGGTCATCCAAAAAAACTTGTTTGTCTTGTTCTGCAAGGCCATCATAGGACAAGCAATCCGTGAGAATTTCTCAATGAACTTTCGGTAGTATCCGGCTAACCCTAAGAACGATCTGATGTCGGTCACGCAAGTGGGTGTAGGCCATTCTTCTATCGCTTTAATCTTTTCAGGGTCAACTGCTATTCCCTTCTCTGAAATGATGTGACCTAAGTACTTTATCTGGTGTTTGTAGAAATCACACTTGCTAAACTTAGCGTACAGTTGGTGTTCTCGTAGTACTCGTAACACTATCTGGAGATGCTCTTCGTGTTGTTCTTCACTTTTGGAGTAGATCAGAATGTCGTCAATGAAGACTAGAACGAACTTGTCTAGGTATTTACTAAATATGTTGTTCATCATACACATAAAGTTGGAAGGTGCATTCATCAATCCGAATGACATTACCACAAACTTGTAATGACTGTATTGGTTTCAAAAAGTGGTTTTACTGATGTCCTCATCACGGATTCTTACTTGGTGATATCTAGACCGTAAGTCGATCTTTGAGAAGATCTTTGCTCCTCCGACTTGATCAGACAAGTCATCAATTCTAGGGAGTGGGTAATAGTTCTTGATGGTCAACTTGTTGAGTTGGCAGTAATCAATGCACATATGGATCGTCCCGTCCTTCTTCTTGAAAAAGAGTATAGGTGCTCCCGAAGGGGACACACTTGGTTTGATGTATCCTTTCTTGATCAACTCCTGTAACTGAAACTTGAGCTCCACTAATTCTAGTCGATTCATGAGGTAAGGGGCTTTAGAAACTGGTACTGATCCGGGTGTCCGTTCTATAGAAAATTCTATGTCTCGTTTGGGTGGTAACCCTGGTATTTCCTCGGGAAATACATCCTTGAATTCTATAAGGACTGGGAAGTCTTCGATCTTTTGTTCCCTATCGGCTTATACGGTCTGAATGTTGACTGCAAAGAGTTTACAACACTTTCTTATGCATTTATTTTCCTGCAAGGTAGATATCTGTCTTACGGAAACCTTCTTAGGTATGCCTTGAATCGTTCTCTGATTCCCTTGTCTATCTGTGCATAGTATTGACTTGTTCAAGTAGTCAAGAAGGGCATGATGTTCTTCTAACCCATCCATGCCTATAAGTATGTCGTAAGAGCCTAGCGGTAGATATTTCAATCTACCCTAGTTAGGAACCCATTTAAATCTATCTCGCAAAATTTAATTAGTTCAGATACTTTCCATTTGGTACCAGTGGCTAGTTGTACCAGCCATGGTTTCTCATGGCTCTCTCGCTTTAATTTACAAGTATCGACTATCCTAGGGGAGACATAGCTTCGGCATGCACCGGGATCTATCAAAACTAAAACAATTGTGTTTGAGATCTTACCCTCAATCTCGACCATAGTGGCTTGGTGGTCTGCTTGTCAGCCATCAACTGTAGCATAGATCTTGGGCATTCTTTCCATGTCCCCTACTGTTGGGTTTTCCTGAATTTTGTCCAAGACTCCTTCCATCTTGTTAGGACAATCTCGAAAATAGTGAGGCCCTTGGCATTTCCAGCAAGTAATGGTTGGTAGGGTAGCCTTTTCTTCTTTGTTAAAGGCTGGTCTGTTTGTAGGCTGTGCTGGCACATTTGACCATGCATGAGGTCGGTTGAAGCCTCGGTTGCGCGGGAAACTGTTGTTTTGTTTTCGCTAAGGTGGTGGTCTAAAACCTGGTCTTCGGTTGTCTGAAAAGGTTTTGAATCTATATATGTTTCTGTTTATTTTATCTTTCCTGGGTTGTCCATGTTCGTAATAGAGTCTAGCTTTGTGTAAAGTCACGTCTAATGTTTTAGGCATGTCAAACTCAATCTTCTCTCGAAAATTGGGAGGTAGGCATCCTAATAATTGTTGTATCTTGACTTTTTCATCCTTTATAAAGGAACATAATGTAGCAGATCCAGAAATCTGTTGATGAAAGATTCCATAGTTAGGGAGCCCATTTTTAGTTCATGAAATTCTTTGATCTTTTTGTCAAATAATCTTTCAGACATGTATTTGTCTTGAAACAATTTGCTAAAAGCATTCCATTTTATGTCTCTCACTTCCTGCCCTTTTATATGTTTCAAGTCTCTCCACCATCTGGACGCTTTACCATTTAAGTTGTAAATGGCCATCCGGGCTTGCATTTCGATAGAATAGTTGTGGACGTTGAAATACTTGTTCATCCCTAACAACCACTCCTCAGCTTTCTCCCTAGTATTTATCTCTCAGTCATAAGTTGCCGCTTTGATTTTCCGGAAATCTCCTTGTAAACTGTTATCACTTTTCCTCCTTTTCTTGCAAGGGGATGGTGAACCGTCATCATCGGAAGAGTTCTTACATTCCTCTTCAATGTAATCTGGTATGTGCTCTTCATACTCATATCCTTTAGGACTGATGGATCTTTTTGTGTGACAGTTGTTTTCTTGGGTCTTGTTGGCTGAGTGGGTGGTCTGCCCATGGGACCTTGCCCCTATTAAGCTTTGAAGTAGAGCTTCATTTATGGCTTGTTGTTCCCGTCTTTCCTGCATATTATCATCTTTCAAACTCTGCAACTCATTTTGTAACTACTGTATTGATTTCATTAAATCTAAGTTTAATTCCACTATGATCTCTTGCACCAGTGGTGGAGAATTCAAGTTTCCATGTATGCTGTTGTCTTTTTCTGTATTCACAATTCAAACTGTAATTGTACCTACAATGTCATATCAATTGTAAGAATAGAAACCTATTAGTTCATATATATATATAAAATAAATTTATAAGTGCATGTTTTGAATTATAAGTACCTGCAGCGGATGTCTTCTTGTAATGAGACCAATAGGTCACTTAGTATTGTAGCTGGGATCTGATACCACTTGTAATGTCACTAAATCAGAAAAAATTTAAAAATTTTCCACTTACTGCTACCATTGTCTATTCAAGTAAATATTTAACAAATTAACTTCAGTACTGGGAAATAAATATAAGTCATGTCGTCACAATAAGAATACATGGTTTATGAAGTTGGTTTACAATATACTGTTTGATTTAATTGGATGTGATCATCTTCTATTTTATGTTTTTGCGGAAGCGATGTGATGGTAAATAAGGGCCTTTGAATAAAATAATATCTTTAGTCTGATCGATCAGTTTTAGAAGTTGTAATTTAACTCAATGGTTTTCATATATGTGTTTCAATCAAAGTTTAAAGGTATGTATTCTTTGGAATTCTAAGGAGTTTGAAATCTTTATGATAATGATTCAGGATTGATGGACTTCATGAAGGGAGTAAGAATACTTTCGAAGTTTTGAGTTGGTAGTTGTGTTACCTGGCGGTGCTGCCGAGAAGTAAGGGATGAGTAATGAGCTACCCTGGGCTTACTTAGAAAGTTTGCTAAAGCTTCATTGGGAACTTTGTTTCGTAGGTGTGCTAAAATATGGACTCCACACCATCTTCCTAAGTGCTACCACCTAGCAATAACCTAAACTTTCTGAATTTGAAAAAGGTGAAGAGGGAAACTTTAGGATAAAAGTTTAAGTATTAAAATGATGGAGTGTTGAACAAAAAACGCGACTCTAACTATAAAGGAATAAAAATATTGTATTGCTAGTGGGTGGTTGTAGCATTGAATGCTACCATATGACAGTCATGTGATTGTTGGCAGCTGTGGATGAGGGTTTATACTACTTCCTTAATGACCAGCAGTAATATTCTTATGCATTTTCGAGTTGGAAGGAAGCCTTTTGCTGCCCTTGGATTTCAATGGTGCTCCACGTCTGAACTGAGCTACGCTCATGGTCAGCGTGCTTTCTGGAGTCCTGCGTAGATGGGACGAGAACCTGGTTTTAAGAGGAGGTAAGCTGTCCTCTGCAATAATCACGACTTTCAGAAAAGTTTAACATTGTATAATGTCATTGCTAAATTTATTTAACTTGTTTTTCTTTGGCTCTTTAGTGGTAGGGTTTTCTAGTGAGAATGGGGTCTCTACATTTTGGGATTGTGTTGCTATGGCAAAGGAGAATGCCCTCAATGCAAACCCTAGTAAGCCCAGGACTCCTCGAGGCTCGTTTCTACCTGTCATAGTAATGGTTGCATACTCTGTAGTTTAATTTCGGGTTTGTAAAGGAAATGCCCTTAGGGCTTTTAGTTTTCTAGATGAAGATTTTGGTTTAAGCCTGGTTTGTCTAGCCTAGGTGTTTTGGGGATTGTGGCTTTTGTTTTTGGGTCTTCTCGACTTATGGCATGCTCGCCAATGTTTGTAATCTAATTTGAATGTTTTAAGTTACGTTATCAATTTCCTTATGGTTTGAAAGGGTACTTGGATATTTCGTTAACGCCTACAAGCAATTACTTTCAGCGTTTGGGGTTTTAATGAGATATGTTGGCTAATTGGGTTTTATTCATAACTCTATTTTAACATGACTCTCTATTTAAAAACTTACTGGTGTTTGAAAAGTGTTGGTTTTAAAAAGATTCTGATTAAATTCTCTGTCTTCTATTTCTAATACGTAGAAATTTAATTGGTTATAGTTTGTAAAATCGTGACTCTTTCAGGTAGAATTTACAGAGGAAGATATTCTTGATTTTAAGTTTGAAATTTCATTTGACTACTTGAAGCCGTGAATGGTTCTGCGATTTCTTTAAGTGAGTTTGGAATCTTTTGAAAGCCTGAAGATTTCATGTATCTGATTTTTAATGGGGAAGGTCTTTACAGTTTTAAAGGAAGAAGGTTTGGACCCTTCATTTGGTTTCCATGCTCAGTCGTGTGGGGGCTACCCATACATTGACCGGTTCCCTTTTTTTTATAGGGGAAGAGTACTGAGACCCTGCAAGTAATAACGCTGATAATTTAACTCGTTTTGAGATTATATGTATGAGAGATTCGTGTTGTGTTGATCTTGTTATTATGTCTGAGATCCTACGTGATATTTGTTGGTGGATAGTTTTAAATGTTTGGCCTGCGTTTTAGTTCTTTTAAATTAAATTAATAAACAAGAATGTTGAGTTAACTATGTTGCCGACAAAGGTTCTCGTGGATCCTTGGGAGATCTCTGTTGTAGTTTTGAATGTTGTATAATTATTTTGGTAGTTTATATTAATTATAAAAGAAAACCCTAAAGTTCTCATGTCTTAAGAAAATTAAATGTGGAGTGTAAAAGATTGGCCCTTCTAGATTCTCTTAGTCTTTAAATAAAATTAGGGCAGGGTTTTAAAATATAAAAACTTCTAAACAGAAATAATAGATGAATTTAAACTAGACATTTAACCTGGGAAGCCCATGCCATTTGGCCCTTGCTCCATAAAAAGGGAATCAAACTTATAATTTAGAGAAACAAAAGTGTTGTATAGTATTTTTAAATTGAAACTCCAAATCTATTCAGCCGTACAGAAAAATTGTAATTTTGTACCTGGTTCTTCGAAGCTTTCCTTTCCCTTGCAGAACCTGCACCTTCAAACACTAGTTATTGGAAAATTTATGTATTGATCTGGCTGACCTGTAGAATGATCTTGAACTGAATAACCTTGGGACTACCATGTTCCCTTAGACCATTACTGGTTCTAACTAGACCCCCTTGAGCTGGTCCCAACATGCAATAGAAAAAGTAGAGGACCTAGGATAGACTACTGATTAGATCTTGGGAAAGTAATAAGCTTCTTCAGTTCTGTATAAGAAATTTCTCTTCTCTTACCATAAGAGAATGATAGAAGAAAAGATGGCCTCTCTCTTGGGGATTGTCCTTCTTTATATAGGTGAGTTTGTTTGGAAAATAGTTGATGAGTTTAAATAATAATATTTGAGTTTTTTTATTTAAATTATAATATTTATAAAAGATATTTTACTAATTACTCATTCCTAGTTTATCTAGAACTTTTATTTTGTTACAACTAGATGTTTCTTTAAGTTAGATCACAATCTTTTCTTTAAGTATAATAATAATATAAGAAATATCCTATGCATAACTCTTATGCATACTATTTGTAATAATGAGTTTTCTTTTATAAATAACCAATCTGATTATTTAATAATTAAATACTCATAATAAATCTTTGATTTAATTAATTAAATATCATAATAAATCTTTGATAAATATTTAAATACAAGGTCTAACTCCTTGGACATGGTCTTTTGGTAAGTTTGGATAGTTGGCTAGGTTAGGTGACTCTAGGTTCCTCTTGCATGTTGGATTCCCTAGTTTTCACATGGTAGTTCCCTCAATCCTTGATGAGAGATAAAAATGATTCATTTAATCAATTAAATAAATGTGTTGAATGGTAGTGCTATTCAGAGTCTTCTCGACTCAACACTTTAAAGATCAAGTAACCCCGAGTGCTCTTCAGTGCTTTGGCTCAACACTCTCACATGGGCATTACGCTAGTGCAATTCCAAAGCATCCCGCTCAACACTAGTACTAGAATGTGTTTGTGAAGCACATCTAGAGATACAAATGGCCTTGGATCCAATATTCATTATCAAGCTTTGAGTGTTCCAAGGCTTATGCCCAACACTCTATGTACATCGGTGCTTACGCCTAGTACATAATAAAATCCTTTATGTACATCGGGGCTTATGCCCAGTACATAGGTCATCCATGTGTTCCAGAGTCCACACTCACACATCATAAAAGTCAATCATGTATATCATAACTCTGCACAGTATGTAACACAAATCATCTCAGTATATTAGGGTTTGTACACAAATCTCATAATAAAACATAAGTCAAATATATTGGGGCTTTCTGCCCAGTATATAACAATAGCCTCCATCAATCAGGGTCCATGCCCAAATATGTATATCTATAAAAGAAATGAATCATGTGCATTGGGGCTCATGCCGAGTATAACAAAATAAATCATATGTGTTGGGGCTTAAGCCCAATATATAACATAAAAAATAGTCAGTCAAAATTCAGGATATTACATTAAGGATAATTATATAAAAAAAAGTTGGCAAATGCTCAAACAAACATAACTATGCCCTAATGGACCAGCCCAATTCATTTCCACAGACATCTACTAGTATATTTACTTAACTTACCATGAATAAGTTAATGTTAATTGTTCTTGAGCCGAGATGTTAATTGTTCTTGAGCCAAGAGGCACTCTACAGCCCACTATGAGGGAGATCTTGTAACGTGATGTAACATGATGTAACGTTTGTCTTTATTATCAGCTAAAAAGTAAAAAGTAATACTATGAGGGAGATGTTGTAACATTACATGTAAGGTTTGTCTTTATTATCGACTAAAAAGTAAAATGTAAAATGTAATAAAACTTAAACCCGGATCTATCAATAAAGAGAGATTAAATTTCTTGAGTTTAAATTTAAAAAAAGAAATACACGTCAAGAAATTGGATCCCTCTCGGTGCTTGATAGATACGGGTTTAAGATAGATCTATGCTGGTTTATGAGTAGCTATCTAATCATGTGTTGTCTATGCCTTCTTCTAGTTAAAGAGGTTGTGCACTAGCATAGTTACTTAACTTACTATGAATAAGTTAATATTAATTGTTCTTTATGAGTAGTTGCAGTAATCATGTGTTGTCTATGTCTTCTTCTAGTTAGAGAGGTTGTCCCATGCATCAAAGTTTTTTTTAATATTTTTTTTATAATTGTTTATTTCGAATTTAGAATTACCTGTAAAACATCAATCTGAATAGTGCACAATAGAGAGTAAACTTGACCCATCTTACTGCAATATAGGAAAAACATACTTGCTACTCAACACAAGCTCTCTCTCTCCTATGCTGAAATGTGCGCGCTAAGAGCACTGGGCGGCCCACTGGGCAGTGTAAAGAGATGAGATGAAGATTTTTTTCCACAGAGATGAAATTTAGGATATGCGTGAGCAAGCGACCTCTTCTTCGGTTGGCCATTTGAAAAAACTCTTCTCCTCTCATCGTCGTTCACTTTAACAAAATGAATACCGCCAACCAGTTAGCGAACAAAGCCGTGAATGCAGCAAGGAAGGCACATGCGCTGTGTACTGCTAAAAGGAACGAACGGCTGTGAAGGGAAGGCGAGGGGTGCCATGTGAACATATCTTTCATGGTACTTACGGAATGTCAGGCAGCTCTAATAGCCTAACCGCCCCATATCATGTCCACATGATCACAGTACCGCACAGCTCATTCTCTGCATACGCATCAAATTTGTATCCACGCAACCCTGCCCATTTCTTTCTCCATACCTGGTTGTCTGTTAGCAGCATCGTGATAGATATTAATGCAGATTGCTCATTACCATCTTTGTTTGTCATGACTCATGAGCTCTGATGACTGCCAATAACTGGATGATAGTGAAAGGCGCATGTGCATATGGAGCTTCTCATGCCCTCGCCAGCAATCTAAATAGTAGAAGAATATATTTCGAACTGGCGTGTTGCTTGTAACAAATGTTCATGAATCTATACTAGAATGCCCCCTAAAAGATAAAGGGAAAGCAATGGATTTTTACCTACACAATTTATTGATATACATTTTATTGCTTAAACCATTATGAATGATTTCTTCTTCACAGAATACCAATTTTAGTTTATTAGATCTTTATAATAAACCTGTAAAACTAAACTTCTGAGAACATAAGATTATCAGATCTTTATCATTGTTGTTGAGAATATACTATCTTAAACATTTAACATCATAGGTTGAGTGGAGCTAAGGGTGGACTGTAATTACATATTTCACTTCAAATGTGGAGAAGAGCTAGGTCTTGAACCTAACAAGATTGTACTATGAATCAATGGTTCGTCCTGCTCCTGCCATCTTGATAGAGGTAAGGAGTTTCATATAATGTAACTAAACATAGACAAGTTTTATAAAAACCATTGTATACCATGATTGTCAAAGGGAAAAGTTTTCATTGAAACAAGCAATAACAATTATTATTATTAAACCAGCATAGATTCATCTTAAAATGAATTTATGAAGCATCAAGAGGGATCCAATTTGATGAGGTGTAATGTTTTTTTTAAGTCAAGTTTTTTGCACTATAAGATAAATCTATGCTTGTTTAATTATTTAATTTTATTTTTTTAATTACTTTGTGGTAGTGTTATTTAATTACTTTTTATTTTTAGTAGTGTCACTGTTAAATAACAACATCTTCCCCCATAATATTCTAAATAAATACCCAATCAATCAAAATATTTTCTAAATATGATTAGAGCTCATAACTTATACATATAATATACCCAAATCTTAATTTTCATTAACCATAAATTGATAAATCATTTGTAGGATTTATGCATCATTATTTACAACACAATTCTAACTTGGAATAGTTAAAACCTTATAATGGAAAATATATTGGATTATGTATTGTTGAATTTATAGTAAAACAATGAGTTACATATTAGTTTTATAATAATTCACATTAATCAATAATTGGGTACAAATTACTAGGTATAGTTAGGTAAATGAAAAATATTTGCATTGCTTACAGTCATGGTCTTCTATGATCTATTAATCTATGTCTTTAGATGGAGATTTGCATTATATCTAAAATCCCTCTAATTTGAAATCTATGCATTGAGAAATGCAATATGATCTAATAATATGATATTACATTTTGTATGATATTATTCTTGTATTTCCATTATAATATATTGATGCATGTATGTAAATGGAGATTTGGGGTATGAACTAGCATATCTACATATCTCTAACTTAAAAATTTGTGCACTAGGAAATGCAATATGATTTAATAGTATTGTTAAAATGCATTGATTTTAATGATATTACATTTTGTATCATATATCATTTCATTAAATAATTGAAACCCTAATATGATTCATTTGTCGTAGTTATTATAGATAGAATCACCACAATTAATAGCCTAGTAGATAGAATCACTAGATTTAAATCATCAAAACCCTAATATGATATATTATAATATGGTAATTCAATAGTAATTCAATAGTCAAACTTTTTATACAAAATCTTTTCCTTGAAGTAACTAGCTTGGCATCCTAGCCATGTACAATTTAAAAAAGAATCTAAAGAGATAGCTACAATTGTAGATAGAATAGTTAAATAGTCAAATTCCTAATTTGATTCAGTTTAGTAGGCGGAGTAGATAGAAAGACCATCACTAAATGGTCGAAGCGACATCTGTGGTCTATTGATCTATCTTTAGATCGGGAATTGTGTTATGATTTAACATCTCTCTAATATGAAATATGTGCACTAGGAAAAGCAATATGATATAATAGTCTTGTTTAGATGCATTGAATTAAGTGATATTACATTTTATATAATATCATTGAATTAAATAGTTTAAACCCTAATTTGATTGAATAACCACATTTAGTTTTGAAGATAGAATCACCATATATAGCTCACAAACCCTAATTTCACAATATATTGGCATCTAATATTTTAATGTGGTATTTTAGTATCGAAGTTTGTTGCATTTCTTTGGAATTTTATTTCTTAGTATTGTTAAGATGCATTACTTAGAGTGAGGGACATCTATGGCCTATTGATCTATATATTTATATGGAGATTTGCATTATGATCAATAATTTGTCTTATTTGAAATTTGTGCATTGGGAAATGCAATCTTACTTAATATTATTGTTGAGATACATTGATTTTAGTGATATTACATTTTGTATTATATCAATTAGTTAAATATACATCTAATTAATCATTAAATTTTGTAGTAGAAAATGTTACAAGGGTGTAGATGAGGAAAATTTCTATTGAAACTTGCTCTAGATTCAACAATCCATAAGCCACAAGTATTAACATTGAAGAAAGAAACCATAAATATTTGAAATAAAGAGAGACGTGGTTTCACATTTACAACAATATTTCAAATTAAGGGAAAATGGTGTTCGGACTCAAATTCCTTTTTCACATGATCGACATGAGAAAATTGCAATGGGGGTAGACGTGTCTTTAAGAAGAGTAGAAAAAGATATATTGAGATTGATCACTTTGTAACATATATGTAATTGATCATTAAATTTCATTGAATTCTGTCGCATGTATTACCAACGAACATAATTATTAAATTATAACAATTCACCATTTTCATTGTCTAAATATTTTGTTTTTTAATTTTTGGATGAGATAAATTGAAAGTGGTATTTTTTTCTTTTTAAGCAACATTGTTATGATGTTGCCATTGCAATTGGAACCAACATATATCCATAGTAAATCTTGCTCTATTAAGCATTGAGAGAGATCAAATCCCTTGAGGTGCAAACCTTTGCTCAAGTTTAGGACTCTGAAAAGGGTTTGTACCACAAGGGATTTGATCCCTCTTTGCGCTTGGTAGAGCTAGAGTTAACATGGATCGATGTTGGTGTACAAAAAATCAAGGACTACGATGACTTCAATTTCTATTACAACCATTATTGTTTGGTAGAAACTAATGTTTCTCTCTCATGATACATTAGTTGCAATGAAAATCTAAAAAAAAACAATATATTGATTAGGAGGAATTTTAGAGGTACATGCACAACTTATTATAATATAGTGTACATATATGAAAAGTAGGAAATTGAATAATGTTTTAGGAATATGTAACTTTTATTTATGGAAAATGGGTATAGCTCATAAGAATTCACTTTCTTGTAACATTTGAATGTTATTTTTTCTCTAAGACATAATGGATATGTTTGCATTAAGGACGTGGTTTAATATCAAAATGATGAAATTTCTTGGAAAAAATATACACTTGTACATAATAGTGCCCCACGATTTTTCCATAGTTTCTAATATTAATTTTTTATGTATTTAAAAATAATAAAGTCAATGAAGCCTTGAAATGAGAATATCACCCACTAAGAAATGGTTTGAAGGTCTTAGAAATATGATATATGTACAAAAAAATTTCAATAAAAAAAATTCTTAAAATAATATATAATATATATATATATATATATATATATATATATATATATACAGAGAGAGAGAGAGAGAGCACTGTAATTGTGTGTAGATCATAAGAAATGAATATGTGTTTCAGATTTAAAATTGTGATTTAAAATGGACTTAAGAATAGGGAGTTGAGAAAATCATTTTTTTTTTGTTTATGCATCCCAAACCAACAGGTATGTTATCCCGAAGATAAAACCAAAGTAGATAAGTCATCCAACACATAGATGAATAGAGAAAATCTTGCCAATTCTTTTTGAATTCAAAGGAACATGTGTGTGATACTAACGTGCAAAATATACTAACACACTAGTGCTCTTTTAAGATATGATATACTAATTGACACTAATGGTTTCCTTGGAACTCAAACATTTAATATATACTAGCCCAATATTTTGCAGTTCATTCATCCTTGCTCATTTTCCCTATCCCTATAAGCTAGGTCTAGAGACTATGGACAAGGTTTCATACTTTGACCACGTCTAGCACCATAAAACACATACCTAGTATTAAAATCCTCCTAATTGTAGCCATATCCATTCTTGTAGGGTTAAGATCCCTTGGAGAGGTTCAACGTTTTTGTTTGAGGACTCTTTCATGGCTCTGAAACTATTAAATACACCTTTAAGTCATGAGGCTAAAGTTTCCCATCCCAACAACGTGCAATCCCTTATATCCCATACTTGGTTCTCAAAACCTCATAATGATGTCCATATCCCTAATCAAAGGACTAAAAATCCTTACTAGCCAATCTTATGTACTTTTCCAAAACATCATCGATGTCCATCAATCAATAGAAGCTTCCTTTATGGCCCAAGGCCAATGTTTCCTCCTTAAAAATCGATGAACGACTCACAACCCATCTAAGTTGCTACTGAAATCCTCCTATAGGGTTCTTGTGTTGAGGTACAAGATGTTTTCAAATGGACTTGAGCCCCACAAGCTACTTTTAGGGCCTAAATCTGTTTTTTTCTCTCCTATCTATCTCCAAGTTCGTGAGAGATATACTTGGTTCTCACAACATACTAATGGCTCTAGTATTTCAACTAAGAGCCATACTTAGTTCTCATAACCTCTTAATGGCTCTCATATTGCCACTTATAGTGTATACATCCCCTAGAGAGGTCATGTGTGGTAATTTGAGGCAATATTCATATCCCCTTAGCCTTAGAGGTTTTATTTGATTATTAAGGATTGGGGTCGTCCCCCCAAGAAGGTGCACGACAAAAATATCCATAAATTGTTATTAAAACATTTTAATAGAGTATGTATCCACGGTTATAATCTAAGCAAACCCTATATATGTCCTCTTTTGTGGTTTCTAACCTCCTTCCTAGCCCTTGAGCCCCAAGTGTGTACATTTTCGACATAACTCCTAGCTTTCATACATTTACCATGTATGTATTCATGGCCTATATATGTGGGTGAAAACCTCCAAATAGTGATCGCATCCTCGTGTAGATGAAAAATACACCTAGTAGAAGTCCAATGTTGTGCGCTAAGACTTTGTTCATGGTAGTCAATCCCTAGAAGCTTCCCCTTGGACCTATGGCAGAGGTTTCATCCTTTGAGTATAAGAACCAATTTTAGTGCTCAAAACCTATAAACAATATCCATATCCTCACTAGTAAGCTAAATATTCCTTACATACGGTTTGTGTAGTGCTCTAAAAGCTTATTGATAACCCTTGAGTCTTCAAACTTATAGTGAGGGCCCAAGGCCCAGGTTTCTTCTCCCAACCATATTTAGTCCCTCAAAAACCATACTTGGTGTTCATGAAATTCTAATTATATTTTAATATGCTCATATGGAGGCCAAACATCGCTCGGTCCTATATGTGTTTTGGTTTGAGACATCATAATAATAATCTATTTTTAAGGTCACGATGAAGCTAGACACCAATTCAATATATGAGACCCCCTTATTTGTCGGACAAGGGACCCACCTCTATGCATCGATGTAACTACTAATGTCTACATAGGTGCACATACACTACCCCCCACTAGATTTGAACATATGACCTCTTAGCAGTAAACAAAAGTTCTTAACCATTAGGCCCACTCAATAAACACATGTTCTTAGCATGTTGCTAGTAGAAAACACATGTTCATACACATTAATACTTCTTAAAACTATCTAAAGGAACTAGCATCCTTAATCATAGGGCGATGATACCCTAAGGATGACATGTGTAGTTGTTTGAGGTAAATTCCTTGATGTCCTACGTTCAATTCTCCTCCACTAACCATGGGGAAGGCCAGAAGGACTCAATAACCATACATAGTGCTAGGGATACCCTGAAGCGAGAAGTCATGAATGGTGCTTTGAGAAATTGTTCATGCCTTTGAATGCCTCAAATAAACTTTAGGGACTAATACATGGTCATGTCCCCTGGAAAATTTACAAGGCCCAAGACACATACATACGTTTCAAAACCACCTAATAGCACAAAATCCTCAATCGTATCCTAATAATTCCCATAGGAGTTCATGCATGGTTGTTTGCATGGTTGTTTGAGGAAACCTTCTTGACCTTGGATGGATATAATATTATTTAGGGAATAAGGTTCAAGTCTCTTTCCCTAACCAATATTAGGCCTCAAGTCTTGATCCGAAAATGACAGGATATTTATAACCATTATTTGCATGTGAAAGTTTGAATGCTTAAATCCATTAAAAAGGATTTAAATTATAAAATTAAAGAACATAATTGAAGCACATAAACACATAAAAGAGATGCAAACCATGAAATTTTTAGACAAGAACTGATAACAGAGTTCACCCTGCTTGGGCTACGTCTCCGGGCCACTTCTAATGAGAAGGTCGATCTTACTTAGTCTTCAAAGATTACAAAATGAGAGTTCTGGAAACACTTCTATTTTCTGTCAGTTATCAACACAAATAGACACCACCACTGCGATCCTCTCGAAATTTCGAGAAAAATGAGTATAAATTCGATTATGTTTTCCTTAGGCCTCCTCTTCTACGTAAATCGAGAAATTGTGGCTACATAAAAGACAAAACAATATGGGTTCCACCTCAGGATCCATTCCCATTAACGGATGTACAGACCTAGGGAACTGTGCCAAAACATCCTCGGGAACTGTGCAAAACCACCTCGGGATCCATGCATAAACAACCAGGGGAAGTGTGCAAAACCACCTTGGGATGCATGCCAATACCACCTTAGGGATCGTGCCCTGTACTGGCCTCGGTCTCTATGCAAAACTTCCTTGGGTTTTGTGCCAAACCGTCATACTCTATGTTGAAACCCATGCCAATACATAGTTTTTATAGTGGTTTTTCAGGTGGTTTTGGGCCACCATATTCCCGCCTGTAACTTATAAGTAAAATCAGCCACTTCCCTTAAAAACAGGTGGCAGTGGCGTGCTAGTTGAAAATGTTGGCAATAGGGAAGAGGTCGCAGGTTCAAACCCGTGGAACTCTCCCCATATAATGGGTTTTGTTCAATGCAATATCATATGGTTCGATATAGTTTGGAAAATGATATGTGGTGATAAGGTTTGGAAATATATGTTATGGTTTGTTTGTTATGGTTTAGTGGCATATACTATAGTGTTGTGATATGATTTGGCCAAGTGGCATATTGGAATATGGTTCCAATGAAATAGTGGTATGAATTAACATAGATATGGGGTGGCCTCAGTGTTGACCATGGGGTCGAGGGCTAAGCCCTTGGCCCTGACCCATTTTCCAAACAACATTTCATTCAATTTTAAATACAACTTGTGCCCTATACTTTACAAGGAAGACATGCAGGGGAGATGACTAGGAGGAATTTTGAAGGCTTTGGGAGGTCTTTGGTGGTCTTGGGGTCGAATCCCATGGAATCCCAATTTTTTTTATAAAAATTACATTTAACAATTTTTTACCCAAATAACCTTTTTTTTGCCAATTTTGACCAAATTTGTCGAAACTTCAAAAGCTTGTAACTTCTGCATCCAGAGGCCTTTTTGCACAAAACAAGTGTTGCCGGAAAGCTCGTGATGAGATATTCACCACTGTAATATTTGTTTTACCTTTTGAAGACTTTAATTTCGGTCGATGATGATATTATTCGCCAGTATCAAGTCCCCAAGAACCATACATAATGCCATGAATACTTACCAAAATTAATTTCTGATGCTTTGAGTTAGCGTTCATCGATTTGGATGCCTAAATTTTTTATTTAGGGCCTAAGGCATGGTGTTCTTCCCCATAAAATTTCCAACTCAATGAGACACACAAATACTATTCAAAACCACCTAATGGTAGTGAGAACCTCAAGCATAATCCGATGATACACTTAGGAGTCCATGTGTGGTTCGTCAAGGAAACCTTCATGGTATAATATGTCTAGAATATTCATTTAGGGAATAGTGTTGAGGTTTCCTCTCTTGACCATGTCCAAGGACCTAAGAGAACAAGGCCCATACAGAGTTCCAAGGATACCCCTAGAATTCATGTGTGGTGCTAGTTCGAGCCATTATTCTACATTGATATGGATGCTTCAATATTTAATTTAATGCCCATGGATTTCCATTTCTTTGTAGATAATTTCTAAGTCACTGAGATACATTCATACTTATCTAAAACACTTAATGGAAGAAAAATTCTCAAAAATTTGTCAATGATACCCCTAGGAGGCCATGTGTGGTTGGTTGTGGTAACCTTCTTGACCTTGGATGGATTGAAGATTCCTTTTAGGATTAAGTTTCAAGTTTCTTCCCATAACCATGTACAAGACCCCAAGGCCTCAAGAACCATACATAGTGCCATTCATACCATGGATAAGTCATGTCTAGTGCTTCAAGGCATCATTCATGGCTCTAGACTGTTAAAACAATTTTCTTAGGGCCTAAGGAATTCTATTCTTCCATAGAAAATTTCCGACGACTCGAGTCACATAGATACTAGTGAAATCCACCTAATGGAACTGAAATACTCAATCATAGGAAAATGATACTAAGAAGTCCATGTGTGGTTATTTGAGGTAGCCTTCTTGGACTTGGATGGTTAGAATATTTCGTTAGTGCCTAAGGTTCAAGTCTCTTCCCCTAATTATGTCTAAGGCCCCTATTCTTGATGATCAATACATATGACCATGGATTCACCCTATAAGACATGCAAGGTGATCTAAGGAATCATTCACTCATTTGGATGCATCAACTATTTCTTTAGAGCCTAATTTATGGGATTATTCCTTGGAAGATATATATGTTGCTGAGACACATACACACTACCCAAAACCAACTAATGGAACTTCCATCATTAATCATAGGCCAATGATACACTTCTAACACCATGTGTGGTTTTTCAAGAAAACCTTCTTGGCCAAATGACTAAAATATTCCTTTAGGGCCTAAGGTTAAACTCTCCTCCCCTTACCACATCCAAGGACCCAAAACCTATACATAGTTTGATGGATACCCACAATAAGTCATGCATTTTAATTTGAGACATTATTCATGTGTTTGGATGACCTAATGATTTATTTGGGCCTAAGGCATGGTGTTTCTCCCTCAATCATTACTAAGGCCCCAAGTCACATACATACAACCCAAAACTACCTTATGTAAATGACATTGTCAATCATAGGGAAATGATACCCTTGTGAGGCCATGTTTGGTTGTCCAAGTTAACCTTGTTGGCCCTAGATGACTAGAATACTTCTTTAGGTTCTATACTCCTAGAGGTGAGAGCACATATTATGATTCCATTGACATCTCTCACAGTGCCCAGTTAGATGAGCCACAACCCATGCACATTTAGCTTCCATTTCCTGCCAATCATCCACATATGGATTGGGTGGAAGATTATATGGCACACATGGAGATACCTTGTAGAAATAGTTTTTCTCATGATATGTGGAAGCCAGTTATTCAAGTGAGTTTCCATGAGGATATTTACATACAACATGTTGAGGCATTTTCCTTGTGCTACGAAGAACTTAGCTTTCCTTTATGGAGGAAAGTCACATTTTTGGATGAGGCCCACATGTACATATTTGTTGGACCATCCAACAATGGAGACCATGAATCTACTATTTCAATGGATGACCTTTATAGAGATTTATAGTTGGTTTGCATTCCTTCACTCCTAGCACCCGAGGATCTGAAAGAAAATTTTGGTTTGATGCAGGTACCATCTCTATTGATGCTTCATGAGAAGCAATAGTCACATGTGTCTCTAGTGGACACACCCTTTTCCTCCTTAAATATGGTGAGGAGTAGTGTAATCTACTTGCGCCACTTGATACTTGTTTCATGTACAACAATGCAAGAGAGTTACACTTGATATCTTGGGGTGGAACATTTGATTGCAGTGTGAGCCATGAGATTAGAGTGTTGTTTGCACATGTGAAGTTTCACATATGGTTGGAGAGGCTCCCATATTTTTTCATTGGAAGTGGAAAACTTCCAATATGGTGGATGGATCCTGGCATACCATGGAGTGACAGATTGTCACAAGAAGTAGTGATGATGGCTGGTATGAAGCAAAGACTCTGGGATCTGGGAACACAAGGGGTTCACTAGAGATGCAATATAATATCACATCCATTCATATTGGGGGTTTGAATACTCTTAAAAACCTCAAAAATATATTGCCCTGTATTAAGGGGTCAAGGGGAGTTTTTTAATTTGACATAGTAATATAAATATTGGGGGTTATTTTATTTGGGTGGGCTGAGGTATAACCTCCAAATCATGGGCTCAATTAATACCCACCTAAAACTTAAGGACCCTCCATTTTTATTTGATATTGCTTATGATCCTAAGTTTTGCATAAATATGATAATAGTGTACCAATGATAATATCGACGAAAGTCTCTTCGGATTACTAGCCTTGATCCGTACTCTTTTAATAGCTTATTTAGGATTGGTTTGAATTGATGTTCTATTGTTTTTCATCTTTAAGTTAAGAGATGTAGTTAATTGGGAGTTCCAGAGTTGAACAATTGTATTGTATTTTTTGTAGGCATTCGAGTAAAAGATCTAACTCTTCATTTTTTAGGTTGGGGTTTAGGTGGGTATTGAGATTCAATCAAACCTTGCTCCATGACAACCCATAAAAGTGAGATCAATCTTTCTTGGCTCATTGGAACCAAGAACAGTTAGATCAATCTTTCTTGACCGATTATTTCTTTCAACTTTTTGTACTCTTCTTTAACATTTTCAGATTGCCAATTACGAATAGTTGTTGGATTGAGTTATATTTGGCACATTCATAATTGTAATTTCAATTGTTATATGCAAGGCATCCATCTTAATATTGTATTGCTACTGACATGAACATAGGTGAAAATATTAATCATTATTTACATACCCTATGTGTTATCGTTACCATGAAATGGTATCATATACATTTCACCATCTGTGTATCTTTATAACTATTCCATGATTGAAACCTAACAATTGATATTTTTCCCTCTCCAAGAAAGATTAAAAAAAACTAGATATAAACCAAGAAAAGGTAACTAAATGTTGTTAATTCCCTTGATTGGAAGAATAAATGTAGAGGAAGTGGAGGAAATTCATTGCATCTTGTGAGTGACCCAAATCCAAGCTATGCACATGATCATATGATGTTATTGGAAAGTAAGAGAAATTTTCTATGTTCATTTGGGTTCAAACATCAATGATGTTTGTTTTGATAGGAAGGTAAGGGAGTCCATCCACGAAAGGGTTTCAATTTTGAATTTTTCTAGAGTTTAATTTATTAAAGTTATAGAAAACATGAGCTCTCTATGACTATACTTATATTTACATGATATAAAATTGGTAGATTGACAGACTATGGTGTGAAACATATTCAATTCTCATATTTTCTAAGCATTGCACTAACTATTGGACTATCATCATTTTACATTCTTTGTTATGTTGATCTCTTGACTGGGTTTCCTTTTATGCATTTTACTTCCCAGTACTATTTCGTTGGGTCTTCCACTATACAACGCTACAAATTGATCAGTCACCCTTGCAATCTTGGTGGGAGTTAGGGATCTTGTTTGTTACAACTTGATAATATGCTATAAAGGGGGTATTAAAAATGGGTTGATAAAAATGGATACATACAATATTTGCTGAAAATAGTGGTTTTCTTAATTGGAAAGGCATATTGGGAGGGGGGTTCAACAATTAAATTTTAGGAAGAATTTTTCAATATTTAGTGAAATTAGGGATATTCTTTAATATCATGCGAATGATCATGCTATGTAACAAGTTCACTGAGTGAACCCCCCGTGTCTGGGAATTGATGGTTTTTTTTAGACACCATTGATGTTTGGGAGGATACAATTGAGAAAGTGAGATCTAGGCATTACTTGGATTGATGAATTGTCTTGGATGTCATTGATGTTTGTTGGAGTGCAGTACAATTAGTGACAAGTACAGTTGTTGGAATTGCTTCTTCAGTTTAGTTGTTGGCATTGGAGAGCGAGATAGCCATGATTTTCAGGAGTCCCTCTATGTGGAGCATCGAGACAATTTCCTAATTAGGAAACCTTATGATGGGTGGATATGTTTCTAACTTGCGGTTTTTTTGGGGATTCTTCAGGAGGTTCCTGATGTGAAGATTCTACAATACAATGGTGGTTTTCATAGTCACCTTGTATTCATCAGGTTTATTTGGGACACTAACATTCTTTTCAATTGTTTCAACTGGGTTGAGCATGCATTTTAAATTGCATAGGTAGGGGATATTTTCTTTGGGGAGATGGTTATATTTAGAGTAGAACAATAGCAACATGAAGGAGGGCCTTTGGGTGTAGCTTGGAATTGATAATTCTAATGGTAGACAATTCAACAAGAAATATAGATGATAAGAAGTCATTGATTGGTGTCATGTTTACTATGGATTTGATGTCATTTGTTGAGGACAATAAATCTTGGGATGGGAAGACTTGTAATGTCCCCAAATTTGGACATGGACCATAATTTCCTAAGTCACCTAGACTTGTTTATGTTTATTCACCTAAGTGGTGATTTGGATTGATTATTTGCTAATCCTAATGTCCATAGTTAGGAATAATGCAACATGGGAACAAGTTGGACAAGGAATACACATAAAGGAGATGGTGGACCTTATCTGACTCATCAATTAAGCTAATTATCCTTGTGGTTCAAAATTATTGAGAAAATCTTAAGGTTGGCATTCATAAGGTCGACAAAAATCATTGGTGGAAAAGTCCAAGGAAGCACCACTCCTAGCAGTGCAAACAAGGATATTATTGTTGAAGGTTCATTAATGGGACAAAGAAGCGGAGATGAGAAACATAAACTATTATTTGTCCCAAAATAATATTCATGCACATCCAAATCGATTTTTTTCAAGTCCATGTAATAATTGGATAAAAACGACTAAGGAAAATCAATAAATGAGCCAAATGACCCACTCTATCATAAATAATTAATGATTAATATTTTATTTATAATATTATGAGAGGATAATGACTAAATGGGGGTTTCCAGGAAGTTAGTTGAAAAATATAAAGTGGACAAACTTGGTTTCATAAATGAGGGAAAGCTAGTGGAAAACATTTAAGGAAGTGGACAAAATCCAAGTTGGTTGCCAAGGAACCCTAAAAAGGGGGAAGAGTTGCTCAAAGAAGTTAGAGGGTGCATTGAATTAGGATAAGGATCACTCAATTACCCAATAGATGGTTTTTGATGTTCCATGGTATTTTCCACTAGTATTGACTAAGTTGACAAACTAGTTTGGTGGTTTTCTTCATTCCATGGTATTGGAACCTAGTATTAGGGATAAAGAAGGAAATCAAGGATTAAAAGGGAGTCATAGATCATGGGTGATGTTATCTAGTTTATTATTCTGATTACTATTGAGTTTCCCAGGATACTCTATGCTTGGGTGATCCTCCCCTTGCAAACCAGGAGGGTGATGGGCCCCTCATTCCTTGTGTAACCAATTGGAAAGGTTGGCCAATTCAATTGGTGAGAAGTTGGAAATCCTATTAAGCTCATTGTGCTGCATTGTATAGGAATTCCATGCCAATTTTTTCTTACTTCTACTTATGTTCATTCTTCTCCAATTCTATGTAGTTCCAGTCATTCTCTTGTAGGGGGTTTTCATAGCCAATTTTCATGTACTTGGAGAATGGTGGTTGTAATGCTCTATATGAGCCATGGTTATTTTTTTTTATGCATACAAACATAATATGTCGACCTATATATTTTGAATAAATCATTTTTCTTCTCATCATTCTACAATTTTGCTTCTTCATTCTTCTTTCTCTCTCTTATGTTTAGATTCAATGCCAAATTGGACCAGTTTTAGAAATTCTAGTATTTGACTGACCTAAAATCCACCAAATTGCATTTTGTAAATTGGTACAGGTATTTGAAACTCAATAGGCCTTAAAAATACCCTCATATAAAAAATTTGTGCGGCTTAGGAAGTGTTTGGGTTGATTTGGAAATCACCTAGTTGAGCTATCCTAGTTACCTAGTTTTTCTCCTAGTGATCCTAAAGTGAAAAATAAATTCCCAAACTATGAGACAAGTGTCTCCTATTAGATATTGTCACTATAACTAGGTGTATATACATGCACTACAATACCAGAATCCATTCAGTTCCACATAATTCCTGTGAACGGACACTACCGGGTCCTTGTTACCACCCCAAGTGTGATGCACCCAGAAAATGTGCCACTTATGAATGTATGTACTGAAACCCATTTTGATATTCATTTTTCATACCTGTAGGTTCATGATGCATACCCTATTGAGTTTATTAAAACCTTGTCCTTGTTTGGGAGGGAATTTGGAAAAATCTCAAGGTGTTTGAAAACAATTGGGGAAAATATAGTCTTTATTGTTTGTCCCCAAGCTAGTGTGCCTAATCTCTACGTTAGGTACACTACATTAAAAGTTCATATGCTGCTAATAACATTCTTAGAAATATTCAAGTTTCTTTTAATGAAATGGGAAAGGATACTCATTCAAAATATATTAATTCAACTTGTCATGTATTTTTAGAATCAATTCTAAATAAGACCACATGGCAACATCATTTTCTCTCTCACACACACATAAATATTTTAAAGTGTAGGAACCATTTGATCAAATAGATTATTGGACCTTCGTTGGAAGGATTCCTCATTCTAATATGAAGTTAATTGAAGTTGTAAAGGGTTTAGTTAAAAAAATTTGGCATGAACATACCAAGTCTTTATCCAATCAAAAGGATGTACTGCTTATTTCATTAAACTTGGACTTATTCCAGTCCAAGTCACTTTGAAGATGGGGCTAAAACCACCTTTCTAAACTCTAAAATCAAGCAAAATCCGGTTCCAAAACTGCCAAATTCAGGTTCCAAAAGTGCCAAAACGGGTTCCAAAAGTGCCAAAACCGGTTCCGAAAGTGCCAAAACCGTTTCCAAAATTGCCAAAACCGATTCCGAAAGTACCAAATCAAGGTTCCAAAAGTGACAAAACCGGTTCCTAAATAGCCAAAAACCGGTTCCAAAAGTGCAAAATCCGGTTCCGAAAGTGACCAAACCGGCTCCGAAACTGCCAAATCCATTTCCAAAAGGGCCAAAATCCAGGTTCCAAAACCATAATTTTTCTCTTGATATTTATGTCTATATAATATGATGGTAATTTGAAGTTGAATGTCATTAACCAACACCCCATTTTTTAATGACGTTCGAGCTAAATGAATGAAGGGGCAGCCGACCCTTCTTCTGCCCATTATTATTTTCATTATAGTTCTAGAGTGCAAGAAGGGTGGTTCGATCCTTCTTGTGTTCACCATTCTGGATATAGGTGAATTGTAAGATATTTGTGTTCTCAATTATCTACTAAAACAAGGGGCGGCTGATCCTTCTTGTCGGCAGTTAGGATAAATATTGTTTACATGTTATAACATAGGCAATGTCTCGATCCCTGACACATAATGAGGAACGCGGTAGTGGGGAAATGTTGTCCCAACCTTCGTAGATTAATTGTTCTTCATTTCTCTTTTAAATGAAGGGTCGACGGACCCTTCTTGTGCTTAGTATTTTTGCAGTCTTCGACATTCAGGATATACATGAATTTGCAGCCTATACTTCGTAGGTTGAATATTTGCACAATTCCCTCATAAATGAAGCGGCGGCCGACCCTTCTTCTGTGCAATATTATTTCAATACTAGTTCTAGACAACCCAAAGGGTCAGCCGACCGTTCTTTTCATTTATATTTATCCAGTCTTGACCCTTATGGTTATACATGAATTGATCTCAATTTTGGAAGGCAAAAATCTCACACGTGTGAGCCTCAAAGAGAGAACTGACACCATAGGAAGTGATGAAATGGCATGTATGATGACATGGAATCTATGATGATATGCAATGTGTGATGATGACATGACATGTATGATGACATGGCATGTATGATGGCATGGCATCGAAACACACATGATGGTGTTCTGGTGTTATCATTAAGTCAGTGTTGCAATGTGACATCATTTTGGACAAGTATGGCAAGTTTGTGAAACTTTGGAAATTGAGAAAGTATGGAAAAAGTAGTCAAAATTGCTTGAGAGAATGCCCACCATAATTCATGGTTTTAGAAAAATGCACGCACCATCATATCATGCTATAGCTTTTTGTAGTGGCTATCTATAGTTATACATGATTGCAGATTGCGGGAATTGTTTGAGCAATGGATTTGCGACATGCGTTTCCACAACCCTCAATTCGGATTGCGGATTGCGGGAAACTTTGGGAAACTTTGGTTTGTTTTTATTTCGAGTAGTAGTCCCGCAACCCACAATTGCAGATTGCGGGAACATTGTATATATTTCAGAACAGTTAAACCCCCGCAACTCATCTTCCGCATTCCCCAGATTAGATCTTAGCCATCGACTTGTCTTAATCTTATGACCCAAAATTAAGCCGACAGAATTAATAAATATGTTGATTTTGTTTTTGTTTCCTTTTATTATTTTTCATCTTCAAAAATTACCTTCTGTGTGGATTCTACTGCCAAATTCGTTTAAAAAATTGCCAAATCCAAGATCCAAAACCATACTTTTTCTTTTGATATTGCCACTTTTGAAATTGGTTTTTGCAGTGTTCTGATATAATAATTATGACGGCCATTTGAAGTAGTAAAAAATATACAAATTATCAAATGAATCGGTGTCTGCATAATATGATGGTCATTAAAAGTTGAATTTCATTAACCGACACCCCATTTTGAATGAAGCTAGAGATAAATGAATGAAGGGTCATCCGACCCTTCTTCTGCCCACTATTATTTTCATAATAGTTCTAGACTACAAGAAGGGTGGTACAATCCTTCCTGTGTGCACTATTATGGATACAGGTGAATTGTCGGATATTGGTGTTCACAATTATCTACTAAAGGAAGGGGCGGCCGATCCTTCTTGCAAGCAGTCGAAAGTCCCAAGAAATATTGTTTAGATGTTATAACTTAGGCAATGTCTTGATCCCTACCATATACTACAGAAGTCGGTTGTGGGGAATTGTCGTGCCAACCTTCGTAGATTTAATATTTTTTCATTTCTCTTTTAAATGAAGGAATGACCGACCCTTCTTGTGAGGTTAGTATTTTTTCAGTCTTCACTATTCAGGATATAGATGAATTGACAACCTATACTTCATAGGTTGAATATTTGGACAATTCCCTCATAAATGAAGGGGTGGTCGACCCTTCTTCTGCCCAATATTATCTTCATACTAATTCTAGACTGCAAGAATGGTCATCCGATCCTTCTTGTGTTCACCAGTCTTAATACAGGTGAATTACTGGATATTCGGATTTGATTCCCGCAACCCGCATTTGCGGATTCCAGGAAGATTATTGTAAATGTTTGTGTTCTGCGTTTCCACAACCCGCAATGCGGATTGCGGGAACAGTTCGAATAATGGATTTTCAATTCTCCTCTCAACATAGTTTGTCATTACAGAGTCTTGATCAAATTCCTTGGTGGTATAGTGAAGAGGATCAATGGAGTTTTACTCATTCCAGGTTTTGTGTGTAACCTAGTATTATTAAGAAAACTTATTCATGTTCGTGTCAGGTTCCTTTTATCTAACAAAGGGTGTAAAATGGTCTAGTAATCTATGGTGTTTGCTAAGGGTGATTCTGTGGGAACTCTATTCAATGTTGATGCATGTATTGTTCAATGTAATAGTTATTCAATTTCTACAGTGAACAAACAATCACTAGGATCTACAACCTCACAATTAGAACCTGTACATAACTCTAATGGTCATGAATTTTAGGTACCTAAACAATCCCTTGCTTCATAAATGAAGTTACCTACAAAGGTGAAAAGTCTAATATCTAAAATATTCACTCATTGTTTGAATAGCCAGTCAATCAGCTAAGTTATAACATATAAAAATGGTTTCTCCCGACTTCTGTTTTCCGACAAGAAGGATCAGCCACCCCTTCTTTTCATAGTTAATTGTGAAAACATTTATCCAGCAATTCAGATATATCCATAATGGAGAACACAAGAAGGGTCGACCAACCCTTCTTGTAGTGTCAAACTATTATGAAAATAATATTGGGAATACGAAGTGTCGGCCAACCTTTCAATTACGAGGAAATTTTCAAAATAGAACACCTTGGATGTTTTAACATATAAAAATTGTTTCTTCCGACTTTTGTTTTCCGACAAGAAGGATCGGCCGCACATTCTTTTCGTAGTAAATTGTGAAAACCTTTATCCAACAATTCATCTATATCCATAATAGAGAACACAAGAAGGATCAACCGACCATTCTTGCGGTGTCAAATTATTATGAAAATAATATTAGCAATAAGAAGTGTCGGCCGACCCTTCATTTACGAGGGAATTGTAACAATAGAAGACCTTGGAGAAAGAGCGGCCACTCTTTCTCTGAGAATATTTCCACTTCCCAACCAAGCCTTTGAAGCAAAACATCTATAAATTTTGTTGTTTAAATGTTGATATCTAGTATCCTAGGGTGACACGTGGAAGGATCATATTGTGACACGTGGCATATTTGATTTGGCGAATTGAGTATTAGAAATATAGTTTAATTATAGTATTGACTCGTATAGAATATTTTCTCCTCTGAGCACCATTGAATCCATCCTACGTTTTATTCTCTATTAAACACTATGTTTTAAATATGCTTGGGAAAACTGCAAGAGGAAGTGAATAATTATAGTATCATTTGTGGTCTCACAGTATCACTGCCTCTCTAGCTGTTGGTACACCCTATTATCTTGGTCATTCACGTTGAATCATCTAGATACTTGCAATCGTTGAGACCTATGGATTGGAAATATTGACACCTAAATCCTCCAAAAACAAAGGTATCGAAGACAAAGACCATGTTTTGAATATTCTGTGCCTATGTTTCATGTTCTAATTGGCCGTCAAACCCAAATGGTTTCATGCACACAACTTATGATCCCGCCATACTGTGATAATTACCATTGACCCAAACAAGAGACTTTGATGGTGACAAGACATAAACATTATGTGGACTGAAAGCATGATGAGGTTATTCACACGAGTGATACAATCCATCATTTATGGCGAATATTATTAAGCCTATTGTAGGCCATTTAATGCACTGGCAGCAGGCATGTTGGCCATTGTATTTTCAAGGAATCGATTGGAGTGATGCGTGAACGATTACTCCAGCAAAATATGTAGTCGCTACGGATGATATCTTTGACCACCATGATCCCGCCATACTGTGATAATTATCATTCCCCATCCGTCCCAAACTCCCATCCCATTCAATCCATCAACACAGTGGCCACTCATTATATATAGGCTAATCCATTAACACAGTGACCACTCATAGCAAACTGAAATGGAATTTTTCAGTTTGTTCGCCTTATATTCCCTAGGTATGCATGGATTTTTCATTATGTCCCTGCAACCAGGAGGGGACATAGGGAGATTAAGAAATGTTCTCATATAGGTAGATGGTAGATGAAGAAACATTCTCATATAATGGATCTATTGCAACATTTTCCTGCAGAGAAATTTGGGGAGATAATAGGTATCTTGAAATCATTGAAGAATCTTGATATCAATATTCTGAAGTGTCTTCCTCTTCTCAATTTATTGGAGCAACTTCCTAACCTTGAAAGACTACATATCCACAAAAGGTTTTTCTCGATAAGAAATAATTTTTGTAGTCATTATTATACACACATCTAATTTAAGTGTTTTCTTATCATTTGCAAAGTATATTTCATTTGTTGAATGCCTTTTCTTCCACTAACTACGGTGTTAGGAGCTAACCCGTCTAAGCGAGATGCCCAGACCAACTGTGTTAGGAGCTAACCCGTCCAAGTGGGATGCCCAGACCAACTATGTTAGGAGCTAACCCGTCCAAGTGGGATGCCCAGACAAACTGTTAAGGTGCACTTGGCAATTTAGGAATAGTTTCTCTATTTTTATTGTGCATGATGATATGTGTGCTCACACGTTGGCTGCAATAAAACGATTATTTTTGCATTTGTTGGAAATGGTTTCTTTTTATGGCAGCGTGATAAATAGTTATTTGTTTTCTATGTAGGTATTCGAGAGAGATGGAATACTGTCGTGTCTAGGCTATCTTCGAATCTCTGTGCCTCCAGATCATGCTGTCATTTTCTTCTAACTATGCATATTTTGTTTTACTCATTTTAAAGATGCACACCTCACCCATTTCCACTACATTTTATAGTCAGTCCCATGACAGTCGGAAATCTAGAGACTTTCCAGCTCCGCAGAATGCAAAAACAAAATATTATCAATCGTTTCTATTTCTTCCTCGATGAATTTCAGCTCACCAACTTAATTCCATGCATCATTGCTCTCCTTTGTTCTAAAATGTTCATCGACTTTAAATTATTCTGAAGTTGAATTTAAAATAAAAAAATGCAATTGAAAAGGGCCTTCTGAAAGTAGTAGTATTGGCTTTGAAAAGGGTGTTTTTCTATTGGAATGGTGTGTTTTTTTACTACTTATGAACCTTAAATTGCAGTTTGTTGTTATAAAACTATGAACTTCAATTCAAAAAGTGTGAATTTAAAATAAACAAATGCAATTTATTATTTGAAAAGTGTGAATTTGTAAATGTTCTAAATTTTAAGGTGAGAAAATCAATGTCTAAAATTTCAATGTCATAAACATACCAGTCCCCAATGGTGTTGATGAAGGTTCTGGCATCTACTGAGAAGGCAGGAGCTTCCTGGTGAAATAATTTAAAATAAATGGTACCCATGAAGTGGTCACAAATTTCATAAAGCAAGGGTAGATAATTGCTTTCCCATAATGCAGAATGATATATATGAACTAGTGGAGCCTCAGGGGTCCAATTCCACCCCAAGTTAGGATATTGAAAGTCAACGCAGAAGACATCAAGGATGTAGGCTGATAGATAAAAATGTGGCTTCTTTGAGGTGGGTGCTTTTTGATAGTTTTGAATTTGTGTCTTAATTTCTGATGACAGGATGGATGCCCAGGGAAAGGATTCACCTGTTGTTAACACATGATGGGCTATGAGAGCCCATTCATCCTTGAAAACAGAACAATTGGAGAGACCTAAAAGCCTGCAAAGCATGGCTGGGAGTAAAGAGTAAGGTTCCTTGAACCAAATAATAGGATAGAGATCATCCACCTTGGGCATGAAACTATTAGGTTTCATCATCCAACATTTCATCATCTTGTCAAAATTATTTATGGTCTTGGAGGATTGAATAAAGTCAGAACTCAGGGTTTGTATAGCTGGCTTCAGAGCGAAAGCTCTCATAAAAACCTCTAGGCGAAAGGTAGTCAATTACGAACCTACGCAATCATTGAATGACCGGTCTTTGGTATTGGCATTTTCAACAATCCATTTTACAGGGTCTATATAAGGTAAGATGGAAGGGCGAGCAGCAATGGCATGAATTTGGGAAGCCCTAATTTTTTCATAGGCTAGCTGGTCTTGTTTGATTCCTGAAAGGTCATGGTTGTCAAAGATTGAATAAATTTTCACCCAATCCATTTCATAATCCTCAGTCACCCTCTCATTGGTGTCTGAGAAAATGCCAAAATTGGGATCCTTGGTCAATGAATCCCTATATAGTGCCTTGGACCAGGTAGTTCAAGACATTCTGATGAAGGTTTCGGGAAATTCTGATAAATAAACAAACGAGAGTCAAAATCAACCCATAAATAGTAAAAGCGCGAAAAGAAGATGCAAAATTCATGACAAACAAACCTGATTTTAGCTGAAAACCGTGCAGGTGACCCTGGTAAAAAATCCACAATAAAATCCACGTAGGAGCGTAAAAACCAACAATAAAAATGATAGTGAAAAATCAGAAAAAATCGTTTATTTAAGGTTTTTTTCGACTGGATGAGATCTGGACCGTAGACCTAGGAAGAAACGAACGACCAATATTACTTCTACGGGATGCAGGATTCAGGGTCAAGTTTCAAAATCTTGCATGTGCGGATTATGTTCCTGAAATCCGCAATCCGAAAATGCGTGTTGTGGGTTTCAGGTTCTCGAAACTTTACCAAATAAGCAATCAATAATCCACACTATCTATGAACACTGTTTAATTTGTGCAATCAATAATCCACACTGTTTATGAACACTGTTTAATTTTTGCAATCAATAATCCATACATTGATCTATAGTTTGGATTTGTCTTTACTAATGATCTGTGTGTCTTTTATGTTTGAAGTGAATTTACTTAATTAAAACATTTATCTATTTATGCAAATGATTAACATAAATTAATAAATTCATGTTAATTTTTCAATTAGCATTTCCAACTACAGGGTAATCTTGCATGTGCCTAATCCTTAAAACTACTATCAGTGAAATTTCATTTCCTGATTATGTTGTGGTTAAACCAACATTAATAACCTCGCTATACTAAATGTGCCAAATCAAATATGCCACGTGTCTCAATAAGATCATTCCACGCGTCACCCTAGGATAGCAGATATCAACATTTTAACAACAAAATTTATACAATTTTTGCTTTAAAGACTTTGCTGGCAAGTATAAATATTCTCAGAGAAAGAGCGGCCGCTCTTTCTCTAAGGTTTTCTATGGTTACAATTCCCTCCTAAATGAAGGGTCGGCCGACCCTTCTTATTCGCAATATTCGTTTCATAATAGTTCGACATTGCAAGAAGGGTCGGTCAATCCTTCTTGCATTCTCCATTATGGCTATAGTTGAACTGTTGGATAAAGGTTTTCACAATTGACTACGAAAAGAAGGGGCGGCCGATCCTTCTTGTCGTAAAACAGAAGTCGGGACAAACCATTTTTATATGAAATAACTTCCAAGATGTTCTATTTTTACAATTCCCTCGTAATTGAAGGGTCATCCGACCCTTCTTATTCCCAATATTATTTTCACAATAGTTAGACACTGCAAGAAGGGTCGATCGACCCTTCTTATTCCCAATATTATATCCATAATATTTCGACACTGTAGGAAGGGTTGGTCGATCCTTCTTGTGTTCTCCATTATCCATATAGCTGAATTGCTGGATAAATTTTTTCACAATTAACTACGAAAAGAAGGGGCGACCGATCCTTGTTGTCAGAAAATGGAAGTCAGGACAAACAATTTTATATGTTATAACTTCCAAGGTGTTCTATTTTTACAATTCCCTTGAAATTGAATGCTCGGACAACCCTTCTTATTCCCAATATTTTTTTCATAATAGTTCGACATTGCAAGAAGGGTCGATCGATCCTTCTTGTGTTGTCCATTATGGATATAGTTGAATTGCTGGATATAGGTTTTCACAATTAACTACGAAAAGAAGGGGCAGCCGATCCTTCTTGTCGAAAAACAAGGATCGAAGACAGAAGTCGTTAGAAACCATTTTTATATGTTATAACTTACAACGTGTTCTATTTTTACAATTCCCTCGTAATTGAAGGGTCGAACGCCCCATCTTATTCCCAATATTAGTTTTATAATAGTTAGACACTCTCAAAAGGGTCGACCGACCCTTCTTATTCCCAATATTATTTTCATATTAGGGTGAAAACATGAAGTTAAGAAACAATTTTGGCTTGTTTTTGACAAAAAAAACTGCTAAATTTTATGTTTTTCAACTTCGACCTCTTCAAACCCATATCTCCCTTAGTAATTTCAACTTGAGGTAAACACAAAGGTTTTAGATAATTGAATTAGATTTCTAATCGTATTTTTTTAAAATTTGTTGATGGAAATATCGCGGGACAAATTTGTTGTCAACATACAACATATACTTGAAAATTTTAGGTATGGATAATGAGTGACTGTGTTGACGACGGTTTTTTGATAGATGGCTATTCATTTTAGGGAAAACAATTGTAGGCTCATAATCTACACACACTACACTAGATCCTGGACTATATTTTGAGTTTTTTAAGACTTGGGAACTATTTTTTATTATTTATCGAAACAACGTATGTTCAGAAAATGGTGCATTATCGACACATGTTTTTGTCTTGGCATTTTCTTTCAAATGTGACTCTTATCAAACAAAATAAAACCAACCCATTGAATATGACACATCAAGGAACATCCTTGTATTTTTTTAAATTTTTTTGGCTTCGTCATTGTGATGATATTGAATTTTCATTGTGACTGATTTTTCAGCCACTAAATTTTTTAATGATAAAGTTTAGTGAAAAAATAGTAAAAAATAGTAATGCTAAATGAGATTAAAAAAAATTATATTATGAGAAAGTAGATTGAATGATGAATCTACTAGTATAAACTCTGACATGTAATTCTCATGTTTTGCAGTGGTCTAACCTTGTTAAAGTGACACATTTCTGAATTCTGCAGAAACGGTGCTGGAATTGTTGACCAGAAACTCTCGGGCGAGAAAATGTCTTCCAAACTCTCAGCCGAGAGTTTAGTTCAAACTCTCATACGAGAGTTTTTTTAAAAATACAGTGCGTGGATTGGTTCAAACTCTCGGCCTAGAGTTTTCTTAAACTCTCCGCTGAGAGTTTGAACTCTCAAAACTCTCGGCCTAGAGTTTTCTTAAACTCTCCGCTGAGAGTTTGAACTCTCAAAACTCTCGGCCTAGAGTTTAAAAAACTCTAGGCCGAGAGTTTCAAGTTGATTTTTTTTCACCTGTTCATCAGCGCGCCCTCTTTCCCAGCTTCACGTTTTTGTCACGGAATTGTTTCCCAGCTTCGCATTTTCACCCATTAGTTCAAAAATGCAAGAAGGGTCGCTCGATCCTTCTTGTGTTATCCATTATGGATATAGCTGAATTGCTGGATAAATGTTTTCACAACTAACTACTAAAAGAAGGGGCAGCCGATCATTCTTATCGGAAAAGGGAAGTTGGGACAACCATTTTTATAACTTTTCGCCTAAAAATTGCATTTTTTAATTTTAAATTCACAGTTTCCAAATGAAAATTGTCATTTTTTTATTTGAAATTCACACTTTTCAAATCAAAATTTGCATTTTTTGATTTGAAATTCACACTTTCTAAATTGAAATTCATAGTTTTTTAACAAAAAACTGCAATTTTAAGGTTCATAGGTAGTAAAAAAACACGCTATTTGAATTGAAAAACACACTTTTCAATGACAATATTGCCACTTTCAGAACCTGTTTTTGCACTTTAGAAAGGTTGATATTGACACTTTCAAAGGCTAAAGTTGCTCAACGTTTTAGATTGTCCTTATCAGTTGTTGAACGTTGGCGGCAACTTTTATTCAGACAGATGTAGGCTTGTTTGAAGGGACAGTAGTGGAGCTGCCGCTTTTAATATTGTGCAGCTCAATGCTTAGCTTTCGCCATCTACACCTCTATCAACCATCATGACAGTACTATCAACCATCATGATAGTACTATTCAGATAGATGCAGGATGGTGTGAAGGGACGATAGTGGAGGATGACATGGGGCAGGGGTTAGCCAGACGCCCTGCAACGTCATGCCTCCAATAAATTACGCCCTCAATCATTATACTGATGCTGGTTTACACAATTCGTTTCTATCATTGCTTCCTTACGCATAACTGCCTCCGTGCTGAAGGCAGTAATTCTGGTTGTACCGCGCTACCGAGAAAGTACTGCAAATTGATTTTCAATTGTACAAGATGGCCTTTTACATGGATTTTGAGTCATTCAATCTCTACAAAGCCATTAATGGAAATCCTCTTGTATGTGTGGGCTTCTGTGAAAATATATGGGAGTCAAGTTGGCTCTCCGCCCTGCTTTCCATAGAAATTCCTATAAATATTTTCAATGGAGTAGGCGACCTCCATTCGAGAGACCTGCAATTTAAAGCTTGGCTGAACTTCTGGGTGGATTTCGGGTGGTTCAGTTTTTTTAATTGGTATATCATGGTTTCCCGTATGAAGGCATGTAGACGCAAGTGATCCAGTAGGGGTGTAGGATCTTCACAACCTGGGGGGGAAAGTTGCTCTCAGGGAGAAGGCTCGTCTCAACAGCACACCATGGAAATGGAAGAGTCTGCCCCATAGACCTTCAATTGGGGGGCTCAGTATCTACCAGAGACACCTGCTCCGATAGAGGAGCAGATAGCACACCATGAATTATCCCTTCTCTGGGAATACGAAGCCCACTTGGGCCGGAAATTAATATCCAACCCCTATTGGGCGGTGAGGATCTTGTTCGCTCATGAAATTCAACCGAGGAACCAACTGGCTCACAGCCTCCGTGAAGCCTTCCAAATTATAAAAGGCAGCCAACAAACTCATTCGGACGGTGTTCGCTTGCTCAAGTCTGCTTTGAAAGATTACATGGATAGCTTGAGGGACTTCCCTCACGAAGAACCAGTTTCCCCATGGTGGGAGCACCCTGCTCCCTGATTGGTCTTCCCGGTCTCCGTTCGTGCCGATCTTAGTGGTCAGCGTCCGGCTCACTGGTGGCTCGCTGTTTTTTCTGTGGATTTTTCGCTGGTGGCTTGCTGTTTTTTCTGTGGATTTTTCGCTGGTGGCTCGCTGTTTTTCTTTGTATTATTACATGTCTTTGGAAGTTCAGTCTCGATGGAGACTGCGGATGTTAGCGTGGTTTTGTTATGGGAGTTGCTCGGTCAATATGGACCACTGAATAGCATATAAATAGAAGTGAATTGTAATCCTAAGGGCAGATTAGAAGAGAGAGAGGTAGTGCAGAAATCCTCTTTTTGGTCTAATTTGGATCCGCAACATTATGTTTTGACTGTTCCTGCGACGGGTTTACCGCAGAGTTTCATGAATGCATGAAGATGTCTGATTATTGTTCTAATTCTATCTTTGTGCTGTGGTGAATGTTGCATTATGTCTATTATGTTGTGGATTGAATGATAATGGTTCATGCGATTAAGTAGAATGGATATGTTATTGTGAATGTTTACTTTATGTTGAATCTGCGAATTGCTTACCTATTATGCGAATGATTAGTAAATAGTATGTTGTCAAGTTGATGATATCTGGTTAAATTTCAGCGATAAGAGATTTGTGGGTAAAGCATATTCTCAATGCCACTACGGAAACTTGGTTCCTGCAGCACCCTCTGTAGGTGTTGCTGGGAAGGTTAACTCCTTTTCGGGCCAGTGTACAAGGGATTGCTGGTGCTTGTTGAAGACAGTGAGAACCCCTGTCGAGAAGAGTTGAGTCAACATGGGTTTTATCTACAGTTAGCCTGGTTGTATGCTCCTCAGTTTGATCTACTCTTGCTTTTTTACCATACTCAGTATGGCACGATCTGTTGGGCGCTTGTTTGCAATTGTATTCAGTAATTTTGTCTTCCATTTTGATTCTTTCCAACTTGCTGGATGCACCAACTTTTTTTTTTTAAATAGAAACATTTTACTTTTTAAAGAGAAACATTCTTTATTTTTGTTTTTTTAAATAGAAACATTTTACTTTTTCTTTTTTCTTTTTTAAATAGAAACATTTTAGTTTTTAAAGAGAAACATTCTTTCCTTTTTGTTTTTTTAAATAGAAACATTTTACTTTTTATTGCAATGGTGTAGATACAAAATCAGTGGCAATTATATTCAACACTGATTCCATGTATAATTTCAAAAACAAGCAACACATGCATGCATTCCCAGACACACCATAAAGCTAATTAAAATTTAAGCAGGATACTGTGTTGGAAAAGGACATTCCCAGACGACAATGCAGATAGTGATGCCATTAGTTGGAATGATTTTGACTGCGATTAACTAGACATAAACATTCTTTCTTTTTGTTTTTTTTTTAAATAGAAACAATACACTTTTGGGTCTGCTCAAAGTTCCAAATAAAATATGCCACATGTCACAATATGAGCGTTCCACGTGTCACCCTAGGATACCAGATATCAAAATTTTAACAACAAAATTTATATAATTTTTGCTTTAAAGACTTTGCTGGCAAGTGGAAATATTCTCAGAGAAAGAGCGGTTGCTCTTTATCCAAGGTTTTCTATTGTTACAATTCCCTCCTAAATGAAGGGTCGGCCGACCCTTCTTATTCCCAATATTCGTTTCATAATAGTTTGACACTGCAAGAAGGGTTGGGAGATCCTTCTTGTATTCTCCATTATGGCTATAGTTGAATTGCTGGATAAATATTTTCACAATTAACTATGAAAGAAGGGGGCGACCGATCCTTCTTGTCGAAAAATGGAAGTCGGGACAAACAGTTTTTATATGTTATAACTTTTCACCTTCAAACTTTGAACATTTAGAGATGGAAATTGCAATTTACAAATAAAAAATTCCCCGTATTATTTTCATAATATTTTGACACTACAAGAAGGGTCGGTCAACCCTTCTTGTTACCAATATTCTTTTCATAATATTTCAACACTGTAAGAAGGGTCGGTCAATCCTTCTTGTGTTCTCCATTATGGATATAACTGAATTGTTGGATAAAGGTTTTCAAAGTTAACTACGAAAAGAAGGGGCAGCCAATCCTTCTTGTCAGAAAACAGAAGTCGGGACAAACTATTTTTATATGTTCGACCAACCCTGGTTATTCCCAGTATTGTTTTCATAATAGTTGAACACTGCAAGAAGGGTCGGTCGATCCTTCTTGTGTTCTTCATTAATATTGGGCATTGGTCATAAATGAATCCAATATCAATTTTAGCATAAGATTGGTGAATACTTAGATGCGGTAAGCCATAGCATAAACATATCAATTTCGTTTTAATACTACTTTCATCTAAGCATGAAGAATAACACAATGGAAAATATCTACTAGAAATAACAATTAACAGAGAAAGGAAGGAAATTTACAGACACACGTAATTTACTGCAAATAATAATTAACAAAGAAAGGAAGGAAATTTACAAACTGTCATTGCGGGAAATAAAAATTAACAGAGAGAGGAAGGAAATTTGCAGACTGTCATTACTGAATAGTTTTTTTCATCAGTGGTACAATTATATTCATCACATTCCATGTATAATTTCAAAAAAAAGCAACTCATGCATGCCTTCCCAGACACACTATAATGCTAATTACAATTTAACATTGATTGACACGACGGTTTGACATGTTCTCAAAAGTGGTCGAACAGAGAACCTAGTCGGGCGACCGACCTAAGATCCTCCAACATCTCCCCCACGAACAATCCGTTTCTTCATCCCAAAGAAATCAGAAAATAACTGGAGTTGAATGAACAGAACATTGCTGACTATGAAAGCACAGTCCTTCTACCTTCTACTTGGCGTAGTAAGAAGAAGTTGACAGCATGGTCTAGTACTAAAACAACATTTGACGACTGTTGCAACTGTTGACGATTGCATGTGACAATGGCTCCATCCCATCCTTACATCCATCTATCGCATATCTATCTCACCGGTCACGGTTTCAGGTCGAATTATTGCGCGTCGTCACATGTATTGTTCCATAGTTGCATATTCTTGCTAGATTTTAGTGATTATAAGTTTTGTGGGCGAATTCAAATCCTCTGTTAGAAAATGATGGCTCCATTCCGTCCATATATCCATCAATGGCAGACCTACCAATCTCTTATGGTCATGTTGTCAGATGCCTAACATTCCAAGATCAGCATTTCTGTGTACAAATGATGGTTCTTAACAGAGATGAAATGGGTTGCTTCACAACTACGTTAAGCTTTTCCTTTAATGGAAAATCCATGTATTGGGACTTGGCTCAAAATGCCCATATATCAACTACGGGCAATAAAATAAATGAAAAGCTTAACGTAGTTGTGAAGCAACCCATTGCATCTCTGTTATGAACCATCATTTGTACACAGAACCGCTCATCTTGGAATGTTAGGCATCTGACAACATGACCGGAAGAGATTGGTAGGTCTACCATTGATAGATATATGGATGGAATGGAGTCGTCGTTTTTTAGCATAGGTCCTACAAATGCTCCATCGTTCATAGGAAAAATTTATAATCAACTACGGGAAATAAGAACAATACATGTGACCAATAAATGTGACGACGCGCAATAATTTGACCTGACAACTTGACCAGTGAGATAGATCTGCGATAGATGGATGTAAGGATGGGATGGATCCGTCATCACATGCGGTCGTCAACAGTTGCAGTAGCCATCGAGATAGATAATTAAACGAAATGCTCCATCGTTCATGGGAAAAACTTATAATCAACTACGGGAAATAATTAAACGAAAAGGTTCGTAGGAAAAACTTATAATCAACAACGGGCAATAATTAAACGAAAAGGTTGGCGGTAAAAACTTATATATCATGAGGAGAACTAGGGAGCGATCACAAGACTCAAGCATTTCTCATAAAATAATAGAGGAAGTAAAAGAAAATTCCATGGCTTCCCGGATAATTTTAGTTTGCTTTGATATGGGGCATGGTTAGCCTATATATAGTGAGTGGCCACTGTGTTGATGGATTAAAAATATTTTGCTGGATTAATCGTACACGTATCACTCCAATCGATTCCTTGAAAATCCAACGGCCAACATGCCTACTGCCAGTGCATTAAATGACCTACATCAGGCTCCTACAGCAGGCTGAATAATATTCGCTGTACGTTTCAGCCTATGTGAATCAAGTATACCATATATTAAATTATGCAATTACTGTTGAGATATTGTAACTTCTAAGAATATTATATTGGTACTTTATTATTCCGAAGATGTTTCATTCTTCCGTGAAGATCTTATTGTATATCCGGAGATGTTTATTCCTCTGTCGGAATGTGGTAACTTGGGTTATTAGACTTCCCTAGTGGGGGTCGGCCCTGTATGCATTATGTGGGTCAAAGGGTTGTTAGACCACCCTAGTGGGGTCAGCCCAGTCAGTTGTAGTTGGGTGTTTAACCCAGTGGTAAAGTTGGGGCCGACCTAGTTAATATAAAGTACAAGTCGGAGATGTGTATATATAGAGGAGGTGTGTTCCTCATTTGATACACTTCCCTCACTCAGAATGTAGCGCACTTGTGGAAGAGAGGTCTTCTATGGTGGAGGAGGAGATCATGTCTTTGGTTTGCATCTTTGTATATTGTTGGTCACCTATATTGAGGAAGCTTTGCTAGGTTTTCTAGCCCATGAGGGTTTCCCACGATAAATCTGTGTCTCTTGTGATTATGTTGTGCTTGTTGTTTCTTCAGTGATCTTGTATATGCTATTATTGTGAAATAGAATGTAATGTTGCTATTTTCTGTATTATCATATTGAATCTTAACATGGTATTTGAACTAACCTGAAGGAACGCAATGTATGGCACTTACAATGCTTGCTTCACTTGCGACAATTTCAAGGTTTGGGTTTTGTATAGAAAAAACCAGTCATCGTGGAACTTTTGCTATAAATCCATTTTGGAGAAGTTTCAGGATCTAAAACCTTTACATGTCGTAGATAGAACCCCCAGGTACCTTTTTTCCAAAGGGAACCCTCAAATTCGTTGTGCTTTGTGAGTTATAATCAGTACAAGTTACGGTTTCGGCCTCTTCCAGATCTCAGTCAAAATCAGGTGACCTAGGAAAAAAGGTCATAACTTGGGCTAGGAAGCTCCAAATGAATTTTTGTAAAAATTGACAGGTAGTACATAGACTGTACTATCGCAAGAAACGTTTTCAGAGACCGAAGTTGAACCAGTGACATGTGGCATGCCATACAAGTTCTCTCTCCTGTTTTATCCCATAAACAGGTCACGTTGCGACACTTGGCATAACTCTCTCTTAGAAAATCCAATTGAGGTCGGACCTATCAAGATGGAAAGATGACAAGTCAGGCTACAACAAAAAATGTTTTCAGACCCTGTGGATCAAAAAGTTTGGAGTTACAGCAGAAACAATGAGGTACATATATATGTCGAAACAAAATTATTTTTGGAGCACCTTCATTCATGGCTTCCAGAATTTAGGGTTTCGAAGAAAGATAGAATTTTTGGAATCGAAGTCCACGGCTGAATGCTTCTCAGGAAAATCAAAATTTAGAGACCAAGATCTAATTTTTTGGTTGGGTAGAAGACCGGGCTTGATCAAACCCCAGTTCGGGATTTCGATTGGAAAGGTGGAAAATTAGGGCTTTAGCAAAAGATGGAATTTTTGATGTCTATAACCACGACTGGAAGCTCCTCAGAAACATAAGAGTTTAGAGCCTTGGATCAAACCTTTTGAGTGGGCAGAAGGGTGGGCTTCATCAAACCCTAGTTCGGGATCCTGTCCAGAAGATCCAGAAGTTTCGAAGGCAATTTTAAGGGGTTAAATTTTGGAGATTTCAAAATTGGAGCATGCTAGTTTGATCAGCTCAGCAAGACACATCCTTCCATACATTCAAAAGTGTGAAAGTCTAAGATTGAATTTTTAGGGTTTCTCTAACAAACCCTAATCAAGCTCGAGATCTAGTTTCAGGGGGAGATGAGGCTAAGGCCTTACATAAGAAGACTACAAGAAGTCTCAATAGGTATGACTTATGAAGATACAGGTATGTCTTGAAATCTGATTCTTGATTAAGTTCATAATATGTTTGTCTTCATATTATTTATTAGTACAATCTTGATTAATGTTAGAATTCTCTTATCACCCTAGTAAAAGTATGTGAATGATAAAAGACATTCATTGATTAGGTCTATATGATTGTACTAATACACTATGGTGTTGTATGAGGATGATGTTGTCTGCTAACAACATACAGGTACATCACGAAAGACAAGTCAATTTCCATGACCTTGACAACATGAAGACAAAGACTCCTCCATAATCTTTGATCACATAGAAGTTCTACTTACGAGGTATGTATGACTTTGTTCTATTATGCTTAACCTATGAGATATGTAGGTTCCAGCACAGGATATCTAAATGATTGAAGAGAACAAAGAAGATATTGATTAGGTATGTTAAATAGATATACTAATCCAGGTATGTTTCCTATGAATCTCACCTTGTGTTAGGATCCCTTATATAAGTATACTTGGTATGATTGGTTATGATTATTCATAAAGCTGGTTATCAAGGGTTTACGCATATTATGTCTCTTATCTTGATTGATGATTTAACTAACCAGAAGAGTCCTATGATCAAACAAGAATATGCTTGAGTAAAAGAAGACTTTCCTGAAACCTTGAATACTAATGTTTATTATCTATGATCATGACTATACATATTCAATATTATTTAGAATTATAATGTTGAGAAAATACTAATGAATGTATGTTTGTGTATGAGATCATGAGGATGACACTAGTGCACACTTGAGCATGCACAATGGTACAGAATGAATAGAAGTTCAAAAGAAATATAGAAGATCAAGCAAGAGAAAACCTCACAAACATAAAAGATAAGTATTTGAGTTGTTATTTGAAATAGTAAATGATATTGCTTGTAATAGTTGTATGCATATTTGTATTCCTAGAATATATCATGCTGAGTGTAAACATTCATAGAGCATTGAACAGTATACTACTAATATGCATATGATCGGTAAGTTGGACAAACATTCCATTGTTGCTTGTCTAGAATGAAACCTCTTTGCTGACATGCTAAGAGTTGTGCACACTCTCGATAGTATGTTCTGGTAGAGATGGAAGGCATCTAGATAGCCACTGCATGCATACAGGATATGAAAAAGTGTTGTGTCAAACTATTGGTCAAGATAGTTGCATAACTATGTAAATGATATCTGTATGCTTAGTAGGTTGTCATATCAACATGATTTCATGATTATGAAGTATTACTAATCATGTACTTAATTTGGATTTGTAGGAAAGATCATGAAGAATGATGAACACCGAACAAGTGATGGATGTTCAACAAGAAGATTTACAAATCAAAATATAGAAGGCTCGTGGCTAGAAGATTCTATTAGAAAGACGAAGAGAATCATGACGAGATGTTTGCTCCAAGTGACTAGATAAGACCATTCTCTTAATGATGTAATTAAAGAAGAAGTGTGAATCAAGTTCTGTATGGGTACCCAGGATCAATAGTCAATTTATGAGCTTAATGATCACCATGGGTGATGTGGATCTCAACCTTTGCTACAAGGTTGAATATGATTTCTATACACAGATGACATGGATGGAAGAAGGAACTCACCACAGAGTTCGAATGATGATTGAGGCTTATATCAGTAGACCCATCTGATGGGAGATGGCACAGATAGATATGCAGAAGATCACTCAATGCAAAGTATTAATGATGTTCAGTCACGGAAGGAGATTTGACAGTTTCTTGACAAGCTTGGGTTTTACCAGAAGTAAAGTTGTTCCTAACCTTTACCTTAAGGTTATGGATCATACTATTATTGTATGTAGATGATCTCTTTTTGACAGGGAATGAGAAACAGATCATGGAAAGCAAGAAGAAGCTAGCTACAAAGTTCGAGATGAATGATATCGGATTGATATATTACCTCCTAGGACTGGAAGCATGAAAAGGCTCAGAAGGAATCCTTCTCAACCAAAGAAAGTATGCTGTGAAAATCTTGAGAAGAATTGATTTGTTCGAATGAACAGCCATGGCCACTCTCATGGATTTTAATTTGAAGCTGTTAGGGGATGACTCATCAGAGTTAGTGGATATAACTCTGTATAGTCAAATTTATTGGGTCATTGATGTATCTAACAAATACTAGGTCAAATATATGCTTTGCTATGAACACCTTGAGTCAGTATCTAGTGGAAACTAGATGTGTTCACCTGATAGTTGCAAAGCATGTGATGAGGATACGATAGACCTTGATCTATGCTATCTTGAAGATCATGACTTCAGATGACTACACAGATATTGATTGAGCAGAAAGTGTATCAGACAGGAAGAGCACATCAAGAGGATGTTATTGTCTGGGATCAGCCATGATCTTGTGGTTTAGCAGGAAGCAGTCTAGTGTGGCTCTCAACACAAGCGAAATATATGATTGCTTGCTCTGCTAGTTGGGAAGAAGTATGGCCTCAAGATTTTTTGACTTAGACCCAACTATTATCCTACGTGACAAACAGAGTTGTATCAAGATGACAGAGAATCCAGTGTTCCATGATAAGTCAAAGCACATAGGGATCTAACAAGATATGGTGCAGAAAGGAACTATAAAGTTCAAATTTGTAACAAGTTGCCGATGTACTAACCAAACCTCTACCTCAAGTAAAAGCTTGAATATTTCCGAGACAAGCTTGGTGTAGTTCAAAAGGACCCTCCTTGAAAGGGGGAGTGATGTGGTCACCTATGATGAGATTTTCTGCATCAACAGTAAGGTCGATGATGTGGATACCTATATTGGTGATGCCGACAGAGAGGTTGGTGGATGCTCCTTAGACAGGGTCTAAGTTGATGAGGGGATTGCATCATCCTTGAACACATGTTCCAAAAGGATCCGTAGACATATATCTCCGAGAAAGAAGATGGATTGCATCATCCTTGAACACATGTTCTAAAAGGATCCGTAGACATATGTCTCTGATAAAGAAGAAGGATTGCATCATCCTTGAACACATGTTCTAAATTGATCCGTAGATAGATGTCTTCGAGAATGAATTCCTTTGTGGACATGTGAGGATTGGATCGTCCTCGGACTTTGGTCCTTTGAATTGAGCCGTAGACAAGATGTCTCCGAAAATAAAGTCCTGAATGAACAGGTAGGGGATTGGATCGTCCTCGGACTTTGGTCCTTTGAATTGAGCTGTAGATAAGATGTCTCCAAAAATAAAGTCCTCAATGAATAGGTAGGGGATTGGATCGTCCTCGGACTTTGGTCCTTTGAATTGAGCCATAGACAAGATGTCTCCAAAAATAAAGTCCTGAATGAACAGGTAGGGGATTGGATCGTCCTCGGACTTTGGTCCTTTGAATTGAGCCGTAGACAAGATGTCTCTGAAAATAAAGTCATGAATGAACAGGTAGGGGATTGGATCGTCCTTGGACTTTGGTCCTTTGAATTGAGCTGTAAACAAGATGTCTCCGAAAATAATGTCCTG
The DNA here is from genome assembly GCA_027924585.1 of Larix kaempferi. NCBI lineage: Eukaryota > Viridiplantae > Streptophyta > Pinopsida > Pinales > Pinaceae > Larix > Larix kaempferi. Next base: position 9,645,644 of record BSBM01000042.1, on the reverse strand, counting down.
AATGAACAGGTAGGGGATTGGATCGTCCTTGGACTTTGGTCCTTTGAATTGAGCCATAGACAAGATGTCTTCGAAAATAAAGTCCTGAATGAATAGGTAGGGTATTGGATCATCCTCGGACTTTGGTCCTTTGAATTGAGCCGTAGACATTAGGTCTTCATGAATTGAATGATAGGACTGTATCGTCCCTGGACCTCGATTCAAAAGGTACATGGTAGGACTGGATCCTCCCTGGACCTTGGTTCAAAAGGTACATGATAGGACTGGATCATCCCTGGACCTCGGTTCAATAGGTACATGGTAGGACTGGATCGTTCTTGGTCCTCGGTTCAAAAGGTACATAACAGGATTGCATCATCCATGGACCTATGTCCTAAAGAGAGCAGGATTGATCATTCTGTAATATGATCGTGTGTATTGCAGGGTATACAATGCTGATGATCATATGATGATGATGCTGAAGATCGTGTGATGACGATGCTGATGATCGTGTGATGATGATGCTGATGATCGTATGATGACGATGCTGATGATCATGTGATGACGATGCTGATGATTGTGTGATGACAATGTTGATGATCGTGTGATGATGATGCTGATGATCATGTGATGACGATGTTGATGATCATGTGATGACAATGCTGACGATTGTGTGATGACGATGCTGATGATCGTGTGATGATGATGTTGATGATCGTGTGATGACGATGCTGATGATCGTGTGGATTCAGATGTTGATGTTGTTGTAGCTGTTTGAGTGCTGCAGAAGATAAAGACTCAGTACTGAAGATGTTGATGTTCCAGTATTGAAGTTGTTCCAGTAATTGTTTGAGTTACTGATGATGTTGAGAAAGCTTCCAATGATTTATAGATGTATCATGTTGATGACTCCTTGCTCCTGCAGATGTTGTTATAATATCCTTCTCGTTAAGGGGGAGTGTTGAGATATTGTAACTTCTAAGAATATTATATTTGTACTTTATTATTCCGGAGATGTTTCATTCCTCCGTGAAGATCTTATTGTATATCCGGAGATGTTTATTCCTCAGTCGGAATGTGGTAACTTGGGTTATTAGACTTCCCTAGTGGGGGTTGGCTTTGTATGTGTTATGTGGGTCAAAGGGTTGTTAGACCACCCTAGTGGGGTCGGCCCAGTCAGTTGTAGTGGGGTGTTTAACCCAGTGGTAAAGATGGGGCTGACCTAGTTAATATAAAGTACAAGTCGGAGATGTGTATATATAGAGGAGGTGTGTTCCTCATTTGATACACTTCCCTCACTCAGAATGTAGCACACTTGTGGAGGAGATGTCTGCTATGGTGGAGGAGGAGATCATGTATTTGGTTTGCATCTTTGTATATTGCTGGTCATCTATATTGAGGAAGGTTTGCTGGGTTTTCTACCCCATGAGGGTTTCCCAGGATAAATCTGTGTCTCTTGTGATTATGTTGTGCTTGTTGTTTCTTCAGTGATCCTGTATATGCTATTATTGTGAAATAGAATGTAATGCTGCTATTTTTTGTCTTAGCATATTGAATCTTAACAATTACTTCCCATGATTGTTTTTAAGAAACAAAATTGTTTATGTGAATCAAGTATACCATATATTAACCCTGGATGCAGGTGTCACCATTATACAAGGGGCCATGTGTCCGACACGAGGAGGGAACGTGAAGGAGGAGCCTCGACCCAGGAACCCATAACATGGCACACGTACCCCATGCAATATACCACCTCCCTTGATTCCACTTGCCTGCCCTCACATGTGCGGCTTTATGGCTCCTTCTCGATTATTCGCTAGCAAGTCCCTTCACCGGCTAGCTGGCTGCAACTCTGGTACCTCAGCCCTCTACGCATTCAAAGCAGCCCTCACCTTGGGGAATCTCCATGTCTACTAGGGAGATGCCCCATTCTCTCTGCTCTGTCTACTAGGGAGCTACCCCATTCTCTTTGCTCTATCTACTGGGGAGTTTCCCCATTCTCGAGGAATAATGGGGCAGCTCAACTATTATCAGTTTAAAACTGATTTGGAGTGTATCAGTTTTAAACTTCGTTAAGGAACTTCTACTCAGCAACTCAACCATAAATTCCTTACACCATCTTCATCTCCAACTACTTCTCATTTCTCCACAAACTGCAAGCTATACTTCTCATTTGGACCCCGGTCACATAACATCCTCGTTGCTGGTTCAGAAAACGAAAGAGCCTAAAACAGTCTCCAAACATTAAATGGTACCACTAATTTCATTAATATTCGTTGAAACAATCTTTAAACTAATTTTAAAAATCAAATATGCCACGTGTCACAATATAAGCGTTCCACGTGTCGCAAAATTTATAGAAGTTTTGCTTTAAAGACTTTGCTGGCAAGTAAAAATATTTTCAGAGAAAGAGCGACCGCTCTTTCTCCAAGGTGTTCTATTTCTACAATTCCCTCTTAAATGAAGGGTCGACCGACCCTTCTGATTCCTAATATTCTTTTCATAATAGTTCGACATTGCAAGAAGGGTCGATCGATCGTTCTTGTATTATCCATTATGGCTATAGTTGAATTGATGGATAAACATTTTGACAATTAACTACGAAACGAAGGGGCGACCGATCCTTCTTGTCATAAAACAGAAGATGGGACAAACCATCTTTATATGATATAACTTCTGAGGTGTTCTATTTTTACAATTCCCTCGTAATTGAAGGGTCAGTCGACCCTTCTTATTCCCCATATTATTTTCATAATAGTTCGACACTAAAATAAGGGTTGGCCGACCCTTCTTATTATCAATATTATCTTCATAATATTTTGACACTGCAAGAAGAATCGACCGTGTTGTCACCAGATCAGGTCATGAATATTCTAGTTAGCCTGGCAATGTCATATGAAAAGTTAACTGGACTTCACCCCATTATGGACTATATTCTGTTTTTATTCATGTATTCACTTATACAATCTTTGGCTCATCGAGACAACTTACCATTGGACGGACCTGTAGCATTTCTTTCACTTTTGGTTTCTAACACTTTATCCAGTATTGTCGATTCAACTGATGAATTGTATACAGAGTTTGCAATACTGTTAGTTCTTCTAGTTGGCATCTTGGAGTATGTAATGGGAATTATTAGGATTGAATGGCTTATTCGTTTTATAAGTCATTCTGTCATTGCAGGTGCTGACAAGTTTTTGTGGCCTCCATTTTTTTATGGTTCTATAATGCTGACCATCCTTCTGACAATGAAGCAGCTAAAACGGGGACGCCGAAGACAACAACCTTCTTTCCGATGGCTAAACAGTGGATGGAAACACTCTGGAACTGGTTCTTGGCATCTATGTAGAACCGCTTGTCGTTCAGAATCTTAGAGCCAACTACAACCCGTGCCATTAAACACTTTTTTATGAAATTCAGAGCCCAGACCATAATGAAATCACAAGGACTCGATTTCCAGATCTAACCTCTGTAGGGAACATGGGAACTGATTGCTTCTGATCAATTTTAAAGGAAATTTGTTCTTCCAAGAACTTATTGCATCAGTGAGATTCATATTCTATGGGCACATATTTATCTTACTTACAATATAAGTTCATTTGAATTGAAGCAGTTACCTCCCTACAGATTAGAGGAAAGTGGAGGCTAATAGATCGGTTAGGGATAAAGAACTCCAGAGGCCGATAATGGAATTCATTTGCTCCAAACCAATTCAGAGATAGTGAGATGATGGAATAATGAGATCCAAGAAACAGTTCAGTCCCGAGTTTCTCTTGTATAAATTCCTGCTCTAGCTTTCTTCACTAGATTCGACAAAATGATTGTTTGGCTATTGCAAATGGATTCCTTTCAAAAATCGAGAAGATGTATTGTTCCAAATTTTAAGGCATTAATCCAGTATCAATTACTTCATCAAAGATCAACATCCAGATTCTTAGGGCAACAATTGAATCATCCCCAGACTAAAGGAACTTAACTTCATAGGTGGTAGAGTATTGAGAGATGAAGGATTATATTAAATTCTTCAAGAATTTAGTTCCAAATTTCTAGGAGTATTCTTAGCAGGAAACATGGGAAGATTTCGAAGTATCCAAATTGGTTCGAGATTGAAGGAACAACATCTAACCAAGTCATTTCCAGCACATCAAGACAGATTTAGTTTGACAACACTACACTTGGAAGCAATAGATGGCGGTAGAGGTGTCAAGCAACCTCATCATTCCCATATTTCCTGCATTGATTCGAGACTGGTTTACATCTTTTTGATCCCTCAAAATTTGTAACAAACACAGGATTGGATTTTCTATTTAAACTCTTAGTATTGAATGTAGAGGAGAAGGAGAGTTCCAGCTGAGAGGGCCGAGGCAGGGGTTTGAAAATTTTGATACTAGAGTGGCAAGGGCATGTATACATTTCATCTTGTGCTGATCTAATAAGCTGCTTTGAAATGATTATGTTCATATGAACGTGTTTTCTGCTTTAATAATTGAATTTCATGTTTTTGTGATTTTGTCTGGTGTATGGTCTTAAATCCATTGCTAGATTCTCATTGTTATATGTGAAGTTATCTTTAAAGTGCTTAATGCAGAACCTGGTTCATGTCTTTCATAAATTCATACTCGTAGCTTTCTCTTATTAGTCTTGATTGTGATACATCTACTGCTATTCAGTATTCGCTTTCAAACTTAGCTTGATTTCTGTAGTGCTGGTCTTCCTACCACCTAAATCTACAAAGTTGTTTCCCAATTAAACTGTGTATATTGTTAAGATTTCTCTAAGCTTGACCCTAGCAGTCAGGGTTCAACTTTAGTGATAACATCTTTTGGTGCCATTGCCGAGGAATTGAGGAACGAAGTCATCTTCCCCAAGTTGTACGACAGTGAATATATTTAGTCTTTGATTGTGAACAAGGGCTGATGACATACTGACTGCGATATTCACCTAGTGACTCCATTTGTTTCAGAATCGCAGATTCAATTGCTGAGCGAGTTGTTTCCTGTACCAAGACAACAAGGTTTGAGGTAGATCATGTTTTTCTTCGAGGTTTTCAAGAATGGATGAGTATGTCTTCTACTGATAAATGGGACAAAGATTTGTCTTCTTATTTAGATTCTGATAACATTGATAGTGAAGAAGATAAAATTGATTTTTTGAAGAAGCTTTTAAAATCATTTGAGTTAGAATATGAAAGTTTGTTTTCAGAAAAGACTGCTCAAGATGTTCATATTACTGATGTTCCAAACATTTTTGAAGATATGTGCGTGAATTTAAATGAAGAATTAAATCAGCATATCTTGGAAAGTAAAAAGTGGTTTTCAGGTGTTTGTGAAAATTTTGCTTCTATGGAAACTGTGAGGTCAGAGCTTATCCAAAGGCAGCTTACTTATCTTGAAGAAGAAACAGGGATATCTGATCAAAACATGGTTTTTAATTACTTTTATGATCCAGTGGCTGCTTATCTTGAAGTTTTTATCAACTCTAGCCATTCAGTTTTGTTCAGCTGTAAATATGGGTCTCAGATTCATGATGAATTTCCTATAAGTTCTTCAGTCTTTATTTTTACAGAAGCATATTCCAGGGGTTCTATTGCTAAGTCAATTTTTAACCTGGTTTCATTGGAAATGGAATTACACATGATCTACTTGATCTCTGCAAGATCAGAGTAGAAGTGTGGATAAATAAACTCATCCATGAACATTTACTTTTTGCAGTTTTTAGTATGATTAGATTTTTAGCAGGCTTATCAATTATTTTGTTTGAATAAGTGGTCGCAGATTTCAAAAGTTTTCAGAGGTTGATTGAGTAGTTGACCATATAGCCCAATTGATAAGGCACAGATCTGCAAGTTCTTGGCATCTCGCAAGGAGCATGCCATCCCCAGATGAGGCCAGATGTTGTCACCATATCAGGTAATGAATATTCTAGTTAGCCTGGCAATGTCATATGAAATGTTAACTGGACTTCACCCTATTTATGGACTGTATTCTGGTTTTATTCATGTATTCACTTATACAACCTTTGGCTCATCAAGGCAACTTACAATTGGACGGACCTGTAGCATTTGTTTCACTTTTTGTTTCTAACACTTTATCCATTATTGTCGATTCAACTGATGAATTGTATACAGAGTTTGAAATACTGTTAGTTCTTCTAGTTGGAATCTCGGAGTATGTAATGGGAATTCTCAGGCTTGAATTGATTATTCATTTTATAAGTCATTCTGTCATTGCAGGTGTTGACAAGTTTTCGTGGCCTCCATTTGTTTATGGTTCTATAATGTTGACCATCCTTCTGACAATGAAGCAGCTAAAACGGGGATGCAGAAGATAACAACCTTCTTTCCGACAGCTAAAGAGTGGATGGAAACACTCTGGAACTGGTTCTTGGCATCTATGTAGAACATCTCGCCATTCGGAATCTTAGATCCAACTGCAACCCGTGCCATTAAACACTTTTTTATGAAATCCAAAGCCCAGACCACCACGAAATCGCAAGGACTCGATTTCCAGATCTAACCTCTATAGGGAACACGAGAACTGATTGCTTCTAATCAATTTTAAAGGAAATTTTTTATTCCAGGAACTTATTGCATCAATGAGATTCATATTCTATGGGCACATATTTATCTTACTTATGATATAAGTTCATTTGAATTGAAGCAGTTACCTCCCTACATATTAGAGGAAAGTGGAGGCTAACAGATCAGTTAGGGATAAAGAAATCCAGAGGCCGATAATGGAATTCACTCTCCATACCAATTCAGAGATAGTGAGACAATGGAATAATGAGATCTAGGAAACAGTTCAGTCCCGAGTTTCTCTTGTATAAATTCCTGCTCTAACGTTCTTCACCAGATTCGACAAAATGATTTTTTGGCTGTTGCAAATGGATTCCTTTCAAAAATCGAGAAGATGTATTGTTCCAGATTTTAAGGCATTAATCCAGTATCAATTACTTCATCAAATATCAACATCCAGATTCTTAGGGAAACAGTTGAATCATCCCCAGACTAAAGGAACTTAACTTCATAGGTGGCAGAATATTGAGAGATGAAGGATTATATTAAATTCTTCAAGAATTTAGTTCCAAATTTCTAGGAGTATTCTTAGTAGGCAACATGGGAAAATTTCAAAGTATCCAAATTGGTTCAAGATTGAAAGAACAACAGCTAACCGAGTCATTTCCAACACATCAAGACATATTCAGTTTGAGAACACTACACTTGGCAGCAATAGATGGCGGTAGAGGTGTCAAGCAGCCTAATCATTCCCATATTTCCTAGATTGATTCGAGACTGGTTTACATCTTTTTGATCCCTCAAAATTTGTAACAAACACATGATTCTATTTTCTATTTGAACTCTTAGTATTGAATGTAGAGGAGATGGAGAGTTCCAATCGAGAGGGCTGAGGCAGGGGTTTGAAAATTCTGATACTGGAGTGGCAAGGGCATGTATACATTTCATCTTGTGCTGATCTAATAAGCTGCTTTGAAATGATTATGTTCATATGAACCTTCTTTCTGCTTTAATAATTGAATTTCATGTTTTTGTGATTTTTTACGGTGTATGGTATTAAATCCATTGCTAGATTCTCACTATTAAATGTGAAGTTATCTTTAAAGTGCTTAATGTAGAACCTGGTTCATGTCTTTCATAAATTCATACTCATAGCTTTGTCTTATTAGTCTTGATTGTGATACATATACTATTATTCAGTATTCACTTTCAAATTTAGCTTGATTTCTGTAGTGCTTGTCTTCCTACCACCTAAATCTACAAATTTGTTTCCCAATTAAACTATGTTTACTGTTAAGATTTCTCTAAGCTTGACCCTAGCAGTCAGGGTTCAACTTTAGTGATAACAGGCCGATCGTTCTTGTGTTCTCCATTATGGATATAGCTAAATTATTGGATAAAGGTTTTCATAATTAACTACAAAAGGAAGGGGCAACCGATCCTTCTTGTTGGAAGATGGAAGTCGGGACAAACTAGTTTTATATGTTATAAATTCCAAGGTGTTCTAGTTTAGCAATTCCCTCGAAATTGAAGGGTCGACTAACCCTTGTTATTCCCAATATGATTTTCATAATAGCTTGACACTGCAAGAAGGGTCAGTCGATCCTTCTTTTGTTCTCCATTATGGATATAGCTGAATTGTTGGATAAATTTGTCACAATTAACTACGAAAAGAAGGGGCGGACGATCCTTCTTGTTGGAAAATAGAAGTCGGGACAAACTATTTTTATATGTTATAAGTTAGCGGATTGACTTGTTATTGTAACAATGACTGGATATTTTAAACATTGAATTTATCACATTAAAATTTTGAATATTTACAAATGAAAATTGCAATTTTCAAATAAAAAATTGTAGTTTTTTTATTTGAAATTCACACTTTTCAAATCCGATATTGCATTTTTTTTATTTTAAATTCACACTTTTCAAATCAAATTGGCATTTTTTATTTGAAATTCACACTTTTCAAATCAAATTTTGCATTTTTATATTTTAAATTCACACTTTTCAAATCAAAATTTGCATTTTTTGATTTGAAATTCACTTATTTTAAATTGAAATTCATAGTGTCATAACAAAAAAACTGCAATTTTAAGGTTCATAAGTAGTCAAAAAACACACTATTTGAATGGAAAACACACTTTTCAAATCCAATATTGCCACTTTCAAAACCCGTTTTTTCACTTTAGAAAGGTTGATATTGATACTTTCAGAGCCTAAATTCACACATTCTTAGTTCAAAATTTTCCTAATTTGTCCAAATTTAATGAAATAAGCGTTATGTTATAAAGTTCATAAGAGACTGTAGTGACTATGAATACCACATTAAACACTTTTTTTGACATGTAAGATACATAACTCTATGAGAGGATCAAGAATGTGCACAAGGAGTTGAAGCTAGGACAAACATCTTTTGAGAAACACAAACCATGTTATGTTAGAATATGCTCAAATCTAAACACTTCCTATTGGAGATATCACATATAATTTGGTTATTATCATTATATGTCTATACACATCCATCTTATTTTGCATACTAACCAGGTACATGAATGCCCAACCATTCCACTACCAGTATCATGAAGATACTTTATTCATAGCATTATGTGTCCAAGGAAAGATGAAAGAAAAATATTATCGAAAATTTTGTTTAGATGGGACACATTCTAGGTGCACTATATATGCATTATTGAGTTAATGCATTTATAAAAGAAAGGATCATGAATTTGGTGGAATGGTGGCTGACATGCATGTTTTTAAATATGTTACTTATGAACTAGATGGTGGGAAAGAAAGCAAAAGGATAGCTTTGTTGACATCCCAAGTCATTGTTTTGTACTTAAAGGACTACACATGGTTAGAAATGTTAGAATCTAATTTTATCTAGAAATTTTAAATATGGTTTTACAAAATTAGATTATAATTATTCCCCGCTTTTTATTCCACTAAGTATGAGTATGCGATTTTGTGAAGGATTTTTTGGAAAAAAATGCGGCAATATGTTAAACATGTCTATGTGTTGTGATGGAAGTATGAGAACTTTAGAATATGCAGGGACACTTTCTTCATTTCTACTATACTATCAATTCTGGATTTTGCTGAGAACTAAACCCTCCAACCAAAGAATGATATCCAGACTCAATATTGACATTTAGATTAGGTCATCGTAAAGGTACATACACATATAAGCATGGGACATATACTAGTGAAGATAGAAGGATATATTGAAGGAGTCTAACTTCTACATAAGTGATGGTAAGTGCCATGACCTACATTTTGTCCAACACTACTTCCACAGGTTCTTCAATTACTTATAAGAGAGAGATATAGAAATGGATCTACATTGGATTTGGTCAGATGTTTGTGGGTTCCATCTCAAAAATTCTCGTGTATTTAAATGGTTGAGTTTATTGCACAAAAATGAAACGTGTTTCATGTTTGGAATTAGTTTGAGACTAGTCATGGAAAAGTGAGCACAATGGTGCTATTGCATGTGTAAAAACTACACTACGCATGTGATTTATTTATCTTGTCAAACCTTTACACACATGTATTTGGACATGCATTCCATTTTTCAAGACACATATATGCAGTGCTTTCATCCAAATGAAATGAATGTGGCACTATTAATTGGTTGGCACGATGTATAAAGGGGAAGAAAACCCTCAATACATTGATATGATTGACACAAAGTGACTTAGGAAGTTTTTAACATGAGGGGGATATGATATAAACCTACAATGTAGGAGACATTAGCAGATTCTCCATATGATTGGAAGAATAACCAATCGGAGTAGTATAAAACTCTGAGATCAGGTTCACCCAAAGGTCAAAAACTGAAACCCAACTGAATGATGGACTCAAATAGGTGTTGTGTTCAAGGACATGACTGACTTAGTTGCCTTTGAAACTGCAAAGATGTATAATATCCTTCTCTTCCCTTATTCTTTTTGTCAAAAGAATATCCTTCTTGTTCTTTTAATGAGTCCAAGAAAGCAAACTCAATAAGTCCAACCATGTGAAAAGTTTAATGAGCCCATGGGAGGAAGACTGAGGACCTTCTTCATTTTTTACAGAGTTCGAAGAAAAGATAGACGAATACTCTATAATACTGATCCATGGATTTTAATATCGAGCTTGGATCGGTTTATGCACGCTGGTGTTTTCTTGTTTATGGAGTCTGAAAAACTTAAACAATCCTCCATACACTTACTCGTGGATTTTAGTATCGAGCCTGAGTTAGTATTTGTTTGCCGGTGTTTTCTTGTTTAACGAGTTTGAAAAACTTAAAAAATCCTTTATTTACCCTCTCGTGGATTTCACATTGAGCTCGAGTAGGTGAATGCTCATTGGTGTTTTCATGTTTCGAGACTCTGAAAACCCTAAAGAAGACTCCAAAATGTCCTTTTTCGTACAGTTAGTCTCCTCACCCAAAATAGTGTAAAAGAATGAGAGAAGAACTCTTCTAGCCACGTATGACTAGAGTATACATTTTTCGTAGCTAATCCACAAAAGTCCGGAAAAGGGGTAAACTTATACTTAAGTGGATGTTCCTTCAATTCCTTTAACGAGTCTAAAGAGAACAAGTATGCTCGGCAATCTTGTTTGTTTTTTAAAAGTCAAACAAGGGCTTAAAATGACTTACACAGCTTCAGGAATCACAAGTTCATAACCTACCAGATGATAGAAATCTAGACAAACCAGTTAGTAACTGAGACAAATTTCCTTAATGATGACAATGTTAAAACAATATGGTACCTATATTGATATGTCACATGAAGAAAACAAGTCTTAATAGATCGATGTTTAAAATATATAGTGAAGATTTGAAATATATAGTTTATCCAATCCACCAATAATTTGAAAGTATTAGTCAATAAAAATAACATTTAAAAGCCAAATGAAACTATGCCCTTTTTGAAAAAGTGGGTAAAAATTTAAATACAATTTCTATAAATAGTTTCATTTAAAAAAACAAATTTCACAATTTGGAATTTAGGGCAAAGTGTGGAGAAAAACCTCAATATTCCTTTGCTCGTTGGGAACGAACCGGGTCACCAAACCAACTTCTGCTTTCACCAAGTAAGTTCTTTTATCCTATACTTTCATTTTCATGCAAAGTTTTTAAATTTTAGTGGTCAAAATCATTTTTTATTGATGTTTTAAACTCGTTTATGTGTGTGCATGGCTGGTTTTGAAGGAAACTAGCACTCTCGACAAAAGTGCGCTAGTCTTCCTGAAACACAGTAGCGTTTAGGATGCTACTGTCTATCTAAGACAATAGCATTCACCACGAGAAATAGGAAAAAAATTACAAATGACCAATGTTTGAATGTTTGCTTGGTAGGATGGTGCTTGTATGCCATGAAAGGGAACATAAGGAGATGGATCGTCAAGCTTTGGAACATCCATTGACCTTACATGCATTGAGAAGATGTAGTTTTTAAAATTCTATCGAACGGTCAATGTGCGGGCAAAAAACTGACTACTTGAAAGGCGTGTACAGTATTGGGATGCCAATGCATTAGTGTTCAATATACAAGGGGAGATACTGGAACTTACTGTTGATGACATCTAATTCATCATGGGTCTCTCTCGGAGAGGAGATGTGGTGAACCTGAAAGGTACCTCTCAAAATGTGGGTGCCCTATCCATGCAAGACTATATCAACACCTACTTCCTACCAGGTACAGAAAAAACAGGCAGTCAAGTTCTTATTTCGACTGTTGCAAGCTTCCCATTGAAAGTCATCTTGAGTGTTCTCAATCGGATGGGAGGAAGCACCACAGAACATCTCTCTTCAAGGAACTATATGCATGTGGGCACTGAATTCTTGCGGGGAATAGTGTATGACTGGTGTTCAAGCTTACTGGAAAACATGAAACTTCAGCTTTCCGGGTGTAAAATCGGGAGGATGAAGAAATTTGGGTATAGAAGTATACTTTGTACCTTTTTGTTTGAAAGGGTGCATGCCATGAGTCTGGGGATGGCTTTGCCCCCACTTAACCCTCGTGAGCCACTTATGGCTCATTGGGGATATATCTTCCTCCACCAGGGTGGTGGCGAGAGAAAATTTTGCTATAGTGATGATGACTTCTGGGCGTGGTGGGATCGGCAGGTACTAGCTCTTGAGCAGTTCCCTTATGTGGGCATAGACTTCCACGGTGATCCTAAGCTGGCTCTTCCTCCATGATCAGCTTGGGGAGAGATGGGTAAGTTTGTTTTTTGAAAAATTATTTGATTTTTTCATTTTATATATATATGATTTTTAAAAAGAGTTTGAAATACTAAATAAACTGTCTTTTGCAGATGTGGGGCCAGTGCGTCCAGAGGGAAACCCTTGTACCTTCGTACGCCTAGTCATCATTGGTGCAACTGATCCCATGTTGGAAAATATAGAGGGGAAGGTGAGTCGATTGACTCATGACATACCTATGTACAATATCGAACGGATGCCGCTTTCTATGCAGGAGGATGTTGTAGGTTTGCCCCTACATGGATCAGGATACTTAGGAAAGTAGCTAGGCTAGTCATCTGTTATAGAGAGGCTATGGCAGAGAAGGCAGAGGCCCCTCCTTCTCCATAGGAGAAAGACATATATATGTATATATTTTTAGGCCACCAAGCCCTTTTTGTATTATGACATGACCCTGTGACAGACTTATGGTTCAGACTCATATTATATTTTGATACGGATTATATATACAGTATCGGCTTTATTTACATGTGTGGTCTTGTCTTTATGCATGAATTGTTTATTATGGAGGTGTATGATTTAAATGCCAATCTAAAACGTAATTTGCATATGAATCAGCTAGTGCATTTAAATTTCTTGGAATATGTTGATATGTGATGTAATCAAACTGTCTCTCAAGTAACTTAACTAACAAGAACTGGCGTAGAAAAATAGGATCCCTAACCTGATAAACACCCATTAACTGAAACACAACTAGCTGCGAGTTGAGTCTTACCTCCAAATGTGAAATGCCATGGAAAAGAGCATCTCGGAGTAACTCTATGACCACGCTATATTGAACCACATTGTTCATTGTGGGACCCAAACAAGCCCCTCCCGAAGAGACTAGCTGGTCAATCGGTGAGTAAATAACCCATGAAACTGCAGCCAACTGACGGGTGTGGCATCTAGCGCCATATGCAAACCCTATAAATTGTTTAGTTGACATCTGAACCACAAAGAAATAGACACATAAGATGTAACGACAACCATGAGCAAAGCTAAACTCTACAAAATGTATAGCTATAATACATGAAAAAGCATAGAGGCCTAAGCATAGTACTTCTTCAAGTAGAGCCCATTTCTAGGCTCTGGCAACTTATTACCTTCATAATCTATTAACTCATATGCACCCTTATTCACCACCTTAGAAACTATGTAGGGACCGAGCCACATGGACTTGAACTTGCCGTCTCCTAAGGGTTCCTTCTCCTGGTCATAGAGCAGAACAAGGTCTTCTTTGAGAAAAACCCTAGGTTTGATAGACTTATCATATTGACCTTTGACTCGATTCTTATGTGCTTCGTTTGCTGTGAGCGCATCGCGGCGCTGCTCATCAAGATGTTCTAAATGTAACAAACGTTCTTCCAAGACTGAAGTATCATGTAGTGTTAGAACATTATTACACCTATGTACATTAATCATTTATTAATTGATGGTTAATTAGTGCCCAAGTGATTAATTATTACATCCCTAAGTTGGTTAGTTGGTAAATGGTCAAACTATCTTGAACTAGTTAGCAATGTGAACAAGTGCTGAGTCAAACCAGCTGTTTGGTGCGCTCCCCAGGGCATTTAATGCATTCAGCATGCCTAGAGTGCCCTTCCCAGGTCAATTAATGTATTCAGCATGCTTCTCTTCTACCTAGGGCGCACTTGCTCAGTTTGTGGACAATCTTGCCAACTTTGTCCAATTTTTGGCCAATTCTAGCTACCTAACCTCTAACCAACCAGTTTTTCCACATGTGTGAGGTCACATGGGCCTGTCCAGTCATTCCCAGCATTCACACAGCAGTTTCGAACCAGTTTGGGATGGTTTGGGATATTTTGGTCAACCTAGGGGGGTTTGAGTTATTTCTAAGCTAGATCAGTGTGAACACTCCAGATGGATTCGAATTCTTCCAGATTTGTATATATGGATGTTCTTAACCTATTTTGAGGTTGGACAGTTAATAATATTTACATTATTCACCCATTTCATGTGTATTGTTCCTCATTCATTTACAGATTTATGCTATTCTTGCAAATGTTGTGCAATCTTTCACTAGTGAGGAATCCACAGTAGCTAGGTTCTGCTGTGATTGAGATTTTACATGGTATCAGAGCTCTTGGAACTAGAATTCGAACCAACAAGACTGTTTTAGTGGATTGCCAGAAGCAGTGGAGAAACCACATAATTCTTGAGGCCATTGCCTTGAGCTTACTGGAGAAATCTAGTGGCTCCTCTCAGGTGTGATGCTCTCCCGAATGCACCCACTATCCAAACAGGGTTCGAATCTATTAGTGTAGATCCCTCCAGAGTGATTTGAGAGTTGTTTGTAGGTATTGAAGACCAACATTGTCAGCAAGTGCGAATTGCAGCAGAGAAGAATGGAACCATCTCACCCAAACGTGCTCACTCCCTTCAACTATTTCGTTTGGAAGGCAGAAATGGTGATTTTGCTGAGATCTAAGGGTCTCTACAGAATCACGATGGGAACTGAGGTGGAGCCAAACTCAGCTGTGGAGAAATCCAAGTTTTTTAACAGAATGGATGAGGCATTTGGCCTCCTTTGTCTCAGCATTTCGAGAGACCTCCTGTTAGGAACCTATATAAACCTTTCTCTTTACTATGTTAGTATATTGTTGTTGGACGCATATGCTTTGTAAGTCGTCCTGTAGTATTTGTTGATCCATAGTTTATATTAGCCCATAGTATTGACCCATAGTATTGGACGCATATGCTTTGTAAGTCGTCCCGTAGTATTATATGTCCCATGGTTTTGACTCATGGTATTGGGCATAGACTTAGTATATAAGTGTGTGTTGAGGTCATTGAAGGCACCGTGAAGTTAATTGTATTGAGCTTGCTCAAAGGAGGTTGCCCCCTCAAAGTGGCCTGTGATCAATATAAAAGTGATTCTGTTCTATTATTTCTGATATCTCGTGTATTTGCATTAATTAATTATTGCAGGTTCATCACATCTGGTATCAGAGCACTTTCCTTGGCACAAGTGGGAAATTTTTTTTTTTCTTTTTTTTGGGCGGCGACTTTCAGATCAATTTCTGAAACTTTTTGCACAAAATCAGAAGAAACTGATTGCATATCTGAATTCCTCTTTCAAAAATACGCAGTTTCAAAAAAAAAATCATCTCATTTGGAGTTCTAAAAGTGGAGATATCGCGGATTTAAAATCAGCAATTTTTCAGAATTTCGGTGACGGCCACGGAAATTGCGGCGAGAAAATATTTTGACCGAGTGCCCAGATTTCTATTCCGCTTTCATGGGTAGAAGCAGAGTGGTTGTTCCAGTTCCAGAAACATTCTATAATAGCGATTTTGAGCAATATAGATCCGGTTTTTGAACATTGGGTGGAATTTCTGCCCAAATTTTTTCTGTGGCAGGTTCGGATCTGGGAATAATCCCTATCCGCTTAACTGTGGGAAGTACTTGGGCATAAGCCCTAAAACTCATTGTGAGGAGTACCACAGGAACCCCGAAGTAGCTAGCCATTGAGACGACCTGCCAAGCGAAAAGGGCAACGACCCCTACCTGATTGACTAGTTCCCACCCGTGAGGTAAACCAAGAGCTGTCGTTTGTGGCCAAGCGGTTATCAGTTTTACCTGAGCCGTGGAGTGAGGGGTACTGCCCCAATACGCAAGCCGTCAGACAACATTGGTGGCCAAGTGAATCCTTTGAACCGATAGGAAGCCGCACATACCTGGGGTCCATATCTATTTTCAGTTGCCCAGAACTGTTGTTGGTCAGTTCCACGCCGTTGCAGATCCATCTGTTGCCGATCACTGCTGTGCCGTTTCAGATCCATTTTGCAAGCCATTCCAGATCCAGTCATTCGGCGTTGTTCCAGATTCCTTCCAAGCCGTAGCCGCTCCAGTCTGTTAAAAAAAAAAAAAACCACCTTGTTATGGTTGTCACCCGTGCAGGAGCAAACACCATGGAGGAAGCACTTGCAGCCATCCAAACCAAACTCCAAGATCTGGATGAAAAATTTCTCAGCCTCCATCTTCAGCATGCAGCCATGAACAATAACCGATAGCCAGAATCTTTTGCAGCCACCAGGTTCTCTTCTTCCAACAATTTTCGTGGGCCGAAGCTTGATTTTCCTCGCTTCAATGGTACTGATCCGACTAGATGGATATACCGAGCAGAACAATATTTCAGTCTGCATAATACTTTTGATGTCCAGAAAGTTCCACTTGCATCCTTTCATTTGGAACAGGAAGCCCTTCAATGGTACCGTTGGTACATCAAAGCTCATCCCGAGCCAAACTGGACAGATTTTTGCCAACTCATTTTGCCACGATTTGGCCCTAGTGCTTTTGATGATTTCACAGGAGCACTCACTAAACTTCACCAAATTGGCACAGTGAGAGAGTATCAGACAAAATTTGAGAAATTGGCCAACCACACAGAAGGATTGTCTGATGAATTCTACAGGAGTTGTTTTATAAGTGGTCTCAAGGATGAAATTCGCTCAGAGGTCAAAATGTTTTGTCCCAACACAATGATGGAAGTCCTAGGGTTGGCTAAGCTGGCTGAGGACAAGATTGCAGCTCAACAACGCTCCAAACCCACCCTTGTTCCCTTCATAAATATGGGTTCCCAACGACCTCCCATCACGCCTTCTCCTCAACCAACTCCTATCAAGCATTTGTCTGAAATAGAAATGCAGGCACGCCGAGAAAACGGGCTTTGCTATAATTGTGATGAGAAATTCACTCGGGGACATAGATGTGTTCAACAAAAGCTCTATCTCTTGGATGTGGATTCTCCTCCTGCCTTAGAACTTGGTGAAGAAGCTATGGATACAGTGGATGATCATATCGACATTCAACAACCGCCTGTTGACACCCCATTTCTGGACGACCCACCTGAGATCTCTCTCCATGTTGTAACTGGCGTCACCACCCCACAAACAATGCGGGTCAGGCGATACTTCAAGAAGCTCCCTCTTACCATACTCCTTGATTCTGGTAGCACTCATAACTTCATTGACCCTCGGATTGCCAAACAGGCTGATTGTTTTGTCCATCCTTGCTCCAACTTTGAAGTCATGGTTGCCAATGGGGGCACCTTACCTTGCAAGGGGAAGTGTCACAATGTGCGTATCTCTATGGAAGATTATAACCTACGCTCTGACATGTTTGTCTTGCCCTTAGGCGGATGTGATGTGGTTTTGGGCATTCAATGGTTACGCACACTTGGCCCCATCCTATGGGATTTTGCTGAACTTTGGATACAGTTTAAAGTCAATGGGGCACAACACAAATTTATGGGCTTACAACCAGGGTCTCTCTGCATCATCCGTTCACATCGCCTGGAAAAAATCCTTAAGAAGAATTCACATGGTGTCATTGCTCAACTCAATTCCATTCAGATGCACCCATCAACAGTCTCCACTACTTCCTTGGATAGATCTGCAGGTATCTTTGCTGAACCAATGCGCTTGCTACCTTCACGAGACCTTTCCGGTAAGAATTTAGCCACATCTACCTCTCAGCAGGAAATGATGGCTATATTGCATGCAGTACAGAAGTGGCAGCCATACCTATTAGGGAATTATTTCTGCATCAAGACTGATCTCCCGAGTCTGGAAAATTTTCTGGAACAATGGGTCGCCTCCCCAACACACCTGAAATGGGTTATCCAACTCATGGGTTATCCCTATGTGATCACTTACAAGAATGGTAAGGACAATATGGTGGAAGATGCTCCTTCTTGCACAATTGATGACCCAGTTTCGCTTACAACTCTTTCTCTACTTGTTCCAAATTGGGTGCAATATGTTCAACAGGGCTCTCTCTTCTATGAACTCCATGCTTCTTCATCAACAGGGCACTCTGGGTTCTGCAACATGTATGACCAAGAACAATGTAACTTCTTTTGGCAGGGACAAAAAATGACAATTCAACAGATGGTGGCTGATGATGATACTTTCCAAGTCAACAAGGGTGAAACGACACTCCTTTCGGGATTTCTCAAACCCTTGCCCATCCCTAAACAGCTTTCGCCAACTATTTCTATGGATTTCCTAGCAGTGCTCTGGTGGTACAACACCACATCTCACAGGACACCATATGAAGCGGTCTATGGAAAAACACCGCCAGTTCTTCTTCCATACACCCTTAGCAGCTCCCCAGTTCAGGCAATTGACTCGGTTCTTCGAAACCACGATCAGATTCTTGTCATTCTGCAGGACAATCTTCACATGGCCAGAATTCGCCTGAATCAACAAGCCGATCAGCACCGTTCTGAGCGCATTTTCCACGCAGCTGACAGGGTTCTTCTTCATCTACAACCTTCCAAGCAATCCTCCTTGACACTCCAAAGGCGTCAGTGGCCTGAAATGCAACCCGAGGATGCTACCGGGGAACCACTCCTTCAGCTTCTGCAGCAATTTCTCCAACCAAAGCTTTGAGGACAAAGCTTTTTCTAAGGGAGAGGGGATGTTAGGAACCTATGTAAACCCTTCTCTTTACTATGTTAGTATATTGTTGTTGGACGCATATGCTTTGTAAGTCGTCCTGTAGTATTTGTTGATCGATAGTTTATATTAGCCCATAGTATTGACCCATAGTATTGGACGCATATGCTTTGTAAGTCGTCCCGTAGTATTATATTTCCCATGGTTTTGACTCATGGTATTGGGCATAGACTTAGTATATAAGTGTGTGTTGAGGTCATTGAAGGCACCGTGAAGTTAATTGTATTGAGCTTGCTCAAAGGAGGTTGCCCCCTCGAAGTGGCCTGTGATCAATATAAAAGTGATTCTATTCTGTTATTTCTGATATCTCGTGTATTTGCATTAATTAATTATTGCAGGTTCATCACACCTCCTGTTTCGTGTAGAAAGTCTAGCAACTCCAAATGAAGTGTGGCTCAAGCTTGAGACCTTGTTTGGAAAGACTGATGAGATGAGAGGCCACCAGCTCGAAAATGAGCTTGTCTCACTGAGCCCAGGGAATTTTGATTCCATCCAGGACTTCTTCACCAAGTTCAAGAACTTGGTCTTGCAGATCAGACAATGTGGCATAGAGAAGAAAGAAGAACAGTTGGTGTTGTCCATTCTCTCCGAACTGGGTTCTGAATACTCAGTTTTTGTGTCTTCCTTCAACTCCACAAGGCTCACAGTTAGAGGTTGGAAGATGCCATCTTTGGCTGACTTCATGGAGATTCTAACTCAAGAGCAAGACAAGCTGGTCTTGATGGGCTCCATCAAGCAAAAAGATCAAGTTCTTGCAGCTGGAGATTCGAAATATGGAAGAGGCAAGCAAAAACCCAGGGGGTCGAAACCTCAAGAGAAGAAGAGGAAGGATGAGAGGCTCAAATCCTCTGAGGGGGTTTCGAATCCTGTCAAGAACAAGGGAAAGAAGGCTGAGAAGACAAAATGTAGCTACTGTCAAAGAGGTTTTCATCCAGAGAGCTCATGTATGAAGAAAACCATAGACACCATGACCCATCTCCTACAGAAAAACAATATTCCTCTTCCTGAAAGTTCCAAGAAGAAGGAGTGCGTTTCTGAAGAAAAGGAGAGCTTCCATGCTTTGGTGGCTTGTTCATCTCATTCACCCTTGTTCATCATTGATTCAGGTGCCTCAAGGCACATGGCTTCTTCAAGAGATTCGTTTTCTGAACTTGCACCCTACAGTGGTCTCTCCATTCGAATGGGAGATGACTCAGAAATCCCTGCTCATGGCATTGGGAAAATCTCTATGGAGAATGGCTTCTTCTCAAATGTGCTGTATGTACCAAACCTTGCAGCAAACTTGCTCTCTGTATATCAAATGACACATACTGGAGCAGCAAAGAAGGTGGCCTTCACTCAGGACGATGTGGAGATATCAGGAATTTCCACCGGGAAAATTGTTGCAATAGGTGTTGCAGACCATGACATGAAGATGTACAAGTTCTCCCACTTTCTCGAGTTCTCTTCACCAAGTGTACTTTCTGTCACATGGGAATGAGACCAGCAAGCTATGGAATCAAAGGTATGGTCACCTAAACTACAGATATCTTCAAGTTTTAAGCAAAGAAGAAATGGTAGAAGGGATGCCAAAAATCAGTTTTTCCAATGGAACATGCAACGGTTGCATGGTTGGGAAGCATCCTGAAAAGAAGTATGACAAAGGGAAGGCAAGGAGGGCTGATCAGCCACTTGGGATAGTGCATTCTGATCTGATAGGTCCACTCCCCACTCCCTCCTATGGCTGCAGCAAATATGTGCTCACCTTCATCGATGATTACTCAAGGTACTGCTGGTTATTTTTCCTTAAGCAAAAATCTGAAGTCTTTGAATGTTTCAAGATTTTCAAGAGTATGGTTGAGAACTTCAGTGGGAAGGCCATGAAGGTTTTGAGGACTGAGAATGGCAGAGCGTATGTCAATAAAAATCTGCAGCAGCTCTGTCAAGAGCATGGCATTCAGATGCAACACTCAGTGCCCTACACACCACAGCAAAATGGTGTTGCAGAGCGCAAAAATAGAGCACTGAAAGAGATGGCAACTCCATGTTGCAAGCAAGGGATTTGTCTCCCAAATTGTGGGCTGAAGCTATGAATTGTGCAGCATATGTTCAGAACAGAGCACCACACAAAGCATTGCAAGGAATTACTCCATTTGAAGCATGGATGGGCCATAAGCCCAATGTCTCACATTTCAAAAATTTTGGCTCAAGGGCTTGGGCCAGAATTCCACCGGAGAAGAGAAAGGACTTGCAGCCCCAAAGCAAGGAGTCAATCATGGTTGGGTATGCAGAGGATTCCAAGGGCTACAAGCTCTTTGATCCATCCACTCTCAAAACTTTCATCGAAAGGAGTGTCAAATTCGAAGAAGAGGAGTTCTTGCAAGCTAGTGAACAAGGTGATGGGGAATGCTCATTTCCTCGTCTTGATGATGAAGTAAGTAGTGATTCTTTCTCTGATATTTCTGATTCTGATATTGCTGAAGATGATGTTGATATGGATTCTGAACATATCCCTCCCTCAAGACCCAAGTGGGCAGAGAAAACAATTCAAAGTGCCGGAGAGCTTGTGGGAGATCCCCAAGATGCTAGGAAAACTAGATCTCAATTTCACAATTCCTTTGCATGTGATAATTCTGATCTGAGTGAGGCATGTTATTTGATGGTTGGATCTGATCCAATGTCATATTCAGAAGCATGTACAGACCCAAGGTGGCAATTAGCCATGCAAGAAGAGATGAACTCACTCCATGAGAACAAAACTTGGGATTTGGTCCCTCTTCCTCCCAAGAGGAAACTAGTGCAATGCAAATGGATTTATAGAACCAAAGTTGGATCTGATTGCTCTGATATGAAGTATAAGGCCAGGTTGGTGGCTAAGGGTTACTCTCAGGTCCAAGGAGTGGACTATACAGAGACATTTGCACCGGTGGCAAAGATGGACTCCATAAGACTAGTTTTGGCCATTGGGGCTTCCAAGCGATGGGAGATTCATCACATGGATGTAAAGAGTGCCTTTCTTCATGGGGATCTGAATGAGGAGATATATATGCAGCAGCCTGAAGGTTTTATTTCTGATCATACACTTGTTTGCAGGTTGAACAAGTCACTCTATGGGCTCAAGCAAGCTCCTAGAGCATGGTATGCAAAAATGGACAGTTTTCTGCTATCTTTGGGGTTTGAGAGGTGTAAGTCTGATCCAAATGTGTATATGCAGCATGTTAGTGATCTGATATTGATTATTGTACTGTATGTTGATGATATTTTGATCACTGGTAGCTGCACCAAAGAACTTGACTCAGTTAAGAGAGCATTGCACAGTGCATTCTCCATGACCGATCTAGGATTGCTAAAACAATTTCTGGGTTTGGAGATAGATCAAACTGTGAATGGAATTTATGTATGTCAGTCAAGGTATGCTTCAGATTTGCTGCAGAAATTTAAGATGGCTGAATGTAAGTCTACAAAATTTCCATTTCTTTCAGGAGTTAAGCTTACAGAATGGGGTTCTTCACCACTAGTTGACAGTTCGTTGTATAGGCAACTTGTTGGAAGCTTGCTATATCTTACTCATTCTAGACCAGATTTGTCATATGCTGTTGGGGATGTTGCTAGGCACATGCAAGAACCTCATGAGATCCATTGGAAGGCATCCAAGAGGATCCTTCATTATGTTCAGGGTACTAAGTCCTTTGGTATCCATTATGCTGCTGGTTCATCTCTTGAACTAGTAGGATTTACAGATTCTGATTGGGCCGGTGATTGTATCGATCGGAAATCAACTTCCGGTTATGTTTTTATGATTGCACATGGACCTATATGCTGGTCAAGCAAGAAACAAAACTCTATTTCCTTATCTTCAGCTGAGGCCGAGTACAGGGGAGCAGTTAATGCAGCCACACAATGTGTTTGGTTGCAAGGTATTCTTGCAGAGTTCGGGATTGTCTTTGATTCACCCACTATTCTTTGGTGTGATAATCAAAGTACAATCAAGATTTCCACCGATCCAATACAAATACAGAGGACCAAGCACATAGAGATACACATGCATTACATTCGGGGTTTGGTGCATGACCGGACCATAGCATTGCAGTATTGCCCATCTAGTGAGCAAACTGCTGATATATTCACCAAGTGTTTTACCGAGAAGACCTTCACTCACCTTAGATCTTTGCTTGGGGTGAGTGATGCATGGTGATGATTGGTGTATTCTGATATATGCCACATGTCCATTTTAGAGGGGAGGTTTTATTTCCCATGTGGTTTTCCTCCTTACCTTGGTTACATGGACAAATAAATTTTATGATGTAAAAGGTGACTTGAGCCTAGTTGCCAAGGCCTTAATTTTTGATATTTCACTAAGTCTAGCTTAAGGGGGGGGTGTTAGAACATTATTACACCTATGTACATTAATCATTTATTAATTGATGGTTAATTAGTGCCCAAGTGATTAATTATTACATCCCTAAGTTGGTTAGTTGGTAAATGGTCAAACTATCTTGAACTAGTTAGCAATGTGAACAAGTGCTGAGTCAAACCAGCTGTTTGGTGCGCTCCCCAGGGCATTTAATGCATTCAGCATGCCTAGAGCACCCTCCTCAGGTCAATTAATGCATTCAGCATGCTTCTCTTCTACCTAGGGCGCACTTGCTCAGTTTGTGGACAATCTTGCCAACTTTGTCCAATTTTTGGCCAATTCTAGCTACCTAACCTCTAACCAACCAGTTTTTCCACATGTGTGAGGTCACATGGGCCTGTCCAGTCATTCCCAGCATTCACACAGCAGTTTCGAACCAGTTTGGTATGGTTTGGGATATTTTGGTCAACCTAGGGGGGTTTGAGCTATTTCTAAGCTAGATCAGTGTGAACACTCCAGATGGATTCGAATTCTTCCAAATTTGTATATATGGATGTTCTTAACCTATTTTGAGGTTGGACAGTTAATAATATTTACATTATTCACCCATTTCATGTGTATTGTTCCTCATTCATTTACATATTTATGCTATTCTTGCAAATGTTGTGCAATCTTTCACTAGTGAGGAATCCACAGTAGCTAGGTTCTGCTGTGATTGAGATTTTACAGGTAGTAGTTGGACAACCAATTTCAATGAAGGAATTTCACACTCAACCCTACCCTACTCAACCCTACTCTAGGGGCTGCTATTAAACTAATGACTCCTACAGTTTTAGAATCTCTCCAATTAGGACCATTCCTCCGCCCCACCTCAACAATGTTAGAACTAGCAGATCGTACTATGGTACAACCTGCTGGGATTTTAGATGATATTATGGTGTCAGTAGCCTCATGGGAATATCTCATGGAATTCATGGTTATAAAATCAAAAGATCCATCTAGAGGGCATCCTATCATTTTAGGAAGACCCTGGCTAGCTATCACTAATGCATTCATAGGATGTAGGGATGGAGAGATGGTTATCTCTGATGGGTTATCTACAAGAAGGCTACCTTTATACCCACCAGCACAGCCCGTAGCTGAAAACTTATTTTGGTTAGATTGTCCTTTTGGAGAAGAAAACCTGGAAGAACTTTTCCTTGTTAGTGATCTTTCCTGGGCACTTCAAGAACAAAATATTGAAAACGTGTTGAATCAATTTATTCCCTCCACCACATGTACATACTTTCCTCAGTCTTTTTCCCAACTTGACCATATTTTTGGAGACAAATTTCAAGAAAACATGAGTCTCTCAACATTTACAAGTACACCTTGTGTCTTTGCAATTGAAGAATAGCCATGATCTTATACCGTACCATGTGAGGTTAGTTCTGAAAAATTCCTACATATAAATGCAGGCTTAGATGAGAGTCAGCAAAAACAATTGTTAAAAGTTCTCAAAAGTCGAACGGGATCTTTCGCTTGGGAATACACCGATATGAAGGGTATACACCCAGATACTTGTATTCACCACATTTACACAGACACAAATATACCTCTCGTCAGACAACCATAGAGAAGAATGAACCCAGCTCTCAAAGATATAGTAAAAGAAGAATTACAAAAACTCCTTAATGCTGGATTCATTTACCCAATTTCTAATAATAAGTGGGTGTCTCCTCTCGTAGTAGTTCCAAAGAAAGTCACAGGGAAGTGGCATATCTGTGTTGATTTTTGAGAATTGAACAAGGCCACTCTTAAAGACTATTTCCCTCTACCTTTTATAGATCAGGTGTTAGATACCCTATCGGGGAAACAATACTTTTCTTTCCTAAATGGGTATAGTGGATACAATCAGATATTAATAGCACCTGAGGACCAAGACAATACTACCTTTACTTTCTCTTGGGGGACATATGCCTATCGAGTGTTACCATTTGGCCTTTTTAATGCACCTGCTGCTTTCCAACGTGCAGTTTTAGGTATCTTTGCTGACCTTATACATGATTGTGTAGAAGTCTACATGGACGATTTCATAGTTTATGGTAGTACCTTCCAAGAAGCCCTTGATAACCTCGAGACAGTTCTTATTCTATGTCAGGAAACAAACTTATCCCTTAGTCATGAAAAATGCAAGATGTTATTAACCGAGGGCATAGTTCTAGGACATCATGTCTCTCTTCAAGGTATCAAGGTGGATCCTGCCAAGATAGAAATAATTGTCAATCTTCCTCCTCCAAAGACTCCGAAGGAAGTTAGAAGCTTTCTTGGCCATGCAGGTTATTATAGGAATTTTATAGAAAATTTCACCAAGATAGCTGCACCTATGTTCAAACTACTCATGAAGGACACAGAATTTCAATGGACTGAACCTTGTCCACAGACTTTCAAAACTTTAAAGGAAAAGTTATCAGTTGCACCAGTACTTAGGGCCCCTAACTAGTCCCTTCCTTTTCATATATCTACGGATGTATCTGACATAGCTATAGGGGCAATCTTAGGTCAAAAAGAGGAAAAGTTATCTTATGCCATTTATTTTGCTAGTAAAAACTTGACTCTTGCAGAATCAAAATACACTATTACTAAAAAAGAGTTTCTCGCAGTAGTCTATTTCATCAATAAGTTTCGTCATTATATCATAGGATATGAAATTTTCATAGATACCGATCATTCTGCTATCATATTTTTAATGAATAAACCAGTTACCAATGGCAGAGTGACTCGATGGCTTCTTCTGTTACAAGAGTTTAATATCACCATTGTTTACCGTACTGGTCGAAATAATGTAGTAGCAGACTTTCTCTCCCAAATTCAAATTGACAATGATGATAGTCCTGTTGATGATAGCTTCCCAGATGAACATTTATTCGTTGTATCTGTTCGAACCCCATGGTTCGTAGACATAGCCAATTATTTGGCAACTAGAAAGCTACCAAGACATCTCTCTCCACCCGAAAAATGTAGAATCATAGTTCAAAGCTCTAACTATTCCTAGGTGGATAATGATCTCTTTTGTACCCATCCTGACCTTATTATTAGAAGATGTGTATGAGAGGATGAGATGGCAGAGATTCTTCATGCATGTCATGGTGGACGTTGCGGTGGACACTTTTCTGATAAAAGAATAGCATATAAGGTTTTACATTCTGGATATTATTGGCCAAGCATCTTCAAGGATGATGCCAAATATGTCAAGAGATGCGATAGTTTCCAAAGAATAGGCAGACCTACGCCATCTGATGAGATGCCTTTGCAACCCCAAGTTATGATTGAGCCTTTTGAAAAATGGGCTCTAGATTTCGCTGGACCAATTTCCCCTATGTCTCGTAAGAAGAAGTACATCCTAGTCTATACAGATTATGTCACCAAGTGGGTAGAAGCCAAAGATTTATTCCGAGCCATAGAGAAATCAGTGGTAGAGTTTATATATGAAGAAATATTTACCGGATATGGTGTACCTAAGGAAATTGTAACCGATCAAGGATCTCAATTCACTTCCAAGTTAATGAAAGAAATTACTAATAAATATGGTATTAGACATTCCAAATCTTCACCATATCATCCTCAGGTGAATGGTCATGTAGAAAGCACAAACAAAGTATTAGAAGCTCTCATGACCAAGACCATTCAGTTACACCACCAGGACTGGGCAGATAGGCTCCCAGAAGCCTTGTGGGCTTATAGAATAACTTGGAGAAACACCACTGGCCACACACCTTATGAACTTGTTTATGGAAAACAGGTTCTCCTACCCATTGAATTTCAGGTTAAGACATTTTGTATGGCTGCTCAGTTAGGAATGAATTTAGAAGAAGCACAGAAACAACAAATCCTACAAATAAATGAATTAGACGAGATTAGACAAGATGCTATCCAACGAACAATCTTAATACAAAATCAACGTAAAAAATGGCATGACAGATGCATTAAACAAAAACAATTTAAAACAGAAGACTGGGCATTACTTTTTGATTCGAGATACAAAATTTTTAAAGGTAAATGGACTACTTGCTGGATGGGTCCCTATGAAATTGTTACAGCTTTCGATAATGGATCCGTTAAAATTAAAACAATTCATGATTCTCACACTTTTCTTTTTTGTAAATGGCCATAGACTTAGACTTTATCACCAACCTATATCTAAACAAGACTTTGTGCAGAATGTCTTACAACAGCAGGAGATGGAGCTAGTAGAAGAGGAAATCATTCCTCCTCCTCCTAGTCCCTGAAATTTCTAAAAGATTGTCTTCATTTGTACATATGTAAATATATTGTGTTTTTGTTTTAATTATAATAATGAAGAATTATTTCTGACAAGCTGATTGTGTTTATATAGGGAATTCATTTGTATGATCAACTCTTGAAATTTTTGCCATTAAAAACAGTAAAATTTTTCTCCCTTTTTAGATTTCTTATGACTTTTTTTTGTACATATGTTTTCTTTTGAATAAATTTGTAGTATCCCCTTCCATCAATCCGGTGCAAGGGAGGGAAACATGACAGACATACCGAGCTTATTGACAATCTCAGCCCCATTCAATTTCTAAGGAATGCTTGGATAATTAAAACTTCTGTGTGCAATTCATACTCAATATAAACACAGCGGAATTAAACATAATAACACACACGGAGATTAGAATGCATCAGCATATCTATCCCAAGCAGATGATGAATCAACAGACATCGAATCAATCCCATTCTTATGCTATGCAGAAGTTTCATATCAACCATATCAAGATATTCATTTCATCTCATTAACATGAACAATTAACATTCATAATTAACACATTGCAGAACATAGAATGCATATAAATTAATCCACAGAGAATACTTATCCTGAAATGCAAACGTCCAAACAACTTGCTACATGAGAGAAACGTTCCACCCAACCATAGATCTCTATCTAGCCTGTATTCTTTCAGCTGAGAGATCACCCCCGAGCTGGGCTGTGTATCCACTAAGGAGGAACTAGACAGGCTCACTCCCAGCCATGGATTCACTCAAACGGTCATGCTAAGCCAACACACAGTTGGGTTTATCAAGCATACCAAAAGGAAAGGGAGGAGGATGCTAAGCCGGTGAGCTCAACCACAGAGCTGCAGACATCTCAAACTAAATTCAGGCAATCCAATCCTCTGTTCAAACATCCACACTTGGATTTCTCACCATTTTGTCAGCGAATAACTCAATTCCTGTCACTGGTCTTCTGGGCTATAAAAACTGGGTTTTCCAATGGATTTCGGTGTAGCTAATGCTCCCAAATTCACCCCAAGGTTCATACCTATGGATCCCCCATTGGATTTCACTATCAAATACCAATTCTGGGCATTTATGGCTCTCCAAAATGTGGGTTCTTTCACAGTTGCGATTTTTGGTTTTTCTCATTGCTGGGAATTCGTTTTTGGATGAAAATTGATACTGGGTTCTTCCACAATGGAATGGGAATGAGGAAGAAGCAATCCCCATGAGGTAGAGTGACTTGTGGTACAAGAAAATAGAGCCCATACTCTGCCATACGAATTTCTGGGCTGCCCATGCCCCATTGAAGCCATGGAAGAAATCTTCAACAACTTCCTTACAACAGAAATAAATGTCATCAAGGAAAGTCAAATGGGTTCTCACAATGACATTTGGTAGCATATGGTTCATCCCCACAGCCCCCTCACCACTCCCTAGTGGATACACATGGCCCCTTCTCATTCGTTTCCTCCATAGCCAGTTTTGGTATTTTATTGCATGATGTTTATTTACATCATTTTTACAATGTTCCATGGCTAAATAGCACATGGGTAACATAATGACTAGTACTTGCATTTTAAATAAAATTTAGGCTTCCACTAGCGGGGCCTTGTCCTTGAGCTCCATGCTAGGAAAACATACATCACATGTATACAATATTTATATTAAAAGCTAATGTATCCTAACGGTAAAAATGGGGTATTACAAAATTAAAATCATCTAAAAACGGTTTTGCAGCTTAATTACAAGGACCTTATCCGCTCACGCAATATTATTGAAAGGAAAGCACCTAAAAGAAAAAAAATTCAATATATCCTAATCCTTTTTTTCAATTATTGTTGAAATTGACATTTTTAGCAAAAGATAAAGTGTTCTTTATATTATTTCGCAACCATTTCATTTATGATTTTGAACATGGTATTTGATTCAGGCATGCACATTTCTGATTATCATTTAGAACTGTTGCTTAAAAGACCTATCTTAATTACTATGATCTTTAAAAAAAATAAAAAATTACTATCTTACACCTATGGATCATTAGCTTATCCTAGACTCATTATCAAAACTTGTCTCTTAAAGCATCTTTTAAAGGTAACTTAGAAGTGAATGTTATTTTTATCCTTGTGGGGAACATTACTGAATTCTTATGAAAGAGATAGATATAGATCAAAGAACAACTTTAGGTTATTATCTTTTGACATGATCCATAACTTTGGCTATTATAAGTAAAAGTTGCTCATAAAGGTTCGTTCTAATATTTCGAATTATGTGTTTAGTAGGATTAGCACACTCTAGTGCCAACCGATTTCCTTACAAAAAATATATATATATAATATATATATATATATATATATATATATATATATATATATATATATACATCATTATACAAAGCAAACCCACCGGGGTACTGAACAGGCCTGCTGGCAGCGGGTCCATGCTAAGTAAAATCTTAAACAAGGAAGCTAGGTAAATGCAAGTAAACCTGCCGGGGTATGGAACAGGCTCGTTGGCAGTGGGACTATGCTTGCATGGTACCAAGATAAACCCGCTGGGGTACTGAATAGGCCTGCTGGCAGCGGGTCAATATCGAGTAAAAGAGATAGGTTAATGCATTACTATGCACACGATTCATATATAAGAAACCTGAGTATACAAACACATGTTTTGGCCAATCATCTATACTGTCATTAGAGAATAACTGTAAGTTGAACTTGGACCTTTGTTAACACCCTAAAAGTGCTCACTACCTCATCTACCCCATTACATGACTCATTTGTTCATATTTCCTACCATATTTTCCTCCAAAACTTTAAAATCCCATTAGAAAACCTCCAAAAGGCCAAAAAAACCATTAAAAAGCCTCCAAAAGGCAAAAAAAACCCCTTTTTCCCCCAAAAATAATCCAAAATTCCTCCAAAATAGCAAAAACCCTTTAAAAAGGGAATAAAAAATATAAAAAAGAGGAAAAAATGAAGCAAAAACCCTATACAACTGACCTAAACCATATGGTGCGCAAAACCATGGGCCAGCACTCCACCACTAAAAAACCTAAAAATAGGTGATGGAGGCCCCTCATTTCATATCCACAGTCAACCACACCCTTACTCTGCCAAAATCACTCCTGAAACACTAGCTCACCCTTGAGCTACTTTCACATTTGAGTGCCCCTTTGGCCCATTTCCAAAACCCTTTGGAGAAAGAGGAAGGAACAACACTGGAGCTTGGAAGCAACCCTCTTGGACTGCTGCAAAGGCTTCACCAGCCTTCACATTGGAGGTATAATCAATACAAAAACCATTTTTATTATCTTGTCTTTTTTGTTTATGCACATGCTTAGAGTAGTTTACTGTTTTATTTACTGTATTTTCTAAACAACTACTAAGGAGTCCCTTCTCCTTAGTAGGTGTTCATTTGCACAAGCTAGGGTGAAAACCCTAACTACAGTTTTGGCGACTCCCCTAGTGTTCCTTTGAATTTCTGGTTATAGTTTTAAACGGTTTTAATTTTCTGCAATAGTTTTTCTGTTTTTTCCTTTCGGTTGCCGTAAACCGCGTCTTTTTCCCCCCGCAGTTGTGTTCCGACCGCGTCTTTCAGACTATTACCTGCGATCCGACCGCGGCTCTTAGAATGTTACCAGTGATCTACGGGTGGTTTTCAGTTTGTTACCTGCGATTTGACCGCGGCTCTCAGCTTGTTTCGTGCGGTCCTACCACAGCTGTTAACCCTTTTTCCCGCGGGCCGCCTGCGGATTGCAGCCCTTTTTCTACTTCCCACCTGCCCATTTTGACCTTTTTCCCGCGTCCTGCCTACGGCTCGCAGCCCTTTTTCTGCTACCCGTTTGCGCATTTCCGCCTTTTTCCCGCGTCCCGCCTGCAGCTTGAAGCCCTTTTTCTGCTGCCCGTTTGCGCATTTCGGCCTTTTTCCCGTGTCCCGCCAGCAACTTGCAGCCCTTTTTCTGCTACCCACTTGCGCATTTAGGCCTTTTTTCCCGCGTCCCTTTTGCGGCATTCAGCCATTTTCCTACAGTCCGCTTGCGTCTTTAGGCCTTTTTCCCACAGTCCGCCTGCGGCTTTCAGCCATTTACCTGCTATCCTCCTGCGACTTTCGGCCCTTTTCCCGCAGTTCGCTTGCGTCTTTCAGCCAAGTTCCCACAACCTGTCCGTGACTGTCGACCTGTTTCCCGCGATCCGACCGCTCAGATTTGCCGTAGACCTGTGGTTTGTTTTCTGCACTTTTTCCCTATTTTGAACCCAGCACTTTGCTGCAATATTTTCTGCACCTGCACAACCATCTGTCCTATCTGCAACCATACTTCCCTACAACCTTTTTTCTGCAGTATTATTTATGTTCCATTTACAGAACATTTATTAAATTTCAACATTTTAATTGAAAAGAGAAAATTTTGCATTTCAAAGTTTAATTTCTGCATTGTTATTTTTAGTTAGAAAATTGCCCACCCCGTGGCACTTTTACGTGGGTTCATCATCTCACATGCACACACTCTGTCACCTAATTCAAGTGAGTTCTAAAATACTAGTTAAACACAACCAACATTCTAACCCCACTTGGGGAACACATAAGAATCTTGTAGTTAGGTAGGATCGGGGGGATAGGCATCCAAATAACACCCCTCGGTTGCTTACACTTGAGACATAGTTGTTGTCCATCAGGGAACCAAAATCCCCTAGTATTTTTTGACACGGTTTAAAACCAATTTATTGGGAAGGCCTCTCCCCCTAGGAGGGTTGAAGTCGCCAGAATGGTTCCGGAAGCCTGAGTGGAATACCGCAATCCATTCAGTAACCGAAGGATACCTTTCGCAGTTCTTGGTGTATCACCCGTATGGGGATACAGCATCGATAGAACCAAATGGCAGATTCACCCAACCGAAGGTGTCATGAACGGGGTATCTTAGTTGCTTTTCTTCTAGGATTGACTACCTGGTGTCCCTCCCGGTAGGGGGATATCTTTAGCCACTTGGCTCTACTATCCATATTGTCTTACTTGGATTTCATCACCTTGTAGAGGATATGTCTAGTTGAGTCAGAATACTATTTAGCTAGGTGTTTGCATGCTCCCTTACCTCCTTTTGGTCTAGCGAGTCCACTATTTTTATTTTCTAAGAAACCTGCTGCTTGTTGGTATTCTGACTTTTTTTATTGATACTCCAGTTATTGTAGCACAATTGTTACAGTAAGTGTTTTGAGTTGGTTGTTGGCCTGAGTGCTATATTTTTTGCGCTCTCCTTCTGCACACTTGGTTGCATTAGGGTTTTTGAGCTATTTTTCACTCAACACAACCCCCAGATACTTGACACCATCTGTCACCATTGAGCCCCCGAGACATTCTCGGCGCCTCCGGGGCGAGCCCCCATAGCATGGTTCACTTGAAATCACCTGTCATAGACGTAGATCTTCATCACTTGATACCACTCATCCTAGATCTTGAGCTTTGTCACTTGACTCCACGAACTCTGTCACCCGATCTAGACAACCCTTATTTTACCTCTAATTCTGAGGCAGAGTCTGAGAACCCCACTTACACTACACCAACCAGCCCCATGGCTAGCATGACTTCCAACCCTTTCATTGTAGGGACCATTGGTGGAGCATCCACCACGACACCAGCTACCACACGTGCTTTGGGTATGCCCTCGATGGGGCCTACATCTACCATTCCGATCACTGTACCCATTCCAGTAGCTAGCATACTTCTCCCCACTCCATCAGTGACTCACACTACCCTTGGCGGTGCAGGACCATCCCATACCACTTTCGTTCCTCCACTTGGGGGTAACATCCCAAACCCAGCCCCTCCACTTGGGGGCATTAGCCCCGACATGGTCACAACCACTAGTATGTTACATCCTTCTACTAGTTTGCCATTCATGGCTAGTCTCAACCTTCCTGACCTAGCCAGACTGACTAACGATCCCATCATACATGACCCTGCGTGGCCTCACATGCCCACCAAGATCCCCTCTGACATCCCTAAGTTTGAGGGCAAGGCAGGTAAAGACCCCCAGAACCATATTATGTCCTTCCATCTATGGTGTTCCTCCAACTCCATAGTGGACGACTCTGTCTGCCTCCATCTGTTACATCGCACCCTCACTGGCTCTGCAGCTAAGTGGTACATCGAGCAGCTCCATGGGACCCATGCCACCTTTACTTCCCTTGCCTCGACTTTTCTGCAGTTCTTCCAGTTACCTGTCTGCCATGACGCGGGAGTTGAGATCCTACTGTCTTGCAGACAGAACATGGCTACCCACATCATTGACCACATTCATGAGTGGCGTCAACGCCGTAGCCTCTACAAAATCAAGTTAGATGACCGTATTTTCTTAAATTGGTTTCTAAAATTCCTCCTTCCTGTCATTGCCAAGGATGTGGCATCCGAACGACTCCAGTCCGAAGAAGAGGCCATCCTCAAAGCCCAGCAATTTGACCTTATTTATGCCCAGTTGGGTTATCTGTATTCCATCATACCTAATGCCCCCCGCGGTGATTCCTCCTGACACGATGCACCGGGGTCATCCCATGCCACAGATGGTATCATTGGCCATATTGCCTCGCATCCCCAACCCTTTTCAATAGCACATCATAGCCATGGCCCCGACCTTTCACGGGCTACATCTCAGTCCGGAGCAACCAATTTGTATGCTCCCATGGCACATCACCACCATTCCCACAGACCCTCATGTCCACCTCAGTGCTTTGGTCATGCATCCCCCGCTTACGGCCCCCCGGTCGCACCTCAGCCATATTACCACCCACAGGCTGCACCAGCTCCTGTGTCCTCTCAAGCCCAACCTGCTTATTACCCGCCACAGGCAGCCCCTGCGGCAAACCCACAACCCGTTCTGCAGACGTATCAACAACCCCCACAAGGTTCAGCACCTGCGCAGCCTCCACCTACTTATTATCCACCGCAACCTGCTCCCGCACCTGCACAACCCTAGAACCCACATGCTACCCAAGGGCAAGTGTACGCCCAATAGAATCCGCAGCATAACCAAAATAACCAGCGCCAACAGGGCCAGCAAAACCATGGCAAAGGCCGTAACCGTGGGATCAACCCCCCTCCAGACCAAGGCGGTCAACCTCCCAATCCCCCAAACAACAATAACGCGGCAGCTGCCAACCAGAACCCTGATCGGCCGCCCAAGCAGGGAAAAATTCCTAATTTGTGAACAAACCATCCTTGTTCTATTTGCGGGGTCTATGGTCACTACACAAATGCTTTCCCACATTTGGAGCGAGCTCGGCAACTCTGGACTGATGATGCCCATCACCAAGGGCATGCGGCTCCTCAGGCGCCGCCTAACCCCCCACCACCTCAGCATCAACCTTTGGTGCTACAGAACCCCTTACCAACCCACGGCGTACTGAACACTCAGCTGTTGGCTCCCCCTCAAGGAAACGTGCCACCACAATAGCAAATCACTTATGCTGCTCCTGATCAACCCATGATAGACTCAGGTAGCCATTACTTGTTAATGATGTCATCCACCGATGTCAACCTCCAAACCTATCGAAACCAATATGGCTCCACCCCTGAAGCCCCTCCTGCCGACAAAAACACTAACGCTCATCCCACTGATCAGACGTTACGTATACCTCCGGCTCCACTAGATGGCGCCTCCAAAGCACCTCGCTTCCCACTTCACCGCATCAACAATAACCCCAATGCTCGCGCTGTGTCTACTTACAACATTGTAGATGACTTAGCCCAGTCTACTGCAGCCATGTCTACGTTAGAAGTCTTAAAAAACTGTCCTTCATAGCGCAAGACTTTGCTCTCTGCCATTGGTGCTATTGACCCAAATGATTCACGACTGATGGCCTTCGATTTGGACCAATCTGAACCACGCATGCCTTCCACTTTAGCTTTCCATGTTTCTGTTTCCATTTGGAATCTTGTCATCCATCGGTGCATTATCGATGAAGGTGCCTCTACATGCGTTATGTCCACATTCGTTTGGCAGAAGTTGGGATCCCCTACTCTCCAATAGTCCACCACTGCGTTGCAAGCCTACGACGGCCGTTCGGCTTAACCCCAAGGTCTCTTAGCTAATGTCTCCATCCAGTTGGCTGGTAAAACAGTGCTCATTGACATAGAGGTCATCAATGCCCAACTTGATTATAACCTCTTACTTGGCCGCAGCTACATGTATGCCATGCAGGCGGTTGCCTCATTTATTTTTGGTACCATGATGTTCCCCCATGACGGACGCATGGTCAAGGTCGACCAACTCACCTATTACGATCCCAATGCCCCCGTTGCACCCGAAAATGTTCTCCCCGTGGTTGAACAACTTGTTTGTGTTGTAACTACCTCATTTGTTTCCTCCGTGGGACCCGGAGTTTACTCAAATACGCCGATGACCTCAACATTCCAATCCATTCCACCCCCGTCACTCACGAACGAAGTATCTGACCTATGTACCCTTTCCCACAATACACAAACACCCAACAATCAATCACCGTTGTTACCCAAACCACCATTGGTACCTAGTCACAGTGGTGTTACACCCATCCACACAATCCCCTTCCTATTCGCTCCCTCGGGAGTAGTAAGCGCCCCGATTATGGCTACTCTCAGCCTCCCCGGGTTAACCTTAGGATTACCCGTGTGGTATATTTCGCCTCCCATACCCCCGCCGACACTAAATGTCATCCTAGAACCGGTGCAACCCATTGCCACTACTAGTCAACCACCTCCCGGTGTCACTACCCCTTCATCATCTACGAATCCACCCCCTCTTATCAAGCACACTGGGCGAAGAGTCCCACAACCATACACTGCTATACCCCCGCCCAAAATGGTTAAACCCCCCCGGTGTTTCGTGGTCCTCCCAAATGCTCGTTGTGTGATGAATTAGGCCATCCGACTCATCAATGTCCACAATTACCTACATTACAGGAACACATGCAAATGCTTGACGACGACCCCGACATCCCAGTTGTCCAAATCGATCCAACCCCTAAGCCTTGTGATAAATCACTGCATACCAACCACCCTTGTGCAATATGCGGTATTTACGGCCATTACTCACATCACTGTCCTGATCTCCCAGATTACAGAGCAGCTCTCTACGAGATGAATAATTTGGATCTTAAGACGGCACCCCCCACAATTGAGGAGATCCACCCCCCAGTATCACCCTCATCCAGAGAGATTAACACCATCTATATGATCTCTTCTACTACCACTTCCTCGTCAATCGATTTGACAACTCGAAGTTTCCGCAATGATGAGGAGATTCTAGAGGCTCTCACTGCCCCGGATTATCCCTGGGAAGACATGCACCATCGTTCCTATTTTCTCCTAGAAGACTCCTCCTCCACCACAGCCACCCAATTTGCGGTTGAGTCCAAAGATTTCCTTCCTACCAAAGTCGCCTGGTTTAAAGATCCCATTCTCGCCCCCGACGCCTTCGAGGAAGGTAACATGGCCAACACCTCACCCATCATCCATATTGATATCTCTGCCCCAGCCAATGCTCTTGAAATCATTTCGTTAAGAGCTTCCTGCACCGAGCACGAGATCAAAGAGTACAAGAAACTTTTCCAAGAGTTCCGCTATGTCTTTGCCTAGTCCTACACCAAAATGCCTCGTCTTAACCCCGCTATCATCGAGCACCACATTGACACCTTTGAGTTAGGGGGCATAATAGATTACCTCGACCCTGGGATAGGGGGCATGATCAACCATTTTGAACCTTCCCCATCACATCTATCTCAGCATGTCCATGACCCCCTTGTTCAAACCAACACATATGTGATCCACAATCATAAACCCCATGCACATAGCATGGGGGCAAGTCATTAACCCTGCTCACTTTTTCACATGTGTGATTTCAACCATTTTTGAGGTTACATGTCACTTGTATATATGATTCGATTCGATACACCTAGTATTCTACCCCCGCGGGTCATCATTTCTCCCCACCACTGCATCCTTGGCTTGGTGGGCTCACCTTTATTTCCAACCATTTTTTAATCTAGTTATTTCCTTTGACCATTTCAGAGTCCTTATGAATTCCGTTTTTCGCACTATTTGCACCGCCGGATTTATATTTCCATGCCCGTGATGATGCTTAAGATCATTTCTCGCTCTCACCCTCAGATTTTTTGGGTATTTTTTCCAAAACGCCCCCCGTCGCCTCGATTTGCGTGCCACCTCGGCTGTTATCCATTTTTCACACTTTTTATATCGTCGAATTCATTTTTCCAAGCTCGTGATGATGCTTGAGATCATTTCTTGCTCTCACCGGGTACAGTTTCAACATTGTGTCCCGACACCTTGCTGCCTCGATTTACGCGCCACATCGACCGCCATCAGATTGTTCCACATTTTTACATGAGCCATTCACTCCTTTCATACTGCAATTATTTTGTTATTTTGCACCATTCATTATACCGCAAGGAGGCCCACCAGTGTTCCCCCCCTCCCTCGTTCTTGGTCATCATCAATGTTCCTTAATTGAGCACTTCCTCCTTGCCTGACCATTCCTTTTGTTCGGTATAATTTTATCCATTTTTCGAGCCGGACAAGTCCTTTACGAAAAAGGCATTTAGGGAGTTTCTGTTAAGCTCCTTTCTGACTCCTGAAACAATGAAAAGATCACCGAGCAATCTTGCCTCCTTTCATGCTCGTTAAATTATCGGAAAGGGTGTCTATCTGGTATAAGTTTAACCCTTTTCCGGACCTGGTAGACTAATTACGAAAAAGGAATACTCTAGTCACACCCGCTAGAAGAGTTCTTCATTGCATCCTTTTATGCTTCTTCGGGCCTTGGAGACTAACACATGAAAAAGTAACCCCATGGAGTCTTCTTATCACTTTTAGACTCTCTAAAATTGAAAGCAACCACGAGCATGAACTGTCTTGGGCTTGTACAAATCCACACGATAGTACCATTCCATTATTTCAGAGTCTTCTTATCGCTTTCAGACTCCTTAAAATTGAAAGCAATCACGAGTATGAACTGTCTTGGGCTCGTATAAATCCACACGACAGTACCATTTTTAACACACTTATTCTAGTTCCTTAACCCATGAAGAAGTCCCCCTGTGCCTCTCGACACTATGATCGATCATCTCGGCAGCACCCCCAATCAAGTCGCCTTTGTTCAGAGTATTTTGCAGTCTCCTGCCATCTTACACCACCTTGAGTATCACTCATCCCAGTCACTACCCTTGATCCATTACAGCTATGATCCCTTTCCCACCAGTCAGTTTCATATGCTGCCCGATCACCCCCGCCATCATACTCTGAACAAAGGAAGTTTGAGTCCACCCACTCTACCTGCCCAGTTATCCCACACCCCCACAGTATGTCAGTCCTACCATCAGTACTCTCACACTTCAGTTCTCCACCTCGTGCTCCTATCAAGGAAACATCATTTCCTTGCTAGTCGCGGGTCTCCCTCTATCAACGATAGCCCCTCTATTGTAGAGGATAGACCCAGAGGTCCCTGCACCTTGGACCCATCACCATCTGTGGTGAGTGCCTACGGACCACTTTGAGAGGAGTCATCATTGCCTCGCCGAGTGGTTGTTTCTCACATGCTTGACTTCAACACGTTGATCGCATCGTTGAGAATCGTGCAGGATTTATATCCCTTCAGTTATTGGTTGAAGACCCCGGATTTCCCCCGACTCTACCACATTGGTGAGTCACTTCAGAACACCCAGTTATATGTTCCTGTGGATGTCTGGGTTGCGTTGGCGATTGTATTTGGAAGCCATCCAGTTATATGCTTCCTTGAGTACCCAGTTCAGTTCCAATTCATTGTACCATTGAGGGTATGACTCCCCACCACTATGATCCAGCAGCTCATCAGTTCCTCTGGTACCACACTCCGCAGCACTGTTGTTATTCCAGTGTATCAGTTCTTCAGCTCAGACATGGTCAGCCCAACAGTATGTCCCAGATTTGTGTCCCCTCTGGACCCTTATGATGTACACAGTGGTTCTCTATGTATCTTACAGGTCCCCCTTTTTGGGCGTCACAGTTATTTATATATATCTTGATATGAGCATGGGTATGCCCGCCTCATCCATATATTGAGATTCTTCCTCATTTGAGGCCATGTATATTTCAGGTCCCCATTTTTTTGACCCCCTTGTTATTGTTCTATATCTTGATACGAGCATGGGAATGCCCACCTCGTCCATATGTTCAGATTATTCCTTATTCATTATTGAGGTCATGTACTTTCAGTTTTTGCAGTTTGTTCGGGACCGTTGTTCCGGACTCTAGTTCGTTTCTTCTCCTCTCTACACCCCAGGAAACCCATAAAAGACTTATGATGTCTATCGGCCATACGATGAGCTCCCGCCCTCACACATCAGGGGTTAATCTGTTAACACCCAAAAAGTGCTCACTACCTCATCTACCCCATTACATGACTCATTTGTCCATATTTCCTACCATATTTGCCTCCAAAACCTTTAAATCCCATTAAGAGGCCTCCAAAAGGCCAAAAAACCCCTTTTCCCCCAAAAAATAATCCAAAATTCCTCCAAAATAGCAAAACCCTCTAAAAAGGGAATAAAAAATATAAAAAAGAGGGAAAAAGGAAGCAAAAACCCTATACAGCTGACCTAAACCATATGGTGTCCAAAACCATGGGCCAACACTCCACCACTAAAAAACCTATAAATAGGTGATGGAGGCCCCTCATTTCATATCCATAGTCAACCACACCCTTACTCTGCCAAAATCACTCCTGAAACCCTAGCTCACCCTTGAGCTACTTTCACATTTGAGTGCCCCTTTGGCCCATTTCCAAAACCCTTTGGAGAAAGAGGAAGGAACAACACTGGAGCTTGGAAGCAACCCTCTTGGACTGCTGCAAAGGCTTCATCAACCTTGATATTGGAGGTATAATCAATGTAAAAACCATTTTTATTATCTTGTCTTTTCTGTTTATGCACATGCTTAGAGTAGTTTACTGTTTTATTTACTGTATTTTCTGAACTGCTACTAAGGAGTCCCTTCTCCTTAGTAGGTGCTCATTTGCACAAGCTAGGGTGAAAACCCTAGCTAACCTTGTCATCTAATTCAAACAATACCTAGGATGTTATTATCCTAGAAATAGGACCCATAATTATAAAAATCTCACAAGCTTTACGGTACACCTTATCTATATCTTGGGATGACAAGAAATATTTAAAATGAGTCATGGATGGCTAGTTTTCTTGTGGCATCTTTCATATCAAATTATACTATCATTCTTCATATGGTCCTTTTAAGCATTGTTCTATTCTTTATGATAAATGTACATACTGAATAATCTACCTGTTTAGTTAATATTTCATTTTCTTGAGAAAAGTATTACAACATTTTTTAGGTATTGATAAAATAATTGAATATCTAATGCTCTTTTTGTTGGCTTGAGGAAAAGCCATATTTTTGGTATGGGGGAGGATTAGAACTGTTTTAAACTATTTTTTTTATTATTCATAAAAAAAAAAAAAAATTATCTCTGAATGTGATAGGTGTTTGCAGGTTAATGCAAAAGCAAAAGGAAAATTGTTTTAACTAAAGACAAACAAAAAGGGGACATGCCTTAAAAGTTCCAAAAAACAAAGTTTACAGCATTTTATGTGCACTAACAGCCTTAAAAATTCCTTGCAAAAATCACTTCTAGTTGGTTTCAGAAATAAAAGTTTGTATAGACAGAAGTCTGTATGAAAGGTTGAATGACAGATCGAATGCCGATCTGAATGAAGTGACGAATGCAGCAAATAAGCAACGTTTTGAATAAAAGTGTTGTAGAAATTTTAGCTTCAAATAGCATGCTAGATATTTTTGAAATTTCTGACTAGCCAATGATGATAGGGATCAATCAAACATCAATTCTCGCACTTGGTTTTATTCCCTTATCCATCTCATCTTGTTAAACGAATAAATCTTGTGTCATTATAAATCATTGCATGACCACTATGGTTTTACCTGTCGTATAAATCGCTAGCATATGGATTGGATCCTTGTGATATCCCACGTGTGGAATATCCCATTACGTGAATTTCGTTCAACCTATCCAAAGCTTGGCTTTTGACATGGTTGAATATGCTATACCAAACACGCATCTACTGAATTCACGCACTTCAATTCTGGAACTTAACTCAAGATCTTCAAAGTACAAGTGTGATCTTTCAAAACACTCTTTACCTATGACCA
This sequence comes from Larix kaempferi, assembly GCA_027924585.1. Classification (NCBI taxonomy): domain Eukaryota; kingdom Viridiplantae; phylum Streptophyta; class Pinopsida; order Pinales; family Pinaceae; genus Larix; species Larix kaempferi. The sequence continues at coordinate 9,603,618 of BSBM01000042.1, read as the reverse complement.
TCCTTCCATCCAAACAGACCTCAATTTAACTGATGGCTGTGTGAACTTCTTCTTCACTCTGTTCACCCTTCATTTATCTCTCTGCGAGTTGCGTCCTCTACAAATTCCTTGTATCCCATGCATTTATCTGTTGCATTCCCCATCCTCCATCAACAATGCCTAACCATTGCGATCCTGGTAGCTACCAAGAAATTCTTCATATCCCTGAGTTTAAAAGATGCCATGAGTTATTCTCTCAAGCAGGTTGGAATCCGTTTTTCCACCGCCTCAATGGTCACGACCATGAGATTTCGTTGTTGTTTGCCAAAGGTTTTGATGGCAAAACGACTAAGGTTGGCCATCTTGTTTTATTCATGACAGAAGAGTCAATAGCGTTAGCTACGAAGCTCCCTAAAGAAGGTGCCCGATGGCACAAGCATTTGTTTCTTCCACGAGAAGCTCACCAGTTCGCTCTCAAGCCCGATTTTCAACACATTACTAGCACCAAAGGTTTTCATAGAGAATGGATCAAGCCAGAGTACTTGGATCTTTTGACCATTATCATTCACTTAGTCACCTGCGAGGGTAAGTTCACTATTTTTAAAGCTTGCCATGTTAGACTGTCAGCTCATTTTGTCAATAATCAGACCTTAAATTTCCCATTCTACTTTCTAAAGAGCTTGGAAAAGATGTCGAGTCAAGTTAGAAAGAATACCATTAACCCTTCTGGCATCTTATATCACCATTGTCTCATTAAGCTTTTAATCATTCATCAATTAGAGGAGAGAGGTCATACTTGGGACCATTTTGTTTTTGAGATATTAAACCCTTATTTATCTACTATCAAATCTTCCCCTCCTCAAGAACACCTTCATTCCCAAGAAAAACCAAACGCTAAACGTATACAATTTGATGAGAGTTCCTTATATGATATGCACTCTGTCCATTCAATACATTCTTCTACTGAACCTAGAGAGACAAATTATGACCAGTCCATTGATCATCCTGACATTCAGACAATCATTCAGCACTCATGCTCAAATATTCAGTTGGACAATCATACCTTTGAGTCATCCCTCCTCACACTAGCTAATGCATCCATTCAGATGAGTGAAGCCCGTGCTGCTAGAAGCTCTCCTGCATGTAACAAAGACAAAAGCCCTGAAGAACAGACTATTAATGTTAAGACATCTCCAAAAGAGAAGAGTCCTCAAATGGACTTGGAGCATGATATAGAACAACCTATTTCGAGTTAGCAAAAATGGGATCAGTTAACCCAAGAGATAGCACAATTAACAGAACAAAGTCAAAGCTATGTGGAGACAATCTCCGAGCTCCTTGAAGAAAATAAGATGTTGCATACACAATTGAAAATCACTGAATGCTCATTTAAGACAAAAATAACATCCAATCATGTCCTTAGGGAAAAGTATAATTCCTTAAGGGGTCATTTCAAGAAGCTCCAGGCCAATCATGCATATCCATCATCCAAGACGAAGACCACTGCTATCACAGCTTGACCTTCTTCCTAATCACTTTTTGTTTTGCTCAGTGGGACCTGGCATGACTCTAGATTGGGGGAATGTTGGTGTCCATTTTCGTCACCATTTTTTATCATTCAATTTACTCGAAGTGGCATTATTTCTATCATTTTTTCTATAGTAAGTTGTTTTCTTAGCCATTCAACTCATCAAACAGTCCAAGTATGCACAAATTCACTTACCATGCAAATCTTGTTATGTTTCGTATATTATGGTTTATTTATGATTAAAATGATGTTTTTGGGCATAATTAACACTTATGGTTTTAATTGATAGGCTACGATTTGCAAATGACCCATCATTCAGACCATGCACTACGTGCTCAGCCTAAAACGCGTTCAGCTCATCGTTCAGCCCACGAAATCCGTGGTTGACACATCTCAAGCCATTGAATGAAGAGAAGGACACATGGGTTCTGTTTGACACGCAATGGGCCTAGTTAATGAGCTATTGCTCTAGAAGATCTGTCCTTGTGCTAGCCAAGCCTGATAGCACATCTCACGTACACGTGAACACTTTAACCTCCGGTTCGTCCGCACATTCATCCTGGAATCACGCTCAGTATGCCGACGTAACTTTTGTTCCCATTTCAACACTCCAGCACACTAGTTCTCTTGTTCGTTTGGCCGGGAGTTATGCACACCTATTCATGCCTGCTCACATTCATTCACGCCGTCGTTCTGGAAGGAGCTCGCCTGCCAATGATTTAGTCTTCCTGCACACTGCTCGTCCATGTCTGAGTTAGATCGACGTTGTAGCTACCCTGTGAAGGAACCAACCCCGTCAAAGTCTAAAGAACTCTCCTTGCGTTTGCATGTATGAATTAAATCAGTAGTTACAGTCATTTAAACACTCCTATTTTTAGATAGGTCGACTCTGTCGACCCTCTAACCCATTGTAACTTATAAATAATTGTCTTGTGATTGAGACGAGGGAGTCTTAGTCTAAGTTTTTGGAATCTAGCTAGTTCGCAGTCGTAGATAGTGGAAGATAGAGTTCTGTAATTTTTCTCAAGTTAATGGAAGTAGCAGTTCGTTGATGTTTTGCTGGTAGTCGTTTAAGTTGATCTAGTTCACCCTCCAATTGTTGGGAAGGGTCCCTCATCAACTAGAGGTTTTATTTACATTTTCAGTATTTCTTTTCTTACAATTAACTAGTTTATTTCTGTGTGTGCAATCTAATTCATTTTCCTGTGTGTATCATCTTTGTTCCTCTGTAATTAATATTTTGCTATTAATATAATCTCTCTTCTTCTGAGCTAGGAATAATCAACCAATAGTTTAATAATTTGTAGTTTGCTTTCAGTCCTTCTTCCATCATCATAGTTAGATATTGCTTCCAAATTCTTCCATAGTTAGCATTTCTTGCTTTCTCTTCTCCTCTATTAGTTCTTCTTCTTATATGTTGTAGGTTAATTCTTTCTTCTTCCATTCCAGCCTTCTTCCTACTTCTCATAAAATTATTCTTCCTCTTAGGTAATGATTAGAGTAGATAATTTCTTATTAGTTTAGCCTCTAATAATCTCTCTACTGCTTCCTTTGCACAGTAGGATCACTTGCATAAGCCAGCTAGTAATTAAAGCATCCAAAAACTCTTCTTTCCCTCACTTTAAAACGTTTTTCTCCATTCGGATCATCATTCAGACTGCCATTCAGACCGACGTTCAGATCGTCATTCGGACTTGTGTGTTTTCTATATTATTTTAGGCCTCTTTCCGAATCTAATTTCTTCTGCCTCTTAATAAACATTCTTCTTGTTCCTCTTTAATAGTTTGAGATGTAATCCAATCTTGTTTTATGTTATTTGGAATTCTTAATTCAATTTCATCATTATTTCCTCCTTATCCTCTTCTTATCTTTCTTCCAAACTTTAGTTCTTTAACATGTTTTGTTACTTAGTTACTGTTCATAATGTATTAATCTTGTTCCTAAATAGTTTATTTCCAAGTTATAGTTGATAATTCTATTCTTTGAGTTGTTTTAGTTTGTTAATCTTAAGACTAGTTTCTATTTAATGAAGTTGTTCATGTTGTAAGATCTGGATCAATAATAAAATATCTTTATGAAGTTTTCTACATGCTTCCAAATCTAATATAGTCCAGTTTAACATCTTTATTAAGTTTTCTACTTGCTTCTAACTTATATTAGTTTCATGTTGTTCACATATGGATAGACAGTAGTTCATGATGTTTAAATTTAGTTGTAGTTTGTTGATTTTTAGTTTACATTTGTTTGCAGAAGTTAAGCTAGATTTACTTCCATTTAGCTTCCTTATTACATTTGAAATTCATTACGATACATTTACTCCAGTTCCTATTACTTTTGATGTACGTAATCAAGAAGAATGGAATTAGATGGTTTAGTCTAGAATAATTTACATTTACAAGTTCTCCCTATTAAACATCTAATATCCGTAGCTCTGATTCTGTTCATAGTTGTTATCTGGAAGTTTAATTCAGTAGTTTCTCACTTTTCTAGAAGTAATTTGTGTTTTTAGTATTTGTTTCCATCTTTCTTATTAATTAACCATAGAAGTAGAGTAGTATGATCTAGTACTATTATGATCTGTGATTTAATTGTATTCTCAAATATTTAACTCGGTTTTTCATTTTGAAAGATCTTTCGATCTTTTTCCTTACTAAACATTTTTTAGGTCTGACAAGCCTGAAACTTTAGAATCCTTTCTACCTTGGCGTATATTTTGCTTCAACTCTAAGTTTACTGATCCTGGTTGATAATTAATATTAGGTGTTTTTATTCAAGATAGCTCACACACCAACACTCTGTTTGGTCCCAAATTCCCTTTATCTGAATTTGCCGTCCAAAACCCTGAGCAAGAACCATTTTCCCAAGATCCTCACATTCATTGTGATTCTCATAGTTTACGAAAGATCCCTGCTTCTAAAAAAAAAGGTTCATCTCATACCAATCCACCCAATCCCCTCGTTACCTCACAGGCAATAATCCTAGAGACCAGCCAGCTCATGTTGGGAGAAAGAGGCAATGGCCAACGTCACCACCCAGAACCTCAAGATGGGTAACAAGCCGACATAGGACTCTGCAATTTCCCACTCCTCCGAATGGTAGCTCCATCCACGCAATGGAGGTCTTGGAAAGCACTTTTACCAAGAAGTGGGAGGTTAAACGAGACGATCTCTATCACTTAACAGAGTTCTTCGCCCTGAGGAAGAACAGTGCAGAAGACATAGTTGATTTCACTACAAGGTTTAATAAATTCTACTCCAGGATTCCTGAGGACATACACCCTACCGAAGCAGCAACTCAAGTAGCTTATGCAGCTGCTCTTCCCTCCGATTTCGCTATAGCATTGAGAAAGAGAAGACCGCTCTCGCTCAGTAATATGCAAGAAGATGCCATGGACATCGAAGGAAGCTGGAGAGCAGGAGGCAGAATTGGAATGATCAACAAGACCGAACTTAAAGATAAGAGAGATCCCAAAGAAGATTACTCTGCTTCAGAAATAAGAAACTCTCGGAATGCAAAGATCGACGAGATGGCCCGTTTTATCAAGAGTTTGGCAAATAAAATCTCTAAAATGGAATTAGCTAAAAGTAGTATTAACAAGCAGTCACCGACCTGACCTCTTATATGTTACGGGCGGCCTCCTAACCCTCCAATGGTTTACAAAAAGAAACAAAATGAAGAACAACCATTAAAGCTACATATTATCAGAAAAAAGAATGGCCTAGACGAAAGGCAGGCATAGATACTTCAGGAAGAGTTCAATGAACACATGAAATGGATGGAAGAAAATCCTTCCCGTATGCACCTCACTAGAGAGGATTATGAGTCTTCATACACGAATATATAGAATGCCTCAAAGATTATGAACTCCCAAGGAAGGGATGCAATCCTGGGTCACAAGTTCATACAAAATAATCTTTCTGGAAACATGCAAAAGGGATGCGACAAGCGGTCAACACCCAATTTAACATGTGAATCAGATATAGCTCCTCCCAAGAAGTCACCTCAAAAATTGGCTCAGATTGACAGAACGTCTGCCGCTTTTAATCTGTAACATGAATTTTGTAAGCTAAAAGTAGTTACTCCCCTCACTGAATTGATGAAGAATCCATTATATCGAAAGAGTATTAGAAGTTTTTGTTGAAGTCCAGGAAGGACGAGGGGCATGATTCTATAATTCTAAGTAATCAGGCCCCAGTTTTTTAGTGTAATCCTCACATTGAGGGTCGGGAAACATCCACTACTCCCTTTTTTATCACCCTGAAAGTGCACGAAAAGTTTCTTCACAATTGCATGTTGGTCTCCGGAGCATCTCATAATCTGATGCCCTGAGTAATCATGGAACAGCTAGGACTGAAGGTTACCAGACCATGCCATGACCTCTATAGCTTTGATTTGAGAGAATTAAAATGTGTAGGCACGATAGCGGGATTAACAGTCATTCCTGCTAAGCTTCCAGACATAAGTGTGAAAATGGATGTTGTAGTAGCAGATGTTCCTGCACAGTATGGCATGCTGTTATCAAGAGATTGGGCAAGAAAGTTGGGGGGGGACCTTACGAATGGACATGAAATATGCTACAATACCGATGATTGCAGGAAAATCTAGAAAATTATATCGTGGGACCATGATGGCATATACCGTAAGCAAGTTTGACAGTCCTGAAAATTATCCTGCGGATCCAGAGAATAAAGAGGAGAACTTCTACATGTTGTCAATGGAAAATCGGTACATATAAGAAACATCATTATCAAAGGAATGAAAGTAAACTGATGGAGGAAGTGTAGATGAAGCAGAGAAAACAAGTTCTGAAGGGGTCGTAGCATAGGTAAAAATTGAGGAGGAAATAACACTTGTCCCACTCGCTCAGGATGAAAACAATTGGCCCAACAGATTGAGCTCAACCAAATCAGACAATGTTAAAAAAATATGAAGCTACATATCCTAATCCCTGGATTACAAATTTCTCAATGATCACTAAATGGACTACCCCAGGAAGAGCTGGGTTGGTAGGGAAGCATTGCAAGCTACTAAGTGGACCCGTTTTTCTAAAAAATTCACAGCCTAGTTTGAAGGAAGAAGGAAAATCTCACAAACCCACTGAGGGAAGTCCGAACGATGGTCGGCTTCCTAACAATCGCAAGAAAATAAAAAACCCTAGCAGTAGACACCAGAAAAACGCTAAAGTAGCAATAATTTGGAGATTTCGAAATGGCTTTTTTTGAAAGGAATGTTTGGAAAAGAAAGTCAATCATAGAAAATTCTACAATCCATGGGAAATTCTTGAGGGATAATTCCAAAGAAGTGCTAGAGGTATTCATCCGTTGTGAGCAGGAAGACCTTCATACCGCATGCATAACATGAAGATTCTATACCATGGCCACAACATCAACGTTCCAGTATTATCACTGATCCTCAAGCAGTAGCAGTCACTCATCGAAAGGAAGACAAAATGAGGGGCATTACTCCATAACCCAATAGACTTGAAAGGCACTGTCTACTGTTCTCAGCCTCTCCCGGAGGAAAAGGTTGTCCTTGCTGAAGCCAATGTTAGTAATATTATCCACAAGTTGTTTGGGTGCACTGAAGAGAGCATCACCATTTCTAAGACAAAAGTATCGAAGGGCATGCTCGTCACACAAAGTTTGGAAAATCTAGCAGGGGTTTCAAGAGTTCGATAGGTGGTTCATCAACAGACGAGATCTAGTCAGGGGATGTAATGAGCCACGATTTTAATCCCCGAGGAACATCCCTGATTAAAAAAAACTACCAAGGACAAGTGTCGCCCCCGAAATCATTCAAGGGAGGAAAGATGGTTTGCCCAAACCATTATTTCGATCCCCTGAAATCGCTTGAGGCATTCATGGCAGTTTCCATCGACTGGAGACTTGGGGGCAGTTAGTCGACAACAAGGGTGGGCCACACGCAGGAAAGGTACCCTGACAAGTGCTCATCCCGAGGATACTAATTCGTAAGACCGATGACAGCCAGTATTCTAGGGCGTCCAAACTATTCAATCTTTAACCCTACAAAGCTGCCCCTGAATAGAAACCACCAGTTCCACATGGCATTCTTTCATGAAGTCAGGGCCTCGAAAGCAATTTCTTCAAACCATTCTAGTGAATCCATGAAACCGCCTTCATCAACTGCTCACCATTTCCCGAGGCTTCACATCCCTGTACCCTCGCATTTATTTCAAGCATGCTTAAATGATCATTCCTACCGTCATCTACATAATTAGGTGCCTGAGCATTTAAAGAGGCCATATACTCCTTAGTCCTGAAACTAATCCAAATGCTCCACGTATCTCCTGCATTCATGTAAGTCTCTTGTAAGTCTGTCCTTATAAATACCCACCTTGAGAAGCCATTTTGTTAAATGTTTCCCTGACTCTAAGGCTCTTGAATCCTTATATTCAAAGCATCCAAGAGTCTACAACCTACACATTCCCCTACACCAGCATGACCTCTAAAATCATCCCTAACGGTGCCTCCACACTTCGACCAACAATCTAGACGATCATATCGGTGATGAGTTCTTCGACGTCCAAGACCCCATCTCCTCCTTCCACAACCTGCACCCATTAGCTCTTTAAGCCCAAGACCAAGCAAAGAGCGGAAATGACTTGTTCAACGCATTGACTTCCGAACTAGCTAAAATGATCCTCCCAATGACCTAACCTTTTCCTGAAATAATACAGTGGTGTGCAGCTTTCTATGTACCTGAGAAAAGAGCTATTATTTCTAGAAAGGGAAATGTAGTCTGTTCCATAAGCAAAAATCTCATTATGGAGCTGACAAGTACCCGCAAAGAGTCAGGTTTTCAATTTGAGGAGGAGGTGTTGAGCAATAAGATGCAGGAGCTTCCCGCAGAAGGAAGAGATGCTTTCATCCAACTATTGTTACCACCCGTTGGAGCCCTACTAGACAATAGATCCCTATGCATCATGGAGTTGTTTTCAGACTCAACTAAAACCATTTTCTCGATGCTCTGTGTTCTCCTCGGATATACAAATGATAGGGTGATAGATGACGCGGTGTTCGGTCTATTGTTCATGATGAACATTTCACAACAAGAGAACCCTGTAAAGCTAGATTGGGATAGCTTCTTGGCTCAATCAATTCATCTATAGCTAAAATATTTTGCTTCTAAAAATTTGTTATGTTTCTGCTCTTTTATTTTATACATTATCATCTTCAGCAACCAAACCTCTTTTAACAAGGACGATCTAGAAAGGGTGATTTTCACAGCATTCCTGCAGGAGGATTTTTCCATGTTTGTGGATACAGTAGTGGCTTCTATCTATACTCTGCTCTTTAATGCGCCTCCGCCAAGGGTCTTCCCAGAAAGCAAAGAGCTACTCCAATTGAATCCGAATGAGCTGGTAGGCGATTGGTTTTGTTTTGAGAAACATACGAAAATCTGAGTTTACGGGGCAGAATTGGATCCATATAAGTTACTCATGTTCCTGACCCCTCGGTTGTTCGCGTTAGAGTATATTCGTCAGATATTTAACTGTGACGACGTGCACTTCATGAAAGGAAACAGTGCCAAGACATTCAAGATCCCTAATGAAGCAGGACCATTTAAAGGAAAGAGCTGAGCCGATCAAAAGGAGGTCGAGGAGATGTTGCCTGATTACAACTTCCCGGAAAGCATGAAGTCTAATTATGATCCCAAACGCATCATTTGTCGAAAAAGACAATTCTCTCGTTCCGCTGCTTATCTCCACATACCGCATCCTTTGTTGGACAAGATGGCCAATGTGAACAGTTGGGAGGAATTCCTGGCTGCACTAAATCCTGGTCAAACCACATACACAAAGGTTATTTTGACAACCCTCACGCTAGAGGCATCCAGGAAGAGAGAAAGGTTAGAACCTTCATCCTCAACCCAAAGTAAGAAATCAGGAAGTAAGGAGATTGGTATAAAGAAGTTAAAGCTGGAGGGTGTTGATAGCTCGACCTCAAAAGGTATGTCATCATCTACTCATGTAACACTTGTCATTTTAGAGAATTTTCCCTCAGCTACGTGGCCGCAGTATTAGAAGAACCAGCCCATGGAAGGAGCTTTGGTTGCTACTTCACTTTTTAAAGCCGGCTTGTTCGAGCATTATGCCCAGACCAAGGAATATAGCTCAGGCCTGGAGAAGTCCGTCTTTCCGAAGCAGGAACTAGACGCAGGAAGACAGTCCAAGATGTTGTCTGATCTTGATCTAAAGGAGGGAGACTTGAAGATGGCGGTCTTAGAGAAGATTGTATAGGGGGGAGGGAGAAGCCCCTGTAATTTCAGGGCCACCTAGATAACGATAAAGCTGGATGAGATTCCATCTAGAGATACCATGGAACTGCATCGACAAACCGGCGATGCAGTATACTGGAATTTGTGCAAATTCACCATGAGTGCTCACAGGTTGCAAGCTGCGGTGCACAAGCTCGACAAACAGTTGAAGAACGAGAAAACTTCAAATAAAGCCAAATAGTTGAAGATAGCTGAGTTGGAGCAGCAGATCGTAAAAGCAATGCAAGACCCCAGCGAAGGGACCCCCTAGAAGCTGTGTTAAAGGAGAAGGATAAGGAGATTGCAACTCTGAGAAAGAGGCTAAATATTCCTACTACCAAACACTCGTAGACCACAGAGGTGGTTGCAATACAGATAGAATTGGAAAAATCGGTAGCCGATGGTCAAGCACTCAGAGAAATGATTGTCTCGTTAGAAAGCGATTTGGAAGTTGCCAGAAGGAAAAATCAATAGATCCTTCAGCAGAATGCAGCGTCACTCTAGGTCTCCGCAGTCTCAGACCCTGCTGACAAACTAGTTCAGGCGATAGTCGAAATGAGTCTTAAGGAAGCCAAGCTCAACCAGGTGCAAGATAAGTTAAAAACCAAGTGCGACAAACTTTCCGCTGCTAATGATAAGCTGGAGAAAAAGGATCAGCTCATCTCAGAAATATAGCAGACTGGAGATGAACTCCGTGCCGAGATTCAGGATTTGACTAGGAGACTCACCAGCAAGCCATTGCTTAGAGAGGCCAAGACTGCGATATGGGATGAAATGACATGGTTGATACGTTCATGGTGGATCCATTTCAATATAGTTTAAGTGGAATTTGAGATTTCTAGGATTGTTGCACAAGATGCTCTGGTCGTGGAGAGTAGCATAGCCAAAAAGGATGAGGTTTCCCAGGAAGTAATTGAGTTCCTTAATGAGAAAACATTTGATGAACTTCAAGCTTACTCCATCAATGATTGCACTAATATAGTAATGGATGCTAACAGGGTAATTACTAAGCTGTCATTGGCTCAGAATGTGGCAGATATGGCCGCTCAACTGAAGCATGATGTGCACATTTTCAAGGAGCAGTTCCAAACAGTTCTTGCATTGGGCCTCCCATCTTTCTGGGATAGAAATGGTGATCTGTACCCAAAAAGAGATTACCTGTCCCAAATGGAAGAAGAAAGAAATTATGAAATCTGTATGACAGACACCCTTCAGGAACTCAGTGGGAAGGAAGTGGTTGATAAGCTACACTCTAATATCGAAATACTGAATCGCCTTCATGTTATTTTCAAAGGGTTACCTAAGGCTTCCTTTGAACGTTGCATTGATTTAGATTCATCCTTAAGGGAACTCAAGTACTACACCTTCCCAGTGGGTAAGCAGTGGAAGGCCATCTCCATGTTTATCACAGTCAAGAAGTCAAAACAGTTTACTAAGGACCAAGCAAAATCCGCAGCTTCAACTAAATAGCCCATGGCTGAAACATCTTCTAGTCAGCACAACATACCTCTATAGCAAGCAAGCGCATCCCAGACTCTCTAATCAGTTGTAGTTCTTAAGGTCTTTTGTTTATGTAACAGATTTTGGTTGAGAACCATGAGTTGACTTTATTAAGCTGTTTGGCTGCCACAATTTTTTGTAATATTTTATATTTTGATTTTCAGAAGCCATTGAGGCAAAAAACAATTTTGAAGAAGTATTTTGTTATAGAATAGAAAGACTATATAAGGCCAAAGAAGGCATAGGCCAAAGTGTCGGCTCTCTTATGTAAGAAGTATTACTTTTATGTTGGGTGGTTTGATCAATACAAAAAGAAACATATTTCGCCCTATCTTGGAGCTTGATGGATTCAAAGCTTTGATGTGCACAGTTAGTACCTTCTATTGTTTTTCATCTCTTCCATCCATGTATGATTTGCAAAGTTGTTCTGAATGTTATATGAGTGCTTATGCCTAAATGTATTTCTTCTGAGAGAATTGGTAATTGAAGTATTCATGCAGATTTGTCTTTGAGTGATATTCACATATTACTCAGTGGCGTTTTGTGTTCATTTTGTTAAGGATGTTCAATTCTTATCCCAGGCTCAACACGTCATGTTGTAAATGTAGGATAAAGGTTTACTTTCACAGTACCTTTATCTTGCACCATTTCATTTTCCATTTACCACACAAAGTCTGATTTCTTGGCACATTGAAATACTGCCCATTCATATTTCAAAGATTGGAGTTCTATATTTTTTTTGTCAGCTATGTTTTGATTCAGTAAAGTTTTCAGAAGTGATTATTGATGCCCAAGAACAGTTCTAAATACAGCCTTAGAACATCTCTGGGACTAACAGAAAGATCAAGAGATCCTGTCATCGAAGAAGAAATTGAAGATTCCATCTGCCCAACTGGTGAATGCACCTGAAATTACAGAGCTAGAAGAGAAAAAAAGAAGAGCTTCAAGGTAAGTTGACTGATTGCAAGCCCAGCTAGTAGAGCTTGGGGAAAAAGAAAAGAAATGGCAGACAAACTTCTCCATTGTGGTGGCAAGGGAGAAAGTCTTGAAAGCCCAAGTCAAGGAGCTTGAGAATAAATTAAAGGAGAAGGAGAAAGAAGCAAAAGCTCTGGTTACACCCTCAATAGAATCTGTGGATTTTTCTATTGTAGGAAAAATAGCCAAGGCTAGTTTGGATGATGCAGAAGTAACAAGACTTAAGAAGCAGAATTCCAACCTAAGGACACTAAAGGACATTGCAGAAAATTAAAAGGAGGCTTGAGAAACCAAGTACCAGGAGATGCAGGATGATCATGATAAGTTGAAGCAGTAGGTTATAGGGCAGAGTGCATTGCATGAAGAAAAGAAGATCATCTGGGATGATATTATTGTATAGGAAGGGGATCTGAGACCATATTTGGTCTTTATGTTGGACAAGGAGGTTGTGATTAAGCTAGGAAAGCAAGCTGTCGCAGTTGCCAATGAAACTCTAAGAAAAAAATCTATGGAGTATTCCCAGAATGAAATAGAGTTTTTGAATGGTCTGTCTAAAGTCCAGGTTCAAGCAGCCAACATAAAGGATAGGGTGGCCACTATTATCTGTTATTAAAAGGTAATACTCAAGCACCATCAAGTGAGCACTTTCCAAGTAGGGATAGACATCCTGGCTAACCAAGCAAAGTTGTTGAAAGAAGCATTTGATCCCTTATTTAAGAAGTGTCAAAATCCTCACAGCAGATCTAAGAGCTGATGTATACCTCACAAGAAATATTAAGATTAAGCAGGAAAATAGAAGAAGAGTGGACAATGCAGTGTAAAAGAGTAGTAGGATTATGATACAATAGAACTCAGATATAAGCAGAATAACATCACACACTAATTCATTAATCATAATATGAACAAATAAATAGTACAATGGAGAGGATTCCAATGCCAAGGTTGCAATTCGAATTAGCCTGTATGGGCATGGCTTATCTGCACTAGGAGTCATTATCATCATCAGTGGACTGTCAACAATACACAACTAGGAGTCCTAATTGTTACACCCAAAATCTACCCATCATGAGATTTAGTGTATACACCCCTGAAGATGTCTTGATTGAGTAATTAAACTGGGAGGATTTGTACCCAATTGTACCAGGTTTTGAGAGGTCGTCGCAGGTTGCACTTATGCAACATGGGACGTCACAGCTTGCTTCATTGTAGGGTGCGACGAAGTCAGTTAATGGGAAAAAAAGGCTTCTTCGAGGTTCTTCTCGAAACTTGCTGACTTGGGGGCTTATCCCTGACCTCTAGGGGAGTTGGTACTCGATTCCTAACACCTTGGGAGGATCCCCTATCTCTCTCCTACCATCTCTCAACGTATGCTATCCATACCCTATCCACTTAGTATTATATAAGAGAAGATCTACTCCTATCCAAAAGGAGGAAGCCTATGGTGTCTACATGCTGGTGAAATCACTCTTGGGAGATCTCTACTCATCCTTTAGAGATTCAAGCTTCCTTAGGAAGAAATGGAAAATGGATTTATTGGAGAAGGGCTACAGCGTTAAGCCTTGGTTCTAGTTTTATATCTCTGCTATGTACTTCCCTCTTTTTACAGTAATACAAATGCTTTCCACCAATATTGTTCATGTGTGCAATGATATTGAGTAGTTTACTTGCTTAACTGTTTACTTAGATCTCTTATTGTATAGATGCCCTTTTACTTGTTTCTCTTCTTTCTTGTCTTGACAGGTCTTATAGCTTGGATCTGACAACCGTGAGATGTGGAGCAGCATTCATAAGAAAGGATAGCGAAGTGAAAGGTAAGACATCTAGTACTTGATCCTTAAGTAGATCTAGGAAATGCATCCGTAGCCTGTGTCATTTGTTCTAGACTCGCATTGAGCTAGGGATATCCGGCTCCCGTCCGCTCAAGTGGATTGTCCGATAAACAAATATGGCGACCATACTGGGGAAAATCACATGTCTGATTCTGTAATTTCCTGAGAGTCATTTTCAGTTGATTGCTTGATACAAGCCTTCTATTTGTCATTTGCTTCGTAAGTTGATTTCACTATCGGATCTTCATCTTGAAGACTTTGATCTACTTCCTCTGAGTTTACACAACTCATTTCCAAACCATTCCATGGTTCATTGCTTGGAGATCTAATTCAATTTTGGACTTAGATCTCGCCCATCGCACCTTGTTAGTGGAAACAGAGCGACATTGTGTCATCTCTGGCCTCTGTTCTTTACCTATTAGTAACTCGTCGCATTCCTTTCATTGGTAAACTGAGACATCATCTCACTTCCCGCATTAGTGGACTGCGACATCGCACTGTGTACAAGCACAGAGTGGGCTGATTTGTCAAAATTTGGCATACAAGAATCCCCTCTCCATTTGTCAGTCTAAACTTTGGTTTGTTGTATGAACTCCCTCTGTGCTGCAAGATCCAGCCAGAGACCCCACCTTCGATTTGTGTGTCGAGTGTTTGTCTTGTTTGGATTTATTTCGGGTTCTGTCATGGACAAGTTTGAAGACCAGTAGTGGTGGATACTCTTGTCTCCTCCACCTTCATCCGCTCACCCTTGTATTCCCTTCCTTCCATACCTGATCTAATCATTACATTAGATCAGCTTCCAGACCTCGTTTTCATCATTGTTTGAGCTTTTCTTGCTTGATTTGCTTGCTACTACTTGATTTTGAGTTAAGTGTGCCTCTCATCTTGATTGAGTGCTTGTCTTTTCTTGAGTTTTCTGAGTGTACTAGTGCTGCAAGTAGTGTTTTCTTTTCGTTCATTTAGATCTGAAAGCTCAATTGTTATCAAGTTTATTCTTTGATGCATCTATTGAAAAGTTTAAAAGTGCTTGTTCCCCATCATTTCTTGAGTGTTTTTGAAATAAAAACGTTCTTGCATTGGAATTTTTCATTTATCAATCTTTTGGAAAATTGAATGAATGTATAATCATTTGTGTTTTTCTTGAAATATGAATCGCTCATCTTCTTGAAAGACTCAAGCTACACTTCCAATTTTGCAAAAGTGTTTCCATGCTAGGGAAAGATAAGTGCATGTTTTATTTTTCATTGCTTTTGGGCCATTGAAAGTTAAATTGAAAAGCTTGCATACTCCATCTTAGAATTCTCTCTTTTCATTGCCTAGTATCATTCTCGTTTTGAAAAGAAAAAGAAAAAAAATGTTGTGATTTGGATAGTAGTGTTGTGATTTTTTGTGTTTCGTTGAAAAAGGAAAAGAATACTTTCGTAGTCAAGTTTTGTTTGAATTGGGATTGTGTTGCATTGTGTTGTTTTGGAAATCTCGATGGAAAGAAAAAGATTTCTCCTTCCCATAGCTAGAATTCATTGAAAGAAAAGAATATTTCGTGCATGTAGCTAGGACTTGCATTATGCTTTCGATTATGTATTCACCTCATGCATTCACCTAACCGTCCAAGATAAAAGTAACGGTAGAACTAGGTAAAAAGTTTAGCAACTTGTGTGTAAGTTAGAGATGTGTTCTAGCATCGTTAAGTGTGGCAGCTGTCGTTACTTGCCAGCACTGTATCTTGGGGGTATTGTAGTCTTCCATGTACTTATCGGTATATCGAGCTCCTTCACGTACCCACCAAGTACCATAATCCGTACTTGGGGTATATCGAAGGGTGTATCACATACTCGATAGTATATCAGAAGGTCTCTTGCTGAATGGTTGTGCATTAGACAGCACCACTACGCATTTGAGCTCCCACGTACCTTGCGTATATTGAGAGACACCACTAGGATTCCTGAAACCAACTGAGTTAACCATTTGGCCGTCTTGGAAAAGCAATACACCGAGAACAGCACTCGGGGAGATTAGTACGCATGTACTGTCCAGGTAATCAGGTATGTAGGCAAGGGTATGGTCCCAATCCTCCTTGTCGCGTCATATTATTGGACCCTGTATTATATCGCGGTTTGCGATGCCTTGATAATCCCGTGAGGTTCCAGACTTTTGAATCCACCCTGTCACATAAGTTTGCTTGTTGCCTTAGTTTGAGTAGGTTTTTCTGGACTGCTTTTCTTTTTAGCTTTCCCTTAGGAGAAACGTTGTTTGAGCCACTCTGGCTGACTTTCCTGACGCTCTAGAGGATTTTCCCTGGAGAAGATCCCGTAGGATATTAAACTTATCACCCGAATATCCCCTTAATCATGAGGTTATTTTGAGGGTACAAATGGATCAGTGTAACACGATCGTAGTTACTGAAGTGGAAAACCCCACTCTGAAAATTGGAGGACTTTTGCTCCCACAAACTCCTCCGGATTCACCTGCCTCTCATCCCCAGCAGGATGAAGGAGCACAAATCCTCGCTTCATAAGACCTTTCTCTCGTCATCCCAGGAGAACCTGGATCGTTGGAATGGATAAACCGACCCCAAGATGACCCTACAACTATTGGTCCTTCAGCAGCTTACTGGACATCTTCTATTGGACACCCAGTGGCTCATTTTTCCATCGCATCACCACCCAACTGGACTACTCCAGAGTTCTCTAGACCCTCCTACATGCTCAACCCCGCCGAAGTCTTTGCACCCATTCAAGAACGCTTGGATCAGTTACGTATTAAGGGTAATGAACTTTGAAGACAAAGGCTCGAGCAAAGACCTGGGTATAGAGATACCTCAACTCAGCCGATATCTTCTAGATCACCGAAACAACCTTCCCATCAAGTGACCATTAATGAGACTGGTCATCTCTTGCAAGAATCCAGTCCTGCACCTCGAGTGAACCAACTGGTGGAAGGACAACAGTCCAACACAACTGTTACTACTACGGTTACTTTACCAGTTCCTCCCCCACCTCAAAATTCAAGGGGGGGATATTCCATTCCCATGGATTATCCCATTGGTAATTTTATTACTATGGTAGCTAATCAATAACCTACGTTGGTTCAACCTTTGAATAGTGGTCACCCTGTTGTTGCTGGGGGAAATCTCCATTTCCTAACCATAACATAGGCGGTGGAATCCCCAACGGACCTTCCATTGGCCCTCCCCAACCTTCCAAACCATCCACCATGGGATTATCTCATGTTGGGGGGCCATCCAATGTAACCCTACCCTCATGGAGTCAAGCGTATCCAGGTTCTGTTAACCCTGCGCCGGGCCAATCTAATCCCGGAAACGCACCATACGGGATACCTTATCCCGGGAATCCATACACTCTATAGGGAAAACAACCTTTGTTGCAACATGGACCCCAACCAACTGTCCCTCAAGCACCACCACCTCCGATCAATCCTCCCCCACCTACTGTTGGAGGCCACGGGCCCCCACCTAACTTTGCCGGAAGCCCACCTCATTCTACCAACAATATCCCTCACCCTTCCGGCGGTGGCGGGAAAGGTCCACCACCTCCTCTAGACGGAGGCGGCGGGGGACCACCCTATTATGGTGGAGGAGGACATTTCCCTTTCGGTGGTGGAGGCGGTCCACCACCCCCTCCAGGAGGAGGCGGTGGAGGACCTAATTACCATGTTGGTGGTGGTCGTGGTGGAGACCCTCATCCTTCCGGCGGCAGAGGTGGTGGGGGCCCCCATCCTTCTGGCAGTGGAGGTGGCCACCACCCCCTCCAGGCGAAGGTGGTGGTGGCCCGCCTTATTACAGTTATGGACCCCCACCCCCTCCCGGTGGTGGTGGTGGACCTCCACCTCCTCTCGGTGGTGGAGGTGGACCCCCACCATATTGGAATGGACCACCCTATGGTGGCGGAACCCCTTACGATCTAGGTGGCACACCCCCCTATGGGCAGTTTTTTCATGGTACACCTTATGGTTACACTGGTCCTTACACGCCTTATCCGTATTATCAATACGCGCAGCCTAATCCACAGTTTCCCTTTTTGGCTACCTTGGACCTACCTGACCTTTCTCTTTTAACCAACGACCCCATTTACCATGGAACTAATTGGCCACCTATTCTGGTGAAACTTCCATTCTGATATCCCAAAATTTGATGGCAAGCCGGGTGAAGATCCTAAAAACCACGTGATGACTTACCATTTATGGTGTTCATCTAATTCCTTAATGGACAACTTGATTCATCTTAGATTGTTTCAAAGGACTCTCATCGGTTCGGCTGCCAAATGGTACATTGAGTTGCCACCTCACTCTTTTCTTGATTTTGGCTCTCTTGCCATGAACTTTTCGACTCATTTCAAGCTTCCTATACAATATGAAACTGGTACTGAGCTTTTAACCTCGCTCTGTTAGAATACCGTTACTCATATTTCTGATCATATCCATGAGTGGAGAAGGAGACATCATCTCATCAAAGCTCCCATTCCAGATCAAATTCTAGTAGACTGGTTTACGAAGTCGCTCATCCTTGTCATAGTAAGAGATGTCACCATGCGAGGTGTTGTCACCGAAGAACAAGCCATCGCGAGTGCCCATGTACTAGACCTAGTTTACACTCAATCTGGCACTTTGTTTGATATTCTTCCTAACGCACCCCATGACGTTAACGATCCTGCAAAACCACTGAAGGGACCCCAAGCTGATGGCATCATCGGATCCCTTCACACCCAGCCTCCTCATCTAACTGTTGGTTCTTCAAATCCCCAGGGTTGGTCCCCATTACCAACACAGGCTGGTCTCAGCACCACCAAGTCATCTGTTCCTGCTACTACTGAGGAAGTGAATTCTGTCTCATCAGCTTCACCTCAGAAGTCTGGCAGTAAGAAGAAGAATAAGGGAAAACCTAAGAAATATTTTGCCCAGCAGGAACAAAAGAGAAATCCTGATGACGCTAAACAGAAACATAAGCTAAAATATCCTTGTTTATTGTGTGGAGATGATCACTTCTCTAAAGAGTGTCCCCATAAAGACAAAGTCCAAAAGTTTCTTATGGGAAAACCCACTCCTGCAGTCCTCAGCAATCTGTTTCCCGCTCAAAACTAGCAGATGATTTCTCAACCTCCCCATCCCAGGGGGAATCATCCAATACCACGCATGTTCTCATGGTGCAAAATGAGATGATCCATTTGAACACTCGCTTGCGATCATATGACACGGTCCCTTCAAAGTAACCTATTGGGAGTAATGCTGAAAAAGCTTCCAACTCCTTACCTGATGTCACTGTACTATCAACTTTTCTCACCATTGAGAAACCATCTTTCGATTTGATATTGCGACCACCCAAAGGCATGATTAGAAAAGTTGTTTTTAATCCTAATGTGTCGGCAGCACAGAATTACAATATCGTAGAAGACTTGGCACAAGCCCCTTGCGCCATCTCCACGCTGGAAGTTTTACAGAATTGTCCCAATCAATGCAAAACTCTCCTTGCAGCGATCAGTGCAGTTGACCCTAATTCTTCAAATACCATCATGTTCCGACTTGACCATTCCAAGCCGAGGCTTTCCCATCAGCTCACATTTCAAGTAGCTGCAAACCTCACTAGGAAAATTATCCTTCGTACCCTTCTGGATGAACGCACCTCTATGTCTGTCATGTCGATCGCCTATTGGAGAGCCATCGGCTCTTTCGAATTGAATCGCTCTCCCACCACGTTGAAAGCATTCGACGACCGTGGCTTTCAACCTCATGGGATCTTACAAGCTCTTGCAGTCGAGCTAGGTGGAAAGACCATAACAATCAATGTGGAAGTGGTCTCCGCCCCAATAGATTATAATCTCTTGCTTGGTCGCAATTGGTTTTACGCCATGTAGGCGGTAGCTTCTTCAGTCTTCCGCACGGTACAATTCCCCCACCAGGGACGAATTGTTACCATCGACCAACTAGATTTTTGCACGCCGGACACTAGTACTCATCCTGGTGACCATGTTCCTTCCATTGGACAAACGTCAAAACAGTATGAGAGTATAGGGGTTGGCCTTTTGAAATATTCATCTCTCATGGTCATTTTTCCCATTTTGGACCCCCCTAATCATGTTGCCTCGGTGAACATGATCTCCACTGAGATTTCATCTCGCTCTACTGATACTTGGCTTGTACCAGATGAAGCCACAACACACCTGATTGGAGACGCAATGCCTTTTTCACCCACTGAAAATATTTACGAGGCTATCCAATCAACACCGGAGGACCATCTAACCATGGCCTCCCCATCTTGTTCTCTACAACAAGCATCATCCCTACCCGACCTCTTACTTCAGACTTTTCATTCAGATGAGTCCATCATGTAAGTTATGACTGTTGATGATGGCCCGTGGGATGAACTTCACCATAGATCTTCTTTTCTTCCACCGTTGGAGTACATAGAGAACAACATTCACGCCATCTTTTCACTGGATATCTACCCATTCCCCCAGTCCCCCGTACTTACATGTCTTTCGGACACTGAGGGTAACTTGGCCAACATTGAACCTACCACCCTAGTAGACATCTCGGTAAAACCTGGTGTAGTGGAACACATTCGCAAAGGCCAGAAGTGTTCCCCTGAAGAAATAGCTATGGGCACGGCCTTATTCAATCAATTTTGAGACGTATTTGCTTGGTCCTATGAGGAGATGCCTGGGATAGACCCCGCAATTGTTTCTCATGAGATAAAGACATATCCCGACATCAAACCTGTACGTCAAAAGTTGTGACTAGTACACCCCCGGAAGACTGCAGCGATCACGGCAAAAATTGAAAAACTCTTAAAGGCTGGTTTCATTTATCGTGTCCCGTTGATGGATTGGGTCTCAAATGTCATCCTTGTGAACAAAATGCAGGGAACCATTCATGTCTATGTCGACTATTGGGACCTTAACAAGGCTTGTCCCAAGGACAACTACCCGACCCCATTTATCGACCAGATTATCAACAATTGTGCTGGAAGGGTCATATTTTCATTCATGGATGGCTTTTTTGGTTACAACCAGATTGTTATCAACCTCGCCGACCAACATAAGACTGCTTTCATCTGTCCTTGGGGGACGTTTGCATATTGCAAACTCCCGTTTTGCCTTAAAAATGCTGGTGCCATGTTCCAGTGAGCCATGTTGTATACCTTCCATGATATTAAGGACTTTGTGGAACCTTACTTGGACGATCTCCCTGCTCATTCAAAGCAGCGTGAGTTCCACATGGATCATTTGACGGCCATTTTCCTTAGATGCAGACAGTACAACATCCGTCTCAATCCTCACAAGTGTATCTTTTGCATTGAGTCTGGACGCCTCTTAGGATTTATAGTCTCGAAGGATGGGATCTGCATTGATCCCTTAAAGGTGGAGGCCATTGTCAACCTCCCACCACTGTAACGGAACTTCAAAGTCTCCAAGGGAAGGCGACTTATTTAAGACGTTTTGTTTGCAATTTCGTGGAAAAAACCAAGGGGTACATGAGATTGCTTAAGAAGGACGTCCCGTTCATTTGGGATGATCAAGCTCAAAAATCCTTCAACAGCATCAAACATGCCATCTCGCATGCCCCCATAATCCAACCGCCGAATTATTTTTGAGATTACATCTTACACTATGCAAGGGTCTCATCGACACTGAAACTAGATATTCACATGTCGAAAAAATTGCTTTCGCGGCGGTCATCGCCATCTAAAAGTTCCAACACTACATCCTGCTCCGCACCACCACCATCATTGCCGACTCGAACTCCATGTACCACAAATTGACACGTCAGGTGCTTAGGGGCAAGTATTCATGCTGGATCGTGATACTGCAAGAATTCGATCTTCTTTTCGAGAAAGCCAAGTCCAAAAAATCCTTGGTGTTTGCTGAGATGATTTGTGACTTTCCCCGGGCTGATGTAGAAGTTGAGCACAATGACTCCTTTCTAGATGAGTCACTGTTTCTCATCAGTATGACTGATCCGTTGTATGGAGATATTTCTTTATATCTTAAAACCCAACACTTCAAGCCTCAACTCTCTTGTGATGACCATCGTCAAATTCGCCACCATGGAAAGTATTATCTGATCATCAATGATACTTTGTACCACCGTGGCATCGATTCCATTCTTCAACATTGTCTAACCCACGATGAGGCTGAACGCGTTCTCAATGACTGTCACGCTAGGGCATGTGGCAGTCACCTCTCTGGGATGGCTACAGCCCATAATATTTTTCACGTAGGATATTACTGGCCTACTATCTTCAGAGATTGTATTGAGGCCATAAAAAGATGTCCTCCATGCCAACACTTCCATACGAAGAAGCGCACCCATCTCGCCCTGTTACACCCATTTGTTACCGTGGGCCCCTTTGTAAAATGGGGCATCGATTTTATGCATTGTAAGCCTACCTCAGCAAGGGGGCATAGTTACATCATTGTAGCTGTGAATTACTTCACAAAGTGGGATGAGGCAATGCCTACATACCAAAACGACGGCAGAACCGCCGCACTCTTCATGTTCAATCATGTAATAGCGCAGTTTGGAGTTCCTCGGGCTATAGTTACCGATCACGGTTCTCACTTTCAGAACCATATGGTTGATGAACTGAGTGATAGATTGGGTTTTCGACATGAAAAATCAACACCTTACTACCCGAAGTCCAATGGACAGGTCGAGCCCATTAACAAGGTCTTGAAAACTATGGTCCAACGGATGGTAGGTACACACAAGTCCAACTGGCATAATATGCTCTTTTCAGCATCATGGGCCTACAGAACTTCCGTTAAAACGGCCACAGGGTTCACTCCTTTCTAATTGGTGTATGGATTGGAAGCTATCCTTCCCATAGAGTGCGAAATTCCGTCTCTACAACTCGCTGTTGAACTTCTTCCTAACACTACTGCTAAGGAAGAACGTTTCATGTACTTAGCAAAACTCACCGAGTGACGCTGAGATGATGCTCTTGCTAATGAAGCGCACAAGAAATGCATCAAAGCTCAATATGATAAGTCAGTTGAACCCCGTATCTTCAATGAGGGTGACCTGGTCCTCACATACGACTAGAAGCATGACAAACTAGGCGCAGGAAAGTTCGAGTCCATATGGCATGGACCTTATATCGTCAAATGTGTTTTGGAAAAGGGAGCTTACGAGCTAGAATATTATGATGGAATATCTTTGGGTGAACCCTATAATGGGCTTTACCTAAAGAGGTACTACGCCTAACCCTTTCATGCATAGTTTTTTGTTGTATATACTGTACATGGCATGCTTGTGTGGTTTTGTGTGGTGTGATGCACTTGTTTTTGAGTGTCTTTAGATATTGTTTTCGCTTCTCATACCATGTTCTGTCTGTGTGTGCAGATGGCAATGTGCTATGGATTCGCAGACGGAACTAGCCGACATACCCGTAACCTTGCTTCAGTAGCCTTAGTACTGTATTCCCCAACAGGTGAGCTCATCAGATCAGGAGGAAGTTGCCTTGGATTTGCAACCAATAGTGCCACAAAATATCTGTCGGTAGTTGGAGCCTTAACTGATGCAATTTCCTTGGGTATGAACCACATTGTCATCCACATGGATTCTCAACTGGTGGTTTCCCATCTTAACCGAGTTTATGCTATCCATGATCCTACCCTACTCCGTCTCTTTAGGCGGGTTCGTCTCTTGGAAAGGTCGTTTGAAACCATTCAATACCTACACATTCCATGAGAGTTAAACACAGTTGTTGACTCGATGGCCAACTTCATTCTAGATTGGTACATCGCACACACATGATACTCATAACATGTAAAAGCATTCACAACATGTAAAAAATGCACTGTATTGAAGCAAACATATAAACAAGATCACATCATTAATTTTTGAAACACATAATGTATAAATTGTCCGACTGTTTGTATATATATATAATCATAAAAAGGTAGTGCTGATACAAAAATCTAAAGCCCGATAGCTTTCAGTAAGTCTCTACAAAATCTAAAGCTTCGCAGCTTTCAGTAGTACAAAACCTGAGGCCTCTAAGTTCTCAGTACACACACAATGACAACATGTGGCCTATCGCCTGGCCTGTACTACCCTAGGTGGTCTAACATCCCTAGCCGGTTGAGCTTGGAAACACTCCACTGCTCTCACAACCTTGTGAAGCAGTGCGTTGAAGCGCGCAGTTCCTCCAACTGTGTGCATCTGCATGGGCCACGACACCTCGTCTACCGTTGGCTCAGGAATAGCCAATGTCAAAGAAGAATGCTCGAAATGGGAGGAGACGAGTGTCAAGGACATGCAAAACTAGCTCCAAGCGCATGGAACAAAGCTATGCCTAATGCAAGGAACATGAGTAAGATAAGTACACTCAGGGTGTGTCTCCTCCAGGTAAAAGGTGTCAAATTGTGAGGGAAAAATGATATAGGGCTTAGTGGAAATGAGATCAGAGATGGAGGCTTATACAACGGGCTAAAAGCGTGGAAGCCGACATCAGGCTCATTAGCGCAAGCGAGATCATAACAGATGCACATACAACTTGAACATAGAGATGGGAGCCTTATCAGGGATGTCCAGAAATATATGAGGAAGAAATATATGAGGCTTCTTCTCAAAGTCATGGTAAATCTAAAAAGGCTCCCGAGCCTATGGGAAAAACTCAGCATGGGAACCAGAATGGCATAAGGGTGCTGACTAGGGTGACCCATGTTAGGTAGGCTCTACTGTCGGACTGGTGCACAATGCATAAAGAGATGGCTAACACACCAATATCCAACAGGTTCGACCCTATGGCGAATTCGAATGGAAAAAGGTTCAAATGCAACATAATAGCGGGGAAGCCTAAACCTATATGCAAGGTTCTGAATATACCTGACATGGTTGCACAAGGTGTCGAAAAGGACCAGTAAGCAAGTATACATCCGGCTAAGAATCTTGTCTTCAAGAAACATTAGTACCACGATCATATCTAAAACATATGTAAAGAAAGACCCGATACAAGTGACTGTGGTAGAAATACTTTCAACTTCACTATTATCAACAACAGGCATAAACAAGGCAGAGTTTTTAAATGAAGACTCTATGGTACCCAGGCCCGAGGACTTACAATCAACAAGATCACCTTCATGATGAAGATCAAAGTTGAAGGACATGATGGAATCTGCAGAAACAAATTCATCATCACGGGAGTTGAAAATTCTAGAAGCAGAATCAAACTCAGCAGGAACACCGATTTGCGGATCTATAGGAGAGTCCAAAGAATCAACAGTAGGAAGATCAGACTTTAAGGTCAAACCGGGGCTGGACATGACTGTGACTGGATCAACATCCAAATGAATGGCATACTGTACTATAGACTCTAGGAAAACTTCATTGGAAGGAAGCATATCATCCCATATAGAATACATATCTAAACATTCATATGGAGGTGTCACTTGGTCAAAAGCTAGGACCAAGTCCCGAGAAGGTAAGCATGAACTCAGAGACTTCTTCTCAGTAGCAGTTGAACTCAAGGAGCAATATGCCACATAAGTCCCATGTGACATAGTAGTGCCTAATGACGAGGGATCTAACTAGTCTACAGTTGGGTAATAAGGAGGATCAATGAATGCAAGTTGGTCGATAGTGACGATGCTTTTGTTATGAGGGAAATGCATCACATGAAAGAGCGTAGACACCATAGCATGCATAGCATAAACGTAATCACGCCCAAGGATCGTATCAAAATCCACAGGGTCCTTTAAAACCATAAAATCAACTAAGACTGTTTTTCCACCCAAAGTAGTAGGTGCCTGACGGAGGAATCCGATCGGTTCACTAGGTCTTCTATCAAAGGTCAACGGCCAATTAGCAGTTGGAATAACATTAGGGAAACCCAAATCTCTCCAAGCATAAGCGGATAAGATACTAACACAAGCACCTTTATAAAAAATGCATCGATCAACCGTATAGTTCCCGATATCAACCTTTGTCTGGAAAGGTGTCGAAGAAGGAAGACGAGGCTCGACTAGACTATTCCAATCAAAGGAAACAATCCTAGGGCTTGGTAGGGGTTCACATGGCATAGATGAAGTGCCCCCTTTTTCAGGAATATCCAAACTGTTAATGCAGAAGACTTCAGCAGTAGGTTCATCAATCTCCGAAGGACTAATGGGATCGGTTGAAGATTGCATCGATTCGATCCCTTCACTCTCTGAAGGAAGAGTGGGGTCGACCAAAGATTGCATTGGTTCAACCACTTTATCAACCAAAGGTTGATCTAACTACAGGGAATCTATAGACAACTCACGAACAGAGGTTCCTTCAGACATGGACCACACTCTTCGTGCCTCTGGAATGGCAGGGCATCGGTGAGTAAGGTGATCTCCCTTACAAAGTTTACAAGGGAACTTTGGTTTCCATCCTATAGGTTTAGACTCCTTTACAACGTTAGTACTCTCAGCATGACTAGCATTGGCTGACAGCTTGCCCCCAGCATGACTCACAGAGGCTGGTTTCTCAGAAGCATCAAACTTTTGAACTAAGGACCACACTTTTTGCACTTCTGGAAGTACAGGGCACAAGTAAGTAAGGTGATCTCCCTCGCAAAACTTACAAGGGAACTTAAGCTTTTGTTTTTTTGGTTTGTCGACAATGTCAACTCTCTCAGCATACTTGCAGTGGCTGATCTGGTGTCTCCAGTATGACTCACAGGAACTAGTGACTTGTCATTAATATGACTAGCAGTGATCAATGATGTGTCCTCAACATGACTGATAGTGGTTGAAGACAAACTTTCAGTATGATTTTCAGTGACTAAATTTTTTCTCCCAGCATAACCTACAGAGGCTGGGTAGGTGCCCCCTGCATGATTTGCAGAGGAAGAGTGCTTACCCCCAGCATGACTTGCAGAGACTGGGTTGCTGCCCCCTTGTTTTGGCATCTTCTTCCTATTCTTCCTCCATCTATTCCTTTTAGACTGCTAGCTACTAGTATTGCTACTTTCGCCACATGAGGTAGAAGGAGGAGGAGAAGATGTTACTGGCAAAGGAGGCACAGGGTTCTGATGCTCTTGATTTGAGGTGCTCACAAAAGAAGCGTCAGGAGCATGCAAGGCATTCGAAGTGGAAAACAACCAAACCGACAGCCCAATAGTGAATCCAGGAAGATTCAGAGTAGCCATTAAGGGAGCACCAATGTTTCCAATGAATGGAACAGCACAAGGATCCCCTGGAACAGGGGTACCTTGATGGGCACTGGTCGGAATGCTAGACATAGTTTCTCGCTCAAATGAACAAGAATTTCTCTAAGGAAAACTAAAACAAGTAGCAGAAAGAGCACACCACTAAAAAAGGTCCTAGGTAAATCAAACCAGGTAAACAGATGCCTTCCGGAGAAGAGTCTAGGATGATGAGGGACCAGAACAGATCAACGAAGGATGAAGAACAGTTACCCGGGGTCCACAATACAATGACTAAGGGTGCAAGCGCTGGAATCACCCAACCACCCTCCCAAAGACCTGCAGGGGATTTCCTCCCACGTCTGTCCTAGGTACAGTAGATATACCCTCCGCTGTCACCTATGTATGAACCTATGGTCAAATGCTAAGTATACCACAACACCGAAAACTCCTGGGGGAACAGTCGTTGGTCGAATCAGAAGGCGTGGGCAGGGTAACTGAGCCCGAAACTCAAAAGAGTCCCCAAACGCGATCCAATCCTAGTATATGCTCGAAACAGAAAGTAGGAGGAGTATTCCCAACAATCTGATCTCACAAGACCTACTGCAAAGATCCCAGGCAAGCTTTGAATGAAGTGGGTTTACCTGTGATAGTCGAACTACGATTTTTGCGTAATGTGTGATCTTGGGTGGGTTAAGGTGTTTTAAACCCAAGATCCTAACCAAGACTAGTTGGTGTAGTGTATCCTAGAAAAGAAAATGTTGCTAGTATATTTTATTAGAGTTCATTTTAAAGGTTACTTGCTTACTCAAAAAGGTAGTGGGTGTGTGAGAGTGGTTATAATAGAGATAGAGTACTGAAAATGAAATATTTACCACCAAACAAATCTTTTTTTTTTCAATGCAAGTCTTAAAATTCTGATCTAGAATGCATATGCAAATGCAATTTTTAATATTTTGAATGCAAAAAAGGTAAAAATAAAGTCTAAATGTACAAAATTAAACTCAAAACCTAAGAATGTATCTACTCAAGCAATTAGGTATGCAAAAGAAAACTTGTTCTTTTTGATGCAGAGCACTCTAAAATCTTTTAAGCCACTTGCAAGGTACTCTGTTCAGAAAATGAATCAAAATTCTTTATGCTTTTCAAAGGTAGGAAACAAAACTTAAACTAACCTATTATCAAAGCAAAGCAAAGAAACTTTCAGGTTCTCTTTATGAAATAGTAAAAGCTACCAAATATGACTTTCAAATTCTTATTGATGTAAGCATGCCAAACAATTGGAAAAGAGTACGAAAACTACTTTTAGACCCAAACGAAGCAAATGACCTACGAAGAAGTATGGTTTGGTAAAGTCAGGTCTGCACATAAACAATGCAAACAAGGTCTTGAACAATAGCCAAAACACTTGAGCTTTCACTACAAAAGAAAAACTAAAAGCATAAGGGAGGATAAGAAACCAACCTAAAAGAGAAATTTCACTCAAATAGATACAAACAGGTTCAAGAAGACTCAAGAGGTTTCAAATCCATTGGAAATGGGGCAAGCAAGTTCAGTCAAACTCAAATTAGGGTACAAAACACCAAACAGGTCCACAACCCCCCAACTTGGGTCAAGAAACCCCAAAACTTTCCAAACAAGCCCAAATTGATCAAAAGAGGTTCAAATCATGAATGTAGGATCAGTACAAGGATGGGAGACCACTTACAGTGGTTTAACTCAGACCTAGGGTCATCAGGGACCCCAAAAAATGTAGCCACATCCCCCAGATTTGGGTCCACAACCCAAAAACTCAAAAATTTAAAACCCAGATTTTGAGCGCTACTGTGTATGAGGCATACCCGCACCCATAGCAGAATGGGTGCTACTATGCAGAGGAAAAGTAGCGTATGGGCACTACTGTGTTGTACAAACAGTAGCGTACAGGTGGAAAAAGTTGGAAAAATAGGGTTAAAACCCCCACACCTGGGTCCACAAGGGTTTGCAAGGGCTGGGAAGGGTCTGTAAGATCCAAGGAGGGTCAAACAGAGCCTACTAACTGATCCTAATCAATAAAATGAACAAATACCATCAAACAAGACTGAATAAATGACCTTGGATACCCCTAAGTAGTTAGGCTTTCCCCAGTGGAGTCGCCATTCTGTTGTGGGGAAAATGCACCTATAGTTCAAGGGAGAAACTACCAACTTACGGTGATAAAGATAGAATTACAAGCATTCTACAAGTACAACAAATAAATGAAGAGATTAGGGTTTAGAGATGTAGGAACCTTATTCAGAAGGTTGATCCTAGCTTTGCCTCTGTCACTCTTCAATACTTATCCAGTGTCGCAATGCCCAGACCTGCAAAACAACTTGATACCTTTCTCAAATACATTTGACTACATATATAATACTGATATTCATAATAGAAGAAGACATCAAATTACAATCAAACAGTAATCAAATCTAAGACACATTAATAGGTCATATTTGGAAAGAGAAGAACCTTTGATCTTTATTGATGAATGAAAGCATATACATAAAGTTATACCTTCCTTCAAGCTTGGCACTTCACGAAACCTAGATTCAAGGTCTCCTGCTTCAGTTCTCCAAGGATTCCAGCCTCTAATCAACTGTGCTAGGGTTTACCAAAATTGAAGCACAAGAGAGGGGGATGAGGGTCTCCATTCCTCCAGCATAACTTTGTAATTGGGCTTGGTCCCCTTACATGGCCCTTCTACCCTCCTTATATAGTCAGTGAAGGATAGGAAAAGAAGTTATAACCGAGTAGGAGGTTCCCCAACCAACTTAACTTCCCAAAATTTTGAGATTTTGACCAAAACATGGGTGTATGCTACTCTACAATAGACAAAGTTGCGTAGATATGGAGTTGAGTGCTACTATTTCAATAGTGGAGTTGCACTCAGTAGGGTACACATGCTACTATCATGCCTGTGTACCAGCGATCATGTTAAAAAATGGCCAAAAATAGGCTTTTCTGCTCATTTTCAGGAGATGGTTTGGTCTGGAGAAATGTTCCTAAGGGTCATATACATCAAATGGGTCAAGAATGAGGTAATTTCAACCATTCTCAGTGTCCCAAATGACTCCTCCATCCACAAATGTCATGTTGTGTGACTAAACTTGATCTCAAGAAATGTCGTCATGCGACCAAGGGAAGCAAGTGTCGTCACGGACGAAGAGGTGTCATTTGAAGCTATAACACCCACTCAGGTTGGCGTAGACTCTGTCCATCTTTATGATGGCAGCATGCATGGATGGATCCACCATCGCTCCCTCTCCTCTCTCTCTCCTAGCAAGAAGAGATGTCCCCACTGATCATATAGGCCCCACATCTGCACACAGATGTTGTTCACCTGTCAACTCTATATCAAAAGAAAAAAAATCATAAATGCACAAAACTTAAAAAGTTCAAGGGTTGTTTGTTCTTACTGATGTATCCCCATGCTGCTCCCTCGGGAAGTGGCAAGTTTGGGTCATCCATGAAGTCAGTTCCAGTATATGGAAAGTCCTCCACCATCAGTAACTGGCCTGCAAGCTAAGTGAAGAACTCAGGAGGGAATCCGATGATAGGACCCCCACCATGTCGAGCCATCACATCGGTCCACCTGGCCATGTGTGGATCTCTGAGGTCCCTATCCTCTAGTGACACCTGAGGACGCAAAAGGGGAACCCATTTCAACAATAATGAGATCACGATAGAATGATAGCCAAACTGTTTGAGCTCTCCCCGCCAACACTTTGTCAGCTGAGCTCGTACGTTTGCAAGGACCCCCTCGCACCATTTGAAGATCTTTGGGGACAAACAATCCTCCGCATAAAGCATCTGTGCTCTGGTGGCTAGGTGAGGAGCTTGACTCCGTGCCATCCTCGTAATGGTAAATAGAATGGCCTGCAACGGGCACTCCCATACATCTTTAATGCAAATCTTCCTGCTATATGCACGGGCATTGGGACCACAATGCCATCGGATCAAGTCTTCCATGGTTCGATCACTCCCACGTGATCCAGTGAGCGTCACATTGTCCCCCCTTTGGGACAAACCAGTTAGAAAATAGATGTCTTCCACATCTATGTGAAGCTCATGCTCACCAATCAGGAAGTACTATTGGGCCACATCCCAACGTTGGAGCATGTGGATCAGTAGTGGAAGTTGGGATCTCATCCCCTGAATGCAGAAGAAATTGAGAAGCCCATAGTTTCTCAATGCTCCCACACAATTTGGATCATTGGTAGCTTGTTCATAATCTAATTCATGTTCTCGTTCCCACCATTCTAGAACCATTCTGGATGCTTGGAACCTGTCAACAAGGAGTTTTTTAACAATTTTAAGACTTGCTTCACCCACTGGGAGTCCCTCTTTTGAGTTTTGTTTGAGTTTGGGGATGGAAGTTGCCATCGTCGCACCCTGTTTTTGCAAACAAGGTGACATTGTTGTAGTCCACCTGTGAGACCTTTGCGATGACTCGGTCTTGTCGCAGTTCCCAAAAGGGCCAACTGTGACGAGCCGAGGGCGCAATGGCCCTTTTCAAATCAAGCCAAAACCCAAAAAAATGACTGAAAATCAAAATTGTAGACCACTATGATTTTGCTGGCTAAAGTTTAGGGTTACATGTTCCTGATGGTAGGTGAAATGGCTGATCGTAGCTCCTGAAATCGACAAGTGAATATCTAGCAGCAAATGACACTATTCCTCCGAAATTTGCAAATAGAACAATGGTGACTATATTTGGTTTTTATTTCTATTTCTAGAACAAATGGAATATTCCTTTTTCAAACATTTGATGCCGTTATACTATTCGCTATAGTTTGGATCAGTTTTATTATATTTGAACACTCAGTTGTCTCTTTGACCTAGTTTCCGAGTGTGCAGGAGTTGCGAAGTTCCTTTCTACACCATGTTCGTGTAGGAACAGTCATCTCAGGTATGAACATCCCTTGTGAGTTTTTGTCGTTTTCCCATTTTTTCATAGATTACAATTAATGAGCTTACTCTTTGTTCTTTCTCTCGCTCTTGAAACTATGAGAATATGTTACTGAGTTACGATTTATCACTTTTTCGGGCTTGTTAAACTCCTACGGAAAAGGAACCCCCCGGAGTCTACCGTTAAGCTCTTTTCAGGCTCTCGAAATAGGAAAAGATTGCCAAGCAAACTTGTCGCATTCATGCTTGTAAAAGAATTTGAATGGTCGTCTTCCTGGTGATAGTTTACCCCTTTTTCATACCAGGGGGCACTAGTTACGAAAAAGGTATACTCTAGCCAATCATGACCAGAAGAGTCCTCTCCCGCATTGTTTTACCCTTTTTCGGGCGAAGAGGCTAACTTTACGAAAAAGGACCGTTGGAGTCTTCTTTAGTTCTTTTCGGACTCTCTAAACATGAAATGATGACCGCGTTTACCTTCTATGGACTCGTTAAACTCTTACATTGAAGGGCCTGCCATGGGACGAACCCCTCCTGTTCCAGGGTCGAAAAATATTTGAGATTGGACTCGTCTATGAGATTAGCTATACCGAGCATCTGGTTACCCTCATCAAGCTCGTAAGAAACACATGAGGTACTCATCGTTTGTGATGGGTAAAAAGGAAAGTTTTTGTGTTACGTACCTTGTTAGTGGCAATATGTAGTCATTCTTGAACATGGCACTCATTTGCATTTGCATACAGCACTTGGATCATTTGTTTGTCCTTGAGTTCCACTTATTTCTTGAGTCTTGTTACTCCCTTGAGTCGTTCAAAAAAATCTTCCATCATCAGTTCCGTTAGGGAATGGTGTCATACTCATCATGTCAATACTGCCAAGTCATTGCATGCCCATTTTCAATAATATGTCCATCATTTATCATCTACAGTCAATACGCCCGCCATCATGTCAGTCTACTCTGAGTCAGTCTTGCGTATTACTGTACCATCCGATCTACTCTACACAATTTTTGTTGTGTTTCGTGTCGATCGATGGGGGATTTATCATGGCCCTCCTTCGGTGGATTCATTCTTGTCAACATCAGCTCATCATCCGAGGATTGAATCTAGAAACCAATCAAGTGCCTTGGCCTTGCATGCCTCAATGGTAGCTTACCTCGCTTTCAACATGAGTTTATATCATTGACTCTTGATTGAAAGATTTCATATTACGTTCGACTTCAACTCATTTATTCACGCTCGATGATATGTACTGTGATACCTTGGGAGTCATTGAAATCAATGATGATCTCCCTCGCACTTGTTAATGGTTTACATCAATGGTCGGTAATCAAGTGGTTTCTACCATGTTCAACGTCAAGACATTTGTAATCACATGGATAGATTCGTATCATTGCGGGTTCAGCTTGAAGACCCTGGGGAGTCATGTTTTACCCAGGTTGCGATGGAGTTTGTATTGAGTTATATGACACGGATCCACATTTGTATTGGTCGTGGCTATGTTATCATCTCATCATGGATCTACGCTTGTGTCTAGTAGCCATGATTGTGTTCAGTCGGTCATTAGTACCATGGATCTGCACTGTATTGGTCGGTAGCCATGTTGTACTTCATATAAGATTGTCAGTTCAGAGTCAGTTGTACTGTAGCAGTGTCCTTCGTCCGACAAGTCTATTGCCATTTCTTCTAGAAAAGCACTTTACCTGTCTATCTTCAACAACTTCATGCTTTGGGGGGCATTCTGTTACACCCAAAATATACCCATCATGAGATTTAGAGTATACACCACTGAAGATGTCTTGACTAAGTAATTAACTTGGGAGGATTTGTACCCAGTTGTACCAGGTTTTGAGAAATCGTCGCAAGTTGCACTCATGCAACATGTGACGTCGAGCTTGCTTCACTACAGGGTGTGATGAAGTCAGTTAATGGGAAAAAATAGCTTCTTCAAGGTTCTTCTCGAAACTTGATGACTTGGGGGCTTATCCCTGACCTCTAAGGGAGTTGGTACTCGATTCCTAACACCTTGGGAGGATCCCCTATCTCTCTCCTACCATCTCTCAACCTATCCTATCCATACCCTATCCACTTAGTATTATATAAGAGAAGCCCTACTCCTCTACAAAAGGAGGAAGTCTATGGTGTCTACATGCTAGTGAAATCACTCTTGAGAGATCTCTACTCATCCTTTAGAGACTCAAGCTTCCTTAGGAGGAAATGGTAAATGGCTTTGTTGGAGAAGGGCTGCAGCGTTAAGCCTTGGTTGTAGTTCTATATCTCTGCTATGTACTTCCTTCTTTTTATAGTAATACAAATGCTTTCCACCAATATTGTTCATGTGTGCAATGATATTGAGTAGTTTACTTGCTTAATTGTTTACTTAGATCTCTTATTGTATAGATGCCCTTTTACTTGTTTCTCTTGTTTCTTTTCTTAACGGGTCTTACAGCTTGGATCTGACAACCGTGAGATGCGAAGCAGTGTTCAAAAGAAAGGATAGCGAAGTGAAAGGTAAGACATCTAGTACTCAATCCTTAAGTAGATCTAGGAAACGTATTCATATCCTGTCTCATTTGTTCTAGACTTGCATTGAGCTAGGGAAATCCGACTCGCGTCTGTTCGAGTGGATTGTCCAATAAACACTAACCATCATCAGTGGAGTGTCATGAATACACAAGTGAGTGTCAAATAGGTGGAAAAATGAGTCTAACTGAATGTAGTAGGTGTAACACATACATGGTGCAATAATGTAGTGAAGGAGGCTCAAAGGAGGGTGCAAAAGGAGCTGACTGGAGTCAAAACTGGCAATCTAGGCTTACTGGAGGTCCATCGAAATGTCTCAGTTAGTAAACTAGTCAATATGTCCTCAAATCAAGGAACATATCCACAAATCACTCAACTAACTAAAGTGTAACTGGTGGTAGGTGAGGGAGGGCGCCTTTCTCATGTGGTAGGTGAAAGGAGGGCGCATTATTGACTAGGAGGGATGGAACTGAGGAGAAACAGGCTCCCAGGGCTAGTAAACTAAGCTCTAGGTGCTGGGAGACACCAACCTGATGACTAGGATACATGCAATTGCATGCCTGCATGCAATTTCATGACTGCATGCAAAATGCATGCATGGCTAAAATGCAAAATAATGAAAATGATGGTAGGATTAGTATGGAGTATAGGAATATCCTAACAAGAAGGGTCTACCCATGTTTTGGGGAGAATATGGCACCATGAGAATGAAGGAGGGATATCAAGGGAAAATATGGGAGTGCAGGTTGGAAGAGGAAAGCTTTGCAGATATGGTGTAGCCTCTGACAGGAAAGACGATGGTAGAGAAGTTGAAAAAGGACTTCCAGCTAGTCTCGATCTTTAAAGAGGCTCGTACACTCCTCGTGGGCTATTCATACAAAGAGCACACCGAAATGAGGGTACTATTTAAACAGCTTGTCTCCTCAGACATGCCATCCCCCAAGCAGTGGAAATTCATTCAAAATTATGGCAAGGGAAAGCTAAAGCTAAGTGCATGAAGGAGTCAAAGATAGTGGAAGCTGCCAGCTGGAGGAGTAGTCAATAGAGCATTTTGTCTGTCTTGTTAGAGTTTGTTGTCATTTGGTAAAAATGATCAGTAAATTTGTAAAAGGAAGTTAAGCCAGTTTTTCCAGCTCTGTCATTTTGTTGTAGTGGCAAATATGTTAAGGATAGGTGTCACTAGGAGTTGTAACAATTTTCTGTTAGAGCAAGTCGAGCTTGAGGCTCAAAAGATATATAAGAACAATGTAAAAGAATGCCAAAGGGTTGAGAATTTTTGGGGAACCCGTGTATTGATCTGTGTTGAGTATTTTTGAGACTGTTTTAATAAAATTTGGCAAGGCCTCGCAGGAATTTTTCTCTCAGGGATTCATGTGTTATTGGTCTTACAATCTGTTCATTTATCTCCTTATGTGAATCTTTTACTTATTTGTTTAATCCATATTTTCATGTTGTTCATGTTTGGATAAGTGTAGCATCATAATAGAATTCATAGTTATTATGCTCTGTTCTTTTCATTCCAAGCATCCATAACCAATTTCTACTAAAATTGATATAGAATTCATAACCATATGCTCTATATTGATGGACTGTTCATCTTTTTCTTCTAAATCATCAAACTAAAGAATTTCGACTGTGAGCTGGTGGCTTCCTTGCCTCTGAGTGGGTTTGTTTGCAAAGCATTGTCATGATATCCATTTTCTGTCTGTTTTGACTCCACGGCCCAATGGATACCTATTTAGTTTTCAACCAAATAACAATCTAATCTCAGTTTTAATCATTTATCTGGCCTTGCTAAAACCTATCTGTGAGAGATCCCTCTTTGTAGGATAAGAATCCAACTTATTCATCCTCAAGTGGTTATGTGGTTACCCTAACCTAGCCTCTTTGCAACCTAGAGGTACATTTTAGGTGCTAACATATTAGCGCCGTTGCTGGGGATCGAGTGTTGCATCATCCCTAGGAAGAACGACAAAGAATTCTGTTTTTTAGAGAAAGAAGAGATTTCTGAGGGCAAATAGAGGTTTCTGGATTTATAGAAGGTTGTGCATTTTCCCTGGCGACTCCACTCAGCGAGATTTTCATTCAAAGGAGACTCTGCTGGGAAGATCGACGAGTCCAAGTTCATCTCTAAAGGAATCTCAGAAGGCATCCTGGCCCCTAGAAAGATCCACACAAGAGGTAACCCTATCTCTGAGATTTTGTTAGGCGTGGAAAATCCATAAGTCTTGCTTAGGCATAGAAGTGAGAAAGATAAGACTACTGCTTCTAATATCGAAAGAGTTGTGTCTAAAGAAGAGTCATCTAATTTTCATGAATTGAATTTAGAAGTAATTGGAAGACCCTTGTTAAAATCTAAATTAGATTCAGATCTAAAGTTAGCTGAAGTAAGTTTGAATAACCTTGACTCATATCTTTTAGATTCTGTGTGGTATCATTTGCAAAATACTATTAAAGCTGCAAGAGCTACACCTCATTTCCAAATCCCTCAACCTCATATCACTAACCCTATCCAGAATCCTCCTTAGAATATCCTTCCTATAGCCCAAAATCCACCTGTACCCATGGCAAGTAGGTTTGCGCCTTTGGACCTACCATTTGTTTTGCATGACCTCCCTCAAAACTATTCCCATAGGATTACCTTATATGATGGAGAGGGGGATTTCTAAAAAGACAACATATAGATGTGAAAATCAGATCACATCCAAGAACTGATCAAGAAATTGCACTCTCTCATAAGAAAAATCTCACACAACTAGTCAAAGACAAAAAAATTATGCACAAGAGTAGATTTCTGTATTAACTTCTCATGAATAAAATTACATCAGCCAACATATAAATGTAATAGGTTGTTATTAAATAACTTTACAGCAGAGAATCGAATGGCTAAAGATGTCAAACAAAGCTCCTAATCATTAGACTTGCTAAATATGCCCATCCCCTCTAGGTGGCAAGTTGACTTTCCAAATCAGCCCAAAAGCTCACAAATTCTCTAATTAGTGAGCTGAAGGTGAAATATGGCCCAAAAAAATGCCAAATACGAAATTTGGGTGTAAATAACATTAAGGAAAGTTTTTGGTGTAAAAAACACTTTCCTAGGTTGACTAGCTTTTCCCTATGGGGGGAAAAGTAGTAAAAAGCAATAGTTTTCCACAAGTGTGCCTTTCTTCCTCAAACCTTATCCAAAAATATTTTGGAAGGTGCCCAAGTGGCCTAGGTGGCTTGTAGATCACACCTTGGATGTATTTTAGTCTCTCATATTGCCTTGTGGTCCACACAATGGCAATTTCCTTATTTATTACATAGAATTAACCAATGAATGATTAATTAATGCATCTTATGTAATTAAATGAATGGTAGGAAGACTTAATTATTCCAACAACCCCTCATAAGTTGGAATTAAATGATCTAAATATCAGAAAATGAAATACTAAGGGCCCAGTAACAAGACTTGGTCACCCTGTACAAAATACTGTCGGTCCAAACAAGGATAGAAGGAAAACCTCATGGGAAAAACCTTCCCTCAAAACATGGACATTTCAAAATTGAAAGGATGTTGATCAACCCTTCACTCCACCACATGTTCAACCATCCCAAGTAGTGATCTAAGATAGCTGAATGTCTTCTCTATGAAAGCCTTGGTGAAGATATTTGCAGTTTGCTCACCTGTGGGGAAATACTGCAACTCTATGATCTGGTCATGCACTAGCCCTCTGATGTAGTGCATATGAATCTCAATGTGCTTGGTCCTCTGCCTCTGTACTGGATCACATGAAACTATAATAGCACTCTGGTTGTCACAAAAGATGACAGTAGGAGTACTAAAAGAAATCTCAAATTTTGATAAAATACCCTACAACCATACACATTGTGTAGCAGCATTCACTACTCCTCTATACTCTGCCTCTGCTGAAGATAATGTTATGGCATTCTATTTCTTGCTGGATCAACAAATAGGGCCACCTCCAAGCATGAATACAAATCCTGATGTGGATTTCCTGTCAAGGCTATCACCAGGCCAATCCGAATCTATGAAACCCAAGAGATCTGAGCTCAAATCTGCTACATAGTGAATCCCATCACTCTTTATGCCCTGCACATAATGAATGATTTTTTTTGCAGCCCTCCAATGTAACTCATGTGGCTGCTCCATATATCTAGATGCCACACTCACAGCATATGCAAGATCTGGTTGAGTGTGTGTCAAGTAGAGCAAGTTGCCAATCAACTATCTATATAGAGTATTGTCAAAAAGCGGTGTAGATTCTGCTTCTTCCATTCTAACTCCAGAAAGGAATGGAGTCTTAGAAGGCTTGCAATTAGCCATCTTAAACTTCTTTAATAGATCAGAATCATATTTTGACTGACATACCTTGGCTCCTTCTTTTGTTTGATAAATTTCAAGCCCCAAAAATTGCTTGAGAATTCCCAAGTCACTCATGGAGAATGCTTGGTGCATTGCGATCTTCAATGATATTATTTGTTCAGTGCTATCACCTGTAATCAGAAAATCATCAACATACAGCACTATTAATAATATAAAGCCATCAACAAACTTCATATAGACAGTTGTGTCAGATTTACACCAAACATAGGATCGTGACAGCAAAAAATTATCCATCTTTGCATACCAAGCTCTGGGAGCTTGCTTGATCCCATACAAAGATTTTCTCAACTTGCAAACAAGGTTTGGATCTGATGTGTACCCCTGTGGCTGCTACATATATATTTCTTCTTCAATCTCCCCATGGAGGAAAGCACTTTTCATATCCATGTGATGTACTTCCCATCGCTTGGAAGCTGCCACTTCCAAAACTAGTCTAATGGAGTCTTTCTGAGCCACCAGTGCAAATGTTTCATTATAATCAAGTCCTTGGACCTGAGAAAAGCCTTTTTCTACTAGTCTTTCTTTGTATTTAATGGCTGTACCATCCGCTGCACATTTAGTCTTATAAATCCATTTGCATCTTACCAACTTTTTGCCTGCGGGGAGCTTGACTAACTCCCAAGTTTCATTCTTCTGCAATGACTGAAAATCCTCATCCATAGCACGATGCCATCTTGGATCATCTGAGGCTTCCTCATATGTTTTTGGATCAGAATCTATCATCATATAGCATTTCTCAGAAAGGAAAGGATCATTCACATTGAGAGCAGTCTCAAATTGTGATCTGGTCCTCCTTTGGTCCTGAGGATTACCTCCTAGTTCACCTGCTGCTTGCAAAGTTTTTGCAGCCCACTTAGGCCTTGTAGGTGAGTTAGAATCTGCAATAAATTGATCCTCATCATCAGAAATATCATAATAAAAAATATCAAGAACATCACTGACTTCTTCTTAAGTCGGTGGTGAAGATGAATCTCCAATTTCTGCGCTCTGAGAGGGCTCTTCCTCAAACTGCACACTTCTTTCGATGAATGTTTTATGAGTGGTCATGTTCAGCAGCTTATAACCTTTGGAGTCCTCTGAATATCCAACAGACAAACATGGTTGGCTTTGTGGTTGCATAGCCCTCCTCTTCTCAATCGGAATTCTAGCCCAAGCCTTTGAGCCAAAAATCCTGAAATGAGAGATGTCAGGTTTTTGTCCTGTCCAAGCTTCAAAGGGAGTGACACCTTTGATTGATTTGTGTGGCACTCTATTCTGAATATAAGTGTCACAATTTATTGCCTCAACCCATAGCTTAGGAGACAAAGCTTTCTCCTCAAGCATGCATGTGGCCATCTCCTTAAGAGATCTATTTTTCCTCTCAGCAACCCCTTTTTGTTGAGGTGTATATGGAACTGTATGTTGCATCTGTATGCCTGATGAAGCACAAAATTGTTGAAAATATGTTTTCACATACTCACCGCCATTATCAGACCTTAACACTTTTATATGCCTACTAGACTGATTCTCAACTGAGGCTTTGAATAGCTTGAATAATCCAAAAACTTCTGATTTAAGCTTGATGAAATAAATCCAACAAAACTTGTTGAAATCATCTATGAATGTGAGAATATATTTTGTTGAATTCAATGAATCATGAGGAAATGGACCTGATATATCAGTGTGTATAAGTTCCAATGGTGCAGTGGTTCTCTCAGTGGTATATCTCCCATACGTATATGTTAGCACTCGGATTTTCCTTGGGCTGTATCAAAGAAACCCCGAGGTAACCTATTTCAAACCAATCTTTAGACTGAAAGTTGGCCTCCTTCAGCCAGAGAGGGCTCTCTCGGCAAATCTGCCATCCAATGTCACCACGACAGCAGTTCGACAATGAAACTCAAGGGCCAATTTGTAAAATAAATAGAAACTTAAGGATTTTTAATGAGGTGGCTAGATCAACATGAACAGGATACCATTGGGCAATGGAGTCGAGAAAACAGAAAAATATAGACCAGCAGTTAAACAAATATTTTCATACAAAGGCAAGATAGCTGTCTTATTACAGTCAATAAGATTTTTGCAGGTGATAGGGAAAGAAATAAAGACAGTCCATTAACAACGGGCATCAATTTTTAGATGAATCCACTGCTAATTTTAGAGAAATAAATGGATGCTCAGAAGCGAATAAATCGAGGCATAGAAACATGAATCTCAATCTATTATGAACGTTCATCTAAGCATAGAAGAAAACGACAGAATGAAAGGAATAACGCAGAAAGTAAACTTGCACGAGTAGAGAAAGGAAATGGTACAGACTGCAATTTTAAACAACACATGAATCTTTGAAGAAAAATCTGTTCAATCCTGAGATCTTTATTAACTTCTGAAACCCTTCAAAATACCCAGAATGGGTTTCTCCTTACTGAAAATCCCACCCCTTCAACAATGACCTCCATTGTCTTTTATACAAAATTTTTAGAAGAAGCTCCACATAACTGCTTCTTCTAACTAATAATTAAAAATATTTAACTAAAGATAACTGTCTTCGAGTAACCCATAACTGTCTTTCAAATAATATTACAAATTTAAAATAAAAAGTCTTTTTGCCACTTGGCAAGATTTTTGGATATCATTATTTTGCCACATGGCAAGAATTTCAAATGCATTTAAGTATGAACAGAATATCTGGTCTTTCCGTACTTCTCTACATAATTCCACTGGTCAGCCGTGGGTAGATCATAACTGGTCATTTCTTTCACCAAGACTCGCATCTCGATATGACCTGCATAAGAAATAGGAAGAAGGTTTGCGCAAGTTGAAATCAGCATATTTAAAATTTCAAATTCCCCTGACATTTTCTCCATTAGGATTTTTCCTGTGAGCATGTGATCTATCTGCTGGAATTTTCGGTGATCCATCCTGTAAGTGCTTGCTTTTCGCCTTCTGTCGCAATCGCCGGCTTCCACCAGTCTTCGGAGCTCTCCAGGATAACGACACATATAAAATGCCGTTGTGTGGAGCCCTTTCTTTTTATATAAGCCTTTTAAACTTAACCTTCTTGCACTTTTACGAACGTGGGTCATTTTCAACCATTGATCTTTGAACCATCATTTTGAACCGTCAGATCTTGTCCATCTTTATTGCACCGGCGGTATCCGCGATCGAAAAGGTGGTTTCCTTCTCCGGTTTGCTACCCGCGCGGATGCACCATCTGCTGACACCTGTCAAGGCGGTTTATTCTCCGCGACCGCTCTCCTTTATATTCCGTGCGCATGTTCCTGGCCGCGGATGAAATGCTGGCCTTTGATTTGATTGAAACATGTATTGGCCTTCCGATCCATGCAAAGTATAGTGCCACGTGCCACGGTCTTATCAATCCATTCCTTGTTCGCCACCTGTTAGGTCCCACCTTGCCACGTAAGAGATCTTTCCCATCTTTCTGTAATGGGTGGTTCCGCGCGGTGTTATGGTGGTTTCCGATACCGCTCTTTCCAAGCGCGGATGAATGAATGTGGGACACGTGCCTTGGTGGTATTATGTCCGCTACCACCCTCCACCGTTTGTTGACGATCACTTTGGCGACGCGGGGTTAATATAGACCGTTGATTTGGATCTATGATATCTCCGCTGACGAAACCTGACCGGGGCTTAACCTATCCATAAATTTGTTGGCGGACTTTATAAACATGGGTTTTTATAATGTATTTTTATATAAAAATCTTTATTTCAACCCTTTTAGAGATGATTCTTTTTCTTAGGACCTTTTATCAAAAATGTCAATTTTCTTTAGACCTGGTGT
Source organism: Larix kaempferi (assembly GCA_027924585.1). Classification (NCBI taxonomy): domain Eukaryota; kingdom Viridiplantae; phylum Streptophyta; class Pinopsida; order Pinales; family Pinaceae; genus Larix; species Larix kaempferi. Next base: position 9,560,782 of record BSBM01000042.1, on the reverse strand, counting down.
CAACAACTGGCTCCAACTGGGGATGCTATCCTCCCTGTGAGGTAGCAAAGAACATCGTAGACCAAGTGCCTGATCCATTGGGCGGCTCCCAATCCTGAAAACTGCAACCTGTAACCTGTATCCTGTATCCAGTCCTCCATCCAAAACTGTAACTGAAAACCATTTAACTATAGAAAACCGAAAACTCACATGCTGAAACTGAACTGAAAACAACACTGTACATACTGAATACTGCTTGCCTGGCAAACTTATTTTTCCTACCTACCCTACCTTTAGAATGTCAAAGATTTTCCATCAATCAAGTAATTCGGAAACACCAATAAAGCCAATCCATTAGGTGTTCAAACAAGCTAACTCCTTTGCCGTGTTCGAAATAAGCCAATAACAGAAAATATGACAGTATAGGCAACCATTGATAATCTTTATTCTCAAAATAAAAACCTAGCTGCAAATCGAAACTGAGAAATCTCTCCATATACTCAGCTATAGGATCAAAAAAGATACATTTTATGTGAAGTACCTTTGGATTTTTTGCAACTTGATGGGAGAGCTGGAATATTTTTTCTTCCTTAACATTCTTTTCCAGAAATGAATGATTATCTTCATAATCTAATGCATCCTCAAATAGAAAACACTCTGCAAGATCATTAAATACGATAGCTCTATCTTTTTTATGAAAGAAACTGGTGTCTAATAGCTGATTTTCTTGCGGTGGATCGTCTTCAAAAATGGATTCCTTCATAAAATCATCATGATTGTCATCATTCAAATTCAGATTTTCATTCCCAAAAATGGAAGAAGATTGACTTACATATCCCGGAATATGTGAACACTTCCAATCTGTATAAGCAGGGGTCGTAGCATCACTCTGCAGGAGCTGATCTATTTCTTCTTCTGTTAAAAGAGGAGGTGGCTTGTGCATTTTCTGAATCAAACAACTATCATTTTCCTTCTCTTCTGCAGATTGATGCTGAATGCATTCATTATTTGTATACGAAGGAGCGAACGATTCAACCTTTGTTTTCAAAGAGGGATCACAGGAAACTAATATCAATTCTTTATTGATCTTATCTACAGCAAACTCCTCTCGATCCTCATGGCCATGGACTTGCGAAGAAAAATGATAAAATATTTCTGACAAGTCTTCATCATTCATACCTTCCAGATCTTCACCAATACTTTTGAGGTATTGTATGAAACCTTCAAATTGATCACAGCAATCTTCCACTAAAGACAAAGCTGGAAAATCTACTGCATAATGCTCATAAAATGCTATGTGAAAATCTTTTAAAGAAAACAAGCTACCAGGTCTTAAACTTTCATACCAATCCCTTGCTTTTCCTTCTAAAGAAGCCATGAACATCTTCATAAGACAGTCCTCATGAAACCTAATCTTCAACTTGTGTATATGTGCATGAAATTTGATTAAATGTAAAGCAGCATTATCATTGTTTACATCTCTGAATTTAGGCAAATAAGACTGCCAATCTATTTTAGGAATTTGATTCGGAAAACCAGGAATATGAGACCTACTCATAGGAGCATACCTTCTTAATAATGAGGCCATCTCGAAATACTGGAGCTATAGATTTTGATCTGAAAACTGAGGAGACTAGCCTGTGAACCAATGCAAAACTGGATTTCTTTAATGTGGAGTCGCCATGAAATTTCTGAAAACTGGATTCTTTGAAGATGGAGTCGCCAGGTGAAAGATGCACAGCCTGCTTGATATCGGACTGTTGTTCACCATCAACAATCAAATCTGCAACTTTGTCGTTCATACCCAGGGAAAATGAAACCCTCGTTCCCCGGCAACGGCGCCAAAATGTTAGCACTCGGATTTTCCTTGGGCTGTATCAAAGAAACCCCGAGGTAACCTATTTCAAACCAATCTTTAGACTGAAAGTTGGCCTCCTTCAGCCAGAGAGGGCTCTCTCGGCAAATCTGCCATCCAATGTCACCACGACAGCAGTTCGACAATGAAACTCAAGGGCCAATTTGTAAAATAAATAGAAACTTAAGGATTTTTAATGAGGTGGCTAGATCAACATGAACAGGATACCATTGGGCAATGGAGTCGAGAAAACAGAAAAATATAGACCAGCAGTTAAACAAATATTTTCATACAAAGGCAAGATAGCTGTCTTATTACAGTCAATAAGATTTTTGCAGGTGATAGGGAAAGAAATAAAGACAGTCCATTAACAACGGGCATCAATTTTTAGATGAATCCACTGCTAATTTTAGAGAAATAAATGGATGCTCAGAAGCGAATAAATCGAGGCATAGAGACATGAATCTCAATCTATTATGAACGTTCATCTAAGCATAGAAGAAAACGACAGAATGAAAGGAATAACGCAGAAAGTAAACTTGCACGAGTAGAGAAAGGAAATGGTACAGACTGCAATTTTAAACAACACATGAATCTTTGAAGAAAAATCTGTTCAATCCTGAGATCTTTATTAACTTCTGAAACCCTTCAAAATACCCAGAATGGGTTTCTCCTTACTGAAAATCCCACCCCTTCAACAATGACCTCCATTGTCTTTTATACAAAATTTTTAGAAGAAGCTCCACATAACTGCTTCTTCTAACTAATAATTAAAAATATTTAACTAAAGATAACTGTCTTCGAGTAACCCATAACTGTCTTTCAAATAATATTACAAATTTAAAATAAAAAGTCTTTTTGCCACTTGGCAAGATTTTTGGATATCATTATTTTGCCACATGGCAAGAATTTCAAATGCATTTAAGTATGAACAGAATATCTGGTCTTTCCGTACTTCTCTACATAATTCCACTGGTCAGCCGTGGGTAGATCATAACTGGTCATTTCTTTCACCAAGACTCGCATCTCGATATGACCTGCATAAGAAATAGGAAGAAGGTTTGCGCAAGTTGAAATCAGCATATTTAAAATTTCAAATTCCCCTGACATTTTCTCCATTAGGATTTTTCCTGTGAGCATGTGATCTATCTGCTGGAATTTTCGGTGATCCATCCTGTAAGTGCTTGCTTTTCGCCTTCTGTCGCAATCGCCGGCTTCCACCAGTCTTCGGAGCTCTCCAGGATAACGACACATATAAAATGCCGTTGTGTGGAGCCCTTTCTTTTTATATAAGCCTTTTAAACTTAACCTTCTTGCACTTTTACGAACGTGGGTCATTTTCAACCATTGATCTTTGAACCATCATTTTGAACCGTCAGATCTTGTCCATCTTTATTGCACCGGCGGTATCCGCGATCGAAAAGGTGGTTTCCTTCTCCGGTTTGCTACCCGCGCGGATGCACCATCTGCTGACACCTGTCAAGGCGGTTTATTCTCCGCGACCGCTCTCCTTTATATTCCGTGCGCATGTTCCTGGCCGCGGATGAAATGCTGGCCTTTGATTTGATTGAAACATGTATTGGCCTTCCGATCCATGCAAAGTATAGTGCCACGTGCCACGGTCTTATCAATCCATTCCTTGTTCGCCACCTGTTAGGTCCCACCTTGCCACGTAAGAGATCTTTCCCATCTTTCTGTAATGGGTGGTTCCGCGCGGTGTTATGGTGGTTTCCGATACCGCTCTTTCCAAGCGCGGATGAATGAATGTGGGACACGTGCCTTGGTGGTATTATGTCCGCTACCACCCTCCACCGTTTGTTGACGATCACTTTGGCGACGCGGGGTTAATATAGACCGTTGATTTGGATCTATGATATCTCCGCCGACGAAACCTGACCGGGGCTTAACCTATCCATAAATTTGTTGGCGGACTTTATAAACATGGGTTTTTATAATGTATTTTTATATAAAAATCTTTATTTCAACCCTTTTAGAGATGATTCTTTTTCTTAGGACCTTTTATCAAAAATGTCAATTTTCTTTAGACCTGGTGTCAACAGTATACTTAGAATGTTTTCCTAAGATGCAACATTAACAGACACCTTTGGAAAATTTGATGTTGGGAAGCCCTATAACCATCTCTTTCTCATGAAGTTGGGAAAGGTATTTGTAATTAAGGTGGCCAAATCTCTCATGCCATAGTTTTCTAGAGTCATTGGAATGAGTTAACAGAGCAGAAGGTGAGGATTTTGGCACAAATGGGGAGAATTTGTAAATTCTAGAACAATGATTAGTAGTACCAAATGCAATAATTTTTCCTGTTGAAATTTCTGCTATTTCAACATCATTGGGGGTAAAGGTTACTCTTTTGGGAAGCCTTGTATGGGTCATCTGATAGACTGATAGTAGGTTTTCAGCAAGTCCAGGGACATATAAAACATTATTAAATGACCCAAACGCGAGATCTATGCTACCTTTTCCTTTGCTAGAAGTTTCAGAATTATCTCCCAATACAATATTCGGACCACTAGAAGAGTCAAGTGAAGTAAAATACTTACTTGCAGACACCATGTGTCTTGAAGCACCGGAATCAATGATGAATGATGAATATTGGGAAGTGTTGGCCATGAATGCATGAACTCTCTCTTTGTCATCAGAATTTCATACTCCATCCTTCCTCCTTGTGCTCTCTGGGAGAGGGATATTGGCTTTCTCCAATAGTTGAGTTAATTGGTCGATGGTCTTCTTCATGCAAGAGCTTTCAGGATGAAAGCCCTTGCTGCAATAATTGCACTTTGTCCTCTCATTCTTTTTGTTCGGATTCTTCTTGAAGTTTGATGACTCTCCATTAAAATTCTGCTTGTATTTCCGCTCATCGGTGGGCTTCTTGAAGTTGCCTTTCGAATTCTTTGAGTCTCCAACATTTAGACAGTGGTCTTTGGATGGATTTTTAATGCCTCCCATTAAGACTAGCTTGTCTTGTTCTTCTGTTAATGACTCCATAAATTCTGAAAGTGACAGGCTCTTCCAATTTTTAATTGCTTTCCGGGTAGAATGGAAGGTGGAGACAAAAATTGAATAGTCGGGGCCAAGCTTGGAGAGAATGGCCAAAACTAATTGCTCATATTTCTTGTCTATACCACATTGCTTCAGCTACAATACAAGAGACTTGAATTTGGAGAAGAAGTCTTGTAGATTATCAAAATTTTGCGGACTCAAAGAGATTAGCTCGTTATCCAATTGGTGGCCTCTCAATTCATCGGTTTTACCGAACAGTTCTTGAAGTTTCAGCCATACTTCATTGGGTGAAGTGAGGCCATCAAGATGAAATAAGAGTTCTCTGGTTGTAGTGAGACATAACAGCCCATAGGCTTCATCCCTTCGATTATGCCATTTCGAATTCTCCACTGCTGAGGTTGGCTCAGCTTCAGTAGCCATGGTCACCCTGTAGAGCCCTTTGCTCCTCAGTAGAATATCCATCTATGCTTTCCAATCAAATTAATTGAAAGGGGTGAGGATGATCTGTTGTGTATGATCCATTGCTGCAACTGATATAAACTTTTGGACTGAAATAAGAACACTTATGGATTCCAAAATGCGCCTTGCAGAGAATAGAATTCACTCGGTGAAATTATCAATGCCCCCTTCCGGAGACTGTTGGATCCTACAAGACAATCAATAGATGAAAGGAATAGCTTGATGGCTTTGATACCATGTGAAAATCAGATCACATTCAAGAACTGATCAAGAAATTGCAATCTCTCATAAGAAAAATCTCACACAACTAGTCAAAGACACAAAAATTATGCACAAGAGTAGATTTCTGTATTAAATTCACATGAATAAAATTACATCAGCCAACATATAAATGTAATAGGCTATTATTAAATAACTTTACAGCAAAAAATTGAATGGTTAAAGATGCCAAACAAAGCTCATAATCATCAGACTTGTTAAATATTCCCATCCCCCCTAAGTGGCAAGTTGACTTTCAAAATCAACCCAAAAGCTCATGAATTCTCTAATTAGTGAGCTGAAGGTGAAATATGGCCAAAAAAATTCCAAATACTAAATTTGGGTGGAAATAACATTAAGGAAAGTTTTTGGTGTAAAAAACACTTTCCTAGGTTGACTAGATTTTCCCTATGGGGGAAAAAGCAGTAAAAAGTAGCAGTTTTCCACAAGTGCACCTTTCTTCCTCAAACCTTATCCAGAAATATTTTGGAAGGCGCCCAAGTGGCCTAGGTGTCTTGTAGATCACACCTTGGATGTATTTTAGTCTCTCATATTGCCTTGTAGTCCACACAATGGCAATTTCCTTATTTATTACATAGAATTAACCAATGAATGATTAATTAATGCATCTTATGTAATTAAATGAGGGTAGGAAGACTTAATTATTCCAGCAGTAGATAGGTTTGAGGATTTTTCTAATTTGGAGGAAGTAGATTATGATGATGCTAAGATGAGGTTGTTTGCTCAAAGCTTGTCTGGAGAAGCTAAGAGATGGTTCAGAGATTTACCGAATGCATCTATCCCTACCTTTGTAGCCTTCAATGAACTATTCTTAGATGGATGGGAAGTAGTTAAGAGCCCTTCCCAAATGCTGTCTCAATACAACCATTTGAAGAAGGGAAACTTTGAATCTGTCCATGAGTTCTTTAGTAGGTTCATGAGGGTGTACAATTCTATCCCAGCTGATATAAAGCCCTTGGTAGTTGCTGCAAAACTCCATTCTATAGATGCCTTTGAGGGAGATTTCTCATTCTTGCTGAGAGAAAGGAAATCACCATCCTTTCTTGCTATGTTAAAGGATGTCATAGAAGTAGAAGCAAACATGATGGCTTCTGGAAAATTGAAGGGTAAGACAGAATCAGATAAGAAGAGACAAGAAGTCCAACCCTTTGCTTCATCCTCCTCTTTGGCCAGTGATGCAAAGTTTTAAATGATGCTGAAAACCATGGAGAAACTGATGGGTAGCCTGGCCCTAGATAACAAGCCTCCTAACCGAGACCATCCTGAGAATGAAGTGAAGGATCCTAACTTTAGAAGGCCATTCCCTCAAATAAACCAAAGGAATCCTGATGAGCAGCAGATAAGGCCTCCATTCCCTTAGAATATGGTAGATGAGGAAGGGCAGGAAGGTCCAATAGATGACTAGATTCACCATTTTGATGACCTTGATCATGAGATATACTTGACTGAGAGAGAGCGTGATTTCTTTACCCGAGAAAGCACTGTGCCTATTCCAGAGCTGGATTCAGAGCAGTATCAAATGGGTTACCAAAATGCTGTGGATGACTTTCAGAGAAAGTTGAAGCTAAGAAATTGGGATATAGCAATAAACAAGGGCAAATCTAGTCCAAATCAGATTTCCGATGCCCAGAAATCTAGTCCAAATCATACCTCCAATGCTCAGCAAAACTCAGACAAACAAAAAGAGAAACAGCAAGAGGTTGCTGCATAGAAAAAACTAGAAGATAAAGGGCAGCAGTCCAAGGAAGCTAGCCAGTGAGAACCAACTGACATCAACAAGCCAGCTGCATCCTTCAGTTTGAAGTCTGAGCTATCAAAGGTAAAGATATCTATCCCTTTTAATGAGTTATTAAAGAACAATGAATATAGGGAGTAGATTACCAAAATGGTTAGTGGTCAAGGTGACTGTCAGCATGACATTCTAGAAGTGATAGATGATGCTCCCACCATTGTTTTTGGTCCCAAGCTAGAAGATGCCGGTGATGAGGATGTTCCACCCTTTTATTTAATCCTAAATTTTCATGGTATGGTTTTTCATAATGCACTAATAGACTTTGGTGCCTCTCACAACTTGATTCCCAAAACAGTGGTGGACAAACTGGGTTTAGAAGTTACCAGGCCTTACAAAAATCTGTACTCCTTTGACTCCAAAAAGGTCAAATGTCTGGGGTTGATAAAGGACATGGTAGTAACACTGACCCAACTTACTTCCAAGAGCATTATGATGGATGTGGTGGTGGCTGACATTCCTGCAAAATTTGGTATGTTACTATGAAGATCTTGGGCATCAAAATTGAGAGGAAATATGTAGCTAGATTGGTCATATGCCACCATACCTTTGTTTGGAGGAAACAGGAGATTGTACAGAGAGAGGAGGTTGGCTTATATGGTCAGCAGCCTGAGAACCATCCCATATATGCTATTGATACAGACTTAGGTTCCTCCATATTCTTTAATGATGGACCTTGAATTGATTCTACGGTTTCCATACACTTGGAAGTAGAATGAAGAAGGTTTGTGGATGATGTATTTTGATGGGTCTTTAAGCAAAAATGGTGCTAGTGTAGGAGTCTGGATCATCCCACCTGATAGAGAATTTAAAACCCTGTCATATAAGATGACTTTTGAATGCACTAACAATGTAACAGAGTATGAGTCCCTGTTGCTGGGATTGCACGCTTTGAAGGATATGGGAGCAAAGATAATACAGGTATTTGGAGACTCAGAGTTGGTGATAAACCAAGTAAATGATAGCTATCAGACCAAACATCCCAGGATGAGGGCCTATAGGAATGAAGTATGGGATATGTTTGGTAACTATTTCTCAGAACATCAGATCAGGGTAATACCTAGGATTGAGAATCGGGTGGAAAATTCCTTGGCCACTACTGCTGGGGGTTTCAAAACCCCAATCTACTCCCAAGCAAAGTATGAAGTAGAAATAGTGAACAGGCCATCAATTCCAGATAATTCCAAGTATTGGCAAGTATTTGATGATGAAATGCATATTAAAAGGTTCTTAGAATTATCTGATGAATTTGTGAATGTACATGTTGACGCAGAAAATGAAAACCTGGAGGGCTTCATTGACGAAGAGCAGGCCGAAGATGAAAAGACTAGAGGGAAGGGATGGAAAGACATGTTGGGGGGAAAGGATATTATCCAGCTGAAAAGTAATTTTATCCCTAAAGGCTTGATACCCCTGGATAAGTTGTTCGACCAGAACAACGTAGCTAAAACTCATAAAGTCAAGCCTACCAATGATGTTGTGGAGGACCAGAACCTGGGCACCAAGAAAAAGCCTCGAATTGTAAAATTATCCAAAAAGTTTCCTGCTAAAGAAAGGGATGAGTATGTGAAATTGATGAATAAGTACACTAATGTGTTTGCTTGGAGCTACGAGGACCTAAAGGAGTATGATATTTCCACTATACAAAATTCAATCCCAATCAAGCCTAGGGAGAAACATTTCAGGCAGAAGCTAAGGATAATAAACCCTAAATTGATGCATGTGATAGAGAAGGAAATCAAGAAGCTATTCAATGCCAAAATCATTGTCACCCTAAGATTTTCAAAGTGGATAGCTAATCTAGTACCTGTCAAGAATCTTAACAAAGTGTCATTGAAAGATAACTACCCACTGCCAAAAATGGAGCATATCCTGCAAAAGGTGGTAGGAGATGAGAGGATCTCAACCATGGATTGGTTCTCAGGATATAATCAGGTGAAAGTGTGCCCAAAAGACTAAGAAAAGACTGCCTTTACCATTCCTTGGGGCATATTCATGTATGCTAAGATGATTTTTGGGCTAATGAATGCAGGGGCCACCCTCCAGCATGCCATGGATATTGCCTTTGCAGAAGAGAAGGACAAGTTTGTAGTGGTATATATAGATGATATAACAGTCTACTCCAAGTCTAATAGAGAACACCTCAAGCACCTGGAAAAGGTCTTTATCAAATGCAGAAAATATGGTATTTCTCTTAATCCAAAGAAGTCAAATTTTGCATTAGAAGAGGCCAAGCTCCTTGGACATATTATTTCAAAAGATGGCATCAAGATTGACCTAGAGAGGGTGGGTGTAATTCAGAAGGTTGGAGATCCAAGAAGTAAGAAAGAGTTGCATTCCTTTATTGAGCAAGTAGGTTTCTTAAGAATATGTATCCCTAGTTTTGCAGAAATAATGAGGAGCATTACTAACATCCAGAGAAAGGAAAGTCAGATAAAATGGATAGGAGAGGCCAGAGCATCATTCAAAAGAATTAAGAAGGCCATCACTAAGGCCCCAGTACTAGCAAGCCCAGATTTTACTAAGGATTTCCTGATTTTTTCTTATCCATATGAGCATACAGTGGCAGGAGTCCTGTTGCAAAAGAATAACCAGACTGCTGAGCATCCCATTGCATTTTTTAGCAGGGTGTTGAGAGAAGGAGAGCTAAAGTATGACATTATGGAAAAACAAGCATATGCTCTGGTAAAATCATAAAAGGATTTCAGGGTCTATATCCTTCACTCGCACATAGTTTCCCATGTCCCAAATGATTTCCCATAGTTTCCCATAGTTTCCCATGTCCCAAGTGAGGAGCATCCTCACCCAACCGGATCCTGAATGAAGAAGAGCAAAGTGGATTGATGTGATGTTGGAATATGACCTAGAAATCAAGCCCACTAAGCTGATAAAAGAGCAGGGATTGGCGAAAATGATGACTGAAGCTAATTGTGAATCCTTGCAACTAAATTTCTTAGAGGACCATTCAAATCAGCTGGACATAAGAGTGTAGGTGATGCTAGAATTCTCCATGTCCCCTTGGTATGCTAACATTGTTTATATATTGCAAAATTTGCAAGCCCCCATAGGGTTAAGCAAAACCAGAGCTAGGTCTATGAAATTGAAAGCTGCCAAATTCTGCATCTTGAACCGGTACTTGTACTGGAAGGACCCCAGAGGTGTGCTGCTGAATTGTTTATTAGAGAATGAGGCTCAGCATACAATGAAGGAATTTATTAAGGAGGACCGTGGAGGACACCACTCGTGGAAGGTAACAGTAAACAAGATCCTGAGGGTTGGGTTTTATTGGCCTTCTATGTTTTTTGACGTGTATAAGGAGACTGCTACATGTCATCAATGCCATATTTTTTAGGGAAAGAGAAAGCTGGTTTCACTTCCCCTTAACCCAGTTTAAGTAGAAGCACCTTTCTAGTAGTGGGGGTTGGACTTCATCGGGGAGATAAATGCAAACTCTTCTAGTCAACACAGGTGGATTCTAACAGCCACATATTATTTCACCAAATGGATTGAATCCATCCCTACAAGGAGGGAAACTGAGACTATTATCATGGATTTCTTGGAATATAATATCTTGTCTAGATTTGGGTGTCCTAGAAGGATTGTGACAAAAAAAGTTGCTTCTTTTAAGTCCAAGAAGATGATAAATTTCTATCACAAATACCACCTAAGCCTAAATCACTCCACTGCATACTATCCTTAAGGGAATGGACTGGCATAATCCTCCAACAAAAGCTTGGTGAGGATAATTAAGAAGTTGCTGGAAGAAAATAAAAGAGCCTGGCACACAAAATTGAAGTATGCTTTGTGGGATGATAGGATCAACACTAAGAGGGACATTGGGATGTCTCCTTTTCAGTTGGTGTATGTGGATGAGGTTGTTTTTCCAACATCTCTGGAGCTGCCAGTCATGAAGTTATTGCAGAGGCAGGAAGAAGAGCCAAATCATGTGCAGAGGAGGATAAACTAGATCATTGAACTGAATGAGCTTAGAGACAGATCTTATGACAAAGTACAAATGCACCTGGAAAAGATGAAGAACACTTTTGATAGGAAGGTGAAAAAAGAATAGTTTCAGGTTAATGATTTAGTTTTAAAATGGGATGCCCCTAAAGAGGATAAACATGGAAAGTTTGATCATATGTGGGTGGGCCCATATATCATTACAGCAAATTGAGGGATGAACTCATTCATCCTGGAGCATCAGGATGGATCTCCACTGACAGGAGGCCTAGTCAATGGGATTTTTTTGAAGCATTACCTATCCTGATAGTGACAAGTAACCCTTTGTATTATAATTTGTATGTGTTTTGTGTATATTGTTTTTCAGTTGCAAATAAATACTGATGGTGCACCAAAGGATTTGAAGCCCGAAGTGAAGGCCCTAAGATATGGAAGGGGTAGCCATAACATTGTTGTGTTTGTGTGTCCATATAGAACTAGAGAAGGAAGGAATTTGAAGTTTTTTCTGAAGGCGGTCCAATGGATCAGGCACTGGTCTGCAGGGTTCTTTTCTACCTCGCAGGGATGATAGCATCCCTAATAGAAACCAGTTTTTAGCACTAGATGTGTGCTAGGTATTTGGAAGGATTTTTGTGAAGTGAGGAGGTTCGGGTTCATGGAGGTAACCAAGGTAAGCTCGGCCTTTGATCCTCAGGGCCTGAAGGTTGAAGCGATCAGAGCTTTGTCCAGTTGAACCTACGTCCAAGATGAAATTTTAAAGCGAGCTGAAGTTTTTAATGGTGATCAGGAGGTTAAATACAAATGAATGTGCCCGCAGTGTGTAATGGCTCCTATGGATGGCATACATCAAAAGCAATAAAGATATATGGTCATACGCCTCTTTCGCAAAAATAATTTAAAGTTCTATAAGCGTGGATGGGGTGCTAACCGGCGGGCAGGTCAAAGAGTCATCGTTGGCGGGAGATGTAGATCAACGGTCGATAATTTGTTTGCATTTTAGACATGCGCGGAAAGTGGTACGTTTCAAATTTGTGAACTTTTCTTAAATCCCTGCACTTTCCGATGGCGCAGATCTAGCGGGATGGAGATTCATGGCTCAAAATTAGTTCGCAGATATGACTTATGTGTAAAATTGATGGGCCCAAAATTTGCGAACCTAGTAAAAGGCCACGCCTTTAGACGGCCTAGATCTGGGTGGAGATTAGATCGACGGTTGGAAATGTTTTTGCAGATCAAAGATACTGTCTAGATGGCATGTGGCAAATTTGTAAGCCACAGAGGATATGGGAAGGTGAAGGTCAAGAAGATCCACTGTTGGAATTTAATCGCATGGATGGATGGTTGACATGGCTCCATCATTTTCATAGCTGTCAGGGTGATATGGCATGGTTAATATTATAAAAAGACTCGCCTACAAGGAGATATGCATCCTTTTGTCCTGTGTGCATCGAAAAGCGATAGGAACAGATCATGCAGAAGCGACCAGCCAACCAGAAGCCCAGAAGCTCTGCCTAGCTGTTAAACAACCAGGTAGACCATCCACTTCCACCTAAACTATTTAAATGGCCGAACCTATGGAGCCTCCAGGATTTGAACCTTCCAAGATAAATGACCTGGTAGAGGATAAAGACTGCGATGTTTTCGACACCATGCTGATAAATAGCTCCATAGAGGTTGTTGAGGAGAGATTGGAGGTCGTGAAGGCTCGAAAGGTGGATGACCATAAGGTTTATCATTCCTTTTTCCACTTATTTACAACCAGTCAAAACCCTAGCTTCCCTGAAATTATAGACTGGTGCGCCTGCAGTTATTCCCCAAATCGGAGACCAATCATGGACACCTCCAACTCGAAAATTTTGTGCTATGTAGATGCCCCCACTGTTAGAAAATCCCTGGATATTCCAGAAGAATTCTGTCAAAAATCCCAAAGTTACAGAATGGAAAACTTGATCCAGCATTTTTGACAAGCCCCAACTGACCTCAAGCAAAGCTTTTACTATGCTTCCCTACTGTCAAATACCTATTTTCAGGATGCACCTTTTCCTGGTGAATCCATCCTGTTCAAAAAAGAGTCAAAGTGTGTTATTTCCATGTTGGCCCAGTTCCTAGGGTTAGATAGTGACCAATATATAACTGAGCCTCTAATCATCTTATTGTTTGTTATAAGCACTTGTCCTATTGATCTAGTAGACCCCAATTTTCCTACCCAATGTGCATGCCTAAAATTTGATGAAGCCTTGGCAGACATCATCCACTCCCAGCTCATAGAATTCGCTAACACAAGGGATTTCAAGTTCCAGTCTTAGTTGTTGAAGATCTTCTTGGTAGCAAATGAAGAAAACCTACAAGTTCCATAGATGTAAGTTGCCAAGGATATGTACTCAGATTACAAAACCTTCATGAATGACCTTATGGCAGAGATTTACTTCATTTTCTTCCAGAAAAAGAATGCCTAGGGTGTTGCTAGAAATTAAAGACTTATTGCAGCCATCCATGGCGAGAAGAGTTGGAGACTGGTTCTTGCTGAACCATGGGACTGTGACCAGGTTCTATGGCTATTCCCATGCACCCTATGTGTTACCTACCTTCCTAATCCCAAGAGTACTCACCTTCGAATTTATAAGACAAAAATTAAAGGTAGAGTGTGAGCACTTCTTGGATGATAAGAAGTCCTCAGACATCAGTTTTCCATGGATACTGGGTTCTTTCATTATCGAAAGCAAAGAATCCATCCCAAGTATTGAACGAATGATGGGTGACATGGGATTCCCATCAAAAGAAACAATGAATTATGATCCTCACCATATAATTTCAGAGAGGAGGAGGGAGACTAACAGGAAAGGGTATGAGCATTTCGAGCTTACAGGGCCAACTAAGAGGGAAAACTGGTTAGAGTATCTTGACAAAGGTTAGATGGATATAGACCCACTAGAAGTTTTCCCCTCTTTGGCACAAGGAAGAACATCATCAATGCCTAGTTCACCTAGTCAAACCCCAACAGTATCATCGGCCATACCCCTTATCATTATTCCAAAAAACTCCATCAAGCTGGGGGGTGGTGACCCTATGGATGTGGATAGTGATGCAGAAAGAGCCTCAAAGAGGCCAAAGGTAGATGAGCCTGACTAGCAATTAGTTAAGTTACAAGCAAGGCAGCCCAAGAAAATGTAGGTTAGATTCCTGGTGCCATCTTTTGAGGTTAAGGAGCATGTGTTTAACAAAACACCCACTAGACTTACAGCACCAAGCATAAGCAGGTCTGATTTACTGGAAGAATATGAAGAGAACCTAGAAACAATCTCAGAAGAAGCTAAATTGTATGTTGATGTGAAGAAAAAATCCAAGAAGGATGTGGCCTTTGTAGTAAGCAGGAACCTTGCCCAGAACACCTTAAGTCTTGCCTTAGCCACCAAGAGTAAGGCCACCGAGATGAAAGTGAATATGAAGGATATCCCAGTACCAGATGTGATCAATTTGCATAAAGAGACAAGTGAGGTCATCTACAACATGTTGTTGAAGAATTCCCTAGAGTTATCAAAGGTACAGTCTAGCAAAAGAAAAGTGCAAAACCAACTTAGGCCGGAAAAGATGGAGAACAAGTCCCTGAAGGCACAAGTGAAAAAGCATCAGGCTGCATTATTAACCACTAAGACCCAAGAGTACAAAAGGGCTAGCATACAGAAGCTATTAGATGAGAAAGATCAGGAGATCCTGTCACTGAAGAAGAAATTGAAGATTCCAGCTGCCCAATTGGTGAATGCAACTGAAATTACAGAGCTAGAAGAGGAAAAAGAAGAGTTGCAAGGTCAGTTGACTGATTGCAAAGTGAAGCTAGTAGAGCTTGGGGAAAAAGAAAAGAAATGGCAGATAGACATGTCCATTGTGGTGGCAAGGGAGAAATTCTTGAAAGCCTAGGTCGAGGAGCTTGAGAATAAATTAAAGGAGAAGGAGAAAGTAGCAGAAGCTATGGTCACACCCTCAATAGAATCTGCGGAATTTTCCATTGTACGGAAAATAGACAAGGATAGTTTGGATGATGTAGAAGTAACAAGACTAACGAAGTAGAATGCCAACCTAAGGACCCTGAAGGACACTGCAGAAAAGGAAAAGAAGGATTGAGAAAAAAAGTACCAGGCGATGCAGGATGATTATGATAAGTTGAAGCAGCAAGTTATAGGGAAGAGTGCATTGCAGGAAGCAAAGAAGATCATATGGGATGATATTATTGTACAGGCAGGGGAGTTGAGACCATATTTGGACTTCATGTTGGACAAGGAGGCTGTGATTAAGCTAGCAAAGAAAGCTATCACAGTTGCCAATGAAAAGCTAAACAAAAAACCTATGGACTATACCCATAATGCAATAGAGTTTTTGAATGGTTTGTCTGAAGACTAGGTTCAAGTAGCCAACATAAATGATAGAGTGGCCACTGTTATCTGGGATAAAAAGGTAATTCTCAAGCACCAACAAGTGAGCATTGTCTAAGCAGGGATAGAAATCTTGGCTAACCAAGCAAAGCTGTTCAGAGAAGCATTTGATCCCTTATTTAAGAAGGGTCTACCCATGTTTTGGGAAGAAGATGGAACCATGAGAACCAAGGAGGGATATCACAAAAAACTATGGGAGTGCAAGTTGGACCAGGAAAGATTTGCAGATATGGAGCAGCCTCTGACAAGCAAGACGATGGTAGAGAAGTTGACAAAGGACTTCGAGCTAGTATCAATATTTAAAGAGGCACGTACAGTCCTCGTGGGCTATTCATACAAAGAGCACACCGAAATGAGGGTACTACTTAAAGAGCTTGACTCCTTATACTTGCCATCCCCTGAGCAGTGGAGATTCATTGAAAAATATGGCAAGGGAAAGCTAAATCTAAGTGCATGAAGGAGTTGAGGATAGTGAAGCTGCCAGTTGGAGGAGTAGTTACCAAAGCATTTTGTCTGTCTTGTTAGAGTCTGTTGTCATTTGGTAAAAATGATCAATAAATTTGTAGAAGGAAGTTAATCCTGTTTTTCCAGCTCTATCATTTTGGTGTAGTGGCGAATATGTTAAGGATAGGTGTCACTAGGAGTTGTAACAATTTTCTATTAGAGCAAGTCGATCCTAAGGCTCAGCAGATCTATAAGAACAATGTAAAAGAATGCCAAAGGGTTGAAAATGTTTGGGAACCCGTGTATTGCTTTGTGTTGAGTATTTTTGAGACTGTTTTAATAAAATTTGGCAAGGCCTCATAGGCATTTTTCTCTCACGGATTCATGTGTTATTGGTCTTACAGTCTATTCATTTCTCCCCTTATGTGAATGTTTTCCTTCTTTGTTTAATCCATATTGTCATGTTGTTCATGTTTGGATAAGTGTCGCATCATAATTGAATTCATAGTTATTATGCTCTGTTCTTTTCATTCCAAGCATCCATAACCAGTTTATACTAAAATAAATATAGAATTCATAACCATATGCTCTATATTGATGGATTGTTCATCTTCTTCTTCCTAATCATCAAACTAAAACATTTCGACTATGAGTTGTTGGCTTCCTTGCCTCTGAGTGAGTTTGTTTGCAAAGCATTGTCATGATATTCATTTTCTGTCTGTTTTGACTCCACGTCCCAATGGATAACTATTTCGTTTTCAACCAAACAACAATCTAATCTCAGTTTTAATCATTTATCTGGCCCTATTAAAACCTATCTATGAGAGATCCCTCTCTGGAGGATAAGAAGCTAGCTTATTCCTCCTCAAATGGTTCCGTGGTTACCCTAACCTGGCCTCTCTATAACCTAGAGGTACATTTTAGGTGCTAACAACCTGGTTGTGGAAGCCTAATTCCGCAACCCCCCCATAACTTCGCCTTGGGTGAGACCTCAATATGTTCATAGATTGTTTCCGAAAGGGCCAGTTAAAAGGAGTTTTGTTGGTTCCTCGAACTACGCAGAACTTGGGTCTTTATAGAAAACCTCAAGAGAGTTATAATAAGCCAACATGCATTACCTTTCTGACTGTCTCGGTGGTTGTTCAGGGGGAATATCTTACAACAGATGGAAAGGAAAACTTCACATGCATTTAAACAAGATTGGAAGCTCATCTTATATTATAACATTTCATAATATTCAATAGAAATTAGAATCAATAGACATCAATGAGTACACATTTTTCATTCACAAATCACAATGAGACACATAGATGCACTGAAATTTGATAGGCATTGGGAAATAGCTCCCTTGTGTACCTACCACCTCTAGACACCCACCTTGTGTACCTACCACCTGTAGTCGTTTACACACACAAGTTATATGCACATACTTATATTTACATGCATATTAAATATGTACAGATACATATATATTTACACTATAAAAACCTACACACATAAAAATATTTATACATAAACATACAAAAAACACATGCACGCATGCAAACATCTATGCACATATACAAAAAATTACATGTTAGAAAAAACACACATAGGAAAAGATTTACATACACACTTTCACAAAGAAAACCATACAAATATTAGTATAAAATAACACACAACATCATCTTTTCAAACACAATTACACACCTAAATATCACTTTCGAATATTTTGAATTTTGAATTATGCATTAGGCTTTAATGGCACCTTCTAGGGACCAAGGTTCATGAATGATGCCCTGAAGCATTCCAAATGACCCATCAAATTGATCGTTGGTCCCAAGCCATAAATATATATTTCTATCCTTGATATTTCAGGCTCCCTCTTCGAATCATGTTTATGGATTTGAGGTCCACCCATAAAGCTCAAAACATACTAATGGTGTCCATATTGGCATTCAAATATTTAAGTTATACTAGACCAATATTATGTGGTTGGTTAAGGCTTCACATTTTCCCTATCCTTGGAAATTTTCTTTAGAGCCTAAGGTCAAGGTTTCATAGTTTGACCATGTTTAGTGCCATAAAAACCATACTGAGTGCTAAAATACTCCTAGTTTCACCCATATCATTTATTGGAGGCTAAACATATCCCTTTCATTTGAGGCCTCTTTCATTGTTGTGAACTTGTGTAATTAATACAACTCTAAGTTTGAAACCTCAAGTTTCCCTTCCCTTAGAAGCTTTATTTTTATTAAGGTTTGCAGTCCTCCTCCCAACCATGTACAAGGCCCTCATATCCATAAATGTATCTTAAAATATCCTAATGAAGTATGTATCAACACTTGGAAGCCAAAGAACCCTAAGACATGTCCTATTTGTTGTTTTTAAAGCTCCTTTCTTACTCTTGTTCAAAACCTATGAATAGTGTCCATATCCTCACCAATAAGATAAATATTCACAGTCATATCTAGGCCTTCAACACCAAAACTTGGTGTTCGTAACCTCCTAATCATATTCGAATATGCTCATCTGGAGGCCAAATATCCCTCGATCCTAGAAGTGTTGTGGTTTGAAACATCATTCTTGGTCCTAAATGGATAGAAGCCTTGTTTAGGGAATAAGGCATATCTTTCCTCCATTGAACATGCTCATGGTCCCAAGACCCATACCTAATGTACACAACCTACTTATTGCATCAAGGTCAACAATCAAAGGAAAAGGATACCCTTTGTTAGCACCTAAAATGTACCTCTAGGTTGCAGAGAGGCCAAATCAGGGTAACCACAAAACCACTTAAGGAGGAATAAGATGGCTTCTTATCCTCCAGAGAGGGATCTCTCATAGATATATTTTAATAGGGCCAGATAAATGATTAAAACTGAGATTGAATTGTAGTTTGGTTGAAAACAAAATAGGTATCCATTGGGTAATGGATTCAAAACAGATGGAAAATGAATAACATGACAATGCTTTGCAAACAAACCTACTCAGAGGCAAGGAAGCCACCAACTCACAGTCAAAGTGATTTAGTTTAATGATTTAGAAGAAAAAGATGAACAATCCATCAATATAGAGCATATGGTTATGAATTCTATATCAATTTTAGTAGAAACGGGTTATGGATGCTTAGAATGAAAAGAACAGAGTATAATAACTATGAATTCTATTCCGATACTACACTTATCTAAGCATGAACAACATGACAATATGTATTTAACAAATAAGTTAAAACATTCACATGAGGAAAGGAATAAACAGACTGCAAGACCGATAACACATGAATCCCTGAGAGAAAACGCTTGCAAGGCTTTGCCAAATTTTATTTAAACAGTCAAAATACTCAACATAGAGTAATACATGGGTTCCCCAAAATTTTCAACCCTTTAGCATTCTTTTACATCGTTTATATAGATCTTCTGAGCCTCAGGCTAGACTTGTTCTAACAGAAAATAGTTACAAAACCAGTGACACCTATGCAACAGGTTCGCCACTTCAACCAAATGACAAAGTTGGCCAAACTGGATCAACTGTCTTTTACAAATTTATTGATCATTTTTACCAAATGACAACAAACTCTAACAAAAAGACAAAAATGCTCTGGTAACTGCTCCTCCAGCTGGCTACTTCCACTATCTTCGACCCTTCATGCACTCAGCTTCAGCTTTGCCTTCCACTATTTTTCAATGAGTTTCCATTGTTCAGTTGTTGGTAAATCTAAAGAGGCAAGCACTTTGAGCCAAACCCTCATTTCGGTATGCTCCTTGTATGAATAGACTACGAGGAGTGTAAGAGCTTCTTTAAATGTAGAGACCAGCTTGAAGTCCTTTGTCAGCCTTTCTACCACCATCTTTCTTGCCAGAGGTTGCTCCATATCTGCAAAGCATTTCTAGTCCAACGTGCACTCCCACAGCTTGCCTTGATATCCTTCCTTTCTTCTCATGGTTCCATCTTCTTCCCAAAACATAGGAAAACCCTTCTTAAATAATGGATAAAATGCCTCTCTGAACAGCTTCACTTGGTTATCCAGCATGTCTATCCCTGCTTGGACAGTGTTCACTTGGTGGTGCTTGAGTATCATCTTTTTAGCGCTGATGATTGTGGCTACTCTGTCCTTTATATTGGCTGCTTGAACCTGCTCTTCAGACAGACCATTTAACAACTCTATTTCATTTTGGGCATAATACATAGGCTTCTTGTTTAGCTTCTCATTGGCCACTGTGATAGCTGACCTTTCCAGTTTGATTACAGCTTCCTTATCCACCATGAAGTCCAAATATGGCCTCATCTCCTCTGCCTGTACATAAAATAACATCATCCTAGATGATATTCTTTGCATCCTGTAATGCACTTTTCCCTACAACCTGCTCCTTCATTTTATCATAATCATCCTGCATCACCTAGTACTTGGTTTCCCAAGCCTCCCTTTCTTTTTCTGCAGTGTCCTTCAGGATCCTTAAGTTGGGATTCTGATTCTTCAGTCTGATTACTTCTGTATCATCCAAATTAGCCCTGCCTATTTTCCCTACAATGGAAAAATCCCCAGATGCTATTGAGGGTGTAGTCATGGATTCTATCTCTTTCTCTTTCTCTTTCAACTTCTTCTCCAAATCTTCAACCTTAACCTTTAAGGCTTCCTCATTGTCCATTATCAATTCCATATCTTCTTGCCACTTTTTCTCCTTCTCTTCAAACTCTAATAGCTTGGCTTTGCAATCAGTCAACTTACCTTGCAGCTCTTGTTTTTCCTTTTCCAGCTTTGCAATCTCAGGTGCATTTACCAGTTGGGCAGCTGGAATCTTCAATTTCTTCTTCAGTGATAGAATTTCCTAATCTTTTTCCTCTAATAGCTTCTGAATGCTAACCCTTTTTCCCTCTTCGGTCTCAGTGGCCAATAGTGAAGCTTTGAAATTTTTCACCTGTGCTTTCAGGCTCTTGTTCTCTTCCTTTTCCAATCCCAACTACCTTTGTACTTTCCCCTTGTTGGCCTATACCTTTGATAGCTCTATAGCAGACTTCAACAACTTATTGTAGATGACTTCAGGGTGAAAAAATGAAGTTGGGAAACAATTTTGGCTTGTTTTTTACAAACAAAACTGCTAAATTTTATGTTTTTCAACTTCAACCTCTCCAAACCCATATCTCCCTTAGGAATTTCAACTTGAATTAAACACAAAGGTTTTAGAGAATTGAATTAGCTTTCTACTCCTATTGGTTTTAATTTTTTTTATGGACATATCGTGGGGTAAATTTGTTGTCAACCAACGGTATATACTTGAAAATTTTAGGTATGAATAATGAGTGACCTGTGCTGACGTCAATTTCTTGATAGATGGTTATTCATTTTAGGGAAACAACTTGTAGGCTCATAATCTACACACACTACACTTGATCTTGGACTATATTTTGAGTTTTTTAAGACTTGGGAACTATTTTTTATTATTTATCGAAACAATGTATGTTTAGAAAATGGTGCATTATCGACATATGTTTTTGTCTTCACATTTTCTTTCAAATGTGACTCTTATTGGAAAAACTAAAAGTGCCTTTTTGAAGAGGACGAGCCAATTATGATCTTTGTGAAATTTCAAATTTTTTGGTGTTGTCTTTGTTATGATATTGAATTTTCATTTCGGGTGATTTTCAGAGTAATAAAATTCTTTAAGGGATAAGGTTTAGAAAAAAATTATTAATAAATAGTAATTCAAATCGAAATGAAAGAATTATTATATCATTGGAAACTAGATTCAGAGATTAATCCATTGGTACCAAGTTTGACAAATAATACTGAAAATTTGTAGGGGTTTGGGCTTGCTGAAGTTGCAGGTTCTAGAAAGATGCCTGATATCTTCGTAGGTTTTGTTGACCATAAACTCTCGGCCGAAAAATACCTTCCAAACTCTCGGCTGAGAGTTTAGTTCAAACTCTCGTCCACGAGTTTTTTTGAAAATATAGTGTGGTGATTGGTTCAAACTCTCGGCTTAGAGTTTTTTTAAACTCTCGACCTAGAGTTTTTTAAACTCTCGGCCGAGAGTTTGAGGTTGACTTATTTTCCCCTATTCATTTGCAGGCCCTCTATTTTTTTCACTCCATTGTCACAGAATTGTTTCCCAGCTTCGCGTTTTCACCCTTCACCTGTTTCCTTATGTAAATTGATTACATCAGGTACTGGAATGTCCTCTAGATTCACTTTCAATTCTGTGGCCTTGTTCTTGGTGGCTAAGGAAAGGCTTAAGGTATTCTAGGCAAGGTTTCTACTCGCTACCAAAGCCACAATGTTCTTGGATATTTTTCTCACATCAGCATACAATTTAGCTTCTTCTGATATGTTCTCTAGGCTCTATTCACATTCCTCCAGCAACTCTGCCCTGCTCATGCTCGGTGCTGCTGGTCCAACAGGTGTTTTGTTGAATACATGCTCCTTAACCTCAAAAGATGGCACCAGGAATTTGACTTGCTTTTTCTTAGGCTGCCCTATTTTCACTGCTACTAATTGTTGCCCAGAATCCTCCACCTTTTTCCTCTTTGAGGCTCTTTCTGCACTACTGTCTACATTCATGGGGTCACCACCTTCTGGCTTGCTGGATTTTTCTGAAACAATGTTAACGGGTATGGTTGTTGATACTGTTGGGATTTGACTGGGCAAACCAGGCATTGATGATGTGCTTCTTTGAAACATGAATTGCACAGAGGAGGAGTCTCCTGGCGGGTCTACTTCCATCTGACCTTTGTCAATATATTCTAACCAATTTTCCCTTTCAGCTAGGCCTGAAAGCTCAAAATACGCATACCCTTTCCTGTTGGTTTCTTTCCTCCTCTCTGAAATTATATGGTAGGGATCATAATTCATTGCTGCCTTTAATGGGAATCCCGGGTCACCCATCATTTGCTTGGGAGGTCTTCGTTGTTTTTGACAATGAAAGAACCCAGCGTCCAGGGGAAACTGATATCAGATAACTTCCTATCATCCAAGAAATGTTCACACTCTACCTTCAACATTTGCCTTATAAATTCCAAATTGTGCACTCTAGGGGTTAGGAAGGAAGGTAGCACATAGTGGGCATGGGAGAAACCATAAACCCTGAACATAGTCCCATGATTTAGCAAAAACCAATCCCAAACCCTCTTCTCCATGTATGGCTGCAATAAGCCTTTCATCTCTGGGAGCACCCTAGGCAACCTCTTCTGGAAGAAAACAAAATAGATCTCTGCCATGAGGTCATTCATAAAGCTTTTGTAGTCTGAGTACATCTCTTGGGTAAGTTTCATCTCTTTCCCTTGTAGGAGTTCTTCAATTGATTCTAGGAACATTTTGAATAAATAAGACTGGAACCTGAAGGCCCTTGTCTTAGGGAATTCTATGAGCTGGGAGTGGACGCTGTCTGCTAGGGCTTCATCAAAGTTTAGGCACGCACACTGGGAATCCAAATTGAGGTCTTCTAGCTCAATGGTACAAGTGTTTATACCAAACATTAAACTTCTCAGAGGCTTAGTTATATATTGGTCACTATCCAGCCCTAGGAACTGACCCAACATAGAAATAACACATCTTGACTCTTCTTTAAACACGCCGGCCTCACCAGGAAATGATGTTCCTTGAAAGGAGGTATTTTATAGTAGGGAGGCACAATAAAATCTCTACTTGAGGTCAATTGGGGCTTGACGGAAATGCTGGATTAGGTTTTCCATTCTGAAACTTTGG
This sequence comes from Larix kaempferi, assembly GCA_027924585.1. NCBI lineage: Eukaryota > Viridiplantae > Streptophyta > Pinopsida > Pinales > Pinaceae > Larix > Larix kaempferi. The sequence continues at coordinate 9,536,891 of BSBM01000042.1, read as the reverse complement.
GACTTCTAACAGAATTCTTTTGGAATGGCTAGGGATTTTATGACAGTGGGGGAATCTATATAGCACAAAATATTTAAGTTTGAGGCATCCAGGTTTGATTTTCGATCTGGCGATTAATGATTGGCACACCATTCTATGAACTCATGGCAACTAGGTGTCTGACTGGTTGTAAATAAGTGAAAAAAAGAAAGGCAAACCTGGTGGACATCCACCTGTCTGGCCCTAAAAACCTCCAATTTCTCCTTGGAAACCTCTATGGAGCAATTTATTAGTATACTGTCAAAGACCTCACAGTCTCTAATGTCCCTTGTTAGGAATTTTATTAAAATGGCAATTTTTCACTTTTCTTCCCTAGTTCGACCTTTGACTAATTTTGATCTCTAGGCCTCCATATTGCCCCAATTGCTCCCAAATATTCCGAGAAGGTATATGGATGATTTTATAACATAAATATGTGTTTTAGGGATGCTTCAGGACCTTTAAAATACTTCTGCAAGTCCTCTTTCGATTCTGGCCAATGTTGGGAACTTTACTAGTAATTTCCCTTTGACTAGTATTGGTCTCTAGGTCTCAAATTAGCTCCAAATGCCTTCAAATATTCAAGGAAGGTGTATGACTGATAGTTGAACTTGATTGTGATGTTCAGGGATGATTTATGACCATCAAAATACTTCTGCAAACTTGTTTAATATTCTGTACATAGTATGGAATTTAACTAGCAATTTGGGGTTCAAATCCCCCCAGGGTAAGTACCGAAAATGATTCTCCAAATCCCTCCAAACTCACTTGAAATTATGAACAGAGGTAGGGGATGTCCAAGGGACATTATTTAATTCTCATTTGCACCATTAACCAATTATTAATTCTGTTCTAATCTTATCCCAAACAGCAACAAAAATCACTAGTTCGACCCTTGGGGAAATGGCAACAAATCTTCTCCAAATGTAGATAAACTGAGTAAAATGACTTCAAATGCTTGAGTACTGGACATGAAACTTGCATAATACATCAATAAAATTCCATTCATCAATAAAAAACCAGTATTTTACTTATCAATTCGAATCCATCAACATTACATTGGTTCACAACAAGGTGGTGGGGAAATGGTACTGTTCTTTCATTAAAAATGAGATTTATACATTTCTACTTCGAATTTCGACCTGAAACTTTCTGAAGATTAAGAATATAGTATTTAATTCATATTACAAAATAAATGGGGCATTATAATCTCCCCTAAAGAGTACAATAGCTCACCAAAAACATCCTCCCTCAAGGAGCAAGAATATGCCTTCAAAACTGGAAATGGTTGAGAGAATGTGATGCATTAGAAGAAACCATGATCTGCCTTGTAGCTTACACCTGCAACAAATGAATCCATTAAATCTCTAAATGAAATTTCTTAATGGACTTTCCAATTACCAACTTGAATGGTAATCTTTTACCCTCGAAATTGGCTAAGGCAAGAAACTAGTCATCAACTAGCTATCCCTCTTCACAAATGCAATTGCAAATTTCTCAAATGATCAAAAATTGGTTTCCTTCTTTGTTATTTACATTTATAAACTTCTAATTTCACCCATGGGTCTAATTTCTTCCAAGAGACTCATGCCAACTCAAGTTGGGAAGAGATTCCAAAGAACACCACTTGTACAACAATTCCTAGTCTCCCACTTCCACCAAATCACATGTGGAAGCATCTTAGCTGCCCTAACTCCATTGAGTGCCCTCTTGGAGTCTATTTTTAGCCATGACATGTCATATATGTTATATGTCAGCCTTCAGGTCTGATTTGTGTCATAGGTGTCATAGCATCTTCATCATTGTTGTCATAGAGCTAGGGAATCTAGCCTAAGTGTCTCATTAGCTCCAAATTGCCTCTTCCTCTTCCATGGGAGTTACTCTTCCTCTATATTTCGACCCTGTATGATTCATTCCATGAATAATACCTTTTGTACTCCCCCAAGTATGTTAGCATTCACCTTGAATTCGAATTGGTGAGAGAATGATGCCAACTGTAGTGGGGAAATCTAGCCATATGTGGGTCCAACTTCCTCCATGTGTCTTCATTATCAAATGCCACTTTGATTTTCATTTTTATATATTTATTTAGATCCTTTATTAAATATTTATGCCATTCTAATTTTCAAACATCATTTATTATCCCCCTTATTCCAAATCCCAAAGTTTCCACCCCAAACCTAGGAAACTAGTAATTTTCTTCCTTGGCAATTATTTGACCCTTAACATCAATTTGACAAACTCTAATGAATATGGCCAATGTGATTAGTCCATTGTGACCCAATTCCAAATTTGGGACATGAAAAATCCCCCCTTCCCAATATTGCTTATCCTCAAGCAATTTCAAACATGGGTGTTGAAGAACCTGCTCTCTATATAATTCTTTGAAGTTGCCATTGAATTGCCCAACCTTGAGTCTTTGAGTTTCCATGAAGATTTTAGAGAGGAACCACCATGCTTTCTGCTTCACTACTCTTATTAAAATCAATTTATTAAGTGGGAAATCGATCTCCCATACTACTTGTTTTCCCAAAAAATTTGAAACCAATGAGATAAAAATTATTCCAAGGTCTCATTACTTGTATTGCACCCCAACAATTAAGAGTGCTCTCCAACCCACACCATTAGATAAGAGGATTCATGGATCCCATTTTTTTGTATGCATTATTCCAAACATTATGAGTACAAAATATATATCATCAAAGTACATAACAACATAATGAAAATGTACATCAAGGATGTGCTTCATCAAATAATCATGAAAGTGCTTACACCTCCAAGCAAGTAGACTAACATTTTCCAAGTGCATACAAGCTTCAAGTGACCAATCAAATCTGCTCCAATGACATAGGTGATGATCCCATTTCCTATAATGCTTCACAACAAGGTAGTGGGGAAATGGTATTGTTCTTTCATTAAAAATGAGATTTATACATTTCTACTCGGAATTTTGACCTGAAACTTTCTGGATATGAATAAAAGACTATTTAATTCATATTAAAAAATAAATGGGGCATTAGAATCTCCCCTAAAGAGTACAATAGCTCATCAAAAATTCCCTCTCTCAAGGAGCAAGAATATGCCTTAAAAAATGGAAATGGTTGAGAGAATGTGATGCATTAGAAGAAACCATGATCTGCACTATAGATTACACTTGAAACAAATGAATCCATTCAAGCTCCAAATGAAATTTCTGAATGGCCTCTCCAATTACTAACTTGGATGGGAATCTTTCACCCTCGAAATTGGCTAAGGCAAGAAACTAGTCATCCACTAGCTCTCCTTCTTCACAAATGCAATTGCAAATTTCTCAAATGATGAAAAGCTGGTTTTCTTCTTTGTTATTGATAATTACAAATTTCTAATTTCATCCATGGGTCGAATTCCTTCCAATATACTCATGCCAACTCAAGTTGGGAAGAGATTTCAAAGAACGACACTTCTACAACAATTCCTAGTCTCCCACTTCCACCAAATCACATGTGGAAGCATCTTAGCTGCCCTAACTCCCTCGAGTGCCCTCTTGGAGTCTATTTTTAGCCTTAAAATGTCATATATGTCATATGTGAACCTTCAGGTCTGATTTGTGTCATAGGTGTCATAGCATCTTCATCATTGTTGTCATAGAGCTAGGGAATCTAACCCAAGTGTCTCACTAGCTCCAAATTGCCTCTTCCTCTTCCATGGGAGTTACTCTTCCTCTATATTTCGACCTTGGATGAGTCATGCCATGAATAATACCTTTTGGACTCCCCCAAGTATGTTACCATTCACCTTGAATTCAAATTGGTGAGAGAATGATGCCAAGTGTAGTGGGGAAATATAGCCATACGTGGGTCCCACTTCCTTCATGTGTCTTCATGATTAAATGCCACTTTGATTTTCACTTGTATATATTTATTTAGATCCTTTATTAAATATTGATGCCATTCTAATGTTCAAACATCATTTAGTATCCCCCTTATTCCAAATCCCAAAGCTTCCACCCCAAACCTAGGAAACTAGTAATTTTCCTCCTTGGCAATTATTTGACCCTTAAAATCAATTTGACAAACTCTAATGAAGATGGCCAATGTGATTAGGCCATTGTGACCCAATGCCAAGTTTGGGACATGACATAGTCTTTATCTTCTAACAGGTCGATTGTCTTAGAGTGTTCAAATCCTGGGCTCCATAGATATGACCATTTGAATAGTTTATGGTGGAAGTAGACAGCCTACCTGGTCACTTGACAACTAGGCAGGCTTCTGAGCTTCTATTTGGTTGGTCGGTTCTGCACGGTCCGCTCTTTTTCTTTCCGATGCACACAGGACAAATGGGATGCAAATCTCTGTGCAGGCGGGCATTTTATAATATAAATCTGCCATATCACCCTTACAACTATGAAAGTGATGGAAAAACATCAGTCGTCCAGCTTATGCGATTAATTCTCCACCATAGATCTCTTTATCCTTTGTCTTCCAATAGCCTTCGTGGCTTCCAACTCGATCACATATCATTTCGACAGCATCATTGACTTTCCCAAAACATTTCAGCCATCGATCTGATCTCCCTCTGGATCCCGACCATCCAAGGATGCGCCCCTTTACCAAGTTCATGAATTTTGGGTCTGTTGATTTTACATGCAAGTAAAATCTGCAAACTAATCCTGAGCCATCGATCTTCATCTTGCTAGATCTGTGTCATTAGGAGGTGCTTGGATTTAACAAAACTTCATGGATTTGAATCATAACCTTTTTCGTGCATGTCTAAATCGTGAACAAAGTATCGACCCTCAATCTATGCCACCCTTCGTAGATATTCCTTGAACTACTCACTGGCTAGCATCTCGCCAGTGCTTAAAAGACCTTTAACCTTTTTCGCGAAGGAGGCTCATGACCGTTGATCTCCCTGCCTTTGATGTAAACCACTCATAGGCATCAATCAACACTATAGGTACATTCTTTTATATTTAACCTTCTGATTAGCATTAAGACTTTAGCTTCCTCAAGATTCTTATCTTGGCTCCAGGTTCAACTGCACAAAGCTATGATATCTTCAACCTTTGGGTCTTGTGGATCAAGGGTTAGGCTCACCTTGGCTACTTTACTGAATATGTACCTTCCCATTCTTAAAAAATATTTCTAAACATTTAGCACAAAACATGTGCTAACAACTGGCTCCTATTGGGGATGCTATCCTCCCTGTGAGGTAGCAAAGAACCCCACAAACTAGTGCCTTATCCATCAGGGCGATTTGAACAAGAAATTCAAACCCCTATATCCTCTGTCTTTATTCTGAACACACAAAAAAAACAAAAAATATGGCTACCTCCTCTAGATATTAGGGCCTTTGCTTTGGGCTTCAAATCTTTCGGTCAGCCATCAGTGTCTAACATAAATGTAAAATCAAAATATATAAAAACTATGATACAAGAGTTACTTTCCATCCTCAGGACAGGTAATGCTTCAAAAATGTCCCATTCAATGGACCTCCTATCCGTGGAGACCCATCTTGATGCTCCAGGATGAATGAGTTTACACCCCTGTTTGCTGCAATGACATATGAGCCCACCCACATGTGATCAAATTTTCCATGTTTATCCTCTTTAGGAGCATCCCATTTTAAAACAAAATCATTAACCTGAAACTGCTCTTCTTTCAGCTTCCTATCAAAGGTATTTTTCATATTCTCCTGGTGTACCTGCACTTTATCATATGCCCTGTCCCTCAACTCATTTAATTCTATTATTTGGTTTACTCTTCTCTGCATGTGATTAGGCTCATCCTCCTACCCCTGTAACAACTTCATGACTGGCATCCCTAATGAGGTGGGAAAAACAACTTCTACTCCATATACTAGCTGAAAAGGTGACATCCCAATGGCCCTTTTAGTGCTGATCCTATAAGCCCACATAGCATATTTCAATTTCATATGCCAAGCCCTTTTGTTCTCCTCCAACAATTTTTTAATTATCCTTGCCAAGCTTTTGTTGGAGAATTCTGTCAACCCATTTCCTTGTGGATAGTATGCAGTGGAATGGTTTAGGCTGATGTGGTAATTGTGAAACAAATTTATCATTTTCTTGGACTTAAAAGCAGATGAATTGTCTGTTACAATCCTCTTGGGGCACCCAAATATGGCTAAAATGTTGTCCTCCAAAAAATCCATGATAACATTCTCAGTTTCCCTCCTAGTAGGTATGGCCTCAATCCATTTGGTAAAATAATATGTGGATGTAAGGATCACTTGTGCTGACTAGAAGAGTTTGGGTTTATCTCCCCAATGAAGTCTACCCCCATTGCTGAAAATGTGCCTCCACCGAAATTGGGTTGAGTGGAAGTGAGACCAGCTTCCTCTTGCCATCGAATATCTGGCATTGATGGAAAGTAACAGTCTCTTTATACACATCAGCAAACAAAGAAGGCCAATAGAACCCAACTCTCAAAATCTTGTTGGCTGTCACCTTCCATGAATGGTGACCCCCACAATCTCCCTTATGAAAATCCTTTATGGTTTGTTGAGCTTCATTTTCCAGCAAGCAGTTCAACAGTATACCCCCAGGATCTTTCCAGTACAAATATTGGTTCATGATACAGAATTTGGTGGCCTTCAATTTTATAGGCACGGCGCTCGTTTTTCTCAACCCTGAAGGGGCTTGCAAATTTTGTAACACATATATAATGTAGCATACCAAGGAGAAATAGAGAAATCTAGTATTACCTGTACTCCTGTGTCCAGCTGACTTAAATGATCCTCCAAGAAATATATTTGCAAAGACTGACAATTGGCCTCAGTCATCATTTTTTCCAACCTCTGTCCCTTTATCATCTTGGTGGGCTTGATCTCCAGGTCATTCTCCAATAGAACAACAATCTACTTTGCCTTTTTCCCCTCAGGATCTGGCTGGGTAAGGATGCTCTTCACTGCATTATTTGGGACATGTGCAATAATATGTGAGTGCAGGATGTATACTCTAAAATATTTCAAAGACTTCACCAAAGAATATGCTTGCTTCTCCATTATGTCATATTTTAATTCCCAGTCTCTCAAAATCCTGCTAAAAATGCAATAGGTTGTTCAACATTCTGGCTATTTTTCTGCAAAAGTACTCCAACCACTGTATGTTCAGATGCATAAGAAAAAATGAGGAAATCTTTAGAAAAATATGGGTTGGCTAGGTGTCACCTACTCAAATTTTGAGACTATTTATTTTATTTGCAAACACATTATGTTAAATTATAATTACAGAGTTTTGTAATTATGACCAAATCTAGTCAAGGATGATTGTAATAACATATTATTATTATTTAATAAATTAGAATAGGAGACAAACACCCAAGTGGACTGTTAAATGAGTGTTCACTGACCCACTAGGAGGAATGGATGCTGTTAGAAGGCATGGGACAAGTGTCAGCATTTGCACTCCACCACTAGTTGTTGGTTATGGGACAACAACCCCTAAAATTATGGCATTATCCCCCAGGTGGGTGGAGCAGACCTGTTAGCTCATTAATGACCAGGTTAACCACTAAAAAGGCCTAGGCAGCCTAGATAAGGCAATTCAAATTGAGCAGGAATCTCCACATTATTTTCTGCAGAAATAATTCCTCAAGCGTATCAGGTTATCACTGAGAGATTCGAATAGGGAGGCTAAGTGGAAGTACATTGTGAGTCTGTTGAAAATATTCTGAGAAGGGAACCATAGGTGCTGGTGCAGGTTTCTTTGATTACTAAGTCTATAGGACTGAATGATCCAAATTGTTGCTGCAAGTTGATGACCTAAAGCTTCTATAGATTCTTCTTCCTAGTGGTTTAGTGAAAAATTTTGAGGGTCCTAAGGAAATTAATTTGGTTGTCCTCAGGAATAGGTTGGGTGGGACATGCTCCTTGGGTTGTTTGTTTCTCCTACATTCACTAGGTTCTACTGTTCTGTCTTGTTGATTTTCAGTTAATGATTTTCTCCATTTGTAGATTTGGTATTTACAATTAATAGCATACAGAAGTAATTGTTTTCAATTTCTGACCTAAGTATGATTTTGTATAATGATGGTTAAGTAAATGATTTGATTGATTAAATATATTCTCTGCATTTTTCCCATACTGTTTTCTGTATAGTTCTCTAGTACAAAGAAGTAGAATTAAATCAGATGAATGATGGGCAGAATGCCAAGTGAATGATTATACTAACACTGCAGTGTTTCTTTTAAATCTGTAATACAAATTATATATTTCTAAACTCAAAATATAGAACAACATATCATAAAACAGATATTATAGCATTTTTACTTAGTAACAAAAGTAAAAAATTTCATTTTTGCACAGAAACTAGGCTTTCAATTATCACTATCTATTTTGAAATTAATGTTGTGTATTCTATTAATATTCTTTCCAATAGTAGGTGTTATAATTCCACTTATTCCAGGTATCATATTTCCTATAAATTTAACATCTACAAAATTTAAATAATATTTTATATAGAGATGCTACTCAGTACTTATGATGATAAATAAATATTTATCATTTCCAAATAATAGTATCACTGTATATTACTATTTTCATTGCAGTATTCCTATTTCATATTTTGATTTAGTATCAACTACAAATATTAAATTCAAACATTTTTCATCATAGGCAGAACCCTATCTCAAAAAGGAAAACAAATCTTTTACAATATCATGATAGGTCCATAACTAGTCGACGGTTAAACCCTTATATTCGAAATAATAACTCAGGTATTATCAGTTTCTAAAACTAAACATATTACTATTTTTTTATACTATCACATCACGATAGCTAACTATACAAGATAAATCCAAACAATAGTATTATTATTTGTATCAATTTTATTATTCATTTAAGATAGGGTTCATTACAAAACTGAGTGTTATCACCATTCCAATATCAATCTAAACAATATAAACATAGGCTTTCTCATTTCCGAATTAAGTTAACCCACGGCTCTTGGCCTAAATCAACACTGTATTTTCTAGCCATAGTATCAACTTTATAAACATAGAAACTGTTCGAAAAAACTATTGTTGTTATGTTTCAAATGCAAACTCAATCTCATATTACCATTCAAATCAAAAGTATAAGCATTGTAGCACAAAACCATCTATTTCACAAAAACGAGTCATCCCATGGCTCTTGACTTTCACCTAAACATTGTATTAATTACTCCAACATCAACTTAGATGATTTATATATATCACACAGACACTATGTAAAGTTTTCTTAATACTTTGTTTCCATTAAAATCGACCGAGGATTCATCCCTTAACATTTGCATCTTCGACAAGTTTACAATCTCAATAAGAGATACAACGAAATGCTGCAGAGCAGAGTAACAAAACAAGCCGAGGATTCCAACCTCAAAACGCTTATCTTGGGCTCTCAAAATCACAAACACTGGTCAAAAACCTTGCCAAGAACCAAATACCAACTCTCGTCCAACATCAAGCGTCGGCCACAACAGGCCATGAGAACCTACGAGGAGAAACAACCACCGAAGCTTACCGGAGGTCAAGGAGCATTCATCCACTAAGCTTCAAGCACGTGACCTTCGACCTGGTAACATCTACCACAAGAAAATTTAAAAGGTTAAACGAGAAAATCACAGAGATAACTATATATACCTTAGATAACATTAAACACTTTAAAATCAAAACCTTACCTATGTATTGTAGCTCCAAGAGAAGAGGTGCCCGTAGTAAACGATGACAGAGCCATCTGGTAAACGTAGCAAAGAAGGAAATCCATTCCAGGAACCATTCTCTTTATGCTATGAAAATAGACCCTGGTTCAACTCCACTCTCAAATACTAGTAGACACACCCTGAAAACTACCTCCTAAAAGATTAATGAAGGCTGCAAGGTGGTTTGGCTCTACAGGAGCAACAAACACCTGAAACTATTAAGCTTTCTCTACAGGTCCAGGGATCGAAACTGAGGAAGGAGTCCTCCAATATTCAAAACACCAAATCCTACATTGTAGCAGGCGGTCGGCCTCTCCACCTTACCACTGCCAAGTGAAATGAAGGCCGAGAAAACCACTTCGACACAATTCATAATGGAGACTAGGGTTTTTAGTTCAAAGCCCAAGGACATTTGAGATCAACAGTGGTGATGATACCAACTAGGCACGTCAAAGTTCGGGCATCAACCACATTAAATACCTTATTAATTATCATAACCATCACGACATCCAACTTAGTAGACCGAGGTTAAAAACATTACACAGCTCGGCGTCAGGGTGAAGTTTGGTGTTTACTATCACGTGAACCACAACCACGTTGACATCCATGGGGCTTTCCACTAAGCACAGTAGGCTATTCACTTGAATGCCAAGACCGAGTTCGATAGTTTTCCAGCACGATGATATCAAAAAATTCAATACCCTGTGATGTCATACGTCAGTACCAAGACTTAGGGTTACTGTAAAATTAGTCACAGCAGATCTATTGAACAAGAATATCAATCAGAATGATGTAAAACAAATTGGAGTAAAAATTGTGCAAGAGAGATGCATCAATGCTCTATAATCTAGAATGGTAGAATTAAAATACAATAATTGTAACATCCCTCCAATTTGACCTTATTATTATTATGGTTATTATTATTTTTAAATGTAATTGAAAAACATGTAATGGCCCAGGTGAGGAGCTCAAGGCCAAGGCCCCACCAGTGGACCAAGAGCTAGTGTTATGTTTATAAGCTTTAGATTAAGTCTACAATTCTGATAATACAACTAACCAGTAAGTAACCCAACACACAAGATAATGTGTTGGATAACCATCGCATGACTTATCATATTAAATTATGATAGGTGGGGATACGTTCATCCTAGTAAGACTAATATTCACCTTAAAAATATCTAGCTATCATCCTATGGCCTAAAGTCATTTTAAATCCAATTATGATTAATACATAAAGATAGATTATATATATATATATATATTTATATATATAATGGTGAACATTGTATATGAATAAATAGATAAGGTCATTAATAAATGATTATAACATCTAGGTGGAAATTATACCATGAAGGGAGTTATATGTATATATATGAAAAAGAATATGTTACTTATAAGTTCATAAGTTGGGAGAGATATAGCTTTTATGGTAGTTGGATTCTACTAAGATAAAACAAGGGCTTACATTATATGACTATAGTTAATGGTATCATAAGAAGTTGTTTTAAATGATTTCCAAGTTACATAGAGTTCGAGTGATAGAATTGCTATAGATCTTTAAGTGATAAATTTATATGTTTGGGAGAAATAACATATAATATATATATATATATATACATAGGTGTTTGCATAATTGATAAGCTTGGCTTATTAGTAGAGTAATCATTATGCTAGTCAAATTGGGCACCTAAATATACCCAAAAGGATACTAAAAGTAATACTTGAAAAGATTTATTTATATATATATATAAATATAAGAAGGATTGACCACAGGAATTATAGTACACATAATATCCTTATTCTTGTGTTATAAAACAAAAACTACAATAAGTTATTATATATATAGAAAGACATATATAGGTGGAAAGCTAAACACAAATTTTGACATATTTATATAGATACCACGTCGAAAAGATTTTAATTACATATATGAAATACAATTTAAAAAGATATAAACGCATACCTTGGTATGAAGATTCTTTCCCCCGAAAGGGCAGACTCCATATAGTGGGGTATTAATTGAACTATGAGAAAACGTTCTTTTTGGCCAAAAACCTCCGTTTGTCAAGCTGAGAACTTTTAGGGGAGTGTTCCCTTAAATGGAGCACCCATACCTTCCATTTCACCAACAAATCCACCGAGGAAATTTCGTTTCCCGCCAACTACTTCATTACCAAACCCACGACCTCCACCATCGCCGAGCTCCGGGGAAGGGAAAGTTTTGGAGATTTTTACTGGAGTGGTTTGTTAGAATTGAAGGAAACAAATGTTTTCTTTTTACAACTGGAAGTATATGTTTGACAAGTGGTGAAGAGAATCATAGCGGGGCATGAGAGCGATTCCATTTGGCAGTGGAATTTAAAAATAGGAGCTCGACCCGAGTCGAGGAGGATAGTTTTGATATGAGGGTAGAATAGTCTTGTCCCAGGGGGGAATCGAAGGACAATGATTAGCTCTTCCATATATGAGGATAATATCTGCGTCATATTGGAGATCGTTGAGTTTCATGCAGGAGTTTGCAAATGGGGTGTGGGGAGATTCAGAAATAAGGAGCAACTAACTTCTGGCACACGAACTCAATTCCTGGCTATCATCCTTTCCTACTATTACGGTATGTTTCTGGTCCTTGTATTATCATTGACTAGGGTATTGCTCGGGGCAGGATGGTTCTATGAACCCGATCCCATATATTTAATCTGGTTACAATGTGGTCGAAATTAAAACCAAGATGGTGCTGTAGAGACCAATCTCATTTATTTGAGGTTATTTTTCGTGCTTAAATATGTATTAGTTACTTTTTGTTGGAACTGTCGGAAGAGATAGCGATCGCAGCACAATCTTCTGCCTTGAGGGTTGATCGACTTGAACTTATGCATAGTAAAAATGATTTTTTTTTAATTTGATAGTTGGGGTATGCACATTATACAGGTTATACAACCTTGTTGTGCCATCGATCTCTGCATAGCAAAAATGCACATCGCTGCTCTTAAGATTTAGAGCTCTGCATTTTATATGTTTATTTTTTTGAAGAAATATGCATCACTTCCGACATATGTTTATTTTTTTGAAGAGGACCTCTGCATAAATACCTCGTTTTCAGTTTTGATAATAATGGGTAGGACGTTAGCGACATCCCTCTCTCCTTGATAAGGATGCCTTTTTCTACCGCACGGATTTATTTATTTTTATATAGAGCCCTTATTCAACAAATCCTCGAGATGATGTTTGATAATATAGAATGGCAAGTGATCTCTATCTTTACAGCGACCTGGTTTTCCAACTATGTTATTGATAGAATTCTCTTCCGATCTCTATCTTTAGGAAACTGCCACAACAGTCATTTTGGAGTCTCAGTGTATATTTTGTATGACCTAATAACTCTGCATACATTTTGTATTGACCACATGCTTTTGTGAACCGATCCATAGGTGGTATTTGTTCTTCCTTTTAGTAAACAAACTCTGTTTCTATGCCAATAGCGGAACCACCATCAAACCTCTGTTTCAATATATGCTAGGATTGTTCGATCTCTTTTCTAGTCTTATACTTCATGAGAGCGTGGGATTTGATCTTATGCTGTATATATAAAGGCTGGAATGATGGATCTATCGCATGCCAGTGTTTGGATTGAAGTTTTGGTTTGATATCTAATTTATGGTAGAAGCGGACGGGTTTTGATCTCAGTCTCTTTAAATGCCTATAAATAGTTTTTTGGTATGACCCAAGTTAGTACCGTGGACTTTAAACTTTGTGTGATTATTTTATTATAGATACGTATATACATATATATATATATAATACTTATATGAAGAATTTTCAATTACAGTCTAACTATATCTAAAAGCAATGGTAGATCTCGATATTAATAAAGTAATGCTTATGCCCAAATTCTTTTTATATTTCACACAAAACTAAATACGTAAGCGGATCTTTTTTTTTTCCCTTGGAAAAATCGACCCTTATCTTTTGTAATTAAGAAGATTGGATTTTTGTTACATAAACTATGACACTCTTGACGAGTTAGATCTTACTCAGAAATTAATCCCGAGTTCTTTTTTTTTTTTAGCTCGAGGGGAATCGGTAACTTGTTAAACTTGCCTGGGCCAGACCCAGGTTCAAATCCGCTGCTGCCACTATAACCCCTAAGGTAGAAACCGGCAGCCCGCAAGCCAGGATATACCAGCAACTTGTGACTCAGCAAGGACCGAGACGTCCCGACTCCAATCCCGACAAGGGGCGGTAGCCTATCCAGGGGGCGTCTATCCTTTGAGCCTTATCACAACGGGCCATGTCTCGGTGAGAATTGACCCCTGGTGGGCTGGGTGAAAACCACCTTCCCCTAGTGTTCTTAGAAAGGACTGAAATGTTAGAAAGGACTGAAATGTTAGGTAAAGTTTAAGTATTTATAGATTGATGTAGTATTGGTGAATCTACTAAGGGTCAGATCTTCTCTACAAAAGGGAAAGAAATCATGGCAATAGTGCAAAGCTAGATGTAATCCCTGTTGCAAAGTGTAGATCTTTGAGTTTATTGATTATAAAACAAACCTTTGGTGGACGTAGCCCAAGATGCGGGTGAACCACGTGAAAAATGTTCTTGTGGTGTGTATTACTTATGTGTGTACCTCTCTGGATAATTGTTGTAGTACTCGTGTGCCTCTTTTTGTATAATCTCTTGACATTGTGCCTTAGATATTACTTCAGTTTTGTTCGCTTCAAATTTGTGTATCTTACTAATATAATGGTTGTTAATTACATCTTTGTCTTTTGATTACATGTATAGTTAACTTGTGAACTAATCAATTATAAGTGTATTTCGTGGATCACTTGGATTAGATATAAATATATATTTTGATGCTTATAGGAATAAATTATTCTCTCATGAATGTGTCTCAGAAGATAAATAACTACATTCGAAATTGGTAATCTTCAAGGATGAATAAAGATGAATATGTCAAATTTAGTATCTCTTTGATGACCATGGAAAGTTTGGGTACAATGTATTGTTCATTTTCCCTTTCCTTGTTAGTAGAGAGAATTGTATTAAGGTGGGACAAGTGTTAGAACATTAGTAAGTTATGCTTTTAGAATAAGTTATGTTATAAAGAGTTGCATATTTTAGTTGGGGTTGCTTGTAAAAGAATTAAGAAGACCTTTGTGTCGACAAGCATAGTTTTATTAATGTGTTAAAATTTATGAGATATTATAATGATGCTTATATTAAACCTTGTAAATGCATGCATTCAAGCAAGATGCATTCAACTAAAGTAAAATTTAAACATCATGAGGTTACGACAGCTTTAGAATAAACACGCAACTTTTTGTGGCATTATATTATCATATAACTGATTTGCTTTAAAGGATTAATTTGTTAGTAATATACTTCCATGATGTTAAAATTAGCATTTATTACTACTTGGAAAATTTTTAAATTTTTACGAAAATTCGAGTATGTGATAATAATGTCACAGTGAGTGAGCAATTCGAATTAGCAAGGAGGTCATTCAAATATACTACATGGCATAGCTTGGCTCCAACCAGGAGTCCTCATCATCAATCAGTGGTGGTCATCAATGCACAAGTAACTGTTAGACAGGTGTCAAACTGAGTCTAACTGAGTGTAATAAGTGTAACTGATGGTAAGTGGCACTAATCTAGGGATGGAGGCTTAGTGGAGGGCGCATGAGGGGTTAACTGCACTCAGAATAGGTAGTCAAGGCTCATCGGAGGTCAATCGGAGTGGTACCAATAGTTAGGAGTCAGTCTAGCCTCAAATCAAGGAAAGACAACTAACTAACTGAAGTGAAATTGATTGGTAGGTGAGAAAAGGTGCCCTTCTGTAGTGGAAGGTGAGAAGTGGGCATCTCCCTGTCTAGGAGGGATAAATATGAGTGGAAAGTAGCTCCGGAGTGCTGGAAGACTAGGGACTAGGTGCTGGAGACATCAAACTGGTAACTGGGCAGCATGCGGGTGCATGCATTGCATGCAAAGTACATAACTGAATGATGAGATATCCTAACACCCCCCCTCAAGCTATACTATGATGTAAAAAATAAAATGTAGGGCCCTGGTTACTGATACCAAAGGTCAACCCAATACAATAATCCAAAAAATGTTGAAAATAAGCTAAGTGAGGAAAGAGGGAAAACCCAGTGGGAAGAAAACCTCCCCTCAAGCTAAACATAAAATGGATCTAATCTATCTCCACCATGATGGAACTCACCCCCAAAAGTGAATGGAGGTAATAGAAATTCTTCTCAGTGAAGCTCTTGGTGAAGATGTCTACAATTTGCTCATCAATTGGGCAATATTGCAGAATGATGGTACGATCATGCACCAACTCTCGGATGTAGTGCATATGAATCTAAATATGCTTGGTCCTCCGCTGCTGAACTGGATTGGTGGAGATCTTAATAGCACTTTGATTGTCACAAAATTGGACAGTCGAACTCAAAATCAAACTCGGAAAGAATACCCTGCAACCAAAGATCCCGAAGGCAGGCATTGACTGTCCCTCGATACTCTGCCTCTGCTGAAGAAAGTGCAGCGGCTGCCTTCTTTTTGCTTGACCAACAAATAGGGCCATGGCCAATCATGAAAACATATCTGGAAATGGACTTCCGATCTATGCTATCACCTGCCCAATCTGAATCAGTAAAACCAATGAAATCTAGCTCAGAATCTGCAGCATACTGTATGCCAAAATGTCTCGTACCTTGCACATACTGCAAGATCTGTTTGGCTTCCCTCCAATGAAGCTCATGGGGCTGCTGCATATACCTTGATACAACACTCATGGAATATGAAATATCAGGCCTTGAGTGTGTCAAGAAAAGCAGTGAACCAATCAACTGTCGATACATAGTGCAATCTGCAAGCGGTGTGGTATTTCCTTCCTCAAGACTAATTCATGAGAGGAATGGAAACGGAGCAGCGTTACATTCTTCCATATTAAACTTTAATAGTAGGCCTTTAGCATACATTTGCTGAGATAATGTGATCCCATCAAAATTTTGAGCTATCTCCAAGACCAAAAATTGCTTAGGCAAGCCCAAATCGCTCATATCAAAAGCTAGATTTAAAGCAGTTTTTAGCTTGTTAATTGTAAGGAGAGTGCTACCAATAATGAGAATATCATCAACATATAAAACAACAATCAGCAAATTACCTTTAACTCTCTGTATGTACACATTCGGATCAGATTTGCATCTTTTGAAATTCTGAGAAAGAAGGAAGGAGTCCATCTTTGCGTACCAAGCTCTTGGGGCCTGTTTCAATCCATACAAATATTTCTTCAACCTGCAAACTAATGATGGATCTGATATGTATCCTTCTGGTTGCTTCATATATACTTCTTAATCAAGGTCTCCATGGAAAAAAAGCACTCTTCACATCCATATGGTGCACTTCCTAGTGCTTGGATGCAGAAATGGCCAAAACTAGGCGGATGGAATCCATCTTTGCAACCGGTGCAAAAGTCTCAGTGTAGTCCACTCCTTGGACTTGGGAGAAACCTTTTGCCACCAACCTAGCTTTGTATTTTCTGATAGAGCCATCAACAGCAACTTTTTTGTAGTATATCCACTTACATTTGACCAATTTTCTTCCAGGTGGAAGAGAAAATAGCTCCCATGTATTGTTCTTTTGAAGAGAATTGTACTCTTCATCCATGGATTTTTGCCATCGTGGATCTCGGTGGGAATGATAGTATGATTTGGGATCTGAACCAATCATCAAATAAAATTTCTCAGATAATAATGGATCAGAAAATGAAAGATCCATACCTGCTCTTTGATAGTCTGATCTTGTTCTCCTTGGATCAGCAGGATTTCCAATGATTGGAGCAGCAGATTGTAGAGTGTTTTGGGCCCACTTTGGTAACTGAGGAGGATCATTTTGGTCGAATTATGAACCTGATATGTCATGGCCATAAAATTCTGATAAAATATAAGAAATATCAGTCCCAATGCTTTCTTCATATTCTCTTGAATCTTCTTCTTGTGGAGGTTACGGATCGGCAGTGTTTTCCTCAACTAGTTTCAGATCTGGCAGCGGTTCTTCAAACTTCACACTTAGCTCTATGAATATATTTTTGGATCTGATATTCATGAGTTTATATGCTTTTGATTCTTCCCCATATCCTATTAGGATACATTCAATACTTTGTGGATCCAAATCGTTTCTCTTATCAGAAGGAATTCTAGCCCATGCAATGGAGCCAAAAAGCCTCAAATTGGAGTTTTACCTTTGCTGGATGAATGTGGAACTCAGTTCTGAACATATGTAGCAACATTAATGGCTTCAGCCCAAAGATTTACAGCCAAACCTTTTGACTCAAGCATGCAGGTATCCATCTCTTTCAGTGACCGATTCTTCCTTTCCGCTACATCGTTCTGTTGGCGTGTGTAGGGAACTGTATGTTGGATCTGAATTCTGCTTTAGGTACACAGTTGCAGAAACTCAATCTTGATTTATTCTCCACCATTATCAAATCTAAGATCTTTGATCTTTCTCTCAGTGGTGGTCTCAACAGAAGCCTTAAAATCCTTGAATTTTCCAAGCACTTCTGACTTGTTTTTGAGAAAAAGTACCCAAGTAAAGCGGGAGAAGTCATCGATGAATGCCAAAACATATCTTGAACCATTCATGGACATATTTGGTAGTGGACCACTGATATTAGAATCTATGAGACCCAAAATAGTAGAAGCTCTTCTATCTTTGTCGTGGTCGAACTTGTGCTCAGGGTGCTTCCCAACAATGCAGCCGGGGCAAATTCCCTTCGAGGAACGGAGTTGTGGAAGACCATCAACCATGGATTTTTGTTGTAACAACAGAAAATACTTGTAATTAAGTTGTCCAAACCTTTCATTCCAAATCCTACTAACCTCGTTGCCATGAGTGAGGAGAGCAGTGGGCTTTTCAAGCAACACAAAGTGAGAAAACTCATAGTATTTTGTAGTGTGGTTTTCCTTTCCGACTGCAATAAGTCTTCTACTTTTGATATAATGAATTTCAACTTTGTTAGGGCTGAATGTAACTTTATTCAGTTCACCAGTGTGTGTCATTTGATACATAGAAAGTAGATTTGAAGCCAAGGAAGGCACATAGAGAACAATCTCAAAACTTCCATGCTCTAAATGGATGGTACCTTTACCCTTTGATGAAATTTTTGAGTCATCTCCCAAATGGATGGGGATGGAGCTGTTTGGATCGAATGAAGAGAAGGAGTCAATATTTGCAGCCATATGATTCGAGGAACCTAAATCTATTAGTAGAGTGGTGGGTTTCGAAAAAGTTGCCATGAGTGCTTGACCTCTTTCATGATGATCATTTCTATCCTTCTTCCGTGCATCGTCGGGAAGACATATGTTGTTCTTTTCCAAAAGGAGGGCCATTTGATCTATTTTTTTCTTCATGCATGAAATTTAAAGATGAAGGCCATGGTTTCAATATGAACACTTAGATTTTTCTTTACTCTCTTTACCCTTTTGCTTGTTCCTTGAACCGGATGGTGCATCCGATTGCTTGCTTTTCTCTCTTTGCTTGTTTGGCTTGAATTTGGGCTTCTCTTTCTTTCGCTTCCCTTTGACATTCGAATTCTTGGATCCTTGAACAAATAGGGCTGAATCTTTGGAGCTTATGGACCCCATTTGAATCAACTTGTCATGCTCTTTGGTAATGGATTCAATGAATGCATTCAAGGTAGGCATCTTCCAATTCGGGGTAGTTAGCCGACCGGAATTGAAAGTAGAGACAAATAACGAGAAAGATTTACCAAGATTTGAAAGAATGGAGAGAATCAATTGCTTATCCTCTTTAACAACACCACTGTTCTTCAACTGCAATGCCAAGTGCTTGAATTTTGTGAAAAAATCATTGATGGTCTTGAAATTCTCAGGATTAAGAGCAATCAATTCGTTTTCCAATTGAAAATCCCTAAGATCGTCCTGCTTGCCAAAACATTTGTCAAGTTGCTCCCATACCACCTTTGGAGAGTTCAATCCACTGAGATGGAAGTGAAGATCCTTGGAGATGGCGAGGCAAAGAAGACCATAAGCTTCATCAAGCTTATTGAAGTGTTTTGTTTTCTCAACCAATGTGTTTGGCTCCAATTCGAGGCCCATGGTGACTCTATAGAACCCTTTAGAGTGCAATATGATCTCCATGTCTCCTTTGCAATCAAAGTAATTGAAAGGAGTTATCATAGGCTTTGAAGAAGAGTATTCCATCACTGATGGCGAGTGCAATTGATAGTGAAGAACCTGCAAATCACAAGACAGCGAATGCACTTGATGGAGATGATAAACCTGCAAATCACAATCAAAACAAGAACGGTAAGGTCGAACAATCAACCCTTTTAGAGTTGCATCACACTTGGGATTGGATATCAAGAAAGCTTGAATGGATCCAATGTATCAAATCCAGGAATTATGTGGAAAACTCAAGCTTCTGGAGTGGATTGGAGTGTATTTTCTGCTTTGCATGCACATGAGCGAATGCACATGAGATTTTGCATGCCAAAACTTCAGCAATTTTGAGCAAATTCACTCAATTCTTCATGTAGAACACCTATAGGAGAGAGATCTTGTCCATGTAATGGCTCTGATACCATGTAAAATTAGTCACAGTAGATCTATTGAACAAGAATATCAATCACAATGATTTAAAACAAATTGGAGTAAAAACTGCGCAAGAGAGATGCATCAGTGCTCTATAATCCAGAATGCTAGAATTACAATACAATAATGTCACAATGAGTGAGCAATTCGAATTAGCCAAGGTGTTCATTCGAATATACTTCATGGCATAGCTTGGATCCAACTAGGAGTCCTCATCATCAATCAGTGGTGGTCATCAATGCACAAGTAACTGTCAGATAGGTGTCAAACTGATTCTAACTGAGTCTAACTGAGTGTAATAAGTGTAACTGGTGGTAAGTGGCACTAATATAGGGATGGAGGCTCAGTGGAGAGCGCATGAGGGGTTAAATGCACTCGAAATAGGTAGTCAAGGATCATTGGAGGTCAATCAGAGTGGTAACAACAATTAGGAGTCAATATAGCCTCAAATCAAGGAAAGACAACTAACTAACTGAAGTGAAACTATCTAGTAGGTGAGAAAAGATGCCCTTCTACAGTGGAAGGTGAGAAGTGGGCACCTCCCTGGCTAGGAGGTCTAAATCTGAGTGGCAAGTAGCTCCTGAGTGCTGGAAGACTAGGGCCTAGGTGCTGGAGGCATCAAACTAGTGACTGGGCAGCATCTGGGTGCATGCAATGCATGCAAAGTACATAACTGAATGATGAGATATCCTAACAGTTACAACGTATAGTTCAATTCATTTTCAAGTATTGGTCATCGAATGCATGGTTTAAATACATTGTATATTGTTTCTCAAAATGACAAAGGTCACATGTTTAGTGTATAGTTTAGAATTTATCATTTTGCACATCGTAATGTTTGTTTATATTGCCATCTCTTTTCACAAAGTTTCATATTATATCACAATGTATAAATATTAAATTAGAAAGGTCTAAACCTATAGTGTGGCAAATTCACAATATAATCATCATAAATATGATGGTAGTATTATAGTAAGCATTGCTATATTAGTACGATGTTTCACGCATTTATAAATTGAGAAATGCATAATCTACTATAGTTAGGACTTCAAGTTAATCCATGTATCTAAATAACTTTTAGCTCATGTTTCTATAATATAGAGTAACATAGAAGTGGAATTATTCATGTAATAAATGCACATGATATTACCACTCCTTGCAAAATGGAGAAATGATGACACGATTCTAATAGCACTTATAAATTGTAAACTAGCACGTAAACGAGAAATAGGACAAATATCTTGTTGATGCCTCGAAAATCGCAGCATCAATCAGAAAGGGATTCTCGCCGGTAAGAAAGCCCAATTAGATTGCTCAGCGTTTGGTGTGGGGAATCCGTCCGATTAATGGTTCCGACTACCGTAAGATTTAAAGATTCTTGTTCTTTACACCAGTTGCGGCCCGATCCACCGTTTATGTATTTTAGTTTAAGTTGAAATGCAAGTGCCCTAAGCTAAATGCAAGTAACTAATCTAAATTAACCTAAAATAGTATAAGCAAATCTAATCTATCCTTGCAAGGAGCAAACTGTAAATATGAGCAATATGCTGAAAGAAATATCTAAAGATCATACGGATAGCCATTAAATCATAAAGATGCAATCTCAGCAGGAGATAAAAGATATTAAAGATATATTTAATTCACTGAATACATTCCATTACTCATTTAAGAGAGACATCATTGTACAGAAAAGAGAAAGATCATCCATTAGACAGAAATAATTCATAACAACAAAGAAAGATCTCAGTGTAGTATGTGAAGGACGCAAGAGTAGTCCAGTAAGCATTCAATACACGTTTCTAGACAAAAATGTCCTCTCTAGGCTTTCATTAGGTAAAATCCCCTTTCTTGGAGCAAGTAGCAAAGTAATTCGTACCAGCTAGAAAATTTCTTTCACCTGCCAAAAGTCCCGCCATCCTCTTATATTCTGTTATTTATAAGTTTACAAATTGCTCCTTGAGCTGACAGGTCTACCCTAAACTCTAGAACCTTCTAATTTGTCCTTTAGTGCACAGTTACAAAACCCACAGATTCATGGAGAGCCTCCCATATAAGACAAAAAATAGAGCCAGCTGTCTTTTAAAGCATTTATACAATAAAGGAAATTCAGCTTTTCTCACACTAAGACAAACAAGAATTCTGATGGTTTATCTATTTTATTTGGAATTCTTTTGCTGGTTTGCTGACTCATCCCCACCAACTGGCTCACTTGTGGATGCTTGGCCATCTACACTTTGGATATGGGTGGCCCATTAACTGAGCTTTTTCAAGATAATTTTGCTCTGAATAGATATCGTTGCCTTTGCTACAATCTCATGCTTGCACAGATCTGATTTGACTTGTGCTGCTCCTGATGCTGCTTCTTTGAGCTGTTGCTTCCAGAAAGTAGATATGCACAGCGGGCTGGCCAATGAACTGATAGATATGTGAAAGAAAATATGACAGAGTTGGTTTTAACTAGATAACCTTCAAGCATTAGCAAAACAGTTATGAAAAATTCGGAATATGCCACTTGCATAATACGGAAGCTATTTTAACAAAATAATCAACTAATTCACAATTGCAGCTACCATTTCACAGTTGAAAATCATGAGAAATACTAGACGTAAATGCCGACAAGCTATACAAGCCACTGTATAAACCCAAAATAAATCTTCGCACCCAAAGCGGTGAGCATAGGATTAAGTCCTGTGCTTAAGCGATGATAACGTTAAGTCCTTCGCGCCAAAGTGGCGATCGCAACATTAAATCATGCGCTGAAGCGACGATCATAACGTTAAGTCCTTCGCGCCAAAGCGACGATTGCAAGATTAAGCTCTGCGATGATGGACGGCACCAAGAGTTTCACCAGTGGCTGCGTTCAAGGTCGACGCACAATTATGACGGCGGGAGCTATAGGAATATGTTTTACGCTAAACGCGGAGGACTTAGTCTCAGCGTGTGCGCTAACAAAACAAATGCGCAAACAAGTCATGGAAAAGACTTAAGAGATTTTCTTGTTGGCGTTCTTTTAAGCATAGATCCTGCGCCAATGCACCTACAAATTATTAGCACTTGCGCTAGTTAAAGGCACTCGGTTTACGTTTGAACTTTGTGCCAATGCGGCTCGCTAAAAAAAATGTGCCGGTGGGGAGCTTACAGTCAATAATCGCGGCAAGCGGAAGATTTTAGCATTAGCAATTGTGCCAAACGGACGACTTATAGTTAGGGATTGCGCCAAAGGGTGGCATAGTTATAGTCAACATTTGCGCCAAGCGAAAGATTTATGATTAGCAATTGCGCAAAAGGGGCGGCCGACTTATGCTCAACATTTGCACCAAAGCGGCTGAGCTAGAGTTACACTCTACGAAAGAATCATGCATTGATACAGGGCAGGTTTTAAACCTAAATCTTGCGCATTGGTGGAGGACTTAGCTAAAAACTCAATATTTGGCAATAAGGTGGAAGATTAAGACCCAAAAACAAATGCACTTTCAACGCGAGAAATAAGCCTGAAGTTTGTGCTTTTGAAAGTGCAAAGTTAAACCCTTTCACTTGCGCCTTTGGCGCAGAAACATAAACTTTCAATCGGCGCTGTGAAAGCGCGCATAGTTAATCTTTAAACCTACTCCATTTGATGCACATAGTTAAGCTTTTAAAACTACGTGTTGTTTTTAAAGGTAACAGAAGGAAAATGCCTTAGTCTGAAAAACAAAAGAACTAGAAAGGGTCAATTACTTTTAGGAAAAGTTGAAGATTAAGTGACAAAGATTTTAACCAAACTCAAGAGTTAAACAAAAAATAGGAGGGACCCAATATTTACAAAAAAATTATGGGGGGATGTTGCATCAACAACAAATGGCGATTCGCTGGCGAACACAGATCTCTGAAACAAAAACCCATCATGACTCAGAATGACATCTAAATTGACAGCTTCATGCGCAAAAAAATGCCTCATGGTTCAACTTTTAAGAATGGGGCGATCTCTTAATCATATTGGTGTTTTGGGAGAAAGGGGGCTAAGACTTATATTTCTTCCAAACTCTCTCAAGGCTAGAGTATGGAGTTAATTCTTTTAGGACTGTCTTTATGGTGCCTTAACTAAAAGAGGACTCCACAGGATTGTAACAGTACTTCTCATAGATATTCGTTTGTTCCTCATTCCCATGCTATCTACATCCTTTTGGATGTTCATGTATTTGACAGCTTTTGCTGTTTGAGCCTTCCAGAAATAGTTTCCTTAAAATTCCAATCTTTGATTTTGGTTCTTCAATCCATAATGTCCTTTTGTGTGAATGAGAGATTTTATTTGATTTATCAAGCTTCACAGATGGAGCAGAACTTTGTTTGAGCTGAGCTAATTTGAACAGCTTTCTAGATTTGAACATTTTTCTTTTATCTCAGCCATGCTTTCATTGAGGCGATAATTTATTGAAATCAGACCCTTTGATATATGCCTTTAGGCTTTTGTTTGTAGCTTGGGATTATTTTAAATACCATACCTCTGTGAAGCATGCTTCCTTTCTGTGGTTCCATAATAGCAAGGAAACCTTGAGACATGAATTAATTTTAAAATGAGTGGACCCTTAAGATAGTGAGAGAGAAATATTGGATCATTAGTCATTTAACTGGGGTTATTTTGACAAAACAAAAAAGGATCTCCCCATTTTCGAAGGCTGATCAATGGAAGCAAAGTCACAGAGCCTCCTTTTATTTACAAATGAGATTCTGCCTTCAAGATTACAATTTTGCTAAGAGTTATGTACTACCGCTAAGCCAGGGGTTGAGCTAGGTTTTATTAGCCTAGAAAATAAGAAAGTTCAGACAAAGTAAATGGTACTGACAAACCTAACTACAAAACAAAGCAAAACAAAGATCAACAAGGAAAGCAAAGAAACAAAGAAACATTTTATTTATGTACAAAAAACCTCAACGAGACTATGCAAAGTATTGTTTCAAGGTGAGGCCATTGAGGGGAAGGGTGACTTCCTCTCCCTGGAGGTCTATTAGCTTGTAAGTGGATGGGCCGAGCTCTGCGAAAAATTGGTAAGGGCCTACCCATCAGTGTTGAAATTTCGTGTGCATTCCCTTGCCTTCGTGATGATGGTCCCATTTCAGAACTAAATCTCCTACTTAAAAACTTCTTTTATCGGACTTCCTTTTATCGAACCATCTTTTGACTATATCTTGGTGTTGGTGGAATTGGTTCTTGGCTTTCTTCTAGGATTCTTCAAGTTGAAGCAGGGTGTAAATCCTGGATTGTAAAACCTGACTACCAGACCCTCGAGAGGCTTGGGACAACTGCAAGGATGGAAGTAAGATGTTGGGAGGGAGGATGGCTTCCTTGCCATAAGCAAGTGTGTAAGGGGAAACCCCTAATGCATTCTTTGGAGTCACCCTATCTTCCTATAAGGCATTTGGGAGAGCTATATTCCAACTTCACTGATTTCAAATCACAGTCTTCTTGAGAATTCGAACGAGGTTTTTGTTCGAAGACTTAGCTAGTCCATTTCCTTGGGGGTAGTAATTAGCCGAATAATGCAATTTAATTCCCCTTTCATAAACAAATTCATTTATTTTAAAAGACGAGAAATAAGTGGCATTATCAAATACTAGGGAAATTGGAACCCCAAACCTGGTTATGATGTTCTCTTTCAAGAAATTGATGACTGCATCTTCATTGATCTTGCGCAATGGGGCAACCTCTGTCCATCTGGTGAAATAGTCGGTGGCTGTCAGGACGTATCGATGTTGCAGAGAAGAATTTAGCTTTATCTCTCCGATGACATCTATACCCCACTTTCCGAAAGGTTCTGAGATGATAACTGGATGTAAGGGTCCTGCTGCCTTAGGTAATTTTCCAGCGCTCCTTTGGCATACATCACAATTCTGTGCATAAGTATGGGCATCCCAGAATAAAGTGGACCAGTAATAGCCAACTCTCAGTATTTTGTGAGCTGTTGTCTCCCCTGAATAATGTCCCCCAGCAGGGCCATTGTGTAACTCCTTGACGAATTTACCTGCATCCTCTTTCTCTAGACATCTGAGAAAAATCCCATCATAATTTTTTCTGAAAAGTATTCCATCAATGATCTGATAAGCTGCTGATTTTAAATAGAGTGCGCTTCTTTGCTTAGAAATCCAGCGTTCTAGTAGGTACCCTTGCTGGAAATAATGCACTAAATCCCTATACCATGAGTCAGGAGCTGTGAAAATGGGATATACTTCGACTGAATTCAGCTCGGCTTCATTCTTCCAATCCTGTTCTTCATCAATTGGATGTTCAGTAAGCAATTTACATAGGCCTTTTCCTTTGATTATGGTGGCCAATTTAAATTCTAATTCATATTCTTGAAGAGCTGTTACCCAATTTCTCCTTCTTTCTCCCAACTGCTTCTGCACGAAAAGGGATCTAACAGCTGGGTGGGGAACTATAACTTTAGTTATGTTCTTAAGAATATATGGTCTGAACTGTTTTACTGCTTTGAACACGGCATATGCCTATTTTTTGACAACATGATAGTTCAGTTCAACACCTTGTAGACCAGTGCTCATAAATGAGATTGGGTATTCGTCTCCTAATTCTACCTTTTGCGTGAGTACAACTGCGAGAGAGTCATCTGAAGCAAAAGTGTACAAGATAAAATCTTTGTCAAAATCTGGGCTTCTTAAGGAAGGAGCATTAGCTATGGATGCTTTAATATCTCTGAATGTATCCTTTTCTAAGTCTATCCATTTGAACTGTGTGCTCTGCTTGACCATTTGCTGCAAAGGTTTAATAGTGTGAGCGAAATCGGGGACAAATCTTCAGACAAAATTGATAGTGCCCATAAATGACTGCATGGATTTTTTGTTATGGGGCATGGGAATTTTATTGATAACTTGCAATATCTCTTGATCTATTGAAATTCCCTTTTTTGAAATGATATGACCCAGCAGTTACCTTCAAGAATAGAAAACACACTCTTCTTGGGGTTTAAAGAGATACCATATTTTCGGCAACGATAAAAAATCTGTTTTAAGTGAACAACATGGTCTTCTCTTTTCTTTGAAAAAACTGTCACATCATCTAGATAGACAACAACACAATGACTGCCCAATCCTCGGAAGGCGATGTCCATTGCTCGCTGGAATGTGGCTCCTGCGTTTATGAGGCTGAATGGCATTCTTTGGTACGCGAAAGCTCCCCACTTGGTGTGGAAAGTAGTTTTAAGACGGTCTTCTTCAGCTACTAATACTTGATTGTAACCAGAGAAACCATCAAAAAGGGAAAAGAGTTTCGATCCTCATACCATCTGGAGAATTTGTTCCATTGAAGGGATGGGATAGTTATCTTTATTTGAAGCTCTGTTCAAATTTCTGAAGTCAACACATAATCTTATCTCTCCTGAATTCTTTTTTACGGGAACTAGGTTAGCAACCCACTTGGAATGCTGGACCTTAAAGATTATCTTAGCATCAAGTAACTTCTTCAATTCCTTTTGAATCAGATGTTCGAGAGTAGGGTGCATCCTCCTCAATTGCTGCTGAAATGGCTTGACGCCTGCCTTCATTGGTATGATATGCTGAATAATGCGGGTGTCATATGTTTTCAGATGTTCATAAGTCCATGCAAAAACATCCTTATATTGTCGAAAGAGCTTGATGAACTTATCTCTTTCTCCCGGTAAACAACATTTACCAAGGTTAACAAATTTTGGTTCAGCTTCGGTGCCCAAATTTACCAATTCGTGTTGCATCGATGAGCTATTGGTTTTAGTATTTGCTGGCCTTTTGAACTTGCTCTGCAGATCAAACAGCATTTCAAGTGACCTCACCCCTTTGGGGATGAAATTTCCTTTAGCCGCATCTTTCTTTTGTAAAACAACATCATGCTCTTTTTCGTCTATCATAGCTTCTTGGAACATGTCTTCATTTGTTAGAAAAATAATAATCTGATCGTCATCATCGAAAATTCTAAAATTTGTGATATTGTCTGGGATAGAAGGCCTGAAAACCAGTTCACTTGAAAATTTGTTATTATAGTCGGCACCAATCTGGAAGCGGAAGTTGCTAATAAATCAGCCGCATCATTTTGCAGTCTAGGAATAGATTTTATATTGAAAGCATCAAAATGCATAGTTAAATCCCATACCTCAGCCTGATAACCTTTCAAATGAGGTGAAAGACAGTGAATGGTATCTCTTACCTGTCTTACAACTATTTCTGAGTCACCAAAAACTTTCAGGTACTTAACATTCAAACCAATGGCTTTCTTCAATCTGTGGACTAAAGCTTCATATTCAACAGTGTTATTAGTACACTCAAATTCTAATCTACAGGACAAGAAGTACTTATTACATTCAGGATCCACTAGAATACAACCAGCTCTGGATCCTTCCAGAGTCCTAGAACCATCAAATTATAAAGTCCAAAAAACATTGTTTGATTTAACTAAGTTAGTATCTTTATGATCTAAGTCAATGACTAGGCTAACTATGTTACAATCGATATCATCAGTCCGAGAAAAATGAAGGAGATTGGATTGTTTATCTGATTCATGGCTAATAGTTTTAGATTGATAATTACCCGGATCAATTTCTACGAAATAATTCCCCAAAACTGAATATGAGAAGGCTACAGCTTCGTTCTTTCCTTCTAGCTGAGTTACATTTTGTTTCATGTGTGGTTCCCTCAAAATTTTAATCTGATTCTGCCTATTCTGATATGGTAACCATAAATGGGACCAATCAATTGCAAAGTAACCATTTAGTTTTGTGGACCAATCCCTGCTCAGGATTAAACCATAGGATTCAGGAATGTCAACTGCCATTATATCAATGAACTGACATATTCTAGAATCTGCCGACAACCTAATGAGCACATCCTTCATTTCCCTAATAACTTTAACTGCAGTCCTATCTAACTGAATAATCTGAGCGGGAGATGGAACTGGTTGACCGTTAATCTTCTTACAGATCGACAGTGGCATGACATTCGAAGATGCTCCAGAATCTACCAGACATTTATGCACATTGTGATTGAAGATTTCAAAAGTTAAAAGAAAAGGCAATGTCTGGGATTTGGATTTCCCGCCAATACTAGCCTCATTTATTTCAAGATCTTCCTGAGTGTCTGTTAATGGAGTGTTGGGCTGGGATTGAAGAGCTTGCAAGAACTTGTTTCATTGTTGGGGCAAACTACACATATCGAATATGGAAACATTTGCTTTTACCTTCTTTATATCTTCAATGATGTCATATCCCATATCACATTTTTTTACAACTTTCGTTTGATTGTCTGTCTTGCTCAATGTGACTTTTGGTTGCTGGACTGTTGTGTCAATGTTTGGCTGTTTGGTAGCTGTTGGGTTAGCTTTAGGTTGAGGCGGAATGACTGTAATGTGTCTTTTAGGTTTGGATGTAGTTGAGATTGGAATTGGATCTGCAATGGGACCTTTACTGCGAGTGTTAATGTTTACAGCAGAGACTGGGCTCTCCACGAGATCATCTTCTATTAATTTAGTTAAAGGTACCCAGTCCCATAATACCATGGTGGTATCTGGGGAGGGTTCCTCTACTTCAAGTGTTTTTTCCTCTAGAGGATCATCTTGATCTGGAATCTGTGAATCCAATATTTGGTTCATTACTAAACTCATAGAATTAATCCATTGTGGACAACTCTTTTCAGAGTGCGGCTCTTGATGAAAGGTATAGAAGTGTTCCATTCCTATTTCATTCATATTTAAAACATGGGAGATGTTCATAGGTGGATGAGGTTGGTCATTGTATTCCCTTTTCTTGTAGAATGGTTTGAAAGGCTTCTTGAATGTACTAGATGCCTTATCTTTCTCAAGATCTACAATTTTATTGGACAATTTCTGCATCATTTTAACTATGTTCTCCATATCCGCTAATGGCTCTTCTTTATTCTCAGTAAGCAGTAGGAGTTTTCTATTAATTGTTGGCTTTGTTTCTGCATCTAAGGCATGTTTAGCAATGTTGTCTGCTTCTTCTTCCACCTTCATAGCTTCTTCAAAATTTTCTACCAGGGTGGTCTTCTTAGCTCTTTTGACGAACATTGCTATGGGGCCTTCAAGTGTTGTTGTATAATATTCAACTAAAGATTCTTCTACGGGTTTAGTTGCTTTGCTAAAATGATTCAAGAGCGTAGTGAACCTTTGGTTGAAGTCTTGAACCTTTTCTTTCTTTTCCATTCTCATGGACAATAATTTTTTCATGAGTGTAGCTACAGTTTTCTGATTCCCATACTTCTTTAAAAAACATTTCTCAAACTCTTCCCAATTGGAAATTGAGCTAGCTTGTAAGCTAAAGTACCAGGAAGAAACTTTCGGTTCAAATGTGTATGGGAAAAGCCTACAAACTACATCTTCATGCTGTACATTTAAAAGATTCAAAGCTAAATAAAAGCTCTTAAGATGATCTTCAGCAGATATGCCTTTATCTGGGTCGTATTTGGGCAAAACTTTCTCTGGATTTTTAGGTAGATCGTGAAATGGCCCAGATAGATTTAATGCTCCCTTTGCTCTCCAAGCAGGTACAGCCATGGTTCTATGTGGAGAATTAGGTGTAGAATCGTGTGGTGACTTAAGTGGAGTGTTCTTTGGAGTAAAAATTTCTCCAAGATTTTCTGGATCTTCAAAATCGATCTCCTTTAGAGGTTGCGTGATCTCTTCTAAAGACAAATCTACCAGCTCTTCGAAGCTCTGCACAAGGATTGAATCACAGGTATACTATCTTTCTCTTTTAGGTATTCTTCTTCTAGGGAGAAAAGTTATTGCATTTAAACCATCGAGTTGTTTGACATAAGCTCGTGTGTGCCTTCTTAAATCAGCTACTTCAACAAAAGGTACAGCATACAACATTTCTTGTTGCTCAGAATCAGAATTGGGATTTTCTTGATTTCCTGGGATTGCTGTCTCAAGCGGGTTTTCAGTAGGATCTGCTTGACACGAAGAGTCTCCTCTGTCAGCCATCCACTTTAGACCCTCCTTCTAGCGCCAAAAATTGTTCATGCCTAGAAAATCGCAACATCAATCAGAAAGGGATTCTCCCTAGTAAGCAAGCCCAATTAGATCGCTCACCGTTTGGTATGGGGAATCCGTCCGGTTAATAGTTCTGGCTACCGTAAGATTTAAAGATTCTTGTTCTTTACACTAGTTGCGGCCCGATCTACCGTTTATGTATTTTAGTTTAAGATGAAATGCAAGTGCCCTAAGCTAAATGCAAGTAACTAATCTAAATAAACCTAAAATAGTATAAGCAAATCTAATCTATCCTTGCAAGGAGCAAACTGTAAATATGAGCAATACGCTGAAAGAAACATCTAAAGATCATACAGATAGCCATTAAATCATAAAGATGCAATCTCAGCAGGAGATAAAATATATTAAAGATAGCTTTAATTCACTGAATACATTCCATTACTCATTTAAGAGAGACATCATTGTACAAAAAAGAGAAAGATCATCCATTACACAGAAATAATTCATAACAACAAAGAAAGATCTCACTGTAGTATGTGAATGACGCAAGAGTAGTCCAACAAGCATTCAATACATGTTTCCAGAAAAAAAAAACGTCCTCTCGAGGCTTTCATTAGGTAAAATCCCCTTTCTTGAAGCAAGTAGCAAAGTAATTCGTACCAGCTAGAAAATTTCTTTCACCTGCCAAAAGTCCCGCTATCTTCTTCTGTTCTGCTATTTATAAGTTTACAAATTGCTCCTTGAGCTGATAGGTGTACCCTAAACTCTAGAACCTTCTAATTTGTCCTTTAGTGCACAATTACAAAACCCATAGATTCGTGGAGATCCTCTCGTATAAGACAAAAAATAGAGCCAGTTGTCTTTTAAAGCATTTATACAATAAAGGAAATTCAGCTTTTCTCACACTAAGACAAACAAGAATTCTGATGGTTTATCTATTTTATTTGGATTCCTTTTGTTGGCTCGCTGACTCATCCCCACCAACTGGCTCGCTTGTGGATGCTTGGCCATCTACACTTTGGATATGGGTGGCCCATTAACTGAGCTTTTTCAAGATAATTTTGATCTAAACAGATATCGTTTCCTTTGTTGCAATCTCATGCTTGCGCAGATCTGATTTGACTTGTGACGCTCTTGCTGTTGCTTCCATAAAGTAGATATGCACAGTGGGCTAGCCAATGAACTGATAGATCTATGAAAGAAAATATGACAGAGTTGGTTTTAACTATATAGCCTTCAAGCATTAGCAAAAGAGTTATGAAAAATTCAGAATATGCCACTTTCATAATATGGAAGTTGTTTTAACAAAATAATCAACTAATTCACAATTGCAGCTACCATTTCACAGTTGAAAATCATGAGAAATACTAGATGTAAATGCCGACAAGCTATACAAGCCACTGTATAAGCCCAAAATAAATCTTCATGCCCAAAGCGATGAGCATAAGATTAAGTCCTGTGCTTAAGCGACGATCATAACGTTAAGTCCTTCGCGCCAAAGCGGCAATCGCAACATTAAATCCTGTGCTTAAGCGGCGATCATAACGTTAAGTCCTTCGCACCAAAGTGGCGATTGCAAGATAAAGCTTTGCAATGATGGATAGCACCAAGAGTTGCGTCGATGGCTGCGTTCAAGGGCGACGCGCAATTATGACGGTGGGAGCTATAGGAATATGTTTTGCGCTTAACATGGAGGACTTAGTCTCAGCATGTGCTCTAACAAAACAAATGCGCCAACGAGTCATGGAAAAGACTTAAGAGATTTTCGTGTTGGCGTGCTTTTAAGCATATATCCTGCGTTAATGGACCTACATATTATTAGCACTTGCGCTAGTTAAAGGAGGTTGGTTTACGTTTGAACTTTGCGCCAACGTGGCCGATTTCTATTTTAAAAAAATGCACCGGTGGGGAGCTTACAGTCAATAATCGCAGCAAGCAAAAGATCTTAGCATTAGCTATTGCACCAAACGGATGACTTATAGTTAGGGATTGCTCCAAAGGGAGAAAGAGTTATAGTCAACATTTGCGCCAAGCGGAAGATTTATGATTAACAATTGCGTAAAAGGGGTGGCAAATTTATGCTCAACATTTGCGCCAAAGTGGCTGAGCTAGACTTAGACTCTGCAAAAGAATCATGCGTTGATACAGCGCAGGTTTTAAACCTAAAGCTTGCATGTCGGCGGAGGACTTAGCTGAAAACTCAAGATTTGGCAATAAGGTGGAAGATTAAGACCCAAAAACAAATGCGCTTTCAACGCGAGAAATAAGCCTAAAGTTTGTGCTTTTGAAAGCGCAAAGTTAAACCCTTTCACTTGTGCATTTGGCACAGAAACATAAACTTTTAATCTGCGCTGTGAAAGAGAACATAGTTAATCTTTAAACCGGTTCCGTTTGATGCGCCTAGTTAAGCTTTTAAAAATGCGCGTTGTTTTTAAAGGTAACAGAAGGAAAATGCCTTAGTCTAAAAAACGAAGGTACTAGAAAGGGTCAATTACTTTTAGGAAAAGTTGAAGATTAAGTGACAAAGATTTTAACCAAACTCAAGACTTAAACAAAAAATAGGAGGGACCCAATATTTACAAAAAAATTATGGGGGGATGTTGCATCAACAACAGATCTATACCATTAACAACTCATGCAAAGAAGTACTTAGAATTACTATAAGCATTGACGGCTAACTGAAAACATAATTAGAATTGCTTGTAAGATTTGAAATTGTCATAATACTCTTACATGCGTATCTGCACAAAGAAACAAGTTCAAATGCCTTAGATAAACATAGCTAAGTAAACCTCAGGGTACCTCGTAGGACCCCTTCGTCATCATCCAAGAGCAATTATCAATAATTTATCAAGAAAATATATCACAAGATAAACTTAATTACAGCGTGTAGATTACAATTAAACACAAGCAAGACTAATGATGTATTTTTTGTTATGTTGTATAAACTGTCGTTATCGTAATTTGTCATTAGTTAAAAGATTAGTATTTATTTTATTTCCGCATTAGTAAATACAGCTTTTAAATGCTACTTTAAATTTTTTTAATTTTTGTGAATTTACGGGATGTTACATGTGGTATCAGAGCTCATGTTCGAACTCTTGGCCTGAAATGGTCCAAAGAACACATAACAGAAATTTTTTTTATGACAACATAAATCTTTACTAATTCAAGTTAAATTATTTTGTTATATAGAAAGTTTTTTTCTAAGTTACAGGTATGGAAGGATCAGCTGACCACATGGAGGACAGATTTCGATTGAATAGTCATACCAACAATAGCATGGGACAACATTATGAAGAAGAGGTTTGTTGAGATATTGTAACTTCAAAGAATATTATATTTGTACTTTATTATTCCGGAGATGTTTCATTCCTCCGTGAAGATCTCATTGTATATCCGGAGATGTTTATTCCTCCGTCGAAATGTGGTAACTTGGGTTATTAGACTTCCCTAGTGGGGGTCGGCCCTGTATGTGTTATGTGGGTCAAAGGGTTGTTAGACCACCCTAGTGGGGTCGGCCCAGTCAGTTATAATAGGGTATTTAACCTAATGGTTAAATACGAGCCTACATGTACTTGTGTAAAAGATATGTCAGAGTAGTGTATAAATAGAGGAGGTGTATTCCTCATTTGATACACACACTCACTTGAGAGAGGCGCACTTGTGGAGGAGAGGTCTGCTATGGTGGAGGAGGAGATCATGTCCTTGGTTTGCATCTTTGTATATTTCTGGTCATCTATATTGAGGAAGCTTTACTGGGTTTTCTACCCCATGAGGGTTTCCCAGGATAAATCTGTGTCTCTTGTGTTTATGCTATGCTTGTTGTTTCTTCAGTGATCCTGTATATGGTATTATTGTGAAATGGAATGTAATGCTGCTATTTTCTGTCTTAGCATATTAAATCTTAACATGGTATCAGAGCTAACCTGAAGGAAGGCAAGGTATGGCACTTACGACACTTGCTTTACTTATGACAATTTGAAGGTTAGGGTTTTAAATAGCAAAAACCAGTCATCGTGGAACTTTCGCCATAAATCCATTTTGGTGAAGGTTCAGGATCTGAAACCTTTACAGGTCGTAGATAACATCTCCAGGTATCTTGTGTCCAAAGGGCACCCTCATATTCGTTGTACTTTGTAAGTTATGATCAGTACAAGTTAGGGTTTCTGCCTCTTCCAGATCTCAGTCAAAATCAGGTGACCTAGGAAAAAAGGTCATAACCTGGGCTAGGAAGCTCCAAATGAAATTTCGTAAAAATTGACAGGTAGTACACAGACTTTAATATCTCAGGAAACGTTTTTAGAGGCCGAATCTGAACCAATGACATGTTGCATGCTGTACAAGTTCGCTCTCCTATATTATCCCAAAACAGGTCACGTTGCGACATTTGGCATAACTCTCTCTCAGAAAATCCAATTGAGGTCAGACCTATCAGGATGGAAAGATGACAGGTCAGGCTACTGCAGAAAATGTTTTCAGACCCTATGGAGCAAAAATTTCATAGTTATAGCAGAAACAATCAGGTACATATTTCTGTCAAAACATAATTATTTTTTGAGCACATTCATTCATGGCTTCCGGAATTTAGGGTTTCGGAGAAAGTTAGAATTTTTGGAATTGGAATCCATGGCTGAATGCTACTCAGGAAAATCGAAATTTAGAGACCAAGATCTAATTTTTTGGTTGGGTAGAAGACCGGGCTTGATCAAACCCTAGTTCGGAATTTTGATCAGAAAGATGGAAAGTTAGGGCTTCAGCAAAAGTTGGAATTTTTGAAGTCTGTAACCACGGCTGGAAGCTCCTCAGAAAAATAACAGTTTAGAGCCTTGGATTGAACCTTTTGATTGGATAGAAGGGTGGGCTTCATCAAACCCTAGTTCGGGTTCCTGTCCAGAAGATCCAGAAGTTTCGAAGGCAATTTTGAGGGGTCAAATTTTGGAGATTTCAAAATTGAAGTATGCTAGTTTGATCAGCTCAGCAAGACACATCCTTCCATCCATTCAGAAGTGTGAAAGTCAAAGATTGAATTTTTAGGGTTTCTCTAGCAAACCCTAATCAAGCTCCAGATCAAGTTTCAGGGGGAGTTGAGGCTAAGGCCTTACATAAGAAGACTACAAGAAGTCTCGACAGGTATGACTTAAGGAGGTTCAGGTATGTCTTGAAATCTGATTCTTGATTAAGTTCATAATGTGTTTGTCCTCATGTTATTTATTAGTACAATCTTGATTAATGTTAGAATTGTCTTATCACCCTAGTAACAGTATGAATGCATGTGAATGATCGAAGACATTCATTGATTAGGGCTATATGATTGTACTAATGCATTATGGTGTTGTGTGAGGTTGATGTTGTCTGCTAACAAGATTCTGGTACATCACAAAAGACAAATCAAGTTCCATGACCATGACAACATGGACACAAAGACTCCTACATAATCTTTGATCACATAGAGGTTCTACTTACAAGTTATTTATGAGTTTGTTCTATTATGCTTAACCTATGAGATATGTAGGTTCCAGCACAGGATCTCTAAATCATTGAAGAGAACAAAGAAAATATTGATTAGGTATGTTAAACAGATATACTAACCCAGGTATGTTTCCTATGAATCTTACCTTGTGTTAGTATCCCTTATATAAGTATACTTGGTATGATTAGATATGCTTATTCATAAATTTAGTAATCAAGGGATTATGCATATTATGATTGATGATATGCATGAGTAAAAGAAGGCTTCCCTGAAATCTTGAATACTAATGTTTATTATCTATAATCATGACTATACATCTTCAAGATTATTTAGAACTATAATGTTTTGATAGCATTTAGAATATACTAATGAGTGTATGTTTGTGTATGAGATCATGAGGATGACTCTTGAGCATGCACAGTGGTACAGAATGAATAGAAGTTCAAAAGACATACAGAAGATCAAACGGGAGGCAACCACACAAACATAAAAGATAAGTATTTGAGTTGT
Source organism: Larix kaempferi (assembly GCA_027924585.1). Classification (NCBI taxonomy): domain Eukaryota; kingdom Viridiplantae; phylum Streptophyta; class Pinopsida; order Pinales; family Pinaceae; genus Larix; species Larix kaempferi. Next base: position 9,499,633 of record BSBM01000042.1, on the reverse strand, counting down.
TATTTGAAATAGTAATGATATTGCCTGTAATAGGTTGTATGCATATTTGTATTCCTAGAATATATGATGTTGAGTGTAAACATTCATAGAGCATTGAACAGTATGCTACTAATATGCATATGATTGGTAAGTTGGACAAACATTCCATTGTTACTTGTCTAGAATGAAACCTCTTTGCTGACATGCTGAGAGCTGTGCACACTCTCGATAGTATGTTCTGGTAGAGATGGAAGGCATATAGATAGCCACTGTATGCATACAGGATATGGGAAAGTGTTGTGCCAAAGTATTGGTCAAATTAGTTGCATAACTATGTAAATGATATCTGTATGCATAATAGGTTATCATGTCAATATGATTTGATGATTATGAAGTATTACTAATCATGTACTTAATTTTGATTTGTAGGAAAGGTCATGAAGAATGATGGACCCCGTACAAGTGATGGATGTTCAAACAAGAAGATTTACAAATCAAACAAAATATAGAAGGCTCATGGATAGAAGATTCTCTTAGAAAGGGTAAGAGAATCATGACAACATGTTTGCTCCAAGTATGGTGTAATTAAAGAAGAAGTGTGAATCAGGTTCTGTATGGGTACCCAGGATCAATAATCAATTGATGAGCTTAATGATCACCATGAGTGATGTGGATCTCAATCTTTGCTACAAGGTTGAATATGGTTTCTATACACAGATGACTTGGATGCAAGAAGGAACTCACCACAGAGTTCGAATGATATTGAGGCTCATATCAGTAGACCCATCTAATGAGAGATGGCACAGATAGATATGCAGAAGATCATTCAATGCAGAGTGTGAATGATGTTCAGTCTCAAAGGGAAAATTGACAGTTTATTGATAAGCTTGGGCTTTACCAAAAGTAAAGTTGTTCCTAACTTTTACCTTAAGGTTATGGATCATACTATTATTGTATGTAGATGATATCTTTCTGATAGGGAATGAGAAACAGATCATGAAAAGAAAGAAGAAGATGGCTGCAGAAATGAAAAATGAAAGATCTCAGATTGATGCATTACTTCCTAGGTCTGGAAGTATGACAAGGCTCAGAAGGAATCTTTCTCAACCAGGGAAAGTATGCTGAGAAATATTAAAAGGACTTGATGTGTTGGAATGGCCACTCTCATGAATTCCAACTTGAAGTTCTTAGCAGATGACTCATTAGAGTTAGTGGATATAACTCTGTACAGACAAATTATTGAGTCATTGATGTGCCTAACGAATACTAAGTCAGATATATGCTTTGCTGTGAACACCTTCAGTCAGTATCTAGTGGAAACTAGATGTGTTCACCTGTTAGTTGCAAAACATGTGATGAGGTACCTAAAGGGTACAATAGAATTTGATCTATGAGATCATGACTTCAGATGGCTACATAGATGTTGATTGAGCAGAAAGTGTATCAGGCAGGAAGAGCACATCGAGAAGATGTTATTGTTTGGGATCAACCATGATCTTATGGTTTAGCAGGAAGCAGTCAAGTGTGGCTCTCAGCACAAGCGGAATATATGGCTGCTTGCTCCGCTAATTATGAAATGATATGGATTTAGAATTGTTTGACTTAGAAATAGACCCAACTGTGATCCTATGTGACAAACAGAGTGTTCCATGATAAGTCAAAAGCACATAGAGATTTGGCATTTCTATTTTACAAGATATGGTGCAGAAAGGAATTAAAGTTCGTAGTTGTAACAAGTTACCAATGTACTAACCAAACCTCTACCGATCCGATGTACTAACCAAACCTCTACCTCAAGTAAAGTTTTCCAAGACAAACTTAATATAGTTCAGAAGGACCCTCCTCGAAAGGGGGAGTGATGTGATCACACATGATAGGATTACATCATCCTCAAGAGAGCCGTAGACGTATGTCTTCGAGAATGAAGTCCTTGGTGGACATGATAGGATTGCATCATCCTCAAGAGAGCCATAGACGTATGTCTTCGAGAATGAAGTCCTTGGTGGACATGATAGGATTGCATCATCCTCAAGAGAGCCGTAGACGTATGTCTTCGAGAATTAAGTCCTTGATGGACATGACGGGATTGCATCATCCTTGAACACATGTTCTAAAGAGAGCCGTAGAGTATGTCTTCGAGAATGAAGTCCTTGATGGACATGATAGGATTGCATCATCCTCAAGAGAGCCGTAGACGTATGTCTTCGAGAATGAAGTCCTTGATGGACATGATAGGATTGCATCATCCTCAAGAGAGCCGTAGACAGATGTCTCCGAGAAAGAAGAGGGATTGTATCATCCTTGAACACATGTTCTAAAAGAGAGCCATAGACATGATGTCTCCGAAAATGAAGTCCTGAATGAACAGGTAGGGGATTGTATCTTCCGCGGACTTAGGTCCCAGAATTGATCCGTAGACTGATGTCTCCGAGAATTGAAGATAGGACTGCATCGTCCCTGGACCTCGGTTCAAAATGTACGTGACGAGATTGCATCGTCCCTAGACGTGAGACTTGTCTTAAATTGATAAGGACTGATCATCCTGGAACTGGATCGGGATTGCCTCGTCCCTAGACATGAGATTTGTCTTAAATTAATAAGGATTGATCATCCTGGAACTGGATTGGGATTGCCTCATCCCTAGACATGAGATTTGTCTTAAATTGATAAGGACTGATCATCCTGGAACTGGATCGGGATTGCCTCGTCCCTAGACATGAGATTTGTCTTAAATTGATAAGGACTGATCATCCTGGAACTGGATTGGGATTGCCTCATCCCTAGACATGAGATTTGTCTTAAATTGATAACGACTGGTCATCCTGGAACTGGATCGGGATTGCCTCGTCCCTAGACATGAGATTTGTCTTAAATTGATAAGGACTGATCATCCTGGAACTGGATCGGGATTTCCTCGTCCCTAGACATGAGATTTGTCTTAAATTGATAAGGACTGATCATCTTGGAACTGGATCGGGATTGCCTCGTCCCTAGACATGAGATTTGTCTTAAATTGATAAGGACTAATCATCCTGGAACTGGATCGGGATTGCCTCGTCCCTAGACATGAGATTTGTCTTAAATTGATAAGGACTGATCATCCTGGAACTGGATCGAGATTGCCTCGTCCCTAGACATGAGACTTGTCTTAAATTGATAAGGACTAATCATCCTGGAACTGGATCGGGATTGCATCGTCCCTAGAGATGAGACTTGTCTTAAAGTGATAAGGACTGATCATCCTGGAACTTGATCTGGATTGTGTCATCCATGGACCTATGTCCTAAAGAGAGCGGGATTGATCATCCTGTAATATGATCGTGTGTGTTGCAGGGTATGCTGCTATGTATTAGTGAGAATACATGCTATTGATGATAGATGTATTAGTGAGAATACATGCTTTTGATGATAGATGTATTAGTGAGAATACATGCTTTTGATGATAGATGTATTAGTGAGAATACATGCATTTGATGATATATGTATTAGTAAGAGTACATGTTTTGATAGATGTATTGGTGAGAATACATACTTTTGATGATACTTGTATTAATGAGGATACTTGTATGTATATGTGTATTGGTGTGGATACTAATACTGATGATCCAGATGCTATAGATCAAGATGATCCAGATACTGTAGATCGAGATGATCCAGATGCTGTAGATCGAGATGATCCAGATGCTGTAGATCAAGATGATCCAGATGCTGTAGAACGAGATGATCCAGATGCTGTAGATCGTGATGATCGTACGATGACGATGCTGATGATCGTGCGATGACGATGCTGATGATCGTGTGATGACGATGCTGATGATCGTGCGATGACGATGCCGATGATCGTGAGGATTCAGATATTGATGTTGTTGCAGCTGTTTGGGTGCTGCAGAAGATAAAGACTCAATACTGAAGATGTTGTTGTTCCAGTATTGAAGATGTTCTAGTAACTGGTTGAGTTACTGATGATGTTGAGAAAGCTTCCAATGATTTATAGATGTATCATGTATGATGTTGATGACTCCTTGCTCGTGCAGATGCTGTTATAATATCCTTCTCGTTAAGGGGGAGTGTTGAGATATTGTAACTTCAAAGAATATTATATTTGTACTTTATTATTCCGGAGATGTTTCATTCCTCCGTGAAGATCTCATTGTATATCCGGAGATGTTTATTCCTCCGTCGAAATGTGGTAACTTGGGTTATTAGACTTCCCTAGTGGGGGTCGGCCCTGTATGTGTTATGTGGGTCAAAGGGTTGTTAGACCACCCTAGTGGGGTCGGCCCAGTCAGTTATAATAGGGTATTTAACCTAATGGTTAAATACGAGCCTACATGTACTTGTGTAAAAGATATGTCAGAGTAGTGTATAAATAGAGGAGGTGTATTCCTCATTTGATACACACACTCACTTGAGAGAGGCGCACTTGTGGAGGAGAGGTCTGCTATGGTGGAGGAGGAGATCATGTCCTTGGTTTGCATCTTTGTATATTGCTGGTCATCTATATTGAGGAAGCTTTACTGGGTTTTCTACCCCATGAGGGTTTCCCAGGATAAATCTGTGTCTCTTGTGTTTATGCTATGCTTGTTGTTTCTTCAGTGATCCTGTATATGGTATTATTATGAAATGGAATGTAATGCTTCTATTTTCTGTCTTAGCATATTAAATCTTAACAAGGTCCATGGTGAATTGAATGACAATTCATCAGAATTGTTACGTGCATTTCAGGAGTTGAAAGCGGAAATAAGATCTGTTAAACAGGATAATGAGAGAGTTCTGAAGGCGCAAGAAGAACTGAACCAAGTACTGTTCGACCAGTGCCAAACTGACGAACAAGATAGAAGGGTTGAAAATACTTCCAAGACTGAAGACTTACCTCATCAGAACAAGGGTAAGAAAGTGAGAACTGATGATGAGAATAACAGTTCAACATCATCAGGAGCTAAAAATGAGATACGTAAAACTAAACATAATTATTCAAGTGATAGCAGTGAAGGGGATTACAAACCAAAAAGAAAAAGCCATAAACAGTATGAGCATATTTCTAGGGAGTTCAAGAAGATCAAACCCCCAACCTTCATTGGTGAAACTGAGAAAGGAGAGACTGTTGAAGCATGGTTGTCTGGCATGAAGAAATACTTTCAAATCTATGATTATTCAAAATCATTGAAAGCAAAGATGGCCATATACAACCTGATCGGGAAGGAAGACATTTGGTGGCAGGACATCAAAAGAGTGAAGGGCATTAAGGACAAGGATGTGAATTGGAGCACTTTTAAATGGTACATCAAGAAGAAGTTCTTATCTGAACAAAATTACAAAGAAAAATCCAATGAATTTTATGATTTAAGACTGGGAACCATGAACATGAAAGAGTTGAACAACAAATTTCTGAATTTATTAAGGTATGTGTCATAGCTTGTGGAGGAGAAACCAAAGATTCAAGGATATCTGAGTTGTCTACCTTTCAACATCAAGGACAAAATAGAGTATGACAATCCAAACCTTAGAATAAGCCACGAGGAAAGCAAATTTCTGCTATGATCAAAACCAGAAAAGATAAGGGATATCTAACTAGAAATATCATAAGCCCAGCAACTTTGAGCTGAAGAAGAAAAGTTTCAGATTCAATGGAAATTCTGGTTTTCAAAAGAAAAACTTTCCAAATTGAAATTTCCAAGGAAATAATCGCAGAAATAATCAACAACAGAATTTTACAGCTCCTAGAAATACACCCAATGTTACTAGAACTAATGAACAGAGGACACCTATAAAATGTTTTTTGTGCCAAGGTCCTCATTATGCTTCAATCTATCCCAATAGGAAGCGGACAACCAATAATATTCATTCCATACAAGCAAAACCTACTGTGGGAGACTTGGCAAGAGATATGCCCAGAATTAATACAGCTCTAGACAACAGGCAAGTGAAGCATCAAGTCTGTATGGTAGAGATTGAAGGTATGCTACAAAGCCACCCTGTTTCTATTTTGATTGATCCAGGTGCTAGCCTGATTTATATATCTCCAGATATTGTAAAAAATTTAATATGAAAACAGAAAAATTTAATAAATCCTGGTTAGTTAGACTAGCAACAAGAACAAAAAGAAAAGTGTTTGATTTTGTTGAAAGTTGTGTTTTATCTATGAATCAGCTAAAGACACGAACCAAGTTAAATGTTTTACCTTTAGGATCCTATGACATCTTAATTGGAATGGAATGGTTAGAATCACATCATGTTATTTTGATTGTTATGAGAAAAGTTTTACCTGTCTAAATGATGAAGGAGAAATAGTAGAAGTAAAGGGTATTCCTAGAAAGACGTCACTTAGATAGATTTCAGCTATGCAAGGAAAAAGTGTAGTTAGAAAGGGATGTAAGATGTTCACAGGGAATGTAGTACATGAGGAGTCAATTACAAAAGAGGACAAACAGAAACTAGAAGATATAACTGTCCTAAAAGAATTTCTGGATGTTTTTCCATAAGAGATTCCAGGATTACCCCGAAGAGAGATCTAGATTTTACCATTGAACTAATACCAGGTGTGGTACCGAACTACAAAGCTCCATATAGGATGAACATATTGGAATTAAATGAGTTAAAATAATAGTTGAAGGAACGGATTGATAAAAACTATATAAGACCCAGCGTGTCTCCTTGGGGAGCACCTGTTATTTTTGTTAAGAAGAAGGATGGCACTTTAAGACTTTGCATAGATTATTGCCAACTGAACAAGATGACAATCAAGAATTGATATCTGTTGCCCCACATCGATGATCTATTTGATCAGCTGCGTGGAGCAACGATATTTTCAAAGATTGATTTAAGGTCAGGATATCATCAAGTTCGTGTGAAGGATGAGGATATTTTTAAGACAGCCTTTAGAAATCGCTATGGACATTATGAGTACTTCGTGGTCAAGCCATTTGGGTTGACTAATGCCCCGACAGTTTTTATGTGCTTAATGAACAATATTCTGCACAAATATTTGGATAAGTTCATCATTGTGTTCATAGATGACATTCTGGTATATTCTAAACGTAAGGAAGAACATGACGAACATCTGCGTATTATTTTACAAGTTCTGAGAGATCATCAGTTATATGCTAAGTTTAGTAAGTTTGACTTTCACAAGGATAAGATTCAGTATTTAGGTCACATAATCTCTAAGGAAGGAATTTCGGTTGATCCCGATAAGATTAAAGCCATTAATGAATGGCCGGTTTCTAAGGATGTGTTGTACGTACGATCATTTATGGGGATTACAGGATATTATAGAAAATTCATAGAAGGTTTTTCGAAGATTGCAAACCCCATAACCTCCTTGCAGAAGAAAGGAAAGAAGTTTGTATGGGATCAAAAGTGTGTAGACAGTTTTAAGAAATTGAAGGAATTACTAACTACAACATCTATTTTGAGAATTGCAGAACCTAATAAAGATTTTATAGTATGCATTGATGCATGTAATGATAGACTCGGTGGAGTCCTAACACAAGAAGGACATGCTGTTACTTATGAGTCTCGAAAGCTGAAAATACATGAGAAAAATTATTCTACATACGATCTGGAATTATTAGCAGTAATACATGCCTTAAAAATTTGGCGTCACCATCTTATTGGCAAAAAATTTACCTTGATGACAGATAACATGGGGCTAAAGTATTTACTAGATTAAACGTACTTGAATGCTAGACAAGCTAGATGGCTAACCTTTCTAAGTGAATATGATTTTGAAATTCAGCATATAAAGGGTAAAGAGAACAAGGTTGTTGATGCTTTAAGTCGTAATGCAAAGTTAAATTTTATTTCAGCCATCAGTACATACACTACGGATTTAGAAAATCAAATTTTCGAAGGAATTAAAACGGATGAAGAATACAGAAATTTACATGAAAAGATAGTAGAAAGTAATTCTAAAAATTCTATGGGAAATTTCAGGTTAAAAGAAAATGGCTTGTTGCTATACAAAAATAGATTATATGTGCCCAATGTACCAAAGATAAAAATTCTGATTTTAGATGAGATGCACAAAAGTCATTATGTTGGTCATCCAGGTTATTAGAAAACCATAACTATGTTATAGAAAAATTATTATTGGCCCAGGATGAAGGATGAAGTAGCAGAATGTATAGCTAAATGCTTTGACTGTCAAAGAGTAAAGGTTGATTATTAGCATCCGGCTGGGCTGTTAAAGCCATTACCTATACCTAGTTGGAAATGGGAGACCATAAGCATAGAATTTATTACCGGACTACCCAAGAATCAGAAACAATATGATCCCATCATGGTGGTAGTGGATAAACTCAACAAGACAACACATTTCATTCCAGTAAAAACTACTTAAAAGGCTCCAGATATCTCAAAATTTTTTATGAAACAAGTTTTTTTATTACATGGAATACCAAAAGTAATAAATTCATATCGTGATTCTATGTTTAGTGGAAAATTCTAGAGATTTTTGTTTAAAGGGTTGAATACAACCTTAAACTTCAGCACAACATTTCATCCACAAATGAAAGGACAGACGGAAAGAGTAAATCAGATATTGGAAGACATGCGAAGGATGTATGTTAAGGACCAACCTAGTAAGTGGGAGGACTACTTGCATTTAGCAGAATTCACATATAACAACCATTATCATGCATGAGCTAGGCTTAGCCCTTTTGAAGTTCCTTATGGTAGGAAATGTAATACACCAGTTTCTTGGAATGGCCCAGTTAATAGAGTTATATTAGGACCTGAATTGTTGAAGGAAATAGAACTAACTGTGCAACAGGTACAAAGAAATCTTAAAGCTGCCCAAGATAGGCAAAAGAGTTAAGCAGATCTTAAAAGGACTCATAAAGAGTTCCAGGTTGGTGATCATGTTTTCATTAAGGTAAGACCAAAGAAGAGCTCATTAAAATTGGGAAGATGTGCGAAACTGGCACCCAGGTATTCTGGTCCTTTCGAAATTTTGTCAAGGGTAGGACCCGTGTCATATCAACTAGCTTTGCCACAAAATCTAAAGATACATAATATTTTTTATATTTCAGTTTTAAAGAAATATGTACACGATGCTACTCATGTTATAAATTGGAATGATGTACAGGTGTAACAAGACGGCGATTTTCAAGTGGAACCGGACTGTATCCTCAAAAGGAGGGAAACTCTACTCCAGAATCGCACCATTGGGAAGATAAAGGTGCAATGGAAGCACCTTAGCCCAGAAGAGGTAACCTGGGATTTGGAGAGTAGTATGTGGGTAGCATACCCAACTCTGTTTCAGGAACACTCGTAAAATGAATGAACAACATCGAGGACGATGTTGAGACTTAAGGGGGGGTGTATGTCACCTACCCAAATTTTGAGACTATTTATTTTATTTGCAAAAACATTTTGTTAAATTATAATTACAATGTTTTGTAATTATGACCAAATCTTGTCAAGGATGATTGTAATAACATATTATTATTATTTAATAAATTAAAACATGAGACAAACACCTAAGGGAACTGTTAAATGAGTGTTCACTAACCCACTAGGAGGAATGGAAGCTGTTAGAAGGCATGGGGCAGGTGTCAGCATTTGCAATCCACCACTAGCTGTTGGTTATGGGACAACAACCCCTAAAATTATGGCATTATCCTCTAGGTGGGTCGAGTAGAGATGTTAGCTCATTAATGACCAGGTTAACCACTAAAAAGGCCTAGGCAACCTAGATAAGGCAATTCGAATTGAGCAGGAAGCTCCACATTATTTTCTGCAGAAATAATTCCTCAAGTGTCTCAGGTGACCACTGAGAGATTTGAATAGGGAGGCTAAGCGGAAGTGCATTGTGAGTCTGTTGAAAATATTCTGAGAAGGGACCCAGAGGTGTTGGTGCAAGTCTCTTTGACCTAAGTATGATTTTGTATAATGATGATAAAGTAAATGATTTGATTGATTAAATATATTCTCTGCATTTTTCCCATACTATTTTTTGTATAGTAATCTAGTACAAAGAAGTAGAATTAAATCAGATGAATGATGGGCATAATGCCAAGTGAATGATTAGACTAACACTGCAGTGTTTCTTTTAAATCTGTAATACAAATTATATATGTCTAAACTCAGAATATACAACAGCATATCATAAAACAGATATTATAGCATTTTTACTTAGTAACAAAAGTAAAACATTTCATTTCTGCACAGAAACTAGGTTTTCAATTATCACTATCTATTTTGAAAATTAATGTTGTGTATTCTATTAATATTCTTTCCAACAGTAGGTGTTATAATTCCACTTATTCCAGGTATCATATTTCCTATAAATTTAACAGCGACAAAATTTAAATAATCTTTTATACAGAGTTGCTACTCAGTACTTATGACGATAAATAAATATTTATCATTCCCAAATAATAGTATCACTGTATATTACTATTTTCATTGCAGTATTCCTATTTCATATTTTTTTTTAGTATCAACTACAAATATTAAATTCAAACATTTTTCATCATAGGCAGAACCCTAACTCAACAGAGAAAACAAATCTTTTACAATATCATGACAGGTCCATAACTTGTCGACGGTTAAGCCCTTATATTCGAAATAATAACTCGAGTATTATCAATTCTAAAACTAAACATATTAATATTTTTTTATACTATCACATTACGATAGCTAACTATACAAGATAAATCCAAACAATAGTATTATTATTTTTATCAATCGTATTATTCATTTAAGATAGGGTTCGTTAAATAACTGAGTCTTATCACCATTCCAATTTCAACCTAAACCATATAAACACAGGGTTTCTCATTTGCGAATTAAGTTAACCCACGGCTCTCGGCCTAAATCAACACTGTATTTTCTAGCCATAGTATCAACTTTATAAACATAGAAACTGTTTGGAAAAACTATTTTTGTTATGTTTCAAATGCAAACTCAATCTCATATTACCATTCAAATCAAAAGTATAAGCATCGTAGCACAGAACCATCTATTTCACAAAAACGAGTCAGTGCATGGCTCTCGACTTTCACCTAAACACTCTATTAATTACTCAAACATCAACTTATATAATTTATATATATCACACAGACACTATGTAAAGTTTTCTTAATACTATGTTTCTATTAAAATCGACCAAGGATTCATCCCTTAACATTTACATCTTCGACAAGTTTACAATCTCAATAAGAGATACAGCGAAATGCTGCAGAGCAGAGTAACAAAACAAGCCAAGGATTCCAACCTCAGAACGCTTATCTTGGGCTCTCAAAATCACAAACATTGGTCAAAAACCTTGCTAGGAACCAAATACCAACTCTCGTCCAACATCAAGCATCGACCACAACAGGCCAAGAGAACCTACGAGGAGAAAGAACCACCGAGGCTTACCGGAGGTCGAGCAACATTCATCCACTAAGCTTCAAGCAAGTGACCTTCGACATGGTAACATATTCCACAAGAAACTTTAAAAGGTTAAACGAGAAAATCACAGAGATAACTATAGATACCTTAGATAACATTAAACACTTTAAGCTTACCTGTGTATTGTAGCTCCAAGAGCAGAGGCGCCTATAGCAAATGACGACAGAGCCATCTGGTAAACACATCGAAGAAGGAAATCCATTCCGAGAACCATTGTCTTTATACTATGAAAATAGACCTTGGTTCAACTCCACTCTCAAAGACCAGCAGAAAAACCATGAAAAATACCTCCTAAAACATTAACGAAGGCTGCAAGGTGGTTCGGCTCTACGGGAGCAACAAACACCTGAAACTATTAAGCTTTCCCTACAGGTCTAGGGATCGAAACTGAGGAAGGATTCCTGCAATATTCAAAACACCAAACCCTACATTGTAGCAGGCGGTCGGCCTCTCCACCTTACCACTACCAAGTGAAATGAAGGCTGATAAAACCACTTCGACACAATTCATTATGGAGACTAGGGTTTTTAGTTCAAATCCCAAGGACATTTGAGATCAATGGTGGTGATGATACCAACTAGGCACATCGAAGTTCGGGCATCAACCACATTAAATATGTTATTAATTATCATAACCATCATGACATCCAACTCAATAGAACGAGGTTAAAAACATTACACGGCTCGGTGTCAGGGTGAATTTGGTGTTTACTATCACATGAACCACAGCCACATTGACATCCAAGGGGCTTTCCACTAAGAACAATAGGCTATTGACTTGAATGCCAAGACCGAGTTTGATAGTCTGCCAACACGATGATATCAAAACATTCAATACCCTGTCATGTCATATGTCAGTGCTAAGACTTACGGTTACAACGTATAGTTCAATTCATTTTCAACTATTGGTCATCGAATGGATGGTTTAAAAACATTGTATATTGTTTCTCAAAATGACAAAGGTCACATGTTTATTATATAGTTTAGAATTTATCATTTTGCACATCGTAATGTTGGTTTATATTGCCATCTCTTTTCACAAAGTTGTGTATTATATCACAATGTATAAATATTAAATTAGAAAGGTCTAAACCTATAGTGTGGCAAATTCACAATAGTAAGCATTGCTATTTTAGTACGATGTTTCGCGCATATATAAATTGAGAAATGCATAATCTACTATAGTTAGAACTTCAAGTTAATCCATGTATCTAAATAACTTTTAGCTCATGTTTCTATAATATAGAGTAACATAGAAGTGGAATTATTCATGTAATAAATGCACATCATATTACCACTCCTTGCAAAATGGAGAAATGATGACAGGATTCTAATAGCACTTATAAATTGTAAACTAGCACGTAAACAAGAAATAGAACAAAGATCCATAGCATTAACAAGTCTTGCAGGGAAGTACTTAGAATTACTATAAGCATTGACGGCTAACTGAAAACATAATTAGAATTGCTTGTAACATTTGAAATTGTTGTAATACTCTTACCTGCATATATGTGCAAAGAAACAGGTTCAAATGCTTTAGCTAAACATAGCTAAGTAAACCTTAGGGTACCTCGTAGGACCCCTTCGTCATCATCCAAGAGCAATTGTCAGTACTTTATCAAGAAAATATATCACAAGATAAACATAATTACAACATGTAGATTACAATTAAACACAAGCAAGACTAATGATGTATTTTGTGTTATGCAGTATGAACTGTCATTATCGTAATTTGTCATTAGTTAAAATATTAGTATTTATTTTATTTTTGCATTAGTAAATACAGCTTTTAAACTCTACTTTAAAATTTTTTATTTTTTGTGAATTTATGGGATGGTACACTAGGAATGGGGCTTCGGTGATGTCCTTCTTAATGCCCGTGAATTATTCCATGGCCTCTTCTGTCCATTTTATATGATTCTCCTTTCTCAACATGTTCGTAATGCTTCTCATTATTTCTGCAAAACTGGGGATAAATCTTCTTAGGAATCCCACTTGCCCAATGAAAGACTGCATCTCTTTCTTGCTCCTTGTCTCCCCTACCTTCTGAACTACACTAACTCTCTCTGGGTCGATCTTGATACCAACTTTTGAAATGATATGTCCAAGGAGATTTACTTCTTGTAATGCAAAATTTGACTTCTTTGGATTAAGGGAAATACCATATTTTATGCATTTGATAAAGACCTTCTCCAAAAGCTTAAGGTTTTCTATGTCATACCTGGAATAAATTGTTATATCATCCATATAGACCACCACAAACTTGTCTTTCTCCTCAACAAAGCTATGTCCATTGCACACTGGAAGGTGGCCCCTGCATTCATTGTCCCAAAGGGAATCTTTGCATACATAAATGTTCCCTGGGGAGTGTTAAAGGCAGTTTTTTCCTTGTCTTCTGGGCACACTTTCACCTTATTATATCCTGAGAACCCATCCATGGTTGAGATCCTCTCGGCTCCTACCACTTTCTGTAGGATATGCTCCATCTTTGGCAATGGGTAGTTTTCCTTCAATGACACCTTGTTAACGTTACCGAAGTCTATACAAATTCTGATCTCTCCATTCTTTTTCATGACAGGCACCAGATTAGCTATCAATTTTGAAAACCTTAGGGTGAAAATGATATTGGAATTGAACAATTTTCTGATTTATTTCTATATCACAGGCAGCAATTTGGGGTTTATCCTCCTCAACTTCTTCCTAAAAGGCTTCTCTCCATGCTTGATTGGGATTGAGTGCTATATAATGGAAGTGTCATACTCCTTTAGGTCCTCATAGCTCCAGGAAAAAACATCAGTGTACTTCTTCATCAATTTCACATACTCATCCTTTTCTTTAGCAGGCATTTTTTGGATAACTTTACAATTCAAGGCTCTTCTTTCCTGCCTAGGTTCTGGTCCTCCATAGCATCATTGGTAGGCTTGACTTTAGGATTCTTAGCCATGTCATTTTGGTCAAATAATTTTTCCAGGGGTATCAAGCCTTTGGGGATATAATCACTCTTCAGCTGGATGATATCCTTTACCCCCAACATGTCTTTCCATCCCATGCCTTCGGCCCTTTCATCTTCGGCTTTCTCTTCGCCAATGAAACCCTCTAGGTTTTCATTTTCTGTGTCAACCCGTACATTTGCGAATTCATCAGACACTTCTAAGAACCTTTTAATCTGCATGTCATTATCAAACACCTGCCAATACTTGGAATTTTTTTGAATTGATGGCCTGTTCACTATTTCTACTTCATACTTTGTTTGGGATTAGATTTGGGTTTTGAATCCCCCAACAATAGTGGCCAAGGAATCTGTCACCTGATTCTCCATCCTCGGTATCATCCTGATCTTATATTCTAAGAAATAGTTACCAAACATATCCCATACTTCATTCCTATAGGATCTCATCCTGAGATGTTTGGTTTGGTAGTTATCATTAACCTAGTTTATCACCAACTTCGAGTCTACAAATAACTATATTCTCTTAACTCCCATGTCTTTCAAAGAATGCAATCCTAGCAATAGGGCCTCATACTCTACTACATTGTTAGTGCATTCAAAAGTCAGCTTATATGATAGGGCTTTAAATTCTCTATCGGGTGGGATGATCCAGACTCTTGCACCAGCACCATTTTTTCTCAAAGACCCATCAAAATACATTGTCCACCAACCTTCTTCATTTTTCTTCCTTTCTAAGGCCTCATGTCTTGCTGCAAATTCCTTATCCTCCACCATTTCCAAGTGTATGTGAACCTTAGGATCAACTCGGGCTCCATCATTAAAGAATATGGAGGACCCTAAGTCTGTATCAACAACATATATGGGATGGTTCTCTAATTTGTTTGGGCTGCTGACCATATAAGCCAACCTTTTCTCTCTGTAAAGTCTCTTGTTTCCCCCAAATAGAGGGATGGTGGCATATGATCAGTCTAGCTGCATATTTTCTGTTAGTTTTGATGCCGAAGACCTGGACAATAGCATACTAAAATTTGCCCGGATGTCAGCCACCACTATGTCCATTACAATGCTCTTAGAAGGAAGCTGGGTCAGTGTTACTACCATCTTCTTTATCAACCTCAGACATTTGACCTTCCTGGAGTCGAAGGAGTATAGATATTTGTAAGGCCTGGTGACTTCTAAACCTAGTTCGTCCACCACTGATTTGGGCATTAAGTTATGAGAGGCACCAGAGTAGATTAGTGCATTGTGCAAAACCATATCATGAACATTTAGGCTTAGATAAAAGGGTGGAACATCCTCATCACCTTCATATTCTAGCTTGGGACCAAACAGAATGGTGTGAGCATCATATGCCACTTCTAAAATGTCCTGCTTACAGTCACCTTGACCACTAACCATTTTGGTAATCTGCTCCCTATATTCATTGTTCTTTAACAACTCATTAAAAGGGATAGATATCTTTACCTTTGACAGCTCAGACTTCAAACTGAAAGATGAGACTGGTTTGGTGATGTCAATTTGTTCCGGCTGCTTAGTCTCCTGGGACTGCTGCCCTTTATCTTCTGGTTATTTTTGTGCAGCAACCTCCTGCTGCTTTTCTTTTTGCTTTTCTAAATTCTGCTGGGTAGTAGCAGGCTGATTTTGATTAGATTTTCCTTTGTTTATGTTCACCTCCCAATTTCTTAACTTCGGCATTCTTTGAAAATCATCCACAACATTTTGATAACCCATCTGATACTGCTCCGAATATAGTTCTGGAATAGGGACAGTATTCTCCTTGGTGAAGAAATCATGCTCTCTCTCGGTCAAGTATATCTCATGATCAAGATCATCGAAATGGTGAATCTAGTCATCTATTGGACCTTCCTATCCTTCCTCATCTACCTTATTCTCAGGGAAAGGAGGCCTTATCTACTGATCATCAGCATTCCTTTGGTTTCTTTGAGGGAATTTCCTTCTAAAATTGGGATTCCTCACTTGATTTTCAGGCTGGTCTCTTTTTGGAGGATTTTTGTCTAGGTCTAGTTTGTCCATCAGTTTTTCCATGGTTTTCATCATCATTTCGAACTTCACATCACTAGTAGAGGAGGAAGTGGAAGTAGAGGTATGGATTTCTATTTTCTTTTTTTACGCTTATGTTTTCCCCTTCAATTTTACTGAAGCCATCATGTTTCCTTATGCCTCTAGGGAATCTTGAAACATAGCTAATAATGTAGGCTACTTTCTCTCCCTTAGCATACATGAGAAATCTCCCTCAAAAGCATCTGCATAATGCAGCTTATCAGCACCTATCAGGGGTTTGATGCCAGCTAGGATTGAATTGTATACTCTCATAAATGTGCTGGAAAACACATGCACAAACTCAAAGTTTCCTTTCTTCACATGGTTATATTGGGACAAGATTTGTGATGGACTCTTTACTGCCTCCCACCTATCTAAGAACATTGTTTGAAAAGATGCAAGGTCAGGGACAGAGGAATCTGCTAAATCATTGAACCATCTCTTAGCTTCTCCAGACAAACTTTGGGAAAACAACGTCATTTTAGAATCCTCATAGTCCGCTTCTTCTAGGTCAATAAAATATTCAAACCTATATACATGTTGCCTTGCTGAAACATCACCTTCTCCATCATACGAGATGATTCTCTGGGAGTAATTCTAAGGGAGGTCATGCAAGACAGCAGGTAGATCTAAGGGGGCAAACCTACCTGCCATTGGTCTGGTTGGATTCTGAGCTACAGGAGGATTATTCTGAGGAAGATGCTGGATAGTGATGTGAGGCTGAAGGGTCTACGACTGAGGCTTAGCTCTTTCATCTTTTACAGTATTCTTCAACTTATACCACACAGGATCTAACAGATACGAATCAAGGTTACTCATACTTTCTTCAACTAACTTCAGATCTGATTCTAATTTAGATCTTAACAAGGATCTTTCAATATTTACTTCTAAATTTACTTCATGAAAATTAGATGACTCTTCTTTAGACACAGATCCTTCAATATCAGAAAGACTAGTCTTACCCTTTTTACTTCTATGCCTAAACAAGACTTCTGGATTTTCTACGTCTAGCAAAATCTCAGAGATAGGGTTACCTCTTGTGTGGATATTTCTAGGGGCCAGGATTCCCTTTGAAGTTTCTTCAGGATTGAACTTGGACTCATCGATATCCCTAGTGGAGTCTCCTTTGGATAAAAATCTCGTTGAGTGGAGTCGCCAAGGAAAATGCACAACCTCATTAAATTTAGAAACCTCCTTTTGCCCACAGAAATTTCTTCTTTCTTTGAAAACCAGACTTCTTTGTTGTTCTCCCAGGGATGATGCAACACTTGCTCCCCAGCAATGATGCCAATATGAAAGCACCTAAAATGTACCTCTAGGTTGCAAAGAGGCCAAATCAGGGTAGCCAAAAAACAAGTTAAGGAGGAATAAGCTGGCTTCTTATCCTCTAGAAAGGTATCTCTCACAGATAGGTTTTAACAGGGCCAGATAAATGATTAAAACTGAGATTGAATTGTAGTTTGGTTGAAAATGAAATAGGTATCCATTGGGCAGTGGAGTCAAAACAGATAGAAAATGAATAAGATGACAATGCTTTGCAAACAAACCTACTTAGAGGCAAGGAAGCCACCAACTCACAGTCAAAGTGATTTAGTTTGATGATTTAGAAGAAAAAGATGAACAATCCATCAATATAGAGCATATGGTTATGAATTATATATCAATTTTAGTAGAAACTAGTTATGGATGCTTAGAATGAAAAGAACAAAGCATAATAACTATGAATTCTATTTTGATACTACACTTATCTAACCATGAACAGCATGACAATATGGATTTAACAGAAAACAGTTACAAAACCAGTGACACCTATGCAACAGGTTCGCCACTTCAACCAAATGACAAAGTTGGCCAAACTAGGTCAACTGTCTTTTACAAATTTACTGATCATTTTTACCAAATGACAATAGACTCTAACAAAAAGACAAAAATGCTCTGGAAACTGCTCTTCCAGCTAGTTGCTTCCACTATCATCGACCCTTCATGCACTCAGCTTCAACTTTTCCTTCCCATATTTTTCAATGAGTTTCCACTGTGCGGTTGTTGGTAAATATAAGGAGGCAATATCTTCGAGCCAAACCCTCATTTTAGTATGCTCCTTGTATGAATAGCCCACAAGGAGTGTAAGAGATTCTTTAAATGTAGAGACTAGCTTGAAGTCCTTTGTCAGCTTTTCTACCACCATCTTGCCTACCAGAGGCTACTCCATATCTGCAAAGAATTCCTGGTCCAACCTACACTCCCATAGCTTGCCTTGATATCCTTCCTTTGTTCTCATGGTTCCATCTTCTTCCCAAAACATAGGCAAAACCTTCTTAAATAATGGATCAAATGCCTCTCTGAATAGCTTCACTTGGTTAGCCAGGATGTCTATCACTAATTGGACAGTGTTCACTTGTTGGTGCTTGAGTATCACCTTTTTAGCACTGATGATTATGGCTTCTCTGTCCTTTATATTGGCTGTTTGAACCTGCTCTTTAGACATACCATTTAAGATTTCTATTGCATTCTGGGAATAATCCATAGGCTTCTTGTTTAGCTTCTCATTGACCACTGTGAAAGCTTACCTTTCTAGTTTGATTACAACTTCCTTATCCACCATGAAGTCCAAATATGGCCTCAACTCCTCTGCCTGTATAATAACATCATCCCAGATGATCTTCTTTGCTTCCTGTAATGAACTTTTCCCTACAACCTGTTGCTTCAACTTATCATAATCAACATGCATTGCCTGGTACTTGGTTTCCCAAGCCTCCCTTTCTTTCTCTGCAGTCTCCTTCGGGGTCCTTAAGTTGGCATTCTACTTTTTCACTATGATTACTTTTGTATCATCCAAATTAGCCCTGGCTATTTTCCCTACAAAGGAAAAATCCCCAGATGCTATTGAGGGTTTAGTCATGGCTTCTATCTCTTGCTCTTTCTCTTTCAACTTCTTCTCCAACTCTTCAACCTTAACCTTTAAGGATTCCTCACAATCCCTTATCAATTTCATATCTTCTTGCCACCTTTTCTCTTTTTCTTCAAACTCTAATAGCTTGGATTTGCAATCAGTCAACTTACCTTCCAGCTCTTCTTTTTCCTCTTCCAACTCTACAATTTCAGTTGCATTTACCAGTTGGGCAACTGGAATCTTCAATTTCCTCGTCAATGACAGGATTTCCTGATCTTTTTCTTCTAACAGCTTCTGAATGCTATCCCTTTTGCTCTCTTCGGTCTCAGTGGCCAACAGTGAAGCTTGGAACTTTTTCACCTGTGTTTTCAGGTTCTTGTTCTCTGCCTTTTCCAATCCCAACTGCCTTTTTACTTTGGCCTTGTTGGCCTGTACCTTTGATAGCTCTATGGAAGACTTCAACAACTTATTGTAGATGACTTCACCTGTCTCCTTATGCAAATTGATTACATCAGGTACTAGAATGTCCTCTAGATTCACATTCAATTCTATGGCCTTGTTCTTGGTGGCTAAGGCAAGGCTTAAGGTATTTTGGGTAAGGTTTCTGCTCGCTACCAAAGCCACATCCTTCTTGGAGATTTTTCTCACATCAACATACAATTTAGTTTCTTTTGATATGTTCTCTGGTCTCTCTTCATATTCCTATAGCAACTTTGCCCTACTCATGCTTGGTGCTACTAGTCCAGCAGGTGTTTTTTTGAACACATGCTCCTTAACCTCAAAAGATGGCACTAGGAATTTGACTTGCTTTTTCTTGGGTTGCCCTATTTTCACTACTACTAATTGTTGCCCAGAATCCTCCACCATTTGCCTCTTTGAGGCTCTTTTTGCACTACTATCTACATCCATGGGGTCACTTCCTTCTAGCTTGCTGGATTTTTCTGAAACAATGGTAATGGTACGGTTGCTAATACTGCTGGGGTTTGATTGGGCGAGCCAAGCACTGATGATGTGATTCTTTGAAACAATAATTGCACAGAGGAGGAGTCTCCTAGTGGGTCTACTTCCATCTGACCTTTGTCAATATATTCTAACTAATTATCCCTTTCAGATAGGCCTGCAAGCTCAAAATGCTGATACCCTTTCCTGTTGGTTTATTTCCTCCTCTCTGAAATTATATGGTGGGGATCATAATTCATTGTTGCCTTTGATGGGAATCCCAGCTCACTCGTCATTCTCTCAACACTTGGGAGGGTTGCCTTGTTTTTGACAATGAAAGAAACCAACATCTAGGGGAAATTGATATCAAATAACTTCCTCTCATCTAGGAAATGCTCACACTCTCCCTTTAGCTTTTTCCTTATAAATTCCAAAGTGAGCACTCTGGGGGGTTAGGAAGGCAGGTATCACATAGGGGGCATGGGAGAAACCATAAACCCTGATCACAGTCCCAAGATTCATCAAAAACCAATCCCCAACCCTCTTCTCCATGGATGGCTGCAATAAGTCCTTCATCTCCGGAAGCACCCTAGGCAGACTCTTCTAGAAGAAAACAAAATAGATCTCTACCATGAGGTCATTCATAAATTTTTTGTAGTCTAAGTACATCTCTTGGGTAAGCTGCATCTCTAGCCCTTGTAGGATTTCTTCAAGTGTTTCCAGGAACATTTTCAATAAATAAGACTGGAACCTGAAGGCCCTTGTCTTAGGGAATTCTATGAGCTAGGAGTGGACGTTGTCTTCTAGGGCTTCATCAAATTTTAGTCACGCACACTCGGTAGGCAAATCGAGGTCTACTATCTCAATGGGACAGGTGCTTATAACAAACATTAAACTGATCAGAGGTTCTATTATATATTGGTCAATGTCCAGCGCTAGGAACTGAGCCAACATAGAAATAACACAACTTGACTCTTCTTTAAACAGGCTGGCCTCACCAGGAAATGATGTGCCTTGAAAGGAGGTATTTGATAGTAGGGAGGCACAATAAAAGCTCTGCTTGAGGTCAACTGGGGCTTGACGAAAATGTTGGATTAGGTTTTCCATTCTGAAACTTTGGGACTTCTGACAGAATTCTTCTGGAACGGCTAGGGATTTTCTGACAGTGGGGGCATCTATATAGCACAAAATATTTGAGTTTGAGGCATCCATGATTGCTCTTCGATTCTGGGTAGTAATGGTCGACACACTAGTCTATGAACTCAGGGAAACTAGGCATCTGAATAGTTGTAAATAAGTGAAAAAAGGAAAGGTAAACCTGGTGGACATCCACATGTCTGGCCCTAAAAACCTCCAGTTTCTCCTTGGAAACCTCTATGGAGAAATTTATCAGTATAGTGTCAAATACCTCACAGTCTTTATCTTCTAACAGGTTGATTATCTTAGAGGGTTCAAAGCCTCGAGGCTCTAGAGATCAACCATTTAAATAGTTTATGGTGGAAGTAGATGTCTTACCGGGTCACTTGACAGTTGGGCGGGCTTCTAAGCTTCTGGTTGGCTGGCCAGTTCTGCACGGTCCGCTCCTTTCACTTTCCGATGCACACAGGAAAAATGGGATGCAAATCTGCGTGCAGGTGGGCATTTAATAATATAAATCTGCCATATCACCCTCACAACAATGAAAGTGATGGAAACACATCTTCCATCCATCTGATATGATTAATTCTCCACCATAGATCTCTTTAGCCTCTGTCTTCCAATAGCCTCTGTGGCTTCCAACTCCGCCACATATCATTTCGACAGCATCTTTGACTTTGCAAAAATATTTCAACCATCGATCTGATCTCCCCCTGTATCCTGGCCATCCAAGGATGTGCCCCTTTACCAACTTCGCGAATTTTGGGTCTGTTGATTTTACATGCAAGTCAAATCCGCGAACTAATCCTTAGCCGTCGATCTTCATCTTGCTATATCTGCATCGTTAGGATGTGTCGGGCTTTAAAAAATGTTTGGGGATTTCAATCATAACCTTTTTCCCGCATGTCTAAATCGCGAACAAAGTATTGACCGTCAATCTGCGCAACCCGCCGTCGATATTGCTTGACTTGCCCACTGGCTAGCATCCCGTTGGCTCTTAAAAGACCTTTAATTTTTTTCCCGAAGGAGGCTCATGACCGTTGATCTCCCCTGCCTTTGATCTAAACCATCCATAGGCATCAATCAGCACTGCGGGCACATTCCTTTATATTTAACCTTCTGATCAATATTAAGGTTGTAGCTTCCTCAAGATTCTTATCTTGGATCCAGGTTCAACTGCACAAAGCTCTGATATCTTCAACCTTTGGGTCTTGTGGATCAAGGGTTAGGCTCACCTTGGCTACTGTCCTAAATCTGAACCTTCCCATTCTTCAAAAATATTTCTAAACATTTAGCACAAAATAGGTTCTAACACCCTTCAGAGATCAACTATTATTCTTTAAGGAATTATCCGTGGCTCTAGACACTTGATAGAGACACTTTCAGCCAGCTCAAACATACCTCTAGTCTAACATAAATCTACTTAGCCTACCTTTCCATATGCCATATATAAAAATGGGGACATCCAGTTGGTACAAGTATTATGGCATCTCCTCTCTAATTGAATTATGGTAAAACACTTTCTTATGTGTTTACATAACATTAGGAGGTCAAAGGTGTTACTCTATAATGGCTCGCATATTCTCAATATTGTCTCAATAGCTTAGGGAGCATCACGATGTGGTTATAACTGTATGACCTCTTGTGTGAGGTGTTCCCTTAGGGATTTAAGCAAGCAAAACCCTCATTTCATCTCATTAGCAACATTTACCTAGCCATTTTTCATATGTATCAACACTTGGGAGCCAAACAACCCTAATACATGTCCTATATGGTAGTTTGAAATCTCCTTTATGCACGTGTGGGAGCCGACGGAACCCAAGTCCACTTGCCGGTTTGGGTTCCATGCCCCTAGAGGAATTCCTCAAAGTTTCCTTGAATGGACCTGGGGTGCCCACCGAAAATTCCTGCAGTAGAAAAACCCTGACTCTAATCATGAATACATTGATTCCGATGGATCCAGGACATCGGGTTTCAGGTAGGGTACCCCCCAAACTGTGCCTCGAAGTCTCAGAAATGGTGTTATTGTGCCATCTCTAGAGCTAAGGTTTTGCTCAGTGAAGGCAATGCCAATATTGCTCAAGGGGTTCATTTCTCATGTGAAGGATCCTAGGCATGAAGCTCCATCATGAACATGTCCACAATGGCCACATGCACGTGCAGGAGATGATGGAACCTGAGTCCACTCATTGGTTTATGTTTTGTGCCCCTGGAGAAAATTCTCAAAGTGTCCTTGAATGGCACCGGGGTTCCCGAAGAAAATGCCCATAGTAGAAACACCGTGAATCTGATCATGAATACATCGATTCCGACGGATCCGGGACACCGGGTTTCAGCTCGGGAACCTCCCAAACCATTCTGCGAAGTATTAGAAATGGTTCTATTGTGACATCTCCAAAGCTAGGGCTTTTCTCAGTGAAGGCCATGCCAATATTGCTCAAGGGGTCATTTCTCATCTGAAGGATCCCGAGGGTGCAGCGCTAACGTGAACATGTCCAAAATGGCCACATGCACATGCAGGAGCCGACGTAACTCGAGTTCGCTCATGGGTTTGGGTCCCGTGACCCCAGGAAATTTCCTCAAAGTGTCCCTGAATGGCCCGGGGGTGCTCGACAAAAATTCCCGCAGCAATAAAACCGTGACTTCGATCGTGAATCCGTCGATTCTGATGGATCCGTGACGTTGGGTTTCTGTTAGGAGAGCCCCCACATCATGCATTGAAGTCTTGGAAATAGTTCTATTGTTCCATCTCCGGAGATAGGGATTTGATCAGTGAAGGCCATGCCAATATTTCTCAAGGGGGTCATTTACGATTTGAAGGCTCTTGGATTTACACCACCATCATGAACATGTCCAAAATGGCCACATGCGTATGTGGGAGCTGACGGAACCTATGTTTGCTTGTCGATTTGGGTTATGTGCCCCCGGAGAAAATCCTCAAAGTGTCCCTGAATGGCCCCTGGGTGCCCAATGAAAATTCCCGCATCAACAAAACCATGACTCCGATCGCGAATACGTTGAATCCAATGAATCCGGGACATCGAGTTTCAGTTAGCCCCCTGACCCACACCATGCCTCGAAGTGTCAAAAATGATGCTATTGTGCCATCTCTGGAGCTAGGGTTTTGCTTAGTGAAGGCCATGCCAATATTGCTCAAGGGGATCATTTCTCATCTGAAGGCTCACGAGAGTGCAACTCCATCGTGAACACATCCATAATGGAAATGTGCACGTGTGGGAACTGATGAAATTGGAGTACGCTCATCATTTTGGGTCCTATTACCCCGAAGCGATTCCTCAAACTGTCCCTATGGCCCTAGGGTGCCTGACAAAAATTCCCGCAGCAGCAAAACTGTTTCTGCGATCATGAATCCTTCGATTCCAATGGATCCAGGACACTAGGTTTCAGTTAGGGGTCTCCCCACACCGCGCCTCAAAGTCTCATAAATGGTGCTATTGTGGCATCTCCGGAGCTAGGGTTTTTCTCACTAAAGGCCATGCCAATATTGCTCAAGGGGGTCATTTATGATCCAGAGGCTCCCGGGAGAGCAGCGCCTTTGTGAACATGTCCACAATGGAAACATGCACATGCATGATCCAATGTCACCCGTATCCGCTCTTCAGTTTGGGTTCCGTGACCCCAGAGCAAATACTCAACGTGTCTCTGAATGGCCCCGGGGTGCCGGACGAAAATGCCCGCAGTAGCAAAACCGTGACTCTGATCGTGAATCTGTCAATTTCGATGGTTCCGAGACATCAGGTTTTAGCTACAGGCCCCCTCACACCATGCCACAAAGTCTTGGAAATGGGTCTATTGTGCCATCTCTTGAGCTAGGGTTTTGCTTGGTGAAGGCCATGCCAATAATGCTCAAGGGGTTCATTTATGATCCAAAGGCTCTAGGGCATGGATCGCCATAATTAACATGTCCAAAATGTCCCCGTGCACGTGCGGGAGCCAACGGAACCCACGTTCGCTCGCCAGTTTGGGTTTTGTAGCCCCGTAGCAAATCCTTAAAGTGTCCCTGAATGGCCCCGGGTGGCCTGACAAAAATACCTGCAGCAGCAAAATCGTGATTCTGATCGTGAATCCATTTACTCAAATGGATCCTGGACGTCATGTTTCAGCTAGGGGACCCCCCACACCGTGCCTTGAAGTCTCAAAAATGGTGTTATTGTGCCATCTCCAGAGCTAGGGTTTTTGCTGAGTGAAGGTCGTGCCAATATTTCTCAAGGGGGTCATTTCTGATCCAAAGGCTCATAGGCATGAAGCACCATCATGAACACATTCACAATGGCCACGTGCACGTGTTGGAGCCGATGAAACCTGAGTCTGCTCTTCTTTTTGGGTCCTATGACTCAGGAGCAATTCCTCAAAGTGTCCCTAAATGGCCTTGGGGTGCCCAATGAAAATGCCCACAGTAGCAAAATTGTGACTCAGATCGCCAATCCGTTGATTCTTATGGATCCGGGACACCGGGTTTCCGCTAGGTGACCCCCAACACTGTGCCTTGAGGCCTCGAAAATGGTGTTATTGTGCCATCTACGGAGCTAGGGTTTTTCTCATTGAAGGCCATGCCAATATTGCTCAAGGGGGTCATTTACGATCCGAGGGCTCCTGGGAGTGCAGCACCATCGTGAACATGTCCACAATGTTGACCTACATGTGACCATTGTGGGCATGTTCACGATGGTACTGCACGCTCGGGAGCCTTCGGATCGTAAATGACCCCCTTGAGCAATATTGACATGGCGTTCACTGAGCAAAACGTTATCTCTGGAGATGGCACAATAGTACCATTTCTGAGACTTCAAGGCATGGTGTGGGATGTCCCCTAGCTGAAACCCGACATCCGAAATCCATCAGAATTGATGGATTCGCGATCAGAGTAATGGTTTTGCTATTGCGGGAATTTCCGTCAAGCACCCTGAGGCCATTTAGGGACACTTTGAGGAATTGCTCCAGGGTCAAGGGACCCAAACCGATGAGCAGACTCGGGTTCCATTGGATCCCACATGTGCACGTGGCCATTGTGGACTTGTTAACGATGGTGCTACATGCTCGGGAGCCTTCGGATGAGAAATGACCCCCTTGAGCAATATTGGCATGGCCTTCATTGAGAAAAACCCTAGCTCCGGAGATGGCACAATAACACCATTTCCGAGACTTCGAGGCACAGTTTTGGGGGGGGGGCAACTAAAATAATCTAGCAAATACAAAGATGTAATCCACAAACATGAGCTCCTTCTCCTCCATAGCTGATCTCTCCCTCACCTATGCGCCAATCACAAGTGAGTGTAATGTATTAAATGAGGAACACACCTCCTCTATTTATACA
Organism: Larix kaempferi; assembly: GCA_027924585.1. NCBI lineage: Eukaryota > Viridiplantae > Streptophyta > Pinopsida > Pinales > Pinaceae > Larix > Larix kaempferi. The sequence continues at coordinate 9,472,943 of BSBM01000042.1, read as the reverse complement.
CAAATCCGACTTGACTTGTCACGTCCCCTTCCATCAATCCGGTGCAAGGGAGGAAACATGACCAACATACCGGGGTTATTGACAATCTCATCCCCATTCAAATTACTAAGAAATGCATGGATAATTAAAAACTTATGTGTGCAATTCATATGCAATATAAACACAGCGGAATTAGAACATAATAACACACACATAGACTGGAATGTATCAGCATATCTATTCCAAGCAGATGATGAATCAATAGGCAGCGAATCAATCCCATTCTTATGCTACGTACAATCTTCATATCAACCATAGTAAGATATTCATTTCATCTCATTAACATGAACAGTTAACATTTAGAATTAACACATTACAGAACACATAATGCATATAAATTAATCCACAGAGAATACTTATCTTTAAATGCAAACGTCCAAACAACTGGCTACGTTAGAGCAACATTCCACCCAATCATAGATCTTTTCCCAACCTATATTCTTTTAGCTGAGGGATCACCCTCGAGTTGGGATGTGTATCCACTAAGGAGGAACTAGACAAGCTCACTCACCGCTATGGATTCACTCAAACGGTCATGCTAAGCCAGCAAATAGCTGGGTTTATCAAGCATGCACTAAGAAAAGGAGGAGGATGCTAACCTAGTGAGCTCAACCAAAGATCTACAGACATCTCAAGCTAAATTTAAGCAATCCAATCCTTTGTTCAAACATTCATTCTTGGATTTCTCGCAAATCTGTCATCAAATAACTCAATCCCATCACTAGATTTCTGGGCTGTAAAAACTGGGTTTTCCTATGGATTTCTAGGTATCTACTACTCCCAAATTTGCCCCAAGGTTCATATCTATGGATCCCCCATTGGATTTCACTGTCAAATACCAATTCCGGGCTTTTATGGCTCTTCAAAACGTGGGTTCTTGCAAAGTTGCGATTTCTGGTTTTTCTCACTGATGGGAATTCGTAATGGCAAAAATGAAGCTGGGATGTTCCCCAAATGGAATTGGAATGAGGAAGAATCCATTCCCATGAGGTAGAGTGACTTGTGGTACAATAAAACAGAGCCCATACTTTGCCATTTGAATTTTTGGGCTGCCCATGCTCCATTGAAGCCAGGGACTATTTTCTTCAACCACTTCCTTACAACAAAATTAAATGCTAGCAAGGTAAGTCAAATGGGTTCTCAAGATTACATTTGGAAACCTATGGTTCAATCCCACAACCCCCTCACCATTCCCTAGTGGATACACATGGCCCCTTCTCATTCGTTGCCTCCATAGCCAGTTTTGGTATTTTATTGCATGATGTTTATTTACATCATTTTTACAATGTTCCATGGCTAAATAGCACATGGGAAACATAATGTCTAATACTTTCCTTTTAAATAAAATTCAAGCTTCCAATAGTGGGGCCTTGGCATTGAGCTCCACGCTAGGAAAACATACATCACATGTATACAATATCTACTTTAAAAGCTAATATATCCTCAGGGTCAAAATGGGGTATTACATGACTTTTACACTAACTAGGTCGGCCCCAACTTAACTACTTAACATAATGTGACAGGGCCGACCCCACTAGGGTGTTCTAATAACCCTTTAACCCACGTGACTCATACAGGGCTGACCCCCACTAGGGAAGTCTAATAACCCAAGTTACCACATTCTCCACAGAGGAATAAAACGTCTCCGGATATACAATAAGGTCTTCACGGAGGAATGAAACATCTCCAGAATAATAAAGTACAAATACGATATTCTTAGAAGTTACAATATCTCAACACTCCCCTTTAACGAGAAGGATATTATAACAACATCTGCACGAGCAAGGAGTCATCAACTACATGATACATGATACATCTATAAATCATTGGAAGCTTTCTTTATACATCATCATCAATAACTCATTCAATTACTGGAACATTAGCATCGTTAGTATTGAGTCTTCATCTTCTGCAGCACTCGATCAGCTACATCCTCATCATCATGTGAATCACTCGATCAACATCCTCATCTTCTAGATCTACTGATCAACATCATCATCTAGATCTCTTGATCAACAACCTCATCGTTTGGATCTACTGATCAACAACATCATCATCAGGATCCTCTCAATCATCAACATTAACATGTGGATCCTCTCGATCATCGGCATCAACATCTGGATCCTCTCGATCAACAACATCAACATATGGATCCTCTCGATCATCAGCATCAACATCTAGATCCTCTCGATCAACAACATCGACATCGTAGCATACTCTGCAATGCACACGATCCTATTACGATATTATCAAACCCTCTCACTTTAGGACATAGCTCCAAGGATGATGCAATCCTAATCCACTTACGGGATGATCAATCCCTCTCAATTTAAGACATTTCTCATGTCTATGGGTGATGCAATCCAGATCAACTTACAGGATGATCAATCCTTATCACTTTAAGACACCTCACCATGTCTAGGGATGATGCAATCCTGAATCAACTTACAGGATGATTAATCCTTATCACTTTAAGACACCTCACCATGTCTAGGGACGATGCAATCCCAAATCAACTTATAGGATGATTAATCCTTATCACTTTAAGACACCTCACCATGTCTAGGGACGATGCAATCCCAAATCAACTTACAGGATGATTAATCCTTATCACATTAAGACACCTCACCATGTCTAGGGACGATGCAATCCTGAATCAACTTATAGGATGATTAATCCTTATCATTTTAAGACATAAGTCCAAGGACGATGCAATCCTGATCCACTTACGTGATGATCAATCCCTATCACTTTAGGACATAAGTCCAAGGATGATGCAATCTTGATCCACTTACGGGATGATCAATCCCTATCACTTTAGGACATAGGTCCAAGGATGATGCAATCCTATCATGTACATTTTGAACTAAACATTTAGGGACGATGCAGTCCTATCACGTACATTTTGAATGTACTATTTAGGGACGATGCAGTCCTATCACGTCCACTAGGGACCACTTCTCGGAGACATATGTCTACGGATCAATTTAGGGACCAAAGTCCAAGGATGATACAATTCCTCCTCGTCCACTTAGACAAAGTCTAAGGACCACATATTGACCTCATCGTCGGAACTGGTAACCTTATCATCGACCTCATCATCGGAACAGGTAACCTCATCATCGATACAAGTATCCACATCATCGATACAATATGCTCATCAGCGATACAATATCCACATCATCGACACAAGTATTCTCATCATTGATACAAGTATCCTCATCATCAACACATGTATCCTCATCATTGACACAAATATCCTCAGCATCGATACAAGTATCCTCATCATTGATACACATATCCATATCAACATAAGTATCCTCATTATTGACCTTACCGTCAATATAGGAAATCTCATCATCGATACAGGTATCCACATCGATACTAATATCCAAATATCATCATCGACCATATCACTCCCCCTTTCGAGGAGGCTCCTTCTGAACTACACCAGTCTTGTCTCTAAAATACTCAAACTTTACTCGAGACAGAGGTTTGGTCAATACATTAATAACTTGCTCATCAGTGCTCACATACTCGAGCTTGATAGCTCCTTTTTGCACCATATCTCATATATAAAAATATCAGATCTCTATGTGCTTTGACTTATCATGGAACACTGGCTTCTCTGTCATCTTGATACAACTTTGGTTGTCACACAGGATCACAGTGGGGTCCGTCTGTAAGTCAAATAGTCCTGATAACAACTTCCGAAGCCATATCGCTTCACAACTAGCAGAGAAAGCAGCAATATATTCCGCTTCAGCTATGTTTAGAGCCACACTAGACTGCTTCCTGTTAAATCGCGAGATCATGGCATCTCCCAGACAATAACATCCTCCCGATGTGCTCTTCCTGTCTAATACACTTCATTCCCAATCAGCATCTGTGTAGCCATACAATCTGAAGTCATGATGTCCAAGATAACATAGACCAAATTCTATCGTACCCTTCAGGTACCTCATCACATGCTTTGCAGCTATTAAGTGAACACGTCTAGGTTCCACTAGATACTGACTCAAGGTGTTCACAACAAAGCATATATCTGGCCTAGTGTTTGTCAGATACATCAATGACCCAATAATTTGTCTGTACAGAGTTACATCCACTAACTATGATGATTCATCAGCTAACAGCTTCAAGTTGGAGTCCATGAGAGTGGCCATTCCAACATATCATATCTTTTCAAGATTTCCACAGCATACTTTCCCTGGTTGAGAAAGATTCCTTCTGAGCCTTGCCATACTTCCAGACCTAGGAAGTAATGCATCAATCCGATATCTTTCATCTCAAATTCTGTAGCTAGCTTCTTCTTGTTTTCCATGATCTGTTTCTCATTCCCTATCAGAAAGACATCATCCACATACAGTAATAGTATGACATGTTCATCATCCATAACCTTAAGATAAAGGTTAGGATCATCTTTACTTATGGTAAATCCCAAGCTTGTCAAGAAGCTATCAATTCTCCCTCTGTGACTGAACATCATTCACACTCTGCATTGAGTGATCTTCTGCATATCTATCCATGCCATCTCCTGTCAAATGGGTCTACTGATATGAGCCTCAAGGTCATTCAAACTATGTGGTGAGTTCCTTCTTGCATCCATCTAAGAGAAGAATGTCATCTGTATCTAGACACCATCTTCAACCTTGTAGCAAAGGTTGAAATCCGCATCACCCATGGTGATCATTAAGCTCATCAAATGACTATCGATCCTAGGTACTCGTATAGAGCTTTCTTCAATTGAATCCTGGGATTTTTCTCGATTCACACTTCTTCTTCAATTACACCATTAGGCGAATGGTCTTATCTAGCCACTTGGAGAAAACAGCTCATCATGATCCTCTTCCTCTTTCTAAGAGAATCTTCTAGCCACGAGCCTTCTATAGTATGTTTGATTTGTAAGTCTTCTTGTTGAACATCCATCACTTGTTCGGTGTCCATAATTCTTGATGATCTTTCCTACAAATCAAAGTTAATTACATGATTAGTAATACTTCATAATTATCAAATCATGTTGACATGATAACCTATTATGCATACAAATATGATTCACATGGTTATCCAACTATCTTTACCAATACTTTGGCACAACACTTTTTCATATCCTGTATGCATACAGTGGTTATATAGATGCCTTCCATATCTACTAGAACATACTATCGAGAGCGTGCATAGCTCTCAGCATGTCAACAAAGAGGTTTCATTCTAGACAAGCAACAATGGAATGTTTGTCCAACTTACCCATCATATGCATATTAGTAGTATACTGTTCAATGATATATGAATGCTTACACTATGCATGATATATTCTAGGAATACAAATATGCATACAACTATTACAAGCAATATCATTTACTATTTCAGAGATTCAAATAACAACTCAAATACTTAGCTTTTATGTTTGTGTGGTTGCCTCCCACTTGATCTATATATGTCTTTGAAATTCTATTCATTTTGTACCACTATGCATGCTTAAGTGTGCACTAGTGTCATCCTCATGATATCATACATAAACATACATTCATTAGTATAATCTCAATACTATCAAAACAATATAATTCTAAATAAACTTAAGTATGTATGGTCATGATCATTTGATACATAGGTATACTTACCTAAGATCCTAACACAAAGTAGGATTCTAACTTGATATAGGAAAACATACCTGGATTATCATGCTTGGTTATGTCTTAACATACCCAAAAAATATCTTCTTTGTTCTCTTCAATGATTTAGAGACCTTGTGATAGAACCTGAATATCTCATAAGTTAAGCATAGTAGAACAAAATCATACATACCTGATAAGTAGAGATTCTATATGGTCAAAGATTATGGATGAGTCTTTGTCTTCATGTCATCATGGTCATATAACTTGATTTGTCTTTCTTGATGTACCTATATCTTGTTAGCAGACAACATCATCCTCATACAACACCACAGGTGCATTAGTATAATCATATAACCCTAATCAATGAATGTCTTCTATCATTCACATGCATTCATACTTTTACTAGGGTGACAAGACAATTCTAAGATTAATCAAGATTGTACTAACCTCAACAATATGAAGACAAACATATCATGAACATATTTCAACACATACCTGTATCTCCTCAAGTCATACCTATCGATATTTCTTGTAGTCTTCTTATGTAAGGCCTTAGCCTCATCTCCCTCTGGAACTGGAACTTCTTTACTTATGCAGGTGTCCAATTCATTCTCTTCTAGGATTAACCCAATCCACTTTGATTTGCTGAAATTGGATCTGGAGCTGGATTAGGGTTTGTTAAAGAAACCCTAAAAATTCAAACTTCTGATTGGATGAAAAGATGTGCCTTGCTGAGCTTACCAAGCTGGTGTACTTCAATTTTGAAATCTCCAAAATTTGAGCCCCCAAAATTGCCTTTTAAACTTCTGGATCTTCTGGACAGGATCTCAAACTAGGGTTTGATAATCCTGGTCTTCTGTCCAACCAAAAGGTTCAATATTGTACTCTAAACTTCAACTTTTCTGAGGAGTTTCCAGCCGTGGTCGCAGATTTTAAAAATTCCAACTTTTGCAGAAGCAGTAATTTTCCACCTTTCCGATAAAAATCCCGAACTAGGGTTTGATCAAGCCCGACCTTATGCCCAACCAAAAAAATTGATCTTGGTCTCTAAATTTCGATTTTGATGAGGATCAACCAGCCATGGTCTCCGATTGAAAGAATTCCAACTTTCTCCAAAACCCTAAATTCCTGTAGCAGAGACAAGCCAAGAATGAAGGTGCTCAGAATCCAATTCTGTTTTGACAAAGATATGCAAGTGATTGTTTCTGGTGTAACTCAGAAATTTCAGATCCACAGGGTCTACAAATTCGGTCTGTAGTAGCCTGACCTATCATCTTTCCAACCCCATAGGTCCGACCTCAAATGGATTCTCTGAGAGAGAGTTATGCCAAGTGTCACAGCATGACCTGTTTATGGGATAAAACAGGAGATCGAACTTGTACGAAGTTCCACATGTTACTGGTTCATCTTCGGCCTCTGAAAAGCAGACCTGTGAAACTAAAGTCCATTCCCTACCTGTTATGTTTTACAAAATTTCATTTGGAGATACCTAGCCCGATATATGACCTTTTTTCCTAGGTCACCTGTTTATGACTGAGATATGGAAAAGGCATAAACCCTAAATTGTACGGATCATAAATCACAAAGTACAACTAATCTAAAGTTATCCTTTGGCAATAAGGTACAGAGGGATTTTATATACGACCTATACAAGTTTCAGATCCCAAACCTTCTCAAAAATGAATTTATAGCGAAAGTGCCACGATGATTGGTTTTTTCTATACAAAACCCTAACTTGCAAATTGTCGCAAGTGAGACAAGTGTCGTAAGTGCCATACATTTCCTTCCTTCATGCTAGCTCTGATACCATGTTAAGATTCAATATGCTAAGACAGATAATATCAGTATTACATTCCATTTCAAAACAATAAGATATACATGATCACTAAAAGAACAACAAGCATAGCATAAACACAAGAGACACAGATTTATCTTAGGAAGCCCTCATGGGGTAGAAAACCCAGTAAAGCTTCCTCAATATAGATGACTAGCGAATACAAAGATGTAATACACAAACATGATCTCCTTCTCCTCCATAGTATATCTCTCCCTCACGTATGCGCCAATCACAAGTGAGTGTAATGTGTTAAATGAGGAACACACCTCTATTTATACACAACACCGACTTGACTTTTACACTAACTAGGTCGGCCCCTACTTAACTACTTAACATAATGTGACAGGGCCGACCCCACTAGGGTGGTCTAATAACCCTTTAACCCACATGACTCATATAGGGCCGACCCCCACTAGGGAAGTCTAATAACCCAAGTTACGACATTGTCCATGGAGGAATAAAACATCTTCGGATATATAATAAGGTCTTCATGGAGGAATGAAACATCTCTGGAATAATAAAGTACAAATATAATATTCTTAGAAGTTACAATATCTCAACACAAACTCGAGTTCCATCAGCTCGCACACGTCCACGTGGCCATTGTGGACGTGTTCACAATGAAGCTGCACGCCCGGGAGCCTTCGGATGAGAAATGACCCCCTTGAGCAATATTAGCATGGCCTTCATTGAGCAAAACCCTAGCTCCGAAGATGGCACAACAGAACCGTTTCCTATACTTTGAGGCATGGCTTGGGGGGGGGGGCTAGCTAAAAACCAGCATGCCAGATCCATCGGAATCGATGGATTCATGATTTGAGTCACGGTTTTACTGTTATGGTAATTTTTGTCGGGAACCCCGGAGCCATTCAGGGACACTTTGAGGATTTGCTTTGGGGCATGGAACCCAAACCAGAGAGAGGAACGATTTTCCATCAGATCATGCACATTCACGTGACCATTGTGGACGTGTTCATGATGGCTCTGCACTCTCGGGAGCCTTCAAATCGTAAATGAGCCCCTTGAGCAATATTGGCATGGCCTTCAATGAGCAAAACCCTTGCTGCAGATATGGAACAATAGCACTATTTTCGAGACTTTGAGGCATGGTATGGGGGGAGCCTAGCTAAGACCCGGTGTCCTGGATCCATCAGAATCGACGGATTCAAAATCAGAGTCATGGATTTGATGTTGCGGGTAGTTTTGTCGGCCACCCAGGGACCATTCAGGGACACTTTGAGGAATTTCTCTAGGGGCATGAAACCCAAACCGGCTAGCGGAACGGGGTTTCATCGGCTCCCACACGTGCATGTGACCATTGTGGATGTGTTCGTGATGGTGCTACATGCCTAGCATCCTTCGGATCTTAAATGACCACCTTGAGCAATATTGACATGGCCTTCACTGAGAAAAATGCTAGCTCCGGAGATGGAAAAAAAAGCACCGTTTCCAAGAATTCGAGGCATGATGTGGGGGGTCCCTTAGTTGAAACTCAACATCCAAGGTCCATCGGAGTAACGGTCTTGTTGTTGCAGGAATTTTCGTCGGGCACCTCAGGGCCATTCAGGGACACTTTGAGGAATTGCTTCACGGTCACACGACCCAAACCGACAAGCGGACTCGGCTTCCATCGACTCCTGCATGTGCATGTGGCCATTGTGGATGTGTTCACGATGAAGTTGCACGCTCGGGAGCCTTTGGATGAGAAATGACCCCCTTGAACAATATTAGCATGGCCTTCATTGAGAAAAAACCTTGCTCCGGAGATGGCACAATAGCACTGATTCCTAGTCATCGAGGCACTATTCTGGGGGGGGGGGCTAGCTAAAACCCAGCATGTCGAATTCATCAGAATTGGTGGATTCGCGATCGGAATCATGGTTTTGCCGCTACGATCATTTTTGTTGGTCACTCCGGGGTCATTCAGGGACACTTTAAGGATTTCATCCGGGGTCACAGGACCCAAACCGATGAGCGGACTCTAGTTCTGTTTGATTCCGCACATGAAACTGGCCATTGTGTACATGTTAACGATGGCGTTGCATGCTCGGGAGCCTTCAGATGAGAAATGACCCGCTTGAGCAATATTGGCATGACCTTCATAGAGAAAAACCCTAGCTCCGGAGATGGCATAATAGCACCATTTCTTAGACTTCGAGGCATAGTTTGGGGGGGGGCCTAGCTGAAACCCGATGTCCCAGATCCATTAGAATCAACAGATTTTGCGATCAGAGTCATGGTGTTTTTGTTGCAATAATTTTCGTCCGGCAACCCGGGGGCATTCAGGGACACTTTGAAGAATTGCTCTGAGGTCACGGGACCCAAACTGGCGAGCGGACTCGGGTTCAATCTGCTCCTGCATGTGCACATGGACATTGTCGACGTGTTCATGATGGCGTTGCAAGTTGGGAACATTCGGATGATAAATGACTCATTAGAGCAATATTGGCATGGGCTTCACTAAGAAAAACCCTAGCTCCAGAGATGGAACAATAGCACCATTTAAGAGACTTCAAGGCATGGTTTGGGGCGGTCCCTAGCTAAAACCTGGCATCCTGGATCCATCAGAATCTACGGATTCGTGATTGAAGTCACGGTTTTTCTGTTGTGGGCATTTTCGTTGGGCATCCCGAGGCCATTCAGGGACACTTTCAAGATTTGCTCCAAGGGCGCGGAACCCGAACCGATGAGTGGACTCAGGTTCTGTCGGTTCCCACACATGCATGTGGCCATTATGGACATGTTCATAATGAAGTTGCACACCCGGGAGGCTTCGAATGAGAAATGAACCCCTTGAGCAATATTAGCATGGCCTTCATTGAGCAAAACCCTAGCTCCAGAGATGGCACAATAGCATCGTTTCCCAGACTTTGAGGCACGGTTTGGGGGTCCCCTAATTGAAACCCAGCGTCCAGAATCCATCAAAATCGGTGGATTCGTGATCAGAGTCATGGTTTTGCTACTGCGGGCATTTTTGTTGGGCACCGCAAGGACATCTAGAGACAGTTTGAGGATTTGCTCCGAGGGCACGGAACCCAAACCGGCGAGCGGAATCAGGTTCCATAGAATCCTGCATGTGCACGTAGCCATTGTGGATGTGTTCACGATGGCGCTACATGTCGGGGAGCCTTCGGATGAGAAATGACCCCCTTGAGCAATATTGGCATGGCCTTCACTAAGAAAAACCCTAGCTCCGTAGATGGCACAATAGCACCATTTCTGAGACTTTGAGGCATGGTTTGGGGTGAGGCATAGCTGAAACCCAGCGTCCTGGATCCATCGAAATCGATATATTCACGATCGTAGTAATGGTTTTTCTTCTGTGGGAATTTTTGTTGGGAATCCGGGGGCCATTCAGGGACACTTTGAGGACTTGTTCTGGGGGCACAGAACCCAAACTGTCAAGCGGACTCAGGTTCCGTCGACTCCCGCATGTGCACATGGCCATTGTGGACGTGTTCACAATGGCCACGCATGCCCGGGAGCCTTCAGATGAGAAATGACCCGCTTGAGCAATATTGGCATGGCCTTCACTAGGAAAAACCCTAGCGCTGGAGATGGCACAATAGCACCGTTTCTGAGACTTCAAGGCATGGTCGGGGGGGGCCTAGATGAAACCCGACATCCTGGATCCATCGGAATCGAAAAATTCATGATTGAAGTCACGGTTTTTCTGCTACGATAATTTTTGTCGGGCACCCCAGGGCCATTTAGGGACACTTTGAGGATTTGCTCAGGGGGTACATAACCCAAACTGATGAGTGGAACGGGGTTTCGTCGGCTCCCACATGTGCATAAAGGAGCTTTCAAACTACCATATAGGACATTTCTTAGGTTTGTTTGGCTCCCAAACGTTGATACATATGAAAAATGGCTGGGTAAATGTTGCTAATGAGATGAAATGAGGTTTGTGCTTGCTTAAATCCTTAAGGGCACACCTCACACAAGACGTCATACACTTATAACCATTGGGGTTTTAATCATTGTTGTGAAATCCCTGTAGTTGTTTTCCTATATATTGAAACCATATATGAATTAAAAGTTGTTTAGGATCAGTGAAGCAAGTCATTATATCCTTTCTTTACATGTGGATCTACCTAGAAACATAAATTATGAGTGTCTATAGGTTGGGATTGTTTCAAGGAATAGATGAAAATCAAATTGTATTGAATGGATGGTGCCTCCAGATATTTTTTAATCATTCTCCTATGATGTACATCGGGCATTTGCCCAAGGAAACTTGGACCAATTTTCCAACACTTAGCCATTTTTCAGAATTTCTCCAAAGTTTATTTTGAACCCCTGTTTTGGAAGACCTATAACTTTGTCATAAAGCACTCTTTTGAAGAAATGAGACCATGGTTAGATATCCTATTGAACAAGGTATAGCCTAACATGAAGGGGCGGGTATTTTCCTTAACCTATGAATTATGGTGGGCATTTTACTGAGGTCACTTCAGGGATTACTAGTGATTTTACACAGACAATTTTTGCACTTTCCTAGACTTGGTCCAATTTGCTTGAAACATTGTTTTGGCATATCTATAACTTCTTCCTCGAGCACTCAAAAAAAAATATCAGGACATGGTTAGATATACAAATAAACAACCTATAGGATGACCATATGGTGCGGGGCATTTTCTTCAACCCACAAACTATGTCGAGCATGTCACTGAGGCTACTTAGGCAATTTTTCTACTTTGGTGTAAAATCAACCTGAAACCCTGTTTTGGAAGGCTGTTAAATTTTTCATTGAACACCTTCTATGAAAACTAAGATCATGCCAAGATAACTTATTTTACAAGTTAGATCATGATAGTTCCAGATAATTTTTATCATTCTCCCATGAGGTACAGCAGGCATTTTCCCAAGGCCACCTAGACCAATTTTCCAACACTTCGCCATCTTCAAGAATTTCTCTAAGGTTTATCCCAAAACCCTATTTTGGAAGACTTATAAATTTCTCCTCCCACATGCTTATGGGAAACTGAGACCATAGTTAGATAGCCACTTCAACAAGCTATATGCTGATATGATGGTGCATGCATTTTTCTCAAACCTTGAATTATGGCAGGCATTTTCCGAAGGCCACCTGGACTAGTCTTACAACACTTAGCCATTTTCAAGAACTTCTCCAAAGTTTATCCTGAAACCCCATCATATGTCTTTCCATCTTAATCACACATGCCACATCATCATACATGCCACATCATCACTTGTAGGTCCATTTTGGAAACTAGGGTTTTGCTGAGTAAGGGAGTGTGCAATTTTTGCACATGGGGATCAACTTGGCAAAATCATCGACTGGGGACTTATGACTAGTGTTCCCAGCTGGAACCTTCCTAGACACACTTGAACGACTCCCAGGAACCCATTTTTGTTGCACGGTTGGAATTCTATGGCCCCGGTAGGTATCCAACAAATGTCCCTAAAAGGCGTTTTGGATGTGAGAGGGAACGAGCCATAGAATGACGACAATGGCTCAGATAAAAAAAATGTCGATTTCGTTGGATTCAGGACATTGGTATAGTGCTAGGAGTGCCCCTCTTCTTCACTCCCATGGCGCGGGTGTCACTTGTAGGTCCATTTTGGAAACTAGGGTTTTGCTCAGTAAGGGAGTGTGCAATTTTTACACATGGGGGTCAACATTACAAAATCATCGACTGGGGACTTATGGCTAGAGTTCCTAGTTGGAATCTTCCTAAACACACTTGCAGCACTCCCTCAGACCTGACTTTGTCACACGGTTGTAATTCTATGGCCTCGGTATGTATCCAACAGGTGTCCCTTAAGGCCTTTTGGATGCGAGTTGGAACGAGCCATAGAATAACGACCGTGGCTCAGGTCAAAAAAACCATCGAATCTGTTGGATTTAGGACATCAGGATAGTGCTAGGGGTTCCCCTCTCCTCTAGTCCCATGGCCCAGGTGTCATCTTTTAGGTCCATTTTGGAAATTAGGGTTTTGCTTAGTAAGGGAGGGTACAATTTTTGCACATAGAGGTCAACTTTGAAAAATCGTTGAACGGGGACTTAAGGCTAATGTTCTCAACTAGAACCTTTTTAGATACACTTGCAGGACTTCCCGGAACACATTTTTGTTGAACGGTTGGAATTCTATGCCACCGATAGGTATCCAACATGTGTCCGTGAAGGCCTTTGGGATGCAATCTGGAACGAGCCATAGAATGACGACCGTGGCTCGGATTGACAAACCATCAACTCCATTGGATTCAAGACATCGGGATAATGCTAGTGGTTCCCCTCACCTCCGGTCCCATGGCCCAGGTATCATATTTTAGGTCCATTTTGGAAACTAGGGTTTTACTCAATAAGGGAATTTGCAAGTTTTGCACATGGGGGTCAACTTTGAAAAAAATTGATTTTGATTCTAGAACTAGACATTCAAAGAGCAAAAATCAAACCTACCACACTGCACCCTTGGTAGATTGATATATCCTTAGTGTGCCATGTCATTTAACGACTCCTTAGTGTTCCACTATATTTGCATTTTGAGTAATTAATGTCATTTTTAAGAATTCAAAGTTCCAAATAAAAAATGGAGGCGATGTTTCATCGATGATATCCCTCTGATCCTTGCTAGCTTTGTTAGATCAAATTCACCATGAACCTTTGCCATCAAGCTATGGGGGAATAATTTCCAAAACAAAATGAAAAACCATTGCATCATCGATTGTACCAATCAAGTACATTCAATTTTAAATACATTTTCCTATCAGGATAATCCATCCTTTTTACAAACATAGGACCATGAACATCTTATTTTCATTCATCAAAACAACATTATCAAGGAAGATAATTAAAGTAGTTAGGTATTTCATTTTCCATGGATTTTGTATGATTACTTTTGCATTATGATAAGTGGAAAATGGACATATGAAAAAGGTCCCTCAACTTCGTGCAAGGGCCCAAAAGCAATGCGAGATTTCTTTAGAACTTTCGTCTTTTTAAGACAATAATAGATCCATAAGCAATCAACTTATGGCCCATCTCTTTCATCAACATGGATCCTTATTGTGGAATTCAAATTTAATTATATCTTCAACTAGTCTTTTAATGTTGAGTTCAAAGTTCTATTTAATGAGGCTAAGTTCAAAACTTCTTGTCCTTATTCTAGTTTGGTTTGCAATCTTGGTTTGTTTCCTTGCCTTCATAAGACCAAATATCGACAAAAATTAGATATTAGTATTACTATTTAATTAATATTTTATTTCTTATATATATATATATGAGGATTACCCCGTGCCTACCATCTTGGCAAGTTCAAATGCAAAAAAGAACCCCACATTGTCTCACTAAGTCTACACATAGAGGGGAACTCCATAAGTTCTCGACCCAAATCGACTCCTTTTTCCCAATTCCATGTCCATTATAGGGTTTTCCCATAGACACTTGATAGAGACACTCCTAGTTGAAAGTGTCTCTATCAAGGGTCTATGGGAAAACCCTCGAATCCCGGAGCCTAGCCTAAAAACCCTAGTTTTGAATCCAAATAATTATACACTTATATGCAAAGTTTCTGACATGTATATAGCAAGGGTGCATACAACTAAAAACAAATCAAGTGCAATCCATATATGACCCAAAATACATAAACAAAGAGGCCAAATGGCCTAGACTCCAATGAGCATGATGGCGACAATGGTGACAATGAGTACAGTGATGATGATAGTGATAATGACCATGATGATAGATATGGTGATGGTGACAATGAGACAAAGTGAATTAGGTTGATGGTGGATGACAGATGATTGATGGGGTCGAGGACGGTGGCACCACGAGCAAGAGGATGATGAGGCTTGATGGTGATTGTGTTAGTGGGCATGGTGTTGGTGACAATGTTGTCGTGATAGTGGATTTCAACATTAAACGGGTAACCCTAGAGCTTGGAGCCTATGCTAGAAACATGAGAGCCTATCCTAAAAACCCTAGTTGGTAGCGTAAACCCTAGCTTGTATTCTAATCACATTGAAACCCTATTATGTAGCCTAATCTTGTGCCTATATTATAATACATATAAAAAGTAAATCATTTTCATTGTACATATATATTCATGTGCATACATTTGAATCCAAATCATTATACACATATATAGAACAAAACTCGAACAAAACTATATATAAATCCATGAGATAAAACCATAATGGAACAAAACTCGAACAAATATATAATTTTTCAGGAAAATAGTGGAACATGGTTCCGAATGTACATACGATGGCAACTCATGTCATAGATCCAAAATACCGTGCAACTTGTGCCCTATAAAAAATATGACAACTCGTGTCGTCGATCCAAAATACATGGAAACCTATGCCATAGATACAAAGTACATGGAAACTGGTTCCCAAAGGTGCCACATCGTGGCTAATGTACATAACATGGTGTGTCATGAATTGTGACCACCCCGGTCACTCCCAGCCCCATCTCCAAAACCGATCTTCCTCTTCTTGGAGCTACTGGAATCTCGGGTCTTCTTCCATCTAGGAGTAGACCGTCTCTCCATGCTCTGAAACAAATGACATATGATACCATCATTTTCAAGCATCTGTAACATTTACCAAATTTATAAAATGAATGTACAATTCAAATATTAAATAACTCACCGCTGATGTGAGTGGGAGACAAAAGGCAGGTGTCCTGGATCTACTGATCCTCTTAGCAATTCCACCCTACAACATTTACGACAATCATTTCATTGAAAAATAATAATTGCTTAAATTAATTTTGGTTAATGCATTAAAAAAATTTCATAAATTAACTTGATTCTCATTGTGAACACCTCCGGAAATAGACATGGCTGGGCTTCTGGGCTAGCAGGTAGAGAAATTGGCTGGACAACCAACTCCGATGCAGTAAGGGGGGGGGCACAGATGTAGATGTAGCAACTATGGGTGCAACCACTGTAGATACCTGGGCAGATAATGGAATAGTAGTTGCCGCAATAGTGGCGGGAACCGGAGATGATATGGTGGAAGAGGACATGGTGGTATGGGGTGGAGAAGGATGTCGTAGACGATGAACCCCTACCAGCTGTACAATATGGGGTCTCAAACCAAAGGGGCTAGGAGGGCTGTTGAGGTATGGTGAATGGGAGGGAAGTCCTGGATAGTAGGAGGATGGATAGAGAGGAGGTTGTGGACGAAGGGGGGAAGCTAGATGGAAGGGGGGCATGGAAGAATGGGAGAGGATGGATAGATGGGGGGGTGTGGATGAATGGGGGAGGATGTATAGATGGGGGGCGTGGACGAATGGGGGAGGATGGACGAAGGGGGGAGTGTGGATGGAGAGGGGAGGGTGGATGGAAGCGAGGGGGTGGACAGAGGGATGGGTCTCGATGGAAGCGAGGGGGGCGACTCATGGGAGAGGGTGGAAGAATGGGACTAAAGTGGGTTGTAGCCATTGGCGGCCCCTGCATACAAATTTGTAATATCATAGTTTAATAAAAAAAAATCAAATTAAATCATAGTATGTTGTAACATTTCAAATTAAAAGCGTGATTTTAACTACACATTGTACCTATGTATATGGTGATCTTCCGAACCCTCGCGGAGATGGTTGATCATTATAGTCCGTGTATACCTGTGGACACCAAAACGCATGCACATTATAAACATATTAAACAAGTAATTATTCAGTCAATAAAAAAATTAAAAAATATTGTACGGACTATCATCATGTATGTCATAAATATAAATACATAAAAATGAAATGCCATAAGTAATAACAATATTGTGTGGGGTATTGAAAATACCTCCACGTGAGGTGCCACAATTTTAGTTGCAGCTGCCATTGTTGCATCCAAGTTGGGAGATGTTGTGTCCTCCCATGATGGCATCTTAGCTCTAAATAGTTGTACATTGAAATAGTTTAAATCAAGCACAAATACTTTAAAATTACTTTACAAATTATCAAGTGATGATTGAAAACACATTAAAAAATGTGTTAATCTGCTCCATATAGACGCCCTCGATCGGGAAAGGGCAAGTGTGCCCGCAATGGGGACAAATATGTGACATTGTCCCCGTCAAACTAGAAGGCCCAACATGGCTACCACCGGTGACAAGTCTATCATGACTCTGTCCTGAAGGCCATGCACCTGTGTCTCTATCAGGGCCATCCTGCTTCTCCATTGCAGTAGCTGCTACAAAGGCAGTGTGTCTAAGTTGTCCCCGTGCAACACTCCTCATCGCGCCCTCGATCTGATCAAGTTTGTGGGGTAACTGAGGCAGCTAGGGAGAGGGGTTGGGATTGCGCTTAGGATATGGTATCCCTCTCAGTGGGTTTCTCCTGGTAGGAGGTCGATCTTGGGAAGAGCCACACCCAACACCCTAGAACTCGGTTATGTCAAAATAGTTGACATGTAAACTGAGCGCAAACTCAGCCCACATTTATCGAAGGAAGTACTGTGGAACCTCCCTATTATTGCAGGGAGGTTTATCGTAAACCATGAACCACCTATGCATCCAATTGTCCCTCCATGGTTGGAAATGACACCAATCCATGCATACATGTGGCTTTCTAATCTCTGGTGGTGGTTGTGTTCTAGGATTGGTGAACATACTGTACAATTGTGCCTTTCTAATGTTCAAATCTTTTATTTCCTCCTTGGAAATGCCCGTGGAATAATATTCCCACATCCTAGCTCTATATTCAGTCATGTCAGTCAATTGGCGATGTGCATGGATGAGGGAGTCAATTGAGCTCTCAATTGAGGTGGCGAAGGGACACTCGAGATGGTTCCCCTATGTTTCTTAGATCTCGAGTGTGCACTCTCATTTCATTTACATAATGGTTCAAGTCATCTTGGTCAAAATTTGGTTGGGGGTTTTGATTTTCTTTGGCATTTGGATTTTGTTGAGGGTTTTCATTGGTTCCAAAATTAGTGTTTTCTTGTGTTCCACTGGACTCCATGCTAACATTTTGTTCATTCATTTTGTGGGTTTACACTCTGCCTTTGAAAATTTCTCTATTATTTTAATTATTTGAGAATTATTATAAATTTAATAAACAAAAAATAATTAATAAAATGACAATTTATGGATGAAGATGGTTTTTGAGCATTTTTGGTTGGTTGTAGCTCCACGCACGCGGTGGTTGATTCACGCTCGACCGGAATGGAAACAATGAAAACAAATCTGCTTTATTTTTTTGTTACCTTAATAGGGGCATGTGCCCGCACGCGCTAAAAGAGTGCATGCAAAGAAGCGTGCACGTGCCCTGGTTCGGTACCGAACCTAATGGCGCATGCGCACTGCCTTAGGTGTGTGCGCGGGTTTGTTTTTTCCCTGCTAGCACAGTCTTGCTGCAACACTTTTGGGGAGCAACTTTGTGCACTCTCCCTTACATATCTTCTCTAAGTAAAAAAATGCTAATTTAGAGTTCATGTAACTCATTTAAAAAAATAATATTGTATTAAAACACAACTAACACCTCCAATGCATGTAAATTGAAAATTGGGCACTCAATGTAATTAATTAAGGCTCATGCATGTAGCACAAGGATACAAAAGGATTACTATAACACCAATAATAGTTAATGCATAACTATATCTTGTAAGTAAGCACCCTCAAGGGAAGAGTGTTCAGTTCTTCATTGGTGCATCACCTTTGTTGGTAGGGTGTTGTACTAAGAGAAGATGTAAGAAATGCATAACTATCTCCTATAATTAAGCACCCTCAAGGTAAGAGTGTCCATTTCTTCCTTGCTACATTATCTTTTTTCATAGGGTGTTAGATTAAGAGAAGATGTCATCGTTATTTGTCAATACAATTTATGTGGCCCAAATGTCCTCTCTTTCCTCCTTGTTTAGGAATAGTGGTAGAGAGTAGGAATAATGTGGAAACATCTATCCCCATGGCTATAATTGTTGTAAGTATGTTTGGTGTCCACAAGAAACATGCCTATATTTTTTCTATCTAAAGATGTTCATTATGTAAAAATATGAATGCTTTTATTAGAAATTATGAGCTATAGATCCTTATATGTTCTGAAGGCCCTGTGTATACTAAGGTAGTTCCTAACATATCACTATATGATTGTAGTGAGCAATCGTGGGCCACTATTGCACTATAGTTTTTGGACAATGAAATGGTACATCACTGCTTATAGGGATATGATTGAAAATGGATAGAAGAGGTAGAATGTAGAGGGATGTTGTTATTGATAGGGAACGTATATGGACTAAATTTTTTTGGATTAATAATGCAAGTGTGTGGTGTGATTCCCCATGATGCTCATCAATTATGGAAACCAACGAACGAAACTACTAGTAACATATTTTTAATGTTCCTTACATGATACATGCACCAATACTAGAATGGAACTCCATATACTCATAATATCACTGAGCCTTGGCGATTTCAGAATCACATGTAGAAGTTGGGACCTCCCTAGCCTGAACGCAACCCCCATTTCCAATGTGAGAGCATCCCCGCATCCTCAGAATGGGAATTTTTTGGAGCCATACCAAGTCGAGAGGAACTTTCTCAATATCACGTAGAGGATTTATATATGAATTGGAAGGCTTGTTGAGATGACCGATAGTATCTATACCTCCTCACTCTAAGTACACCATCACATCCGGATGGGAAGTGCACACCAATTCAGAAATCCAGATCTATCACAAATGCAGGAAAACCATGTCAGTTGCGGAAGGAATTAAATACCTTTTCCTTGAACCAACACATAATATTATAAAAGGATAAAGAATTAAACACCAAAACCAACTTGAGCCTCAGAGCTCGGACCTTTCATTAAGACAGGCTTGCGTAGAAGGAATATAAGGTGGAATATGATTCCACGTTCCGAGCTCCTTTGTCCTCCATGTGCTCCTCATCATTATCTTCTCATCACCCCATCCAAGGAAGGATATACTAGTTTGGAAAGCACATTTCATTCCTGAAGAAGTTGGTTTTCAGGACTACAATAAGCAATGCAGTCCAGTTCAGAAGAATTCTGATTCACTCCTATGTTTGGAAGTTTATCAGCAATTTTGTTGTCCTCCCTTTTCACATGCAAGGGAATAACCACCAAATGGGGATTGAGAAGTGGTTTAATGAAGTTGATATGAGCCAACATTATCCAACTAGGAGAGATTTTATTAGGCTTCGACTCATTGATCAACTTAGAGAGACGGTGTAAAACAACTTTTGAATCTCCTTTGACAATGAGTTGGAGGCGATTGTGAATCATAGCAGATTGGTTCCCAGGAATGAGGGCGCACAATTTAGCCACATTTTTTGTGTCATGGATGATATTCTATACTGGAATGTGAAGGATGGAGCCCTGATCATCTCTAAACACCACTCCAAATATTGTTGGAGCATGATTCCCCTTAGAGGCACCATCAAATTCATTTTAGTAAAGCCCATGGGGGGCTATTTCCAATAACAAAGACTTCGAGAACTTGAAGATCAAAAACATGGAAGGATAATATCTGCAGGGGGACTACAAAACAAATGCATTAAGATGGGGTGTTCCTCTAGTGGCCATTTGAAGTCATCAACTATCCATTTGTCTATTGTAATAGTTTCAAGAATAGATTTTTTTCTTTTCTCCCATACAAAGTGGACGCCAAGCTATTGATATTGGAATATTATTCTGTTGCACTCTTTCCAGATATGCCACAATAAGAGACCCAAAATTAGATTCCAAATTTGGTTGAGGACAAGGTTTCTAAATCCAAAACTCTCTAGCGTGAAAGAGTGGACGAGGTGCTATCTATAACTTGATCTGTTCTACGCATCAATTGAGCTAGAAAGTCCAATAGTTGAGATCTATAACTGCATTGATTTAAAAGATGCTCCATGGAATCCCCAAATTCATGACATCGGTGACAAAGGGATGGACCAATGAACTTCCGCTTATGAAGATTATCCCACGTGAGATTGTTGTTGTGGGTAGTCAACCATAGGAATGAGCTCACTTTGGGCCATAATTTTAGTCCCCAAACATGTTTCTAGATATCATCCTTTGGCATCAAGTGGAATTTTGCATGAAGGGAGTAAGCATGTTTTGTATAAAAAGAGCCTATAGCAACATGAATCCAAAAAACTATGGAAGGCCCATGTTTAATTTCAATCTTCTCGGTAGCTAAAGTGTCATGCCATGCAGTGAGATCAATGTCATCTAGAATAAGTAGCTCTACATGTGAGGCCTTCCAGGATCTTCATTTCGGGATTTCATTGGGCTCCTTCCAAAGCTTGTTAACTGAAAAGATATCAACATGAGGAAATCAAGCTAAGAGAGCATTGGGGTTGGGAGGGGGGGTAGTTTATACCATGAATCCATACAGAAGTGAGCAGCATTCACATCTCTAATTTCCCAAAATGCATGATCCTGAATTAGTGTATGATTCTCTTGCACTACATTCCAAATAAGAGAACCCTCCATTTGTTCATTCCAATGGATCAAATTCTGCTCGTCTAGGTGTCAGGCATACTTGAATCTCCAAAGTTTGGTGCATAGATCATTCATATTTTTTAACCATCACCACATTTTTTTTTGCACTAAGAACTCAAATGAAAGTTTGGGTATCTCTGAAGAGAAGACCACCAACCATCTTGGGACGACATATTTTCTCCTAGCTGACAAGTGCCCATTTTTTGTTATCATTGCAACCCTGCAATAGAAAATTTTGATGTAGATTCCTAATGGTTTTGATGATGTGTTTGGGGTATGCAAGGGCATAGAAAAGGTAGATTGGGATGGCATGAAGCACTGATTTTAAAAGAATGAGGCGGGTAGGGAGATTGAGTGATCAAAAAGTCCATAGGGAAAGTCTTTTCTCAAGAGCATTCAAAAGATGGTCTGAGTAAATTTTGCACAAGGCGTTGTCAATAAGAGGGATGCCTAAGTATTTGGAAACAAAGGAGCCCATACTGAAGCCCATAATTCTGGAAATGAAATATTGATCCGCTCTTGGGGTATTGAAGAAGAAGATTTGGAATTTGGTAGCATTGATGGAGGTTCCTAAAGCAACACAAAAATCCAGAATGATATCCTGAATGTGCCTAGATTTGTTGGTGGAAGGAATATTCATTAAGAGGGTATCAACCACAAGCTGATGTTGAGAGAGGGGGGGTTGATGCCATGGATGGGAATACCTTTGAGGGAACTATCATTAATATTTGAATCGATATATTGACTTAAATATTCAACCATAATGATGAACAAAAAGGAAGATAGGGGATCCCCTTGGCGAATGCCCCTAGAAGGAGAGAAGTGGGTGGAAGGAGTTCCATTAACCAAAATTGAAAAAAAAAACTGAGGAGGTGAGGTTTAATATCCATGTTATCTAGGTAGGAATGAGGCGAAAAGTACCAAGCGGGGATTAGATATATTTCCAGTTGAGCTTGTCAAAGGATTTGGAGAGGTCAAGCTTGATGAGCATGCCTGGCATCAGTAGAGTTTTTAAGGAATGAATGAACTCATGGGCCAAAATAACACTACCCATAATTTTCCTTCCCTCAATATAACCAGATTGCTCATGAGAAATAATGAGGGGAATAATGGGTTTAATTCAGAGAGCAGTTACCTTTCTTATAATTTTGTAAATAACATTACAAAGCACAATGGGTTGAGACTGCTTGGTGTCATGTACATGCTCCTCCTTGGGAATCAAGGTGAGAAATGTTGCATTGATAACTAGTAACACTGAACCCGAACATTTGGAGTCCTTATCCAATATCCAAACCTCCTCTCGAATCATGTCCTAGTAGAACATGGTAAGTCCATCCAGATTAGGGTATTTACCCACTTCCATTTCCTTCGCTGCATTGTCCACTTCGTTCAGAGTGATGGCCCATACGAGGGATTCACTGTGCTCCTCAGTGGCCAATATGAGAATGTGTTGAATCTTCTTGGATACAACTTCTGATTGGTTAGGGCAAGGTTCAAAGAGAAGAGAGTGATAAGTGACTAGCTCTTGCTCAATATCTATGTGGGATGTAAGAGTGTGACCATTCTCATTTTGAAGATGGAAGATGCGATTGAATTTCCTTTGATGAATAACATATCTGTGGAAGAATTTATTTTTTTTCCCTTGTTTGAACCATTGCACTCTTGATTTTTGTCTCCATAATAGCTCCTCTTGCGCATTTATTTCCACCAATCGTTGCTTAACGTCGATTTCCTCATCTCAGAGATGATCCAAAAACCCATGCTCAATAATCTATGGCTGGAATTCACTAAGGAATTGTTCAAGAGATTGTTAAGCTTCAAAGATGTTTCCAAAATAATTCTTGTTCCATTGTTTTAGTTGTTGTTTCAGCTAATTGAGATTTTGTGGGAATCTATACATCTGAGTTCCCTCAATATCCGGGGAATCCTCCCACCATTGATGAATTTTCTCATTGAAATATGGGTGGGGGAGCCAAAACTTTTCAAATTTGAATGGTCACTCACAAGGAGAACTAGATATGTCTAACCAAATATGAATAGGGGTGAAAAAATGAAGATGGGTGTCTATTTTGGGGGGTCTCGTGAGAAAATAATTCTGTTTTTTTCATGTCTTCCAACTTCGGGCGAACAAAAGTGATATTTTTATTTAAAATTTCACTTTGCCGTAAAAAGAAAACTTTTGTAGAATTATGTTAGCTTTCTACTCATAATTTTTTCAATTTTTTTTATTAAGATTTGATATGTCGATTTCGCAAATGTTTGACAGTGTGTTCTTATAAAATGAAAAGACTACAAAAGAGTTATGATTTGTTGCACCACTAAAATCGTTGTTAGACTTGTGTTTTGCAAAAACTGAAAATGCTACGACAATCTACACACAATGTACTAACGTGTGACTATAAGTTTGCATCCAATGGACCTCTATACTAATTATTATATTTTTTTAAAGTCGATCCATGGGGAAACTCAGTCGATTTTCAACAACCTTTTTGTTGCACCACTTTTCTCTCAACCCGCTATAAAATCAAAAAATCTAAGACCACCCTTTTGAAGTAGACACGTCAATGAATCGACCCACATTTTCTTCGATTTTTTTGGTGTTGTATTTACAAAGTTATGGATTTTTCTTTTCGCTGTTTTTTTAAAGAGCTGAATCATAACTCGACACATGTTACAAATATAAAACTTAAAAAATATCAGTTCTTATCTATATACAACAAAATTTATACCCTCGTAAAGTAGATTCAATAATGAATCTACTGGTATGAAGTCCGACATTCGTTTTGTTGTGTAAGAGGTGGTTTTCTCCTTCCGAAAATGGAGAAACCTGAAAATTTTGCAGAGATCTGAATCGGTCATGTTTCAGAGATTATTCGGCCGAAGTAATTATTCGGCCGAATAATTATTCGGCCGAATAATTATTCGGCCGAATAACTGTTTTCCGTAACGGCGCCGTAACTTATAGCGAAGGTTATTCGGCCGAATAACTAAACGGAAAAAAATTTCATCGGCCGGAAAAAAAATAAAAATAAAAATTTATACTCATATAAATAAACATAAAGTTAATTCATTATTTTCGCATGTTTGAACTTCGCATTTTTTTGTCAAACTAATTTCGGAAGGAGGATATAATTTTTGCAAAAGGAGGTTTTTACAAGGTATGTTTCTTCTTCTTCTCTACAAAAGGCACATTGAAGGAGTTTTTTTTTCTAAGGCATATTTACAAGGAGTTTTTCCAAACTATCTCTTTTCTTGTTGCATTTTTACAAAGAAGACATTTTTTGCAAAATGAGCTTTTTACAAGCTATGTTTCTTCTTCTTCTTTACAAAAGGCACATTGAAGGAGTTTTTTTTTCCAAGGCATATTTGCAAGGAGTTTTTCCAAACTATCTTTTTTCTTATTGCATTTTTACAAAGAAGACATTTTTTGCAAAAGGAGGTTTTTACAAACTATGTCTTCTTCTTTTTTACAAAAGGCACATTGAAGGAGTTTTTCCAACATATCTCTTTTTTATTGCATTTTTACAAAGAAGACATTTTTTGCAAAAGGAGGTTTTTACAAGGTATGTTTCTTCTTTTTTCCAAAGGCACATTGAAGAAATTTTTTTTCTAAGGCATATTTGCAAGAAGTTTTTTCCAAATATTTATTTTCTTGTTGTATATTTGCAAAGAAAACATTTTTTTGAAAAAGAGATTTTTACAAAGTATGTTTCTTCTTCTTTTTTCCAAAACACATTGAAAGTGTTTTTTTTAAGGGATATTTGCAAGGAGTTTTTTCAAAATATTTCTTTTCTTAGACATGTTTGCAAGGAGGTTCTTTGCAAGGATGTTTTTTTTTCAAAGTAGCTTTGCACTTTTTATTTAATTGAAAGAGGTTTTTTTCAAATAGTTGTTTTCAGTTCATGTTTTTATAAATTCCGTAAATGTTTTTAAATCTTAATTTATTTGTTTTTACTATAAAGTAACATGATTCTTTAATTTATCGTCTATAGATTAAACAACCATGGGCAATAAGAGAAATCGTAAAAGAAAAGCTGATCGTAAACGTGATGATGATGATAATAGAGAGAAACAAAAACTCAGATATATTGCCAAAAAACAAAGGGTTGCTGAAACGGAAGAGAGAACTATTGAAGATATAAATACAGATTTACATGATAATGTTGAAGAAATGGAAATTGAAAATAGAGTACAAGAAGAACAAATTGAAGTTGAAAAGAACATTGTAGAAGATGTAAATAGTGATTTACATGCTAATGTCGATGAAATCAATATTGAAGATCAAGTTCAAAATCTAGAAATTGAACCTGGTATGTATATATCATATATTTTCCAAATTCATTTTTTTATAATGAATTTTATTTTTTGATATATGTTAAATTTAATTTAATTTGATGTATAGGTACTTTTACTATTGATGATGAAATGTTAGAAGACATTGATTGCGACAAATATGGAGAAAAACTACCAATACATGTTGCACGATATCGTGCTACAAAATTTTATGATGAAGTTCTCAAAGATTACTCAATAGCAGGACAAGCACAAATTTTGAGATGTTTATTAGTGTCCAAGAAATTAGAAGGTGCTACATCGTTATTGGGTATTCACAAAGTAACAAAAGAGTCGAAATTGAAACAAAATGTGATGGAAAATATAGGCGATGCAATAAAAAATTTTGGAAAATCCAGGAAGAAAGATATCAGTGCTGCACGTAAAGCAATTCATACAGCAATTCTTTCAGCTAGTACTAAACAAAATCGTTTGACAACAGAACTAGCAAAAGCAGTTGGAACATCAAGAAAAACATTATACAAACATAGCAAATTCAGAATGCAAATAGATGAAAATAATGAACTTGCTTGTTGGGCAATTATTTGTAGACAACCTTACAAAGATAGATTAGGAGCAGGGGTTAAAGATATTGTACGAGAATATTGGTTGGAACATGCTCGAGTTTCACCAAATGCAAGAGATGTGATACGCAAAAGAATATCACGAAATGTATATGAAATCCAACCAAAACATATAATGGACATGACACAAGTACAATTGTTCAATAAATTCAAGGAAGATCATCGTGGAATTAATATATCAATCACTACATTTGTGCAACAAAAACCATGGTATGTTCGACCTATAACTATACGTGATACATGTTGTTGCCGTTATCATGTGCAATTTCAGTTATATTATGATACGTTTCTTGAATTTGGTAAAATGTTTTGGACAAATTCACCACCTCCGCCAACGATACGTGAATTCATATCTCAAATTTTATGTGAGAGAAATCACGATGAAGTATTTTATTCAAAGAAATGTGTCAATGGAAAACATTGTCATCATTGTGAAAATTTGGTGTTATTCCACAATAAATACCCTATCGACAATGATCAATCGTTGTCAAATGTAAATGTTGATTGGAAGAGATACGAATACATCAACTATAGTACAAGTTCTAGTGATTCACATTCCAAAAGAATTGATTTGCTAGAAGACAAGATATGCGTCACAGATTTTCTCAAAAAAATTGAAAGCGAAATTTATAAATACACCCAGCATTCACATAGAGCACGATGGCAAGATCTTCAATTCAAACAGTCTCGTGAAATTTTTCCACCCGGAACAATTTTGTCGGTGGTTGATTTTGCTGAAAACTATACATTTGCTGCACAAAAAGAAATACAGAGTGAATACTATCACTCTGACCAAGTTTCGATATTTGTCCATGTCGTATATAGACATTCTCAACAGGATGTCGATGGCATTGAAAGCACATGTGACAATCGAGATGTGATTAAAGAATATCACTTCTATATCAGCGATGATCGTACACACGACACACATTTTGTCCAACATTGTATAGAAAATATTTTCTATGAATCACTGAAAAAACGCGAAGTCAAATTCAAAGAGCATTGGATATGGTCTGATGGATGTGCGGGTCAATTTAAATCTTCCCGATCATTTTTTTGGTTATGTCGACTTCATAAAGCGCTGAACATTAAACATCGTTGGAATTTCTTTGAAACTGGGCATGGAAAAGGTGAGCATGATGGTGCAGGAGCATGCGTGAAAAGAGCACTTCGAAGATGGCAAATGAACTATTCTTCAGCACGATTTCATTCAGTTGCAGAGGTTGTCCAATGGTGTCAATTAAATCTAAGCCATGATTATAATCAACAATCAAAAGACGTGCGCAGGTATGTCCACTATTTTTTTAATTTATATTATTTCTTAAAATTTAAAAAAATGTATATACTAACATTTAAGTACACATGTACACTATTTATTGTGTAGGTTTTTTTGGCTTGTTGGGATCCAAGATATAAATAGATCAATACCATATGACGCTAGCACCATACATGGAACTAGAGATCTTCACTCTATTCAAACAAAATCATTTCACAACGTGTTTGCATTTGACAGTAGAAAGCAATCATGCTTTTGTCATATTTGCATTGAAAATGTCGAGTCTACAGAAGTTTGTGAAAACATAACAAACAACTACGTAAAAGCTTGGAGACACACAGAGATTAATCCAAAAGGAAAAATGCCTCTAGCAAGTGTTGAAGAATTAGAATCAGAAGAAATAGCAATATCGTCTGATGGCGATAGAATTTCAGATCTCGTAAGAGAAGGTAATAAACTTGTTTTTGACTTTTTAATCAATTGTTAATTCTAATCCATCGCCATAAGTAGTCAATTTAATTCATTTAAATACACTAACACCAATCATAACTTGCACAGGAGATGTTTTCGCTGTGATTGCACCTGTAGACAACAACGAAAATGTCAAATATTATTTGATGCGATGCACTGAAGGAAAAATGAAGTTATTGGAGGACTACAACGACAACGGATTTACATACGAAAGAGGATCCATCATTTTAAAAGGCTACTTTTTTCAACAGACACACATGACTAAAAATTATGTCTACTTTCAAGATTATGAGCCCGATGTTATATGTTGTCAATATAGTCATTTAGTATGTGCATCTCGAATAAAATTGATACAAGTTCCATCAAAAAAACAATTAAAAACCAAAAAATGGAAACTATCCATATGTGACCATGAACGGATAGTTGAAGATGGTATTCCATTGCGATGTTTTTAACTACATATCAAAAATAAATTGATCTATATTTTTGTCCATGTCAATTGTTGTGTGCAATATATTTTTTGTCCAATTATCAAAATTGTTGTGCACAGTATATTTTTTCATTGAGATTTTATTTTTTCATTGAGATTTTATGAATATTTTCTTGAATGACAACTAACATAAAAGCTTAAATGGTTGTACTTAATAATGAATGACAACTAACATGCTTAAAAATGAATTCAAATATAATTTGAAAATTCAAAAGTACTTTATTCGGGTCCCCATATGTCTATTAGACCACTAAGGGATGAGATAACGGATGTGGCTATCCCCACTCCGCCCCGAATTTTTACTTTTGGTTGATTAATACTAACGAAAAATCACAAAAAGACATATTAAATTTTGTATTATTTTAATTCCATCGAACATGTTTTTTTAATACATACTTCACCATAAATATGATCTTAAATAGATGTCTTAAAATTGTCACCAAGTTCTCCGTCCCATATCTTTAATTTAAAATATTGCTTGTGCAAATTCACATAACTGAAATCATGGCAAATGGAGATAACGATCATTTGATTTTTAATCACAAGCAAGGATTCCAGGATTGTGAAGCTTATGCTAAATTAGAGAAATGATTATTTACAACAAATGAACGAAAATCCGTCAAATTGTTGTTTAAAATCATTGCTCTAATCTAGCACAAACTTCACAATCCTGGAACCTTCGCTTATGATTAAAAAACAAAAAACCGTTACCCCCATTTGCCATGATTTCAGCCGCATCAAATATACCTGAAAATTGAAAATAAAAATTAAATTAATTAAAAATCCATTATATCAAAATTTGATCTTAACATATATTTGCTTTTAAACTTCCTAATTCATCCATGTTTCTATCAAAAATTTTAACATATATTCTCAACATTGATTCTTACCATAACATTCATTCTCAACATTGAACATTTCCCAACTTAGAATAACATTTTAGACATTCCTAACATTCAACATTCATTCTCATCATTCAACATTTTCTAACAAGTCATAACACTCATTCTCATCATTCAACATTTTCTAGCAAGTCATAACATTCATTCTCATCATTCAACATTTCCTAACCTTGGATTACACCTATAAAAACATTTTAAACATTCATGCGAAACATATTATAAATATTATCAAAACACTTTAAACATTCATGCAAAACATATTCTAAACATTTACCAAATGAGAAATAATAGACATGTACTCATGTATATAATCCAAAAAAAAGTTGATGAACATGTGAACTCAATGTACATGTATATATAATCAAAAAATAAATACCCTCCATGTTCAAAACAACTACAAAATATATATATCAACAAAAACAATAAAGTCTGAACCACTATCCATCTAGACCAATATCTTTCCACTATTTTCCACTAGGACCTTCCCTGGGACTCAACTCCACCTACAATACACAAAAAAACAAATTATAAATTTAGATCATAAATTATTTAAACAATTTTAAACTAAATTCAAAATATTAAGATATTAAACTCATCTACAAAACAATTCAATTATTAAAAAAATCATACATCAAATTCTTTGGATGCATGTCCACCACTTTTTTCCCCTAGAGACTTTCCTTTAGCTCCAAAGGACCTCAAAGAGCCAAGCTGCAACATGTACAAAAACAATTTTCAAATAAATCAAAAAAATATAAAACATTAAACTTATATATCAAAGATCATTTCTAATTCAACAAAATTACCTCAGTGGCAATATCTGCATTCATTAGAGACCCCACATCTTCGCCCCCAATTTCTAAATGGTCTCTTCCCTAAAATTTAAATTTTGTTAATAAATAAAACATAGTAGATCCAAATAATAAATTAAGCAATTAACTTAAAACCAAAACAAAAAAATTAAAATCATTAGCTCACAAGAGATGGTAAATCATCTAAAAAGTTGGAATCTAATGAAACCTGCATAAATAAGTCAAATTAACAATAAGATACATTGATATTTATTAAAATTCAAGCAAACATAAAAAATATCATGTTCAATCATAAATATTATAATTAAAATACCTCTCCTAAGCGCTCTTCATTTTGACTAGGATGCTCTCGATTTTGACTACTGGAGACTCGAAAATTATTTGCATTTAACATTGACGTAAACTGCAAACAAAATACATTTGCTTAATATATTTATTCCCATGTAGCAAAAAATTCAATTCAAAATGATTAAAAAAATTCAAAGAGATTGTCATAGCATAATCAACAAACCTCTCCCATGCTCGATGTGTCATTGGATAACACATCTGAAGCTATATCTCGACAAGACTTAGCATAAGCCCTAAGATCATCAATGCTCAATGCATCTACCTCGTCATTCGTCTTGTAGACAAAACTCTGACGAAGAATAGCGCGGGCCTTCTCTCGCCCGAAACCAACTTCTACTCCTGCAAGAGCTGAAGCTAAACCATCACCTACTGATTCCCTTCCAATTGTCCCTAGTTGAGATGTTGTCTCCATCTCTGATCTTAAAGCCACAACCCTTGGTGGACGAGATATCTCAGGTGGAGGTTGTATAGTGGCAGGGTCTCTAAGAGCACCTTTTCGATTATATATTCTACCCTTTCCAGCTCCATAAAAGTCAGAGGGAACATCAGTATAGTTAGGCTTCATACCTAAAAAAAACTCCGCATAAAAAAATCTAGCAAAATAATTAGGAACCTCATCGTTCCAAGGCAATCGACCATAAGCTGCAAGAAATCGATCATATATTAAATGTGCAATTTGAGGATGCTTGAAATATTGCACTTTCAACATTTTTCGCTTAAGGCCTTCTTTGAAATTGAACATTGAATTGGCTTGTTCTCTACTGACTCTCTCCTTCACAACCTCCCACTTATCTGGACCCATAACTTGGTCCTTTCGCATCCGCATCAAATGAACAAAACTATTTGTAGTTGGTCCAAGTTCATCGTATGCATCAATGAATTTTTGCAAAGATGCCAAAACAATCTCTAGACTTTGTCGACTCTCTGGAGGGAGATCCAAAGAACAAAGATCATTGTTCAACCTGTCATAGTGGGATTTACAACTTTCAAGAATAGTTTGTTGCACAACACCTCGCCATGGAAGCTCATTAGGTAAATCAGACGGATAAGTTGATATGGGTGTACACCCCTCAGCTAGTGGAACATATGTCGTCCTAGCTCTAGGAGGAACTTCAGGACCCTGCTCTCCACCCACACCTATTCCATCATCGGTATTCCTATCTTGATCTTCCCCTCGCTCCATAGAATTACGCACATCTTCTGAACATCGCTCTGCTTCAAATATAGCCGTAGTCAAAAATTAACTTTTTCCATAAATTCAAAACACAAAAAAATACAAATTATACATTATTAAACATTAATGTTCATACCAACAGAACGTTGGGATCGACGCTCTCCCATAGAAGACAAAGGAGAATCATTTGTACCCCCTCGAACTTGTTGGTGATCAAACGACTGGGACCCATGCAATAAACCTGAACCCCACGGTGAATTCGACAACCTTCGACTACCAATTGGAACACCAATTCCTGAGGATTGTGATGACCTCCTACGCTTTCCCTTCGAAGACTCTCTTTCCATTTGATATAACTTCTAAATTTACACAAACATTAACATATTGAAAATGTACATAACTACCACTACAAGCATCAAGCCAATATTTGATTAAAAACTCCAACAAAATTTAAGTCCCCCTCCTAACTCTAATTAATTAACTAAAATTCCTTACCCTCCCTAATATTGCAACATAAAGGACATATCTAATAATCATTTCATTATCAAACACAATTAATTGAAGTAGTATAATAACCTTAAAAACTTTTAATCCAACAAATATGTTTGAATTATATATGTCAACAAACGAACATCTCACTAAACATATATGTATTCTTATTAAAAGAATTCTAACTTATATTTATGATAATACAATTTACACACATTGAAGTTGTACATGTTAACTCTACAAACTCAAAACATATATATTAAAGATCTGCATACAAAATGTACAGCTTCCTCAAATAGTATAACATAAATATACCCTTATTAAGAAACTTCTAGTTAACATCTATGATAAAACAATTTACAAACATTGAAGTTGTACATGTTCATTCTACAAAATTAAAAACATATCTCTTAAAGATCTGCGTAAAAAATGTAGAGCCACCTAAGATATTATAACTTATTTTCTTTTGTAAGTTCCTCTCCTAACTCTAAGAACACTATGGCAGCATAAACATGACATCAATAATCATC
Source organism: Larix kaempferi (assembly GCA_027924585.1). NCBI lineage: Eukaryota > Viridiplantae > Streptophyta > Pinopsida > Pinales > Pinaceae > Larix > Larix kaempferi. The sequence continues at coordinate 9,439,625 of BSBM01000042.1, read as the reverse complement.
CCATATTGTAATAGTTCAATCACCTTCCTAATTTTTAAACTATCACTTATGTTTTCGTTCTATATCTCAATAAACAAACATTCATTAATTTTTATAAAAAAAATACTTAATAACTTACAATATTGAATTTTTAAGTGACTTTCTACGTTAACAGAGTTCATGAACTCAATTGACATTCTTGTACCTGAATTAACATAGTAACACCACATGTTGATCATTTATAAAGTTGTTTAGTATATCCTTTATCATCACTTCATTGAGAATTTGGAAAACTTAATATGAAACTCGTCAGGGATTAGGGTTTAAATATCCATATATATAAAGAAGCAATGGAGTTACATTTCATAAAAATAAGACAGCTACATGTTATGATGTTTAATTCTCATTTTATATATTTCAAAACCTTACTTCATAGCATAACTACCGCCTATAATTTCATAGCATATCATGAACAGAACTCTGTTCATGAACAGAACTCTGTTCATGAACAGAACTCTGTTCATGAACAGAACTCTGATCATGAACAGAACTTCTATGATAGCAAATGAACATTCATGGTTGATGGAGTAGTAGTAAGTCCATAGTTTTCATGATATTATACAGATACCCAATTCCAAGTAGCAGGAGGAGATTCATTGTTGAATGCATGTGATTAGAATGAATCGAAAGGACTGCCTACTTTAATGGGGTTAGTTCATCTCTATTATCTAAAAGCTTACGTCAATCAGAGAACCAATACCCTTTGAGCAATGATAACAACATTATTACAGCTAAAGATCATTACCTAATCATAGCTAGTACTATTGTATTACTCATATTCTTAGACCTATCATAGCTCATAGTTTCTATCAAGCACTCATAAGCATGAATAATCATGTAGTACTAATACCCTTATCTGAAATCACATATAAAGCCTAATCAAAGCATTATAGTATTCATAGTAAAGCTAACCAAGCTATAATAATTCTAAAGCTATCCTTATATTTTCTGTACATCGTATGATTAGACTGCAATCATTGTGGAATTTATATACAGGGCAACATGTACGTAAACTTCAACTGCATTGGGTTTACTACTATCTATAACCAATAATCAGCAATGATAATGTTTACTAAACAGTTGTGATTATAGCTTCTATAAAACAAATTATGAGCTATATTATAACAGTTCATATCTAACATATAAGTAATGGTATTCTGTTCATGAACAGAGTTCTGTTCAACAGAGTTCTGTTCATGAACAGAGTTCACGAACAGAGTTCTGTTCGTGAACAGAGTTCACGAACAGAGTTCACGAACAGAACTCTGTTCGTGAACAGAGTTCACGAACAGAACTCTGTTCGTGAACAGAGTTCACGAACAGAACTCTGTTCGTGAACAGAGTTCACGAACAGAACTCTGTTCGTGAACTGTTCATGAACATAGTTCATGGACATAAAACTGATTCTCTAAAATAAAAATTGCATTTTAAAACATTTAACCTTCCAATATTAAGACCCATTACAGATTTTTTTAATTCTAAGACTGCCAACAACATAAACACAAAGTTTATGTAACGATGCATACCTGTATATAAAAATGCAGTGAAGAATCGTCGATCCCAACGCCGCCTCTATTCAATCCAGCAACGCTCCAAACAACACCTATTTCCTTCACAAAAAACAACTAACGTCATCAAATAAGCATTATAACATACACAAACAGAATCATTACGTCAAAACCAAAGCGAAAACACACCTTCAACCGTTCAGATAAAACCGCAACACCATCAAAGCAGCAACCCACCAAGACACACCTGCCAACAACAACAGACCAACCTACACGCTACCTCCAACGACCAAAGCTAGCGCAAATCACACCCCGACGAAACGTTAAAGGCGACGAGCACCAGCAGAAATAACAACAAACCAACCGACTCGCTGCTTCCAACGAACAGAGCAAGCACAAATCACACCCCGACGAAACTTAAGAGCCGACGAGCGACAGCAGAAATAGAGCAGACGCGAGTCGTGGAGAAAGAGCGAGCCGTGGTACACGAGTCGCGGAGAAAGAGCGAGCAGGGCAGCGAGCAGCGGGGGTGGCGAGCAGACGCGAGTCGCGGAGAAAGAGCGAGCAGGGCAGCGAGCAGCGGGGTGGCGAGCAGCGGGATGGTGCGTCGGCAGGGTAGCAACAGACTACTGCGGGCCCATGCGGGGTCGAAACAATTCCAACAGGGAATGCCAAATGGCAGCCGATGCTGTCTTTTTATGCAGAAAACTTGTTCGGCCGAAGAATTGTTTGGCCGAATAATTATTCGGCCGAACAATTATTCCGCCGAATAATTATTCGGCCGAACAATTATTCCACCGAATAATTATTCGGCCGAACAATTATTCCACCGAATAATTGTTCGGCCGAACAATTATTCGGCCGAACAATCGTTCGGCCGAATAAACTATTGCCCGAAAATTTTTTCCGTCCGGCAACCGTTTGCACAAATTTCAAGAGTCTCCGTTAAACGGGACGGAGAACTGTTTGTGGTTATTCGGCCGAATAACCTCAAAATTATTCGGCCGAATAATTTAAATTATTCGGCCGAACAATGATTTTTATTCGGCCGAATAATATTTTTATTCGGCCGAATAACTTCCGCTAAGACGATTTTGCACTGATTTCTCACGAAAGTGTTACCCACCTTCACGTTTTCACCCATAGGTCAATGGTCAAAGCTAGCAATAGGAAGAATGAAGGACTCCATGGGGGTTCCCGTCAACATTAAAGATTGAGACACTAAAAAACTATTTAGACGAAAAGCAATATTTTGGCTTCCATATATGTGATTAGACCAGGTAAAGACCCCATTAGTATTCTCCAAGTCCACAAGGAAGAGGCTCTTAATGAGAGATTGGAAATCCAAGCTATCCTGGTCCAGATGTCGAATGCCTCCTCATTTTTCCTCTAGGGAGGTAATGATGTTGATGTCTCCCCTGGAAGAATCCAACCTTAATCTTGGATTATCTCCTTGAGCTATTCAATATTTGCCAAGAAATCAGTCCTCTGAAGAGGCGAAGTTGAACCATAATAATTATTGATGAAATCCTTCTGGTTAAAGAAAATACATCTATATTTAGATGAAATAGTCCATCTAGTAGAAAACATGTTCTCTACAAAGATAATGGAGGGATTCTAGAGAATGGACAACCCTCTAGACGATCCTCAAGAATCAGACATAAAAAAACTTCCTTGCTTCCAACATTTTGAAAGGATGCAAGTAGCTTCCTTATATGCACATGTTGTTTCCTAAAGAAAAAGGATATCAATATTTTCCTTTGTAATCTTCTTTTGAAGGATTCGTTGCTTGCTCCTTCAATTTATACCTCTAATATTCGAAGAAACGATCTTCATTGTAAAGAATTGGTGGAGAGAGGTTGAAACCTATTTGTAATCACCTTGATCTATCTGAAGTTAACCATATAATTTCAAACCTCCTTGATTAGCTACTGGGTTAACTTCCTTACTATTTTTTTCTTGTCTTTAAGACCCCTTCGTTGTTCCTTGAGTGGATCTTTGAGGATACCAAGCCCTGGGATCAATTTTGTAGTATCCCCAACTACTGTAGTCGTGGATTTCATCAAATCCTTATGTACCTTTTGCAACTGTTCCAGTGGCAAGGCTAACATATTTTTGTTTTGATAAGCATGTTCTAGTTGAACAACATCGATTCCTTCAATTTCTTGCTCATCGAGGTGAATTTACATGGTTTCATCTTCTACAGAATCTGAGGATGCTAAACATGGTATAAAATGGGAGGGTAACAATTGGGATGAAGCTATTTTTGAGTCATGCACAAGGGAATCCAACGCAGGGTCATTGCAATCAAGTTGGTTTCCCTAACCATAATCAGATCATTTTGCGAATCACTCAGGATATTAAAATTTTTTCTGTCATGGGAACATCCTTGGGCTTGGCCAAGGGTTTTTCTGAGTATTTCTAGTCCCACTTTGAATTTGAGTAAACCCTTCTTTTGGACTCTCCTAATCTTGAGGATTGGGCTTGGACTTGGCGTTGACAGGACAATCTCGAAATAAATGTCCATGAACATGGCATTTTCGACATCTAAATGGGATGTGCTCGTAATCGATTTTCTGCACCCAATCCTCATCCTAGTATTCCAAGGAAATAGATCCTGGTAATGGTTGCAAGATTTCCATGTAGACAAATTCTAGACATAGGAGGATACCTTTGTTGCTTGCTCACTTTCGTATATTTGACATATTTACCGAAGGTATTTCCAACACCAGCTAAGATCTCCTCAAGCCAAAATTCATGAGGAAGAGAATATAGTCAAATCATGACATGGGCATGCTTAAAGTCTTCCTTGTCTGGATTGAACTGATCTGTCCATTATTTCATGAAGAGCCCCACAAAGTTAAAGAAATAAGGTCCATTTTCAAAGACTTGTTGCTTGTCTTCCAGATTGTGAAAGATGGTCATGAAGAAACTCTTAGATCCATGATGAAAATGAAAGTGGTCCCTAGGTTTCCACCAGATATGAACCCAATTCACCAGGACTCATTCAGTTTACCAAAGGCCAAGAAATTTGCAGATCAACGCATGTTTTTTTAGCAACCCGTTCAGATTTGAGAACATAGAAAGGTGCAAAATCCTCTTGGGGGATACATTGTCCTGGCTCCCAAGCATGATTGTTTTTGGGTGTGAAGGGGAGGAATCTTTAGTGGAACCATTTCCTTTGTCAATTTGTGGTTGCAGATCATTTTCCATAAGGTTCTCAGCATCCAAGAACGAGGGTCAAGAGAAACCCTCCATGCCATTAAAATCTCCCATGACAACATTCAAGAAAGAGGGGGCTTTCACCCCCTCAGCCCCCATTGGGCCTAGCGATTCTAGCCGTCGATGAGCTAGACAATACTAGTGGGTAAGGGGAACAATAGAAAAAACCCTAGATGAACTGTAAGAAAAACCATGATATCCTCACGACATAAGTTTTTTGTATTAATGTATGAAAGCTTTATTATGAAAAAAATTGTAATCTTTTTCATATTTAAAAAGTCTACATAAAAATAATTTCTTTTAACATTATTAAAACATCTATATAATTTGATTAAAATTAAACAACACATAAAATATAAAAAATGCAAAATAATCTTTAAAAAAACCTCCAAATTTAATCATATTACCAACGATATACTAATCTATATCCAACCAAAATATGATATAATTTATATTATATTATCATTATTATAATCATATACTAATCTATATCCAACAATAATATCATATAATGCATATTATATTATCACTTTTATAATTATAATTTTAATAAATTATTATTATAATATAAATCAATTCACATACATTGTTGATAAAATATTAACACACTAATAAAAATGTTATAGTGTCACTTATATTATCACTTTTATAATTATAATTATAATAAATTTTTAAAATTTAAATTATTATTATAATATACACCAATTCACATACATTGTTCATAAAATATTAACATGCTAATAAAAATATTATAGTGCCACTTACCTTAATAGTATTATATGATATGATAGATACACGATAGGACTATTTCATCAACAATACTAAACCATACAATAAATTTATACATTAAATTCTTAATAAAAGTTGTTTGATTGGTATAATTATATATAACATCAAATTTTATTAATAATTATATATATAATAAAATATTATTAAAAATATTATATTATAATATTTATAATATATTTTTTATTGATATATTAAAATTATAATAAATATAAATATAAAAAAACTATTATATTATAATTTTTAGAATGTAATTTTGAATTAAAATTATATAAATATTTTTATTTTAATTAATTATAAAAAATGATTATATATATTTTTTTAATTTTTTAATAAAAGAAAAATAAAACTTATCTCCAATTAACTAATTATGATCATAATTGTAATACACTTTATATTTTTTTCAATTTATATTAAGAAAACTAAAATTAACTAATTATTATCATAATTATAACACACTTTATATTTTTTCAATTAAACTAAAATTAACTAATTATTATCATAATTATAATACACTTTATATTTTTTCAATTTGTATTAAGAAAACTAAAAGCAAGTATTTCTGAAAATTAGTAATAGTTAGCACGAAAACACAAATCTCAATCATTCATATTGTTCTTTACTAGTTAAATAAGGAAACACAATTTTATGTGTAAAAATAAAAAATATTAAATACACTTTGAATATTTTAAAATTTTTATAAGATATAAAATGTATATATTTTCTTATATTTTAATATTCATATGGTTAAAATCAAGGTTGAATAGAATAATTGGTAAATAGCTAACATAAAAAATTGTAAATAAAAAATCACAAATTCAAATCTTAATAAATACTTAAAATACATTGAAATGACTTATATCATAATATCTCTCCATACTTAATTGTAAAGACCTCTTAAAAAACATTAAAATAAAAATACTTCATGCTACTTCTATTTTATAATAAAAAATAATTCATCCAAGTATACGACAAACTATTGTATTTAGTTGTAATAAGTACACTATGCTCTTGAGTCTTACTCATCCCGAATTTATTAAACTGAAAAAGCGAACTTTGAGTCAATCTAGAATATTTTACATCACCCAAACAAAACTTTTCAGTCCACTCACATGGTTTAATAACTCATTCCCCCTCACTTTTCGAAAAAAACAAAAAATTAAATCCTAGATATCTTTTGTCACCATGGGTACATGTCAAGAAACAAAGACATGATCAATTTCTTTTGTCTCTTTTATTCATATTTCCAGGTATCGTTTTCTTGTTGATTCTTATCTAAAGTAATGTAATTATGAATGTGGAAAAAAAAACTGAATAAAGAGATATGGCAATAAATATAACATCCGATAGATGATCATTATGCAGAGACGAAATTACAAGGCATTTCGGTCAGCTTGATATGGAAGCAACACAGTACCGAGGAGAAACATGTAGGTTATTACGGCTGCCTGAATATTTTACTCACAACAAATGCAAATAGAATTCAGTACAATTATCTTCATCATGTGTCCGTTATTGATGAGTGATTGCGCTATTTATCAACTCAGTGTCGACTCCCACAGCTACTTCTTCTGGATGAACCTTCACGGCCATTACAAGATTAAAATCAGAAATTCGGAATTGAAGCATACGCACTGTCCATTTTAATTTAGTCTAAAAGATTCGAAACATTTTACCAAAATAAACCATAGTACAAATTAATTACAACCAATCTGAAAATAGTATGAAGAATGTGCGTACCTTTGCTCCATCAACTAAAGTGATTGCAGAATTTCCTAACACGTACGTACCACCTCTGCCTGCCAAGAAACAGAATAATTCTCAACCATTTGTATATTGCCTTCATTTTTTTCTCACTGTTCATACAATAGTGTTTGGTACATTAAGATCAGAGTACCTCATGACTGAAATCGCGTACGTACCACCTCTGCCTGCCAAGAAACAGAATAATTCTCAACCATTTGTATATTGCCTTCATTTTTTTCTCACTGTTCATACAATAGTGTTTGGTACATTAAGATCAGAGTACCTCATGACTGAAATCGATGACACAAAAGTTTATCACACTAAATAAAGAGGCATATATTATCCGTACTATATTCACAAAGCCAAAACACACATGGAGCTGATGAAATAAAGAATATTTTTACATAATGCAAAGATAGGAACTATGCTGAATTAGGGTGCGTTTATGTATATTATTTGAGTAAAGTTTTCCTTTTAAGAGATGGTATTCTGATATTTAGGAAAATGAAGGTTTGGCCAGAATTACATAGTTAATACATAGGGGCTCAACAAGAGCATCATGTCACTTACAAGAATTGAATCTAGATGAGGAGGATAACAATCATTCATGCCAACCACCTAGATGTTTTTAAGGTTACTTAATTTTTTATTTTTATTTTTTCTCTAATGAAATGGAATATTCATCTAACAAGCTTTTAATTCCTCCATGTGGAAATAGACCTCTCATGCTAGGATAGAATAAGTTTAATGATATCCTTATAAACTAAAAAAATAGTTTTAATTTTACAACTAACAGAAAAATAATATTGTTAAATTAGTTTTTAAAATATATTTATGGTTGATTGAAATTATCTATATTCTTCTCCTCTTTTAAAAAAAAGCTTAACATCTAATGAAACAAAAAACTAAAAATATTTGTTGGGTTTCCCTCTGGAATATTTAGAAAAAGATTCTAAAGATGGTACAGAATGCAACAAAACTATTTTAACTTTGTGATTTATAACCAGTAAACATCAGACCTAGATGAAGTATTTAGAAAAAGATTGTAAACATAAGACCTAGATGGAGTATTTAGAAAAAATTCTAAAGATGGTACAGAATACAACAAAACTATTAACTTTGTGATCTATAACCTTTAAACATAAGACCTTGATAGGTAGTTTAAAGGACGATAAAACCTCTCATATATATATATATTTATATATAAAAGCTTCTTATTCAAACATATATGTATGCTTATAGTTATCTGTGTATTCTCTACACCCACTGGTGCCTTTGACTAATATATTAAATATTTTTTACAGCAACAAATATTAATGTTGCTATTCTTTCAAATCCAACCACCTTCATATCACTAATTTAACAAAATCCCCATAAATCATAATACATACCTCTAGGCTCTGGAGAGGGGAGGTCGCTGTGTCCTGGAACAACAGATCATCATGCTCATCCTTATCCAGGTTTTTGCTGGGAGTCACATCCACTAAGGAACAAGAAGCAATGCATTCCGAATCCTCTCCGTTATCGACATGAACTTCACGTTTTGTTATAGCAACTGAGGAATATGAACCTGCGGTCTGACGCTCCTGCTCAAACTCAATATCTTGCACAGGCAAAGGAAGCTTTTGGGGACCGGAAGAAGCATCCGAAGCCATGGAAGATTCCTTCTCATTGGCTGTACTGCCTGATGACCAATAATCATAAGTTGGATATCTTTTAGCGGGCTCTATTAACTTTGAACTTTTCTTCTTCCGCTGTTCAGTATCAAATTGGCTAGCTGTATTTTTATCAATCCAGCTATCTACACAATATTGATCCAAATACGTTGTCCACCCAGACTCGGAGACCTTACCGCCCATAGTGTCTGGGTCTCGACTTTTCAAATATTGGGATGAAGCAGCATAAGCAGGTCTCCTCTCTTGAAACGTTGGATAGATTAGCGGTCTCGGGAAAATGGCCTCCATGTTATTACTCGACATACAGGCAAAGAATTGGTTATCAATATTTCGCAACACAGAACCGACTATAAGCTCGGAATTCATATGAACACGAAATGTGCCCAAAATGAAGATGCTGATCTGCTAGCACTGTCACCATTTAATATCAAAACATTTCCGGGTTAAAAGACCTACCTCGACATCTTGTACTCAATCCACTGTTATTTCCTCTGGACAATTCAGACTACCTCTAAGCCCTTGCTACCTTTAAATTTCAGTAAACTCCCTTAGTTGCAGAGAAACAGAAAATAGCGACACCTCATGGGTTAGTACAGTACGTAGACTCAACTTTCCTTTTTCGTTCTTCCTGTCATCATGACTCAATCACTGATATTTCATATCTTATATTGAATGAACAAATTTTTGGTTTTGTCCGTTATGTTGGCCTAAAACAAAATACAGAATATCTTGCAATACGACATTTCTATCTAAATAAATGGCCTCGGGAAAATGGCCTCCATGTTATTACTCGACATACAGGCAAAGAATCGGTTATCAATATTTCGCAACACAGAACCGACTATAAGCTCGGAATTCATATGAACACGAAATGTGCCCAAAATGAAGATGCTGATCTGCTAGCACTGTCACCATTTAATATCAAAACATTTCCGGGTTAAAAGACCTACCTCGACATCTTGTACTCAATCCACTGTTATTTCCTCTGGATAATTCAGACTACCTCTAAGCCCTTACTACCTTTAAATTTCAGTAAACTCCCTTAGTTGCAGAGAAACAGAAAATAGCGACACTTCATGGGTTAGTACAGTACGTAGACTCAACTTTCCTTTTTCGTTCTTGCTGTCATCATGACTCAATCACTGATATTTCATATCTTATATTGAATGAACAAATTTTTGGTTTTGTCCGTTATGTTGGCCTAAAACAAAATACAGAATATCTTGCAATACGACATTTCTATCTAAATAAATGCGTTCTATCTAAATAAATGCTTTCCAGTGTGTCACTTGCATACGATGGTTATCAGGAGCATCAATAGATTGCATGGTGTTACTTCAAGTAGATTTATATATAAATAAGTGCTTCGCTGTGTGGCACTTGCACAAGATGGTTATGACGAGCATCATTACTTCTAGTAGAGGCAAGGATCATATGTACAAGATTTCAATATAATTTAGGAAGAGAGATATTCATGTAGGTGTATCTATCACAAGTATAGACATGTTGATCAAGTAGTTTATATCCTTGTTACTACAAGTATGGTGTAAATTAATGTTGTTAAATCTCAAGATGGTTGATGAGGAAGTATTCAATGATAGTATCTTGAAGGAGAAAAGAATAAGAAACAATCTAGTATGCATAAGAGAATATAATCATAAGAAATGAGGAAAGAGAACAACAATAGGAAGTGGAATCATAATAAGATTAACCCTTTCCATTAAGTAGTGTAAGGCTTGTGAGAGAAGTGACACACTAAGAAGGATTGTGGAAATTACACCTTGAGAAGAATGCGACGAGTTCAAAAGAAGAAGTGGAAGAAGGATTTGTTCACTCTAGATATTGAGAAGAAGGTGGACAATATCTTTGTCTAGAAGGGTTATAACAATACTTGGTTGGAATCACAAGGAGAATAAGGAGATTCCAAAGTTGGTTTGCATAAAAATCCACATGAAATAGAGTAAGTTGGATTTTTTTTCTATCGAAGTTCACAATCCAACTTAATCTTTGAAAAATTTGTTGATAATCCTTCCCTAGAGAGAGAGGACCATCAATGATCATACCCTTTATGTTGTGTGAGACAAGACGTATAATTGAGAGAGAAAAAGTAATGAGAATTCATGTTTTCCATAAACTAGAACATCATGGATGAAGTGGTAGTAGATGTGTTTCCATCAATGTGTGTAGAATCATCCTAGGAAGCCCACACTTATATGTGATAAATGGCTTAGAAAACAAGTATAATCTTGTCAAATATGTGGAGGCATATTCTATAAATACACACAACTAAAGAACCAAAATGTATTTGCTAAGTGCTCAATTGGTGAGGATAATCATTACAAGGGCAAATAAGTTAGTCTTGTTTTTTTCATAGAATGAGAGAGGAGAAGCCAATGAGTTGGATATGAAGACATACATCATCGGGAACGATGTAGTAGAAAGTAATTCCAACAACTACAACAAATTATTGAAGCATACAAATATGTGTTTCAAGAAGCTCATGGGTTGCCACCCAACTAAGAGGTCGAGCATGAGATTTAGTTATTGTCGAAATCATCACTAATAAAAATTTGGGTATATGGGTAGTCCATCATCAAAGTGAAGAAAGAGAAGAAGTCCTAGCAATTGTTGGAGCAAGGAATCATCATACACACTACATTGCCTTGTGATTCACCCATTATCATTATGCCAAAAAATGATGCAAGCTAGAGAATATGCATTGAATACTCTACCATGAACAAAATTAGCATCAATAATTGATATTCTCTTCCAAGGATTGATAACTTGTTGAATCTGTTGTGATTCACCCATTATCATTATGCCAAAAAATGATGCAAGCTAGAGAATATGCATTGACTACTCTACCATGAACAAAATTAGCATCAATAATTGATACTCTCTTCCAAGGAATGATAACTTGTTGAATCTGTTGGAAGAGGCAATGCTCTTCGACAATGTCGACCTCAAATCAAGTTACTACAAAGTGAGGATTAAACTATAAGCCATGTGAGAGACATAGGTACTAGAAACATTAAATAATAATAAGTTGATTCTTAATTTGAATAAATCTAAGTTTAAGAAGGAGAAATTTATTTAACTTGGACATAAGATTAGTGGAGGGGAGACAAGGGTGGGTCCATACAAGATAGTAGCCACCAATCACTGGTATTTTCACACTATCATGACATAGATTAGAAGTTTCGTGAGAGAAATTCAATATTTCAGAAAATTCATTGCAAACCTTTTACAAGTAGCATAGAGATTGCATGCCATGAACACCAAAGGGAAAAAATATTATTAGGCTAAGCCCCAACAAGGATTATTTGAAGAGCTAATGAAAAGAGTTAGTAATTATCTATCCATATCCATGCCCATGTTACAATGACATTTGAAATAGATGCTAGCGGATATGCATTATGGGCAATGCTTATGCAAGGAGGAAGACCAATATGCTACCATCTAAAGTTTCTTTGTGGAGTAGTACTTGACTACCCCACAAATGATAGAGATATATTTGTGATCATGAAAATAATGAATTGTAGGAAGCACTACCTCCTAGGAAAAAATATTGTCATACACCTGGATAATGAAATCCTTGAGTACCTACAAATTCAAAGAAAAATGTAGCAAGTGAGGAATTACAAGTTATTGGATTCTTACAAAATTTCAACGTACTAATTTGGTACAAGAAATGATCCCCAAACAAGCTAGATAACATGCCTTCATATCCCCGTTTGAAGAAGATTGCAATTGTTTGTGTGATAATGCATTTTGATCCATTGGTTCATGCTCTTATGTGAATACTATGAGGGTGACGAGGATTATAGAGGAGTATATTTGTACTTGAGGGGGAGATATGTCACTTCCATTGAAGAAAATTATTTCAAATATAGGATGGGTCACCATATAAGTTGGAAAAGCTATGAATACCACAATATAGAAGGATTCAGATGAAGAGAGAAGATTACACCCCTAGGATTGTGAGACATTTTATCATAATGAATATAGTGGCGAATTTGCAGAGGTATGTGTGTTGGAAAAAGGTGGAGGAGAAAGCGTAAATAGTTTTTAGAGGGTATTTTTTCTCTCAATACAAGCAATCCAATTACTAAATCTTCGGTTGTATTACTAAAGTCTTTGGTTGAGAGATAATCTTGCACCCCTAGGATTGCAAGACATTTTGTCATGATAAAGATAGTGTTGAATTTGTAGAGGTATGTTTGTTGTACAAAGATGGAGGATAAAGTGGAGAGAGTTTTTACAGGCTATGTTTTTTGTAATACAAGCAAGCCTATTACTAAAATCTGGGGTTGTATATGCCACTATCAGTACCAACCAATCCTTGGGAGAGCATCTCCATGGACTTTGTTGGAATATTTAGTGATATGTGTGTGCTCATTCCATACAAGAATATGATATCTAGATGAGCGGAATTTGCATTACTATTCAATCATGTGTGGGTTTTTTCTTATGGTCAAGCTACATCATATCTAATTGAGATAGAATCTTCTTAGGTAGGTTCTAGAAAACACCATCTGACATAATCGATACAATGATGAGTTAATCCTCTACATTTCATACCTAGACCAATGGAAAAATAGAGGTTATCAATCGTATGTTCATACCATTATTGAGAGGGTATAATTGTAATATCCTGAATTTTGGACTAACTATTTTTGTTGTTATATTGGGCCACGGCCCCAGCACCTATGTTTTATTTTGAGTATTGGGCAAAATCCCTAGTACCTATGATTTACTCTTTTATATATTGACATATCGGGCATGGACCCTGACTCACTTCTTTATTTGAGTGTATACTGGGTAAGAAGGCCCCAATGTTTTAATGATGTCCTTCAACTTTGATATGGCTACAAACCCTAATATACTGAGAGGATCTTTTGTTACTTACTGTGCAGAGTTATGATTTTTACATGATTTGAATTATGAGTGTGTTGAGCATGGACTCAGAAACACACATATAACTAACGTACTGGGCATAAGCCCCGATGTACCCAGAAGAATGTTTATGTATTGGGAGTAAGCCCTGAGGTACATTGAGTGTTGGGCCTAAACACTGGATCACTCCAAGCTTGATAAACGAATACCGGATCTGAGGCAACTTGAATATGCTAGATGTGCCTCACAACCACATCCTACTAGTGTTGAGCAGAGGCTCTGGAATTGCACTAGTGTAACGCCCATGTGAGAGTGTTGAGTTAAAAGGCTCTAAAGAGCACTCGGGGTTACTGGATCTCAAAGTGTTGAGTCGGAAAAGACTCTGAATATCACTTTTACTTTCATCACATTTATTTAATTTGATTAAATGATTCATATGTTATCTATCATCAAATACTGCGGGAACTATCGTGTTAAATGAGGGAATCCGACATGTAAAGAGAGAGACTAGAGGTGCCTATCCTAGCTTACCGAAAGACCGTCCAAAGAAGTGGACCTTACCCTTAAGTTGTTAAAACTAAGTATCACGTAAGGATACAAGATTTAATATTATTATTAAAATTATTTAATAAATAATAATGTGATTAATTATTTATAAAAGACATTATTGCATATAGTTTATGCATAGTTGGATGCCACATTATTTAATAGTATTAATAGAGTATTAATATTTAGTGAGCAGCCACATTTATAAATAGTAAATTACTAATGTATTAATACTTAGGTTAGAAATATCATTAGTATAATTATTGTTATCATCATTATTATGAATAACTTAAATCAGAAATCATTGATAGATTAAACCATTGAAAAAGTCTTAGTGCAAAAGACTAAATATTTATTAAATAATATTTTTTAAAATATTATGTATCTAATTTAAAGAAACTAATTATTCCAACAGTCATAATTCAAGACTCCCCTACTTAAAGAGGGCAGATCCCAACTTTTGGGGATCATCTATCTTTCTTTTATTATCATTCTCTTATTATAATTAGAGAGAAGTCTTCTACTCCAATAATCTGAACAAGCAGTAACCCTAGGTCCTCTATATTCTATATCTCTTTTGCATGTTGGAATCCAGCTTGAGGGGATCCATACAGAACTAGGAACGGTTGTAGGATCATGGTTGGGAGGAAAACGGTAGCCCCAAAGTTATCTAGCTAAGGGAATCACCCTAACAGGTTAGCTAATTACAACAGGTCCTATACTAATTACTGTTTGAGTGTGTAGGCTTCTACAAGAAAGGATTGAGTGCCCAAGCAACGAGGTATGTGGTGTTAATTGTTTCCATTTCCCAGTTATAGTAGATGTAGGTTCTTCTTTCTTAATTAGAATTAATCCTTCAGCATTGTTCTCATTACAAAAATTATCAACACTTAGAGGTTTCACCCAGAAACCACTGGAGGGTCTAACAGGTCTAGCCAATTAGCCTGTGCTAGACAAAACCCCATTGGAAAACTTAGGGTTATTACTATATTTCTCATTAATGATGTCTTTCGATTGAACTGTCCTACTAATTCGTAGTGCAGGGATTAATTATGTTTCTCTTTTAATTCTTTTACTGTTATTCTCTTTGTGCTCAAGAAACGACAATAGCATCAATTCAAACATCGATTCTCTTAGTCTCTTTACACATCAAAACATAGATTTAACAGTAGCAATGATTGTTGTTTTTTTTTTTCCTTTCAAACCATGGCATCAGTCCATTCCATCTATCTCTATGTTTTTTTCTTTATTTAAACAGTCAACCATTAAATCGAAAGTGACATCAGAATTTTCTTATGAATCGAATCCCAGTACCAACAAGTGCATTCCACATCTTTAAACTATAGTACTTTTAACCATCGAAATAAAGGTCACGAGATCGAGTCCCCTTGACTTTTCCAGGAAGACCAAATCATAGTCCAAGCAACCAAATAGTGTATTGTTTTACACAGAAGCAGTTACACATCCAAACAAACGTTTTCATTACCATTTAGCAAAACACATACAACCAGTATTTTCAACATAAAACGCAAAGTCAGGGATCAAATCCCTCTAGGCTTACATGTAAAAGCAACTACCAGAAAACGCACACAAAGAAGAACCAAAGTGAATCCCCATAGGCAGGTAAGAAAACCAAACCAGGGTTTCTCCCTTCCCACCAACACATCATGACTGGGAGTGATTTCATAACTAAGAATTGAAAATCCATTTCAACAGACAAGGTAAACGATAGCCACATAGGGAATCCAAACTTATAACCATTACTTCATACAAAGAAAATGAAGAGACCAGTAAGGACATCTTTCTTTAATTCAGGTATAAAGACTAATAGAACACGCAGAGACCAATACCTTCCCTACTCTTCTTCTAAATGGTAGACAGAGTCAAACTCAACTCTTAATAAATGCAGGCATGGAAAAATCATGATTTTCTATGATAAAGTATTCAAACGACAACTTCAGATTAAAAGCAACCAACAAGCAAACCCTAAAACCGAACTAGTCTTACCATAAGAACACACAGAAACTAAACAGTATGCCAATCAATTATAGATTCATACAGTAAGCTGTTTCCTCCATTTCACAGGTCCAAGGATTCTTTTTTAAACAAAAATACGCAGACTTATAAACCCCAGTCTCATATTGGGTAATTATTATTACAACTTCAGCAAAGTCCAACATTGAGCCAAATGGCCAAACCCTACACTAGAACCCTCCAGGTCCATTAAGAAAACCAGAAGATACATTTCACAATGGTCCAACCAATGGTGACCTCAAGGAACCCAAAACTGTTGCAGTAAACCCAAACTAGGCTTACAAAGTTCCGCATAGCAAACACCAACAATACACTCCATAGAGGCAAGAGGGCGAGTTAAGAAATGGTGAAATCTAACTTACCATTCGCAACACAATCAAATTCGAAGTACTGGCCGTCAACTAATAGCCATGTAGAAGGAGGATGCCACACGACCACCTGCCAAACAAGTGAACCATAAGAAGTCAAAACCCTGAGGTTTAGTATCAAAATCTATCAAATTGAAATAGCAATAAAACGTAGTATTTATGCCAGGGAACAAGTTACCTTCTTGGTCAGTCGCCATCTCTGCATACGAAAACCCCCTCATGGTGTGCTGACCATGAGCCAAGCTCAGGTCAATACACAAAATCCTCAAACGCATCCACAGCAAAACAAGTGAAATGAACCACGAAGTTGAACCTTCATTGGTGTAGAAACCAAGGGAGAAACCCTCACCGTAAGCTAGCAGCATTTGGCCATGTGCCATCGCAGAAGTGCATTGAATGCTACCACCAAACCCCAAATATTTCGATTTAGACCCAAAACTCTATAGTAGCAGAGTCACATTGGATCGACAAGTTTTATAAACATGCAAGTATTGCAATGACCATAAGCATTGCCTAGTACCAACAATACATTACTAAATCAACCATTATTATAAGTTCAACAAGTTTCACAAACGACCTCCAAAGCTTTAAAGGTGTCGATCTTTAACCATCATGTACTTTGGGTTTCGGAAATTATTGGAACCATGTAGTAAGCATCCTAGGTGAATGTCGCTTTAAAGTACACCTGCAAATAGTTACAAATTGAATGCATTAGCGAAACTCACTAAGTAAGTCAGCAGTCTCCACTTCTTACCCCTACCTCTTGGCGGCCCTGCCGGGGTACTTTGCCCTTGAAAAGACCAAGCGTCTCACCATGGGCCTCAACTGCCACCAATAGGGGTCCATCCCACCTGAATTATCAGTTAGACTTTAATGAACATGCATACAAACTCTTAAAATTGTAAGAAGGAGATTTGCATTATTATCCTCTAAACATTGTACAATGGTGACAGATTTACACTTCTATTCATTACAACACTTTTGAAAAGGTTGTGGATTCACAACTAGTAATACCATGATTCTTATAAAACTAAGACTCTTCAAAATGTCGCAAAAGAAGTATCAGTATAGTATTCTCTTAACAGTGCTGAAGTTAATTTACAATTATCATTCCTAACTAGTTTATTTTGGTAATGGAAATTTTTTTTTTTTTACTACTTTTAGGGACATTACAATAATAAAAAATATCAAATTCATGGGACAATTAGTTGGTATACGTCCAATATTCATATAATCAAGAACTAACTTCTTCCAGAAAAGAATTATTTTTTTATAAATCCTTTGGCTACTTAGGTCTATTCCCACTATAATGACATAGGTTAGAAGTTTCATGAGAGAAACTCAATATTTGAGAAAAAATCATTGCAAACCTTTTAGGAGTAGCATAGTTATTACGTGCCATGATCACCAAAGGGAAGAGATCTTACTAGGCTAAGCCCCCAAAAAGACAATTTGATTACCTAAATAAAAGAGTTAGAAATTATCTATACCTATCCATGCCCATGTTACAATGAGCAATTGTATTTGACATAGATGCTAGATGATATGCATTAGGGGCACTGCTTACACAATCATGAACACTAATGTGCTACCATTCAAAGTCATTTCAGGGAGTAGTACCTAACTACCCCATATATGATCAAGATATATTTGTGATCATGCAAGAAATGAATTATTGGAATCATTAACTCCTAGGAAAAAATATGTTCATATGCATGGATCAAGAAATCCTTGAGTACTTACAAAGCCAAAGAAAAATGTAGAAAGTGATGCATTACAAGTTTTTGGGACTCTTACAACAAATTCCACCTACTAATTCACTACAAGAATGTAGCTTCAAACAAGCAAGATAAAATTCCTTCACATCCCCCAGTGAAGAAGATTGTAATTGATGGGATGCTAATGCATATCGATCCCTTCGGTCATTATCTTCTATGTGAATACTTCAAGGGTGATGAGTATTATAGAGGAGTATACCTATAGATGAGGGAGAGATCAATCACTTCCATTGAAGGAAATGAATATCACCTCTAGGATGGGTTTATATAAGTTAAAAAATTCGAGCATACTAGAAGATTGAAGGATTCAGTTCATGAGATAAGCTTAAACCTCTAGGATCAAGAGACATTTTATCATGATGAAGACATTGGCAAATTTACAGAGGTATGTATATTGGCCAAAATGGATTAGAAAGTGAACATATTTTTTAGAGGCTATGACCTTTGTGATACAAGCAAGCCAATTAATTGAATTACTGGGTTGTATGTGAAATTGTGAGTACCAAACAATCCTTGGAACATCATATCCATGGACTTTGTCAAAGTATTTAGTGATATGTATGTCCTCATTCCATACAAGAATATGATCTCTATATGAGAGGAAGTTTACTTATTATTTAATCATGTTTGGGTATGCTTTTTATTGTCAAGCCCCATCATATCTAATTGAGATAGAAATTTCTTCGGTGGTTTCTAGACAACACTATGTGACATAATGTATAGAAAAATGGGGTATTCCTCTACATTTAATCCCCGAACTAATTGAAAAATAGAGGTTATCAATCACATGTTCATACAGTTTTTGAGAGAGTATATGATCCAGATGGATATAGGTGGCCAACCACCTATTCCATTGGCTCAATTTCTTTTTCCATTTTGGTACTTTTCTAGTAGTTTTGAGGCCCTTTCCAATGGGTTATCGAGCACCCCAAACAGAGATTTTATGCAAAAGTTATGATCCCAAGAAGTTGATTGTTCAACTAACCACCTTGTGGATGCAAATGTTATGACGGTTCATCTTCTAGGGTTAGGTTTTTGGATGTTCAGGGTGCTTTCACTCATGCTTACAATAAATAGGATCTTTTGGTCTCTTCTTGTATTCAGATTGTCAAGAATGAGCGTAGTTGCTACATCTCTTCTAAGAGATATATCTACCACCATTCTAGCTACTTTTATTTTATAGTTTGTTCTGTTTCATTCATTTAATAGAATTTGAGTTTACTGTATCACTATGCTTCTTGTCATGTATCCATGTATGTGAATATATACATGTTATTTCACTTCGTTCTCACATAAATATGGATCAGTGGTATCAAATCCTTTTTCTCTTGTTGTTTCTTAGTGCATTTTCTCTACAAGATTTGAATATCAAGAGTTGGGTCTCAAACTTGTTGAGCTTGGGTTAATCACCTCTCGTAGACCTAAGTAGACCCACATGGTGAGAGAAGTAAAGGGAGATGACAAAGCATGATATACTATTAAGTGGTTGCTCAAGGAAGCCCTTACATGACAAAGGAATGAGATGATGGATAATTTCGCTCAGATTCTACGAAGAATGCCGATGGTAGCGAATGACACCAGGTGGACGAATTTGCACCAGGGGAGAGACCAGACAGTGAAAGAGTGTACCAACATGTTCCATACCCTGCACTCCAAACTGGGTATTAGAGACTCTAAACGACACTTGGTCCTAAAGTACTGCAGTGTCCTTCACAGGTACAATTAGACAGAAATGGATTTCCTGGACATATCCTCACTAGGAGCAGCTTGTCAGTACGCCGTCAAGATCAAGAATAAGTTTAAGAAAAAGAATAAGTGGGATTTTGGGTCTGCAAATCAATAGCAGAAGCCTGAAAAAGGTGTCCATAATTCATAAAGAAAAGGACAAAGCAAGGACATCCAAATCCCCTACAACTCGCCCAAGCCGCACGAAAATAAGGGCAATAAAAATTTGAAGGACACTCTCAAGTGGTGCGAATTGCACAAGAGCCTCGCAGAACACTGATGAGTGGCGCTCAAAACAATCCTTGTTGGCCAATACAAAATCCCTAGATCCGGACTCTAGCTCAGAATCTGATGCATAGAAAGAAATGGGAAAGCAGATCATTGATGTGGAACCTAGTGCCACCATCGCAACCGCAAAGATCTAACCAAAAGAGTTAAAGGAGCTAGAGAAAGGGATCTCCTCTTCCATTCACAACTGTGGGTGTAGGGGACTCTGCTACATTTCATGTTGATAGTGGTATCCAGAAGAACCTCATCTCAGTCAAGGTCATCAAAATACTGTAGCTTCCAATAGTTCCACATCCCAAACCATACAACATCGTTTGGTTGATCCAAGGACAAGACATTTGCGTCAGTCAACAGTGCCTCCTTTCCTACAGAATCAAGCCTTTCAAAGATGAGGTAATGTGTGATGTTTCCTCGCTTGAAGTTTGTGATATTATTTTAGGACAACCATATATGTGGAAATGCCATGATGTGTATGAGACTAGACCTCATAGTGTCATTATTACTTTTGGAAAGAAACTCTATAGGGTACGAGAGACACTTACCGCTACTGTAGTCTCCCTCATCACAACTAAGTAGTGTAGGAAGGTAATATTCCATACAAGGAAATTCGTCGTATTCATGGTTCGTTCTGAAGGTGAAAAAAAGATTGCAGGAACATCCACCACCTCCACACAGAACCCCTCTATGCAGCAGAAATAGGTGGACAAGATCATGGAAGCATACCAATATATATTCACTACACATGTCGGGGTGCCACTACATTTCCAGGTCAAGCATTCCATTGATTTGATACTTGGTGCACCTTTACATAATGGGATAGTATATAGGCGTTCCCTCGTGGAAAATGAAGAAATCAAATTCCATATTCAAGATTTAATCCAAAAGGGGCACATTCAACCTAGCTCCTCACCTTGTTGGAGCCCAATTGTGTTTGTACAAAATAAATATGGGAGATGGAGACTCTATATTGACTACCAAGTTCTAAACAATATCACAGTCTTAAATAAATATCTCATTCCCCGGATCAACGACCTTCTTGACCATCTCAAGGGTTCCAAGTATTTCAGCAAGACTTATCTGAAGTCTAGCTATCATCAAGTGCCAATTGAGAAGACCGATGCCTGGAAGACTACCTTCAAATATTGGGAAGGCCTTTTTGAGTGGTTGGTCATGCCTTTCAGCTTGACTAATGCTCCAACAACCTTCATGAGCATAATGGATGATATCGTATGGAAATTCACCAATTATTTTGTGGTCGTATATCTAAATGATATCCTCATCTATACCAGAATATGGGTGGGATATTTGTAGCATATCCACCAGATCCTTATCACCTTGTGTAAGTAGAATTTATTTTCCAATCTAGATAAGTGATCATTTGGCATGAAGAGGGTTTAGTATCTAGCATACATCGTGGATGAACATGGTTCTCATGTCGATTCAACCAAGATCTAAGCCATTCACGATTAGCCAATGTCGACAAATATCATAGGAATTCACAGTTTCCTAGGCCTTGCCAACTTCTATCGCATATTTGTGTTGGGATTCTCTAATATTGCTTGGTTCCTTAGCCAAGTGACCAACAGGGGATCTCAGGCCAAGTTCGACTAGTCCAAGCCACAACAAAAAGCATCTGAGGAGATGAAAGCTACATGGACCATGTATTAGACTTGTATTATACTTGACATGATCACTTGAAAGCTACATAAATATTATGATGGAAAATAACAAAATAGTCCAAGATGATTGCGTAAGGAGCACTAAACGGGCTATGATTCCACTAGAGGTGAAGAGGGAAGGGGGTCTATGAGAGATTAAATTCTATTTTTCAACGTGTTATCCTTATAAATCATATATTTTCTTCCATGTACCTTAAATGAGTCGTTTATTTTATTTTATTAATTAAATCTAATCATTGAATGCATGTGAGAGGTTGGTGGGAATGTTTTCTCATGATGTTATGGTAGCATAGGTGGTATATTCTCTTTTGAAAATTGTAAGAGTCCTTCCTTTCATGGTAATAAGTAATTTTAATTTTCTTTTCTCCAATCCTGTCATATCCATTGGTATCTATCACTCATTTTGGGTGGAAGCATAATTTATATACCATGAGAGATATCCAAAAATTATCATTGTAAAGAGAAAATTGTAGACATCAAGAGGGAATGTAATGGTTATATGTGAGCATAAAGGTTTCACAAGATATGAACCTTTATCCATTTTTTATTTTCTACTCCAAGGTTGTTGAGAAGCCATGAATTAATGTTACATGAGTCTCTTGAAAAAAATATAGCATGTTTGATTCCTTCTATGCACTCAAGAGCAGTGAAAGGATTGGGTGTTTTGAGGGACTATTGAGAAGACAAAGAGTAGGCCTTCAGTATGTTGTATGGGGTACTAAATTACATTTCCATGGTTAGGATCGATGAGTGAGATTTATGTATTCTATGTGATGAATATATTGGCTAAGCATGATAGAAAGTTTTGGGCTGAGAAGCATGTAAGTTATTCTGTTTCCCTAGTGAGAGAAGCATGTAGGCACTTCTTTTTCCTTATTGGCCTCATAGCCTAGCATGGGGATATTGTTTTGATTTGATAGTTACAGTTGGATTGAAAATATCTCTCACCCGACAATTTGGTTGGATTTTCCTCATTTAAAAGATAAGTATTCATTGTTGTCTATGCGTATGAAATTTATATTTTCCTCGTGCAAAGAATATGATGGTTTATAGATGCTATGCGTGTAAATTATAGTGTTTAGTTTCACTATTTTTATACTTATACAGCTTCACATGCATTACTTAGTTTATTTTACCTATGGGAAGTTGAAATTAGTTGAATATGAGTAATGGCCTTGATGAGGTAGAATTTTGTATGTTGAAATTCGTAACTACCCCCACTTATAGTCGAAATGATTGATGGACATGTGACACAAATCGATAACAAGATGAGGTTGTGATATCAGTTATATGCATGAATTGTTATATACTTGCTTGGTGTATCAAAGGCCCAAAACAATGTGGGAGAACTTAAAATCATTTAGAGAATTGTTGAGATGACCCTGACCCTCTTGTTTGTGTCTCCTATAATAATGGGATTATCAAGTGTGAGTTTTACCCTTGTCATTGTTATCCAAAATAATGATGGAAGAATAAAAAAGGATAGAACTAAGTTGATCATACCATGTAGATGCAGGAATGTAGAACTGTGATCCAATATATGACTGGAAATGGCCAAAATTCAGTGACAAAAGGCTCAAGAGTATTCTCGACATTTAAAGTGGAATCCACCAAGTGATATGTTTCTGAAATGAAATTGTATAAGCATGAGTTGGCCACATAAAATGTCTTCAAACTATATTAAGTACTAAAATCCAAATAATTTACAAATCCAATAGATAAGTAATTGTCATAGAGGGGTAGAAGAGTGGTGGTTGGAAATGTAGGATTAGGTTTTTAGCTTTTGAATGAGTTTGAGAGTGGGTGCAAAATAATATAATACCACTAGACAGTGCAAGTTAAGGGAGGATTTAGCTTTTTGAGTTTGAATTAGCATCAAATTATTTTCCATAACTGAGAAGTGTAATGGGGCTATATAGGGAGTGAAGGGGAGTGCATTGTGGTGTGAATGAAAACATGTGAAACATATAGTTGTACATTGTAAGGAGGAAAGGGTGTAGAAGTGGTGGATAGGGAATTGAACTATTGGTAAGGATAGTGGTAGAGTTTTTGTATGGCATTTGAAAAGAACTAGAGGGTGGAAAAGGTGGTGATAATGTTGATTTAGAGGGAAAGTATATATCTTTGGAGCATATGAGAAGGATGGTACAAAGAGAAAATGGATAGATCAGGTGTTGCAAGTAAGTAATAGTTTTTTGTGATTTTATGGGGCACTTTTAATGTATTAAAGTATTTGATTGAGTCTTGAAAAGGAATATCCCATGCGCTAGTCAAGGTGATGGTTGGTGATATAGGCATGATGAGGTCCTATAACGTGGTAAGATGTGAAACAAAGAATGAAGATTGCAAGAGTCTGAGATCAATATATGGTACAATAATTAAGTTTGTGATAGGGTTCTAGATAGAAGGGATGGTTGAGATATGGATACCGTCAAAATAGGGGAAAACCCCAATGAAATTGTGAAATGTACTATGATAAAACTTACTACGATTTGAGATATAGATTGAAGAAGGTCTCCTAAGAATTGAGATATAAAAAGAGTGAGATGTATGAGAAAAAAAAATCCTTAGGTCCTATGTTGAGACTAATCTAGGTTATAGTTCAAGGATGTTGAGCCAAGGTGTTCAATAATAGAGTTTTTTGGTTTAGGGGAGAGTCCTCCAAAAGTACCATGAATCTCAAAGATTGATATATGATGAAAGAACATGGATTTGAGTTTCATAAGTGGGTTGGGAGGCTAGCCTTTGAAAATCCCCACATGGAGAGATATATAGACCAATGTGAATGTGGAATTCATTCCATAAAAATCCCAAACAAGGGTGATGCACACTTAAAGAGAAGATATTGGGTGAAGAGAGACCTCAATAAATTTGAATCAATGGTGATGCAGGCCAAAGAAATTCTAACCAAGTGTGCATAGAGTCACTATAGGTGTTGAGGTAAATCCTAAAGGAAGACAATGTTATGGGTGGGCATAGAGTCAAGAGAACCAATAAATTATGGAGAGAATGTGTGAGGTGAATTGGTGGCTTAGAAAAGGAACCCTCTAAAAAAATGTGATAGGGAAGATAAGAACTTAGTAATTTGATTCCAATGATAAGAAATCTAATTCTAGAAAACAACATAAAAAGGAAACAAAACATTGAAATAATCCAATAAAACTCAAAAAATATGATAGGTCGAAGTAGGAAGCTCATTTTTATATATGAGGCATCATAGTTTATGTCAAATTTACCAAATTTCATTGAATCAACCAAATAAATTTGAAAATTTAGTGATTAGTTACATTCAATTAAATTATTTTTTCAAATTCTATTAGATTCACATGCAAGAGGAAATGAGTTGTGGCCATGAGGTTGGTACCTCCAATGGATGCATGTTTGGAGGGAAGAACTGACTATTTTTTAAGGCTCTTGATTCCGATTTGAAACTCTATAAACACCCTATAGGTTATTTCCTATCATCTAATAGTTATCTCAATTAATAGGCTTTATAGACTTGAACCGACATTGTCTAGTGCCTCCAATGGACATGGGTTTCAATAGAAGTAAGGATGTATTTTAAAGGCTACCAATTTTGAACTAAAACTCTATAAAAACTCCATCAAGTATTTCTCTACCAACAAATTGAACAATCCTTTTATCACACTGGTTTGTGTTGGAATATTTTGTATTCCTTCGAAGGTAATAATGTCTTTATATTATGTCGGAAGATATCCACAATATTATGTAAAAGAGTAATACATTATATCCCATATTCATTATCGTAAAATATACTCTTGATATTCATTATTATATAAAGAGATGTTATTATGGAGAATTATATTATCCCACATGTAATATGTGAGAGTAATTCCTCCTCATCTCTTAGTATATGATAGAGTCAAGGGAGTCACATCACTCATCATGATATTTACTTATTCACACAAGTATTGCTATATTGTATTGGGGTTATTGGCATTTCTCTCTTGTAAGCTTGAGGGAGATATTCTGGAGATAATAGAAGACTACCTTCCCGTGGACGTAGCCCAATTGGGTGAACCACATATATCTGGTGTACTATTTTCTCTTGTTTTTTTTTTGTACTTATTGTTGATATATTCTTGTTTTGCATAGATAGGTAAGCTAGTTTAGTTAGATCCATATCTCTGACATGGATTCTGGTGCTTCTAAACATATGACTGGTAATGCTTCTTTATTTATATCTTATGACAATAATAAAAACACATCTCCGAAAGTATCTATAGGTGATGGTAAACAACTTTCCCTAATTGGTTCTGGTAATGTAAATGTTGCTAATGGTCAATTGGAAGATGTTTTTCATGTTCAAAATATGCCCATCAACTTCCTTTCTATTTATTGTGCATGTAAAAAAGAATATAAATTTGAAGATTTTCCTGATAAATATGTTCTTAAAGATATCAATAAAAATTTCGAAGTATTTTCTTCTGGTCCTGTTGATCATACTGCTGGTTTATATAAATTTGTTGGTTTTAATTCAACTAAAAGACAACCTTTTTATTCCTATGTTGCTCATGCTGATGAACTAAGTAAATTATGGTATGAAATATTAGGTCATTTGAATTATGGTAAAATGAAAATGTTAACTAAAATGGTACTTGGCTTGCCTAATATTTTGTCTACTAATGGTGTTTGTGAAGGTTGTGCTCTTGGTAAACAACATAGAGAAATGTTTGATAAAGGTAAAGCTTAGTGTGCTAAAGGACCTTTGCAATTAATTCATACTGACATTTGTGGTCCTCTTGAATTTCCTTCTATATCACATGCAGTCTATTTTATTACCTTTATTGATGACTTTAGTAGAAAATCATGGGTTTATTTTTTGAAGTTCATAGAAGTGACACTTTTTCTAAATTTCAAGTATTTAAATCCTTGGTTGAAAATGTTTCTGGTAAAAAGATTAAGACCTTAAGAACTAATAATGGGGGGGAATTCATTAAGAAAGAAATTGAAGTATTTTTATCTAAACATGGAATTCAACATCAAAAGACTGTTCCTTACACACCTCAACAAAATGGTGTTGCTGAAAGGAAAAACAGAACTTTAGTTGAAATGGCTAGATGTATGCTTTATTCTAAAGGATTACACAAGAAATTTTAGGCTAAAGCCATAAGTTGTGCTAACTTTATTTTAAATAGAGTTCCTACAAAATATGTTAAGCATGTTACCCCTAAGGAAAAATGGAATGGTAGAAAACCAGATATTAGTAACATTAAAGTGTTTGGTTGTGAATGTTGGGCTCATATTCCTGATGACAAACGGAAAAAGTTAGAACCCAAGTCTCGCAAGTGTATATTCATTGGTTATTCAGAGTATTCTAAGGCTTATAGGTTCTTTGATCATTCTAATCAAAGTGTCATCATTAGAAGAGATGTTCAATTTAATGAAGTCTCTCCACCACCTAAGTCTGTCAAACCTCATGTCACTTTGAATATTCCCTTATCACCTGTTACTCCTATCTCGATTGCTCCTTCCAGTTCTATGACTGATCTTAGTTAACCTTCTTCTTCTTCTTCAAGTATTCCACTTGAATGTCTCGAAGCTCCTGAAGTAACTTCTATCCCTTCTAACCTACCTGTTTGGGATCAGAAAACTCTTGAATCTGGAGGAAGTGATATCAAAATCCCTTCCGATAGTCGTCGAACTAGATCTAACTTTGCTCTTATGAACAAGTTTTGGCCATAGATGATCCTACCTCTTATTCTCAAGCAATGTGTAAACCTCATTGGGAACAAGTTATGTCTGCTGAGTATGATTCTCTTATGACGAACAAGACTTGGTCTCTTGTTCCTCTTCCTTCGGGAAATAATTTAGTTGGTTGTAAATGGGTTTATAAAACTAAATTTATTGCAGAAGGACAGATTGAAAAGTATAAAGCTAGATTAGTTGCAAAAGGTTTTAATCAACTTGAAGGTATTGATTATAATGAAAAGTTTTCTCTTGTTGCTAAAATGAATACAATAAGAACCATCTTATCTCTTGCTTCATCTTATAAATGGGAAATACACCAAATGGATGTTAAAAGTGCTTTTTTAAATGCTGATCTTAATGAAGACATTTATATGTAACAACCTCCTAGTTTTATTAATGCTGAATCATCAAGTTTAGTATGTCAATTACACAAGTCTTTATATGGTCTTAAACAAGCACCCAGGGCTTGATATGATAAAATTGATGCATATTTCTTGAATAATGGTTTTAAGCATTGTATATCTGATCCTAACATGTATGTTAAGCATGTTGATGATAATATCATTGTTATTGTTTTATATGTGGATGATCTTATTATCACTGGAAGCTAACTTGTTCTCATTCAAAGTATGAAAAACGCAGTTTGAAATGACTAATCTCGATATATTGCACTATTTCTTGGGTCTTCAAATTTGGCATCTGGAAGATGGTATTTTTATCTCTCAACCAAAGTATGCTATAGATTTATTGGCTCGTTTCAACATGAGTGATTGTAAACCTACTCCTACGCCTTTTCAGTCGGGTGTAAAGTTAACTG
This sequence comes from Larix kaempferi, assembly GCA_027924585.1. Lineage (NCBI taxonomy): Eukaryota > Viridiplantae > Streptophyta > Pinopsida > Pinales > Pinaceae > Larix > Larix kaempferi. Next base: position 9,410,805 of record BSBM01000042.1, on the reverse strand, counting down.
TTGAGTGTACTACTCTTCTTGTTGATGCTACTCTTTATCGTCATCTCACCGACACTTTGCTATATTTAACTCAGAACATACTAGATCTCTCTTTTGTCGTTAGTATGGTTTCACGATTCATGCAACAACCTCATGAAAGTCAATGGCAAGCAGCAAAGACAATTCTGAGATATTTACAGGGGACATTGTACTATGGTGTTTTTTATTCGAGCAGTACTACAGTTTCACTTTCTGGTTATACAGATTCTGATTGGGCAGGTGACAGTTCTGATCGATGGTCAAGTGCAGGTTATATATTTCAACTTGGTTCAGGTCCAATTTCTTGGTCCAGTAAAAAGGTGAAGACTCTTTCTTTATCTTCATGTGAAGAATAGTATAGAGCATCCAAAGAAGCATCTTGGTTACTGAATGTTCTCACTGAGCTTGGTCTGGTTTTGAAATCGTCCACTCTGTTGAAGTGTGACAATCAGGGTGTGATTCAGCTTGCTTATAATCCAGTATATCACTCCAAGACAAAGAATCTCGATCTTGATGCTCATTACAATCGAGGTCTCGTTGCAGATGGTGTTCTTTCTCTTGAGTGTTGTCCTACATAGCAACAGGCAGCCAATATCTTCACCAAATCCTTAACAACAACGAAGTATGAGCATCATCATTACTTACTTGGGATGAGGGAAGTTGTCATCAAGGGGGCGCAATAATGACTCCTTCCTTCCTTTTTCAGTGGGGTTTTCTCCTAGCCATTATTAAGGAGGAGTGTTGGAATATTTTATATTCCTAGGAAGGTAATACTGTCTTTGTATTATGTCGGGAGATATCCACAATCTTATGTAAAAGAGTAATACATTATATCCCATATTAATTATGGTAAAATATACTCTTGATATTCATTATTATATAAAAATATGTTAGTATGGAGAATTATATTATCCCACATGTAATATGTGAGAGTAATTCCTCCTCACCTCTCCGTATATAATAGAGTCAAGGGAGTCACATCACTCATCATGATCTTTACTTATTCACACAAGTATTGCTATATTGTATTGGGGTTATTGGAATTGCTCTCTTGTAAGCTTGATGGAGATATTCTGGAGATAATAGAAGACTACTTCCCGTGGGCGTAGCCTAATTGGGTGAACCACATATATATGGTGTACTCTTTTCTATTGTTCTTTTTTTGTACTTATTGTTGATATATTATTGTTTTGCATAGATAGGTAAGCTAGTTTAGTTAGTTCGAGTCCCTTCCCATTCCATTCTAACTAATTGGCTTGGAAATGTAGACAAACCAAAACATACTTCTAATTTTAGCAGATAAGAGATCTAGAAGCTCCTTCATGTTAGCCAATTTCTGTAATACACTAGGATTGAATAAATTATTTTTAAATACTTTTGAATATTTTATTTTATTTTATTTTAAATATTTTTGACAAGAAGTAAAAAATAAAACAAATGTAATTGTTCTTTTATTAATAAAAATATTGAAGGGGTACAGAAATGAAATAGTTGTTGAACGAGTGATTGCTGACCCACCAGAGGAAAAGACAAGTGGCTGAAGCTACTGAGTGAGAACTCAAGGTGCAGGAGGCATCTTCCCCAAAATTAGGTCACCACTCCTTGTTGAGTGCTAAAGAGTAGGAGGCTCATAAATGACCAAGTCCTAGGAAAAATACTATATAATAGTATGCCCATTAGCAAGCAGGAGGCTAGCATTGAACGGGGATTGAATATGATAATGCAAGAGATGGCGCATTAAGTGTATTTTCTCTTGTGGTTCAACGATCAGGTTCAAGGGTTCTGGAGCAAGTGAGACTTGGATGCTCTGGGAGTTGGTTGGGAGGAACAACTATTTCATCTTTGTTTTCCTGATAGTGGTGCCAGGTTTCTTGTTTTAAGTATTATATGTTTGAAAGTAATTACAATAGGACTTTTATTTTTGTTATGAATCACATCTAACCCTTAGCAAAATTCTTATTATGTATCTAAATAGAAAATGGATTTATTATACATCTTTTCAATGTATCTCCTATTATGTTTTTGAATTTAAATAACCTGTCACAATTATATTTATGTTTATAAAATAATCATAATTAGTATTCGTTTTGATTTCTAACGATTCTCAGTTCGGGTATCCATACCTGGATTGTGTATTGAGTAAACTAAATCAAGTACTGCTTAGTTAGAAATTTAAATGAAGGATCCAAACTTTAGGGTATACGTAAGTCATTATAACCCCAGTAAATAAATTACTGTAACTAATTAAAAATCAGCACCAATCTATACTTATAACCATTTTACAGAATGATCATGGAAACTAAGTAAGTCTAATAGCATAGTCAAGTATTCTTTTTCCTCTGCATAAACCTACCAACGAAAATACTAAAAACTAGTCAAAAGCCAAGAGGCTTCTATAGAAAGGAAAGTATTCTTTTTCCTTTTTATTTATTTTTTTAAAACCCATGTTACAGATCGGTTTTGCAGATCTGAACTGGTCGAGACCCAAAGAAAAAGAACTACAAATGCCTTGATGAGATCTAACATTGTAATTATAAGTAGTTACAGAATTTAATAACATACATTCTTTAAGTATTTATCAGTCTCAGCAAAATGCCAGATTTTTTCTTAAAATCATAAATCTCTAAAAGAACTAATTTACTCATTCATTAATTAACTAGCAATCCTCAACAAATGTGAAGGTTTCCAATACGTGGCAGTAAGACCATTATGGATGGCAGCCTGGATATAAACTTAAATCTAGTAAAAGAAAAATATCAACCAAGATAACCGAGAACTCATGCATTTTCATGGCATAGACCGAAAGCAGTCATTCCTGTCAGTGTATAGAATTAAAAATAAAATTAAATATTATTCTAATATTTCATCAAACAAAGAAAAATGCATAACTGAAATATTTTCTAAGACCCGAAGGATCGCGTTAACTGTAAACAATGCCCAATTATTAAAATGAGGATCCAAAATCCCTGTGGGTATAAGACAATCAACGATGGAATCCGCCATCCTTATAAAAAAACCCCAACTATTAAATAAGATTATAATGGTGGTAAGACATCCACGATGGCACCCACGATAATAATCCAATCGGTAGAACAAGTCGATAACATGCACAAACAAGATTAAAAACAAATGATGGAGCAGAGAGGCTACAAGCACACACACAGTAACGTATCTTGCAAATTGATGAGAGCCATAATCTTTTCTATGGCTTCAAATGCCTAGCCACGAGCCACTTGCAACATGTAAACCTTGGTTCACTCAGTGACCGAGTGTTTTTTTAAGACAATATTTATTTAGAGTAAAGAATCGTGATTACCTTGGCGTTTTAAGATGTGAGCCTGGTAGAAGGTGACCCTGCCGCCATCCTCGCCAGTGCTTCCTAACCTCCAACCACCCATCTGAAATCAGAACCATAACTTTGGAAAATATTTATACATTGAAAAGATTATAACACTACTTTACCTGGTATGATTGCAAAGAATGTTAGGGGTTGGCTTCTCCTAGTTTCCCTTATCCATCCTTCTTCCTGCAAGCAAGAATTCAAACCTTTAAGTCTCAGTGACCGAAAAACTTAAATAATGAAATTGTGGCTTAACAAGATGAGTGATAGGTTAATATTTTTTTAACCTGGTTAAGAGACGGTTGAAGCCGATAGGGTAATGGAGTTCATGTCACAACAACCATCGAGTGTTGGCATGGCAGCCATTAGCACCAGGAAGACCTCCCTTGCACCTTGGAAATCAACCAAGAAGAATGCCATTAACTTCAGGAAGTCCTCACACCAGTATAACCTCATAAAAGTGCCTTTGAAAGAGAAGAGCCTTGGTTCCTTTAGCTTACAGACCAAAAACAACTATGACAATGAAGAATCCAGACAAATTAATGATACATTAAACCCTATTCAAAACCATTGCAATCTTAATACATGTGGAAAACCGAGATTCATTCTCGAGCTTAGCCTTAAAGGTCTGGTTGCACTCTCAAATCGCAATGAGAGTGGCTAATAAAATTGCAAACCAACCACAATACCAGTATCCATTAATAAACATAAATTTATTAATATGGGTTCCAAAACAATACACGACTATGGTATAAACCCCATATTTCATAGTTTAAACATTCAAATAAATGCGCAAACCTTGGTATGATAATGCAAGCACTTGGGAGCCAAGGTTATATCTTGGTCCTTGAAACTTAATACAATTAATGGGGTCGAGACTATACCCATAGCCTCCAAACTGTTTTCCATTTACAACTAATGCAACAATGCATAATGGTTAAGGTAAGGATGGAAGGTCAAGACTTAGCCTTAGGGATGAGCAAGCCCTTAGTAAATATATAGCTAGATAAATGTAAAAATAAACCCAACATCACCTTCAGTTATGACGGTAACACGCCGCTAACCTTGTAAACATCCACTGTATGTATAGCCTACCAAAGAATGGTTTGACAAATTGTGTAAGTATCCATACAAGGAAAAGGCAAACTTTATTTATGTTGCAGTAGCTATTACATGTGAAAAACATATCGATATAATAATGATGGTTTTATATAGTGTTTGTAAATTAATTTTTTATTTATTTATGGATTTTTGAGGTTCATGACAGAATGGTATCAGAGCATGGTTACAAAACTTGGCCTGAACCGGCCCAACACTAAAGATGTTAAACCAAAAAAACTAACTTTATTTCATCTTTGGGTTTGATTCTCTTACGAAACAGGAAGAGAAGGATAACTTTATTTTTGTAGGAAACTATGGCATAGTTCGGAATGCCTGCAAAAGAAGAATCTCCCCCTAGAATACTTGTGAACAATGAAGAGGGTAAAATTTGGGTAAACCTAAATGAGAGTCGAGACGATAACCCATCAGAATTATAACAAACTGTTAAAGAACTAAGATCAGAATTAAAAAGAGTTAGGGAAGATAGAGAACGAATTCTGAAAGCACGAGAAGAAATAAATAACATTTTGTTGGCTAAAATACACAATAATGAAAAAGATAAGCACAAAGAATCTGAACATGATAATCCAAAAGATACACCTTACAAATGTAAGGGAATACAGACTGAATTTTCCAGTCATGGGGCTGAAACTTCCAGTGAGGAATCAGCTAAACACCACAGAGAAAAACAATAGGATTCTACTGAAATTAGTGACAGTAATAAAAATAAAAGAAAATACAAAATCTATGAAATTTTTTTGGGAGAATTTAAAAAAAATAAACCTCCTATGTTTAACGGTGAGATCGAGAAAGGAGAAGAGGTAGAATCCTGGTTGTCCGGAATGAAGAAATACTTCTAGATATATAACTATTCTGATGAACTGAAGGAAAAAATGGCCATTTATAACTTAATTGGAAAATCAAATATTTGGTGGGAAGATATAAAAAAAGTAAAAGGTATAAGAGAATGGCACGTAACATGGAAAACATTTAAGAAGCACTTTAAATGAAAGTAACTTTCAAAACAGTACTATGAAGAAAAAGCTAAGGAATTCTACGAGTTAAGGCTAGTAGCTACGACCATGAAAGAACTCTGCAGTAAATTCTTAAGTTTGCTTCATTATGTACCATATATAATAGATGAAAAACCAAAAATACAACGCTTTCTCAACTGCTTACCTATTACATTTAAGGAAAGGATTGAGTATGAAAATCCAATGATGCTTGAAGAAGCAATGAGAAAAGCAAATTTCTTTTATGATCAGAATAAGAATAAAAGAGAAAATGTACCTAATTGGAACACTAAAAGACGGGATAAATTTGATCCAAGAAAAAAGAATAATGATAAATTTCACAGAAATTATGCAAAATAATTATAGAGGATATCAAGGTGGTAATTATAGAGGTTTCAAACCATAATACCCCGCAGCAAAAGAAAGAGAACCTTCCACTAATTTTAATAAAAACACTGCATAGAGGGAACCCTTAAAATGTTGGGAATGTGGTGACTCGCATTACTTTAAAGACTGTCCTATAAGAAATAAAACATTTAAAAAAGTTCACTCCATTCAGGAAGTTGTTACAGTTGGAGATATAGCGAGAAGTATGCCCAAAATCAATGCTGCATTGGAGAATTGACAAGCATACCATTAATATTCAATGGTCGAGATCGAAGTTATGATAAAAAGTCAACCTATTTCCATACTAATGGATCCATGCACAAGTTTGAGTTATGTATCACCTAGGATTGTTGAATTATGTAAATTAGTACCAGAAAAATTTGAAAAATATTGGTTGGTACAGTTAGCACGGGTACTAAACGTAAGGTCACTAGTTATGTGAAAAAATGTGAAGTATTGATGAATGAATTTAATACGTATGCTGATCTGAATAATTTACCTTTAGGTTCCTATGATATGCTGATAGGAATGGATTGGTTGGAAAAACACAGATTCATGTTGAATTGTTATGAAAAAACTTTTACATGCATAGATAATAGTAGAAACATAATTAAAGTAAGAGGAATTCCCAGAAAAACTACAATCAGAGATATCTCATCCTTACAAATGAAGAGATTTGTACGTAAGGGATGTAAAGTATTTGTTGTTTATGTAATAGATGATAAAGATAAATATAAAAAACTTAAAGTGGAAGATATAACTATCTTGAAATATTTTAAAGACATCTTTCTGGAAGAATTCCCTGGACTACCTCCGAAAAGAGACATAGAATTTACAATCGATCTGATAACAGGAGCGGTACCAGCATCAAAAGGTCCTTATCAGATGAATATAATAGAACTTACAGAACTTAAATCATAGTTACAAGAACTAATCAATAAGAAGTACATTTGACCTAGTGTTTCCCCTTGGGGAGCACTGGTCTTATTCGTAAATAAGAGAGACAAAACTTTAAGATTATGGATAGACTATCGGCAATTAAATAAAATGACGATTAAAAATCTATATCCTTTACCCCGGATAGACGATCTATTTGACCAGTTCCAAGGGGAGACAATATTTTGTAAAATAGATTTAAGTTCTAGCTACCATCAGGTACAGATCAAAGATGAAGACATCTTTAAAATGGCTTTTAGAACTCGTTATGGTCATTGCGAGTTTGTCATAATGCATTTTGGATTAACAAACGCACCTGTAGCTTTTATGTGATCAATGAATAGTATTCTGAGTAACTATTTAGATAAATTCGTAGTTGTCTTCATCGACGATATACTGATTTATTCAAAGAGTGAACAGGAACATGAAGACCTAAGAATAGTTCTGCAAGTGTTAAGAGAACAACAATTGTTTGCTAAGTTTAGCAAATACGATTTCTTTAAGGACAAAATCCAATATCTAGGACATGTAGTGTCTAAAGATGGAATATATGTTGACCTCGACAAGATTAAGGCTATAACGGAATGGCCAATTTCTAAAAATGTAACTGACATAAGATCGTTCATGGGGATTACAAGTTATTATCAAAATTTTATAGAAGGATTCTCTAAGATAGCCTACCCCATAAATTCACTACAGAAGAAAGGTAAAAAATTTGACTGGAATGAAAAGTGTATGGAAATTTTTAACAAATTAAAACAGTTGTTAACCACTGCACCTATATTAAAAATTGTTGATCCTTTTAAGGATTTCGTCGTATGCACCGACACATGTAATGAATTATTAGGCGGGGTAGTAATTCAAGAGAATCATGTCCTGGCCTACGAATCCATAAAATTAAAAGAATATGAAAAGAATTACGCTACACACGATTTAGATGTGGCGAAACTACCTCATCGGAAGGAAATTTTTGCTAATGTCAGATAACATATGTTTAAAATACTTGTTCGATCAATAGAATTTAAATGCTAGACAAGCGAGGTGGTTGTCATTATTAAGTGAGTATGACTTCAAAATAAAACACATAAAAGGGAAAGAAAACAAATTTGCAGACGTTGTAAGTCGTCACGCAAATTTATTATTTGCGAGCAGCAGTTATGAATCAGATTTTAAATGCAGAAAATTATGATAAAGAATACCAAAATTTAAAGGAAAAGACTTCTGAAAATGAAAAGAATGAGATAAAACATATTTTAGTCTAAATGGAAGAGGATTAATGTTGCATAAAAACAGGTTGTACATACCAAACATAGTAGAAATCAAATTAATAGTTATGAATGAGTTACACAAACGACTGTATTCAAGACATCCTGGATACCAGAAGATGATCACCATGATCAGAAAAGACTTATTTTGGCCTAACATGAAGAAAGAGGTAGCAGAGTACTTAGCTCACTGCATAGAATGCCAACAAGTCAAGGAAGAACACCAACATCTAGGAGGTTTATTGCAACCACTACCCATTCCAGAATGGAAGTGGGAAATCATCGACATAGATTTTATAATAGGCCTACCTAAACAATTTAGGAAGCACGACTCAATCATGGTCATAGTCAATAAATTAAGCAAATCGGGTCATTTTATTCCTATCAAATCTACTAATAATGCTGCTAACATAATAAAATAATAATCCATTACATTTGTTTTATTTTTGACTTATTGTAAAAAATATTTAAAATAAAATAAAATAATCAAGAGTATTTACTAATAATTTATTAAATCCTGGTGTATTACATACACCTCCTCTTAAAGGATAACATTGTCCTTGGTGTTATTATTTTTCTTTTTTTATTCTTCCATTTCTTAGTATTGAAATAGGATTGGATATGCCTCTCGCATATCACTTTACAATTCCCAAGTGGACTCTTCCAGACTAAGGTGCTTCAATTGCACCTTGACTTGTTCGATGGTGCGGTTCCAAAGTAAAAGTTCGCTTCTGTCGAGAATACGCTCCGGTCCCACCCGGAACTCACCCCTGGGTTCCACCTGTATAACATCCCAATCAATCAGATGAGTAGTGTCATGAACATACTTGTTCAAAATGGAAACGTGAAAAACATCATGTATTTTAATAGTGGTCGGTAGGGCTAACTGGTATGCTACCAGCCCTACTTTAACCAAAATTTCCAATGGCCCACAATACTTGGGTGTCAATTTTTAATACTTGCCCAGTCTTAGGGATATTTTCTTGGGTCTTATATTTATATACACATGCTCTCCTACGTGGAACACTCGATGAATTCTTTTTAATTCAACGTAACGTTTCTACCTGTCTTGGGAAGCCTTCAAATTTTGTCTTCATGGCTAGTTCCATATCTTTTAACAATTCAGGTCCTAAGATTAATTGATCCACCAGACTACTCCATGAAATGGGAGTATTACATTTACGTCCATACATAATTTCAAAAGGACTCATACCAGCCGATACTTGAAAATGATTATTGTAAGCAAATTCTACTAGGTGTAAATAATCTTCCCACTTACCTCGTTTGTCAATTACATACATTCTCAACATGTCTTATAGGACTTGATTTACCCTTTCAGTCTATCCATCCATTTGCGTATGATACGCAGTGCTGGGATTCAATTGTGTGCCTAGACCTTTAAACAAAGATTTCCAAAAATTCCCTGTAAATTTTATATCTCTATCTGAGATTATTACCTTTGGCACGCCATGTAACCTGAAAATCTCTTTCATAAATATACCTGTGACCTATTTATGAAATATATTTTTCAGGTTACATGGCGTACCAAAGGTAATAATATCAGATAGAGATGTAAAATTTATAGGGAATTTTTGGAAATCTTTTTTTAAAGGACTAGGCACACAATTGAATCTCAACACTGTGTATCATCCGCAAATGGATGGATAGACTGAACGGGTAAATCAATTCCTAGAATACATGCTAAGAATGTATGTAATGGACAAACCAGGTAAGTGGGAATATTATTTACAGCTAGTAGAGTTTGATTACAATAATCATTTTCAAGTATTGGCTGGTATGAGTCCTTTTGAAATTCTGTATGGACGTAAATGTAATACTCCCATTTCATGGAGAATTCTGGTGGATCGATTAATGTTAGGACCTGAATTTTTAAAAGATATGGAACTAACCATGAAGCAGGTACAACAAAATTTGAAGGCTTCCCAAGACAGGAAGAAAAGTTATGCTGACTTAAAAAGAACTCATCGAGAGTTCTAGGTAGGTGAGCATGTGTATCTAAAGGTAAGACCCCAAAAACATCCCTAATATTGGGTACCCACTCAAAATTGGCACCCAGGTATTGTGGGCCATTTGAAATTTTGGCTAAAGTAGGGCCGGTAGCATACCAGTTAGCCCTACCACCTAATATTAAAATACATGATGTTTTTCACGTTTCCATTTTGAAGAAGTATGTTCATGACTCTACTCATGTGATTGATTGGGATGTTATACAGGTGGAACCCAAGAGAGAGCTCCAGGTGGGACCAGAGCGTATTCTCGACAGAAGAGAACTTTTACTCTGGAACCGTACCATCAGACAAGTCAAGGTGCAATGGAAGCACCTTAGTTCAGAAGAGCCCACCTGGGAATTGGAAAGTCATATGTGGGAGGCATATCCAATCCTATTTCAAGACGACGAAATGGAAGAATAAAGAAAAAATAATAATAACACTGAGGACGGTGTTATCCTTTAAGAAGAGGTGTATGTAATACACCAGGATTTAATAAATTATTATTAAATACTTTTGAATCTTTTATTTTATTTTAAATATTTTTTACAAGAAGTCAAAATTAAAACAAATGTAATGTATTATTATTTTATTAATAAAAATACTAAAGGGGGGTAGAAATGAAATAGTTGTTGAATGAGTGATTGCTGACCCATAAGAGGAAAAGACAAGTGGCTAAAGCTGCTGAGTGAGAACTCAAGGTGTAGGAGGCATCTTCCCCAAAATTAGGTCACCACTCCTTGTTGAGTGCTAAAGAGTAGGAGGCTCATAAATGACCAAGTCCTAGGAAAAATACTATATAATAGTATATACATTAGCAAGTAGGAGGCTAGCATTGGATGGGGATTGAATCTGATAATGCAAGAGATGGCACATTAAGTGGATTTTTCTCTTGTGGTTCAACAGTCAGCATCGGGGGTTCTGGAGCAAGTGAGACTTGGATGCTCTAGGAGTTGGTTGGGAGGAATGGCTATTTCATCTGTGTTTTCTCGACAGTGGTGCCAGGTTCCTTGTTCTCTTTCTTATATTTTTAAAAGTAATTACAGTAGGATTTTTATTTGTATTATGAATCACATATAACCCTTAGCAGAATTCTTATTATGTATCTAAGTAGAAAATGGATTTATTATACATCTGTTCAATGTATCTCCTATTATGTTTTCGAATTTAAATAATTTGTCGCAATTATATTTATGTTTTTAAAATAATCATAATTAGTATTCATTTTGATTTGTAATGATTCTCAGTTCTGGTATCCATACTTGAATCGTGTATTGAGTAAACTAATCAAGTACTGCTTAGTTAGAAATTTGAATGAAGAATCCAAAATTTAGGGTATACATAAGTTGTTATAACCCCAATAATTAAATTACTTTAACTAATTAAAAATCAGCACCAATCTATACTTATAACCATTTTACAGAACAATCATCAAAACTAAGTAAGTCTAATAGCATAGTCAAGTATTCTTTTTCCTCTGCATAAAACTACAAATGAAAATACTAAAAACTGGTTGAAAGTCGAGAGGCTTCTATAGAAAGGAAAATATTTCTTTTTAAATGTTTTCTTTTTATTTTTGTTTTTAAAACCCTTGTTACAGATCGAATTTGTAGATCTGAACTGATCGAAACCCAAAGGAAAAGAACTACAAATTCCTTGATTAAATCTAATATTGTAATTATAAGTAGTTATAGAATTTAACAACATACATTCTTTAAGTATTTATCAGTCTCGGCAAAATGCTAGAGTTTCACTTAAAATCGTAAATCTCTAAAAGAACTAATTTACTCATTCACTAATTAACTAGAAGTCCCTGACAAATGTCAAGGTTTCCAATACGTGGCACTAAGACCATTATGGATGGCAGCCTGGGTATAAACTTAAATCTAGTAATAGAAAAATATCAACCAAGATAACTGAGAACTCATGCATTTTAATGGCACAGACTGAAAGCAGTCATTCCAGTCAGTGTATAGAATTAAAAAAAAATAGTATTCTAATCTTTTATCAAACACAGAAAAATGCCTAACTGAGATATTTTCTAAGACCCAAAGGGTCACATTAACTGTAAATAATACCGAATTGTTAAAATGAGGATCCAAAATCCCCGTAGGTATAAAACCATCAACGATGGCATCTTCCATCCTTATAAAACAACCCCAACTATTAAATAAGATTACAGTGGTGGTAAGCCATCCATGATGGCACCCATGATAATACTCCAATCCGTAGAACAAGTCGATAGCATGCACAAACAAGATTAAAAACAGATGCTAGAGCAGAGAGGCTACAACCACACACACAGCAACTTATCTTGCAAATTGATGAGAGGCGGAATCTATTCCATGGCTTCAAAAACCTAGCCACGAGCCACCTGCAACATGTAAACCTCGATTCAGTCAGTGACCGAGTGTTTTTATAAGACATTATTTAATCAGAGTAAAAAATCATGTTCACCTTGGCGTTTTAAGACGCGAGCCTTGGAGAAGGTGACCCTGTCACCATCCTCACCGGTGCTCCTTAATATGTAACCAACCATATGAAATCAAAACCATAACTTTCGTAACGATTTAAACATTGAAAATCCTATAACAGTACTTTACCTGGTATGATTGCAGAGAAGGCCATGGGTCGGCTTATCCTAGTTTCCCTTATCCCTCGTTCTGCCTGTAAGCAAGAATTCTAACCTTTAAGTCTCGACGAAGGAAAAGCTTAAATAATGAAATTGTGGCTTAACAACATTAGTGATATGTTAATATTGTGTTTACCTTATTAAGAGGCAGTTGAATCCAATAGGGTGACAGTGTTCTTGTCGCAATAACCAACGAGCATTTGCATGGACATCATTAGCACCAGGAAGACCTCCCTTGCACCTTGGAAAGCAACCAAGCAGAATGCCATTAACTTCAGGAAGACCTCACACTGGTATAACCTCATAAAAACTCCTTTGACAGAGCATAGCCTCGACTCCTATAGCTTACAGACCAAAAACAACTACGATAATGAAGAATCCAGATAAATTAATGATACATCAAACACTATTCAAAACCCTTGCAATCTCAATACATGTGGATGGTCGAGATTCATTGATCTCGAGCTTAGCCTTAAAGGTCTGGCTTCGCTTTCAACTCATACTTAGAGTGGCTCATAAAGACACAAACCAACCACAGTACCACTATCCATTAATAAACATAAATTTATTAATATGGGCTCCAAAACAATACACGACTATGGCATAAACCCCATAGTTCATAGTTTAAACATTGAAATAAACGTTCAAACCTTTGTATAAAATTGCAAGCGCTTGGGAGCCAAGGTTATATCTTGGTCCTTGAAACTTAATACAATTAATGGGTTCAAGACTATACCCACAGTCTCCAAAGTCTTTTCCATTTACAACTAACACAACAGTGCATAATGGTTAAGGTAAGGATGGAAGGTCAAGACTTAGCCTTAGGGCTAGGCAAGCCCTTAGTAAATATATAGCTAGATAATTAACGTAAAAATAAACCCAACATCACCTTTGGTTATGACGACAGCACGTCACTAACCTTGTAAACATCCACTGTATGCATAGCCTGCCAAAGACCGGTTTTAGAAGTTGTGTAAGTAGCCATACAAGGCAAAGGAAAACTTTATTTATGTTGCAGTAGCTATTACATGCGAAAAACATATCGATATAATAATGATGTTTATATATATATATATATATATATATATTTTATTTATGGTGTTTTGAGGTTCATGACAATTTCCTATCTCTTGTTCGAGTCCAAAGGAACGCACAAACAAGCCTAATATTTTGTCTTATAGATTCAAATTATTATACATAAAATGGATGCTTTTGAAATACAAAAGTGTTGGGAAGGGTCATTGTATTTTACCACTCTTGAAAATAAGATTACAGTGTATTGTGAATTTCGAGATAAAAGTCAGAATATTTACATTATAATATATATTATTAAATTTACCGATTTTGTTTCAAATGTTTTCCCAAACTCTAAATTGTCTACATGAACTATTTTCATATATTTTGGAATTCAAATTTCTAAGGATGGTTTATATACTTTTATATATATTCTCTAAGTAAGAACCATAATTTAAAATGCATGTCATTCAATCTATAAAAGGATATTTACTTAAATACAACTAAGTCCTTGAATGAATGCAGGTTAAAAAGAATGTTCTAAATATAAGGGCTATTCCAAGCTAATGGGGGTCTCTTTTGACACATTAGATGCAATAGAAAACTGAAAAAATATGCATTCCTCAACTTACATGTATATTTTGAGATACATACATAATGAATCTTGGTTTGAGTAACGAAGATAAAATATATGAAACTGAATCATGTTTCCTAATACATAAATTTAATCTATTTAAAATGTTCATAACTATATCAAGTTTGATCTTTTTTAACAGGTACTATTTTTGGGGGCAAATCATAAGGTATATGCCTTTGTGTTTGCAGCGTTTGAGTGCCTAAATGATGGAATCAACCTACAAAAGATGGTAGACATATAGAGAACAAACAATACTAGTGCAACATTGTTTTCCCAAAATAAATTTAATCATTTATATTTTTTTTAATTATATAAGTGATAAAACCTTGAAAACAGTACACCGAGTGTGGGTGGATCTTTTGAAGGTCTTAATGCAATGATTATGAAATTTTTTTTTATAGCATGTAGAGGTAGATGTCTAGTATTGTAACATACATTTTTTCTAAATTCTTGAGAAACAATAACGTTATGGAAGAATCACTAACAATGTGTTTTTTGAGTTAAGGGGTATCGACACAACAAAAATAAAATAAAAAAAGTATTTTTAAAAAAATACATATTTGGAATCTGCAACAAAATTGCTATTTGAGACTAAAATTAATAAAAGAATGATTGTGTAGCATAGTGTAATGAGTGGCAAAAGAGGGTCATATTGAGAAAATGGATGAAATTCCCAATTAGCTATGGTTTACCATATTCCATAGCATAATATTGGTTAACCTGAAGCTAACTCTGAAGCAGACACATAGGAAGAGGGATGTCACACGAACAGATGACGAGGTTCAATTTAGGTGGTAAGGAATGCAACTGTGTTTATTTTAAATTCAAATTTCCTTTTCCCACCTATCTGGGTTTCATGAAAACCAAAATGTATGCACATTTGAACTGTACAAAATGCATGCATGATGTTATAGAAATCAAATTTACCTTAGGGACAAGGTGGAGATAAAGAGATAGATATCATGGTTGTGAGGGTAGTGGTTTTAGTGAGGATTAGAGGGTGGTAAGTAGTAGGGGAGGACGATTAGGAGAAAAAAATATACAGGGGTAGGGGTAGGGGTAGTAGGAGAGATAGAGAAAGAGAGAGGTAGAGGTAGGGGGAGTAGGAGAGAGAGATAGAGGAGGGAAATGGGTTTTTATGGGTAGGAAGGCTAGGAGAGATGTCAGGGAGAGAGAGTTTGGTTAGGCATAGTGACATTGTGATATTGAGATGCAAGAGTGATAGCGGGTTCGAGGTCAGAGACGAGGGTGGGGATGAGGTGTAGCTGGAGGATTAATGGAGAGAAATCATGCGAGATGGGGTTAGAAAGGGTTAGGGGGGAGAGTGGAGAGAAAGAAAAAGATTAGGAGGGGGGTTAAAGGTAGGGGGGTGAGAGAGTGAGAGAGGGGGATAGTAAGAGAGAGAGAGAGAGAGAGGATAATTATAGGGGAAGGATTAAATGTGTGTGTGTGTAAGTTAGTGACAATAGGGTGGTGTTAGGGAGTTGGGAGAGAGAGACGGGTAGGGGCACGTGGTAGGTGGAGGAATAGAGGGAAGAGTGACTGAGAGAAAGAGAGAGAAAGAGAGATTGGGGAGGAAGGGGGGGGTATGGATGATTAGGGGAAGGCGATGGAGGGGGTTGGGAGAGAGAAAGAGATAGAGATGATGGTGGGGGTAAAGGTAGGGGAGAGGAGGGGGGTTGGGGGAGAGTATGAGATAGAGATTGGGGTGGGAGGAGGGGTAGACGTTTAGGAATAATTAGAGAGAAGGGGGGTATAGGTTGGGGACAAAGAGAGAGAGAGATCAAAATGGGAGTTTGTAAGTTGTAAGGGGAGGGAGATTAGGAGAGAGAAAGAGAGAGGGTTTTAGGGGTACGGGGAGTAGGTGAGAGAGAGAGAGAGAGAGAGAGAGAGAGAGAGAGAGAGATGTGGAGGAGGACGAGGAAGAGGAGGAGTGGGTTTTAGAGCTAAGGGGAGGGGTATCGAGGAGAGTGACTGAGAGAGGGGGTTATTCAGGGTTAGAGAAAGAGAGAGAGAGAGTTGTGTGAAGGAGTGACGGAGAGTGACAGAGCGGGTGGTTATGTGTAGGGAGAGTAGGAGGGGGGTTAAGGAGATGGATTAGTGAGTTATGGGTAGTGAGAGTTTGAGAGGGATAGTGTTGGTGTTAGGGAGTTGAGGGAGATAGGGAGATATGGGTGGGGGTTAGGTCTAGGTGGAGGAGTAGGGGAAAGAGAGTGTGAGAGAGGGGGTTAGTATGGGTTAGAGAGAGAGAGAGAGGAGGAGGAGGAGGATTAGGCGGGTGAGAGAGTGAGAGAGGGGTTTAGTAATGGTTAGGGAGAGGAGGCGAGAGAGAGAGGGGGGAGAGAGGAGGGGGGTTAGTGGTAGGGGGAGGAGTGTGCATGTGTGTGTGTGTGTGTGTGTGTGTGTGTGTGTGTGTGTGTGAGAGAGAGAGATAGAGAGAGACACACACACACACACACATAGAATTGGTGGTGTTAGGGGATTGGGGGAGAGAGAAAGGGGTGGGAGTTAGGGGTAGGTGGAGGAGTAGACGGGTGGGTGAGAGAGGGATATATATATGAGGTGGTGGTAAGTGGTAGGGGGATTTAATGTCCCCATTCTAGTAGCACTATGTTTCACCACTATTCCCATTATATTTCCATGGGCGGAATGGAAATTAAATAAGTTAGTTAGGGAATTAATTTTGACCTATAGTCAAACTTTATAATTACCGTTAAATCATGCACAAGTAATGTAGCCCATATTTTTGAATATTTAATTATTAATTAATAGTGTGTTGAGTTGTAATTGCGTAGTTTTCCAAGGAGGGCACATAGGAGATTAGGTGGACCCTAAAATTTGTCTTCCACAAAATAAAATGGATGAAAAGTAGTGAAAAGAAAGAAAGCAACTGAAAAGCTGGAAAGCAACAAAAAAGTAGGAAAACACTAAAAACAAGGAAATTAGAAAAAAATCAAGAAAGCACTGAAAAGTAGCAAAGAAGCAAAAAATAAATGAAAAGAAAAAGTTTCCAAAATCATAATAAATCAGGAAAATAAGACTAAAGAAGGAAAGGAAAGAATGCAAGGAAAAAGTTACATAAAGCTGAAAGTCCTAATTTTAACCGGTGAGGGCGCATTGGATGAGGCTAATGGACGAAATCTAATGCATATAATAAAATAAGAAATAAGAACTTATAAAAAGAGGTTGATCACACACATTCATATATTTTTCCATTTTATCATTTGTCCTGAAGAGCTCTAATATTTTCTTTACTTCGGTGTTGTGCCCCTTGCAAATAGTTGGGAGAAGTGCCCCTCTATAATGCATTATCTAGTTGATCTACAGTTGGTGATCAAGGAAGGAGAAATATATTCTCTTTCACAACACTTCAATAGATATTCTATTGATGTTTTTGTGTATTTCCAATCTAGTAATTTATGTTTCATTTCTGCATTAGGAAGCATCCAACTTCAATGTTGTTTTTGCAATGTTTTTGGGAGTGTTGATGCTGTTGGAGGAGGATGGAGCCTTCATGAATATTTGAAGTTGTATTTGAAGCTCTATGATGTAAATTAATTACTATTCATATTAAGAAAATAAATTGTTCTTCCTATTTTTCAATTCTATGTCTCCCTTCAATGTATTCTCCCTCCTATGCTCAATTAATTAAAAAATATGACTAGTTTTCATTTTGGATGCAATAATTTAACTTATAGTAAACCAAATGATGATATATAAGTTTCTACAAGTATGTGAGTCTTGTGTGTGTCACGTCCCCATCTTGACCCTATTGCATTAAAATCGTAAATAATGTAATATTGTTATAAAATCGTGGTGAGGAGCTCAAGGCCAAGGCTCCGGCATCGATTTATTGATGCATATGGTTTACATGATACCCATGCACAATGCAATTGCGAATATCATGTAAATATGCATTTTAATAAAATACCCACAACTAGCTATGCAATGCAACAAGAGATGGGGGCATGATTTTACAAGGAATTGGGAGGGAAATATTCAAACCCTTGGAGCCAATCAAGTCAAGCCAAGTGTTAATGAGAGAACCTATAAAACCCTCAACTACCCATGTTGATTTTTGTACCCAATCATTCATTTCTCCAAAGAGTTGGTTGAGATAGTTAATGCCTTGGGGAATGGGAGGTATGTCTGTCCAAATTCGAGTATGGGCAAGCCACCCTGCATGGAAAAACGTGTTTTTCTCTTTGGGCCAAGAAAAGAGCTAGGAATTGCTCCCCAAGTCATTACCCATCAACCAGTTTCCCTCCCTCACGAGTTTTGGAGCTACCTGGGTGTTTTCCAGCCATGTTTTCTTGTGTTTTCCTCCATTCTCAGCTGGGAGAAGGGTGTTTTTGTGTTGTATACCAGTCGGGAAGAAGGGGAAATCGAATTGGGGTTCCATAGAGACCGTTTTGGCTGTTAAATGCTTAGATAGTTGGGGAGAAACCGTTTTCCTCCCTGTGAATGTTTTTCCCCATCCCACAACTCAGTTTTGGTTGGAAACGATTTGGGAAAACCCATGGCCATCTTGTTGGTAAATCTGTTGTTTCGGGCATGAGCTTGAGCAAGTATCCAGGGTTCAAATGTAGCCTGATAAACCCAGCTATGGACTAGCTTGGCTCAAATGAAACAATTAATTGGTTGTGTATGAGATGAATGTCCCCTTTTCCTTGTAAAAATCATGCCCAGCTCAGGGGTGGCAGTTGTGTTGAGAGAATTGATGAACACAACTGGCCTATGGTTGGGTGGAATGTTGCAGCGACATAGCTAGTTGCTTGGGACCATTTCACCATAAAAATAAGTGTTTCTTTGTCTATATGTTTTCCTTCTGAAATGTTATAATTTGATGATTGTATTGATATGTTGTATGCATATGAAATGTGTGTGGATGAGTTGTTTATTTTCCATTGTGCATGTTTATTGAATTGCATCTACACACATTGGTTTTAATTCATATGAATCTAATGAATCGGGTTGAGTTTAATGTAAACGCCCCACAAATTATCATCATGTTCCCTTCCTTGAATTGGGTCCATGGGAGGGGACGTTACATTTTTGTATCAGAGCTGTCGATTTCAGCATTGGGCCTTCATGGGCTACCTATCATAATTGCAGAGGTAAGTATGCTTCCTTCTCAGCACTTGATCATTAAGAAAATTTTCAAATTTCAAAATTTTTCTAAGTGTTTTATGAGTTTCTGCTAAAGACTCTGTCGGCAAAAGATAAGCCAGAAAACGCCAAACAGTCGGCAAGTTAAGCTGAATTTCGGCAATGCGTTTCGGCGAAAATTTTCAAATTTTTTGGCGATGCGGTCAGCGATTTTAAGCTTAAATGCTGCGACGCGGGTGACGATTTTAGGCTTAAAAGTTGCGACTCGGTCGGCAATTTTAGGCTTAAAATATGTGACGGTCAGCGGATTTTAAGTCAAAATCTGTGACACGGTCGCAGCCACAGAGGCTTGCGGTCGGCGGAGATAAGGCCAAAACCGCTGAAACGGTCGCAGAAGTTAGGCTTAAAACCAACGACGGTCGGCAACAACACTGGAGAAAAGGTCGCAGAAGTTAGGGTTAAAACAAGCGATGCGATGACAATTTTAGAGTTAAATACAGTGACAAAGGTCAGCGGAGTTAAGGTTAAGACCAACAACGGTCGCAGAGATTGAGCCCCCTTGACCCCCGTCGTCCCCCGGAGATAGTCATTGAAAGTGTGAAATGCATTCTCTATGCTTGGAATGAGAAGCGGAAATTGCATAGAAGGGGTTGTGGAATCTCAGTAAGAGTAATGGGTTGTAATACCCATTATGGAGGATGAAAGGGAAATTACTCACCTTAAACTATTTATGTTTATAGCATAAGAATTGCATATTTGGACAATATCAAGGATGAATGATTACACGTATGTATATGTTGAATTGCTAATTCATGAGAAGATCATAGCTAATGATTGCTTGTATGCTTGGTAGGAAAGCCAAGAAAATGATCAGCTATGATGTGGAGGAGGAACTCGATGTCATGATGAGGAATTGGAAAGGGAGAATTCCTTAACTCATCCATTGCTATTATATTTATATTTCCTAAGTTTTATATATTGGAAATTATGGCATAGGGATGCTGGAACTGCAAGAGAATAATGCATATGAATTAGTGGGCATGATTAGAGAGTCATTGCATAATGCATGTGAATTTCTTATGCATGAGCATGATGTTGCATATGGGTAAAGGTAGTGAAGTTATACATGCAATAGCCCACTAATGGTATTGCCTATGGTTGATGACAACTAATGTTGTAGGAACCAGATCATAGAAGCATGATTGAAAATGCAAGAGATTGGACAGATGAGATGAATATGCACTAGATGGCATATTCATAAACATTGCACAGTGCATGTCAAAATGTTTTTGCGTGTATATGATATTGCATATTGGTAAAATAGTGAGGTTTTATATATGCAATGAGCCACTTAAGATAATTATTGTGGTTGCTAATAATTAGTTGTGTTCACATTGGTTATAGGACCAAAGGAAACCGAAGCATGGCTAAAGATGAGGATGATGTTGTTGCATATGACCAACATCCTTATGAGGAAAGGTTGGTGCAACAAATCTATTGATCACGAGATTGGCAAAAACGATTGTGAAGCCTTGGTAAGAGGCCAACTGATCATCTAACATCCATCGATGTTAATGACAACCATGCAGGTAACGGTTGTTTGTGCTTAATTGCATGAATGTTGAAAGAGGATTTGGTAAGACCCCTTCAACTATGTTTAAACTATGTTGATTTGGTTTTGCATGTGGTATTGAGTGCCTGAATGTGAATATAATCCTACCAAGTATGGTCAGGTGTGAGTAAGTGAAGGAAAGGAGCCTTACAACATATAATTGCTTAGAAACCTCAATGTATTCATATGGAATTATATCATGCCATTCGTGTATATTGGTTGTGAGTTAACAACCAAAGCAAGTGAGGGCTTATCGTCCTGCCTTGGTAGTGAATGCTGTGTGTGGTAATCATGGTTCGACCATATTATGTTTGAATACATAGTATTCGTGAAGTAATGCAAGGTTGCATTGAAGAGATGTGCATTAAAATATTATGTAAATGTTGTGAATGTGCATGCATATGTGTGGGTGCACATGTTAAGATGCATTGTGTGAATGCATGGGTGTGACATATATATGTTTCAATGCAGTTGGATAATAGGTGAATTGGTGGACCATTGTTAATCCTGAGACCATTTCATGAGCTGCTATGAATGCAGGAGAAATACTGCATGAAGAAGGTAGACATGTGATGGGCTACCAGAGCACTTTGTTGGAAGGACAGAGTTGCATGGAATGTGAAGTAATGAGTATTTACAGGTTATTTAAATTGCATGGATAGTGTAACCATGTCTTGCAATTTTATTGTGATAATGATACATATATAGAAATGTATATATTTCATTGCATTTCAAATGTTAATAGCTGAAGGTGTTTGAATTATTGAGTGTTATAATTATGAGATCACTTCAGTGACTGTTGTGGCAATGAAAGGATTATATGCATAGATACTCACAACGTGTTTGGCTGATTGAAGTTTCAGTTTTCAAGTAGAAAAGTCTTGCGTATGGAAATGAGGATAAGTCAATAGTAAAGACCGGGATCTACCATGTGCAAAAGCCAAAGGTTATGAGAAGGTTCTCATGGTTGTAACTCATGCATGAAACAAAATCTGAAATTTGTCTCATTTAAGTTTATGAGAATAATCTCATGGTTGCGAATCTAATAGGAAAATGGATTTGTAGATTTCAGATTTGAGAATTTGCTTATAATTGCTAATCACTGTTTGGCTTATATAAAATTGTGTCAGGAGGACATGTTGTAGGTGGATGTTCATGTATGGTAGCAAGGGTGAAACCATAATCGACAGAGTGATACCACTTACGAGGGCCAAACAATATGAGGATAGCCTCATTGCTAAGCAAATTAATTTTTGTAGTAGACATAACTGCAAAATTCATATTGAATTAATTATTAATGACATTGATCGGTTATGGAACAATCACATTTGAAGTTTATTGTTAAATGTTGTTGACTACTTGGATATTTTCTAAGTGTGCCAGGATGACACATTGCAGGAAGACCATGTGTGATGGCCTGTAGAAGCCAAACTAGATGGGAAGGACCCCATGATAATGTCTCAACCGAACTGCATGTTGGTAAACCATGTGAGTGGGATAGTAAAATTATGCCAAGAAGGCATGTGTGGGTTATGGAATGTGAAAAGGTTGGGGTGGAAAACCGAAGTAATGTTGAATCAAAGAAGGGAGCCCCCATTCTTTACAAACAAAGGAAAGATACATCTAAAAATGGATAAATATTCTGTAACCCTAACTCAGAATATACATGTCTAGTTATTAGAGCATGTTTTATTATTTCAGTATTATTCAAGACTGCTTGAGTATGATTAGGGCCTACATGTCTCACATCCAAAAGGGAGTGCACACCTTTTTGGTGCTGGGTTATGATAGGGTTGTCAATATTGACTACACCCTAAGGGAATGGACGCATTCCTGGTGTTTCAATACTTGATAGTGAATGTTAAGAAATATGGTTACAATCTTAGAGTGGAAATACTGATGAGTCTACTTATCCTTCTTGTGCTATCAGCTTACACAGATGCAATTTGGTGTTGCACGTTAAGAGGCAAAGTGAAGAAAGGGTACTCAAGAGGACTCTATGAGCAGTGGTAACCTTTGTGTAGTGTAAGTGGGTATCATGGGGCCATGATGGCCTGTAGTCAAGAAAGTCACCTATAGAGTTCCTAAAGGGAACCGTTGGTTTTCCCGGGAGAAGGAGTGCCATCCTTATGTGGATGAAGCATTGTTATGTGCATGAAGGGTTGTGACACATGTGAAAGGCTGATGCAATCCTAAGGAAGAGTGGTAGAGACTTGACCTATAATGGTCAATGGTACAGTTTCCTTCCATTGGCTGATGACCTAGACGAATGTGCTAGCTCGACAATGGAGAGGGTCAACCAGGTATAGGACTGGTTGGGCACCCCAATTGCTTGGTAAATCCATTTGGCGTGAAGGTGTACTGGTTGGGCATTAAATACTTGATGTTGTGGAGTAGCATGTGTTCTGGCCAAACATCCAACTCCATAGGCGATCCCAAGGCTTGCAAAGCGAAGTAGGACCCTGTGGACCACAAGAGAAAATGCACAATACAGATAAGTATTCATTTTTCATTTAGTTCCTATTTAGAATAATGAAGATTTCAGGTATAAGTCTTCTAACAGCTAATCTAATACATTATTGTTTCTTTGTTGGAAACCTTGGTCATTGCAAGAAGAGCAAGGACCCTGAAAGAACTATAAAATTCTTTGTAAACCAAAGAGTAACTGGTCGGGCGCTACAAAATTCTTGGTAAACCAGAGAGTATCTGGTCAGGCGCTATAAAATTCTTGGTAAATCCAGAGACTAACTGATGCTCGATAAATTCAGAGAATAGTTGGTGGGAGCATTAACCACTTGATGTTGTGGAGCAGCCAGCGTGCTGGTCAAACATTCCTTAATTAATTGATCAAACCCAGTCGGCGTACTGGCATGGCATTGCCATTCGAATGATTGTGGAGTAACCTGCATGCCAGCCCAACATTCGTTATTGTATCCACGGGAAATCCAATGCTTGTAAAGCAAGGAAGGATCCTGTGGAATAAAGTGAAGACATCCAATGCAGATAAGTATTTGGTTACCTTACAACTTCTTGCTTATGAATATACGTGTGTATATGATTTGGTTATGATTTTCTCAAACTCTTGTTTAGAGACAAACCCTATGAAAATAAACTAAACATGTGAATTAATTCAATGTTTGAGTATAGGTATTGCTGGAAGCAAGGACTATGAGAGCATCATAGGGATGCATGTGGACATGTGACCGTCCTAAAGAGCTCAGTACGAGCAGCCGTGATGAAAGATGGTGCTAGGGGACATGTGTGGGTCCTAGAAGCCAAAGGTTCTGTAGGCATCAATGGGGAAGGGATCCCTAGTTGAAAATCCTTAGACAGACCTTATACACTAAGTGTCATAGCCAAGAAAGGGAAAGTCAAGCATTCACATTGAAGTGAAAGAGGCTAAGGACCATAGAACCACAGTGGTGGTGTGGCTCCAGATTGGAACAAGACTAAGAAGGGGGAACTCTTACTCTTCTCTTTCCTTTTGACTGATGCATATGGTTTACGTGCTAGCCATGCACAATGGAATTGCGAATATCATGTAAATGTGCATTTTAATAAAATACCCACAACTAGCTATGTGTAGCTGGGGTTTTAGCCCCTGCTTGTGCAAATGAGCACCTGTTAAGGATTATGGAATCCTTAACAGCAGTATGGAAGTAAACAACAATAAACTAAGTACAAATGATTGAAGCAAATGGCATTAAACAGTAAACCTAAACTTAAACATGTTCATGAAATAAAATATAACTTAAAACAATAAACGGTACACTTGAGAAAATTGTAGAATAAAGAATTTTTTTTTATATTATGGGCAAGAAAAGGGCATGCAAAAAATACATTTACCTCAAAGATGAGGCTGGTGAAGTTCTGGCGGTGTGCTCCGGAGCTCCTTGGTTCGGTACTCTTCTCTCCAATCCTTTGATGGTGGCTAAAATTTTTATCTCAACGGAGGCCAAAAGGCACAAAGATGGATGGCTTAAGGCTTTGGAAAAAATTCAGTAGCATGAGGGTAGAGTGATTAAGGGATATCAAAATGAGGGGCCTCCACCCCTTTTTATAAACTTGGATTAGGGTTTTAGGGCTTTTTAGGGTTTTTGCGCTATTTTTTTATTTTATTTTATTTTCTTTTGGGTTTTATTCCCTATTTTTTTAATTTTGACCCTCTTTTGGGGTTTTAGTATGTTTTTGAGGGAATTTTGGGTATTTTTAATACCTATTTGGGTTTTATGGGGTTTTTGAGGTGAGGTTGGTAGGAGATTTGGTCAACATAGGTGTATGTCCAAAGGGATGAGCTAGTGAGCACTTTTTTGGTGTTAATAGATTGCTCCCTGATGTGCGAGGGAAGGAGCTCATCGTATGGATGATGGGCATCATAAGTACTGTGGTTTTCCTAGGTAATAAACATTGGGATGGAGAAGAGCACGAACTTGTTGGAGACTGGAACACTGGGTCTATACTGACTTCCAAGAACTAAAAATACATGTCTTACTAAGGAGTATCTTAACATATGGACGAGGCGGGCATACCCATGCTCGTTGTCAAAATATAATAATGGGGTCCATGAAGGGGGACCAGAACAATACATGAGAAAATTGTTGTGTACATCATATTGGTCCAGAGGGGACACAAATCTAGGACATACCAATGGCCTAATCATGGTTGATGTGAAAAAAATGATACACTGGAAAACATTCCTCACCCTGATTGTGGTACCAGAATGACTGATAAAAATGTTGGATCTGAAGGTGCCCAATAACTATGAGTCAAAGAAGCATGTTACTGGGGTACTTCCATAAAAATATCGCCATGCGCAGCTCGGATATCTACAGGAACATGTGACTGGTTGTTTCCTGAAGTAGACTCACAAATATGCTAGAGTCGGGTGACATCCGGGGTCTTCGAAAGATAACTGAAACGACCGATACACTGTACAAATCTCAATGATGCGATCAAGGTGTTGACGTTGAGCATGTGAGAAACAATCATTTGGAGAGGCACTAAGGACTCCTTTCAAAATGATCCGTAGGCACTCACCATTAATGGCAATGAGTCCAAGGCACAGGGACATCTGGGTCTATCCTCTGGAATAGATTGGTTGGCGTCGACAAAGGGAGACCTTGCAACTACCAAGGCAATGATGTTTCTTTGATAGGAGCGCGAGGTGTAGAACCAAGATGTGATAGTACTGATGGCGGGATTGACATACTGTGGGGATGGGGAATAACTGGGGTCATGGAATGGGAGGAATCAAACTTCCCTTATTTAGAGCATGATGACATGGATGACCTAGCAGCATATGAAACTGACTTTAGGTATGGGGATCATAGCTTAAGGGATCAAGTATAAGTACTACAGTGGGAAAGACTTGGGGGGACATACTTATGGATCATATCCGGAGACTCTCAAGGTGACATTTTGCAAAATGCTCTGAACAAAGGCGACCAAGCTGGGGAAGCTGCCATAACAGTGTGATTATATATACTTTGGTGTGGCGCCAAGAGGCACCGCTGGAGCCTTCTTCATGGTTTAAGGAACTCGAGGAAGGGGTAAAAGTATGCTCGAAAAATGGTACTATTGTGTGGATTTGTGCAAGCCCAGGACAGTTAATGCTCATAAGTGCTTTCAATTTTAGGGAGTCTGAAAGTGATAAGAAAACTCTGAAATGCTGGACATGTACCGTCTTGTGGATTTGTACGAGTCCAAGATGGTGATTGCTCATGGTTGCTTTCACTTTTAGAGAGTCTGAAAGCAGTAAGAGGACTTCAAGGGGGTTCTTTTTTGTGTGTTAGTCTCCAAATCCCGAAAAAGCGTAAAAGGATGTAGTGAAGAACTCTTCTAGCCAACGTGACTAGAGTATTCCTTTTTCGTAAATAGTTTACAAGGTCCGGAAAAGGGGTAAACTTATACCAGGTAGATGCCCTTTCAGATAATTTTAGCAAGCATGAAAGGAAGCAAGATTGCTCGGTGATATTTTCATTGTTTTAGGAGTCAGAAAAGAGCTTAATAGAAACTCCCTAAGTGCCTTTTTTGTGAAGTAATTGCTCGGCCCGAAAAAGGGATAAACTTATACTGAACAAAAGTGATGGTGAGGCAAGGAGGAAGTGTTTGATCAAGGGATAAACATGGGTATCCAACAGATTGATAGGGGGGAACAGTGATGGGGCCTCCTTGCAGGTTGATGAATGACAGCAAAACAATCCCATAATTGCAGTATGGATGGAGTGGATGGCTCATGGATAGGCCGTGATGCACGAACTTGTAAAGACTCAGCAGCGGCCGATGTGGCACGCAAACTGAGGCAGAAAGGTGTGGGGACACAATTTCAAAAGTTTTAGTATGTTTTTGAAGGAATTTTGGGTATTTTTAATACCTATTTGGGTTTTATGGATCTTTGGAGGCGAGGTTGGTAGGAAATTTGGTCAACAGAGGTGTATGTCCAAAGAGATGAGCTCGTGAGCACATTTTTGGTGTTAACAGATTGCCCCCTGATGTGCGAGGGTAGGAGCTCATCGTATGGCCGATGGAAATCATAAGTACTGTGGTTTTCCTGGGTAATAATCATTGGGATGGAGAAGAGCACGAACTTGTTGGAGACCGGAACACGGGGTCTGTACTGACTGCCAAGAACTAAAAATACATGTCTTACTGAGGAGTATCTTAACATATGGACAAGGCGTGCATACCCATGCTCGTTCTCAAAATATAAGAATGGGGTCCATGAAGGGGGACCAGAACAATACATGAGAAAACTGTTGTGTACATCATATTGGTCGAGAGGGGATGCAAATCTGGGACATACCCATGGCCTAATTATGGTTGATGTGAAAAAACTGATACACTGGAAAACATTTGTCACCCTGATTGTGGTACCGGAATGACTGATAAAAATGTTGGATCTGAAGATGTCCAATAACTGTGAGTCAAAGAAGCATGTTACTGGGGTACTTACATAAAATTATCGCCATGCACAGCCCAGATATCGACAGGAACATGTGACTGGTTGTTTCTTGAAGTAGACTCACAAATATGCTAGAGTCAGGTGACATCCGGGGTCTTCGAAAGATAACTGAAATGACCGATACCCTGTATGAATCTTAACAATGCGATCAAGGTGTTGACGTTGAGCATGTGAGAAACAATCATTTGGAGAGCCACTAAGGACTCCTTTCAAAATGATCCGTAGGCACTCACAGCTAATGGCAATGAGTCCAAGGCACAGGGACCTCTGGGTCTATCCTCTGGAATAGATTGGTTGGCGTCGACAGAGGGAGACCTTGCAACTACCAAGGCAATGATGTTTCTTTGATAGAAGCGCAAGGTGTAGAAATGAGATGTGATAGTACCGATAGCGGGATTGACATACTGTGGGGATGGGGAATAACTGGGGTCATGGAGTGGGAGGACTCAAACTTCCTTTATTCAGAGCATGCTGACATGGATGACCTGGAAGCATATGAAACTGACTTTAGGTATGGGGATCATAGCTTAAAAGATCATGGATAAGTACGGCAGCGGAAAAGACTCAAGGGGACATACTTATGGATAATATCCGGAGACTCTCAAGGTGACATTTTGCAGAATGCTCTGAACAAAGGCGACCAAGCTTGGGAAGCTGCCATAATAGTGTTATTATATATACTTTGTTGTGGCACCAAGAGGCACCGTTGGGGCCTTCTTCATGATTTAAGGAACTCGAGCAAGGGGTAAAAGTATGCTCGAAAACTAGTACTGTCGTGTGGATTTGTGCGAGCCTAGGATAGTTAATGCTCATAACTGCTTTCAATTTTAGGGAGTCTGAAAGCGATAAGAAAACTCTTAAATGGTGGACATGTACCGTCTTGTGGATTCGTATGAGCACAGGATGATGATTGCTTATGGTTTCTTTAACTTTTAGAGAGTCTGAAAGCAGTAAGAGGACTCCAAGGGGGTTCTTTTTCATGCGTTAGTCTCCAAAGCCCGAAAAAGTGTAAAAGGATGCAGTGAAGAACTCTTCTAGCTAGTGTGACTAGAGTATTCCTTTTTCGTAAATAGTCTACAAGGTCCTGAAAAGGGATAAACTTATACCAGGTAGACGCCCTTTCAGATACTTTTAGCGAGCATGAAAGGAATCAAGATTGCTCGGCGATCTTTTCATTGTTTTAGGAGTCAGAAAAGAGCTTACCAGAAACTCCCTAAGTGCCTTTTTCGTAAAGTAATTGCTCGGCCCGAAAAAGGGATAAACTTATACCAAACAAAAGTGATGGTGAGGCAAGGAGGAAGTGTTCGATCAAGGGATAAATATGGGTATCCAGCAGAGTGATAGGGGAGGAACACTAATGGGGCCTCCTTGTGAGTTGATGAATGACAGCAAAAGAACACCATAATTGCAGTATGGATGGAGTGGATGGCTCATGGATAGGTTGTGATGTCGATGTGGCACGCAAGCCAAGGCGACAAGGTGTGGGGACACAATTTCAAAAAAAATTCAGGTGAGGGCGGGAAATGATCTCAAGCCTCGTCATGAGTGCGGAAAACAGAATACGGAGGTATAAAAAATGTCAAAAACGGGAAATGGATGAAGTGGCATGCAAACCGAGGCAGTGAGGGACATTTGAAAAATTCCCAGAAGATTTGGAGGTGAGAGTGAGAAATGCTCTCAAGCATCATCACGAGCATGGAAAACTGAATCCAGCGATTTAAAGAACATCAAAAATGGGTAACGACCAAAGTGTCACGCAAACCGAGGTGACGAGAGCACTTTAAAAAATGCCCGAATGATTTAAAGGTGAGAGCGAGAAATGGTCTCAAGCATCATCATGAGCACGGAAAACTAAATCCGGTGATATAAAGAACGTCAAAAACGGACAACGGTCGAAATGGCATGCAAACCGAGGCGACAAGGGACATTAAAATATGCCAAAAAATTTTAAAGGTGAGAGTGAGAAATGGTCTCAAGCATCATCATGAGCACGGAAAACTAAATCCGACGATATAAAGAACGTAAAAAATGGACAACGGCCGAAGTGGCATGCAAACCGAGGCGACGAGGGACATTAAAATATGCCTGAAAACTGTGACAGTGAAAACTGTAAACTGATTGGACCACCACGAAGTTGTAGCTACACTGAGTGCATTGGTATCAACGGTTTGAGAAACGGGCCTCGGATGATCCCATAATGACAAAAGGAGAATAAGGCCAATGTCTATAAATAGTAAGTGGTCCCCCATAATAGGTGTCATTTGTGTGTGGTGAGTTTGACAGAGCATTAGAGGAGGTCAAAGGTAAAAGTTGAGTTTGTGGGAGATTTCATCGATGGATTTGTATTCCGAGAGTTGCAGGTAAGAGCCTATGTCCTTAGCTTTGTCATTTAAGAGTTTTTGTATTTGTTCGGGTCTCTGTGGAGTCGTACCGGCCATAGATGGGAACCTACATGGCATAGCGTGGGTTCCGGATGGTTTGGTGTGGTCTAGACCGCGGCAATGGGGGCGATGGATGCGTTGCAAAGTGTGGTTTTCTTCACCAAAGGTGTGGTGTAGGCCACGCTGGGGTATCTGGAAAACTATGGTGTGCCCCGTGGGTGGACCCATGCTGGTTGCGCTCTGAAGCACGACTTTCGAAGGGGAAAACGCACTTCAAGGCACAACCAAGGGGTGGTGTGGACCGCGGTTTTCCGGGAGGAAAGCGCGGTGTGAAGCATAGGGAAATGGTTGGTGAATGCATTCTGGAACATGCATTTCAAGGGAGAAAGCGCGCTCCAGAGGGTTGTGTTTTTTTTTTTTTTAGATGGGGATCTAATGAGCTTCATTGGTGTTATTGGAAAGATGCCAGAGGTTGGATGGTGAGAGCGGGATATTCCTCCCAACATCCGAATGAACATACGAACAGACCGAGGGGTTCGAGAGGCACTAGCTGATAGTGGGCTCCTGAAGTTTGCACATATCCCGTATATGCGTTCAGCACCTATGTTGCTGAACAAGTTAGTTGAGTTCTGGGATTCTGATATCGAGGCTTTCATGATCCAGGGCGAGTGGCTAGATTTGACCTTAGCCGATTTATACTTCTTGACTAGGTTGCCCCGGTTAGGTATGGTTGCCAAGACTCAGCTCAGGAGGCCGGGGAATGTCTCGATGGAGACTTTACTGGAGAGACATTTTTTTCTTGTGGCAGTGGTGAGTGGGTCTTCACTCATGTTATGTGACATAGAGAGCTCAGTTATGCAGGCTATTGCAGCGGCAGTGGTACTGGTTTTGGGTTCTCATGGCCCTAACCGGATTATGGGAGGGAAGATGTTATTGATAGAGAGCATCCTTAATGGGACGTACTATGCATGGGGACAGATTTGTTTGACCGTTGTTTGGCAAGAGCTGAGAAAGGTCTGGCACCTGGGGAAGGAGTTTTGTTTCCCATCTTTTCTGTGTGCCTTTTTCTTTGAGCAGGTGCAGACGCTGCGGCCTCACCGAGCTGTACGAGTGGCACCCCAGACCGAGCCGCGGATGCGGCGATGGGGCGAGATGATGACACGCAGGGGTAGAGGGATGGTGGGCCTTTTTTTTGTCGAGGAGTTGTTCTTATAGTGGATGCAGATACCGGTATCCATCAAGGATTATCCATATGCAGGGATGGACTTTCGAGGGGATCTAGGGATGCTGAGACCCCCTGGCCAAGCTTGGGGTCCAGATGATATGTTTGTTTTATTTTAGCTCGACCGGTTTCATGTATGATATCATTTTGTAGTTGCTAGACCTGCATTGACATTTTGGTGTTTTTGTTTGGAAGATGTGGGAACATTACCACCGCCAGGTCATAGGCTACGGCAAGGGCAAGTGGAGGGGGTGGACCCAGTCGGGCGTGGACAAGGTCATCACCAGAGTGCTGCAGTTACTCTGGATGTTTTGAGGCAGTGTATTGATCAGCTCCTTGAGGGGATCTCGAGCAATGGCTAGCAGCATTTGGATCAGGAGCTGATTGATATTTGTTATGATGCTCCACAAGAGTGGAGGCCTATTATGCGGCGCATTTCTATGGCCGCATAGACAATGAGAGCGTTTGCTCGAGGGGATGTACTGTTGATGTATATGTAACTTCGGAATGTATTTCATCTATGTATTTCATATATACTTATTGTACCCTTATAAGAGATGTGTTATTCCTCTATAAGGAAGTGTCGTCATGTGGATTGACAAGTGTCGCAAGTGTGTGTACTTGCCGATGGGTTATTAGACCACCATGTGTGGGGTCAGCCCTAAAATATATATTATATTGTGGATGTATCTATATAGACAAGTCTGCCCCATAAGGTCACTGGGCAAACAGGTTAAGTATAAATAAAGATCAGGAGATCTCTATTTGGATCATTCGGAAAGACACACTTCTCTCACTCAGAAAGTGGTGCACTAGTGAGGAGGAGGATCATCTGCTCTAGGAGACTATCTCAAGTGTATTTTGGTTGTACTTTGGTTGAGCCATTGCTCTCTCTATCTCTGAGGAAGTTGTGGGGTTTTTCACCTTAGGGTTTTCCCCGTGGAAACTCTGTGTCTCTTATCTCTCATGATTTTGATTCTCGTAATGCTTGTCATGTTTATTGTGATTGTTATGCATTGATATACTGTATATGTTATTCTCTCAGTAAAGATCCAAGAGTATTGTGAATTAATGCTCAAAATTTTAACATGGTATCAGAGCTAACCTGAGAAGAAGACATTTTGCAGTGACGGAAACTTGAGTTTCTTGTTTATTGGGTTTCTCTCCACACTTTTTGGAAAAGCAGTATAGTAGATTGACTCTACTCATCAAGGAGAATCTATCTGTCCAATCATAATTCAATTCTGAGCATTTTCAGATTTGGCCCTAAAAATTAGGGTTTCCACAAAAATAGGAATTTCTGAAATCTGAAGCCATAGCTAGAAGCGCCTTGCAAAAATCGAAGTTTAGAGCTTTGGATCGAGATTTTTGGCTGGGTAGATCTCCGGGAAACTCAAACCCTAATTCAGGGCTCTTCCCAGTGGACCCGGGAGGACAAAAAGGCAAATCTGAAGGGTAAAGCTTTTCTGATCTCAAATTCTGAATACACCAGGGTGATCAGCTCATCAAGGCACATCTTTCTATCCTTTCAGAAAGTTGAAATTCACATTTTGAATTTTTAGAGTTTTTCCAACAAACCCTAATCTGGGACCAGATCCAGTTTTCAGCATTTCAAGTGATAAGACCTAAATCTTTTGTATTTCATTTGAAGTACTCTTTAAGATGTCTCACCACACCAAGCTTGAAGGGGCTTATAACTTCCGAGCTTGGAAGTATAGGATTGGGTTAATCCTGGAAGAGAATGAGTTGGACTCATATATAAAAGAAGACATCCCTATCCCAGAGGATGAAGAGGCTAAGGTATTGCATAAGAAGAACTTGGTCAAGGCAAAGAGAATCATTGTTGATTCTATCAAAGACCATCTCATACCCCATGTGTCTTCTCTAAAGACACCCAAGGCTATGTTTGACTCTTTGACCAAGCTATTTGAAGGAAAGAACATAAATCGGAAGATGACCCTGCGGAATCAATTGAAAGGGGTCAAGATGTCAAATGGAGAAACCATTCAATCCTATTTCTCCAAGGTATCTCAGATCAAGGAACAACTTGAAGCTGTAGATGAAATGGTGGAGAATGGTGAAATTTTTATGACTACTTTGAATGGCCTACCTAGGTCATGGGACTCTTTTATCCAGGAGAACTGTGACAGAAAGAAGTTAAACTCCTTCAGCAGATTATGGGAGGAATGTTCTCAAGAAGAAGCAAGGCTTGTGGCAAGAGAAGAGAAGATGGGAAATGAATATCAAGCTCTCACAGCTCACACTAAGAAGGGCAAGTTCAAGAGGGAGCCATCCCATCACAAGAAGAAATATTCTCATCATTTTCATAAGGACAAGAAAGATCTAAGGTGTTTCACTTGTAATGAGAAGTGTCACCTTGCTTCAGAATCTCCCAACAACAAAAGGGACAAACAAAACAACAACAACTCTAGCAAGAAGAAGAAGGGTAACAAAAGAAGGTACCATGCTCATGCTGCCGAAGATGATGAACCTCCAAAGAAGAAGGTTAGGGCAGAAAGTGATGATAGTAATGATGACTCATCAAGTGAAGAAGAGTATGTTCTAATCTATGCTCTCACAGGTTCTATCTCCCATGGTTGTAATGATTGGTTAATTGATAGTGGAGCTTCCAAACACATGACTGGGTTTAAAGAATCCTTTGTAAATCTGTCTGAACATGAATCACCCCATAAAGTGAAACTTGGGCATGATTATCAAAATCCCATCAAAAGAAGTGGTGAAGCCTCCTACAATCTAGATTTTGGAAAATCTTTGAAGATGAAAGAAGTCCTTTATGTACCTGGGCTCAAGAAGAACTTACTCTCCATCTTTGCATTGGATGCAAAAGGTATGAGGGTTTCATTTGTGGATGGCCAAGTCCTAATGTGGCCAAAGGGAAAGACCATAGATGATGCAGTTGTGATTGGAGAGCAAGAGGGAGGTTTGTATAAATTAAAAGGACAACCTGAACATTCCATGGTGCATGAATCCATGGAGCCAAGTGAACTTTGGCATAGAAGACTTGCTCATATGCATTATAGGGCACTTCCAATTGCAAGCAAGGCTGTAGAGGGTCTTCCTGAAATGAAGACCAAACATGAAGGTGTTTGCAAAGGATGTGCAAAAGGTAAGAATATTAAGAAGGCTTTCCCAAGCAGTGAAAGCAAGGCAAAAGATATCCTAGAAATCATCCACTCAGATGTATGTGATCCTATGTCATCCAATTCTCTAAGTGGGTATGTTTACTATGTCTCATTTATTGATGACTTCTCCAGGAAGACTTGGGTATACTTCTTGAAAAGAAAAGATGAGGTGTTTGATAAGTTCAAGGAATTCAAAACCTTGATGGAGAATCAAACTGACAAAAAGATCAAAACATTCAGATCCGACAATGGTGGAGAATTCACCTCAGGTGACTTCAAGAAGCTTTCGAGTGATTCAGGGATCAAGAGGGAGTTGACTGCTATTTATAATCCTCAACAGAATGGAGTTGCAGAAAGAAGAATAGAACAATCATGGAAGCAGCAAGGGCAATGCTGCATGACCAGGATCTACCTATGCATCTATGGGTAGAAGCAGCTAGAATAGCTGTATATGTGCAGAACAGAATACCCCACAAGATATTGGACAACAAGACACCAGAAGAGGTCTTTTCTGGTAAGAAACCTGAAGTCAGCCATCTCAGAATATTTGGTTGTGCAGTATACATTCATGTACCAAAGGAAAAGAGGACCAAACTAGATCCTTCAGGAAAGAAGGGTATCTTTGTGGGTTACAGTGAAAGCTCGAAGGCTTACAGAATATACTTTCCAGGGTTCAAGAAGATTGATGTCAGCAGGGATGTAACATTTGATGAAAACTCAGCATTCATCAAATCAAGGAAGGCACCTATCGAAGTATATGAAGAACCTAAGGAAACTAGATTTCAAGACACTACCATGACTGAAGCAATTCCAGAAGTTGTTCGTGAGTTTGAAGATCCGCAAGAACCTATAGATCCACCCCGTGAGGATAACTCTCACAAGAGGAAACCTGCAAGGGCTAGAGAGCTCATTGAAGATGCGGAAAGATTTGGCATTCCAGAAGAAGAACACAGAGCAAAGAAGAGAACCAGATCACATACCAGCTATGTTGCTTTACTCTGTGACATTATGAACAAAGAGCCTTCCAATTATGAAGAAGTAGTGAAAAAGAAAGAATGGAAGGATGCCATGTTTGAGGAATACCAATCAATAATGAAGAATGATGTTTGGGATGTTGTCCCAAGACCTAAAGAGAAGTCTGTTGTGACTTCCAAATGGATCTACAAAATCAAGCATGCTGCAGATGGCAGTGTAGAGAAATACAAAGCAAGATTCGTAACTCGTGGCTTCTCTCAGAAAGAGGGAATAGATTATGAAGAAACTTTTGCACATGTAGCCAGGTATACTTCCATCAGAACAGTACTTGCCCTGGCTGCAGCAATGAAATGGAAAATACACCAGATGGATGTCAAGACAGCTTTCTTGAATGGTGTAGTTGAAGAGGAAGTATACGTGGAGTAGCCACTCGGTTTTGAAATACACGACAGGGAGTCATATGTGTGCAGATTGAAGAAATCCTTGTATGGCTTGAAGCAAGCTCCCAGAACTTGGTATGGTAGGATGGACAGTTTTCTATCTAGCTTGGGATTTACCAAGAGTAACGCGGATTCCATCCTCTACTACAAGGTTGAGGAAGGGAATCCTGTGATTCTACTCCTGTATGTGGATGACTTATTTGTAATAGGAGATGACAGATTGATTGCAGATACTAAGAGGAAGCTTGCTGCTGAGTTCGATATGAAAGATTTGGGAATGATGCATTATTTCCTAGGTATGGAGGTGTGGAAGAATTCAGGTGGGATCTTCCTTGGTCAAGGGAAGTACACAGTAGATATTTTGAAGAGATTTGGGATGATGGATTGCAAGGCCATTGCCACACCCATGGCATCGAATCTAAAGCTTCTATGTGATGCTTCATCTGAGTCGATTGATGTCTCTATGTATCGTCAGATGATTGGGTCCTTGATGTACCTGACAAACACGAGACCAGATATTTGCTTTGCAGTGAACACATTGAGCCAGTTCCTAACGGATCCAAGGAGTGTTCATCTGGTTGCTGTAAAGCATGTTCTGAGGTACCTGAAGGGTACAGTGGATTATGGGCTCAAGTATGAAGCGAATCAAAAGTTTAACCTGCAGGGTTATGTTGATTCAGATTGGGCTGGCAGTGCTGCAGATAGGAAGAGCACATCTGGGTGCTGCTTCAGTATGGGATCAGGTGTGATCTCTTGGTTCAGCAGGAAGCAGTCCTGCGTAGCACTGAGTACAGCTGAGGCAGAGTATGTTGCAGCCTGTTCAGCTAGTTGTGAGGTAGTATGGCTACGGAAGCTACTGTCTGAGTTATTTGATCTCCCATTGGATGCTACTAGTATATTCTGCGATAACCAAAGTTGTGTGAAGTTGTCTGAGAACCCAGTGTTTCATGACAGGTCGAAACACATAGAGATCAAATATCACTATATCAGGGATATGGTGCAGAGAGGAGCCGTGAAGCTCCTGTATGTTCTGACGTACGAGCAGATTGCAGATGTGCTGACGAAGCCACTAGCCAGGGTGAAGTTCAAGTACTTCAGGGAGAGGCTTGGTGTTCTTCAAATCGACGACAGTTCGAGGAAGAAGTGATGGACACATTTGCTGAAGCCATCCCAAGCATGTTGGAAGGAGGATCCTTCACATGGCTGTGGATGTAAGCACTGGATGATGAGTTTCATGACGATGATCCAGTTACTGCTGTGTATATGCATCATGTTGGATGCTGGATATGATCAGTTGGATCATTTATATTTGTATGTATGTACGCATCGTGTTGATGCTGGATATGATCAGTTGGATCATTTATATTTGTATGTATGTATGCATCGTGTTGATGCTGGATATGATCAGTTGGATCATTTATATTTGTATGTATGTGCGCATCGTGTTGATGCTGGATATGATCAGTTAGATCATTTATATGTATGTACGCATCATGTTGGATGTTGGATATGATCGGTTGGATCATTTGTATGTATTTGTATATGCATCATGTTGGATGCTTGGACCATGTATCTGTATCAGGTGGATACATTGTATGATCAGGTAGATCATGTATGTTGATATGTATCATGTATTTGTATTTGTATCAGGTGAATACACTGTATGATCAGGTGGATCATGTATGATGATATGTATCAGGTAGATACTTGGTGTGCATTAGGTGGATGCATTGTATGATCAGGTTGATCATGATGATGAGCTTTAGGATGTTGCTCCATATGATATGTACCAGGATGGTACAAGTGATGATGATCAGTATGATCATGGGCATCAGGATGATGCCTAGTGCGATGATGATCTGTTGGATCATGAGTATCAGGTTGATACTTGGAGGTCAGAGATGATATGTGGCAGGTTGTGCAAATAGCATGTAATCAGTCTTGGGAGATCTTGTCGGTCGTGCTACGGCACATAAATGTTCCTGGGGTACTCTTTCCGGTATTGATATGTAAAGGGGTCAACGGTTATCCCTTTCTGTGACAAGATGAATCCTAACAATCATCCTGCAGGGATGAAAAAGACACACTTGAGAAGGTTCAAGCAGATTCTGTATTTACAGCACCGGAGGAAAACTTGCCGGAGGTCATTTAGGTGGTTAGATCGTTCTTTGGAGCAAGCGGTAAGGTCATCTAGGTAAACCAGGATTATATGAGTTAGGTCGTGGAAGCAGTGTGTCATAGCTCGTTGGAAAGTAGCACCCGCATTCTTTAGACCAAATGGCATGACACGGTAGGCAAAGGTTCCCCATGGGGTAGTGAACGCAGTTTTATATTGGTCTTCTTTCCGAATATGTATTTGGTTGTACCCCGAAAATCCATCCATAAAGGAGAGGACTTCATGTCCAGCACAAGCATCAACGAGCTAGTCGATGAAAGGTGTTGGAAAGTTGTCTTTGGGACATGCTTGATTGAGATCTCGAAAATCTATGTAAACACGGAGAGTGCCCTGTTTTTTGTTGATAGGTACCGGGTTGGACACCCATGTGATGTAAGCAATGGGATAGATGAATCCGGCTTTTCGAAGCTTCTCAATTTCAATTTTGACTGCAGGGAGTTTGGAGGGGTGAATTGGTCTCTACTTCTGGTGGACAGGTGGGACCTCAGGCTATGTGTCGATGCGGTGTTCTACGATAGTAGGATCTAGGTCGGGAATCTCGGTATAAGACCAAGCAAAGACATCATGGAACTCCTGAAAATGTTTTTTGGCTTCCCCGATTTCATATTACGTACAAGTGGCCCCTAGGGTGATGATCTCAGATTGGCCACTTTGGCGAGCAATGTCTACTTGTGTGATGGGAGAAATATTTTCCATGTTTCCTTCCTCGAAGGCATCGGGGGCGGGGATAGGATTCTTAAACCAATCAACCTTCTTGGGGAGAAAGTCTTTTATTTCAATTGCCAATTGGTTGGCTGCGATAGGGGTGGACTCACCGGGGATGAAATACGATCGATGGTGCATGTCATCCCATGGGTAGTCTAGTTCCATAAGGGCTTCGAGGAGTTCCTCGTCGCCACGGAAGTGCTGAGAGATCAAGTCATATGAGGGAAGGGTAGGTGTTGGAGGAGGGTCATTTCTATCGACTGTAGAGATCATATATATGGTATTGACTTCTTCCGAAGGGGAAGATGTTGGAAGATGAATTTCTTCAATGGTGGGAGGTGATGTTTCCAGGTCAGCATTATTCAACTCGTAGAGGGTTGCTCTGTAATCCGGTAGGTCGGGGTAGTGGTGTGAGTAGTGACCATATATTCTGCATATGGCACAAGCGTGATTAGTACGTAATGCCTTGTTGTACTGATGGGCTGGGGGGTTTAGTACGACCACGGGGATGTTGGGGTCGTCATCCAAGGTCTGCATGTGTTTTTGGATATTGGGTAACTGAGGACAGTTGTGGGTAGCATGGCCAATATCGTCACACAAGGAACACTTAGGGGGTGGTTGGGGGGGTGGTTGGGGTGCCACTGGTTTTCTTACCGGTGGGGTGGTATAGTTTTGCAGGCCTCTACCCCCAGTGTTTTTCGGTGGTTGTGGGGGAGGTTTTGTAGCAGATGTGGATGCTACACCAGAAGGGGGATAGTTGGGCATGTTCGCCACTCCTGGTGGTGGGAGGTTGGAAGTGCTAATAGGTTGAACTGGTTGAAGAACGACCTGTGGTGTTGGTGTAGTATAAGGGGCGGGTAAATACCACACAGGTAGTCCGAGGGTTAATCCAGGGAGGTTCAAAGTGGCCATCACCGGTGAACTTATCAGTCCAGATGGTGGAAATAAAAACAGGATCGTATGGATGGGTGTTGCCCCAATGTAATTTGGTACCGATGGTGGTTGCGGTAGTAAAGATGGTTGTTGGTTGGGCACTGTGTGGTTGGAGGAAATTGTGCAAAGTTCTGATATCTCAGTTATCTTTAGAGGGGGCGGAAAGGATTGGAATGTGGAAGTCATGGGTGGCTCCAAGTATAATCCGGGTCCGATTATGGAAACTAGTGATGTAGGGGCATTGTGCACGGGTTGTTCAATCATGGGGAGAACATTCTCGGGGGCAACTGGGGCATTGGGATCGTAGTATGTTATTTGGTCAATTTTGACCACACGTCCCTCATGGGGGAACATCATGATGTAGAAGACGGACAAAGCGACGGCCTTCATAGCATACATGTAACTACGACCAAGTAAGAGGTTGTAATCAAGTTGTGCATTGATAACCTCTATATTGATTAGGACTGTTTTTCCCGCTAGCTGAACGAGAACATTGGTCAAAAGGCCCTGAGGTTGGGCTACGTGACCATCGTAAGCTCTTAATGTAGTTGTTGATGGCTGTAGAGTGGGATATCCAAGCTTCTTCCAAACAAACATCAACATAACGCAAGTGGAGGCGCCTTCATCGATGATGCATCGATAGATGACTAGGTTCCGAACTGATACAGAGACCTGGAAGGCTAGTGTTGAAGGAAAACATGGTTCGGCTTGGTCTAAGTCAAATTCCATCAGTCGAGATTCGTTAGGGTCTATCGCGCCGATGAGGGATAACAATAGTTTCCTCTGTGCGGGGCAGTTCTTCAGGACTTCCAATGGAGACATGGCAGCGGGGGACTATGTTAGATCTTCTACGATATTATAATTTGCTGCGGCACGGGTGTTGGGATTGTTGTTGATCCGTCGTAGTGGGAAACAAGGGCCTTTAGGGGCCCCATCGCCGTGTGTTAGGGGTATGCATAAGGTCTTATCTATGGGGGAAGCAGTATCAACAGGGGGGTTTCAGGGTTAGGGCCGTATTGATTTCGATGCGTTTGAATATTGACATTGGTTGATGACATCATGAGGAGGTGATGGGTGCCCGAATCCATCTATTTGTTTGTCTATGTAGCATATGTGATTTGCTGAGGTGGCTGTTTGGTTCCTTGAGGAGGAGGTAGTGGTTGGGCGTTTACTACACCTTGCGTGGGCAAGGGATTTTGCAGCACTATGGGGGGTGGCTGCGGGTTGGGTTGTGCAGGAGGAGTAGCTTGTCCTTGGCGTTGGGCGTCGTAAGTCCATAGTTGATGAGCACGATCTAAATGCGGACAATTGTGCGTATAGTGGCCGTAGACCCCACATATGGAACAAGGATGGTCTGTTCGTAGGTTGGGATTCTTTCCCTCGCGAGCTGGTCTATAAGGGTTTTGGTCTGGTGGTGCGGCATTGTTATTATTGGGAGGGTTTGGTGGTTGACCGCCTTGGTCTTGAGGTTGGTTATTCCTACGGTTCCGTCGTCTCCCTCTGTTCTATTGGCCTTGCTAATTGCGTTGAGTAGCCTAGTTTTGTTGTGGATGTTGTTGGGCATAGACTTGCCCTTAGGGGTTGGGAGGATTTTGTGGCTGAGCAGGTGGTGACGGTGCTAGTTGCGGGTATTAACTAGGATGTACTTGCGGTTGAGCCAGGGCTGGTGGGGTCGGTTGTGAATGATAAACTGGAGAAATTGGTGTTTGCGCAATTGGGGCTTGCGCGGGGTAGTAAGCCTGTTGGACTTGGGGGTGTGAATGGGTGGGTGGAGCTGGGTGTTGATAAAATGTAGACTGTCCCATAAGAGAATTATAGGTGGGGGTGCATGGCCATAACACTGTGGTGGGAATGATGGTCCGTGGATATGAGGAGGTCTAATGACCGAGGCATATGAGGTAGTCGCTCAAGAATGGGACGTGGCGCATGAGAGTTCGGGGCCACTAGTAGCAGGCATAGCTGTGTATGGTTGAGGGCGTGATGCCACATGCCCGATGATACCATCAACAGCATGGGATGCCCCGAGTGCATCGCTCCAAGCTTAGTCGGCACGAGGGGTGTCAGGTAAAATAGAATATAGATAACCAAACTGGGCATAGATGAGGTCAAACTGTTGAGCTTTGAGAATTGCTTCTTCCTCAGACTGTGGTCGCTCAGATGCCACATCCTTCGCGATGGTTGGTATGAGAGATTTGAGGAACCAGTCTAAAAAGATTCGGTCATCCAACTTGATCTTGCATAACGTACGTCACTTATGCCATTCATGGATGTGGTCCATGATGTGTGTGGCAGTGTTCGGTCTGCAAGACAACAAGATCTCTACACTGGCATTGTAACGAATGGGTAGCTAGAAGAATTGCAGGAAAGTGGAGGCAAGGGATGTGAATGTAGGGTTGGTCCCATGAGGTTGGTCAATATACCACTTGGCTGCAGCTCTAGTAAGGGTTCTTTGTAGTAGTCAAAGGCAAATAGAGTCATCCACGATGGAGTTAGAGGAACACCATAAGTGGAAAGACATGATATGATTTTGAGGGTCTTCTCCTCCCTTTCCCTCGAATTTGGGTATGCATGAGGGGAGTTTGGTGGGCATAGGAGGCCATGTAGGATCATGTCATATCGGATCATTAGTCAACTTAGCCAATTCAAGGAGGTTCAGACTGGCCATGAATGGAAAACTAGCGGGAAGGTGCGTCGGAGGTTGTGAGGCAAATGTGTTCACCGCGGCGGCGATGGTAAGGCCACTGCCCCTAATGTGTGGGGCAATGGTGTGGGCCATAGCATCCATAGTGGAGGTGATACCCCCAATGTGTGGGGCGACATTGTGAGCCATAGAAACCATGGTGGAGGTGCTGCCCCCAATGTGTGGGGCGACGGTGTGGGCCATAGCAGCCATGGTGGAGGTGCTGCCCCCAAGCATGACGCTA
This sequence comes from Larix kaempferi, assembly GCA_027924585.1. NCBI lineage: Eukaryota > Viridiplantae > Streptophyta > Pinopsida > Pinales > Pinaceae > Larix > Larix kaempferi. Next base: position 9,367,872 of record BSBM01000042.1, on the reverse strand, counting down.
GTCATTGCTGAGTTTGTACTAGTAACTAAGACACTACCCACTGGGATGGATGTAGTGGCGTTAATGGTAGGCGTAGGGCCTGTAGACGGTGTGACTGTTGAGGTGGTAGCTGGATGAGTGGTGGATCCTCCACCGACCATCCCACCGAAAAAGGGGTTGGACATCATGCAAGCTAAGGGGCTAGATGGAGCCAAATGTGTGGTGTGTTCTGGTTCTGAATCAGATGTGGTATAAGGGGCGTCTGGCTCAGGGAGCGAGGCTCTACGTCTGTGACGAGGAGAGCCAAGTAAACCATGTTGTGAGGGTTGGCCCCGTTGGCACCGGGACTGTCTTTTGGACTCAATGATGACGATGAGGGTAGTCTGAGTGAGGTGTGATGAGTGAAAAGCTCAAAAATCCTAGTGCAACCGTGGGTGCAAAAGGAGATCGTAAAAAAGGTGGCACTCAGGCCAACGACAATGCTCAAAACGTTGGTTGCAATAGCTGTGTTGCAATCGAATGGAGTGGCAAAAAATGGTCAGAATACCAATAGACACGGGCTCTTAAAAAGAGAAAAAAGGTGTACTCACTAGACTTAGGGGAGGTAAGGGAGCATGCAAACACCTAACTAGAAGGTATGCTAATTCAAACTCGACGTATCCTCTACAAGGTGATGAAATCCTGGTTAGACAATACAAAAAGTGGAACCAAAGGCTAATGATATCCCCCTACCGGGAGGGACACTAGGTAGACAATCCTAGAAGAAAGGAAACTAAGATACCCCATTCATGACACGTCCAAAAAGGTGAATCTGCAGCTCCAAGCCTATCACCGTGTGGGCCTAAAAGGAATCACCACATGTGAACCAACGAGGAGGTAGCCTTCGGTGACTGAATGGGTTGTGGTATTCCACTTAGGCCTCAGGAACCAGTCTCGCCACTTCAACCCTCCTAAGGGAGAGGCCTTTCCGACAAATTGGTCATAACCGTGTCAAAAAATACTAAGGGATTTTGGCACCCTAGATGACAACAACTATGTCTTAGATGTTGTAACACCCCGTTTTGACATTACTACCTGAACTACTATTATATGTTGTATTTGTTTGACTGTGAGACCTCGTCGATTGACGACACTGTGGACATATGGTTCTATTATTTTGCCGATATATATATATGTGTGTGTATGATGATAGTGTTATGATCGATAGTCATGTTTAGATATGTATCATGTGTTAATTATGTCAAATATATGGAATTTACTGAATGATGGGTACGTGGATACCGTTACAGTTATATGTTGAAATAATGAATGTTATGCCAGGTGCATGGCGAATGAACGAGTTTATTGTTGTTATGTTATGATGAAATATATGTGTGTACATATCGAGGATTTATGCATGATATTCTATATTGTATGTCGAGGACTGACTTACAGGTTGAAACGGCTAAGTGATAGCTAGATCCTACGAGGTGGGAGGGCCTCGGGGACACGGACTTCGAAAGATAAAATGGTATGCGAGTGATGCATTATTTACTTTCGTATGGTTATTATGTTGTTTATTATGATGTATGTTATGACATGGGTGGGGTAGGGTTTCAGGAAACTCAACCACCCAGATCGGTTATACGATGACAGACCGAGTACAAGTGCAACGCTGTTGTTATGTCGGGTGGACATAGTCCCTTGTTCCATTAGGGGGGTGTAGGCTTTACCCATCGTTTATTCCCAAAACCCAGAGTCATGGGAGGGATGTGCTACGGTGCGCTCCCCAAGGTGTGTGATGATGACTGGTGGTTGCCTGCTGGGGAAGCTTGTCGATGTAGTCGACACTTCCGCTTACGGGTTCTAGCTGGAACCGGTCATGACTTGACATTCCAGGGTAGTCCAGCAGAGGACAGGATAGGATGTGGAAGTTAGTGATGATGTAGGTAGATAGGTGTAGTGTGAAGTAGGGGTGAGAACAAAATCTAACTATAGGTGTGTAAAACCCTTGGTTAGTATGTGTCGTAAATCAGTGATGTACGAATTGTCGTAACTTGGATTTTGGTTAGTTAATGGATTTGTACCTTGCAAACTACGTTTAGGACTTGTGTCAGTAAACAATAAGTTCCTTGATTATGATTGATGTATGTGAAATATTACTTTTAGTGTACTTACATGAGGAATGTAAGCAGTAGCTACGCTTACATAACTCGCCTACATATTATGAATTACATGAAATATTGTTGAGTAATAATGTCAATTAGTGTCGCTTAATATTAATTACTGTCGTTTAGTAATTAACCATTGTTGATCAATGTTAATAATGTCGATTAAAGTTAACAATGATGATTAGGGTTAATAGTGTTGATTAATGGTTAATTATTGTCCATTAATAATTCATTATTGTTGATTAATAAACAAAGCTATGGTTAACCTAGGTAGTGACTAATGCAATTGATTAGGATGCTTGATTAATTGTTAATGAGTTTAATTAGCCAGGACTAAGGGTTGAAATGTAATTATAAGGCTAAATAAGTTAATAGTAACTTGATCCCTTAGATTAATTATGTGTTAATGATGTTAATTAATTTTAACAAGACTATGCTTATCTTTAGTAATGATGGTTAATTAGCTAATTACAAACTAAGGTGTAATTAAAATGGAAACAGGTATATGAGTCGATTAAATCTTAGTGAATTTTATTTAATTAATATAATTACACATTGATAATGTTATGAATTACATTGATAGGATTATGGTTCATAATTGATAAATTGAATTAGTTAAATTTATAATTGGAGGGAATTAACATATTATAAACATTAGAAACCATTAAGTAAATGATTAGGTTAATAGTAGTTAATCAATTGACCATTACTGTTAATTAAATTAAATTGGTGAACCAACCGCAAATTTAAACTATATAATATTTATGTAACATTTATTATTTATTAATTAAATGGTCAAAAATGGAAATATGAGAAGGGAAATGTTTAAAAACTATGAAATAAAATAAAAGGATTAAATTAATGAAAATGGAAGTTACGGTTGGGAGGTGACCCCAACCAACACCTTTTAATATCATTTTAAATTATTAATAAGAGTCCAAGTCCAAGTTGAGGGCTCGAGGACTTACATGGTAGATGGAAGGGGGTGGATAAATTTATGATGAAGATAGGGGTAGTAATGAGGAAAGGTCGGCAAACATGGGGATAAGAGGGAGAAAGGAGGGAGGAGAAGGGCATTCTTTTTACCTTAGGATTTTGGAGAAGTTTTGGGGGAGCAGAGATTGGGAGAGCAGAGCTGCAAAGAAGGGGTTTTGTTGGAGATTGTTTTTTTGAGGGGATACAACAGCTTAGGGCTTGTACTCGGTTTGGGCTCGAGGGTCCAAAGGGGTACCTTTGGAGCTGGGTGGTCGGCGAGACCTCGCCAGTTGGCAGGGTGGCAAGATTGGTTTGGGCTGGTTGAGTTTCAAAACTGTGGGAAAGGCTTTTGGCTGCAGGGAAAAGCAAAGAAAAACAACAAACGGGGACAGCAACAAAGGTGGATCTACTAGCTACCTACAGGTATTTCTCCTAAAGGTATACTAAGCAATTTCTAACCCTGTTATCATTTTATCAAGTTATTAATAGATGGTAATTTCGTGATTGAATACACATGTATTAGTTGTTACACCTGCACAAACATAAATGGTTAGAAGTAGGTGAAACAGTAAATACATATATTTTAAAACCTGCAAATGTAATTGTTATTGTTTTTACAGACCTGAAATTGAACACAAACCCACAAACAGAAACAGAAATAGAAACAAAAATTTTGACTAGTAGTGAAATATATGACTGTATATAAAAACTAAAGGAGACCCAGTTGGGGGTTTTACATATGGTATCATAGCCATGGTTCCAAATCTGGAACCAGAGGGCTCACTACATTGAACAGAACAGTAAAAAAAAAATTACTAAAAAAAAAAAATGACTCATTTGCAGGTAATTACTGCATGCATTTATTGATGTTGAAGCTTTAGTCCTGAAGCTTTAGTCCTGCAAAGAGGTCAAGGTAAGATCATTAATGACAGACCATGAAATTTATATATATATATTGGAAAACATATACCTATAAATAAGGTATATCATTAAACAAAGAAAAAGAGAACAATTTTTTTTTTTTACCTTTAAATCTATTTTTCTTTAATATATATATATATGTGTCTGTGTGCAGAACAAATATATACTCACAAACAAACAAAAAAGTTTATATATAAGTTATATATATATATATGCCAAATAAGTATATCAAAAAAATTTATATACTTATCAAAGAAATTTATATGCCTATCCATATTTAAAAATAAATAAAAATAAAATTATACATATCCAAAAAAAAGAACTAAGAGGTTCATAATCGTAATCTTTAAACATAAAAAAAGAACATTTATATTGAAGTTAAATTAATGAAAAGGTTCACAACTTAAATTAATAGACATTGAAATCATAAAACACGTCATAACTGTGAAACATTTACATATCAAATTGGAAGAATTTCACCACATAAATTAATATACATTTACCCTAATTTATAACATGATGGTCAAACATTTTACGTGCCATAAACAAAAGGTTTCACAACTAATTTAATAACCAAATACATAACATAATAGATACAGAATTAATAAAATGGTTACAAGGGTTACAAGGTAAGATATAACCATATCTTACACACTGTTCAGCCGTCGTGAAGGAGACACGCCTGTACATAGCACATGAGCATACACGACAGCCAACTTGGCACGGGATTTGTGTAGCAGGCTCGGGAAGGTCGTTGAATGTGTAAACTCTACTGAGGGTTGGTTGGAAGATTACAACCGCGCAGGAGGTTTGCTGGTTCATTCGACCCAGCAGAAAAATATATATATATATATACAACACAAACTTTGTTTTATTTATATTTTTTGTAGAGTAAAAAAAAAATTATAAAATTTTTTTGGCCATGCGTGAGCCTGGGCGAGCCGGCCTGCAGCCCGCAGGGCGCGGCCATGGCAGCCCAGCCCGAGATCTCGTGGCCTAGGAGCTGCAGAGAGCTCGTGGCCTGGGAGCGGCCGGCCTACAACTGGGCTGCTGTGGCCATGGGAGGCTGGTCCGTGGGAAGCAAAACCAAAAAAAAAAAAAGAGAAGATTTTTTTTTTTGTATAAAATATATATATACAAATATATGCAGATATAAGAAATAAACAAGGGGCAGTTCACCAGGGCACGGTTCTAAGGGTTAGCATCGGCTACACCTTGCTTGCTCCTGCTTGCATTAGTACTGATAATTTAAAAAAAAAACAAAAACAAAAAAAACCCTAAACTGTAACTAAATCTCCCTTACTAAGCAAAATAAATTCGCCTTTGACAAGGCAGGCCAGCAGCCGCTGGGGGCGGCCATGGCAGCTCGGCCAGCAGCCGAGGCTGTGGCAAGCATGCAGCTAGATAAAAAACAAAAATTATAAATGAAAAAAAAATACACACACACAGAACACCAAAATGAAAAAAAAAATGCATTGAACACTGGAACTAAGAGAAAGGAGACAGCCATACCTGCCAGCCAAGCGTGCAGCCATGGAGCCAAGCTCTGGCTAGCTATGGCAGCCTGGAGGGGCTTCTCCTTGCCGAGGGGTACGGAGCAGAGCTCCTCGCTCCTCCCTGAGTGCAGAGCAAGGCTCAGCCAGGAAAAATCAAAGCTAAATGAAACGCCCGGGTGAGGGCTTGACTTTTTATATAAAAGAAAAAATTTAATATTATTTAAATTGCATGCCCGCCACTTGGCCGAGGCTTAGGTTAGAGCGGATGGGTTAGGTTTATTATTTAAAATTTTATTTCTTTATTTATTTAAATCTATATATTCGAATACAATGTCCAAACATTGTATTACTAAGTTAATAAAATTGATATGAATACAATGTAATAATTATTTAAAGACTACCTAAGTTAAATAATTAACGTTTTATTAAAATATAGTGTTTTAAATAAATGTAATTAAAGTATATTTTAAAAATTTACTAAAAGTTAAGTAAATGGTACTTTAATAGAATCCTATAGTTTGAAACTAATAATAAAAAAATTAATTATTGGTAATAATGATTAATTGCTATAGGTAAAAATTATTATTAATTACTAGGATGTACCTCAAATTAATAAGGTTACTGTTAAAATACATTAATGTTAAGTAAACTATTGGTAAATAAAATGAATGTTAATGTAATAATTAAAGATTACATTAAATAATGTAAACTAATTATGAATGTGAAAATTAGTGTAATTTAATTATTATTGTAGAATTAATAATGTGGAATAATGTAATGTAATTTAATTATTTAATGTAAATTAATTATTCCATGTAAGTTAATTATCAAAAGTTCCTTGTCGAAACTTCGACATATAGTCGAAGGGGCAAGACGGACACAGAATCTCGAAAACGAGATACCACGGAGATCAGCATGACGAGTTGATCGCTAGGACACTGATTTTACCCCATGACAAAAATGTTTGATAAACATGATTCTAGACTTAAAACTTAGGTTATGCTATTATTAAATTATTAATTATTAACGAGAACGAGGCAATAAACCCTAATTGAATATCTTGAAGAGTTGATGGCGACTCGATGAGGATTGTGTGGAATCCAATACCGAAACCTACGTAGAACTGCTATTGTAAATTTAGTACCGGGTGGCCTCAAGATGGCCTGATCGAAACGTCCTGAACTATAGCTCTTAGAGTAAAAACCGCTCGCAAATTAGTCTTGGTGCACTTTCGAATTAATCATTGAGTTTAATAGTAAATTAGTCATGATGTCATTGTGTGCTAACTATCCTATTATTCCATGCGGTAGGGATAAACATGGTAAGAACGCGAGCGGGTCGGGGGCGAGGTCCGGCGATGGCATTACCTCAGCCGAATGTGCCAGCACCATCGCCAGAGACCATCCTTATACTGCGCTCGCTGGAAGCTATAAATGAAACACTCAGGGGACTAGCACAGAGATGAAGTACTACCTCGGAGGTAGAAGTGGATGCCCCTCCATTAAGGGAGGAAGTTCCTATGGCAGAAGTGAATACGGTACCAAGAACTCCGCATCAGGATATCAAAAGGGAGCTTCAGAAGATAAGGCTTCCAGAATTTTCAGGGGGTCGATCAGGGATACGAGCAGAGTCGTGGTTGGAAGAGATGACCAGGTGCTTGACCTTGCAGGAGTACACCTCCACGTCCAAGTCCAAACTAGCCATATTTCAACTAAAGGGGGCCGCTTTGAACTAGTGGGGAAACCAAGAAAGGCAGCTACACCTTACACCAGACACGGTTCCATGGGAACTGTTTGTGGAAAAATTCAAAGGGAAGTACCTACCCGCATCCTACCAGGAAGAACAAGCAGGGGCTCTTCATGCCTTGGTACAAAGGCATCTATCTGTGGAGGAGTATGAAGAGAGGTTCATGGAGTTAGTGAAGTATGTCCCTTACTTGGACAGTGACGAACGCCAAGTTGAGCGCTTCGTGTATGGGCTCAATGCCACGATCAGGGCTCAGGTACGAATGTGGAAACCGACTTCGGTCGCCGAAGCAGTAGATTGTGCTCGTTACACTGAGGAGATGTTGGGTGCAAATCCCATCAGGTCATTCAACTCTCAGCAGTCAGGGTTTGTGGGGAAGGCCCCTCGAAGCTACCCTCGGGGAGGATATGCGAGGCCACCTCCCTACGGGAACAGGAGCACACCAAGAGTCGCAGCGATGGACAGATCAGTGGCAACTAGGGTGGTGCCCCAGTCAGCCACAGGAACTCACCAGGGTGAGAGGAATTTCAGAGGAACCGCCGGTAAAGGAAGGGTTCCTACGGGGAGGAACCCCTCTCAGAGGTCTGAACAGGTTATCTCGCCCACTCCATTACAGGTTGCTTGTTGGGGATGTGGAGGTCCACATTACCAGCGTGATTGTCCCGAATTATGATCCGGTACAGTGCAGCGAGAAGGAAAAGCTCCAATGGGGAGTGGGGGTAGTAGGCATCAGATCTCGGCTGCAGTAAACAACCATTAGGCAGAGCACCAATCCACTGTGGTGGAATCATCAGGTACGGTCAATAATGTCAAGCTTAGAATATTGTTTGATCCAGGTGCTACTGATAGTTTCATTTCTCCATATGCATTAGACAAATGTGGGTTGGCAGCCTACAAGCATGACGATTTCAGCTTAGTCGAAATGGCTTCAGGGGTAAAGCAAGCAGTAGGACCTAGTGTCGATAAGTGTGTGGTGGATCTCGGGGTAAGTGTTACACAAGTCAAAGTGTACGTCACCACCCTCGGTACTTATGATCTCATCATCGGTATGAATTGGCTTGAGGAACATCGAGCTTTCTTGGACTGTTATGGAAAGAAGGTTCTTTGCATTAATGACAACGGAGAGGCCATCAAGATCCAGGGTATCAAACGGAAGGTGTCCCTATGTTTCATATCAACGATGAATGTAAAGCGATGTATGCGACAAGGATGCCAGTTGTACATTGTTGAAGCGCTAAACAGTGAGAAGGGACCCTCCTTTGATGATTATCCAGTGTTAGCCGAGTTCCATGATGTATTCCCAAAGGAATTACCTGGGTTACCTCCTAAGAGGGAACTTGATTTTACCATTGAGGTAAAACCCGGTTCAGAGCCAACATCGAAGACACCTTATAGGATGACAGCCCCAGAACTTTGTGAGTTGCAAATGCAGTTGAAGGAACTGCTAGATCTAGGGTTCATCAGACCAAGTATTTCACCGTGGGGTGCGCCAGTAATCTTTGTTAAGAAGAAGGATGGTTCCTTGCGTCTTTTCATAGATTACTGAGATTTGAATAGAGCCACCGTGAATAATAGGTACCCGATACCTCGAATTGATGACCTCTTTGATCAAATGAAAGGGGCGACAGTCTTCTCAAAGATCGAATTATGATCAGGTTACCAACAGCTATGGATTAAGGAAGGTGATATACCTAAGACTGCTTTTCGAACAAGGTTTGGGCACTATGAGTTTGTGGTGGTACCCTTCGGTTTGACCAATGCCCCAGCCGTATTCATGAGTCTCATGAATAGCGTGTTCCGAAAATACTTAGATCAGTTTGTGCAAGTCTTCTTGGACGACATCCTCATCTACTCCAAGAATGAACAGGAGCACGAGGAACACTTGCGAATAGTGTTGTCATGCTTAAGGGAGCATCAATTGTATGGTAAGTTGTCCAAATGTTCGTTCTATCAGAAGGAGATCCATTACCTAGGGCATATAATTTCTGGTGAGGGAATTTCTGTGGACCCTGAAAAGGTGAAAGCCATAATGGATTGGCCCGTGCCAAAGAATGCGCATGAAGTAAGGAGCTTCATGGGGTTAGCCGGGTATTATAGAAGGTTTGTTGAGGGTTTCTCAAAAATCGCGAAACCCATAACTACCCTACAGCGTAAGGGCACTAGGTACGAATGGACAGATGAATGTGATGCCGCATTCGCCGAGCTGAAAAGACTATTGACGAGTGCACCAATTCTACGGGTTCCAGATATGGAGAAGGAATTCACAGTTTGCACCAATGCTTCAAGGCAAGGTTTGGGTGCAGTGTTGATGCAGGAAGGTGGGGTAATAGCTTATGCGTCGAGAAAGCTAAAAACACATGAAGAGAATTACCCTACTCATGACCTAGAGTTAGCTGCAGTGATGTTAGCTTTGAAGCTTTGGAGACATTACCTTGTTGGACGAAGCTTTGAACTCAAGTCTGATCACCAAAGCTTAAGGTATATCTTCACTCAAAGAGACCTAAATGCTAGGCAAAGGCGATGGAGTGAATTCATGAGCGAGTATGATTTTGGGATTTCCTACATCAAGGGGAAGGAGAATGTGGTAGTGGATGCCTTAAGCAGAAAACCAAGACTTTTCTCTCTTATACCTTTGAAGGTGGATTTGAGGGAAAGAATTTTAGGGCAGCTACTCGGGGATAGTTGGTACCTAAAGGTCACAGCGGCACTCCAGAATGGGAAACCGGTGGGACCAAATTTTGAAGGCTATGAGTTGGAAGCCGATGGTTTGTTACGGTATCAAGGGAGGATGTATATTCCTGAGGAGGGAGATATTAGAGAGACTATCCTTAAGGAATCCCATAGAGCAGTGTATTGTGCACACTCGGGTGTAAAGAAGATGTATGCAGACATGAAGCAACTCTTCTTTTGGGCAGGGATGAAAAGCAACATGGTCAAATTCGTCGCTAGGTGCCTTGAGTGTCAGCAGGTAAAAGCTGATCATCACCACCCGGCAGGACTGTTATAGCCGCATGACATTCCTATGTCGAAGTGGGAGGTTATCTCCATGGACTTCGTGGTGGGATTGCCTCTTACCTCTCATAGGCATGATGCCATTATGGTCATCGTTGACAAACTGACCAAAACTGCTCACTTCATTCCAGTTAAGGAGACCTATGATGTCACGGATGTAACACGTGTATTCATAAATGAAGTTGTTCGTCTCCATGGGTTTCCCAAGAAGATTATATCAGATAGAGATTACAGGTTTACATCCAGGTTTTGGACGAGTTTGCAGTCAGCGTTGGGTACTTAGTTGAACCTAAGCACTGCTTACCATCCAGAGACAGATGGGCAAACAGAAAGAGTGAATCAGGTAATGGAGGACATGCTTAGAATGTATGTCATGGATCAACAAACTCATTGGGAAAAGCACTTACCTTTGGTAGAGTTTTCTTACAACAACAGTTATCATAGCTCAATTGGGATGCCTCCATATGAAGCTTTATATGGAAGACCATGCAGGACACCATTGAGTTTGGAAAGGTTAGAGGATTGAGTAATTATAGGACCTGAGTTGATTCAGGAGATGGAAGAACAGGTTGTTCAGATTAGGCAGCGGTTAAAGGAAGCACAGGATAGACAGAAGAGCTATGCTGATGCGCATAAGGTTGACCAAAGCTATAAGGTTGGCGATGCGGTGTTCGTCCGCATCAGGCCTAATAAAAGTACCATCAGGTTTGGGAAAGGGACAAAGTTGTCACCGCGATTTATAGGACCCTTTGAAATTTTAGAAAAGGTTGGACCCGTCGCGTATTGTCTTGCACTGCCACCCCATTTGCAAAAAACTCATAATGTTTTTCATGTATCTGCTTTACGACATTATGTAGCTGATGAGTCACATAAAATAAATTGGAAGGGACTGCAGGTTTCGGACGAGGGAACCATCAGGGTCGAACCATTACTTATATTGGACCGCAGGGTTAAACAGTTGAGGCACCGTTTGGTGGACCAAGTTAACGTCCAGTGGGACCGATATAGCCCAGGTTCTACTACCTGGGAGGACGTAGAGACTATGCGTCGTGATTATTCCACATTATTTTGATCATAACTTCGGGACGAAGTTTTCTGAAGGGTGGGTGTATATAACACCCCGTTTTGACATTACTACCTGAACTACTATTATATGTTGTATTTGTTTGACTGTGAGACCTCGTCGGTTGACGACACTGTGGACATATGGTTCTATTATTTTGCCGATATATATATATGTGTGTGTATGATGATAGTGTTATGATCGATAGTCATGTTTAGATATGTATCATGTGTTAATTATGTCAAATATATGGAATTTACTGAATGATGGGTACGTGGATACCGTTACAGTTATATGTTGAAATAATGAATGTTATGCCAGGTGCATGGCGAATGAACGAGTTTATTGTTGTTATGTTATGATGAAATATATGTGTGTACATATCGAGGATTTATGCATGATATTCTATATTGTATGTCGAGGACTGACTTACAGGTTGAAACGGCTAAGTGATAGCTGGATCCTACGAGGTGGGAGGGCCTCGGGGACACGGACTTCGAAAGATAAAATGGTATGCGAGTGATGCATTATTTACTTTCGTATGGTTATTATGATGTTTATTATGATGTATGTTATGACATGGGTGGGGTAGGGTTTCAGGAAACTCAACCGCCCAGATCGGTTATACGATGACAGACCGAGTACAAGTGCAACGTTGTTGTTATGTCGGGTGGACATAGTCCCTTGTTCCATTAGCGGGGTGGAGGCTTTACCCACCGTTTATTCCCGAAACCCAGAGTCATGGGAGGGCTGTGCTACGGCGCGCTCCCCAAGGTGTGTGATGATGACTGGTGGTTGCCTACTGGGGAAGCTTGTCGATGTAGTCGACACTTCCGCTTACGGGTTCTAGCTGGAACCGGTCATGACTTGACATTCCATGGTAGTCCAGCAGAGGACAGGATAGGATGTGGAAGTTAGTGATGATGTAGGTAGATAGGTGTAGTGTGAAGTAGGGGTGAGAAAAAAATCTAACTGTAGGTGTGTAAAACCCTTGGTTAGTATGTGTCGTAAATCAGTGATGTACGAATTGTCGTAACTTGGATTTTGGTTAGTTAATGGATTTGTACCTTGCAAACTACGTTTAGGACTTGTGTCAGTAAACAATAAGTTCCTTGATTATGATTGATGTATGTGAAATATTACTTTTAGTGTACTTACGTGAGGAATGTAAGCAGTAGCTACGCTTACATAACTCGCCTACATATTATGAATTACATGAAATATTGTTGAGTAATAATGTCAATTAGTGTCGCTTAATATTAATTACTGTCGTTTAGTAATTAACCATTGTTGATCAATGTTAATAATGTCGATTAAAGTTAACAATGATGATTAGGGTTAATAGTGTTGATTAATGGTTAATTATTGTCCATTAATAATTAATTATTGTTGATTAATAAACAAAGCTATGGTTAACCTAGGTAGTGACTAATGCAATTGATTAGGATGCTTGATTAATTGTTAATGAGTTTAATTAGCCAGGACTAAGGGTTGAAATGTAATTATAAGGCTAAATAAGTTAATAGTAACTTGATCCCTTAGATTAATTATGTGTTAATGATGTTAATTAATTTTAACAAGACTATGCTTATCTTTAGTAATGATGGTTAATTAGCTAATTACAAACTAAGGTGTAATTAAAATGGAAACAGGTATATGAGTCGATTAAATCTTAGTGAATTTTATTTAATTAATATAATTACACATTGATAATGTTATGAATTACATTGATAGGATTATGGTTCATAATTGATAAATTGAATTAGTTAAATTTATAATTGGAGGGAATTAACATATTATAAACATTAGAAACCATTAAGTAAATGATTAGGTTAATAGTAGTTAATCAATTGACCATTACTGTTAATTAAATTAAATTGGTGAACCAACCGCAAATTTAAACTATATAATATTTATGTAACATTTATTATTTATTAATTAAATGGTCAAAAATGGAAATATGAGAAGGGAAATGTTTAAAAACTATGAAATAAAATAAAAGGATTAAATTAATGAAATTGGAAGTTACGGTTGGGAGGTGACCCCAACCAACACCTTTTAATATTATTTTAAATTATTAATAAGAGTCCAAGTCCAAGTTGAGGGCTCGAGGACTTACATGGTAGATGGAAGGGGGTGGATAAATTTATGATGAAGATAGGGGTAGTAATGAGGAAAGGTCGGCAAACATGGGGATAAGAGGGAGAAAGGAGGGAGGAGAAGGGCATTCTTTTTACCTTAGGATTTTGGAGAAGTTTTGGGGGAGCAGAGATTGGGAGAGCAGAGCTGCAAAGAAGGGGTTTTGTTGGAGATTGTTTTTTTGAGGGGATACAACAGCTTAGGGCTTGTACTCAGTTTGGGCTCGAGGGTCCAAAGGGGTACCTTTGGAGCTGGGTGGTCGGCGAGACCTCGCCAGTTGGCAGGGTGGCAAGACTGGTTTGGGCTGGTTGAGTTTCAGAACTGTGGGAAAGGCTTTTGGCTGCAGGGAAAAGCAAAGAAAAATAGCAAACGGGGATAGCAACAAAGGTGGATCTACTAGCTACCTACAGGTATTTCTCCTAAAGGTATACTAAGCAATTTCTAACCCTGTTATCATTTTATCAAGTTATTAATAGATGGTAATTTCGTGATTGAATACACATGTATTAGTTGTTACACCTGCACAAACATAAATGGTTAGAAGTAGGTGAAACAGTAAATACATATATTTTAAAACCTGCAAATGTAATTGTTATTGTTTTTACAGACCTGAAATTGAACACAAACCCACAAACAGAAACAGAAATAGAAGCAAAAATTTTGACAAGTAGTGAAATATATGACTGTATATAAAAACTAAAGGAGACCCAGTTGGGGGTTTTACAGATGTAAGTGGCAAAGGGGTGTTTTTTGGATACCTATCCCCCTTGCCCTACCTAGCTACCAAATTCTTCTATGTTCTCCATGTGGGGTTAAAAGTTGGTTGAATTAAGTAGTTTTTTAGGGCTCACTTGAGTTAGGTGTCAGAGTGTGTGCAATGATAATGTTGACAGTTAACTAGCAAATAAAAATATGGTATTTAAATGCTAGAAAAATGGAAACAATACTGGAAATTGAATGTTGATTCAAAGACTTACAAAAAAAAAAATTTTTAAAAAAAAAAACTAAAATAAAAAAAAAAGTGGAAATCAAAACATGGCTAAGGTCCTTCTCAGTGCGGTGTGTGGCGCGATTCTTGCACTGAAAGCTGCAGTGTGTAGTGCAATTTCCGCAAATTTGGGCCCGATGCAGCACAGGTATCGGCGAGAAACTCGCAATTTGCAGTGCAAGTTTTGGCTCAGAGGATGCGGTGTGTAGCGCAAGTTTTTGCTAGGATAATGTGGTGTGTAGCGCAGGAATCGCGGATATAAAATCGTGCAGGTGGGGTGGTGGAAGCACGCAGGTCGCTAGGAAAACTTCGTTTTGCAGTGCAATTGACGAGGGTGTTGCTACGGTGGAAGCCACACTGGTGGCTGGTCTGGCTTGCGGCGGGGACCGCATATCTGTTGGGGTAGTGAGCGGTGCTGCTCTGGTGCGGGGATGAGGCCATGGGAAGAACGATGAGAGTCGCGGTATGGTCCGCGAGCACGAGACTGGGTATTACGCGGTGCAGTCTGCTCGAAAATGGAAAATAGGCACGGTCGAGACCGCGAGGAAGTAGGGCTAAATCGTTTTTTGAGTCGCAGCAAAAGGATAAGAAGCTGATGTGCAGACCGCATGAAGGTGGAGATCAGTCGCGGTTGGGACCGCGAATAGGTAAGAAAAACTCGCGTTTTGAGTAGCAGCAAAAGGCTAAGAATCCAATGTGCAGACCGCGCGAAGGTGGAGAACAGCCGCGGTTTGGACCGCAGCTGTCAGTGAAAAATACGCGGTTTTCTCCACGAATGCAAACTGGTTGCAACCATACAGGAAAACATGCAGAACTGATAAACTGAACTAGAAAAAATAGAAAACAGAACTGCAAACATAAATATTAATAAAAACTAAACTTGTTGGAGAGGGGTTCAGACAGTGGAGTCACCAAACTGTGGCTGGGGTTTTAGCCCTTGCTTGTGCAAATGAGCACCTGTTAAGGATTATGGAATCCTTAACAGTAGTATGGAAGTAAACAACAATAAACTAGGTACAAATGATTGAAGCAAATGGCATTAAACAGTAAACCTGAACTTAAACATGTGCATGAAATAAAATATAACTTAAAACAATAAATGGTACACTTGAGAAAACTGTAGAATAAAGAATTTTTTTTTATATTATGGGCAAGCAAAGGGCTTGCAAAAAATACATTTACCTCAAAGATGAGGCTGGTGGAGTTCTGGCGGTGTGCTCCGGAGCTCCTTGGTTCGGTACTCTTCTCTCCAATGCTTTGATGGTGGCTAAAATTTTTATCTCAAGGGAGGCCAAAAGGCACAAAGATGGATGGCTTAAGGCTTTGGAAAAATTTCAGCAACATGAGGGTAGAGTGATTGAGGGATATCAAAATGAGGGGCCTCCACCCCTTTTATAAACTTGGATTAGGGTTTTAGGGCTTTTTAGGGGTTTTGCCCTATTTTCTTTTTTCTTATTTTCTTTTGGGTTTTATTCTCTATTTTTTTAATTTTGACCCTCTTTTGGGGTTTTAGTATGTTTTTGAGGGAATTTTGGGTATTTTTAATACCTATTTGGGTTTTATGGGGTTTTGGAGGCGAGGTTGGTAGGAAATTTGGTCAACAGAAGTGTATGTCCAAAGGGATGAGTCAGTGAGCACTTTTTTGGTGTTAACTCTATGCAATGCAACAAGAGATGGGGGATGATTTTACAAGGAATTGGGAGGGAAATATTCAAACCCTTGGAGCCAATCAATTCAAGCCAAGTGTTAATGAGAGAACCCATAAAACCCTCAACTACCCATGTTAACTTTTGCACCCAATCATTCATTTCTCCCAAGAGTTGGTTGAGGTAGTTAATGCCTTGGGGAATGGGAGGTATGGCTGTCCAAATTCAAGTATGGGAAAGCCACCCTGCATGGAAAAAATGTTTTTCTCTTTGGGGCAAGAAAAGAGCCAGGAATTGCTCCCCAAGTCATTACCCATCAACCAGTTTCTCTCCCTCACAAGTTTTGGAGATACCTGGGTTTTTTCCAGCCATGTTTTCTTATGTTTTCCTCCATTCTCAGCTAGGAGAAGGGCGTTTTTGTGTTGTATACTAGTGGGGAAGAAGGGGAAATCGAATTGGGGTTCCAAAGAGACGGTTCTGGCTATTAAATGCTTAGATAGTTGGGGAGAAACCGTTTTCCTCCCTGTGAATGTTTTTCGCCATCCCACGACTCATTTTTGGTTGGAAACGATTTGGGAAACCCCATGGTCATCCTGTTGGTAAATCTATTGTTTTGGCATGAGCTTGAGCAAGCATCCAGGTTTCAAATTTAGCCTGATAAACCCAGCTATGGACTGGCTTGGCTCAGATGAAATGATTAATTGGCTGTGTATGAGCTGAATGTCCCCTTTTCCTTGTAAGAATCATGCCCAGCTCGGGGGTGGCAGTTGTGTTGAGAGAATTGATGAACATAAATGGCATATGGTTGGGTGGAACATTGCAGCGACATATCTAGTTTCTTGGGACCATTTCACCATAAAGATAAGTGTTTCTCTGTCTATATGTTTTACTTCTGAAATGTTATAAGTTGATGATTGTATTGATATGTTGTATGCATATGAAATGTGTGTGGACGAGTTGTTTATTTTCCATTGTGCATGTTTATTGAATTGCATCTGCACACATTGGTTTTAATTCATATGAATCTAATGAATCGGGTTGAGTTTAATGTAAACACCCCACAGATTATCACCATGTTCTCTTCCTCGAATTGGGTCCATGGGAGGGGACATTACAGTGTGAATCCATCCCACTAAATTTTTCATAAATGTGATACCTTCTACAGTCATTTCGAATTGTTTGGAAATCACCTAGTTGAGTTGTCCTGAAATTTGCAATTTACTTCCTATCTTCCAAAATTTTCCAACTTGAGTCTAATTTTCAATATAAATGTTTTCATAGTAGGTTGGGGATATTATATACCATCCAATTCCAGTTTTGTACTAGAATTCATTTGGTTCCACATAAGTCCTAGGGCCATAGCCTTGAAGCCTTTGGTTTATCCAAATGAGTCTACTCGGGCGTGATGTACCCATAAAATTTGTAGTTTGAAAAGTTGGGTGTCTTTCTAAGGATGATGTAAGATATACTTAATCTGTAGTAGGCCCTAAGATCCCTCTAATAATTCATAGAGGTCTAGAGGTGTTTGCGTCATAAATTTTAGCTTCTAGCCAAAAATATTAAGCTTTTTTGAGCTAGTGTGCCTAGATATGGGTTTCAGTATATTACACTGGTATCAGAGTATGCTCCTCTGCACTTGTGAGCAGAAATACCAATCTCCATTGCTCAGTTAAAGAATAAAAGTTGCAGAATGAGGCTTGTACTAGTAGATATTAAAAAAGACTTTGAGTAGTATGAAGAAGAAGAGGTGATATTTGTTGATGGATGTTTGCAAATGACAAGATATGAGGATGGTTAACTTAGTTGGGAGAAATAATCCTTTCTATAATATTTCGAAACTCTCAGAGAAGCAATGGACACGATGAAAAATATTTACAAGAACTTACTCTCAGATAGAAATCAACTTCTCTGGATTGCAGACATGGGCCATCATGCACTAAGGGAGGAAGCAGAAGAAATAGAAAGGCTTGGTAGTGAATTGGAGGCTACATATGTTTCTTTGGAGATGACACAAGAATATCTTCAAGAGTTAATGTTGCAGATTGATTAGCTTCGTAGAGAGCTAAGAATGCCACATCCTCCATCCTGCATTGAAAATGGTCATGTGAACATGGCGGGAGACACTTTGGGTTTGATGTAGGAACCTCATATGGAGGATAAACATGAGGAAAATTTTGATTTGCAAGTGTTTGTGAAGGGAGATGATATTGAATACATTGGCCAAGCACTTGTTTTGAAAATGATGAGAAGGACTCAACTATGGGAGAGATAGTTGAGGACATGCAATTTGGATCAACTAGCAGATGCACTTATTTATCCAAGGATTGGGTAGATGAGTACATAACATAGATGGAGATCCAACGGTACACCATTCTTGATCACTTTGGTAAGAAATTCTTTGACACCTCATTCATTGGGAAATCTTGTGAGCAAGAAGAGAAACCCAAAATGCATTCTCTTTGGAAGATAATTGTCCTGGAGGAGTTTGGCTGAGAGATAGATGTGCATCAAGAGGATCGTGAGCTGCCCTTATGGGAGTAAGAAATGATTTTGAAGGAGTTAGCTACATTCACTCCACTTGGACCAACCAATAAGGGTTTTGATTCATCCGAGGATTGGGCTGATAGCTACACCTCAAAAAACTATCCCAAGTGAATAGCCCTATGCAAATGCCATTTTAACTTTTTCAAACATGGAAAAAACAAGCCAATCCACACCAAAGAGAAAAATATTTGGAAAGCTTAATATGGGTCAAAACGACTGTAGGATACACAATTCATGCCCCCCCCCAATGTAATTCATTTCGCTTAAAAGTGCATGTAAAACACTAGTTTTGACTAAAGGGACCAAACATGGATCCAAATCTCAAGAAGACCCAAAAAGGAAAAAAAATTACTTTGACAAATAATAGGAGAGTATATATTTAATGAAAAGAAGAAAGGATCTAATCATTGTTTCCAAAAAAGAAAGAACATCCCTAACCTCTAACTATGCCAAAAGCTAAAAGTAGTTTCTTTTTCTTTTGTAAAAATAATATCTGAGCCAAAACAAGACTAACTAAAAGCATAACTCTTTTTGGAATTTGCATGAATATTTCAAATCTAAAAAATAAAATGAAAACAAAGTTCTTTCCTTAAACTAAGATGGAAACAAAAGATTTTCTTCTCTTCAACTGTAGAAAGCAGAAAACACTGTACCAACCTAGTCACAAACCAAGCGATAGGGCACTGAAAGCACTGGGCAGAAAATCAAGATAAAAATAAGCAGGTCAACGCGGGATGCAAGTATACACCAGAGCATTAGTGGGGGATTGATGCGGTTTGCTTAAGAGAAAAGAGCGGTGGCGACGCGCTTTGTCCAAAGGAAAATCACGGCAGGCTGACAATGACGCACTGTACATGAAGGTAAAGTGTGTCGAGAGACCCAGAAAATTGAAAAAATAAATATTTTCAAGCCAATCAACAAACTTCAGGGTCTGAGACTTAAAGGGAATTATACAGTGACATATAGACAACCATATCTACCAATTGGATGTGATATACCATTTGAAAATTAATCTAGATCTAATAAAAATAAGGCAAGCAAGGAAATATACAACTAAATAACTCGTCCCCAGTGGAGTCGCCAATTTTGTTAACGAATAAATAATTCGGTGCGGACACCAACCGATATCCCTAGTCCAAATGGTTCAGATATAGAACAAATCAAAACAATAATGAAAACCTTTCCCTAGATCTATCAAATTACTTGAATACAAAGAGTCAATTCCATACCTTATTTACGAAGTTCGTCCTCGTGGCTTGAATATTTCATAATCTTGCTTGTTGATGAAGATATTACCTGCAAAAGAATCAAAAGGACAAAGACAAGAGACTACAAGATAATATGATAAACCTAAGCAATTGACCAAGGAGAGCTACTATAAATGAAATTAGACATCATTTATGGGAAAGGAAGACATTGATGTATTCAATGAAAATAGAGGAAAGAATTACAAGAAATGAATCCTTGGTGCTGAAGATCCTTTCCAATGGAACCTTGCCTCAATTTGAAAAACATGGAAGAATGGATTCCTGGCTCAATTTATACAGTGTTTGGCTACCCCCATTTCAACCCCCCCTATCCCATGAAGAAGAGCTTCATTTATAGGCCAAAAGAGATGAGGAGTAGAGGAGAGGATTAGGGAGAAGGAGGAGGTGGGATCCTTCTAAGCTAGGTGGCGAGTAAGATCCACCCTATATGGAAGGGATAATCCTCCAGGAGGGTCTCCTTCGAGAGACTTCTCGAAACTTCTCTTTTTTCCCTCCGTACAGGCATTGACGCACCGTAGACACTAGCAACATGCATCTGTGATGCACTTTGTAATGGACCAAGGTGCGTCTATCAGGAAAGATGCACCTTGCTAAAAGGCAAGGTGCGTCGGCCTCTCTAAACATGTTTTTTCAGCGAAAAACCCTCATGACTCATCTTCTAAGGATTTTGGTTAAGTACTTGAGGGATTTTAGGCAAGGATAAAGTGTACATGGTTCATAATCATGATGAGTACAAAATTTTTAGGTAACAGATTTGACATATTTACCGAAGGTATTCCAAATACGAACTAAGATGTCCTCAAGCCAAAATTCATGAGGAAGAGAATATAGTCTAATCTAGACATGGGCATGCTTAAATTATTCCTTGTTTGGATTGAATCGATCTGTCCATAATTTCATGAAGAGAACCACAGAATTAAAGAAATAAGGTCCATTTTCAAAGACTTGTTCCTCGTCTTCCAGATTTTGAAAGATAATCATGAAGAAACCGTTAGATCCAAGGTGCAAATCAAAGTGGCCCCTAGGTTTCCACTAGATATGAACCGACTTCACCAGGACTCATTCTGTTTACCAAAGCCCAAGAAATTTGCATATCAACACATGATTTTTTAGCAACCCGTTCATATCCGAGCACATAGAAAGGTGCCGAATCTGCTTAGGGGATACACTGTCCTGGCTCCCAAGCATGAGCTGTCTTTAGGTGTGAAGGGGAGGAATATTTAGTGGAACCCTTTCCTTTGTCAATTTGTGGTTGCAGATCATTTTCCATAAGGTTCTCAACATCCAAGAAAGAGGGTCAAGAGAAACCCTCCATGCCATTAAAATCTCCCATGACAACATTCAAGAAAGAGGGTGCTTTCACCCCCTCATCCCCCATTGGGCTTGGCGATTCTAGCTGTCGATGAGCTAAACAATCCTAGTGGATAAGGAGAACAACAAAAAAAAACCTAGGAGAATTGCACGAAAAAACCTAATATCCTCATGACAGAAGTTTTTTGTATTAGTGTATGGAAGCTTTATTATGAAAAAAATTGTAATCTTTTTCATATTTAAAAAATTTACATAAAAATACTTTCTTTTAACATTATTAAAACATCTTTATAATTTGATTAAAATTAAAAACCACCATATAAAATATAGAAAAAATAATCTTTAAGAAAAACTCTAAATAATTAATTTCATCATACTACAAACCATATACTTATTATATCCAACCAAAATATCATATAATTTATATTATATTATCATTATTATAATCATATACTAATCTATATCCAACTGTAATATCATATAATCTATACTTTGTTATCACTTTTATAATTATAATTTTAATAAATTTTTAAAATAAATTATTATTATAATATACATCAATTCACATACATTGTTCATAAAATATTAACACGCTAATAAAAATATTATAGTGCCACTTACCTTAATAATATTATATGATATGATATGTAATATCATATAATCTATACTATGTTATCACTTTTATAATTATAATTTTAATAAAATTTTAAAATAAATTATTATTATAATATACATCAATTCACATACATTGTTCATAAAATATTAACACGCTAATAAAAATATTATAGTGCCACTTACCTTAATAATATTATATGATATGATATATACATGATAGGATTATTTCATCAACAATACTAAACCATATAATAAATTTATACATTAAATTAAATGTTGTTTAAATGATATAATTATATATAAAATAAATTTTTATTAATAATTATATATATAATAAAATATTAGTAAAAATATTATATTATAATTTTTATAATGTAGTTTTTATTATGAAATTAAAATTATAATAAATATAAATATAAAAAAGCTATTATATTATAATTTTTACAATGTAATTTTTAATTAAAATTATACAAATATTTTTATTTTTATTAATTATAAAAAACTGATTTTATATATATATATATATATATATATATATATGTATATATATTATTTTAAATTTTTTATTAAAAGAAAAGATAAAACTTATCTCTAATTAACTAATTATTATCATAATTATAATATACTTTATATTTTTTTAATTTGTATTAAGAAAACTAAAAGCAAGTATTTCTAGTAATAGTTTGTAAGGAAACACCAGAAAACACAATTTTATGAGTAAAAATATAAAAAAAAAATAAATACACTTTGAAAATTTTAAATACATTTGGATTTTTTATAAGATATAGAATGTACATATTTTCTTATATTTTAATATTCAAATGGTTAAGAACCAAGGCTGGATAGAACAACTGGTAAAGAGTAATTAAGATAAAAAGTTGTAAATAAAAAGTCACAAATTCAAATCTTAATAAATACTTAAATATATCGAAATAGCTTACATCACAAATCTCCCCATACTTAACTGTAAGCACCTCTTAAAAAAACATTAAGATAAAAAATACTACTTCCATTTTATAATAAAAAATAATTCATCTGCGTATATGGCAATCACAAGCTAATGAAATAAATATTTTAAATAAAAATAATTCATCCAAGTATACAACAAACTATTGTATTTAATTGTAATAAGTACACTATGCTCGTACTTGTTGATGAGACCAACCCGAATTTATTAAACTGAAAAAGCGAAATTTGAGTCAATCTAGAATATTTTACATCACCCAAATAAAACTTTTCAGTCCACTCACATGGTTTAATGACTCATTCACCTTAACTTTTCGAAAAAAACAAAAAATTAAATCGTAGATTTCTTGTCACAATGGGTACATGTCAAGAAACAAAGACATGATCAATTTCTGTTGTCCCTTTTATTCATATTTCCAGGTATGGTTTTATTGTTGATTCATATCTAAAGTAATGTGATTATGAATGTGGAATAAAAACTCAATTAAGAGATATGGCAATAAATATAACATCCCATAGATGATCATTATGAAGAGAAGAAATCACAAGGCATTTCAGGCAGTTTGACATGGAAGCAACACAGTACCGAGGAGAAACATGGAGGTTATTATGGCTGCCTCAATATTTTACTCGCAACAAATGCAAATAGAATTCATTACAATTATCTTCATCATGTGTCCGTTATTGATGAGGGATTGCGCCATTTATCAATTCAGTGTCGACTCCCACAGCTACTTCTGGATGAATCTTCACGGCCATTACAAGATTAAAATCGCAAATTCAGAATTGAAGCATACGCACTGTCCATTTTAATTTAGTCTAAAAGATTCGAAACATTTTACCAAAATAAATCATAGTACAAATTAATTAAAACCAATCTGAAATTAGTATGAAGAATGTGCGTACCTCCGCTTCATCAACTAAAGGGATTGCAGAATTTCCTAACAGAATAATTCTCAACCATTTGTATATTGCCTGCAATTTTCTCTCACTGTTCATACAATAGTGTTTGGTACATTAAGATCAGAGTACCTCATGACTGAAATCGCTGACACAAAAGTTTATCACACTAAATAAAGAGGCATATACTATCCGTACTATATTCACAAAGCCAAAACACACATTGAGCTGATGAAATAAAGAATATTTTTACATAATGCAAAGATAGGAACGATGCTGAATTAAGGTCGTAGCTTAAAATTAACTTTTTAATAGTTTTAAACCAAAAAAACCTTTACGGTGCCTTTATGAATATTATTTTAGAAACTTTTTTTCTTTACAAGATGGTATCTTGCTATTTGGGAGAATGAAGATATGGTCAGAATTACATGGTCAATATATAGGGGCTGGACAAGAGCATTATGTCAGTTACAAGGATTTAACTTAGATGACGAGGATAACAATCATTCCTGCCAACCACCCAAGTTACATCCAATAGACAAGCCAATATTAACTTTCTATAATATAATGTTTAATAAAATTATTATATATATTTAAACTAAATTACAAAATATTTATTGTTAGTTAAAATGTTTTATTGTAGGTGTTTTTTAGATTACTTAATTTTTTATTTTTATTTTTTCTCTAATGAAAGGGAATACTCATATAACAAGCTTTTAATTGCTCCATGTGGAGATAGACCTCTCATGTTAGGATAGAATAAGTTTATTGATATCTTGATTAAACTAAAAAAATAGCTTTAATTTTAAAACAACAGAAAAATAATATTGTTAAATTAGTTTTAAAAATATATCTATGGTTGATTGAAATGATTTATATTCTTCTCCTCTTTTTAACCAAAAAAAATTTAACATCTATTGAAAGAAAAAACTAAAAATATTTGTTGGTTTTCCCTCTAGAATATTTAGAAAAAGATTCTAGTACAGAATGCCAAACTATTTTAACTTTGTGATCTATAACCTGTAAACATAAGACCTAGATGATTGTAAACATTTAAGACATAGATGGAGTTTATAAAAAGATTCTAAAGATGGTACAAGATGGTACAGAATGCAACAAAAGTATTTTAACTTCGAGTATTTAGAAAAAGATTGTAAACATAAGACTTAGATGGAGTATTTAGAAAAATATTGTAAAAATGGTAGAGAATGCAACAAAACTATTTTAACTTTGTGATCTATAACCAGTAAACATAAGACCTTGATAGGTAGTTTAAAGGACGATAGCACCTCTCATATATATATTTATAAACCTCTCATATATATATAAAAAAGCTTCTTATTCAAACATATATGTATGCTTATAATTATCTGTGTATTCTCTGCACCCACTCGTGCCTTTGACTTATATGTTAAATATGTTTTACAGAAACAAATATTGTTTCTATTCTTTCAAATCCAACCACTTTCATATAACTAATTTAACAAAATCGCCATAAATCATAATACATACCTCTAGGCTGTGGAGAGGGGAGGTCGCTGTGTCCTGGAATAATAGATCATCATGCTCATCCTTATCTAGTTTTTTTCTGGGAGTCACATCCACTAACGAGCAAGAAGCAATGCATTCCGAATCCTCTCCGTTATCGACATGAACTTCACGTTTTGTTATCGCAACTGAGGCATATGAACCTGCGGTCTGACACTCCTGCTCAAACTCAATATCTTGCACAGGCAGAGGAAGCTTTTGGGGACCAGAAGAAGCATCCGAAGCCATGGAAGATTCCTTCTCATTGCCTGTACTGCCTGATGACCAATAATCATAAGTTGGATATCTTTTAGCAGGCTCTGTTAACTTTGAACTTTTCTTCTTCCGTTGTTCAGTATCAAATTGGCTGGCTGTATTTTTATCAGTCCAGCTATCTACACATTGATCCAAATACGTTGTCCACCCAGACTCGGAGATCTTACCGCTCATGGTGTCTGGGTCTGGACTTTCCAAATACTGGGATGGAGCAGCATAAGCAGGTCTCCTCTCTTGAAACGTTGGATAGATTAGAGGTCTCCGGAAAATGGCCTCCATGTTATTACTCGACATACCGGCAAAGAAACGATTATCAATATTTCGCAACACAGAACCGACTATAAGCTCGGAATTCATATGAACACGAAATGTGCCCGAAATGAAGATGCTGATCTGCTACCACTGTCACTATTTAACATCAAAACATTTCCGGGTTAAACGACCTACCTCGACATCTTGTCTTGGATCCACTGTTATTTCCTCTGGATAATTCAGAGTACCTCTAAGCCATTGCTACCTTTAAATTTCAGTAAACTCCCTTAGTTGCAGAGAACCAGAAAATAGCGACACTTCATGGGTTTGTACGGTACCTAGAGCCCACCTATAGCTATCAACTTTTCTTTTTCGTTCTTCCCGTCATCATGACTCAATCACTGATATTTCATATCTTATACTAAATGAACAAATTTTTGGTTTTGTCCGTTAGGTTGGCCTAAAACAAAAAACAGAATATCTTGCAATACGACATTTCTATCTAAATAAATGCTCTGCAGTGTGTCACTTGCATACGATGGTTATGAGCATCAATAGATTGCATGGTATTACTTCAAGTAGATTTCTATCTAAATAAATGCTTTGCAGTGTGGCACTTGCAGCCACACTTGCATACCATGGTTATGAGGAGCATCATTACTTCAAGTAGAGGCAAGGATCATATGTTATCAAGTAGTTTATATCCTTGTTGTAAATTAATGTTGTTAAATCCTAAGATGGTTGATGAAGGAAGTATTCAATGATAGTATATGGAAGGAGAAAAGCATAAGAAACAATCTAGTATGTAGAAGAGAATATAATCACAAGAAATGAGGAAAGAGACCAACAAAAGGAAATGGAATCATAATAAGATTAACCCCTTCCGTGAAGTAGTGTAAGGCTTGTGAGAGAAGGGATGCACTAAGAAGGATTGTTGAAAATTACACACTAAGAAGAATGCCAAGAGTTTAGAAGAGGAAGTGGAAGAAGGGTTTTTTCACTATAGATATTGAGAAGAAGGTGGACAATATATTTGTCCTGGAAGGTTTATAGCAATAGTTAGTTAGAGTGACAAGGAGAATAAGGAGATTCCAAAGTTGTTTTGCATAAAAATCCACATGAAATAGAGTAAGTCAAGTTTTTTTTAAATCCAAGTTCACAATCCAATTTGATCTTTGAAAAGTTTGTTGATAATCTTCCCTATAGAGCAAGGACCATTAATGGTCATACCCCCTATGTTGTGTGAGACAAGACGTATAATTGAGAGAGAACAAGGAATGAGAATTCATGTTTTCCATAAACTAGAACTTCATGGACAAAGGGGTGGGTAGATGCATTTCCATCAATGTGTATAGAATCATCCTAGGAAGCCCATACTTATATGTGAGAAATGCCTTAGAAAACTAGTATAGTATTGGCAAATATGGGGAGACATATACCATAAATACACACAAGTAAAGAACCAAAATGTATTTGCTAAGTGCTTAATTGGTGAGGATAATCATTAGAAGCACAAAAAAGTTCATCTTGTTTTTTGAAAAGAAGGAAAGTAGAGAGAGAGGAGAAGCCAATGAGTTGGATATGAAGACATCCATCATGGAACGATGTAGTAGAAAGTAGTTCCAATGACTACAATAATTTAGTGAAGCATAAGATTAGGTGTTTCAAGAAACTCATGGGTTGCCACCCAACTAGCATGAGATTTAGTTATTGTTGAAATCATCACTACCAAACATTGGGGTCTATGGGTAGTCCATCATCAAAGTGGAAAAGAAAAAGATGTTGTAGCAGCAAGGAATCATCATCCACGCTATATTTCCATTTGGTTCACCCACTATCATTGTGCCAAAAAATGATGCAAGGTAGAGAATATGAGTTGACTAATGTGTCATGAACAAAATTAGCATCAATAATTGATATCCTCTTCCAAGGAATGATAACTGGTTGGATCAGTTGGAAGAAGCCATGCTCTTCAACCATGTCGACCTCAAATCAATTTACCATAAACTAAGAATTAAACCAGAAGACATGTAAGAGATAATATTCATGACAAGGAAAGGTTTGTAAGGGTGGTTAGTGATTGCTTTTTGTTTATGTAATTCACATGCAGCTTTCATGAGATTTATGAATGATATGATACACCCATTTAGTGACTCGTTTTTAATAATTTATTTAGATGACAAACTAATATTTAGTAATACTTGGCAATAACACATTTCAGATATGACATAGGTATTGGAGACATTAAAGAATAATAAGTTGATTCTTAATTTGAATAAATATGATTTTAGGAAGGAGTACTTAATTTATTTTGGACATAAGATTACTGGAGAAGAGACAAGGGTGGATACATACAAGATTAATGTAGTCACTAATCAATGGTCTATTTCCACTATCCACTATCATGACATAGGTTAGAAGTTTCGTAAGAGAAACTCAATAGTTCAGAAAAATCATTGCAAACCTTTTAGTAGTAGCATAGCGATTGGATGCCATGAACACCAAAGGGAAGAGCTCTTAATGGGATAATCCCCAATGAAGGCTATTTGAAGAACTAATGAAAAGAGTTAGTAGTTTTATGTCCCTATCCATGCCCGAGTTACAATGACCAATTGTATTTGAGATAGATGCTAGTGGATATGCCTTATGGACAATGCTTATGCAAGGATGAAGACTAGTATGCTACCATCGAAAGTTGTTTCATGGAGTAGCACTTGAATACCCCACATATGATAAGATATATTTGTAAAGCAATGAATTATTCTAATCACTACCTCCTAGAAAAAAATTATTGCCATACACATGGTTAATGAAATCCTTGGCCAACTACAAATTCAAAGAAAAATGTACCAAGTGAGGCATTACAAGTTATTGGGATTCTTACAAAAAATAAAACTACTAATTTGGTACAAGAAAGCAACTGCAAACAAACTAGATAGCATGCGTGCATATCCCTCACCAAAGAATATTGTAATTGTTGGTGTGATAATGCATATTGATCCATTCGTTCATGATCTTCTATGTGAATACTAAGAGGGTGATGAGGGTTATAAAGGAGTATACTTGTACCTGAGGGGGATATTAGTCACTTCCATTGAAGGAAATGAATAGCACCTCTAGGATGGGTCACTATATAGTATGGAAAAGTTATAAATACCCTAATATAGGTGTTTTTTTTAAGGGAGAAGATCACACCCGTACGATTATGAGACATTTTGTTATGATGAATTTCGTGGCAAATTTGTAGAGGTATGTGTGTTGGCCAAAGATGGAGGATAAAGCAAAGAGATTTTTTAGAGGCTATGTTGTTTGCAATACAAGCAAGACAATTACTAAAATGTTGGGTTGTATTACTAAACTCTTAGGTTGAGAGAGAAGCTTGTAGCCTTAGGATTGCAAGACATTTTGTCGTGATCAAGATAGTGGTGAATTTTTAGAGGTATGTGTGATGGACAAAGATGGAGGATAAAGTGGAGAGAGTTTTTAGAGGCTATGTTCTTTGTAATACAAGAAATATGACTACATAAATCTTGGGTTGTATATGCCACTATCTGTACTATAGCAAGCCTTGGGAGAGCACCTCCATGGACTTTGTTGGAAGATTTAGTGATATGTATGTGCTCATTCCATACGAGAAGATTATCTCCATATGAGAGGAAGTTGAATTATTATTCAATCATGTTTGGCTATGTTTTCTATTGTCAAGCACCATCATATCTAATTGAGATAGAAGTTTCTTAAGTACATTCTAGAAAATACTATGTGACACAATGGATACCATGATTAGATATTCCTCTGCATTTCATCGCCAAACCATTTGAAAAATTGAGGTTATCAATCGCATGTTCATACCATTATTGAGAGGGTATAATAGCAAACATCAAAGACATGCGACAATTAGTTGGTATACATCTAATAATCATATAATCAAGAACTTCCTTCTTCCACCAAAGAATAAAATTTTGATAAATTCATTGACTACTTAGCTTTATTCCCATTATCATGACATAGGTTAGAAATTTCATGATAGAAACTCAATATTCAAGAAAAATCATTGCAAACCTTTTAGTAGTAGCATAGTGACTCCATGCCATGACCACCAAAGGAAAGAGCTCTTACTAGGCTAAGCCATAACAAAGACAATTTGATGACCTAAATAAAAGAGTTAGTAATTATCTATACCTACCCATGCCAAATTTACAATGACGAATTTTTGGACATAGATGCTAGAGGATATGCATTAAGGGCAATGATTATGCAAGCAAGAACACTAGTGTGCTACCATTCAAATTTGTTTTACAGAGTAGTACTTGACTACCCCACATATAATAAAGATATATTTGTTATCATGCAATAAATGAATTATTGGAAGCATTACCTCCTAGGGAAAAATATGTTCATATTCATGGATAATCAAATCCTTGAATACCTACAAAGTGAAAGAAAAATGTAGAAAGTGAGGCATTAGAAGTTGTTGGGATTCTTACAACAATTCCACCTACTAATTCAGTATAAGAAAGTACCTTTAAACACTCAAGATAACATGCATTCACATCCCCCGCTGAAGAAGACTGAAATTGATGGGACGATAATGCATATTGATCCCTTCGGTCATGATCTTCTATGTGAATACTATGAGAGTGATGAGCATCATACAAGAGTATACGTGTATCTGAGGGATAGATAAATCACTTCCATTAAAGGAAATGAATATAACCTATATGATGGGTCTATATAAGTTGAAAAATTTGTGCGTACTAGAATCTAGAAGGATTCATTTGATTAGATAAGCTTACACCTCTAGGATCATGAGACATTTTGTTATGATGGAGACATTGGAAAATTTACAGAGGTATGTATATTGGCCAAATATGGAGGAGAAAGTGAACATGTTCCTTTTCAATACAAGATATCCAATTAATTTAAATATTGGGTTGTATATGCAACTTTGAGTACCAAGCAAGCCTTGGGACATCGTATCAATGGAATTTGTCAGAATATTTAGTGATATGTATGTCCTCATTCCATACAAGAATATGATCTCTAGATGAGAGGAAGTTGAATTATTATTTAATCATGTTTGAATATGTTTTTTATTGTCAAACCCCATCATATCTAATTGAGATAGAAAGTTCTTAGGTGGTTTCTAGAAAACACTATGTGATAGAATGTATACCAAGATGGAGTATTCCTCTATATTTCATCCCCATAAAATTAAAAAAAATAGAGGTTATCAATATCATGTTCATACATCTATGGAGAGGGTATAATAGAAAATATTGAGAAACATGGAACAATTAATTGGTATACATGTTCAATATTCATAAAATCGAGAAATTCCTTCTTCCACAAAAAATCACATTTTGATAACTTCTTGGATATTTACCTCCTTCCCCATTTGACATTATGTATGGGCAACAAAAGGATGAAATATATGTATATTGAGATTAGAAGGAGGTAAGCACATTAGTGGATAGATCAAGAAGATACACCTAAAGTTATTTTAGAAACTTGAGAGAGGTCAATGACAACATATGTCGAGACATAACCAACATAGACAAGATCATAAGTTTCATGTTGGGGATAAGGTGTATATTAACCTATATAAGAAGATATTTCAAGGAGAACTTAAGAAACTCAAGGCCCTAGATATTTATTGCTTCAAATTGTTGAGTAGGTGAACATGAATGCATTCATATTGAGACCCCAACCTTATATGTATATTAGATCAATGTTGACTAACAATTACTTGAATTTGTTTGATAACTCCATCCCAGACAGAGAAGAGGATAATTAGGTTCTCCCTAATCTCAATTATTTTACACCATATGCACTTAAAAATTTAAAGGAAGATATGTTTTATGTGGTGGAAGGAAAAACTAACTCAAAGAGGATAGAAGTATATATGGAACATTCAGATCAAGGGAAAAATGTTAAATTGTATGAGAGTTGAAATATTTAAATCAAGTTCCCTAACCAATCCTTGCTACCCTTTGCAGACAAAAAGCCTCTCAATGGGGTGTGATTTGAATTGGATTTTCATGATAACAATTGGCTTCATGACCAAGCTATATAGTGATTGAAATAGGTACGGTTTGAAGATATATGTGAGGTAGTAGATAAGGTCGATGGCATGAGGGCCCCATTCCATCCCAATCAATGTCAAACCCTAAATTATCATAGTAATTTCATTTTAGAATAGGAGATATAATAGCTGAAAATAAATGTAATGGATTTATTTATTTATTTTAAAATATAAAACATGAGAAATCATTCCTTAATTACTAAGAGAGGAAAAGACAAAAAGGAGAAGATTGTTTAGATTAGGGAAGCTCAAGGGTTCAATACACTTTCCCTTCCAGCTTCAACCCTAGCAAATCCACTCTTCTATTTAATGTTTCACAAATAAAGGAACAAGGGATTTTTAGCTAATAGTGGGAGTAAATGCTAACAAATTCCCATGTGAAGAAGGAAGATAAACCAAAGAGCCAAAGGGTTATGTAACTTTCATAACTTTCATATTGATCAGAAATAAAGATTCATGATGAAGCCAATTGAATATTTATTTTCCCATTTATATTTTCAAGGTAAGTGGTGTCTCCATCTATGATGAATTTACTCTTTGTGTTTTTTATTTTGGTGTGTTAGTTTGCATCTATGGTCTACGTAATCTACCATATGTTTCTAATGGTTGGTGATTATTAATAAAAGCATGGGATTGATTTTTTTTATGAAGATCATAGATTAATTCCATCTTCTAATTCTCCCTTCACATTAGAATTTTATAAGAAATATATTATCCCCATAGTCCAATGTATTTTTAAGCTAAGAAAACAATGGTTGGTATCAAAGTATTCTTGCACTATTGTAGGGAGCTTATAAATTAAGTGTTTTTTTTAATCTTGTTTGCTACTTGGAATTTTTACCTCTAATACTAGGAATTCTCCTATGTGTCTGAGCATGCTATCAACGCTTGGTTTTATTTCCTTTACATGGACTGTAGAGACTTTGTATTTGTACACAGACTTCCCTATTAGAGGGGACCTCATACAACCATTGTTGTTCATCAATTCTCATAAACTAAGCAATTTCTTCATGTTGGGCATGTTAATATAACCTCTAGCCATCCATTGTCATAAATTAAGTGTTTCTCATCAGGTTAATCACCTTATTCAAACTCTTGGGTGTATATTCTCTTCCGTTCATTATATTATATTTACTATGTGTGTTGATGTAGTGAGAGTGGTGGTTAGAAGTTAGTTCCATCAAAAATAGATAAATCCCTACTGGCCTATTCCTCCAAATCAATATTTTTTATTGAACTCACATATTGTAGCTTGAATGATTGGATTGGAGTAATTACATTCCTTCTCACTATTGGTTAAATAAATTTATTAAATGCTTTATTGGATTATCATGGAACAGGTTGATGAATGAGCATAATCATTACACCTAAGTAGATCAACATTAAGAGAATCTTCTAGTAACATTATTTTATTCCATGTGTATTCAATGTATGCTGAGAGTAAAGCATGTATACTTCTCAATAAAGTGAAAGGGAATTGGTTCGTTAAAGCATGTATACTTCTCAATAAAGTGAAAGGGAATTGGTTTGTTAAAGCATGTATACTTCTCAATAAAGAGAAAGGGAATTGGTTTATTAAGCTAAGTGGTTTTCATGCCCATATATTAACAAGGAAAACTTAGGACAAGCTTTCGAGAATATAATATTGCTTATTGTATCATATTAGTCCTACAAAGCCTTGTAGTATTTAAAGGAGGATAGATGTTGAGAACATAGATAGGTTATAATAATGCCATTTATGGATCGTGTTGAGAATACTAAGAAAAAATAGGCACAAGGAATGGGGATGGAAGTAGAAGGAAATGATAACATAGGTGGTGTAGGAAGTTGAACTATAGTCAACATGGACATAAGATGGTATTAAAGGAACTTGGTAGTGAGAAATAAGGTGAAATTCAATGGGTAAATGAGCATGTTACACTGGTGAACTAAGAGGGGGAGGAAGGTGTAATTGACTTAATGATTTGGTATAGTATGGGGAATAGGTTGCTTCCTATAGGTGATTCTGTTGTTGTTATTCATTTTTGGTGGTAAATAGTGAGTGATGTGTTTTGCATTCTCAAACATCATGTCAGTCGATACAGTACAATGAATTGTAGTTTGAGTTAGAAAGAGGCTATTGGTGGACATAAGTAGGTTATGATGTCATTGAGGAGTAACCTAGAGGAATTGGCTAAGATATCTAAATGATGAGGGGTATACATGAGATAGAAGTACCCTAGAGTGTTGCATTATATGTGTGGATGTGGCTTCGCTCTATAAGAATTTACAATGTGAAACATCATGATATGGGTCCTTGTAATAGTTTCACCATCATGAAGGATGGGGAGATCTAGGGGGATTTCCAAGTGTATTAGAATTACATGATGCATGGGGATATAGGTTTCCTCGAGGGAAGGAATTAGGGATAGAGCTAGTGTAACATATTGTAATGTCGTCGGCTTCCAAACCAAGGTTTAGGACATATGATTAGCTCTGAGAGGGATACATTATTATTAATCAAAGTGGAAACATATTTTTTTTTATCAAATTAAATAAATAAATTTGTATTTTAATAAAATTGTGACACATTTGATCATTGAAATTTAACTATCAAATTAGAAAATATAGTCCGATCAGAAATGAGTATGGGTTGAATATTTCTACGAACCTCATTAATTAGCATCTTAAGAAGCCACACACAACATTAATTCAATTTAATTTCAAATTAAAAGTCCTTTCAAAATATATTCCTTAAAACAAGATTTAGAAACACTTAATTAAGCTAATTATAATACTTAATTAAGCTAATGACATTATTCCCTTCTTTAAACGTTTAGCATTAATTTCAAAATCTAATTAGAGGATATAAACTACATAAATTATAACATGTCCTATTAATCATTATAAAAAATCCATCTTCAACTATTTTTATGATCAGTAAATTAGATTTATTACAGGTTCTGAAAATGCAAAACTAGTTAACATATTTCAACTGATCGCAAGTAGTTTTCTGGAAAACTATATAAATGGATTGTACCAGACCCAGGTAACATTATACAACAATCCATGGATCACTTAAATGCAAAGGTACAACAAATAAACATTGTAAAATGATTCAGATTCAAAGAAGTATTTACAAAGCATTCATATTTATAAAGAAACTGCTAAACTAGTTTCTAGGAAACACTAGGAATTTGTCTGTAAATTCAATCATGGAATAGAACAGCCAGCTAGGGAACATTATCAAGGTTGAATAAAATATTTCTAAATAAAAATAAATATTTATACTCATAAATTATAGCTGCAAACAATTTCTATATGAAAATCCATCGATCAGATCAACAATCCAACAATTTAATTACAAACCCAGCAACCGATGAGCTTTTGAAACCTCTACTAAACCATATGTAAGATAAATATCGATGGTGTGAGCCTATGGTATCATGGTACATCCACCAAGGACACACTTCCAGTTCCATATACATCTAGGCTTCATTAAAGATAAACAAGATTGCAAGAAACTAGCAAAGCAATCTATTTTCCTAGCTAGAAAAACTCATCATCTAGTCATAAAAAATTATTAATTTCAACTGTGGAATCATAGAACAGATATAATCAGCCATGGGAGGAACACTTTCATAGTATTCTATAGAAAATAATACATGTATAAACATATTTAAAGCTACCATTAAGATCATATCTAAAAACAATTAGAAAATCTCAATTTCAAAGCAAGATTTCCTCAACTAGAGTTCCAAAAACAAAGCAACTTCAACTGTAAATTTATCTATTGATATTATTAGACATGGATGGATATATTTAAGAGTAATCTAAAACCAATAATAGATGAATTAACATATTTTAAAGTTTCCATCAATATCAGATCTCAAATAGAGGAGAAATCACCAATTTCCAAGCATTTAAACCGTCATATCTACATCCAACCATTAATACAAGTACCATGCTCATCAACAGAAAATAGTTAAGCTATGGAAACAATGGAAACAATATATAATCATATGAATTTACATAAAATAAGCCACTTATATTAATAATGTGCAATTGGCATCATCAAGACCACATTCCACCCAGCCATTTGCACTGCCAAGCCAAATCCTCTTGGATAGGCCACCCACAAGTTGAGGCCACTAATCTAAAAGCATAGGTGCACTTAGGAATATCTCAAGTATTTTTTTGAGAATACACAACTCAATTCCTCACAATCTACATTCTCCTCCACCTCACTACCAAGTGCAATGGTAATCCCTTCACTCGTTAGGTCCCTTAGGACATCGCCAATGACCATCAAGACTTATGTGTAGGTACAAGATAGGGACAAGTAGTGGACATGAAGGAACCATACCAGATTTGTACAGGATCGCCACAAACACCATACAAGATCACA
Organism: Larix kaempferi; assembly: GCA_027924585.1. NCBI lineage: Eukaryota > Viridiplantae > Streptophyta > Pinopsida > Pinales > Pinaceae > Larix > Larix kaempferi. The sequence goes on along the minus strand of BSBM01000042.1, from coordinate 9,331,626 downwards.
ATGCTTCAATCACATGATTCATTCACATAACAAAGCATATGTGGCTTCCCAATCTCACAAGATTACCAAGCTCTCAACATTAATGGCATGAACAACCAAGAACCATAAACAATAATCAACCACCTTAAACAAGGACATTAACCATGGATCTATAGACCAAAGAAGTTAATTATACTCAAGGGTGTCAACTCAAACCAAGGTGAGCTAACTTCAGTCAATCCAAAGGGTCGTAACTCAACTACAAGAGGTTAACTCTAATCCAACCAAAGAAATAGGAATTTCAAAAGGAGTGGCTCCAATTCACTCTACCCAACTCAAATTCATGTATGGACACATCATCCATGAAGAGGAATCAAAATTAGTGAGGTGAGGTGTTACACAAACCAAGGCATCTTCCCAAAATATCAAAGGAGGTGCTACACAAGGCGTTACTTAAATTTTTAGGTATCATGGATAAAAATATCCAATGAGGGCACACTTGTGCAAGTAGGGGCTACAAAATAGAGTGTAACCTCAACAAATGAGTTACTAAACCACCAAAGGGGCACACTTGACAAGTGGGATCCATCCACGAATTCAACAAGGTCCACTAAATTATGAATTAGGATCAATAATACCAACATAGGATAAAATAATCAAAAGTTGGGTCCGTTGTACAATGTTTGGGTGATCATCAACTAATAAAGCCACCAAGAAAAATAATACAGACCAAGCTCAACGAAACAAGTTCGAAAGTGCTAGGAATGCCCCCATTCCACCCTGCATTATGGATCTAGGCATCCTAGTAATATCCCTCTTTTACCTGTACTGTTTTGCAACAAAAAGTGCAATTGTGTACGCTCCCGCGGAAAGGAAATCAAGGTCAAGGCTCTGTAGGTAAAACTTTGTAAGTATGATTTTGATTTCCTAAGTTTTATTTTAAAATTATAGACTTAGGAGACTAAAGGCTTGATGCAACTAAACAAAAGGGGCATGAAATCCACTAGGGGGAGAGGATAAATGACTAGGTAACCATGAGTTTGATGAAAGGTGTCATCTTAGTGCAATGGGAACTTAAATAAAAAGGAACTATAATGTTTACTAGATGGATACTTAAGTTTATTATTGTGATTAATAGTTAGTCCTAGACAAGGACAACAAAGAACCTACTAGTTGCTGCAAGGTAGTAACAAGCTCATAAGACCTAATGATTTGCATAAGGCTAATTAATATTATGTACGATTGAGTAAAATGAAAGATTTAGTATAGATATCATTGATATCTTAGCCTTGACAAAGGATTACAATAAAATATCATTAAGGAAAATAAGCTAAGTATCATTACTATTTTATTAAAGGTATATTATTAATTATTTTACCATGCCATAACAAGCCAATAATACTTACCAAAAGTAATTTTACACACTTATGTGTGGAGATGAGACAATGGAAGTGCCCTATTATAAACATATATTTATATGCACACAAAGGTGTTTATGATAAAGTGATTAAATTGATTTTATCATGTTGAATATTATAAAGAATGGAATAAAATATGTATATTATTATTATTCTATTCAAATTATACAAAAAGGCTACAGGCCTTAAAAAAAAAGGTTGATGACCAATTTAGTTAAAATAATCAATGCTTTTATATTTAAAATCTTTTCATCATAGAAATTTCTTGACAATCAAGAAAAGATAAACAAAGAGACAAGCTTTTGTTAACTTTAAAGATAAACTATGAAAACTAACAATCAGTTAAGGACATTCAATCTATTTAAGAATCCGTTAAGGACATTCAATCTGTTTAAGAGGGTACAAACACCAAGAAAATAAATCACCTAGGAAGGGAGGCAAGAACTCCAAGAAGGAACTGAATTGAGAGATCCTAAGAGGTTAATTGGAACTCATAATAGGAGACTATTAAAATTGGATCCATGCCAAGAACTCATTGTGAAGGTTTAGCCTTAGTACCTTTCCTTAGTGGATTCTTACCAAGGTCGTTGGTTGATGCAAGGCAGGTGGGTTGAACCCTCTTGCCTTTTAGAATCACACAGCTTACACACACACATGTTCACAAACACAAGATGTGAACTCAAAATGCCAAGAAGTTGGATCCTATTACTTGTATCATTTACAAAATTACATGCAAACTAATAATCAAGTCAGCCTCAGCCTGTTACAATACACATAAGTAATCTATGCTCTGTCTATGTCATCTCCCCTATGAGATCAATCCTCTACCCGGCTGTCGCTCCCCCTCTTATGAGCCTTCACACCGGTCTTCTACTCTACTCTGTTGTCGTTCCCGAGGTTCACCCTGTCTGGCTTCCCCAAGGCATCCTTACTCTGTCCGTCGAACTATCACTAATCCTGCAGATCTTGCAGTTGTCGGCGCCCCCTATTTGTGCCTGCACAACCTTCTCCTGTGGTGACATATGGCTTGATCCCAACCACTTTCTTAACTATTATTAACCTCTTCAAATACCCACAATTACTGTAGGTATGTTTCCTCGACTTCTGCATTTATCGACCTCTGTGCCACGCGACTTTGTTAAAGTTTTCGATCTTATCACTGTCCACTTCTATTGGTCTGCACTTCAACAAGTTGACCATTCTCTACTTCGTCGGTCGTCAACTTAACTTATTGACTTCACTTAGTCTCCATGGTTGGCGTCCTCCCCATCCTCCACGCTTGGCTTTTGCTGCTTCTTGTCGATGTCTCTATTTTCCCCTTTTGTCGACTTTCTACTTCGTTGACTCTCGCTTCTATAGACCATAATTTGACACTTTCTTGCTAGAATGATTGGCCTTGACTTCCAGTCTTCCAGCACCAATGGTCATCAAAAATACCCTTGGTCGGCCTTCTTCTGTCAATTCACTTCGACTATTTATCCTAGGCCCTGATGTCCCTGCATCAGTCTCCCCAGGTGAAAAAGAACTTGGCTGCTCCATCAGTATTATGTATTCCTCCTCTGAAATCCATGTCACTTCTTCCAGCTCATCGTTCTTCCATCGGATTAAGTATTATTTCTTCTGCGAACTCCTTGTGTGTTTGAATTTGCGCTCATCCACCACTTCAACAATTTGTTCCTTTTGTTGGTATGGAATCTCTCATGTCCAGTCAATGTCCGACACTTCTATGCTACTGGTCTTCGAACCTTGTTTATACTTGTACAGATCTAATACGTTGAACGTAGGAGAAATTTTCAACTCTTCGATTAGCTCCAACACATAAGCATTGTCCGAAATGTTCTTCAGAATCTTACATAGTCCAATATTTTTCAACTTCAATTTGTTGTATGTTCCTGTCGGGAACATTTCCTTCCTTAATTCATGTGCATAGAATAATTCTCCTTACTTGAACGACTGTAGCCTCTGCTTCCTGTCGGACCTTAACTTGTATGCCGCATTACTCTTTTCAAGTTGTTTGCGTACCTTTTCATGTAATTCCTTCATGTGCTTTGAAAATGTCTCTGCATGTGCACTCTTCCTAGTTTTTGTTAGTACTTCGATCGAATCCATCACACCATGTGAGATTCGACCTTGAACAATATGGAATGGACTCATATATGTCGATCGATTAAAAGAATTGTTTTATGTGGATTATGCTTGCACCAACTTGTTCTCCCACTACTTGGGATTTTGGCTGTCAAACATATCAGAAGGTTTCCCAAACTTTTGTTCACAACCTAGATCACATGAAGGAGAAAGAAAAAAATGGACTACAAGTAAAGCAATACATGAATCTCTACCAAATATCTGCCATAGGCACTGCAATTCTATTCAAAACTGTGCTTCAAAACAGAGCTCAATCTGCCCAGGGTCTTAGCCAAAAATGATTCTCCAACCTATTTATCTCCTATTACATAGCTATTTATAGGCTCTCGGCTTTGGACCGAGCATCAAAGACAGTTATAAAACATGCTGTGACTATGCTGCCACCTACACAATTCAGTTCGCTACTCTTGACAACAAATTACAAAAATGACAACGACAGCTATCAGACGAGCCGTGACTGACTATACAGGTGTCCTAAGCAGGGTACATACCACCCTGGCTTCAAACAACGGATAGAGCTATATTGGCCTCAAAACGGAGGAAAAGATACCCACATACTTAGACAGAAATAGACTTGCTAGGAAAGGAAAAGGAACGCTGCAAATAGGCTGCCACCTCATTCTGGAATCTTCAATTTGCCCTGTGGATCGAAGAAGAAGTCCACTTCCAGGGGGTCGTCCATCAGTGATTTTTTAGCTGCGGGAGGAGGTGTCGTTTCCTCGGTGGGGATGATGTAGTCTTCGACAATATCCATGTCCCGATGAACGTTCCGCTTGTCTTCTCAGGTCCCTTTCTTCTTCAACCAACATTGAACCTGCCTATCCATTTGCTAGCTTGCGTGCTCTTCGAGCTCGCTGGCCGAGCTCTCCTCCATGTGGTTGAATGGTATCGGAGAGGACGGAACATGCTCCTCCTCCACCTCAGATCATATTTGCTCAGGCATGACCACCACTTTGGCTCTCTTCCCACTCTCCATAACCTGCTCTCAATTGAAAGATGCCAGAACGGTCGAGCTCGGCACCTTACAGTATGGACGTGAGCCGTGCACGATGGGAGCCATGCCTATAACTACCATGACGATGACGACATTCTCAAGCAATCATTTCGCCATGATGGCCTGATAGGATCTCTCATGTGAGCAGGAATGATGCTCAAGACTTGAGCTGATGTAAAACATGATTAAATCGGCCCTCGTGATAGGTGGAAAAATACCCAACGATGCTGAGATGGAATTTGTCTTACTAGCGATCATTGGGTGATAGAGGAGATGCCCCTTATCTATCGAAACCCGTGATCAAACTAGGACTGTAGATCTTAGCCGTGCTTTCATCTGAACCGTCGAGTGACGCTTATACCAACTTTACGAAATCGGGACCTATAGGTTTTTCGCATAAGTAACATCTGCGAAGTGGATCTAGACCGCAGATCTGAACCCTGCCAAATCTAAGCCATCGAAAGACACAGCACTTTAAGAAAAGTTCATAGATCTGAATCACGACCTTTTCACCACAAGTAACATTTACGAACAACATGTGGGCCATTGATTTTCATCCTCTTCCATTGATCAACCTTCACTTGCCTACCCGTTAACCCTTATACTAGACCCTCTCGACCACCTTGGGGCCTTGGATCCTCCTTTGCTCTTGTCTACGGGCCAGGCCTGCTGTACAGGGCCTTGATTTTTCCAATCTTAGGGGGATTCCTTCTAGAGGGTAGGATTCTTTTGGAGATCTTTGGGCCCCTGCAGCCTCACTTCGCAAAAAACCCCACTTCAAACGCATAGCACAATTACAGTGCTAACACAGAGAATTCCCAACTAGGTATCATCATGCCCAGAAAATAAAAATACAAAAACGACCAGTACAGGGTTTAACCCTAAATAAAATTCAAACAACCTTTTTAACTATAAAAACATTCAAAATAATCTTCTTTAAAACCAATCCGAGAGTACATCGAGCCATAGCTCCAGGGTATCAAACCCTTCGTTATTTCTTTTACATTTTTTTCCAAATGGCTTGCAAATTTCCTAAACAAACAGTAAATCAAATACAAGATTGAAACTGCATCTCGCTGAGGGCATATAGACAGGCATCGATTCCTTTTTCATCATCATTCTTTTATGAGACACTCACAAAATTTCCAAAGAGAATCACCGAGGCTTACCAAGGCCGAAATAAGCTTCTTCCCACTCTGCACAATGTTGACGAGAGACCATTCCTGGCACAGAGTATCAACATAGCAAACCGGTTAAAAGAATTGAAGGTAAAAACATATATAAACAATGTAAGTCATTAACCCTGTCAAAACTCAAAGTTGCTTACAAGTTTACCTTCTTAGTTCACAGATGAACATCACCACAATCTTCACCTTCAACTCTCGATTATCTTATAGCTATCCAAACCCTGGAATGTGGGTTGGAGATTCACCATCGAACCTTGGAAAGGTAGCAGCAGTTCAAACCTTCGATAAAACCGAGAGCTTGTCGGCTCCATTAACCAAACTTGAAAATGAACCAAATTAACACTAAAGTGAGCTTTCATTGCATATCTAGGGTTTACAAAAAACCCCAAACCTTCACGTGAAGCCATGCTACGGAGCTTGCCAACGTGAATTCCACTTAGATCTCATTAATCAACATTAAAGTTTTAACCTGCCATCTGCCACGCAGAGTTCCACTAAGTCTTAATTCGTGGTCCATACTTGCATAGTTTGTTGTTTAGTTATGTCAAAATATATCATAATCCATTACATATTTATGTCATAGTTTATATTCATGGTTGTGGGCTTATGACCCCGCCACTTAAAAAATATATGCAAATAAACTATAGTGCTGGAAATAAAAAATAATATGCATTTAACCATGACCATTTTACAATGTCAATAAACCGATAATGTAGGGATCACTTATAATCTCAAGGTTTCATGAGAAGTTATATATAGTATATCACTATGTTACGTTTAAAGCCAAGATGGACAATTCTGTACATTATGCATACATAAACTTTTACTATATGTAATTGTTTTGTTTAAACTAAACAAACCCATTTAATTAGTGAATATAGCTAGGGTAGATCTTACCCTAGGTATTAAATAAATCCTCTACATGTATGTTCCTAACATCGAAGGCTATAGTAGGTACAACAAAGCCATAATGGTGTACATCGATTAATTCTTCAATTGAAGGTATCACTCTTACTTGTGATCTGTAAAGGAAAAATGAGAGCGTTAGCTATAAATAGCTAAGTAAGCCTCGCGGTACCCTTAGGACCCCTTCAACACAAAAGAAAAAAAATGGTCAGTATACATGGATAAAAATTATAACATATTAAAAGATAAAATAAACAACGACGTACATTTTAAACAGAAAACAAATGAAGTATTCAGACAAGATCTTATGCAAATACACATCTTAATGTTGCATTCAGACAGAGAATTGATTGTTACGATATGTTGTTTCAAAATTAATACAGTTAGAATAATTATGCAATAAGAGGTATTATGACAAATTTTTGTAATTACAACATTTAAACGATACAAGGCAAATAAAATGTTGATAACGGTATGAAGCATGTGTCGTCATAGATTATAATCAGTTATTGGTTAAAAGGATTTAATGATCACTAATTACACTTTCCGCATGACAACTATTAGCATTCATTTCTACATAGAAATTTTTTAAATTTTTGGTAATTTTTGGGGATGTTACACCTTGATCAAGTCTACATGCACCTATTTAATGCTTGTAGCACATTATGCTCATTGTTGCATATCAAATGCATTGTTGCATGTCAAATGCATCTTGATGTTCATGCACGTAAATTATGTTATTGTGTCGCGTGATACCTTGTCATTTCATGTTGAATGCATAGGTGGCATGTCGAATGAAATCGAGAACCTTACCGACACATGTTCAAGATATGTTAGTATTTCATTACGCTTTGATGGCTTGTCGAATGCATTTTTGCATGTCGACGGAATCTCTTATGTACATACACCTATTTACGATGCAGGATATCTTGTGGTTGCGTGTCAAATGCTTTGTGTGCATGTCGAATGCATTTCTTATGTTTCTTATGTATACTTATGACGCTTGTATTCTCATGACATATTTCGGTTGCATGATTGTATGCTTGAGTGCATGTAGAATGCTTGGGTGGCTGGTCGAATGCACTTGTTATTTTTCTTATGGTACGACTGTCGCGGATGACAGTCGGTAAACACATGTATTATGTCTTGAGGCATTGAAGGCGAAGTCTGGAGTACAGACTTGGGCCCACCGAGAACAACACCACAACTATGCACCAGGATAGGACACGAGAAGTGTCTAGGTAGGAGTACTACCTTTAGAATTGTAGGAGTACTGCATTCACCTCTAGAGTTGTGTGTGGTTGGTTCTAGGGCGACAAGACTTAGAGACTCTCTATCCCGTTGTGGATCACCATGCCCATCTCGGGGGTGGCCTTCGGACGGATTGAGTATATGCCGTCGAAAAGCCTACGGTTGGGTGGAGCGTTGCATTCTCCACATTATTCCCCCTATTACATGATTATGTTTTGTGATATTAATTTGATGTATCTTGATTAATGAAATTAAATGTATAGTTTTTGTAGTATGTTTTATTGTACTAATGTATGTTGTGAGTATAACTAACGAATACAGGAATAAGACGACAACAAGAATGAACACTCCTCAATTTTGCCAAGGTGGTAAGAAATGTTTGTAAAGTTATCATACTCTTTGATATATATATATATATATTGGCTCATCTTATTGTGTCCTTATTTGTATTCGATTTATGCAAGTAAAGACTAAGTTCACTTATTCATGTATTCATGTAAAGCTGATTGTTGGATGGTCACAAGAAAGATGCTACCTTTGTTTGGAAAGAGATTTCAATATGATGCTAACCCTAGGGATGTTAGTGTCATACACATGCTTAGAGTTTTACCATTCTATGTCATTGATGTGAGAACATATATTAGACGTTTTATTTAATGGGCAAGCATGTGATTGTGAATGCATAGAAGAATGAATGAGCTTCTTGTGCATTGGAATAAATGTGTAAAAAATTATGTGGACTATGAATGAAACCTTACCTTAAAGATCAGTTTGCATTGATAATGATCTATGAAGGGTATGTGTGAAAATGACATGTTTGTATACATTTTGTGATTGACGTAAACGAGAATAGCCATTATAACCTGGCCAAATCATTCTAAGGTTATGATTACACCTTTCGACCTTGTCTATGGTTGACTTAGTATTCTTTGGGTGTAAGAGAAGAACTTGACATGTTCTCATCATGTTATATAGATGTATGACTTTGTCTTTATTTATTTATGATGATATTTATGGTGCATTTACATCTCATGGTTAGATGAACTTTTTATTAATGAAATTACGAGACTATGCTGTTGAATATTATTTGGTTGGCATGCTCATGTGCTCAAGAAGGTTTCCATTAGGCACTAATGATGTGTCGACAAGTTTTCTAAAGGTTGATCAAGTATGTGAATTGGAACCTAGCACATGAAGGTTTGTTTGTGCACCATTCTAATTAATGTTATAAGTTACCAAGCATGTTTGAATATGAAATTGAGTTATTACTCTACAAGTAGCCACACTGTGATATATCTTTCATTATTGATTTAATGTATTGCATGTCATTATATGTAAAGATAGGTACATGTCTTGGTTTAAAGTTATATGAGACTTATAGTACATATGCATGCTTCTGATGTTAAATGACTCTAACCAAGAGTGTTGTGTTAAAGTTAACATCGAGTTATGAAGCTAACTTATTTCATAGAAGGAGTGTTTTTCTATGTTGCACCAAGTTTGAAATTTTATAGTATTTCGTACCCCAGTTTATACACGAAGTTGAAAATAATTTTCTACTTAGCATCTGCTTTATAATGTTATAAAGGGAAACTTGGTTTGCATGCATTTGTGCTTGGAAGGACTTTTCCATATTGCAGTAAAACTATGTATCTGATTGTCTAAGGGTCATTCACCTTGGAAGGTGAATTGACGATTGTATGGATACTATTGATAGTATGTTGATTTGAAAACAATTTTTTTTTTCCCATTTCCTCTTAAAAGAGACAAGGATTTTTGGATGTTACAATGAGGCAATCTATTCAACAGTTGTAGTTTCTACTAGGAAATGGTGGTTCAAGAAGTTGTGGAAATTGAACATGCCACTAAAAATAAAATGTTTCATCTGAATGTGCTTAGAAAGCAAGATATTGACATGGGTCAATCTGATTTCTAGAGGTTTTATTGGTCAAAACTTATGTATGATGTGCAAAAATAAAGTTGAAAATGTTGATCACCTATTTGTTGAATGTACTTTCTCCAAATCTGTTTGGTTTGAAGTTATTTCAGTTGTTCACATTTATGATGCCGGGAAGGAGTCACCCTTTAGGAAAATTCTAAAATATGGGTTCATCAACATCCCCATCATAAGGAGCTCCCCTCCTTTGTATGTTGGGGAATATGGAAATCTAGGAACCTTCGCATTTTTGAATATATTTAGGCTCATGCTCAGAGGGCTAGCATCGAAATCCTATCTAGACTTTACGAGGAATATCATAAGTCTCAGGTTATGAAGTCCCCAAGTCTTATGATTGAACCAGTTTACCATGTTGATGGCATATGTGGTTTTTTTATGGTGATGCTGAGACAATCACTGTGGTTGTGGTATGGTTTTGAGAACTATAGAGTAGACACGGTTCCCTCTTTGGATGGGTACTGGAAATGGTAGTAACTTGTAGGAAGAGCTCTTGGCCCTACGGGTCCTGCTTCAGTTTGCTCTTTCTTGACACTTTACCTCTCTACATATCTTTCGAGTCTCAAAACTCATAGAAAGGGCTCCATTCAGTTGGCAATGTTGGATCAGTTTTGCCAGAGGACTAGGTCCCTTTTGTCAAACTTTTCCTACATATCCTTCACTCGTATCTACAGGACATACAACAAGCTATTAGATCAAGTCTCAAAGAAAGCATTAAGAGAAGTTGAGGGCTCTCTCTTCTATGAAGAATTTGAAAATTTTTCAAAGATTGATGGGGGATGTTTTAAGATCTACCAGTGGTGTTTAATTTTTTGAACTTTCTTTTTTCATATCGACAAAAATGACTGTATAGAATCTTGGAAACTGTAATGTTATCAATTTTGGTTCTCATGTATTTTGGTTGACAACTTTTTGAGCTCTTGTTTTTGTTATATGTTCTAGACCTCAATATTATTTAGTAGTTGTTTACTATTGAAAGTATGTTAATGATTATTTTATGTACTATGAAATTATAACTTTGATTCATGCAAATATCAAGTTTATATTTTTTCTTCATGACAAAAAAAGATGAAAAAGTGATAAACATGAAGTTTATCTTTAACAAATGTTTATTAACAATCTAGCTAATAGGTTTCAAACATTGAATTACACATATGATGAATGTTGTGTAGAGAACATAAATCAATTTTAAGAATATAACATATATAAATGATATAAATGATGATGAATTGGTCCTCAACTCATTTGGAGTGGTGATAGATATTGATAATATGGAGAAAGTAATTGATTATTTTATAAGGGATCTAATGGAAATGAATAGAAATGTTGTTTTATTTGAAGTAAAAAAAATAACCCATTGAATTAAAAAACAATGATGTGTTTAAAGTATTGAATCTATCAACAATAAATCATGTGTGGCTTGCATGATACTGTTAATGCGATATTAAAAAAAATTGTGCAAAATTTATGCCTGATACAGTGGAAATCACAACTAAATGGCACTTTAGGCTAACCCCCCCCCCAACATATATATATATATATATATATATATATATAACATTAAAGAATATCATTCAAAACTAGACACACACACACACAACATTAAAGAATGTCATTCAAAACTAGGAATCATGGTTTAAGATGTTTGAATCAAGGTGTTAGTTTAGAATTCACTCTTTGATCATTTTAAACCAATGAAATTTAATAAAAATGTAATAGCAAAATAATAAATTAATGTTATGAAAATTATGATAGGTGTTTATATCTTAGAATTTGGGGTGGATTACTATCTATGTTTTTCTAGATTGAAAGAGGATGGGATAAATGTAATGATCGATATATATATATATATATATATATATATATATATAATGCATAGATAACTAAGAGCTCATGCACTGATAATAGGTCAACTAAATATGGAGAACAAGTAACAAATATCTTGTTCATGACACTTAACTTGTGATCTATGGGTGTTCACCAGCCACAAGTTAAGTGAATGTGCTCATTACAAATATAGTTGAAATTATATATAATCTTTACATGTAATGAAAACAAAAGAAAAGGGTTACACATGGTTGTAATGTCCCATCCTATCATAGCAGCATGATAGAGAGGACGTGACACTAAATCCGGGCATCTAACTCCATATCCATTAAGTAAAACTCATTGATAAAAAGACATATACATGTGCATGTTATAGAAACACAGCAGAATTAAAATCATGTTTAACATCTAACATACATTCAAACATTTATGTGACAGTCATTGAATAAAGACATTGCAGAATTTATAAAAGAGAATACTTATCTTAACAAAGTAGTCCCAAGCAACCAGCTATGCATCTGCAACATTCCACCCAACCATAGGCCAGTTGTGCTTATCAACCTCTTGATATAACTGCCACCCCCGAGCTGGGCATGATCTCTACAAGGAACCAGGGAACAACAGACTCACACATAGCCAAGCATACACCAAGATGAGCCAAGCCAATCTACAATTGGGTTTATCAGGCTGCTAGGAAATGGAAAGGAAGAGTGGCTAAGCTAGTGAGCTCAAGCACAGAGCCAGGGGTAACCATACAAGATCTATCTAGCTTGGCACCCACAATACCTACACACCCAGCACAAGGAAGTATTCTTTTCACTGCTGTACAGTCCCTCGAGCCATACCTTCCCCATCTAGTGCTCTCAGGGTGTGCATAAAAGAGTAGCCAAAGCCCTCTTTATCTTCTTGAAAGGTTATCTCCCCCCACTAGGTTTATCAAGCCCTCTCTATCCACTACCACTCCAATCTCTTGCTTACAGTCTCCAAATCAAACAGGGATGTAGATGACAGCAGAAGTATAAGTGCTGGGCATGAAGAAACGTTTTTACAGTGAGATGCCCAAAGATGGGGTTTTCATTAGGTTCAGAAAAACGTGGGAAACCCAAAAAAACGAAACTGGGAGATGGGAAACAACCCTGGGAAGCCAAATCTGTTTTCAGACAAACGTCCATGGACATTCTGGGGCAAAAACGGCCTCCATAACAGTCCCAAATCGCAGCCCCTTCTTCCCAGCTACTGTCCAAAACCAAAAACGAGTTTCTGGGCAAGGAAAACCCTGTGTTTTTGATGAAAAACGTGAATGTAACTTCCAGCCATCTCAATCTGCGTGCGAGAGGAAAACTAACTGTTCATAATGGCTTTGGGCACCATTTCGTGGGTGTTTTCTTGCCCAAGGAGACAAAACATGAATTTCCAGGTTGATGGCTTGCCCATACACGAAATTGGCTACCATACCTCTTCATTCCCAAGGCATTAACTGCCTCAACCAATTTCTGGAAGAATTAAATGATTGGGTCCAAAACCCAAAATGGGTAGTTGGTAGTTTATGGGTTTTCTCATTGACACGTGGATTAACACCATTGGCTCAAGGATTTGAATAATTTCCCTTCCTATTCCTTGTAATATCACGTCCCATCTCTTTGTTGCATTGCATAGCTAGTTGTAGGTATTTTCATTAAAATTCATATTTACATGATGTATTATTTACATTGTGCCTATCTAGCACAAGAGCCATAGGCATCTATTTTTAATTGCCGATACATAAAACGCTAAATCAATGGTGGGGCCTTGGCCTTGAGCTCATCACCATGATTAAATAACAATATTTACATCATTTACGATTTAATCCAAAAATATGGTCAAAATGGGGACATTACAATGGTCAGTTGGTCTGCTTATCTGTGTATTTTCTGCACCTACTGGTGCTTTTGAATAATATGTTAAATATGTTTTACAGCAACAAATATTCTTTAAAATGCAAACACCTTCATATAACTAGTTTCTCCACATAAATCCACATAAATCGTAATACATACCTCTCGGCTGTGGAGAGTGGAGGTCGCTGTGTCCTGGAGCAGTAGATCATCATGCTTATCCTTATCCAGTTTTCTGAGTTTATGATTGCTGGGAGTCACATCCACTAACGAAGAAGATGCAATGCATTCCGAATCCTCTCCCTTATTGACATGAACTTCACGTTTTGTTATAGCAACTGAGGATTATAAACCAGCGGTCTGACGCCCCTGCTCAAACTCAATATCTTGCACAAGCAGAGGAAGCGTCTGGGGACCAGACGAAGCATCCGAAGCCATGGAAGACTCCTTCTCATTGACTGTACCGCTAGATGCCCAATAATCATAAGTTGAATATCTTTCAGCAGCCTCTGTTATCTTTGAACTTTTCTTCTTCTGCTGTTCAATATCAATTTGGCTGGCTGTATTTTTATCAGTCCAAACATCTACACATGATAGATCCAAATACGTTGTCCACCTGGACTCGAAGATCATACCGTCCATGGTGTCTGGGTCTTGATTTTCAAAATATTGGGATGGAGCAGCGTAAACCGATCTCATCTCTTGAAACGTTCCATGGATTAACGGTCTCGGAAAAATGGCCTCCATGTTATTACTCGACATACAGGCAATGGATCGGTTATCAATATTTCGCATCTCAGAACCGACCATAAACTCGGAATTCATATGAACACGAAATGTGCCAGAAATGAAGATTCTGATCTGCTACCACTGTCACTATTTAACTTAAAAATAAAAAGTGTGGGTTTAACGACCTACCTCTACATTCTTCGACATCTGATCTTGGATCCACTGTTATTTTCTCTGGATAATTCAGAGTACCTCTAAGTTAGTGGTAACTTTAAATTTCAGTAAACTCCCTTATTTTGAGGGAAACATAAAATGGCGACACTTCATGGGTTCGTACGGTACGTAGAGCCCACCTATAGCTGTCAACTTTCCTTTCTCTTCTCCCCGTCGTCGTGACTCAGTCACCGATATTTCATATCTTATACTAAATCAATCAGAGTCAACAAATTTGTCGTTTTCTCCGTTATGTTGGGCTAAAATAAAATACAAAATATCGTACAATATACAAAATATCGCACAATAGGACATTTCTATCTAATAAATGCCTTGCAGTATGGCACATGTAAAGTTGTAAACGATGGTTAAAAGGATGGTCTTCCAATCAGATTGGAATTTGGATCTCAATCGAATGTCAGACTGAAAACATCAGTCTATGTAACCATCTGGGATAACAGACAACCAAAACGCCCGGCTTTTTTGGTGATTTTGGAATAAAAAAGGGTTAAATTTTTTGCTGGAAATTGTTATTTTTTACATTTTTGTAATTTTAGTAATTGGAAGTTTATCTTTAATTAGCTTTTATACAGCTCCCTATGTAACCTACAACGGAAAATGAAGCTATTTAATAGATTGTTTTTTAAAAACACACTTGAAGCTATGCTGAGAATGGGTTTATTATTAAATTGCATCTTTAAATTTTTAATTCATGCACTTTTCGTTAGTGTTTTTGGTGAAACCAAAACAACTTATTTTAAAAACTCGAACAACTTCATTTTTAAAAGTGGTTGACATAGAATGCCATCTTTTAAAAATATGGTTGTTAACCATGTTAACCATATATCATGTTATATCATATAATCACATTTAAGTAATAATAAATTTAAATCATTTTTCAATATCAAATTATGGAAATCAAATGTAATAATTTTATAAATTTAGATTTTATGAAATAATTTTAAAGGATATATTATGTTTGAAGTTAATAATATTTTTTCATAATATTAATGTTAACCATAATATTAATATTAATAACAATATTATTAATATTAATATCATTATTTCTTATATTAATGTTAACATTAATATTAATAATGTTATAAATGTTATTTTCTTTGTAATTTAGCTTCTTATATTACATCAACAAAAAGTTACAGAAATATGCATTGATACCTTCTTGGCCATTGTTAAAGAAGAAATGATCCATGGATGTTTCCAAAAACTGGCTAAAAATGTCCGTTTTCTTCCTTTCCATAATGAAACCTAAGACCCTGCAGAAGGCCAAACATCTAAAGGATGTCTGTCGCAGCATTGTACAAAACCAAACAAAATGTCCGTTTTCTTCCTATCCATAATGAAACCTAAGACCCTGCAGAAGGTGAAGCATCTAAAGGATGTCTGTAGCAGCATTGTACAAAACCAAAGAAAAACATCTTCATATATTCAGATTCACAAACTGATTATTGGAAAAGTTCTCTACTATGAAACACTCAAAAATACTGATACTATGCAACGTAAAGCTATAGCTGGAATACATAATAATGGACTATAGAATAGAAAAAACCCCAACCCTTTGAACTGTCAAATTCCAAGGGTAAAACGAGCAGTATTCAAACCTGAATTGAGCCCATCGGCAGTGACTCCTCCTCCGACGAGCTGACGGCTACCTCCATGCACGCATACCATTCAATCCATCTTCAATTCTTCAAACAACCCTGCAATTAAGGAGTTAGTCGCCCAATTTTTCCCTACAAAGATTCAAACGCATCCCAGTCTGGTTCAGTTCTCCTCCCAACGTCTGAAATTTCAAAACCAATGCTGCTCATCTTGTGCATGGCTACATAGAAATCTTGGAAGAATTGAGTTTCATGAATATTTATTTACTATGCAACATTTGTTAGCTTAAAACCTCTACGTGGAGTGTTTAGAGAGTCATTTCCTTGTAAATGATCTTTTCATTTGAATACCTTGTTGGACTCTAATTCCGTGGAAGAGAGGGACCATTTTAGCAAGGCAATTTTGGTTTCGAAGAGAGGTAATCTCTTGATGTTGAGGTAATCTCCTATGGGGTTTATCAAATTAATTTTCTCTAAATATAAATAGTCTGCTAGAATTTTATGAGGTTATATTTGGTGGCACTTTATACCAGTTTATTGTGAAGCCAGATCATACATTATTGTAATTTGCATAGATATTAATTTGCTTCATGTTTCTTATACAATTTTATAATTTTATGAATAGAATATATTGAAATTCAATGGAGAGGCTATATCTATTGAGACTTTGACTAGAGGTCTTGTTAAATTTATTCTCAAGTCAGATGATAGATTATTGAAAATTGTATAGTTATTTCTTTGTATTTTTTTTAATTTCAGTTCAAGCTTTGGATTTGAGGACTTGGAATGTGTATCCCTTAGTGATTATTCCCTTCTAAAGTGGTTTTATCTTGTGAGATTATTATTTTAGGAAACTCTCATTTCTACTTGGAAAAAAATGTATTAGGCCAATGATTTTGCCATGTATTTTGGTTACATTGTTGCTAAGGCATTGATAGACCTTGAACAAGGTGTTGATACGATTGAATATGGTTTCATTGAATAATACTAGGACATAGAAGACCTAAGATTTGGATAAAAGTTTATAAGAGTGGTGATAATGTGTTCCAAAGATGGGGCTTTATTAAATTATGCTAAATTATGTTAGATGATAGAAAAAACAAGATTTGGAGAAATTTTTATAAGAATGGTTAGTGTTTTGTTGGAAGATGCTTTTACTTATTTGGAAAATTAATGGAAATTTCTTGATAATATTTATCAAGAAGATCGACGAGGCAAGGTTTTCCTCTTGCTTTAGTGCTTTGTTTTATTTATTGAAAATTTGCAACATGTCTTTAGGGATCTATATTTAGGTCCCTCTCCAAAAAAATTATTTTTACCCAACTAGTAGGAGTTCCTTCCTTCTAATTTAGGTAATTGGTCAATGATAAAACTTACTAGATGGTATTGAAAAGCTTTTCCAATGACATAAAAAAATTTAGTGTGTTTAAAAGTCATCTTATCCTTGCTTATCTATTGTGCTTCTTGTTGGTGGACAAGTATACCTTTCTTAGTTATGATAGGGTGGGATTGAATACAAGTTTGGAGTAGTGTAAGAGACTAAATATCGACATGGATTTTATTTGCATGAATATGTGGACCGCCTCTTTTCCTATGCACTCTCTTCTTGCATTCATATTGATTATCCCACTAGTTCATTTGATTGTATGCAATTTATTTTGGAGGGATTCCAAGTGATTCCATTTTGTGTGATGGATTGGCTAGGGTATTTCCATGATATGGCTATAGACTGCAAATCAATATTGCACCTTCTATATGATTTAGAAAGAAGAGTTATGATAATGTATTTAGAATAGATGAAAAACTAAAGTTTTTTTTATATACGATTAGATTTAGGTCAATTCAATCCTCTTTAAGAATGTGAGATAAGTTTGCAAAATACGATAATGTATCGATGCACCCTATTTGTATCTACTTCAATCAATTAAAAAATATCTACTAAAATCCATGGTGGAGATCCTTTTTTTAAATACTCCATATATCTACAAAGAAATATTTAAAGCCACACCCACTCAGGGGTTTTTGATCCTAGGTCTCCACATGAATACAAGCCCAATCACTTCAATGTTTGTAGTTCGACCACGATCTTGTGGGTGGCATAAATATTAAAATAATTTTTGAAAAGCCTTAGTAATTTCCTTAAGTTACTCAATGAATTTTTGTGAGCAAAATGTTATGCACTTTATAGAGTCAAAGCAGTGGAATCAAATACCACGATTATTGTATACATTTGGTAAAACATAGAGTGATTATATTGTCACCTCCTATACATTATCCTATTTAGACCTTTTATTTTCAAATTAGTTGGATAAATAGGAAATCAGAGGTTGTGTTCATATTCCTTTCCATATCTCCAATCTTTTTTATGGGGGTGACGCAATGGTAATATTCAAAATGCAACACAATAGAGAAAAAACACCTAAAAAATTAGAAGTTTCTGCAAAGAAGTAGCCATGTGAGAGAATACCAAGAAATATATAGAATTAGTGTTATTGTTGCGGCCGAGATAACCATAACAGAGAAAAATAGTCTCAAAAGAACAAACTCTATGTGGTGACATGCGGTTAAATTTACTGAAAAGATGAGATGGGACACAACATATACATTTAAGAATGAGATATGAAAGGAATCATATCAAATAAGATAGATACATATGTTTCTCTAGGTTAACCTTGTCATAAAACTTGAACTGCGAATTAAGTAGCATGAAAAGAATCCAAGAGAGTTTGAAAACAACTTGTCTATCACAAAACATAAGTTAAGTTAACAGTAATACCAAACATAAGGATGGGACACCAGTAGAAATGTGGACCAACTTGGAATCAATTGAGATGGGACACCACCATCGAAACATAAATTACTCTCTTATGTGTGTTCACCATTATTGCACATCAATAACATATGAAATACTCTATTCAAGAGGCACAACACTTTTATGCAAGAACTATGTACAATCCACCTTATTATCTTGAACAATCATTGCTAATTCCAAACCTAACAACAATGCCAAATGTTGAAAATAATCCATCGAGGTTGTTCGGTTTGGAAAGATGAACAAATTTAGTCAATTATAGTGTGTGTTCATACTCACTCATACAAATGAACACATGTAATGCCAAAAAACATAATGAGATATTCATGTATTAGATGTTGGGGTTGATATAATTCAGTTTTCTTGGGGGACCTCCTTATACACACGAGGTGACACACTCTAACTCTTTTTGGGGAACATATAGATTCACAAACATACATGCCACTACATAGTGACGCACACACAATGACACATGCACGCTACATTATTTACAACAATGACCATTTTTGGGATAACAAACCACCTGAAAAATTATCCCAATTTACAGTACGACTTAACTGTGGAGTTATTTCTAAGGTTATGACTACAAAACACTAACTTTGACATTAGGTCTACCCTAGACTCTCGAATTCTTCATTGCACTTGGAAATGAGCTCAATGGAAATCATTCAACTTCCAAGTTATGTGAAGAATTGATGTTTTGGTGAAGGATTCATATCTATAAAGTAAAAGGATTTGAGTTCCATTCTTTTAAATGGTTTTACTAGATCATCACAGTTTCATATATGACATAAATAACTTAGCAAACAATTTTGAGTTCCATTCTCCGAATGACTTTAATAGATCACAACAACTTATTATATGACATAAATACCTAAGTACGTTTTGAGTTTCATATTCCAAATGATTTTGTTATATTTCCATAAATTCATATACGACATAAGTATCTAAAATAAAAGGTTTTGAATTCCATCCTCCAAGCAACTTTGCTAGATTATCATTCTTCTCTGCTTGCAATGGTTTTTTGTTGGCCACTATTCTACCATCATATTGATAGATATGCAAGAGTCCTATAACTCTTATTCCTCTTCCCATGTCTCATTCTTAGTATTGTAGATTGCATTCTAGAATTGTAGTCAGACACCTATAGTCGTATATTCTCGTAGTTTTTTTTGTCGAACCCTAGAGTGTGTATTTGGACAAGAGAATGACGAAGTGATTCTTATGTCAAGAATTTGAAATCTCTTTGTGATATATTTAATGATATATTTTTTTAACAAATTCAATGATTAATGGAGAAATTGCTCAGACTATGCTCAATTCTCAGTTTGGAATCTTCAAGGAGTATTGTTCATGGTTTGAATGAAAACTTTTCTATATTCAAGCTCTCAGAGAGAAGACAACTAATAGTATAAGATAAACCAAAGTTTAATTGGAGTTGGTGCAAGAACCTGAGAGGTATAATCTAGATCATTTGGTGGTGTCCATACAAAATGGGGAGGAAAAACAAATGGAAGACTATAATGGATCTGAGGTCCAAGACCTAACAAACATGACCTTTTCTCGAAAAGGTTTAGCTTGGAGTGAAATATTTTTCCGAGACAGCTCTTTGTTTGATTGTGTTGCATTGATCCCTTCACATAGAGTCTCTCAATTTATTAGAGGGGAGGAAACCAATCACGAGGCACCCTATAATTTCTGATGCACAATAAGAAAACCCCCAGGAGAAAGGGGTAGTGCTCACCTACGATATGAGCTATGTGTATTTAAGAACTTCCTTCTTTAGATGTTACTCATGAATGTACATATATGAATTTTTGTATGCATTGAGGTGTTTTACTTTCTAATGCAGTTACTCATGTACATATGGACCAGAGGACAAAAATAGGAGATAATGCATATACACAAAAGGGCTCATTTGTGAAAAGAGGGGATGCCAATGCCATTTGATTGTAAAGGTTTTGAATCAGAGTACCCATATAGAAATATTGACATACAACACATATGAACATGACGATGAGAATTGATGGCCTTTTCATGGTCAGCATGAAAGATCCGATGAGGCTAGGTACTTGTATAAACCTAATCTTTCAAGGGACATTGTCGGTTAAGTGGAAAGTTTTTTTTCATGGGTGTGCCAATTGACGATGTATGTAAAATGCACATTGAGTAATATACATACATAGATACCGAATATCGTGGTAGAGATTCCTTCTTACCCAGGAAATATGTTGTAAAAATCTATTACCGCATGGGAAAGGGAAATTATCAACTACATAAAGATATATGGAATGAGTGTTAGCCTTTGGCACCAGAAACGATGCGATGAATTTTTCTTTTTCCAGAAGCGGAATGGTTGAAATGTCCCATTTATAATTGGCATCGAAACAAAATTGATTGATCCGTACGTGCCTTGGTGCACGATAGGGACAATAGTTCAATTGAATGAATAAATATTGTTATAGAGGAAGCATAATAAGAAGCAAAGCAGGAAATACACTATGCACATAAACATATACACACAGATAATATGCATGAATGTGAACTCTGTTACTTCTTGATTCTTCTCCTTGCTTGTATATTACAATATTTTACATGCTTAAATAGAGTTTTGAGAACAGTTGGGTTGTCTTCCTGTTATGTTCAGTTACAAGAGAAGTTAGAAAGGTTTCAGATGTTCAACCGTTACAGTCAACTGGAAGACAGAGAGCCAATCTGTCGTAATTCGTCAGTTGCAATTGTCGACAATACATGTCGAAGTCATTGAACTTGTCGAAGTAGTTGAACTTATCGAAGTTTTTGAACTTATCGAAGGCGATGTTGGCATCTGACAATAATGCCAACTGTTGGGTGGATCATACCTCCTTCCTTAAGAAACAATGCTCCCCATTGTTTGCTCGTACATATGAGGAAAATTTTTTGTCAGTTCTGTAGTAGAGTACCATTTTCCTTATGTTGGGATTTGTCCGGCTTTGGTCACCTGAAACAAGGAAATTATGTTCATCCTTGTATGGCGTACTCGTCATCAATGGTGTCGCAAGGAAGAGGCTCATGGACATCTGGATGGATGTCTTTGGGTTCTGCGGTCTGCAAGTCATTATGTTCCAATAGTGGTGCATGGTATGGTCGAAGTAGATCCACATTAAATACTGGATGTAGACCTAGGCATGAAGGAATGTCAAGATGGAAAGCGTTTTCTCCAATATATTCAAGATTATTGTACGAATCATATCGCAAAGGATTCAGCTTCAGATATGGAGCAGTGAAGCATTCCTTCTTGAGATGAAACCAGACCTGATCCCTAATTTGAAATGAATGAGGGATACGATGCTTATCATGTTGGGCCTTAGCTTTTGCATTAGCTCATTGCAACATTTCCTGTGCTTGTTTCTGGATGTCGCATATTTGATATCGAAACTTCAATGCTTTGTCAACTTCTCACTGGTTATAGTTGGTATCGTTCGAATGTGTCGAGGAACTAATCAAGTCAATAGGTGATGCGGGTTGAAATCCATAACAAATCTCAAATGGAATATTTCCCATAGAGCTGTGTAGAGCACGATTGTAGTTGTGTTGTATATATGGGACACTTTCATCCCATGTTCGTCGATGCTTGTGGTTGTACATACGAAGTTGTTGTACTACCAAGAAATTCACAACTTCCGTTTGTCCGTCTATCAGAGGATGGAAAGTTGTCGATAAGGATAGTCTTGTATCGAGTTGCTTCCAGAGAGTCTTCCAGAAGATGTTGTCAAATCTGCAATCTCCGTCGGAAATAATGGTTATCGATAAACCATAATGTTTCCAGACATGTTCAAAGAAGAGTTGAGCAGTCTGCTGCATTGTCGTAGTCTTCTTGCATGGAATGAGAATGGCCATCTTTGAAAATTTGTCGACTACTACTAAGATTGCGTCATGCTAATGTTTGGTAGTAGGATATCCCGTCAATTAGTCCACAGAAATAGATTCCTATGGTCGACTAGGAACTAGCAAATGTGTGTACAATCCTTGTCGTCAATTAGGCGGTTTAGCAATGGCACAAACCACGCATGATCAAATGTACTTATCGACATCAGTTTTAAGTGAATTCCAAAAGAAATAGTTATGGAGAATAGCAAGGGTCTTTTCTACTCCAAAATGTCCTGCAATCTTGCTTTAGTGCGCATCCCAAATGAGATGCTTTCGATGCTCACCTATCGGTACACAAAGTTGTCCAAGCTTGTATAACAAGGTGTATTTCAAGAAATAGTCGGAGGTAGACAACTTGTCGATCTGAAGTTGTCAATAGACTAATGAAATTCGTTGTATTCTTGATACAATTGAGGCCAAGTGGTGGTATCATAAACTGCATACTCATCACTATAAGAAGGAGAATAATGGTTGGTCGAATCAAAAAATCGGTGGTGGCATTGGCTTTACCTTTCTGATACTTAATTACAAACTGAAATTGTTGCAGGTAATTAGTCCACTTGAGTTTTTGAGTTCTTTATAACTTTGACTGGGACATGGCGAACTGTAAAGGCTTGTGGTCAGTGAGAATGACCGTCTCCTTTCCAAGAATATAATGTCTCCATTGCTTAAGAGCGTTAACAATGGAGTACAGTTCTTTTTCATACATAGAATATCTTTTAAAAGTTTTAGAATGAAAAGTGACTGGGTGACCCGACTGAGTGATCACTACACCCAAGGCATAGTCTGATGCGTTCGTCTCAATCTCAAAGGGCTGATGTAAATCAGGTAACAAAAGTACTGGTGTAGTACAAATATTTTGTTTGAGCTGCTCGAAAGCTTCTTGTTGTGTTGATGTCCATTTGAAGACAGTTTTCCCATTTCCCTTGGTCAATTGATTCAAAGGCCAGGCTATGTGATTGAAGACGAGTATGAATCGTCAATAAAAATTCACCAAACCAAGAAAAAATATTAGCTCATGAATGCTTTGAGGAATGGGTCACTCTTTATGGATTTGCACTTTGTTTGGATCGACGTGAATGCCTACAGAGGCAATTACATACCCCAAATATTTGATGTTGTTGATCGCAAAGGAACATTTGTCCATGTTCAAGTAGAGTCGATGTTGTCAGAGAGTGTCGGGGACTTGTCGAAATTGTCCGACATGTTCTTCCCATAATCGACTGAAAATAAATATATCGTCGAGGTAGACAATGACACATTTGCAGATGAAAGGTCGAAGAATGTTATCTATATACCGCATGAAGGTCGCAGGTGCATTGGTTAAGCCGAAAGGCATGACTAACCATTCAAACAATCCTTACTTGGTATTGAAAAAAATTTTCCATACATCTGCGGGCTCGATTGGAATATGATGATATACCAACTTGAGGTAGAGCTTAGTACATAATTTAGCACCTTTCAGACAGTCGATGAGCTCGTCTATTCGTGGCAGAGGGTATCTATTTTTTACCAAATTTTTTTTGAGCGCCCAGTAGTCGATGCACATGCGCCAAGTCTCATCTTTCATTGGAATGAGGATGACTGGAATCCCACAACGAGAGGAGTTGCATCGGATATGACCTTTGTTGATCAAATGTTGAATTTGTCTGCGAATCTCTTCATTTTCGATAATGGATATTTTGTAAACAGATGCGTTAGCTAATGAATAACTAGGAGCAAGTAAATAGAGTGTTTTACCTGGATATGTAGAGGTACTCCGTCTGGCTCTTGGAATAGGTTCCAGTACTCATAAAGAATATTGTCGATTTGTTGCTTTTGTCGGTACCTGCATTATTCAGTGAATCGACGGGTTACTGCAGTCTTTTTGGAATATTGCATCTTAATCATGATCAACGTGAACTTCTAAGCATGGTTGATAAGCTTCTTCGTCTGTTTAGTAGACATCATTGCAACCGTTGGTAGGTCGTTGATCAATTATGTCGTACCATTGGATTTGAATTCTGACAATCATCTTCTGACGTCGTGACTAGTAACTACCATGTCGATCCCATAAGTAAGGTTTCCCAAACAAGGCATCCGCTACGGAGAGCGGTGCCACGTCGTAGAGTACTTCATATTCAAAAGGATTAATGAAGTAGATGAGTTTGGATTATCGGGTGATCCTTAGTTCCTTTCCATCCTTCATCCAATTGACGTTATAAGGATGAGGATGTGGAGTGGTAACAAGACCTAGTTTCTTCACGAGATCTTCAGAAACAAAGTTCTTCTAGCTACCAGTATCCACAATCAGATGTAATTTATTGTTTTGAACCCATATATGTGTATGGAATAGGTGCTCTCATTCCTCCACATCGATGATAGTCGAGGCTGCTGGAGTGGTCGATGTCAATGTCAAAAGGGTCATTGCTTCTGGGTCAGATTCTACCATAGTTTTTTCAAACAAGTTGGATGTTGACACTTTTGCCAAAAATGTCTTCAGATCCTTGCATTCAGACGTATCATGCCATGATGAATTGTGGTAATCACACCAGTTCCTGGTATGGAGTTATTTGCTATGTTCCATTTTGTCTTTCTGAGAATGATTTTTTCCATGATCTTGCATTAGCGGAGTTGGATAAGAATATCTTGACTTGTCAAAGTCGGCTAGTGCCTTCTTGTCGGGTGTTAATCCTGTCGGCCTGGTCGGGAAGCATCTTTTTCCTTTCTATCTGGATTCAAGCTTACTAGCATAGTGGAATGCATCCGCAAGCATATCGACAGTCAGAAAATCCATCTCCTGTTGAATGTACGGGGACAATCCGCTGACGTACTTCAGAACAAGCAATTTCTCTTATTCTTGAATGCCAAGTCTTGTCATTAGTCGGTAGAACTCGTTGGTGTAACTCTGTACGGATTGGTCTTTCCATTTCCTTAGCTATTTTCACTTCTTATATTGTTGTTCAATGTACTTAGGAGGATAGAACTCCTTTCGGACATATTCAACAAATTTCTCCCATGTCTCTATGGGGTCTCCACTTTTCTCCATCTTTGTAGATAGGTTCTTGTTATAGGCCAAATCTGCACTTCTCCATCCGTGATCACATTGCTCTATTGATCACACAAAGGGACACTATGGATGGAAGAGTTGGATCGACCTTGGATGAGTTATTTCTGAGATCACAACTCTTCAGCAAAAAAAAAAAAAAAAAAAATCTACAGTTTTCACTATGTGTGTGCTACTCTTGCCACAGACATGTAGCATTCCAAACGTTGGTCTTAATGAAGAAAACCCGCGCACTTTACTCAAAAGATGTGTGTGCTAGTTTTTAAGAGCATAGTTTCATACTGTGCATTGGTCTACTTGTATGATACCCACGCATGTCTTAAGATGAAATGAAAAAATATATTAAGATTACGAATTGGGATTAGTTGAGGTTGGTTGTGTAACTCCCCCAACCTCCCAATTCAATTGTCCCTCGAATTTAACTTCCAGCCTTGTCCCAAAAATACAAGGGGAAGCCATGAGAGAGAGGCCAAGGAAGAAAAAGCTGTTGTTATGCTGAAGGAATTTCTAAGTCATTGTGAAGAGCAGGAGCCCAAGAATCGGTTGCAAAAGTGTTTGGATAGATCAGGTATATATGTAGTTAACTACATTTCTTTGACAATAAAAGGTGGAAATACCCTACCCATCCCAATGAAATGTCTATTTTATTGAATATATGATTGTGATTAATGTTAAATTGCTTTCAATTTCATTATATATTTGCAGTCAAGATACGTTAAGGAAGGTTGAATTGTTTTGCAAGTGCATTACTATGGAAGATTGGGCGAAATCTAGGACCAACCATCGTTAATAAGGTCCATATTTCAGAATCCCAACCTCATTTCATTCATAGTAATTAGTGTAAAGAATAAATGTATTTAACTCTCACCCCATGTAAGTTGATAGTGTCATCTCCCTCACTATAAGGTATTATCCTGCACAACAGAATTGGTGACTCCGCTAGGGAGCACCGGTTGTTTCTGCTCTAGGAGACCTTGCTAGGTTTTCTTTCAGTTTATACAGTCTTTTGGTTTTCTAAGAGGTTTCTTATAGGTTACTTTTCTTTTCCTTTTGATTTGATTCATTCCAGTTTAACTGTGCAAAGCCCTTTTAATTGCTTTCAGTCCCTATGCGCTAGTCTTTTGTGCATATAGAAGCGTACTTTCTGCCCTGTGGGCTAGTTCCCTTAAACTATACCCGCGCACTTTTAGTGAAAGGTGCTGGTTTCTATACCAGACAGAAGCGCATCTTTCCTGTAGGTCTAAGACTTTCACTAGGGTTTTATTTCCAGGTTGTTGGGTCTATTTTTGGAATTTTCCTTGCTTCTTTGACTGTTACTGAGACATCTTTGTCTGTTTATGAGTCTTGTTTAACCTCTTGAATTCCTTTTGATTGCTTGACCTGCTTCAGCACTTGTTTTAGGTGTCTTTTCTTTTTTTAAAGCCTTTTGAAGTTGTGTGCGACTCTCTGCTAGTCACAGTAGCACACTTTTTTCCCTAGATGTGTGTTGCACTGATACAGACCTGCGCACTCAACGTTTGTTGTATGTTGCAATACCTGCACACTTTTACTGTGTTTTGCTTTATTTTTTAGGGTTTGATCCCAGTTTGAGTCTTTTGGGTGGTTTTAGAAAGGTTTGATAGTATAGGTACCTTCTGAACTTCTGTTTAGGTCAGTCTAAGTTAGTCGGAGCCTTCTTGATAGCTTTTCCTTTGATTTTGTGTGGCGGTAGGATTACCTTTGGTTTGCTTGCCTACCCTATTTGTTTGGCGGATGTTTTCTTGGTTTTTGGTGCTTAGGAGTAGCCTCGTGGTCTATTTTTCCGTTACATGCATCTATTTTCCTTTCTTCTTTTATATCCTGTTCCAAACCTAGATTTTTTCCATCGAAACAACTCTGTAGGTCACATCTTTTTCGGTCTTTTGATTCGATTGGTTTAATCCATTAGGTCTTTTGTCTTTACCCACACCTTTTTTAGATATTACTTGTTCCTTCTTTTAAGTTCATTTTCTTTTGCAAATCAAAGAAAAGATAAAAATTGAATTTGGTAGCTTAGTAGTAAGATTTATCATCATTTTTCGAAGTAGCATAAATTGTCTTGCTTTGAAAATTTAAAAGAAAAAAATTTAAAAACAAATTATGCTTAGGATTGCCTATTTTTTGTTTTGGAAAAACATAAACGAATTTTTTTTTGAAGTTTCATGCATTATTTTTTCCGCACTTTACTTTCTGTCATAAACCATACCACACACTTCACTACCCTTTTTGAGTAAAATGTAGCCTCTAAAAAGAAAATTTTAATAAAATCAATTAGCAACTTTTTCCTTTTAGGTTTGTCACTACATCAACTAGCTTAGGCTAGGGTTTCAGGGTAAATCACCTTAAACTACCCGAAATCAGTTTCATTGCTCAATAATCATAGTAAAACAATCTTTAGGTAAACCCACTTATATCAAAGTATCTTGGGAACGCTCTACTCAAACCAGAGTTAAGTACGAGGACGTGTGAGACTGGAACTGCTGAGGATACCCCCTCACTTTCCTTTTGAGCATAAATCAAAGCTAATTCGCGTATGTGGGTCCACTAGTACTTTTAAGTGCTTTTGGATTTCGGGCTTTGCTACCCTGCCCATGCATCTTGGCTAGGCTGACGACTATTCCCCTAGGTATTTTCGTATTTGTGGTATCCTTAGTATCTTGACAATTTAGGACTCTTCACAGGTAGAGTGGAAGGCTATTTCCACTTCACCTCGGATAGAAGTGGAAGATAACCCTTTGGCAGTAATCCCCGGAGGGCGGTTTGGTGATTCAAACGCTTGCACCTAGAGGGCCTCCATTGGACGCCGTGTAACTGATCGTCTATAATCTATTGGTTTGTTCTGGGACCTCATCATCCCAAACTAACTTCTGAGAGTATCAGCTTTGTTTGCTTGGTCTCGATCACCTTAGGACATTTTGTTAGTGGTATGTTATTTGCTCCCTAGTCGAGTAATGGCCATTAGGTTTTAATACTTAGTTTGCTTTTGATATAGTTGTGTAGGAACAATATCTTCACAGGTAAATAAGGTTACAAAACCTTCCACTGCTCATTGTGGAGCCTCCACCACCATCTCGACGCCGGAGGACTGATTCCAGTGGTTCTTGCGAACTGACGGGAGAAATTGAAATACTTGGAGAACCACAAATATTAGTTCTAGATCAATAGGTATTTGATACTGTTGAGGTTGAGGACTTAACTTCTCAAGAGTTTAGCACTCCTTTCAACCCTCCCTTGACTGGACCCAACGATCCATTACTGGTAATTGTAGAATCTCTAGGCCAACCTGACTATAGTGCATACTGGTTTACCCCTGTTCATTCCATGAATAACCCATGAGATGAGCAGGGAGTTCCTCAAACTCCCACTGCAACTATGGTTTCGATAATTATTTCTCCTTCCTTTACAAACACTACGACACCTAGCTCTTCTGCTTCGAGCCCGTCCTTTAGTTTTAATGTTGGCACTATAGGCATGCCGAGCTCACAAGCTTTGACATCAGCTTCAGTCTCTACCCACAGTTTTGGACCAGCTAATATCCCTTTGACAGGGATACCTACAACGACTTTCACTCAACCTCCTGTTACTCAACAATTCCAAGGTATACCACAAACTGCTCCTTCCACATCCTTAATAGGATCAATCCCATCTGCATCTATGCCCATTATGGGTACGATGATGGCACCGTCCGTTACAACTACACCTAGTTTAAACCCCTATGCAGGTTATAATGTAAATCCATCAAATATACCTGCAGGGAGTATCCCTTTCTCTCAGTTTGCTGGAGGAGGGAGTAATATTATCAATCCATAATTCAGAGGGGTTAATACCCAGCTACAATGGACCACTGCCCTGGGAAGTAATCCTCTTTCTTTTGGGTGGATCAATTTTAACAATGTTTTTACCTCACAACCGATGGCTGGGGGCAACCCCAACCAGCAGTGCATGAACCAGGTATTGAGAGGTTCCCCATATCAAATTCCTATCCACCAAATGCCATCGGCACGACCTCATTTACCTTTTCTGGAAACTTTGAATTTGCCAGATCTTTCAAAACTTACTAATGATCCGATGCGCCATAATCTTACATGGCCATCAGCTCCCACCAAGCTACCTTCAAACATTACAAAGTTTGAGGGTAAGACTGGTGAAGATCCTGGTGACCATGTCACTACGTTTCATCTCTGGTGCTCTTCTAATTCCTTGAACGATGATTCCATTAGATTGAGGCTCTTTCAGAGAACCTTGACAAGTGTCACAACAAAATGGTATATTAAACTTCCTGCAGCTACTTATGATACCTTTTGGGATCTCGCTACTATTTTTCTGAATCACTTTCAACTTCCTGTCCAGTATGATGCCGGCACAGACTTTCTGTCAACCTTCGGAGAGAACAAAGCCACTCATTTATCTGACCATATTCAGGAGTGGCGAAGGAGAAAGAGTTTCATTAAAGCTGACATCCCTCTAGCATTTCTATTAGAGTGGTATCTCAAATCACTCGTTCCTTATATTTCTAATGAAGTGGCAACTTCTGGGGTGTCCTCCGAAGAGGAAGCTATCCTAAGAACCCAACAGCTTGATCTGGTATATGCTCAGTCTGGGCTCTTATATGAGATTACTCCCAACGCACCGAGGTCTAACACATATCTAGGTAAACCTAAGTCTGGACCACATGCTGATGGCATCGTGGGTTCAGTAGATTCTGCAGCGTTTGATGCTTTAACCAAGCAGGTTCACGCCTTATCTGTCAAATAGTCTGCTACAGAAGCAACTTCAGTTGCAAACTCCCCTTCACAAACAGAATCTGTACAACAAGTGTAGATGAATCAAAAGGGCCCTCGGCAGCCTAACAATAAAAGAAAGGGAAAGAAAGGGGAGGGAAACCACCAAAATTCCAAAAACATAGAAAATGCCGAGGAGGGAAAAAAGGAGAAAAGGAAAGTGAAGTTCCCTTGCAAGCTATGCAAAGAGGACTACCTTACTCATCAATTCCCTCTGATGGAAGAAGCCCAGAAGCTACTCCGTGAAAAGAAACCAGCTATCTTAAAAGACCCATTCCCTCACGGACAGGGCTCGGCTTCTGGCAACTCCAATGCTGGGGGCACGTCTCATGCCTCAATAACTGATCAATCATTTATCAATATGGTTAATTCGGACGTGCTTTTACAAACTCGAGCTAGAAAATATACCCCATATCCGCAACAAAAGGATGTTCCCGAGTCATCTACCCCTCTCCACATCGAGAGACCGGTGGATTTGCTACCGAAGATCCCGAAAGGTGTCTTCAAATGGGCTATGCACAACCCCAATGCGCGGGCTTCCCCCAACTACAATGTTGTGGAGGATTTAGCCCAAACCCCCTGTGCCATGTCCACTTTAGAAGTACTGTAGAGTTGTCCATTATAGCGCAGTGCACTTCTTGCAGCGATTGGGAGCATAGACTCATCCAATATGCTTGCTCGTTTTGATATGAATAATATCAAACCCCAGTTTCCGTACCACGTCGCTCTCCGAATAGATTTAGTTCATGGTCCCAAGACCATTGGACAAGCTGTTGTAGATGAGGGCACATGTACGTGCGTAATGTCCATTTCTTGCTGGAAGGATTTGGGCTCTCCTGAATTAGCCCCCTGGAACACTTTGCTGACCGCTTTTGATGGAAGATCTTTCCGTCCACACGGAGTCTTACCATCATTTGTTGTTGAACTTGTGGGTAAGATAGTATCTGTAGAGGTTGAAGTTCTGGATGATCCACTTGACTATAATTTGTTCTTAGGTAGGATCTGGACGTATGTAATGAAAGCAGTGCCATCGTCCATCTTCCGAGTTATAATGTTCCCTCAGGAAGGAAAGATCGTCATAGTTGATCAACTTTCATTTTCTCGGAAGAACAACCAAGCTTTGTGGGATTCAACAATTCCATTGGTTTATCAGTCTCACCTAGCTAGTGAGAGTTTAGGAGTAGGAATTTACTGGTCATTAATGGGAAATTTTGACTTACTTGTTCCTATTCATTTTATTGGTTCTGAGGAGTGTTCATCGTTTGAGATTTTCACGGTTTGTCCAACGACGGATCCATGGATTCTCCCCACCGAATCAGAACCAGTTGTGCCCCTATCTGTTGCAGAGGTGGCTTATTTAGATTCACAACATGCTGCAACAGAACATATCATGACTCCCTTAGTCTCTGTTGAGTCAGATATGGACTATGCCCCGGCATGGTCAATGGACTCTATCCACTCTTTTGAATGTATAGACACTGTTTTGCCCTCTTATGAGGCCATTTTGGAAGCAATGATAGTCCTGGATCATCCTTGGGAACACATGCACCACATGTCTTATTTTTTTCCCCAGTTGGACAGGATAGAGAGAGGTGAGTTTTCTATGAGACCCGGTGGTAATGTTGATTTGTCCGCTATCCCTTCTACTCCAAAAGCTGTTTATGCCGAAGGGAATATGGAAAATATATAGAGAACTATTTCGGTCAACATTTCCATCAAACCTATAGTCCTGGAAAATATTTTCATTGGAGCAGACTATTCTCCTAAGGAGATCATTTTGTACACCAATCTGTTTAAGGAATTCCGTGACGTTTTTTCCTGGTCGTACGAGGAGATTCAAGGAATTGACCCTGCCATTGTTGAGCATGTCATCACAACTTAACCCAATGCTAAGCCCATGAGACAGAAGCTCCATCCAGTTAACCCTCAAAAAGTAGCTACCATTAAGGCGGAAGTCGAGAAATTGCTCAAATCCGGATTCATCTATCCAATTGCTATGACGGAATGGGTTTCAAATCTTGTTCCCGTAGATAAAAAGCAAGGAACCATTTGAGTCTACAATGACTTCCGAAGCCTAAATAAAGATTGTCCTAAAGATAATTACCCCACGCCGTTTATTGACTAGATCATCAATGTGTGTGTGGGCCATGAAATTTTTTCATTCATGGATGGGTTTTCAGGATATAATCAGAAACAGATCAAACCTGAAGACTAGCACAAGACAGCTTCCATTTTTC
Organism: Larix kaempferi; assembly: GCA_027924585.1. Taxonomy (NCBI): domain Eukaryota; kingdom Viridiplantae; phylum Streptophyta; class Pinopsida; order Pinales; family Pinaceae; genus Larix; species Larix kaempferi. The sequence goes on along the minus strand of BSBM01000042.1, from coordinate 9,298,727 downwards.
CTTGGGGGACCTTTGCCTATCGGAATATGCCATTTGGCCTGAAGAATGCTGAAGCTACCTTTCAGTGGGAAATGAACTTTGCTTTTAATGACATCAAGCACGTATTTGAACCTTATCTGGATGATCTCCCAGCGCGATCTCGCAAGAGACAGGACCATCCTGATTACTTCAGACTTGTGTTTGAGCAATGCAGATATTACAAGATTCGATTGAATCCGAATAAATGTGTTTTCTGTGTTGAGTCTGGACAATTAGTGGGTTTCATAGTATCCATTCGTGGCATAATGGTCGATCCATTAAAAGTTGAGGCTATTGTAAATCTGCCTCCTCCCCGAACCCTGAGACAACTTCAGAGTCTGCAAGGCATGTCCAACTTCTTATGATGCTTTATCATTAACTATGCCAATGATTACAAAAGGTTTCATGAGACTGCTCAAACAAGACAGCTACTTTCTATGGGATGAAGCTGCTCAAACATCATTTGAGGCCTTGAAAAAGGAATTATTATCAACCCCCTTGTTGAGCCCGCCAGATTATTCCAAGGATTTCCTGTTATATCTGGTTGCATCTGTATACAAAATCGACATAGTACTGATTCAGGAAGATGACAAGCTCCAAGAGCATGTCATTTACTATTTGTCGCATGGCTTGATAGCTCCTGAGATCAAGTATTCTTATGTAGAGAAGTCGGCATTAGCTTTTGTCCATGCCGTTCAGAGGCTACGTCACTATATCCTATTGTGAACCACCATAATGTTTGCTCATATCAACCCGTTTCAGTATGTTCTCACTCGACATACCATCGGTGGGAAATTCAATAAATGGATTGTAATCTTGTAAGAATTTGACTTGGTTTTTCAGTCCGCTAAGTCAAAGAAATCACTACTTTTCGTCGAACTGATTTCTGAATTTCCTAGGGACATAGTACACACTGAGGAAGAGTCATCATTCCCGGATGAACATATCTTCCTCATCGCATCCTCTGACCCATGGTACAGGGATATTTTGGTATATCTCCAAACTTTGAGATGTCATACCACTTTCTCGAGGGATGAACGATGTAAACTTAAGATTCATGCGAAAAACTATCTCATCATTTCTAACACTTTGTACAAACATGGGATAGATTCCATTTTACGCCATTGTTTAACCTTAGAGGAAGCTGAAACAGTATTGAATGATGCTCACAGTGGATCCTGTGGGGGTCATCTTTCTGGGTTGGCAACAACCTAGAAAATACTGCGTGCTGGTTATTTTTGGCCCACGATCTTCAAATATTGTGTGGAAGCTATGAAATGCTGTCAGCAATGTCAGTTTTTCATCAGGAAGATGAGAGCACACCCAGATCCTCTCTATCCTGTGATCACAGCAGGCCCCTTCACCAAGTGGGGGATTTATTTTATGAATTGTAATCCAATTTCTGCTGGAGGTCATCATCATATCATTGTTTCTGCTGACTACTTCACCAAGTGGGCTGAGGAAATGCCTACTATCAAGGAAGATGGCGAAACGACTGCTTATTTTGTTTTCAACCAGATCATTGCAAGGTTTGGTGTACCCAAGGATATCGTGACAGACCATGGTCGACATTTTCAGAATAGCATGATGACCGAGTTATACACTATGTTAGTTTTTCTGCAGGAACATTCGTCTTCGTTTTATCCATAAGCGAATGGTTAGGTCGAAGTGGTTAATAAAACTTTGAAAGCCATTCTGCAAAGTACTGTCAATTCCAGTAGAACAAATTGGCACATAAATTTGTATCCTGCTCTTTGGGCATACTGGGCTAATGTCAAGACTGCTACCGGGTTCTCTCCCTTTCAACTGGTGCATGGGATAGAAGCAGTTATTCGAGTGTTTCCTATAGCAGTGTTGTTAATGAGAACAATTACTACAGGATTTTCTGGATTTGTATACTTCGGGATTCTAGGCTATTCTGTTATACAATTTGATATCTCACCTATGACATGTATTGTTGGAGGGTCCTTTTGTTTCTTACCTGGTCTCTTAATGCATAGTTCTTTTATCACTTTACCGTAGATTGGTATATCTTTAATGTCTTGTAATAAAGGAATCTTAATACAAATATTTTTCAATTCATTAATGATGTTATATTTTGGGTAAGTTACAGGTTTTTCTATTGTTAGACGCTCCAGATATGGAGGTGATTTATTTTCCGATATTACTTCTTTATGTGGAAGGTTATGTGTTGAAGATTTAGGAACAACCACATTTTCAAGAATGGCATTATTCAAAATTTCATTAGGTACATTTTCTTCTTGAATAACAACTGATGACTTAGGATGATCTTGCAAAACTCTTCCAGACCGCAATTGAACTTCATGTATTGGTGAGGATGAAATAGCATATGATGGAAGAGGTAATAACCCAATGTTATTAAGAGCTTGGGTTGGTTTATTGTGTTAAATTTTGAGCATTAATTCACAATACTCTTGGATCTTTACTGAGAGAATAACATATACAGTATATCAATGCATAACAATCACAATAAGCATGACAAGCATCACAAGAATCAAAAGCATGAGAGACAAGAGACACAGAGTTTCCGTGCGGAAAACCGTAAGGTGAAAAACCCCACAACTTCCTCAGAGATAGAGAGAGCAATGGCTCAACCAAAGTACAACCAAAATACACTTGAGATAGTCTCCTAGAAGCAGATGATCCTCCTCCTCACTAGTGCGCCACTTTCTGAGTGAGAGAGATATGACTTTCCGAATGATCTAAATAGAGATCTCCTGATCTCTATTTATACTAACCTATTTTCCCAGTGACCTTATGGGGCCGACTTGTCTAGCTAGGTACATCCACAATATAATATATATTTCAGGGCCGACCCCACACATGGTGGTCTAATAACCCATCGGCAAGTACACACACTTGCGACACTTATCAATCCACATGACGACACTTCCTTATAGAGGAATAACACATCTCTAATAAGGGTACAATAAATATATATGAAATACATAGATGAAATACATTCCGAAGTTACATATACATCAACACTCCCTCTTAACTAGGAAGGTATTTCTCGACATAGATCTGCTAGACAAGTCTTCTTCTCGGGATCATCGTCATCGATGCATCGTCACTGCTGCTGCTATCTCAACCAATCTATGACTCTACTCGTCATAGGAAGTTCTACAGAGCCTGTCCTTTTTCATACTGGATGTAGGCCCACCACCTGTAGGTCTTCATCATCACTGGCCATACTGTGGAAATCTCAGGACTTATTACGTGCGTCACAAAACCTTAAAAGAGTCTCTTGACTAGAAAGAACCCTAAAGAGCATCTGAGGCCTTTTTCATCCTATCCAGATCTCTAGGACTTATTACATGTGACCCCACCACAAAACCTCGAAAGAGAATCCCAGGACTGATTACGAGCATAAGGCTCAACCTATTGGATCTCCTAGGGCACAAATTACATGTGGTCACCACAAAACCTCGAAAGAGCATCCCAGGACTGATTACAAGCACAAGGCTCAACCTATCGGATCTCCCAGGGCATAAATTACATGTGGTCATGGCAAAACCTTGAAAGAGAATCCCAGGACTGATTATGAGCACATGGCTCAACCTATCGGATCTCCCAGGGCACAAATTACATGCCATAGGACAAAACCTTGAAAGAGCATCTGCCAGATATCCCAAGGCGCAAATTACCTGCCATAGGAAAAACCTCGAAAGACTATCTGCAGATCTCCCAGGGCACAAATTATATGTCCTCCCAAGCAAAACCTCGAAAGAGCATTTGCTAGATATCCCAGGGTACAAATTACATGCCATAGGAAAAACCTCGAAAGACTATCTGCAAATCTCCCAGGGCACAAATTACATGCTTATATGCACAACCTGTTCCACGGCCACAGAGTATCAACCTGATACTCACCTTACATCATCTTGATGTACACATGATCATCCTGATCATCATCACTGCAACATCCTTCTGCATGTCATCTGGAGAAACATCCTGAAGCTCATCATCCATGATCATCCTGATCATACAATGCATCTACCTGATGCATACCAAGTATATACCTGATACATATCATCATACATGATCCACCTGATCATACAGTGTATCCACCTGATACAAATACAAATACATGATACATATCACCATACATGATCCACCAGATCATACAATGTATCCACCTGATACATATACAGATACATGGTCCAAGCATCCAAGATGATGCATATACAAAATACATACAAATGATCCTACTGATCATATCCAGCATCCAACATGATGCGTACATACATATAAATGATCCAACTGATCATATCCAGCATCCAACATGATGCATACATACATATAAATAATCCAACTGATCATATCAAGCATCCAACATGATGCATACATACATATACATATAAATGATCCAACTGATCATATCCAGCATCCAACATGATGCATACATACATATATAAATTATCCAACTGATCATACAAAGCAGAAACCAGAACATCATCCAGCGCTTACATCCACAGCCATGTGAAGGATCCTCCTTCCAACATGCTTGGAATGGCTTCAACAAATGTGTCCATCACTTCTTCCTCGAAGTGTCATCAATCTAAAGAACACCAAGCCTCTCTCTGAAGTACTTGAACTTCACCCTGGCTAGTGGCTTCGTCAGCACATCTACAATGTGCTCGTCCGTCACAACATATAGGAGCTTCACAGCTCCTCTCTGCACCATATCCCTGATATAGTGATATTTGATCTCTATGTGTTTCGACTTGTCATGAAACAATGGGTTCTCGAACAGCTTCACACAACTCTGGTTATCACATAAGATACCAGTAGCATCCAACAGGAGATCAAATAATTCAGACAGTAGCTTCCGTAGCCATACTGCCTCACAACTAGCTGAACAGGCTACAACATACTCTGCCTCAGCTGTACTTAGTGCTACGCAGGACTGCTTCCTGCTAAACCAAGAGATCACACCTGATCCCATACTGAAGCAACACCCAGATGTGCTCTTCCTATCTGTAGCACTGCCAGCCCAATTTGAATCAACATAACCCTGCAGGTTAAACTTTTGATTCGCCTCATACTTGAGCCCATAATCCACTGTACCCTTCAGGTACCTCAGAACATGCTTTAAAGCAACCAGATGAACACTCCTCGGATCTGTCAGGAACTGACTCAATGTGTTCACCGCAAAGCAAATATCTGGTCTCATGTTCGTCAGGTACATCAAGGACCCAATCATCTGACGATACATAGAGACATCAACCGGCTCAAATGAAGCATCACACAGAAGCTTCAGATTCGATGCCATAGGTGTGGCCATGGCCTTGCAATCCATCATCCTGAATCTCTTTAGGATATCTACTGTGTACTTCCCTTGACCAAGGAAGATCCCACCTGCACTCTGTCACACCTCCATACCTAGGAAATAATGCATCATTCCCAAATATTTCATATCGAACTCAGCAGCAAGCTTTCTCTTAGTATCTGCAATCAATCTGTCATCTCCTGTTACAAATAATTCATCCACATACAGGAGTAGAATCACAGGATTCCCTTCCTCAACCTTGTAATAAAGGTTGGAATCCGCTTTACTCTTGATAAATCCCAAACTAGATAGGAAACTGTCCATCCTACCATACCAAGTTCTGCGAGCTTGTTTCAAGCCATACAGGCTTTCTTCAATCTGCACACATATGACTCCCTGTCATGTATTTCGAAACCGAGTGGCTGCTCCACATATACTTCCTCTTCAACTACACCATTCAAGAAAGCAGTCCTGACATCCATCTGGTGTATTTTCCATTTCATTGCTGCAGCCAGGGCAAGTACTGTTCTGATGGAAGTATACCTGGGTACAGGTGCAAAAGTTTCTTCATAATCTATTCCCTCTTTCTAAGAGAAGCCACGAGCTATGAATCTTGCTTTGTATTTTTCTACACTGCCATCTGCAGCATGCTTGATTTTGTAGATCCCTTTGGAAGTCACAACAGACTTCTCTTTAGGTCTTGGGACAACATCCCAAACATCATTCTTCATTATTGATTGGTATTCCTCAACCATGGCATCCTTCCATTCTTTCTTTTTCGCTGCTTCTTCATAACTGGAAGGCTCTTTGTTCATAATGTCACAGAGTAAAGCAACATAGCTTGTATGTGATCTGGTTCTCTTCTTTGCTCTGTGTTCTACTTCTGGTATTCCAAATCTTTCTGCATCTTGAATGAGCTCTCTATCCCATGCAGGTTTCCTCTTCTGAGAGTTATCCTCACGAGGTGGATCTACAGGTTCTTGCAGATCTTCAAACTCATGAACAACTTCTGGAACTACTTCAGTCATGGTAGTGTCTTGAAATCTAGTTTCCTTAGGTTATTCATAAACTTCGATAGGTGCCTTCCTTGATTTGATGAATGCTGAGTTTTCATCAAATGTTACATCCCTGCTGACATCAATCTTCTTGAACCCTGGAAAGTATATTCTGTAAGCCTTCGAGCTTTCACTGTAACCCACAAAGATACCTTTCTTTCCTAAAGGATCTAGTTTAGTCCTCTTTTCCTTTGGGACATGAGTGTATACTGGACAACCAAATATTCTGAGATGGCTGACTTCGGGTTTCTTACCAGAAAAGACCTCTTCTGGTGTCTTGTTGTCCAATATCTTGTGGGGAGTTCTGTTCTACACATATACAGCTGTTCTAGATGCTTATGCCAATAGAGCCATAGGTAGATCCTGGTCATGCAGCATTGCCCTTTCTGCTTCCATGATTGTTCTGTTCTTCCTTTCTGCAACTCCATTCTGTTGAGGATTATAAGGAGCAATCAACTCCCTCTTAATCCCTAAATCAGTACAAAGCTTCTTGAAGTCACCTGAGGTGAATTCTCCACCATTGTCGGATCTGAATGTTTTGATATTCTTGTCAGTTTGATTCTCCATCAAGGTTTTGAATTCCTTGAACTTATCAAACACCTCATCTTTGTTCTTCAAGAAGTATACCCAAGTCTTCCTGGAGAAGTCATCAATAAATGAGACATAGTAAACATACCCACTCAGAGAACTGGATGACATAGGACCACATACATATGAGTGGATGATTTCGAGGATGTCTTTTGCCTTGCTTTCACTGCTTGGGAAAGCCTTCTTAATGTTCTTACCTCTTGCACATCCTTTGTAAACACCTTCATGTTTGGTCTTGATTTCAGGAAGACCATCTACAGCCTTGCTTGCAATTGGAAGTTCCCTATAGTGCATATGAGCAAGTCTTCTATGCCAAAGTTCATTTGGCTCCATGGATTCATGTACCATGGCATGTTCAGGTTGTCCCTTCAATTTATACAAACCTCCCTCTTGCTCTCCAATCACTACTGCATCATCTATGTTCTTTCCCTTTGGCCACATTAGGACTTGGCCATCCACAAATGCAACCCTCATACCTTTTGCATCCAATGCAGAGATGGAGAGTAAGTTTTTCTTGAGCCCAGGTACATAAAGGACTTCTTTCATCTTCAAAGATTTTCCAGAATCTAGGTTGTAGGAGGCTTCACCACTTCCTTTGATTGGGTATTGATAATCATCCCCAAGTTTCACCTTATGGGGTGATTCATGTTCAGATAGATTCAAAAAAGATTCCTTAAACCCAGTAATGTGTTTGGAAGCCCCACTATCAATCAACCAATCATTACAACCATGGGAGATAGTACCTGTGAGAGCAGAAATTAGAACATATTCTTCTTCACTTTGGTTAGTCATCATCACTATCACTTTCTTCCTTAGCCTTCTTCTTTGGGGGTTCATCATCTTCGGCAGCATGAGCATGATATCTTCTTTTGTTATTCTTCTTCTTCTTATTGAAGTTCTTGTTGTTGTCTTTCTTCTTCTTGGGACAATCTGAAGCAAAGTGTCCCTTCTGATTGCAATTGAAGCATCTGAGATCTTTCTTATCTTTATGATAATGGTGATGTGAGAATCTCCTGTTATGAGATGATTCCTTCTTGGACTTGCCTTTCCTGGCATGTGCTGTGAGAGCTTGATCTTCATTTTCCATCTTTTCTTCTCGGGCCATAAGCCTAGCTTCTTCTTGAGAGCATTCTTCCCACAATCTGTTGAAGGAGATCAACTTCTTCCTAGCACAAATTCCTTGAATGAAGGAATCCCATGACCTGGGTAGGCCATTTAGAGTGGTCATCACCACTTCACCATTCTCCACCATTTCATCCATTGCTTCTAGTTGTTCCTTGATCTGGGAGACCCTTGAAAAATAAGATTGGATGGTTTCTCCATTCTGAAACTTTACTCCTTTCAATTGGTTTTGTAGGGTCATCTTCCGATTTATATTCTTCCCTTCAAATAGCTTGGTCAAAGAGTCAAACATCTCCTTGGGTGTCTTTCGAGAAGACACATGGGGTATGAGATGGTCTTTGATAGAATCAACAATGATTCTCTTTGCTTTGACCAAGTTCTTCTTATGCAATACCTTAGCCTCTTCATCCTCTGGGATAGGGATGTCTTCTTTTACATATGAGTCCAACTCATTCTCTTCTAGGATTAACCCAATCCTATACTTCCAAGCTCGGAAGTTATCAGCTCCTTCAAGCTTATCATCAAGCTTGGTGTGGTGAGACATCTTAAAGAGTACTTCAAATGGAAATAGAAAAGATTTAGGTCTTACCACTTGAAATGCTGAAAACTGGATCTGGTCCTGGATTAGGGTTTGTCGGAAAAACCCTAAAAATTCAAAATGTGAATTTCAATTTTCTGAAAGGATAGAAAGATGCACCTTGATGAGCTGATCAGCCTGGTGTATTCAGAATTTGAGATCAGCAAAGCTTTACCCTTCAGATATGCCTTTTTGTCCTCCCGGGTTCACTAGGGAAAGCCCTGAATTAGGGTTTGAGTTTCCCAGAGATCTACCCAGCCACAAATCTCGATCCAAAGCTCTAAACTTCGAGTTTTGCAAGGAGCTTCGAGCTATGTCTTCAAATTTCAAAAATTCCTATTTTTGTGGAAACCCTAATTTTTAGGGCCAAATCTGAAAATGCTCAGAATTGAATTATGATTGGACAGATAGATTCTCCTTGATGAGTAGAGTCAATCTACTATACTGCTTTTCCAAAATCTGTGGAGAGAAACCCAATAAACAAGAAACTCAAGTTTCCGTCATTGCAAAATGTCTTCTTCTCAGGTTAGCTCTGATACCATGTTAAATTTTGACCATTAATTCACAATACTCTTGGATCTTTACTAAGAGAATAACATATACAGTATATCAATGCATAACAATCACAATAAGCATGACAAGCATCACAAGAATCAAAAGCATGAGAGACAAGAGACACAGAATTTCCGTGGGGAAAACCATAAGGTGAAAAACCCCACAACTTCCTCAGAGATAGAGAGAGCAATGGCTCAACCAAAGTACAACGAAAATACACTTGAGATAGTCTCCTAGAAGCAGATGATCCTCCTCCTCACTAGTGCACCACTTTCTGAGTGAGAGAGATATGACTTTCTGAATGATCTAAATAGAGATCTCCTGATCTCTATTTATAGTAATCTGTTTCCCCAGTGACCTTATGGGGCTGACTTGTCTAGCTGGGTACATCCACAATATAATATATATTTCAGGGCCGACCCCACACATGGTGGTCTAATAACCCATCGGCAAGTACACACACTTGCGACACTTGTCAATCCACATGACGACACTTCCTTACAGAGGAATAACACATCTCTAATAAGGGTACAATAAATATATATGAAATACATAGATGAAATACATTCCAAAGTTACATATACATCAACATATTGTTAGGATTTGGTATCGGTTGTGCGGGTAATATTGTGGGTCTTGGAGGGTTCATATTCTGGAAATGATGAGGTTGATTTGGGATAGGGGGTAGTGAAGGAGGTGCATATCTTGGAAAATGTTGTTGAACATTAGGTGGGTAAGGATAGTTAGTCATAGGAGGAGATGGTTGAGAAAAAGATTGTCCTCTCCATCCATGAGGCCATTGCTATTGTTGAGCATTCTGAGAAGGGTACTACGGTGGCCAATTCTGCCAGCCTGAAGTATTCCATTGTTGTAGAGGTTGATAAGGATGGTAGTAAGGTGGAAATCGGAATGATGGATCCTGACCCAAAGGTTGATCCCTAGGCTGCCAAGGCCTCCTAGATGTTTCACCAAAACATCCACTCTTGTATACATCTTGCAACCTGGGCAACGATGGAAAACTATCAGTGGGATGCTCTTCTGTACAGAGGTGACAAACTGAAACATTGTTTAATGGACATTCCCTTTGAGGATGTTTAGTTCTACACCTAGGGAAAGAAATACTCATTACTGCACGCTCTTCATCCTATCGTTTTTTAGCTTATAGTTCATCTAGCTGAGAACCCATAGCTCCTAAAAAATATGTTTTGAAGTTTTCTAACAGGTTCCCTAACTATACCCTTGTAACTCCACCAAGACCGGATGTGTTTCCTTTTGGATTTCTAACATAAGATTCTCGAAAGTTTCTTCCACTTTTCCCTCTACTCCTAGAGTAATTCCTACATAGTTAACAAATCTGTGAAAAAGGCTTATGAGAGATGTCTCAAGTTGCCATGAGATAAAGGTTTTCTAAGAATTCTTCTGAGATTCCTTTAAGGAAGAGTGTTCTTACTGCATCTTCCCGAAGATCACTATATTTAGATTTGTGTAACACATAGTTAAATCTTTCGAGATAGTCCTCCAGGATCTCGTTTTCAAGTTGTTGGATTTTAAAGATATCATTACTAGAGTCTTTCGGTTTGCAATAATCCTGATATTTTCACAAAAATGCTTTCTTTATATCTTCCAAATTTCTAATACGAGATTCTCCTAATCCCATAAACCATCAGAAAGCAGAATGCTTTAATCTGGCAGTAAAATTTTTTAGTTTTTGGCCGTCTTGTAGGTAATTGTAACTTCTACACAAAATGTCAAACTCGAATAAGAATGTGTCCAGATCCTCACTGCTTTTTCCATAGAAAGTTGGTAGTGAGGAGGGATGGAGGGTAGTGTCTAAGATGGGAAACCCAAAGGTACCTTCAGTTATAACCTCTTCTTCTTCTTCTTCTTGTCGGACTTGATCTTCATTTTCAACCCCTATGAAGATTCTATTTCCAAAGAGTGTATATCTAGGTGGTGCTTTCCTAGGTGAAGATGGAATGTCCCAACGTTCTGTTTCTGGAATGGCATTCTTCTTTTTAAGAGGAGAATTATTAGCCACGTGGGGATCCAGTTTTGAAGATCCTACCCTTGTTGTATCTATCTGTGAGACAATTACGTTTGTAGAGTTCTCGAAGAGAGCATCTATTTGTGCAGGATTGACAAAATCTACCAAATTTGGACCACCTATGATTGAAAAAGTAGTGTCTTTGGGTTTTTGGACTAACATAGGGTTAAGAGGTTCCGAAGCTTTATCCTTCTAAGTTTCTTCTTGTCTAAGTTCAGTCTTTATATGAGCTTGAGGTTCTTCTAGTGGAATTTCTTTATGAACATAATTTTCTGATGTCCCTATGATTTCCCCTAAAATGTTTCCAGAAAATATTTCCTTTGCTTTCCAAGTAGGACTGTCCCCTTTAGGTGTCTTCCGATACCTTTATGTTGAGTTAGTAGTTGGGGTGGCATGCCCCCTGTATAGGTTAGTAGGAATTTTAGTTTTAATAAATCTACCTTGTGAATCTCTAGACCTATTCATGAAAATGAAACTATAACTAAAATAAATTTTAATCACATCCTATAAGTGCTAGGTTTTGGGGATACTTGTTATAGCAGATGCATAGGTTCTTACCTCTCGTCTTATCATTCACCCACCACCAGCCTATTACTAAGTTAAGAATGGAAAAGGTTCGAATTATCACTAAGTTTTGGAAGAGAAATTCTTCCTATTTTCAACTGAATTCTACCTATTTTCAACTCCCCAGCAACGACACCAAAATGTTGGTGTGTGAGCTATCTCAAATAAAAACACCTAATATTAATTATCAACCAGGATCAGTAAACTTAAAGTTAAAGCAAAATATATGCCAAGGTAGAAAGGATTCTAAAGTTTCAGGCTTGTCAGACCTAAAAAATGTTTAGTAAGGAAAAAGATCGAAAGATCTTTCAAAATGAAAAACCGAGTTAAATATTTGAGAATACAATTAAATCACATATCAGAATAGTACTAGATCATACTCCTCTACTTCTATGGTTAATTAAAAATAAATATGGAAACAAATATTGAAAACACAAATTACTTCTAGAAAAGTGAGAAACTACTGAATTAAACTTCCAAATAACAACTATGAACAAAATCATAGCTACGGATATTAGATGTTTAATAGGGAGAACTTGTAAATGTAAATTATTCTAGACTAAACCATCTAATTCCATTATTCTTGATTACGTACATCAAATGTAATAGGAACTGGATTAAATGTATCTTAATGACTTTCAAACCTAATAAGGAAGCTAAATGGAAGTAAATCTAGCTTAACTTCTACAAACAAATGTAAACTAAAAATCAACAAACTACAACTAACTTTAAACATCATGAACTACTGTCTATCCATATGTGAACACCATGAAACTAATATAAGTTAGAAGTAAGTAGAAAACTTAATAAAGATGTTAAACTGAACTATATTAGATTTGGAAGCAAGTAGAAAACTTGATAAAGATATTTTATTATTGATCTAGATATTACAACATGAACATCTTCATTAAATAGAAACTGGTCTTAAGATTAACAAACTAAAACAAATCAAAGAATAGAATTATCAACTATAACTTGGAAATAAACTATTTAGGAACAAGATTAATACATTCTGAATAGTAACTAAGTAACAAAATAGGTTAAAGAACTAAAGTTTAGAAGAAAGATAAGAAGAGGATAAGGAGGAAATAAGAAAGGAGGAAATAATGATGAAATTGAATTAAGAACTCCACATAACATAAAACAAGATTGGATTACATCTCAAACTATTAAGGAGGAACAGGAAGAAGGATGATTAAGAGGTAGAAGAAATTAGATTCGGAAAGAAGCCTAAAATAATACAGAAAACAAACAAGTCCGAATGATGATCCGAACATCGGTCTGAATGGCAGTCCGAATGACGATCTGAATGGAGGAAAATGTTTTAAAGTGAGGGAAAGAAGAATATTTGGATGATTTAATTACCAGCTGGCTTATGCAAAGTGATCCTACTATCCAAAGGAAGCAGTAGAGAGATTATTAGAGGCTCAAATAATAAGAAATTATCTACTCTAATCATTACCTAAGAGGACGAATAATTTTATGAGAAGTAGGAAGAAGGTTGGAATGGAATAAGGAAGAATTAACCTACAGTAGATAAGAAGAAGAACTAACAGAGGAGAAGAGAAAGAAAGAAATGCTAACTATGGAAGAATTTGGAAGCAATATCTAAGTATGATGATGGAAGAAGGACTGAAAGAAAAATACAAATTATTAAACTATCGGTCGACCATTCCTAGCTCAGAAGAAGAGAGATTGTATTAACAACAGAATATTAATTACAAAGGAACGAAGATGATACACACAAGAAAATGAATTAGATTATACACACAAGAAATAAACTAGTTAATTGCAAGAAAATAAATGCAGAAAATGTAAATAAAACCTCCAGTTGATGAGGGGCCCTTCCCAGCAATCGGAGCATGAACTAGATCAACTTAAACGACTACCAGCAGAACATCAATGAGCTGCTACTTCCATTAACTTGAGAAAAATTATAGAACTCTGTCTTCCATTATCTACGACTGCGAACTAGCTAGATTCCAAAAACCTAGACTAAGACTCCCTCGTCTCAATCACAAGACGATTATTTATAAGTTACAATGGGTGAGAGGGTCGACAGAGTCAGCCTCTCTAAAAATACGAGTGTTTAAATGATTGTAACTGTTGATTTAATTGATACATGCCAACGCAAGGAGCGTTCTTCAAACTTTGACAGGGTTGGTTTCTTCACAGGGAAGCTACAACGTCGATCTAACTCAGACGTGGATGAGCAGTGTGCTGGCGGACTGAATCGTGGGTAGGCGAGCTCCTTCCAGAATGATGACGTGAATGAACGTGAGAAGACATGAATAGGTGTGTGTAAGTCCCGGCCAAACGAACAAGAGAACCGGTGCATTGGAGTGTTGACATGGGCACAGGAGTTACGTCGACATACTGAGCGTGATTCCAGGATGAATGGGCAGACGAACCGGAGGTTAAAGTGTTCATGTGGACGTGAGATGTGCTGTTAGGCTTGGCGAGAACAAGGATGGATCTTCTAGAGAAATAGCTCATTAACCAGGCCCATTTCATGTCAAACAGAACCCATGTGTCCTTCTCTTCGTTCAATGGTTTGAGATGTTTCAACCACGGATTTCACAGGCTGAATGATGGCTCATTTGCGAATCGTAGCCTGTCAATTAAAACCATAAGTGTTAATTGTGCCCAAAAACATAATTTTAATCATAAATAAACCATAATATACGAAACATAACAAGATTTGCATGGTAAGTGAATTTGTGCATACCTGGACTATTTGATGAGCTGAATGGATAATAAAACAACTTACTATAGCGAAAATGATAGAAATAACACCACTTCGAGTAAATTGAATGATAAAAAATGGTGACAAAAATGGACACCAACACAAAGGAGAAGCAAAACTTCACTGATAGCTCGACGAGGTAGACTGGAATCTCCCACGTCTATGTCTCCGAGAAACTGAGTCTTCAAGGGCCACAAGTTCTTCGTGGCTTGGGTTCTGGCGAGTGTGTCTTCGTCCAGATGCTAGGTTTGATTACTGTGGAGTCGCTAGGTTGATAACATCCTACAACCCAATTTCATCCACCATGAAAATAAGAGCATATAATTCTGTCGTTATACCCAGGGAAGAATTATCTTCTTGATTGTGTCCCGACAATGATGCCAAAAAAATATGTTAGTCCCAAAGAAGTTCTAAGGCTATATTTAGAACTCCAATCTTTACTGAAAACTTCTGAAAACTTTACTGAATCAAAACATAGCTGACAAAAAACAATATAGAAGTCCAATCTTTGAAATATGAATGGGAAGTATTTTAATGTGCCAAGAAATCAAACTTTGTGTGGTAAATGGAAAATAAAATGGTGCAAGATAAAGGTACTATGAAAGTAAATCTTTATCCTACATTTATAGCATGACGTGTTCATCCTGAGAGAGAAATTCAGCAGCCTTAACAAAATGAACACAGAACGCCACTAAGTAATACGAGAATATCACTTTAAGACAAATCAACATGAATACTTCAATTACCAATTCTCTTAGAAGAAATACATTTAAGCATAAGCACTCATATAACATTCAGAACAACTCTGTAAATCATACATGGATGGAAGATATGAAAAACAATAGAAGGTACTAATTGTGCACATCAAAACTTTGAATCCATCAAGCTCCAAGATAGGGAAAAGTATGTTTCTTTCTGTATTGATCAAACCATCCAACATAGAAGTAATACTTCTTACATAAGAGAGACGACACTTTAGCCTATGCCTTCTTTGGCCTTATATAGTCTTTCTATTCTATAACTAAATACTTCTTCAAAATTGTTTTCCGCCTCAATGGATTCTGAAAATCAAAATATAAAATATTACAAAAATTTGTTGTAGCCCAACAGCTTAATAAAGTCAACTCATGGTTCTCAACCAAAATCTATTACATAAACAAAAGACCTTAAGGAATACAACTGATTAGAGAGTCTGGGACCCACTTGCTTACTGTAGAGGTATGTCATGCTGACTAGAAGATGTTTTGGCCATGGGATGTTTAGTTGAACCTGCGGCTTTTGCTTGGTCCTTAGTAAACTGTTCCGACTTCTTGACTGTGATAAACTTGGAGATGGCCTTCCACTGCTTACCCACCGGGAAGGTGTAGTACTTGAGTTCCCTTAAGGCTAAATCTAAATCAGTGCAACGTTTAAAGAAAGCCTTAGGTAACCCTTTGAAAATATCATGAAGGCGATTCAGTATTTTGAAATTAGAGTGTATCTTATCAACCACTTCCTTCCCAATGAGTTCCTGAAGGGTGTCTGTCAGACAAATTTCAGAATTTCTTGCTTCTTCCATTTGGGATGGGTAATCTCTTTCTGGGTATAGATCACCATTTCCATCCAAGAAACATGGGAGGCCCAATGCGAGAACTCTTTGGAACTGCTACTTGAAAATGCGCACATCATGCTTCAGCTGAGAGGCCATATCTGCCACGTTCTGAGCCAATGACACCTTAGTAATTACCCTGTTAGCATCCACTACTATATTAGTGCGATCCTTGATGGAGTAAGCCTAAATTTCATCAAATGTTTTCTCATTAAGGAACTCAATTACTTCCCGGGAAACCTCATGCTTTTTGGTTATGCTACTCTCCACGGCCCAAGAATCTTGTGCGGCAATCCTAGAAATCTCACATTCCTCTTGAACTATACTGAAATGGATTCACCGTGAACGTATCAACCATGCCACTTCATACCATATCGCAGTCTTGGCCTCTCTAATCAATGGATTTCTGGTGAGTCTCCTAGTCAAATCCTGAATCTCGACACGGAGTTCATCTCTAGTCTGCTATATTTATGAGATGAGCCGATCCCTTTTGGCCAGCTTATCATTAGCAGCTAAAAGTTCATCGCACTTGGTTTTTAACTAATCTTGCATCTGGTTGAGCTTGGCGTCCTTGAGACTCATTTATGCTATCGCATGAACTAGTTTGTCAGTGGGGTTTGAGACTACGGAGACCTGGAGGGATGTTGCGTTCTACTGAAGGATCTCTTGCTTTTTCCTTCTAACGAGACAATCCTTTCTCTGGGTGCTTGACCGTCAGCTACTGATTTTTCCAGTTCTGTCTGTATTGCAACCACCTCTGTGATCTGCGAGTGTTTGGTAGCATGAATATTTATCCTCTTTCTCAGAGTTGCAATCTCCTTATTCTTCTCCTTTAACAGTACAGCTTCTAGGGGGGTTTGGTCGCTAGGGTCTTGCACCGCTTTTACGACCTATTGCTCCAGCTCAACTATCTTCAACTGTTTGGATTTATTTGAAGTTTTCTCGTTCTTCAACAGTTTGTTGAGCTTGTGCACCGCAGCTTGCAACCTGTGAGCGCTCATGGTGAATTTGCACAAATCCATGTATACTGCTTCACCGGTTTGTCGATGCAGTTCCATGGTATCTCTAGATGGAAGCTCATCCAGCCTTATGGTTATCTGGGTGGCCTTAAAATTAGAGGAGCTTCGCCCTCGCCCCGGTACAATCTGCTCTAAGAAATCCATCTTAAACTCTCCCTCCTTTAGATCAAGAGCAGACAACATCCTGGACTGTCTTCCTGTGTCTAATTCTTGTTCCAGAAAGAGGGACTTCTCTAGGCCTGAGCTATCTTCCTTGATCTGGGCACAATGCCCGTACAAGCCAGATTTAAAAGTAGAAGTAGCGACCAAAGCTCCTTCAATGGGCTGGTTCTTCTGATCCTATTGCCACGTAGCTGAGGGAAAATTCTCTAAACTGATAGGTGTTACATGAGTAGATGATGACATACCTTTTGAGGTCGAGCTAGAAACACCCTCCAGCTTTAAATTCTTTTTACCAATCTCCTTACTTCCCGATTTCTTACTTTGGATTGAGGATGAAGGTTCTGACCTTTCTCTCTTCCCGAATGCCTCCAGCTTGAGGGGTGTTGGAATAACCTCAGTGTCTGTGGTTTGACCAGGATTTAGTGCAGGCAGGAATTCCTCCCAACTGTTCAAGTTGGCCATCTTTTCCAACAAAGGATGCGGTATGTGGAGATAAGCAGCGGAACAAGCCGACTTTCTTTTTCAAAAAATGATGCCTTTGGGATCATAATTAGACTTCATGCTTTTCGGGAAGCTGTAATCAGCCAGAAACTCCTCGAACTCCTTTTAAGCAGCTCGACTCTCTACTTTAAATGGTCCTGCTTCATTAGGGACCTTGAATGTCCTGGCACTATTTCCTTTCATGAAGTGCACGTCGTCACAGTTAAATATCTGACAAATATACTCTAACACGAAAAACCGAGGGGTCAGGAACATGGGTAACTTATATGGAGCCAATTCTGCTCGTTCGGATTTAGCTGGAGCAGTTGTTTGCTTTCCAGGAAGACCCTTGGCGGAGGTGCATCAAAGAGTAGAGTATAGATAGAGGCCACTATTTTATCCACGAACATGGAAAAATCCTCCTGCGAGGAGGCTGTCAAAATCACCCTTTCCAGATCGTCCTTGCTAAAAGAGGTCTGGTTGCTGAAGATGATCATGTCTAAAAGACAAGAGTAGAAACATAACAACTTTTTAGAAGCGAAATCTTTTAGCTATCGATGAATTGACTGAGCCGAGAAGCTAGCCCAATATAGCTTTATAGGATTCTCTTTCTGTGAAAGGCTCATCATGAACAATATACCGAACACTGCATCATCCATCACCCTATCATTTGTATATACGAGGAGAACACAGATCATCGACAAAATGGGTTTAGCTGAGTCTGAAAACAGCTCTAGGCTGCACAGGGAGCTATTGTCTGGTAGGGTTCCACCAGGCAGTAACAATAGTCGGATGGAAGCGTCTCTTCCTTCTGCGGGGAGCTCCTGCATCTTATTGCTCAATCCCTCCTCATCAAATTGAAAACCTGACTCTTCGTGGGTACTTGTCAGCTCCATACTGAGCTTTTTGCTTATGGAATAGACTACATTTCCCTTTCTAGAAATAATAGCTCTCTTCTCAAGTACATAGAAATATGCACACCACTGTATTAATTCAAGAAAAGGTTTGGTCATTGGGAGGATAATTTTAGCTAGTCCAGAAGTTGATGCATTGAATAGGTCATTTCTGCTCTTTGCTTACTCTTGGGCCTCAAGAGATAATGGGTGCAGGTTGTGGAAGGAGGAGAAATGGTCTTGGATTTCAAAGAACTCATCGCCGATATGTTCGTCTGGATTGCTAGTCGAGGGCGTAGAGCCACCCTCAGGGATGAGTTCAGAGGTCATGCCGATGTAGGGGAATGTGAAGGTTACAGACTCTTGGATGCTTTGAATATAAGGATTTGAGAGCCTCGGAGTCAGGGAAACAGTTAACCAAATGGCTCCTGAAGGTGGGTATTTATAACGATGGACTCGGAAGAGACTCACATGAACGCAGGTGATACGTGGAGTTTTTGGATTAGTTTCAGGACTAAGGAGTAGATGGCCTCATTAAATGGTTAGGTGCCTAATTACGCAGATGATGACAGGAATGACCATTTAAGCATGCTTGAAATAAATGTGAGGGGACAAGGATGTGAAGCCTCGGGAAACGGTGAGTAGTGGATGAAGGCGGTTTCAGGGATTCACTAGAATGGTTTGAAGAAATTGCTTTCGAGGTCTTGACTTCATGAAAGAATACCACGTGGAACTGGTGGTTTCTATTCAGGGGTGGTTTCATAGGGTTAAAGATTGAACAGTTTGGATGCCCTAAAATACTGGCTGCCGTCAGTCTTACGAATTAATCTCCCCGGGATGAGTGCTTGTTAGGGTACCTTTCCTCCATGTGGACCACCCTTGTTGTTGACTAACTTCCCCCAAGGCTCTAGCCTATGGAAACTGCCATGACTACCTCAAGCGGTTTCAGGGGATCAAAAGAATGGTTTGGGAAAACCATCTTTCCTCCCCTTAATTATTTGGGGGGCGACACTTCTCCTTGGTGGCTTTTTTTAATCAGGGACATTCCTCGGGGATTAAAACCCTGGATCCTTACATCCCTTGACTAGATCTCATCCGTCGATGAACCACCTATCGAACTCTTGAAACCCCTGTCGGCTTTTCCAAACTTTGTGTCACGAGCATGCCCTTCGATACTTTTGTCTTAGAAATGGTGATGCTCCCTTCAATGCACCCAAACCACTAGTGGATAATATTACTAACACTTTCTCATCTAATAGATTCTATATGCTAGCCCTTTTGTCCTCTTAGGTCTCAGTGGTTAATAATGCATCCTGATGCTTTTTCACTTGTGCCTTTAGGGACTTGTTCTCCATATTTTCCAGCCTAAGTTGGTTTTTCACTTTGCTTTTGCTGGACTCTACCTTTGGTAACTCCAGGGTAGTCTTCAACAACTTTTTGTAGATTACCTCACCTATCTCTTTATGCAAATTGATCGCATCTGGTACTGGGATATCCTCCATATTCACTTTCAAGTCGGTGGCCTTATTCTTGGTGGCTAAGGCAAGACTTAAGGTGTTCTAGGAAAGGTTCCTGCTTGCTACCAAGGCCACATCCTTCTTGGAGATTTTTCTCACATCAACATACAATTTAGCTTCTTCTGAGATTGTTTCTGGGTTCTCTTCATATTCTTCCAGCAACTCAACCCTGCTTATGCTTGGTATTGTAAGTCCAATGGGTGTTTTGTTAAACACATGCTCCTTAACCTCAAAAGATGGCACCAGGAATCTGACCTGCTTTTTCTTGGGCTTCCTTGCTTGTACCTTTACTAATTGCTAGTTAGGCTCATCTACCTTTTGCCTCTTTGAGGCTCTTTCTGCATCACTATCCACATCCATAGGGTCACCACCCCCCAGCTTGATGGATTTTTGTGGAATAATGATAAGGGGTATGGATGTTGATACTGTCGGGGTTTGACTAGGTGAACCATGCACTGATGATGTGCTTCCTTGTGCCAAAGAGGGGGGAACTTTTGGTGGGTCTATCTCCATATGACCTTTGTCAAGATACTCTAACAAGCTTTCCCTCTCAGCTAGGCCTGTAAGCTCCAAATGCTCATACCCTTTCCTGTTAGTCTCCCTCCTCCTCTCTGAAATTATATGGTGAGGATCATAATTCATTGTTGCTTTTGATGGGAATCCCATGTCACCCATCATTCATCCAATACTTGGGACGGTTGCTTTTCTTTTGACAATGAAATAACCTAGTATCCATGGAAAACTGATGTCTGAGGACTTCTTATCATCCAAGAAGTGCTCACACTCTACCTTTAATTTTTGTCCTATAAATTCCAAGGTGAGTACTATGGGGGTTAGTAAGGAAGGTAACACATAGGGTACATGGGAATAGCCATAGAACCTGATCATAGTCTAATGCTTTAGCAAGAACTAGTCTCCAACTCTTCTCTCCGTGGATGGCTGCAATAAGTGTTTCATTTTTGGCAGCACCCTAGGTAGCTTTTTCTAGAAGAAAATGAAGTAAATCTCTACCATAAGGTCATTCATGAAGGTTTTGTAATCTGAGTAGATATCTTTGGTAAGCTGCATCTCTGGCACTTGTAGGTTTTCTTCATTTGCTTCCAGGAACATCTTCAACAAGTACGACTGGAACCTGAAAGCCCTTCTCGTAGGGAATTCTATGAGCTGGGAGTGGATGCTATCTGCCAAGGCTTCATCAAATTTTAGGCATGCACACTGGGTAGGAAAATTTGGGTATGCTGGCTCAATAGGACAAGTGCTTATAAAAAACAATAAGCTGATTAGAGGCTCGGTTATATATTGGTCACTCTCTAACCCTAGGAACTAGGCCAACATGGAAACAACACACTTTGACTCTTCTTTGAACAGGATGTCTTTACCAGGAAAAGGTGCACCCTTAAAGGAGGTATTTGGTAGTAGGGAAGCATAGTAAAAGCTCTGCTTGAGGTCAGCTGGGGCTTGTCAGAAATGTTGGATTAGGTTTTCCATTCTGTAACTTTGGGGTTTCTAACAGAATTCTTCTGGAATAGCCAATGATTTTCTAACAGTGGGGGCATCTACATAGCACAGAATTTTCGAGTTGGAGGCATCCATGATTGCTCTCCAATTTGGGGAATAACTGTAGGTGCACCAGTGCATAAATTCAGGGTAGCTAGGGGTTTGACTAGTTGTAAATAAGTGGAAAAAGGAATGATAAACTTTATGGACATCCACCTTTTAGGCCTTCATGACCTCCAATCTCTCCTTAGAAATCTCTATGGAGCTATTTATCAGCATGGTTCAAATCCTGGCGGCTCCAAAGGTCCGACCATTTAAATAGTTTAGGGTGGAAGTGGACGGCCTACCTAGTTGTTTGATAGCTGGGCAGAGCTTCTAGGCTTCTGGTTGGCTGGTCGGTTCTGCAAATTCCGTTCCTATCGCTTTCCGATGCACACAAGACAAAAGGATGTGGATCTCCGTGTAGGAGAGTATTTTTATAATATTAACCTACAGATCAACCTCATAGCTATGACAACGATGGAGCCACATCAACCATCCATCCATGCAATTAATTTGCAGCTGTGGATCTCCTTGACCTTCACCTTCCCATATCCTCTGTGGCTTCCAACTCCACCACATGCCATCTAGAAAGTATCTTTGAACTGCAAAAACATTTCCAACCGTCGATCTGATCTCCACCCAGATCTCGACCGTCCAAAGGCATGACCTTTTACCAGGTTTGCAAATTTTGGGCACATCAATTTTACACGCAAGTCATATCTGCGAACAAATTTTAAGCCATGAATTGCCATCCCACTAGATCTGCACCGTCGGAAAGTGAAGGGCTTTAACAAAAGTTCACAAATTTGAAACCTACCCCTTTCCGCGCATGTCTAAAATGTGAAGAAATTATCGACAGTTGATCTGCACCACTCGCCGTCGATCACTCTTTAACCTTCCCGCCAGCTAGCACCCCGTCCGCACATCTTGTTGAGGTGTGTGAGCTGTCTTAAAGGAACACCTAAATATTTAATTATCAACCAGGGTTGGTATTCTTAGAGTTGAGGCAAAGCATATGCAAAGGTATAATGGCACCTAAGTTTCAGCTTGTCAAACCTTAGAAATATTTTAATAAATAAAAGATCGAAAGATCTTTCAAAATGAAAAACCGAGTCAAACTTTAGAAAAAAAAGGATAACAAATGAACTAACAGATCAAAATAGTATTAAATTATACTACTCTACTCTATGATTAAACAATGGAAATTACTGATTAAAAATCAAACTATTTTTGTAAGAATGGAAACTACTTAATCAATTCTTCAGATTCTAATCTAGGAATTAGAGGCAACTGTAAATGAAATTAAAGACCTATCTATGAAATGACTTAATAGTAAATTACATAACCAGAAATCTAAATTACTTCAAAGAAAGACTACAAACTATTAATGAATTCAATGACTACTTATGCATTTAGTTAATCCTTCAAAACTATACTAAATCATATGATTCTAATTCCATTCTCCTTGATGTTGTATGTCAAATGTGATAGGAACTGGAGTGAATGAATCGTAATGACTTTCAAATGTAACAACAAAACAAAATGGAAGTAAATCTAACCTAATTTCAATAAAGAGATGTAAACTACAAAGAGTCCAATTACAGTTAACTTTAAACATTATGATCTATCTTCTATCCATAAGCAAAATGATATAAAACTAATGAAAATCTAGAAGCAAGTAGAAAACTTGATAAAGATGTTTATTTCTGATTTCAATTTGGAAACAAGTAGAAAACTTGATAAAGATATGTTATATAGAAGCAAGTAGAAAAATTGATAAAGATATTTACTTCTGATCCAAATTCTATTTCATGAACATCTTCATTATTTGAGCGAACGAGAAACTGATCCTATGCTTAACAAAGAAACTATCGAAATTTAGATAACTTGGAGAATGAAATTATTAACTCTAATCTGAACTAAATCTTAAGAACATATAATAAACTAGACTAAGAATAAAATTGATAAATTCTGGAACAACAACATATTAGTTGATCAATTATAAAAGACATAATTCAAAAAACAGTTAAAACGAAGTGAAGGAAAATGAGAAGGAGATTAAGAATAATGACAAAACTGAATTAAAAACTCTTATAGAATATAAAGAAAAGGCCTAATTATGGTTAAGGAGGCTAATTAGAAAAAAGAAATATTACAATTCAAGAACCTAAGAAACTGAATTCAAAGTAAGCATAAAATGGTGCAGAAAGAATAAAGGTCCGAACGACGATCCGGATGATTGTCCGAACGACAGTCTGAATGGAGGAAAAACAAATTTTACTAAGGAAAAGGAAATTTTGATGATCTTAACATCAGTTGGCGAATGCAGATGAACCTACAATGCAAAGAAGTCAGTGAGAAGACTTGTTGAGAAGCTATGATAATGGGAAGCAACCTATTCTAATTATTGTTGGGAAGATGAACTATTTCTATTATATGCTAAATCAAGACTGAGGTGAGAGAGAGAAAATTAACCTACAGCTACAGAATAGAAAGTAATGAGACTAATTCTAACTATTAACAGAACTTGAAACAAAAACTAATTAAGTTTTCTTTAATTGCAGAAAACTAGTAAAAAAACTATCTAATTACGAAAAACTGAAATCAAACTATGAATACTATGCTTTGGTTGACCATTTATTAATTTTGGAAACACAGACTAAATTAGCAGAGAAATACAATTTATAGAGAGGAAAGAAATGACATATACAGGAAAACGAAATTAATTACATTTACTGGAAAATAAACTAACTATTTCCTGAAAAGAAAATACAGAAAATATAAACAAAACCTCCGGTTGATGAGGCACCCTTCCCAACAATCAGAGATGGAAACTAAACCACTTAGTTACTAACAACAGAGCATCAATGAACTAAAACTTCCATTAACTTGGTGAAATTACACAATATTTATGCAAAAGTAACTGCTATCTTTTGTCTATTCTCTATGCTATCTGATCCTCGATGATCATCTCTAACTCTGTTTATCCATACAAAGCATCTATTTATAAGTTTACAGTGGGAGAGAAGGTCGGCATAGTCGACCTCTCTAAAAATAGAGGCTTTTATGCCTACAATGACTGCTTTGAGTGATATGTGACAACGTAGGGAGCATCCACCAGGCTTCAAGGTGTTGACCCTGCCTGACGCGAATAGTTATGTGTTCGTTTCCTTCAACCGTGGATAGAGTGTATGCTATCGAGCTGAACGGACGGAGGAGAGGGATTCTGGAGGATCGATGCTGACAGAGCATCTGCTGGCGGACTGAGCGTGGGCGGAATGGACCCCTCTAGAACATCGGCATGAGCAGGTACGCGTGATATCAGGTTGAATGAGCAGGAAAGTCAGAGTGTTGGATTGTTGATGTGGGCAGGAGGTGTGCTGTCAAGCTTAGGAGGAAAGGAGGTGGATCTTCTAGAACCAAGGCTCATCAATCATAACCACCACGTAGCTAACCGAACCCATGAGTCTGTTTCTGTCTTTAATGGCCAGGAATATGCCAACCAATGATTCCGCGGGATGAACACAAGGCTGAATAATGAGCTGGACGTGGCTGAACATTATCAACACAAACATGCAGTCTAAATGGAGGATCGTTTGAGAAACCGCAGCTTGTAGATCAGAACTAAATGCTAAGCATGTCGAGAAATGTCACTTTAAACATTAGTAAATCATAATATGGCAAGATTTCACCAAAATTCATATAATGACTTAATATATGCATACCTGGTCTATTTGATGGTCTGAATGGCGGAAAGAATAACTTATTATATAAAAAATGATAAGAATGACACCACTCAGAGTAGATTCGAAATAAAAAATAGTGACAAAATGGACACCAACATTCCCCCAAATCAGAGATATACCAGGTCCCACTGAGCAGAACAGAGAGAAATTAGGAAGAAGGTCGAGCTGCGGTAGCAGCGGCCTTCAACTAAGATGATGAAAATATAAATTTGTCCTGGAGCTTCTTGAATTGGTCCTTTAAGGAATTATACCTCATCCACAGGGCAGTATGGGATTTTTTTTGGCATTAACCAAGCATTCAATTATTTTTACTTCTGTACGCAGTGCCTTGTTTTCTTCATGAAGCTCAGAAATTGTTTCCACATAGCTTTGATTCTGGTTTGTTAACTGTGCTATCACTTGGGTCAACTTATCCATCTCCTGCTGAGTCAGAATGGGCTGTTCTTCATGATGTTCAGGGTTCTTTGGGGGACTCAACTCTTTTGAAAATGTTTCACACTCAATAGTATGATCTTCAAGAATTTTGTCTTTGTTGTGTGCAGGAGAAATTTCAGCAGCAGAGGCTTCACTCATTCGAGCAGATACGTTAGCTAATGTGAGGAAGGGTGTTTCAAGGGTATGGTCGTCTGACTGGATGTTGGCATGTGATGGATGAACGATAGTCTGAATGACAGACTGGCCGATAAACTGGTCACAATTTGTTCTCGTGGATTTATTGGGCACTGAAAAGAGTGGAGGTTCTGAAGTAGGGTCACCAAAAGTAAGTTCAGGAGAGGGTGATGACTGGACAAGGTGCACATCACCTGAGGGATCCTCATCAAATTGAACATGCTTAGTGTCTCATTCTGCTTGCATAGAGGATTGGGTAGGCTCACCATTACCGTATTGGAAACAATGTTTTCGAGAGGGAGAGGGTTTGACATTAGACTTCTCAATCAAATGAGGGTTCAGTATTTCAAAAACAAAATGATCCCAGGTTTGTCCTCTCTTTTCCATCTAGTGAATGATCAAAATTTTAATAAGACAATGATGGTACACCAGAAGGATTAACAGTATTCTTCCTAACTTGGCTAGACATCTTCTCCAAACATTTCAAGAAATAAAATGGGAAGTTGAGGGTCTGATTGTTAACAAAATGTGCTAGCAATCTAAAATGGAAGACTTTAAAAACATTAAACTTATCCTCACAAGTGATCAAATGGATGATGACAGTCAAAGGATCTAAGTATTCCGGCTTGACCCATTCCTTGTGGAATCCTTTGGTACGGGAAACGTGTTGAAAATCGGACTTCAAGGCAAAGTTGTGAGCCTTCCGTGGAAGGAAGAGATGTTTGTGCCATTGGGCACCTTCCCTCGGAAGCTTGGTGGCCAATTAGATGGATTCTTTTGTCAAGGAGAAAGTGAGATGGCCAACTTTGGCCATCTTGCCATCAAAACCTTTAGTGAATAGTAGTGAAATTTCGTGGTCGTGGCCTTGGAGAAGGCAGAGAAATGGACCCCAACCCACTCCCAAAAACACTTCACAACAAGCTTTAAACTCAGAAATGCAGAGGAGGCATTGGTAGCTTCCAGGATTGTAACGAATTTGCATTGTTTGCAGAGGATGAGGGGATGCAAATGGATACAAGAGGTGCAAGAAATTGCATAGGACACGGCTCAACAAAAAGATGGAGAGAGAACAGACTCAGGCGGAATTCATGCAATCATCAGTTTAAACTAAGGTCTGTTTGAATGTTTGAACGATACTGGATGTGTACTTAGCATGCTTAAAAGATCGCACCTATCATTCGAAGATCTTGAGTCAAGTACCAACGTAGAAGTGCGTGAATTCAGTGAATATGTGTGGTTTATAGTATATTCAACCATGTCCAAATCCGAGCTTTGGACAGGTTGAATGTAATTCACGTAATGAAAATAGATTACACGAGGGAGATCATGATTCGGTTAATATGGTGGTAGGTCGTACAACAGGATAAGTAAGACCAAATGGCGGTCATGCAATGATTCACAATGATGCATAATCCATTCATTTAATGGAGGCGAGATGGATAAGAGAATGAGGCCATGTGTGAAATCGACATTTGATTGATCCTTGTCATCATTGGTTAATCAAAATTTCAAATATCTTGGCACACTTATTAAATTTTATACAAGCTATGGTTTCATTCAACACTCCATTCAAAACGTTGTTTATTTGCCTCGTTCATCTCCTTGTTCGGATCAACATTCAACCCGTCATACAATCCTTCATACATAATTTTTTCTATACAAGATCCTATTGTTGATGCTGACCGAAGCTGATTTTGCAGAGAGTTTCCAAAGATGTTAGTGCACAAAAGATGCTGTAAACTTTGCTTTTCTAGATCTTTTAGTTGCGTTCCTATTTTTGTTCTTGATTAGATCAATCTTTCTTCTCCTTTTGCATTAACCTAAAACACCTATCATTTTATCAGAGATAAATAAATTTTTCATAAATATTCAGAAAGTAAGAACAGTTATAATCTTCCCCCAA
Organism: Larix kaempferi; assembly: GCA_027924585.1. Lineage (NCBI taxonomy): Eukaryota > Viridiplantae > Streptophyta > Pinopsida > Pinales > Pinaceae > Larix > Larix kaempferi. The sequence continues at coordinate 9,270,709 of BSBM01000042.1, read as the reverse complement.
ACCAAAAATATGGCATGTCCTCAAGCAATCAAAGAGAAAATGATTAATATTAAAAAATTTCAATTGAAAGTCTTACAGATAGCTTTCTAAAATACTCTGATAATTTTCATAAGGAAATAAAATATTAACTAATAAATGTAGATGATTCAGATATGTACATTCATCAAAAAGAATACAACAGTGCTTAAAAGACCATATGAAGAATAATAGTGTAAGAGATGTGAAAAATGCCATAGGAAAACTAGTCATCCATGACTCATTGTAAAGATCTCTTGTCATCCAAAGAATATAGATAAGGTTCACCGTAAAATTTGTGAGATCTAGTATAATTATGGGTCCCATTTCTAGGATAGTCATATCCTAGATATTGTTTGAATTAGATGACATGGTCCAAGTCCAACTTACAGCCATTATCTAATGACAGTATAAATAATCGGCCTCAGGTTTTTATGAGCTATGTGAATAGCAATGCATTATCCAAACCTCTTTTACCCGATATTGACCCACTTCCAGCAGGGCTATTCAATACCCCAACGGGTTTATCTTGGTACCATGCAAGCATAGCCCCGCTACCAGCGAGCCTGTTTAGTGCCCCGATGGGTTTAATTGCATTTACCAAGATTCCTTGTTTAATATTTTACTTAGCATGGACCCGCTGCCAGCAATCCTGTTCAGTACCCCGGCGGGTTTGCTTCCTATAATGATATTTTTAGTAAGGAAGTTGGTTGGCACTAGAGTGTGCTAAGCCTGTTAATCACATAATTCAAATTTTAGCACGAACCTTATGAGTAACTTTATTTATAATGGCCCAAATTATAAGTCATGTCAAAAGGTAATAACCTAAAGTTATTCTTTGACTTCTCAGCCTATCTTCTTCATAAAAGGTTAGTAATGTTCCCCAAAAAATAGAAAATATCTCTCACTTTTGGGCTACTTTTTAAAAGTGATTAAGAGACAAGTTTTGATAATGAGTCTAGGATGAACTAGCAGTCCATAGGTGTAAGATAGAGTTTTGTGGAGATCATAATAATTAAAGTAGGTCTTTAAGCAACTGTTCTAATGATACATCAGAAATGTGCATGTTTGAATCAAATACCATATACAGAATCATAAAAGAAAGTGATTTTAAAAATAATATAAAGAATGATTTAACCTTTCACTATAAATTTTCAATTTTCAACAATAATCGAAAGAGAAGGGGATTATAAGTATTTTTAGAGCACTTCCCTTTTCAGATAATATTGCATGAGCTGATTATAAAGATAAGGTTCTTGTAATTAAGCTGCAAAACCACTTGTTAGATGATTCAATTTTTATTCAAAACAAAAACATATGTACAAAAAAAAGTTATGTAAAATTTTCAAAATTAACAAAAGGAAAAGAGTCTTCCTGCTTTATTGACAAAATTTTATAAGCTGGTCATAATAACTTTCCTGTAAAAATGTAATCAGTTGTTAGAAATGACCCTTTATTATTGAAAATCAAAAACATATTTACATAGATACATAAGAAGATAACCCAAGATAATTCAAAAACTAGGAGGAGGAGGAATGACTTCCTCTCCTTCCAGTTCCATTTCCTCTTGCTGTAAGACATTTTGCACAAAATCTTGTTTAGATATTGGTTGATGATAAATTCTAAGTCTATGTCCATTTGCAACAAAAGAAATTTCTGAATCATCAATTGTCTTAATTTTAATGAATCCATTATCAAAAGTTGTAACAATTTCATATGGACCCATCCAACGAGTAGTTAATTTACCTTTAAAGTTTTTGTACCTTGAATCGAAAAGTAATGCCCGGTCTCCAGTTTTGAATTGTTTTTATTTAATGTATCTATCATGCCACTTTTTGCATTGGTTTTGTGTTAATATTGTGCGCTGAATAGCATCTTTCCTAATCTCGTCTAGTTCATTTATTTGCAGGATTCGTTGTCTTTGTGCTTCTTCTAGATTCATCCCTAATTGTGCAGCCATATGAAAGGTTTTGACTTGAAATTCAATAGGTAGAAGAACTTGTTTACCATAAATGAGGTCCTAAGGTGTGTGGCCAGTGGTGTTCCTCCATGCTATTCTATAAGCCCAATCCTTGTGGTGTAACTGAATAGTCTTAGTCAGGATTGTTAAGATTCAATATGCTAAGACAGAAAATAGCAGCATTACATTCCATTTCACAATAATAGCATATACAGGATCACTGAAGAAACAACAAGCATAGCATAAACACAAGAGACACAGATTTATCCTGGGAAACCCTCATGGGGTAGAAAACCCAGTAAAGCTTCCTCAATATAGATGACCAGCAATATACAAAGATGCAAACCAAAGACATGATCTCGTCCTCCACCATAGCAGACCTCTCCTCCACAAGTGCGCCTCTCTCAAGTGTGTGAGTGTGTATGTCAAATGAGGAATACACCTCCTCTATTTATACACTACTCTGACATATCTTTTACACAAGTACACGTAGGCTCGTATTTAACCAATGGGTTAAATACCCCACTACAACTGACTGGGCCAACCCCTCTAGGGTGGTCTAATAACCCTTTGACCCACATAACACATACAGGGCCGACCCCCACTAGGGAAGTCTAATAACCCAAGTTACCACATTCCGACGGAGGAATAAACATCTCCGGATATACAATAAGATCTTCACGGAGGAATGAAACATCTCCGGAATAATAAAGTACAATTATAATATTCTTTGAAGTTACAATATCTCAACACTCCCCCTTAATGAGAAGGATATTATAACAACATCTGCATGAGCAAGTAGTCATCAACATCATACATGATACATCTATAAATCATTGGAAGCTTTCTCAACATCATCAGTAACTCAACCAGTTACTGGAACATCTTCAATACTAGAACATCAACATCTTCAGTATTGAGTCTTTATCTTCTGCAGCACTCGAACAGCTACAATAACATCAACATCTGTATCCTCACGATCATCAGCATCATCATCATACGATCATCAGCATCGGGATCATCTCGATCTACAGCATCTGGATCATCATGATTTACAGCATCTCGATCATCTCGATCTACAGCATCTGGATCATCTCGATCTACAGCATCTGGATCATCTCGATCTACAACATCTGGATCATCTCGATCTACAGCATCTGGATCGTCTCGGTCTATAGCATATGGATCATCACGATCTATAGCATATGGATCTATAGCATCTGGATCATCTCGATCTACAGCATCTGGATCATCTCGATCTACAACATCTGGATCATCACGATCTACAGCATCTGGATCATCTCGATCTACAGCATCTGGATCATCTCGATCTACAGCATCTGGATCATCTCGATCTACAGCATCTGGATCATTAGTATTAGTATCCACACCAATACATCTATCATCAAAACATGCATCCTTACTAATACATCTATTATCAAAAGCATGTATTCTCACTAATACATCTATCATCAAAAGCATGTATTCTCACTAATACATCTATCATCAAAAGCATGTATTCTCACTAATACATAGCAGCATATCCTGCAATACATACGATCATATTACAGGATCAATCCCGCTCTCTTTAGGACATAGGTCCATGGATGATACAATCCAGATCAAGTTCCAGGATGATCAGTCCTTATCACTTTAAGACAAGTCTCATGTCTAGGGACGATGCAATCCCGATCCAGTTCCAGGATGATCAGTCCTTATCAATTTAATACAAGTCTCATGTCTAGGGACGATGCAATCCCGATCCAATTCCAGGATGATCAGTCCTTATCAATTTAAGACAAGTCTCATGTCTAGGGATGATGCAATCCCGATCCAGTTCCAGGATGATCAGTCCTTATCAATTTAAGACAAGTCTCATGTCTAGGGATGATGCAATCCCGATCCAGTTCCAGGATGATCAGTCCTTATCAATTTAAGACAAGTCTCATGTCTAGGGACGATGCGATCCCGATCCAGTTCCAGGATGATCAGTCCTTATCAATTTAAGACAAGTCTCATGTCTAGGGACGATGCAATCCCGATCCAGTTCCAGGATGATCAGTCCTTATCAATTTAAGACAAGTCTCATGTCTAGGGATGATGCAATCCCGATCCAGTTCCAGGATGATCAGTCCTTATCAATTTAAGACAAATCTCATGTCTAGGGACGATGCAATCCCGATCCAGTTCCAGGATGATTAGTCCTTATCCATTTAAGACAAATCTCATGTCTAGGGACGATGCAATCCTGATCCAGTTCCAGGATGATCAGTCCTTATCCATTTAAGACAAATCTCATGTCTAGGGACAATGCAATCCCGATCACGTACATTTTGAACCGAGGTCGAGGGACGATGCAGTCCTATCTTCAATTCTCGGAGACATCAGTCTACGGATCAATTCTGGGACCTAAGTCCGGGGAAGATACAATCCCCTACCTGTTCATTCAGGACTTCATTTTCGAAGACATCATGTCTACGGCTCTCTTTTAGAACATGTGTTCAAGGATGATACAATCCCTCTTCTTTCTCGGAGACATCTGTCTACGGCTCACTTTAGGACTGAAGTCCAGGGATGATCCAATCCCAAAATGTCCACCAAGGACTTCATTCTCGGAGACATCATGTCTACGGCTCTCTTGAGGATGACGCAATCCTATCATGTCCATCAAGGACTTCATTCTCGAAGACATACGTCTACGGCTCTCTTGAGGATGATGCAATCCTATCATGTCCACCAAGGACTTCATTCTCGAAGACATACGTCTATGGCTCTCTTGAGGATGATGCAATCCTATCATGTCCATCAAGGACTTCATTCTCGAATACATACTTCTACGGCTCTCTTGAGGATGATGCAATCCTATCATGTCCATCAAGGACTTCATTCTCGAAGACATACGTCTACGACTCTCTTGAGGATGATGCAATCCTATCATGTCCATCAAGGAATTCATTCTCGAACACATACGTCTACGACTTCTTTTAGAATATATGTTCAAGGATGATGCAATCCCCTTGTCACCTTAGACCCTGTCTAAGGACCATCCACCAACCTCTCTGTCGGCATCACCAATATAGTTATCCACATCATCGACCTCACTGTTGATGCGGGCAATCTCATCATAAGTGATCACATCGCTCCCCCTTTCGAGGAGGGTCCTTCTGAACTATTTTAAGTTTGTCTCGGAAAACTTTACTTGAGGTAGAGGTTTGGTTAGTACATCGAATCGGTAGAGGTTTGATTAGTACATTGTCAACTCATTACAAATTTGAACTTTAATTATTTTCTGCACCATATCTTGTATATAGAAATGTCAGATCTCTATGTGCTTTGACTTATCATGGAATACTGGATTCTCTGCCATTTTGGTACAACTCTGTTTGTCACATAGGATCGCAGTTGAGTCCATCTCTAAGTCAAACAATTCTAAAAACCATACTACTTCATAACTTAGTAGAGCAAGCAGCCATATATTCTGCTTGTGCTAAGAGCCACACTAGATTGTTTCCTACTAAACCACGAGATCATGGCTGATCCCAGACAATAACATCCTCTTGATGTGCTCTTCCTGTCTGATACACTTCCTGCCCAATCAACATCTATGTAGCCATCTGAAGTCATGATCTCCAAGATAACATAGATCAAAGTCTATTGTATCCTTTAGGTACCACATCACATGATTTGCAGCTTATCAGGTGAACACATCTAGTTTCCACTAGATACTGACTCAAGGTGTTCACAGCAAAGCATATATCTGACCTAGTATTCGTTAGACACATCAATGACTCAATATTTTGTCTGTACAGAGTTCTATCCACTAACTCTGATGAGTCATATTCTAACAACTTCAAGTTGGAATCCATGAGAGTGGCCATTCCAACACATCAAGTCTTCTCAAGATTTCTCAGCATACTTTCCTTGGTTGAGAAAGATTCCTTACGAGCCTTGACATACTTCTAGACCTAGGAAGTAATGCATCAATCTGAGATCTTTCATTTTCATTTCTGCAGCCATCTTCTTCTTTCTTTTCATGATCTGTTTCTCATTCCATGTCAGAAAGATATCATCTACATACAATAATAGTATGATCCATAACCTTAAAGTAAAGGTTAGGAACGACTTTACTGTCAATTCTCCCTTTGTGACTGAACATCATTCACACTCTGCATTGAATGATCTTTTGCATATGTATCTGTGCCATCTCTCGTTAGATGGGTCTACTGATATGAGCCTCAATATCATTTGAACTCTGTGGTGAGTTCCTTCTTGCATCCATGTCATCTGTGTATAGAAACAATATTCAACCTTGTAGCAAAGGTTGAGATCCTCATCACCCATGGTGATCATTAAGCTCATCAATTGATTATCGATCCTGGGAACCCATACAGAACTTCATTCACACTTCTTCTTTAATTACACCATTAAGAGAATGGTCTTATCAAACATCTCATCATGATTCTCTTCCTCTTTCTAAGAGAATCTTCTAGCCACAAGCCTTCTATATTGTGTTTGATTTGTAAATCTTTTGTTGAACATCCATCACTTGTTCAGTGTTCATCATTCATCATGATCTTTCCTACAAATCAAAATTAAGTACATGATTAGTAATACTTCATAATCATCAAATCAAATTGACATGATAACCTATTATGCATACAGATATCATTTACATAGTTATGCAACTATTTTGACCAATACTTTGGCACAACATTTTCCCATATCCTGTATGCATACAGTGGCTATCTAGATGCCTTCCATCTCTACCAGAACATACTATCGAGAGTGTGCACAGCTCTCAGTATCTCAGCAAAGAGGTTTCATTCTAGACAAGCAACAATGGAATGTTTGTCCAACTTACCAATCATATGCATATTAGTAGTATATTGTTCAATGCTCTATGAATGTTTACACTCAGCATCATATATTCTAGGAATACAAATATGCATACAACCTATTACAGGCAATATCATTACTATTTCAAATAACAACTCAAATACTTATCTTTTATGTTTGTGTGGTTGCCTCCCGCTTGATCTTCTGTATGTCTTTTGAACTTCTATTCATTCTGTACCACTGTGCATGCTCAAGAGTCATCCTCATGATCTCATACACAAACATACACTCATTAGTATATTCTAAATGTTATCAAAACATTATAGTTCTAAATAATCTTGAAAATGTATAGTCATGATTATAGATAATAAACATTAGTATTCAAGATTTTAGGGAAGCCTTCTTTTACTCATGCATATCATCAATCATAATATGCATAATCCCTTGATTACTAACTTTATGAATAAGCATATCTAATCATACCAAGTATACTTATATAAGGGATACTAACATGAGGTAAGATTCATAGGAAACATACCTGGGTTAGTATATCTGTTTAACATACCTAATCAATATCTTCTTTGTTCTCTTCAATGATTTAGAGATCCTGTGCTGGAACCTACATATCTCATAGGTTAAGCATAATAGAACAAACTCATAAATACCTCGTAAGTAGAACCTCTATGTGATCAAATATTATGTAGGAGTCTTTGTCTTCATTTTTTCATGGTCATGGAACTTGATTTGTCTTTCGTGATGTACCTGAATCTTGTTAGCAGACAACATCAACCTCATACAATACCACAGTGTATTAGTGCAATCATATAGCCCTAAACAATGAATGTCTTCGATCATTCACATGCATTCATACTGTTATTAGGGTGATAAGATAGTTTAATCAAGATTGTACTAATAAATAATATGAAGACAAACACATTATGAACTTAATCAAGAATCAGATTTCAAGACATACCTGAACCTCCTTAAGTCATACCTGTCGAGACTTCTTGTAGTCTTCTTGTGTAAGGCCTTAGCCTCAACTCCCCCTGAAACTTGATATCGAGCTTGATTAGGGTTTGCTAGAGAAACTCTAAAAATTCAATCTTTGACTTTCACACTTCTGAATGGATGAAAGAATATGTCTTGCTGAGCTGATCAAACTGGTATACTTCAATTTTGGAATCTCCAAAATTTGACCCCTCAAAAATTGCCTTTGAAACTTCTGGATCTTCTGGACAGGATCCCGAACTAGGGTTTGATGAAGCCCACCCTTCTGCCTAAACAAAAGGTTCGATCCAAGGTTCTAAACTCTTATTTTTCTGAGGAGATTCCAGCCGTGGTTACAAACTTCAAAAATTCCAACTTTTGCTGAAGCCCTAATTTTTCATCTTTCCGATCAAAATCCCGAACTGGGGTTTGATCAAGCCCGGTCTTCCACCCAACCAGAAGATTCGATATTGGTCTCTAAATTTCAATTTTCCTGAGTAGCATTCAGCCATGGATTCCAATTCCAAAAATTCTAACTTTCTCCGAAACCCTAAATTCCGGAAGCCATGGATGAAAGTGCTCCAAAAAATAATTATGTTTTGAAAGAAATATATACCTGATTGTTTCTGCTGTAAGTCCAAAATTTTTGCTCCACAGGGTCTGAAAACATTTTCTGTGGTAGCCTGACCTGTCATCTTTCCATTCCAACAGGTCTGACCTCAATTGGATTTTCTGAGAGAGAGTTATGCCAAGTGTCGTAACGTGACCTTTTTATGGGATAAAACAGGAGGGCGAACTTGTACGGTGTGCCACGTGTCACTGGTTCAACTTCGGCCTCTGAAAACATTTCCTGAGATAGTAAAGTCTATTTACTACCTGTCACTTTTTACAAAATTTCATTTGGAGCTTCCTAGCCCAAGTTATGCCAAGTGTCGCAACGTGACCTATTTATGGGATAAAACAGGAGAGCAAAGTTGTACGGCGTGCCACGTGTCATTGGTTAAGCTTCGGCCTCTGAAAATGTTTTCTGAGATAGTACAGTCTGTGTACTACCTATCACTTTTTACGAAATTTCATTTGGAGCTTCCTAGCCCAGGTTATGACCTTTTTTCCTAGGTCACCTGATTTTGACTGAGATCTGGAAGAGGCAGAAACCCTAACTTGTACTGATCATAACTTACAAAGTACAACGAATCTGAGGGTTCCCTTTGGACACAAGATACCTGGAGATGTTATCTACGACCTGTAAAGGTTTTAGATCCTGAAACGTCACCAGAATAGATTTATGGAAAAAGTTCCACGATGACTGGTTTTTTCTATATAAAACCCTAACCTTCAAATTGTCGTAAGTAAAGTAAGTGTCGTAAGTGCCATACCTTGCCTTCCTTCAGGTTAGCTCTGATACCATGTTAAGATTCAATATGCTAAGACAGAAAATAGAAGCATTACATTCCATTTCACAATAATAGCATATACAGGATCATTGAAGAAACAACAAGCATAGCATAAACACAAGAGACACAGATTTATCCTGGGAAACCCTCATGGGGTAGAAAACCCAGTAAAGCTTCCTCAGTATAGATGACCAGCAATATACAAAGATGAAAACCAAAGACATGATCTCCTCCTCCACCATATCAGACCTCTCCTCCACAAGTGCGCCTCTCTCAAGTGTGTGAGTGTGTATGTCAAATGAGGAATACACCTCCTCTATTTATACACTACTCTGACATATCTTTTACACAAGTACACATAGGCTCGTATTTAACCAATGGGTTAAGTACCCCACTACAACTGACTGGGCCGACCCCTCTAGGGTGGTCTAATAACCCTTTGACCCACATAACACATACAGGGCCGACCCCCACTAGGGAAGTCTAATAACCCAAGTTACCACATTCCGACGGAGGAATAAACATCTCCGGATATACAATAAGATCTTCACGGAGGAATGAAACATCTCCGGAATAATAAAGTACAATTATAATATTCTTTGAAGTTACAATATCTCAACAAGGACTGCTTCTAATACTTTGTTAGTGGATTCTACCTGACCATTGGCTTGCGTGTGATATGGTGAAGATTTGCAATGTCTAATACCATATTTGTCAGTAAGCTATTTCATTAACTTGGAGGTAAACTGAGATCCTTGGTCAGTTATAATTTCCCTAGGTACACCAAAACAAGTGAAGATTTCTTCATATATGAATTCTACCACAGATTTCTCTATGGCTTGGAATAAAGCTTTGGCTTCTACCCATTTGGTGACATAATCTGTACATACTAGAATTTACTTCTTATTGCGAGACATAGGGGAAATTGGCCCAACGAAATCTAGAGCCCATTTTTCAAAAGGCTCAATCATAACTTGGGGTTGTAAAGGCATCTCATCGGATGACGTAGGTCTACCCATTCTTTTGCAACTGTCACACCCCTTGACATACTTGGCAGCATCTTTGAAAATGCTTGGCCAATAATAACCAGAGTGTAACACTTTGTATGTTGTTCTCTTATCAGAAAAATGCCCGCCACAAGGTCCACCATGACATGCATGAAGGATCTCTTCCATCTCATCCTCTCATACACATCGTCTAATGATAAGATGAGGACCAGTACAAAAGAGATCATTATCCACCCAAGAATAATTAGAGCTTTGAACTATGATCCTACATTTCTCGAGTGGGGAGAGATGGTTTGGTAGCTTTCCAGTTGCTAAATAATTGGCTATGTCTGCGAACCATGGGGTTCGAACAGACACAATGAACAAATTCTCATCTGGGAAGCTATCATCGACAGGACTAGCTTTATCGTCAGTTTGAATTTGTGAGAGAAAATCAACTACCACATTCTCTCGACCGGGACGATCAACAATGGTGATATTAAATTCTTGTAACAAAAGAAGCCACTGAGTTAGTCTTCTATTGTTGATAGATTTATTCATTAAAAACCTGATGGCGGAGTGGTTAGTGTGTATAAAAATCTCATATCCTATGATATAATGACGAAACTTGTTGATGGCATAGACTACTGCTTGAAACTCTTTTTTAGTAACAGTGTATTTTGATTCTGCAGGAGTCAAATTTTTACTAGAAAAGTAAATGGCATGTGATGTCTGTCCCTCCTTATAACCTAAGACTGCCCCTATAGCTATGTCGGAGGCATCAGTGGATATATGGAAAGGAAGGGACCAATTTGGGCCCCTAAGTATTGGTGCTACTGATAGCTTTTCCTTCAGAGTTTCTAAGGCACGTTGACATGGTTCAATCCATTGGAATTCTGTGTCTTTCATGAGTAGTTTGAACATAGGTGAGGATATCTTAGTGAAATTTTTAATGAAACGTCTATAATAGCCTGCATGGCCAAGAAAACTTCTTACTTCCTTCGTAGTTTTTGGAGGAGGAAGATTAACAATTATTTATATCTTGGCGGGATCCACCTTGATACCTTGAAGAGAGACATGGTGTCCCAATACTGTGCCCTCGGTCAATAGCATTTTACATTTTTCATGACTAAGAGCTAAGTTCGTTTCTTGGCACCGAATAAGAACTGTTTCGAGGTTATAAAGGGATTCCTAGAAGGTATTACCATAAACTGTAAAATCATCCATATAAACTTCTACACGGTAAGGTATAAGGTCGGCAAAGATTCCTAGAACTGCCCGTTGGAAAGTAGCAGGTGCATTACATAAGCCAAATGGTAACACTCGATAGGCATACGTCCCCTGAGAACAAGTAAAGGTTGTCTTGTCTTGATACTTATGTGCTATTAATATTTGATTGTATCCACTATACCTGTCAAGGAATGAAAAATATTGTTTCCCTGATAAGGTATCTAACACCTGATCGATGAAAGGCAATGGGAAGTAGTCCTTAAGAGTGGCCTTATTTAGTTCTCGAAAGTCGACGCAGATACGCCATTTCCCTGTGATTTTCTTTGGAACTACCACAAGAGGAGACACCCATTTACTGTTAGAAATTGGGTAGATGAATCCAGGGTTAAGGAATTTTTATAATTCATCCTTTACTATATCCTTTAGGGATGGATTCATTCTTCTCTAGGGATGCCTGACAGGAGGTATGCTCAAGTCTGTGTAAATGTGGTGGATACAGGTATCTGGGTGTATACCTTTCATATCGGTATATTCCCATGCAAATGCTCCAGTTTGACTCTTGAGAACTTTTAGTAATTATTTTTGCTGACTCTCATCTAAATCTGCATTTATATGTAGAAATTTGTCAGTACTAACCTCACACAATATGGTATACGATCCTAGGTGTTCTTCGATTGTGAAGACACAGGGTGTACTCGTAAATGTTGAGAGGCTCATGTTTTCTTGAAATTCATCTCCAAAGATTTGGTCAAGTGGGGAGAAAGACTGGGGAAAGTCTACACATGTTGTGGAAGAGATAAATTGGTTCAACACATTCTCGGCATTTTTCTCTTGAAGTGCTCGAGAGAAATCACTAACAAGGGAAAGGTCTTCCAAGTTCTCATCTCCAAAAGGACAATCTAACCGAAACAGATTTTCAATTATTGGCTGAGCTGGTGGGTATAAAGCTAGTTTTCTTGTAGATAATCCATCGGAGATAATCATCTCTCCATCCCTACATCCTATAAATGCATTGGCCGTAGCTAACAAAGGTCTTCCTAAAATAATGGGGTGACCTTTGGAAGGGTCTTTTGACTCTATGACCATGAAGTCCAAGGGATATTCCCATGAGGCTACTGATACAGTGATGTCATCTAAGATCCTGGTAGGTTGAACCATAGTGTGATCTACTAATTCTAGCATTGTTGGGGTTGGGCGGAGGAAGTGTCCTAAATTGAGAGTTTCTAAGGCTGTGGTAGTCATCAAGTTGATAGTAGCTCCTAGATCAATAAGTGTGTTTCCTATGGCAGTGTTATTGATGATAACAGTCACCACAGGGTTCCCTTGGTTTGAATAATTTGGGATTCTAGGTTGGTTTGCTATGCAGTCTGAAATTTCTCTTATTACATGAATCGTCAGAGGGTGTTTTTGCTTTCTTCCCGGTATTTTAATACAGAGTTCCTTTATCACTTTACTATAGATTGGGATATCCTTAATGGCTTGTAACACAGGGATCTTAATACAAATATTTTTCAATTCGTTAATGATATCATACTCTGGATAAGTTACAGGTTTTTCTATTACTAGACGCTCCGGATATGGAGGTGATTTTTCCCTTGGAATTACTTCTTTGTGTGGATGGTTGTGTGTTGAAGATTTAGAAATAACCACATCTTCAAGAATGGCATCATTCAAAACTTCGGTAGGTATGTTTTGTTTTTCATTTTCTTCTTGGATAACAACTGATGACTTGGGATGGTCTTGCAGAACTCTTCTAGACCACAGTTGAATCTCGTGTATTGGCGCAGTTGAAATGGCATATGATGGAAGAGGTAATAAACCAATGATGTTGAGATCTTGGATTGGTTTTTTGTTAAGATTTAGTATCGGTTGTGTAGGTAATATTGTGGGTCTTGGAGGATTCATGTTCTGGAAATGGTGAGGTTGGTTCGGGATAGGGGGTAGTGAAGGAGGTGTACATCCAGGAAAAAGTTGTTGAATATTAGGTGGGTAAGGATAGTTAGGCATAAGAGGAGGTGTTTGAGCATAAGCTTGTCCTCTCCACCCATGTGGCCATTGTTGTTGCTGGGTATTCTTAGGAGGGTATTGCGGAGGCCAATTATGCCAACCTGAAGTGTTCCATTGTTGAGGGGGTTGATAAGGATAGTAATAGGGTGGAATTTGTGATGGATCTTGATATGATGGTTGATCTCCAGGTTGCCAAAGCCTCCTAGATAATTCACCAAATTTTCCACTCGTATACACAGCTTGCAACCCCGGTAATGATGGACAATTATCAGTTGGATGTTCTTCTGTGTAGAGGTGACAAACTGAAACATTATTCAATGGAAATTTTCTACACCTAGGACAGAAAACGCTCATTGTCGCACACTCGTCATCTTGCATCTTTTTAGCTTATAGTGCATTGAGTTGAGAACTCATGGCTCCTAAGATATCTGTTTTGAAATTTTCCAATAGGTTTCCCAACTCTACCCTTGTAACTCCACCAGGACTGGATGTGACCCCTTTCGGGTTCCTAGCATAAGATTCTCGAAAATGTCTTCCACCTTTCCCTCTGCTCCTAGAGTAATTCCTACATAGTTCACAAATCTGTGCAAAAGGCTGATGAGAAATATCTCCTGCTGCCATGAGATTAAGGTTCTCTAAGAGTTATTTCAAAATTCCCTTGAGGAAGAGTGCTCTTACTGCATATTCCCAAAGATCACTATATTTAGATTTATGCAACACATAGTTAAATCTCTCGAGATAGTCTTCTAGGCTCTCATCTTCAAGTTGTTGAATTTTAAAGATATCATTGCGAGTGTCCTTAGGTCTACAGTAATCCTGATATTTCCGTATAAATGCATTCTTCATGTCTTCCCAAGTTCTAATACTAGACTCTCCTAATCCCATAAACCATCGAAGAGCAGAATCTTTCAATGTGGCGGGAAAGAGTTTTAGTTTTTGGCCATCTTGTAGGTAATTATAACTCCTACACAAAATGTCGAACTCGAATAATAAGGTATCTGGATTTTCACTACTCTTCCCATAGAAGGTTGGTAGTGAGGAGGGAGGAATATTTTTCATAGTTACATCTAGTGCAGTGTCTAAGATAGGGAATCCAAAAATACCTTGAGTCCTAACCTCTCCTTGTCCTTCATCTTGTTGGACACGATCTTCATTTTCATCCTCCATGAAGATTCAATTGCCAAAGAGAGAATACCTAGGTGGATCCTTTCTGGGTGAATATGGAATGTCCCAACGTTCTATTTCAGGAAGAGTATTCTTCTTTTTAGGAGGAGAATTACCAGCTACGTGGGTATCCTGTTTTGAAGGTCCTACTGTTGTTGTCTCAATCTGTGAGATGACGATGTTAACAGAATTCTCAAAAAGAGTGTCTACTTGTGCAGGATTGACAGAGTCTACTAAATTTGTATCACCTACTATTGAAAAAGTAGTGTCTTTGGGATTTTGGACTAATAGAGAGTTGGAGGGTTCTGAAGTTTTATCCTTTGGAGTTTCCTCTTGTCTACGTTCAATCTCAATATGAGCTTGAGGTTCCTGTGGAATTTCTTGATGAACAGAATTTTCTGATGTCCCTATGGTTTCTCCTAATTGATTTCCAGAAAGGGTTTCCTTTGCTTTCCAAGTAGGACTATCCCGTTTAGGTGTCTTCCGATACCTTTCTGCTGAGTTAGTATTTCGGGTGGCATGCTCCCCATATAGGTTAGTAGGAATTTTATTTTTAATAAATCTACCTTGGGAGTCTCTAGACCTATTCATGAAAAACAAACATTAACTAAAACAAATTCTAACTCCATTACTACTACTGCTAGGTTTTTGGGATGCCTATTATAACAAATGCATAGGTTCTTACCTCTCGTCTTACGGCTCACCTGCCACCAGCCTATTTCAAAAGAAGAGAATTCAAATCTATCCTTAAGTTTTTAAGAGAAGGTCCTATTTATCTATGACTAAATTCTACCTATCTTCTACAACTGAATTCTACCTATCTTCTACAACTCCGCGGAAATGACGCCAAAATGTTGAGGCGTGTGAACTGTCTTAAAGAAACACCTAAATATTTAATTATTGACCAGGGTTGGTATTCTTATAGTTGAGGCAAAGTATATGCAAAGGTAGAATGGCACCTAAGTTTCGACTTGTCAGACGTTAGAAATAGTTTAATAAAGAAAAGATCGAAAGATCTTTCAAAATGAAAAACTGAGTCAAACTTCAGAAAGAAAAAAAAAAGTATAACAAATGACCTAATAGATCAGGGTAGTATTAAATTATACTACTCTACTCTATGATTAAACAATGGAAATTACTGATTAAAAATCAAACTATTTTTGTAAGAATGGAAACTACTTAATCAATTCTTCAGATTCTAATCTAGGAATTAGAGGCAACTGTAAATGAAATTAAAGACCTATCTATGAAATGACTTAATAGTAAATTACATAACCAGAAAGCTCAATTACTTCAAAGAAAAACTACAAACTATTAATGAATTCAATAACTACTTATGCATTCAGTTAATACTTCAAAACTATACTAAAGCATCTGATTCTAATTCCATTCTCCTTGATGTTGTATGTCAAATGTGACAGGAACTGGAGTGAATGAATCGTAATGACTTTCAAATGTAACAAAAAAACAAAATGGAAGTAAATCTAACCTAATTTCAATAAAGAGATGTAAACGACAAAGGGTCCAATTACAGTTAACTTTAAACATTATGATCTATCTTCTATCCATAAGCAAAATGATATAAAACTAATGAAAATCTAGAAGCAAGTGGAAAACTGGATAAAGATGTTTATTTATGAATTCAATATGGAAGCAAGTAGAAAACTTGATAAAGATATGTTATAGAGAAGCAAGTAGAAAACTTGATAAAGATATTTACTTCTAATCCAAATCTATTTCATGAACATCTTCATTATTTGAGTGAACGAGAAACTGATCCTATGCTTAACAAAGAAACTATTGAAATTTAGATAACTTGGAGAATGAAATTATTAACTCTAATCTGAACTAAATATTAAGAACATGTAATAAACTAGACTAAGAATAAAACTGATAAATTCTGGAACAACGATATATTAGTAAATCAATTATAAAAGACATAATTCAAAAAAAAGTTAAAACGAAGTGAAGGAAAATGAGAAGGAGATTAAGAATAATCACAAAACTGAATTAAAAACTCTTATAGAATATAAAGCAAAGGCCTAATTATGGTTAAGGAGGATAATTATAAGAGAGAAAGATTACAATAAAAGAACCTAAGAAACTAAATTCAAAATAAGCATAAAACAGTCTAGAAAGAATAAAGGTCTGAACGACGATCTAGATGATTGTCTGAATGGAGGAAAAACGAATTAAACTAAGGAAAAGGAGCAATTTTGATGATCTTAACGTCAGCTGGCGAATGCAGATGAACCTACAATGCATAGAAGTCAGTGAGAAGACTTGTTGAGAAGCTACAATAATGGGAAGCAACCTGATCTAATTATTGTTGGGAAGATGAACTATTTCTATTATATTCTAAAGCAAGACTGAGGTGAGAGACAGAAAATTAACCTACAACTAAAAAATAGAAACTAATGAGACTAATTCTAACTATTAACAAAACTTGAAACATAAACTAATTAAGTTCTATTTAATTGCAGAAAACTAGAAAACAAACTACCTAATTAAGAAAAACTGAAATCAAACTATGAATACTATGCTTTGGTCGACCATTTATTAATTCTGGAAACACAGACTAAATTAGCAGAGAAATACAAATTACAGAGAGGAAAGTAATGACATATACAGGAAAACGAAATTAATTACATTTACTGGAAAATAAACTAACTATTTGCTAAAAAGAAAATACAAAAAATATAAACAAAACCTCTAGTTGATGAGGGGCCCTTCCCAGAAATCAGAGATGGAAACTAAATCAATTAGTTACTAACAAGATAGCATCAACGAACTGAAACTTCCATTAACTTGGTGAAAATTACACAATATTTATGCAAAAGTAAGTGCTATCTTCTGTCTATTCTCTATGCTATCTGATCCTCGATGATCATCTCTAACTCTATTTCTCTATATAAAGTGTCTATTTATAAGTTTATAGTGGGAGAGAAGGTCGACATAGTCGACCTCTCTAAAAATAGAGGCTTTTATGACTACAATGGCTGCTTTGAGTGATATTTGATAGCGCAGGGAGCATCCACCAGGCTTCACGGTGTCGACCCTGTGTGACGCAAACAGCTGTGTGTTCATTTCCTTCAACCGTTGGTAGAGTGTATGCTAGCGAACTGAATGGACGGAGGAGAGGGCTGCTAGAGCATTGACGTGGACAGAGCATGTGCTGGCATACTGAGCGTGGGTGGACTGGACTCCTCTAGAACATCAGTGTGAGCAGGTACGCGTGATATCAGGCTAAACGAAAAGGAAAGTCAGAGCGCTGGAGTGTTGACATGGGTAGGAGTTGTGCTGTCGAGCTCAGGAGGCAAGGAGGCGAATCTTATAGAACCAAGGCTGATCACTCATAACCACCACGTACCTAACCGAACCCATGAGTATGTTTCTGTCTTTAATGGCCAGGAATATGCCAACCGATTATTCCACGGGCTGAACGCAAGGTTAAATGATGGGTTGGACGCGGTTGAACATTAGCAACACAAACATGCATTCTGAATGGAGGATCATTTGAGAAACCACATCCTGTAGATCAGAACTAAATGCCAAGCATATCGAGAAATGTCACTTTAAACATTAGTAAATCATAATATGGCGAGATTTCACCAAAATTCATACAATAACTGAATATATGCATACCTGGTCTATTTGATGGTCTGAATGGCAGAAAGAATAACTTATTATATAAAAAATGATAAGAATGACTCCACTCAGAGTAGATTCGATGATAAAAAATAGTGACAAAATGGACACCAAAACTTATACAACCTTCAATTCTTTTTGCGAAGGAGGCGTATGACCATATATTTTTATCGCTTTCGATCTATGCCGTCCATAGGAGCAATTACACACTTCAGGTGCATTCCTTTGTATTCAATCTCTTGATCACCATTAAAAACTTCAACTCACTTTAAAACTTCATCTTGGACCTAGGTTCAATTGCACAGAGCTCTGATCGCTTCAACCTTTGGGCCCTGAGGATCAAAGGCCGAGCTTACCCTTGTTACGTCCATGAACCCGAACCTCCTTACTTCACAAAAATCCTTCCAAATACCTAGCACACATCTAGTTCTAACACAGGTGATGAGTGTTCAAACAACCTGATGAGCAATGCGCTGCGGACTGAGGACTACGCGAAATTCACCTTCTTCACAGTTAATACCTAGTCTATCGTGCATCCAAGGATTGGGCGATGTCGGATGATCATTTGATGATAGGACAACACAACTGATAACCAAGTTTCCTCTTCAGACTTAACCAACTTCAATGACTTTAAAAATATTTTCCTATCCATTCATCAATTTCCTTAGGTTATTTATCTTATGGCTTATGGAATATGAAAAAACACAATGTACTGTGCACTTCCGATGCTGCGCTTCGAGGGAATCACAGGGTGTGAAATCCACTATTTCTAGTGTTTACTTACTCAACTTATGCATTCACTTTGACTTAGAAATACTTATGCATCTAACATTCATCCACATATGCGATACTTAACATATTATTCCCATGTTCATTCCTTATGGAGAATACATATAAAAGTAAGAACTTATAAAATGATAAACGAGATCTTAAGCAATCATTGTAAGCAAATATACAGATTCAAGCACATAAAAAGTCACACAACACGGAATTTAGCGTGGTTCACCCCTAGGATCGGAGCTATGTCCACATGAACTATTGTTATATTATCTTGGGAAAGGTATAACAGTTCCATTTTGTGCACTTAGCTGCAGACTCTCTTATCTCTCTGTAGGTCTCTGCGCACACAGCTGCAGAGCCTTTACAATATTCTTTCAACAGAGATCAATGTTGAACAACAAAGATTACAAATTCATAAAAAGAAGATTTGAGATTAACCCTTTCCCTTACAAAATGTTCCCTTTTATAGATCATGCCCGTAGGTCATGTCTTTACAATGCATAGGGAAAAACCCTAAGGTTTCCCAAAACTATCAAGGTTTTCCCCTAATCGGAGTATTAGGATCTGATAGCGACTCCTCCTTTGTGGCCATCATCTATGTGCGGTCACGTCACTTTCATCCTACCCTGTCGACCGCATGCCGACTGTCGCTTTCACCCTGCCGTTCCTTCTCTAACGGCTTCATGCAGCCGGTCCGTGTAGTGCTTCTTTTGCTTGTGTGACTAGTTGCTTTCCTTTCGCAGTACTCCTTACCCGCCTTTTCGGGAATCATGGAGTATCTTAACAAAAAATAGATCGCTGATGGTCTTACCGGAATGTATACCGTTTTCCTTCCAAAACTCTACCTTGCCATATCTCCGTAGATTGGGCTCTTCGCAGTGCTACCTCTTCACGATGCTATACTTCAAAGCGTTGTATCTTCGCGGTGCTGGATTTCTTATTCTGTCGATGCTGTGCTGCGCTATATCCTCGTAGCTTCCAAAATTTTCTTTGCCAAAAGGTTTTCAACTGAACTGCTAAAAGGTTTTCAACTGAACTGTGCTCAACTTCGTAGTTCCAAAAACTGTCTTCTAAAAAATGCCTTACTTGGGCTAGGCCCAGTAGGCCCCTAACACTTACATGTGGCTCGTCCTCGACCTACTTTCCACTTCTGCTTCTCCGATCTTCCCGTCCTCCTACGGGGTTAACTTAGCAGCGAACTCTTGGTATGTTGCATTTAGCTTTACAACTGTTTCCTTAGTATCCTTCTCAATTTCCTGGATGGTCTCCAACACATCAGGTGTTATATCGTCCTCATCTTGCTCTTGCACTGATTCATTTCCTTCGTGGAGCTCCCTCAATTTTTCCTCAATTTTCTGTGTTAGTTCATGGGATTCTTCTTGCAGGGGCTGTGATTTATCTCTGACTTCAGCCTCACTATCTGTCAACACTTGAAGTGTTGTTTTCAGTTCTCTGACTTTCGGATATCTTTTTAGTCTATCTCTTGGCTGCAGTTCCTTCACCTCCGCTTCCAGGGCTTCTAACGTAGCCTGTTTTTCCTTCAAAGTGTTATGTACTTCCAACAGTTCTGGATTTTCTTCCATCATAGTAAACATTCTTTTCGCCTCGTCCAGCAAAGTTTGGCACTTAGCCACTTCACTAGCTATACTCTCTACGACAACTTTCACTTCCGCTGCTGTAGTTTTTTGTTGATCAGGTGGTGTCTTTGGATGATTATGTGCTTCCAAGGCAGCGATATTCTCCTGGTAATTAGTCTCCATGTCTTTCATCTTAGCCTTAAGATCGTTGACCACCGAGCCAATCTTAAGGATAGTATCCGCGGGCTCTGGCTTCTCATCGCATTCTGGTATCTCTACGCAGACCGAAGCGACAATATGTTCTATTCATCTTCATCGGTCCTACTCATCTTGAAGTGCCATGGTCTTCTTTAAGATTGCTTCGTCCAGCTACTTATAATTTGCATATAACACATGGTGTTGGTTCAGAGTGACCACATTTCTCTCATGGATCTCCTCCACAACCTGTAGATGCAAATTGTGTAGACCCTCCATTGGAAACATTGTGATGTCGATGTCCACATGCTCTATGTCCTTCACATTCGAAGCTAACTATTCACACGGTAACCTTACGCTTAGCGGGTCAAGTTTGACTATGCGCGAATTCGATGGCAAGGTCAGGGCTAGAGGTGTTTTCTTTGGCTGCAAAGTGTCCCTTGACCTTCTTTCTAATTCTGAGTCTCACGGCAAGGGCAAGCTACGCTGGAGTTGCTCAAACTTTTATGTTATGCCTTGCAACGTGGTGAGATTCTTCTGTAAACTTGCCTGGATCACCTCATCCTTTTTATCTTTGACGGCCAGTAGGTCTTCCATCTGCATGGCGACTATGGATGTGCTCATCTCGTAATCATCATCATGGAGCTTTGCTTCTGGATGGCCCTTTACATCCTTCTTCTTCTTTTTCTGGACTTTTTCCGGTGCGGAGCTTCCTAGCTCCTTCCTAGTGCCTGATGGTGACTCTTCAACAATTGGTGTTGGAATGAGATTAATTTCTTCAAAGTCACTGTCGATGATCATAGGTCCTTCAACTTTATATTCAGGTATCCATTCCTTCATAATGCCATCAATATCTTCTTCGTTCATGTGATAGTTCCCTTGGAACGATTCTTGGTTCTTTTTCTGTGCCTTTGTTGAAATGTAAATAGAATGCATATCAGAGAAAAAATTGACAGTGGGAATATATTTAGCTATTACCTGCTTGGCTATGCATGGTGTGCAAATAATGACGTCGCGCAATTGCTCATAGTATGTGTAGAAAAATTCAGCTGATGCACGTTGTTTTTCTTGCATCAAATTCGCCTAAAGGTTTTCATATCTGGCTCCTCTACAGTCATTGCTGTCATTGATGTTAGTGATTAGGCCCAGGTATAATGAAAGTTGCTGCTGTGTGTTTGTGTATTGCTCAATTCTTATAGAAATTCGTTCAACAGATACTGACACCAGTCAAATCTTCTTCCTATCGCAGCCTTTGCCCCAAGGAGCACTCTGCCAGTGGGTACTTCATTAGGTCTTTCTTTTTGCATAACTTTCTCTGCTAGCAGTTGTGTTATGAACCTTGTAGCGTCATCGTCTATGTCATCTATGATGAAGCCTCTCTTTCCTTTGATGACGGTGTGTGTTTTCTTCATATTCGTGGTGACCTCCTTATCCCTGTGATGCGATGGATCAGATCAATGTTCTGATCCAACCATAGATAGCCTTGGTGAGTGCGCGACATAAGAGTGTGCACCACCGCATTCAGTTCTGCTGTTCGGTCGAAGTGCGGGAGCCTTAATAGGTTGAGAAATCCCAATTCAACTACTCTGAATAACCAGTTCTATGCGACTAGCACATAATTTCTTTTCACATCCTTTTTCCAGCACATATACTGATCTGGCTTAAATTTATGGTACTTTGGTTTGGTCGGGTCCTTCTGCATCTAAAGTAGGTCGAAGTCTTCGAACTTACACTCTACAATTTTCCCCAACAGCTTTCCTTCCACTTTCACGTGCTTCGATATTGGTGGAAGCGGTATCTCATACTTCGCATTCCTGAATAGCTTAATGGATGCTGCATCTTCTGCACGCGACGAGATATACTAAGGGGTCAACTTCAAGGGTATTTCTTTGTCGCCCAGTTGAACTTTTGGCACTATGGAGCTCATCACCTTCGGCTTCATCTTCTCCACCGCTGGTTCTTTTCCCTTGTCTTGCATAGCTGTAGAGTGTCTTGGCGATCGTTAGGAACCCTGTCCTTGCTCTGTAATAACCTTCTTAGTGGGGGTTCTCATCAACCCTTCAATCCCTCCATATTTAAACAGCTTCGGAGTCTGTGCAACTATGAATTCTTGCTCAATCGTAGAATTTTCAGACATTCATTGGATTTTCTTGACAGAATGATGAGATTATTGATCAGTTACTGTAAACAAGTTCAAAGTATGGCTAGCAAGAAAAATTTTAGAGTCTCGGTAACACCCACGAGTCCAAATACAACGGTATTTATAGGCACAGTTGAGCCTTAGCCGTGCCCCTCAACGGCTATATAAGCATTAAATGTTATGGCCATTGGCCAAATACGGTGAATATTTCGGTCCTTTCCTTCATTAACTTCTTCATAACGGCTATTTCTACGTTAAATGCCCAAGAAGTCATCAGCGAAATCATTGTATAATGGCTAGTTTTCTGACCGACATTGTAACAGCTAGTTTTCTGGAGTGTCATGTCGAACTGCATTGCGGGTTGTCACTACTCCCATCATGGTTACTTCGTAGTGCACGATTTCTCGCTTCAAAACTTTTCCTTTTTCCCATTCCATTTGATCTTCGCGGTTGCATTTTGAACTTCACAACTACAGGGTTCTTCTTCTTCTTCTTTTTTTTGATATGTGCAACTTCACTTCTCAACTAGTGTTGCGCAGTACATGCATTCTTTTCATCGAACTTCACATATTGGTCCCAAAACTGTGTACAGACTCTACCCAATTTCAACTCTACTTGACACTTAGAAATTTCTTCTTTGATGATCAGTAAGGATTCTGTGAAGTAGGACTATCCCGATAGGGTTTTAGCCTACTTCCATTCACCAAACCTGGTAAGGTGTCTTCGGCTAACGTGGCTAACTGAACTACGCCACCGTTAGTAACATGCATAACAGATTATGGGCCAAGCCAATGCATCCTAAATTTTCTAGGAAATTTCATAAACTTGCTATCATACAGGAGGACTAGATCACCTAGCTAAAAGGTCTTGTTCTTGATATGGATATCATGCCATGCTTTTTCTCTGTCTTTCTGCACTTGCTGGTGGAAGCCTCCGATGAAGTGATCTTCCTCCAACCCAACCAAGTGTAGAAGCCTTTCTTCTAGTGCCTCTTGATCTTCCATGCCTGTAAATGCAGCTATTCTCAAGATGGGTACAATGTACTCCATAGGCATCACTTGTTCCTATCCATAGGCCAATCTGAAGGGTGTATGGACTGTCAATTTCTTGCAAGTAGTCCTGTACGCCCATAACACAGCTGGAATGCGCAGATCCCAGTCATCCCTATTCACATTGCATACCTTTGTCAACACATGCTCCAATACTTTGTTGAAAGCCTCAATAGTTCCATTGGCCTGAGGATGGTATGGTGTACTCCTAGGATGATGAATGTGGAACTCTTCAGTAAGGGCCTCAATCGTTCGGTTCAAGAAATGAGTTCCTTGATCACTCATCAAAATCTTAGGGCATCCAAACCTAGTAAGGATGTTCTCGAATATGAACTGCGCAGCAGTAACTGCGCTACAGTCCTTTACTGGCTTAGCTTCTACCCATCTGGTGAGATAATTAGTTGCAGTGCTAATGTATCTCGCACCAGTCCTTTTCCCAGTGGGTTAATGTGTCCCACAAAATCAATAGCCCATTTCTCAAATGCCTGAAGTGTCAGCTGTGGATTTAGTGGCATTTCATCTCTTCAGATGGCCTTCCTGTCCTCTGACAGACATCGCAGCTCTGGAAATGTTATTTTGAATCCTTGTGAATTGTAAGCCACCATAGCCCTGCTCTCAATATCTTCTGTGCAGTGGCTCTTCCTACATAGTGACCTCCTGATACACCTGAATGTGCATCATTCAAAATGAATGGATTCTTGTGCTCTAATACACATCTTCGTAGCACTTCATCTGGTCCTAATTTGTATAATTGTCCCGCGTTTATTGTGAAGTCTACTGCTCTTATTACCAGCTACTTCTTCTGCTATGTAGTAAACTCTATCGGTGCCAACCTAGTAGTCAAAAAATCGACAATGTCTTTATAGTAGTCATCTGTGATCTGTATAGCGAATGACTATGCATCAGGAAGATTGTCTTCAAGATTGGTAGGTTCTTCATCTGACTCAATCCTTGAGAGATGGTCAAGTCCTAAGTTTAATCTGCCCGGCTTAACTACAATCTCGAAGTCATACTCCTGAAAGAGTAACAACCATCTGCAAATTATCCCCCCTAACACTGGCTTATTGACCAGGTACTTCAAAGTTGAATGGTCAGCGTACATGGAGGAGTGCGCACCCAACAAATACTGCTTGAATTTCTGCAGTGCATATACCATAGCTAAGCCCTTTGTTTCAGTGGTCTTATAGTTCTTTTCAGCTGAAGATAGATTCCTACTCGAAAATGCAATGGGGTGATCAATGCCCCCTTCACCTGGTTGAGAGAGAACAACGTCGAACGCTTTATATGAAGCATCAACATGGACATGAAACTGTTTCTCCCAATCTGGAAAAACTAGGATTGGCACAGTTACCATTTTCTCTTTTAGCGTGTCCAATCCTTGCTCGCATTCTACATTCCATATAAACTGCGCTTCTTTCTTAAGCCGTTTCTCCATTGGCATGGTTATCTGGGCATAACCCTTGATGAATTTCCTGTAGTAACATGTATGCCCCAACGTGGTGCAAAGCTGCTTCACTGAGGTTGGTGTAGGTAAATTCACAATCACTGCGATCTTCGCAGAATCAACCATCAGGCCTTGTCTGTAAACAATGTGTCCTAGAATAATACCATAAGGCACACAGAAAACACACTTATTTAAGTTTAATGAAATTTGATGTTGCCTGCACTTAGCTAACATCATTCTCAGGTTTTCACAGTTGTTTTTTAGCAAACCAAAGACAGTCCAATCATCAAAATATGCTTCCAAAAATTTATGCATAAAGTCTTTAAATGCTACAACAACAACTCTGGAAAAGATGGCAGGTTCATTCTTCAAACCAAAGGGCATCACTATATACTGAAACAAGCCCCATTTAGTAGCAAAACTCATCTTGTGTCTGTCTGCTAGATTGATCCTGATCAGATGATATCCATAGAATCCATCAGTGAATGAATAGGCCTCATTTCCTTGAACATTGTATATCATTTCATCTTTAGAAGGAGTAGGAAATGGGTCATGCAGCGAAGCATCATTCAGCTTCCTGAGATCTACGCAGATCCTGATCTCAAGTATAGTCTTCTTGTCTTGGATAACCATCGGGATTATCCGCTCTGATTCTTCGACCGCCTCAATGATCCCCGCATCAAGCATCTTATCAAGTTATGCCTTGAATCTTGCTTTATATCTAGGATTCAGTCTATAGGGCCTTTGTTTAACAAGCTTCGCGCCTGGGTTGAGAGGTATCTTCTTAACCCCCAAGTCACCCAAAAAACCCTTCATTTCGGTAAACTTTGTCAGAAATAAATCATGATATTCATGTAGAAAGTTTGCGATCTCCGCAACCATGGCATCATCCCATTAATTTCCAATTGATGCGAACGTCGGCACTTCGCTTGTGCCAATGTTCACTTTCCTTGTCTTAACAGGTCAACTCATATCCAAAATTTCAAGTGGAGGTCCCTCTACATCGCGCACTCCTTCGGACTCGGGTATATTGACATTGTGCGGATCCTCCTCATCGCTTTCTTCTTGTTCTTCATTTTCAGCAAGGTTATAGCATTCAAAGGCATGTTTTATTTTCCTTCCCCATTCTGGTTGTAGATTCACAGGTACTTTTACATCTTCAAATACTCTCTCTTTGATTTCCTTCGATGCCTCGTTTATACTTGGGCACTCTGCTCTGAATATCCTTTCTTTGATAACTTGTAGAGATTCGTTTATGCTTGGGCTTTCATCTTCAAAGCTAAAAGTTCTCTGGAAGTTTGCAGTTAAGATAGACCAATCTGTAGTTCCTCTGCGCAACTCTGTGTCTAGATACCAATTCTTTGGAATATGTTCTTCCAGTGTGTGCACAAACAGATGAACCCATTCTTCCTGTGGTCTCTTTATCCATTCTTGTGAACAAATTTCCATGTGATCCCTTGGATCTGTCTGTCCATTGTACTTCTCAAATGTGAGTGCAAATTTTTGTGCGAATCTGATTTGCATCATTTGTCTGCACTGATCCCATGTGGTCAAAGTCTGCTTATGTGCATCCCACCATCTAGCAGGTGTCTCAAGCAGTGCTATATCTAGTATTGGTATATGGTGTTCAGCTGCAACTGATACAGTATATTCTTGATTAAATGAATAAACATTAGTCGAACCATAATAAGCGAGGATTAGACATACCTCAGTTTCAATCTAGCACAATGAATTTGTGATCTGCGCGCATCTCCTTGTTGATACTTCATGCATACGACTTTGCCAGTTTTCCAATCCTACATCAGAGTCTATGATGCAAGAACTGTCATGTAGCCAACTAAGTGCTCCATCCTCAGTAGGGTTAACGTAGTCATCTTGATTCGCAGTCATCTTGTAAATGCGATCAAGATCCTGTGCTCTGGATTCTTCCTGAATCGGCTCACTGTATCTTTCTCCTTGTGAAGGGTCCAATGGTGCGATGACCCTTATGTCCTGTCCTTCAAATATCATCTGCCTGGTATTCAAGTTTATGATGGCGAGGTTATCCATTGCCTAGTATATACCCAATAGTGATGGATAAGGCTGGCTATCAGCCACAATTTTGATAAACTCGAAGTCTGCATGACTTCGCACTCCATCGATGTCAACAATAATATTGGATAATGTCCAAAAAGGTATGATTTTCTGCTGGTTGGCCAATCTCAACTGTATGGGTGACCACAACAACTTTTGTCTTCCCATCTATTGCCATGTCTACTTAGTCAAGAAATTTACCTCTAATCCCAAATCAAGGATTATCTCATCCATCTCTTAGTCTCCTATCTGCGCACTGAGCCTCATTTCTCTTCCTGTTCTTTTGTGGCTCTTAATATGATGAACTCCGCTCTGGGCAGTATCTATCTAACTACGTGGTTCATATTGATCTAATAATTTTTGTGATTCCACTGCAGCGTCTGTGCTCTTCAATAATTTCATACAGCTCCTTAGGAATTGCGCAACAGAGGTTCCTGTCTTTGCTGCGGGATACATTTTGTCATAAGCCGCTGGCATATATTGTATATACGGTATTTCACTTCGCAATGGGATTCTTAGTGATGTAGGTACAGTCTCTTTGAATATTTCCCATGCTTCTTCAAAGGATTCTTTGTTCTTGTCCAGGTTGAAGGCAGGTTTTTTCCCACTAGCTTTTCTTATCCAGATTGTTTCAACAGGGGTCTGCTTAGTTTCAAAGTTTCCAGAAGTCAAAGATTTTGATTTCCTATCTCTTCCTGTGGCAACGCCACTTCGTGTCACTACATTGATACTTGGATCCGCAGCCCTTCTCTCTGTTGCGATCAACTGAATGTTTGGGTTAGGTACATCTTGCTTTCTCTTCTGCATTTATGCCGCTAACACTGGGTAGTCTTCAATAACATGATCAAAAGAATTACAATAATTACAGGTAGTACATGGATTGCTACAATCTCTACATAAGTGACCTGGATGGCCACAATTATAGTAGATCATCTGGCCTCTTCCTCTTCCTTGTCCTGGGCCAGTATTTCTTCCTCTTCCGTGGAATCCTCCACGACCTCTATATGCACCTTGATCATACTGCGTGTTCTCTTGTTTCTACTGATTTTCTTCTGGGACTCTATATACTCCACAATGCATATGCTCCATATATTTATTTATTTCCATCATCAGGTCATATGCTCTATAGTTGGAATCATCGTGTCCAACAGATTTACAGAATGTACAATATAAATTCTTAGGAGTTCGCACATACTTCTGAATTAAGTAACAATCTTCTGCCCAGTGTCCTCTAGTTCTACAGATCTCACACCATGGCGCTTGGTTCTAATTCAATGGGTTTGGTGCTCCACTGTTAAGGTATTCTGAAAATAAGGGATAATGTTCTCTGGTGTGTCCTTCTCATCTGCATCCTGTACACCAGATTTCTTGTCTTTGTTCTTTCCCCTTCTTCATGTCCTGCAATTGTAATGTCAGGGTAGCTAGTTGGGTCTCAATATGAGACATTCCAGTGCTACTCTCTTTTATAGGTGAAACTTCTAATTTCATCGTGATCTCCAAGGATTCTTCCTACGAAGCCACCTTCTGTTGCATCAACAACAGTCTCATATAGGGCAACAACGTGGCTATAAACCATTCCTGGTGCTGTTGCGGTGCTATGATAAAACTGACCTGGTCTAACAATGTCTTAAACTTCTAGTCAAATTCTCACACCGTCTCATTAGGTTTTTGCTTAATTTCCTTCAATTATGTTATACATTGGGGTTATGACTTTGGTTTCTTGAACTCACTCAATAGTGCAACCTTAATCTCCACTAAAGTTCTCTGATGTTCTTGAGAATATTTCATGAATCAATTCAAGGCTCTATCTCTAAATGTAGTGACGAGCTGCGCTTGCTTCATAGCATCATCCTGAACTTGCTTGACACTCCATACGGATTCACATAGAAACCAATGTTTCTCAGGGTCCTCTAGACCCGTTCCCTTAAATATCGGCAGCTTAATATCATCGGTCATCCTCCTTCTAGGTGGTATAGTAGTATTCTGAATGGTGTTAGGGATGTTATTGCACGAAATGTTCTGAATCGGAATATTCTGGGTCAGATTGATCTGATTCGGGATGGTCTGAGTACTCACTCTCACGGTGTTACTGGTATTGATGCTTCGAGGATTAGGAATATTAACAACTGGAGGGTTCTAAACTGGTGGATTTTATGCAATAGGAGGCGCGGTGTTCACAACCGGTGGTTTCTGTGGAGTAATAGGACGATAGGTGGTTGATGGAGGTGCTGTCTGGCTATCAGTCTCAGCTGCTAAGTCAATATCTACGCGGAGTCCATGTTCACTAGAAGTCTTCTTAGTAGTATACTTATATCTTTTTCCACTTCTCAAATTTTGTGCATCTTCGTCAGAATCACTATATATGTTATTTACCATTACAAACTCAAAATATTCTAGCGATTTTACTGCAGTCTTAAAACGCCTTTCTCAGCTAAAAGCATTTTAATATATAAACTCAGATTGTGCAGGTACTTACCTCTGAAACCTTTGAAAAACTCTGCTTCTGTTGCACTGCAGGACTTCAGCATGTCCATAGCAAACTCTGTCACGAAGCCTTCTGGCATAGTATCAACCCAAAAGTCAACTGCTCGCGAGAGTGGACTATATATTGCTTTGAGCCTCTCAATGAGCTCTAGAGTCCACTCGGTCGATACTCCTTCTGGTCGAAAACAGTTTTTTCGTTATGAAAGTCTTGATATCCACTCGTGCAACTCGTTTCCAAAGGATTCCCATAAAATTTTGTGAACGTACTTCCACATATGCTTATTTAACCAATCTACGTCGGAGAGATGTAGGTGTCTATTCTGTTTTCTAGCAAAATCTCTTTCTGTCTTTTCGTACCAGGCCCAAATTTCTTTCTTCTCCGGATGCCAATTTTCAGTGTCGGTACTCATCACCAGTTCAAGCATGGCAACGAAACCATTTGTTGGCTTATTATAACTGTCTTGAGGTTTTATATAAAGACCCAATTTCTGCACGATTCAAGGAACCAACAAAACCCCTTTTCACCGGCCCTTTCGGCAACAATCTATGAACAGCTTGAGGTCTCACCCGAGGTGAAGTTATGGGGGGGTTGTGGAATCAGGTTTCCACAACCAGGTGATGAGTGTTCAAACAAGCTGATGAGAAGCACACTGTGGGACTCACGCTGTGCAATGAGGACTACATGAAGTTCACCTTCTTCACGGTTAATACGTAGTCTATCGCGCATCCAAGGACTGTGCGCTGTCAGATGGTCTTTCGTCAATAGGACAACACAACTGATAACTACGCTTTCTCTTCGGACTTAACCAACTTCAATGAATTTACCTAGATTTTCCTATCCATTCATCAATTTCCTTAGGTTATTTATCTTATGGCTTATGCAATATGACAAAACACAATGTATTGCACACTTTCGGTGTTGCGCTTCAAGGGAATCACATGGCACCAACTCCACTGATTCTAGTGTTTACTCAATCAACTTATGCATTCACTATGACTTAGAAATACTTATGCATCTAACATTCATCCACATATGCGATACTTAACATATTATTCTAATCTTCATTCCTTATGGTGAATATACATAAATTGATAAACAAGATCTTAAGCATTCATTGTAAGCAAATATACATATTCAAGCACATAAACAGTCACACAACATGGAATTTAACGTGGTTCACCCTCGAGATGGGAGCTACATCCACCGGAATTATTGTTATATTATCTTGGGAAGGGTACAACAGTTCCAGTCTACGCACACAGCTGCAGACTCTCTTCTCTCTCTATAGGTCTCTGCGCACACAGCTACAAATCCTTTACAATCTTCTCTCAGCAGAGATCAATGTTCAACAACAAAGATTAACAATTCATAAATAGAAGATTCAAGATTAACCCTTTCCCTTACAAAATGTGCCCGTTTATAGATCATTCCCGTAGGTCACGTCTTTACAATGCATAGGAAAAAACCCTAAGGTTTCCCAAAACTGTCGTGGTTTACCCCTAATCAGACTGTTAGGCTTTGATAGTGACTCCTCCATCATGTCCATCCTATGCACGTGGTCACGTCTCTTTCAGCCTTCCTTGTCGATCGCATGCCAACTGTCGCTTTCACCCTGTCATTCCTTCTCTAACGGCTTCATGTGGCCGATCCGTCTAGTGCTTCCTTTTCTTGTGCAATCGGTCGCTTTCCTTTCGCAGTACTTCTTACCCTCCTGCTTGGTAATGATGGAGTATCTTAACCAAAAATAGACTTCCAATGGTCTTACCGGAATGTATACCGTTTTCCTTCCAAAACTCTGCCTTGCTGGATCTTCGTAGATCGGTCTCTTCGCAACGCTACCTCTTCACGACGATGTACTTCGCAGTGCTGTATCTTTGCAGTGCTGGCTTACTTATTCTGTCGATGCTACGTTGCACTGTATCCTCGCAGCTTCCAAAACTGTCTTTGCAAAAAAGTCTTCTACTAAATTGCGCTCAACTTCATAGTTCCAAAAACTGTCTTCTTAAAAATGCCTTACTTGAGCCAGGCCCAACAATTACTTCACTATCGGCCAATGATGCAAGGAGGGTCTGCTTCCCCTGGATGCATTGTGCCAACCAATAATTCATCCCAATTGCACTGTCTTTTGGGGCGACAACTGCATAGATGTGTCCTCCAAAAATTCATTTTACGGTCATATTCCAACATGTAGTGGTTTGATAAGTTGGATAATTACAAAAATAAGGAGGGAACTGCAATATGCATGCATAAATGTTTACGTGGCTGTACAAGATCAGATATATGATCATATTCATTTGAAATATAGGACTGGCATTCCTCTAACTAGATTGTTTCAACAACTGCACATGGGTCCACTGCAAGTGATACATGATCCCATTCATCAACCCAATCCATTGATTCACACTCATCCCACTCACAACTGCTGCAAGGCACAAAAAAGCAAGCAAGTTTCCGCATCCATATTTCAAATAAGGGGTTGTTTGAGCTTCGAACCGAATGAAATCCACAAGTTCCTTTCACATTACTACAACTATAAGAATGTGATCGATCTATATCAACCACATGGCAGAAATTTATGACAACATGTCCTCTACCTGTTGGTCTGTGTTGCTCTGGGATTTGATCTGACATTTTTGGAGAGCACCATTGAACTATGGATTATGCATCCCGAATATGAGGGTTTTTCATGCACCTCATCTCCTCCCTTCGTAGGGAAGTTTTGAGACATGCTCCAGCCCCATCATGCTCTCCCTTTCCAGGCCCGGTCTCAAAATAGTTCCATATATGCAACACATCATAAGTCTTGTGAAAAATACTCAGCTAATGGAATACACGTGCATTTTTGAACTGGTATGCACAACCATATGACCATATCCAATGCTGATCCATCTATATACCTCTCTCCTTCAGCTGATCATAGAAATTTTTTTAAGCAATGATGCACATAATGCAAGTCGTGGAACCTGTCGTAACTTATGTAGAAGTTGGTCTCTTTCAATATTATCTTCATGTCATTGCTGCTCTCTAGCGCATGCCTATATGTGATATGGACCATTATGCTAACTTGGAATGAATGGTAGTATTGACTTTGACTCTCATTATGTGGCTGCAGGGTGTAGTTTTCAGCAAAGTCCATGACCGAAAATATTGTGCCATTGGGAAAGGTGTCCCTACACTGTTTGTACTGTTCATCCTACCATCATGCTACATGGACATGTTGTACATACTGCTCGGTCTTTTGGTATAATTCCTTCATGAAATCAAAAATTTGTACCTACTGCCACAAAACCAAGGGCATTAATACAACGTGAAATTTTCAATCTGAATATATATGTACAAATTCAACATGTACAGTATGAAAGTATGAAAACTTAGATTACCTATGACTTTACCAATGCAATTTTTTTGCTTTCCTTCGCACTATCTACTTGATATGTTATGTACTTGAATTTCTGCATTTCTACTGACATGCTCCCAAATTTGTGCTCCTCGGTTTCCTGGATGCAGCATCTCAATAATGAAAATCTACTGCACCTGGAACACGTCCCATATAAACATGATCTTTTATAATATTTTTGTCCTTCAGGTCTTGGACACATTATTCTATGTATAAGTTCTCTGGATGCATTTGGTGGTTGTAACGATGGGAAGTCCTGCACAATGTTAGTATGCAAATCACAACATATATGTCTATATGTATCATAATAGTACTCAAATTCTGCATGGTATCTACAGCAACATGTGTTACGATCAATGCAAATTCTAACATACCAGGGTTTTCATTTTTCAAAGGACCTTTGGCCCAAGTTCGATTGTAACCTCTCATAGAGTTTTGTTTGTGTCATGTCAAGGAAGTGCTTCACATGGGGTTCACACCGCTTAACAACTTTTCTCAACCTTAACACATCTCTTTGATTCAATGACGCTCTAGTGTTATCATGCCAAAACTTTTGTACTAGTTCTTTAACAGCATCAATAAGCTTCATGTCTGAACGAGGTAACCTACCAACAAAGGCCCGAGAATCTTTTTGGCCTGGGGTCTAAATTTTTTCTCTAATAACATAATACTTTTGAAGAGTCTTTCTATCTACTTTAAATATTTTGCATGTGTGTGATAGCAGGAGACATT
Source organism: Larix kaempferi (assembly GCA_027924585.1). Classification (NCBI taxonomy): domain Eukaryota; kingdom Viridiplantae; phylum Streptophyta; class Pinopsida; order Pinales; family Pinaceae; genus Larix; species Larix kaempferi. Next base: position 9,236,610 of record BSBM01000042.1, on the reverse strand, counting down.
GCCTTGTTGATTTGTCTACAATCGATTCCGACAGTATACGACGGGCCGCATTAAAATATTTTGTACGAGAAGTTTTTCCAAACAAATTAAATGCAGAATGTAGATTTATAACAACATGATTGTTGGACTCTAAACTTCTAACTACCTTTATGCCCAAAATTCTCCTAACATGAGCTAGACAATGTGACTTTAACAAAGCCAGAAACAATTGACATTTTGTTGCATCGGTTTTGGATTCAAAAAATTCTTCGATTATCTTGTTACAATGGAAATCAATAGTGCGTTTGGGAAACTTACCTTCAAGTCTTGAAAATGAACTTTCATCCACATGAATACATCTGGGAGTTCTTCATCGTCCACTTAGTAGTCGAGGCAAGGGAGTCGGAAAGGAGGTACGAGTCTTGTCACCATTTTGTTGTGGCCCTTCGTTCACAATTTGGTCCTGCAAGGGAGTGTGTTCGACATGTGTGTGCTCTTCTTGAGGAGGTTTCCAATTAACATTTTGTTCAACATCCATCCCTTCATACTCAACAGAAATAAATATTTGATTGACTTCAACCATTTCGTCATTGCTTGTTGATGGATCTAAGGCACTAATATTTTGATGTCTACGGTTTTCCATGTACAACTTGGCCTTTTGTCTTATCTCATGGGCCTTTTCAGGGGGTAGATCCTTCCTTCTAGACTTTCGTTTATTATTACATATGTTTCCCATATTCAATACATTTTTTAACAAAACAAAAATATCACCCCTGCAAGAATGAACAACAAATAATATATTAAAACTCGATGTGCATGATTATTAAAACTTGATGTAGCAATTGATTATATACAACAACATCTAGTGAGAATGTTTTCATATAATCTTAAAATCTATTGAGAATTCCCTAGGTATAACAACAACATCACCTCTAGGAACTGAATTGGATGGTGGCATGGGATGTTAGTAGGATCACATTCCCTACAAAAGGAGAAGCTCCTACTCACTTCATTTTCATGTTTTGGATGAAGGAAAATAGCCCCAAAATATTAAGAGTTTTCAATTCTTTAGGTGTTTGTGTGAGTTGTAGTGAAATCATGAGGAATTCAACAAATGTTTGTGTACTATATGGAGTTATGTGGTTATGAAAGGTTATTGGTGGTGATGCAAGCAAGTTTTTTTTATTATTTTCATGAAAGGTTGAAAGCATTCCTTGGTGTATGCTGTAGTTTTTTTGTGGTAAGATGTTTTTATTGACTATGTTGAAGATTAAGAAAACTAAAATACATCTATCATACAATTCATGAGGAAAAACTAAAATAGAGAAAATTCAAACAAAGTGAATGAAGACTAAAATACATTTAACAAGAGGAAGAGGTCACCATACCTCAAGGATTATGATTTCTCTTTACTTCAAATGTAAAATGCTCTTTTGATGTATCCACTATATGTAAGAAGAGTTCAAGTGTGTCCAAGCAACATGAGAATTCAATCCAAGGAGCCAAATAGAGTCTAATTATTGTGTATTAAATCAAAGGAGCCAAATAGAGCCCAACTGGTGTGTATTCAATCCAAAGAGCCAAATAGAGCCCCAACTATTGTGTATTCTATCCAAATTGTCAAAGAAACACCAAATGGTGTGTGAATTCAATCCAAAATGCAAATGGTTGTCAAAATGTGCATGAAAACAATGAGAAACATGCGTGGATGCAATGTCCCTTAAAATCCCAAAAATTAAAAAAAAAAATATGTAAGGGATATTATCGTCGTTCAGGTTAAATATTTATTAGAGTTAACTTCAGCCCTGTACCTTTATCTATCAAGAATGACTTTACCTCTAAATCTCGATTATAGTTCTTTTGAATTTTGTTTTTATGAAAATTGACTCACTATATCACAACTAGTTGCGGTCTTGACTAATATGTTGCAAGTATTCTAATTATGATCCTTCCAATGATTGTTTGTATGCCACTTCCCTAACATGTTTTAGTTCAAAGTGTACATTTATATGCTATCAAGGTTACCCTATGAGTTTTCTCATTGCTTGAATTACTATGATATGTTTGTGCTGGCCTTGATGCATGTTATAAATTCTATGTTTGGCTTGTGAGATGAAAAAGATGTTTCCACTATGTTTATACTCTATTAAATGCTTAATCCTAAAGTCCATGGTTTAGAATTTTCAGGATCACTGGTCTTACTTAGCTTCATAAGAGCTAAGGCCTATCTAACTTCTGGTTGCAGGTGTCATTAAGGAGAAAGGCTAACTTTGACTATTGAAAGAGGTCTAGGTAACGACCCAAAGATACAAGGCATACTAAATAAAAATTCCCTATGAGCATTTTTAAATAAAGTGGTGACTCTCCAACTATAGGGAGAGGGTAAGAATTTGATCCTAAGTGGAGGTAGAGGCAAGCACATGAGAGCATGTGAGAAGCACATGGTGGATTCCAGGCTGGCTAAGGGGTAAACCCTAGCACCTTCGTAGAAATGGCTGTAGTTCTTCAATGGCATTTAGGTGAGAGAAACCAAGGCTCACAATCACTTTAGTGACTGGGGAAGTGATACACCTGGGCGAAGTTCATATTCTCGTTGATGCAAACCTCTCCTTAGCAGTAGCGTTTTGATGTTTTCCCAAGGTAACTTCTGTAACCTTACTGTTTTGTTTGAGAGTTTTGTAGGGTGTATAATATTTATCGAATTCACATTTTTAACATGTTCTCTCTATCCCGGATGCCAGGAAGGTTTCACTGAAAGCGCCTTGTTGGGTGGCTTAGCTGGAGGCCATAAATGCTTAGGTCATGGAAGCCTGGGCGAAAATGGTTCGGGTAAGACCTAGGCATCCTGGAACTTACGGTCCCTGATAAATTTTGTGGGAAAAGGCATTTGATATCTCACGCATCGTTTATGGATTTCATTGGGGAGATACAAGGAACCCCTGCTCTCTCTCGTTGTAATTTCTTGTATTCCCCCAGCGTTTGGTTACTGGGTTAAATTTGGCGTTGTAATAATTTGAACAAAAGTTTGAATATACAGAACCCATGCTTAAATCGTTGAGAATGTTTATTTCCAGACATCAGAGGCTGTGTGATGTGGTTTAAGAGCTCTGCAATAATTGATACCTTTACTATGTAGTTTTGGAAAATTATACTCCGTTTGCTACCACCAATATTTATCTCTGTTTGGTGTACTTTATATGAGTGGAGAAAACCTTGGCTGAGACTACCTAAAAATGACTGGGGTAACTGCGTTTGGATTAGATGCTTACTATTCTGATTTTAAGTTTAGGGTTATGGCGTTTTTCTTTAAAGAATTGTTGCAAATAACATTCTTTGTTTGATGTCAATCTGGAAGAAATTTCAGTATTGTTAAAAGGATGTCGAAACCAATTTCTAGGGTTTTGTTTATGTATCTTGGTTGTGTGCATTCAATAGACTGAGTTTTTCATTTATAAATTTCTGCAAGTGAACCCTATGGTTGTTGGAGGCCTAACCGGTACTATTGTTATCTTCATTGGGTAAATTTCGGGGTTGGATAACCTATACCATTTATGCTTTCATGATTTATCTCTCATAGTGTTTGTAGTTTTGAAATTATACACTTTTGTTTATTTAATGGGTTTGCTGGGTTAAATCCCTAAGTTTTTCTCTTGGATTCAAGGAGTTCAATCCCTTGATCTATGTGAGAAACAATTCGCCACCGGTATGCACTACTGTCTATTTAATAGGGTTTGAATCCTATGGCCTATCCAGTTGTCTGCTAGGTTTCGAGTGAGACCTAAATACTCATATAGATGTCTATACTCTGCTTGCATATAGGTTTAACGCTATATTTTAAGAGGAAAAAGAAAGGCTATTGCCTTTAATTCATGAAGTTTTTGTGTGGCTAAAGTATTTACCTATATATATATAATGGTGCAGCTTTATGCATAGTAAAACGACTTTAATATGATTTTCTAGGAAGAGGATTAAATTTCTCTTTGATGCCTATCGTGGTTATAATAACCATAAAGACTTTGCCTTATTTTGAGGGTGCCAAGTCGTTTTTATGTGAAAACTTGGAGGAAAAATTTATGATAACATATCTAAATACTTTAAGTGAATGGATTTTCTTTTCTCTTTTCTCTTTTCTCTGCTCAGTAGATGACTCTTGCGAGATTAATTATGTTTAAAGGATCTAGAATCTAGGCTTTGAATAAATTTGTTTACTATTATGTAAGCACTATGATCCTGACATTTTTGTTCTGATTCCTGTCCATAATTTGTTAGTATTTTAAAAATAGGGTTAAGAGTAGGATTTTGGGGTTTCAAAACTTTCGTGTAGATCTTTGCTAATTTAAAATTTCTAGGTTTATATATAAGAAAAAAGAAGAGTAGATAGATCCAACCCTAAAACTATTTTAAAATCTTAAATAAGGCCTTCACGAGCAAAAAAAATAAAATTCCTAAGCCTAACCTAGGTGCCATGACTAAAGTTCTGTCAATGGATCGGCAGATGTGAAATTATTCAAATAAATATTACACAGCGAGAATTTACAACCCTTAAATGAAATCTTTATTAACTACATAATTTAGCCTGTAATATCTTTGGAGGACTAAAAGCAAGATCTGATATAGGACAAAGGGAAAAACTCTTACCTGAAACTGTGTGGTATGATTTAGCTCCGTTACCTAAACTTCACAGCTTTGGATCTTCTTCTCGTAGGATCCTGCACACCTCAACCACTGATTAATGGAAACAACTATGCTTAGCTGACCTGTAGGATGTAACCAAATGACTTTTGGAACTACCACGTTCCTCCCAACCTTGACCCTAAACCGTTCCTGGTTCAATAATGGAATCCCCCGAGCTGGTTCTGACATGCAATAGGACAATAGAGGACCTAGGGAATACCGCTGATGATAATCAGATCTTTAGAATAATAAGCTCCTTCAGTTCTGTGGGAAACACGATTCTCTTCTCTTACGATAACATAATGATAGAAAGAAAGAGATCCCCTTCACTTGGGAATTTTCCTTCTTTATATAAGTGAACTTTTGGAATATAGCTATTGCGTTAATAGTTTAACTTTTGGAATATAGCTATTGCGTTAAGTGAACTCCATATTTGTTTTAGTTTTGAATTATAATATATGTAAAGAATATTTTATTTAATTCTTTACTCCTAGTTAATCTAGGACTTTTTAACTTGTTCCTCTATTATTTGTTTTAAAGGAACCTTTATATTTTATTTACTTTGTTTGCAACCTATGTGTTTCTATTAATTTAGATCATAATATTTTTTCTTATATATAACATAAATAAATATCTTGAGCATATATTTTCTGCATATTATTCATACATAATATATATGTTAAAATTTAATATGCTAATACAGAAAATAACAGCATTACATTCCATTTCACAATAATAGCATATACAGGATCACTGAAGAAACAACAAGCACAGCATAAACACAAGAGACAGAGATTTATCCTGGGAAACCCTCATGGGGTAGAAAACCCAGCAAAGCTTCCTCAATATAGATGACCAACAATATACAAAGATGAAACCCTGAGACATGATCTCCTCCTCCACAATAGCAGACCTCTCCTCCACAAGTGCGCTATCCTCAAGTGAGTGAGTGTGTCAAATGAGGAATACACCTCCTCTATTTATACACTACTTCGACTTGTCTTTTACACAAGAACACGTAGGCTCGTATTTAACCAATGGGTTAAATACCCCATTACAACTGACTGGGCCGACCCCTCTAGGGTGGTCTAATAACCCTGGTTACCACATTCCGACGGAGGAATAAACATCTCCGGATATACAATAAGATTTTCAAGGAGGAATGAACCATCTCCAAAATAATAAAGTACAAATATAATATTCTTTGAAGTTACAATATCTCAACACTCCCCCTTAACGAGAAGGATATTATAACAGCATCTGCACGAGCAAGGAGTCATCAACATCATACATGATACATCTATAAATCATTGGAATCTTTCTCAACATCATCAGTAACTCAAGCAGTTACTGGAACATCTTCAATACTGGAACATCAACATCTTCAGCACTGAGTCTTTATCTTCTGCAGCACTTGAACAGCTACAACAATATCATCATCTGGATCCTCACGATCATCAGCATCGTTATCACACGATCATCAGCATCGTCATCATACGATCATCAGCATCGTCATCACACGATCATCAATATCGTCATCACATGATCATCAGCATTGTCATCATACGATCATCAATATCGTCATCATACGATCATCAGCATCGTCATCACATGATCATCAATATCGTCATCACACGATCATCAGCATCGTCATCATATGATCATCAGCATCGTCATCATACGATCATCAGCATCCTCATCACACGATCATCAGCATCGTCATCACACGATCATCAGCATCGTCATCACACGATCATCAGCATCGTCATCACATGATCATCAGCCACGTCATCTCACGATCATTATTAGTACAAGTATTCATGCCAATACAAGTAAACATATCAACAATACGAGTATCCTACCGATACAAGTAACCACATCATCAATACAAGTATCCATACTGATACAAGTAACCACATCATCAATACAAGTATCCTACCGATACAAGTAACCACATCATCAATACAAGTATCCTACCGATACAAGTAACCACATCATCAATACAAGTATCCTACCGATACAAGTAACCACATCATCAATACAAGTATCCTATCGATACAAGTAACCACATCATCAATACAAGTATCCATACTGATACAAGTAACCACATCATCAATACAAGTATCCATACCGATACAAGTAACGACATCATCAATACAAGTATCCATACCGATACAAGTAACCACATCATCAATACAAAATCACTTTCTCAGAGACCATTCGTCTACGGATCAATTCAGGGACAAAAGTCCGGGGATGATACAAAACCCACTTCTCGGAGACCACACGTCTACGGATCAATTCAGGGACCGAAGTCCGGGGATGATACAATCCCCACTTGTCGGAGACCATACGTCTACGGATCAATTCAGGGACCGAAGTCCGGGGATGATACAATCCCCACTTCTCGGAGACCACACGTCTACGGATCAATTTAGGGACCGAAGTCCGGGGATGATACAATCCCCACTTCTCGGAGACCACATGTCTACGGATCAATTCAGGGACCGAAGTCCGGGGATGATACAATCCCCACTTCTCGGAGACCACACGTCTAAGGATCAATTCAGGGACCGAAGTTCGGGGATGATACAATCCCCACTTCTCGGAGACCACACGTCTACGGATCAATTCAGGGACCAAAGTTCAGGGATGATACAATCCCCACTTCTCGGAGACCACACGTCTACGGATCAATTCAGGGACCGAAGTCCGGGGATGATACAATCCCCACTTCTCGGAGACCACACGTCTACGGATCAATTCAGGGACTGAAGTCCGAGGATGATACAATCCCCACTTCTCGGAGACCATACGTCTACGGCTCTCTTTAGGACTGAAAGTCCCTGGATGATCCAATCCCCTCAACTGTCCACTAAGGACTTCATTCTCGGAGACCTCACGTCTACGGCTCTCTTTAGGACTGAAAGTCCAGGGATGATCCAATCCCCTCAACTGTCCACTAAGGACTTCATTCTCGGAGACCTCACGTCTACGGCTCTCTTTAGGACTGAAAGTCCAGGGATGATCCAATCCCCTCTTCTTTCTCGTAGACACCTGTCTATGGCTCACTTTAGAACATGTGTTCAAGGATGATACAATCCCTCTTCTTTCTCGGAGACACCTGTCTACGGCTCACTTTAGAACATGTGTTCAAGGATGATACAATCCCTCTTCTTTCTCAGAGACACTTGTCTACGGCTCACTTTAGAACATGTGTTCAAGGATGATACAATCCCTCTTCTTTCTCGGAGACACCTGTCTACGGCTCACTTTAGAACAAGTGTTCAAGGATGATACAATCCTCACATGTATTCTGATCAATACAAGTACAAGTATCCTCAACCATACAAGTACATTAATCAATACATGTATCATCAAAAGTATGTATTCTTACCAATACATCTTATCATCAAAAGCATGTATTCTCACCAATACATCTATCATCAAAAGCATGTATTCTTACTAATACATCTAACATCAAAAGCATGTATAAGTAAAACTAGGTATTCTAAGTATAAGAGTCCTAAATCTAAATATTTCTAAGTATCTAGGTGTAGAGAACAGGTTACCTCATCATCGACCTTGTTGTTTGATGAGACAATCTCATCATCAGTGACTATACTACTCCCCCTTTCGAGGAGGGTCCTTTTGAACTACACCAAGCTTGTCTCGGAAGTATTCAAATTTCACTCGAGACAGAGGTTTGGTTAGTACATCGGTAACCTGTTACAAATTCAAACTTTATAGTTCCTTTCTGCATCATATCTTGTTAGATCCCTATGTTCTTTGGCTTATCATGGAACACTCGATTCTTTGTCATCTTGATACAACTCTATTTGTCACATAGGATCACAGTTGGTTCTATCTCTAAGTCAAACAATCCTGAAGCCATACTGCTTCATAACTTAGCAGAGAAAGCAGCCATATATTCTTCTTGTGCTAAGAGCCACACTAGACTGCTTCCTTCTAAACCATGAGATCATGGCTGATCCCAAACAATAACATCCTCTCGATGTGCTCTTCCTGTCTGATACAATTTCTGCCCAATCAACATCTGTGTAGCCATCTGAAGTCATGATCTCTAAGATAACATAGATCAAAGTCTATCGTATCCTTTAGGTACCTCATCACATGCTTTTCAACTAACAGGTGAACACATCTAGTTTCCACTAGATACTGACTCAAGGTGTTCACAGCAAAGCATATATTTGACCTAGTATTTGTCAGACACATCAATGACTCAATATTTTGTCTGTACAGAGTTATATCCACTAACTCTGATGAGTCATCTGCTAATAACTTCAAGAGTGGCCATTCCAACACATCAAGTCCTTTTAATATTTCTCAGCATACTTTCCTTGGTTGAGAAAGATTCCTTCTGAGCCTTACCATACTTCCAGGCCTAGGAAGTAATGCATCAATATGAGATCTTTCATTTTCATTTCTACAGCCATCTTCTTCTTTCTTTTCATGATCTGTTTCTCATTCCTTGTCAGAAAGAGATCATCGTCATACAATAATGGTATGAGAGGTTCATCAACCTTAAGGTAAAGGTTAGGAACAACTTTACTTTTGGTAAAGCCCAAGCTTATCAAGAAACTGTCAAATCTCCCTTTGTGAATGAACATCATTCACACTCTGCATTGAATGATCTTCTGCATATCTATCTGTGCCATCTCTCGTTAGATGGGTCTACTGATATGAGCCTCAATATCATTCAAACTCTGAGGTGAGTTCCTTCTTGTATCCATGTCATCTATGCATAGAAGCCATATTTAACCTTGTAGCAAAGGTTTAGATCCACATCACTCATGATGATCATTAAGCTCATCAATTGATTATCGATCCTGGGTACCCATACAGAACCTGATTCACACTTCTTCTTTAATTACACCATTAAGAGAATGGTCTTATCTATCCAATTGGAGCAAACATCTTGTCATGATTCTCTTCCTCTTTCTAAGAGAATCTTCTAGCCATGAGCCTTCTATATTTTGTTTGATTTGTAAATCTTCTTGTTTGAACATCCATCACTTGCTCGGTGTCCATCATTCTTCATGATCTTTCCTACAAATCAAAATCAGGTACATGATTAGTAATACTTCATAATCATGAAATCAAGTTGACATGATAACCTATTATGCATACAGATATCATTTACATAGTTATGCAACTATCTTGACCAATATTTTGGCACAACACTTTTCCATATCCTGTATGCATACAGTGGCTATCTAGATGCCTTCCATCTCTACCAGAACATGCTATCGAGAGTGTGCACAGCTCTCAGCATGTCAGCAAAGAGGTTTCATTCTAGGCAAGCAACAATGGAATGTTTGTCCAACTTACCAATCATATGCATATTAGTAGTATACTGTTCAATGCTCTATGAATGTTTACACTCAGCGTGATATATTCTAAATATGCATATAATCTATTACAAGCAATATCATTTACTATTTTAAATAACAACTCAAATACTTATCTTTTATGCTTGTGTGGTTGCCTCTCGCTTGGTCTTCTAAATGTCTTTTGAACTTCTATTCATTCTATACCACTGTGCATGCTCAAGTGTGCAGTAGTGTTATCCTCATGATCTCATACACAAACATACATTCATTAGTACATTATAAACATTATCAAAACATCTAAATAGTCTTGAATATGTATAGTCACGATCATAAATAATAAACATTAGTATTCAAGATTTCAGGGAATACTTCTTTTACTCATGCGTATCATCAATCAAGATAAAAGACATAATATGCATAATCCCTTGATTACTAACTTTATGAATAAGCATATCTAATCATGCCAAGTATACTTATATAAGGGATCCCAATACAAGGTAAGATTCTAACGTGACATAGGAAAACATACCTGGATTAGTATACCTGCTTAGTTATGTACAACATACCTAAACAATCTCTTCAATGATTTAGAGATCCTGAGCTAGAACCTGCATGTCTCATAGGTTAAGCATAATATAACAAAGTCATACATACCTCGTAAGTAGAACAAAGATTATGGATGAGTCTTTGTCTTCATGATGTCATGGTCATGGAACTTGATTTGTCTTTTGTGATGTACCTGTATCTTGTTAGCAGACAACATCAACCTCACACAACACGATAATGCATTAGTACAATCATATAGCCCTAATCAATTAATGTCTTCGATCATTCACATGCATTCATACTGTTACTAGGGTGATAAGACAATTCTAACATTAATCAAGATTGTACTAATAAATAACATGAAGACAAAACACATTATGAACTTAATCAAGAATCATATTTCAAGACATACCTGAACCTCCTTAAGTCATACCTGTCGAGACTTCTTGTCGTCTTCTTATGTAAGGCCTTAGCCTCAACTCCCCCTGAAACTTGATCTGGAGCTTGATTAGGGTTTGCTAGAGAAACCCTAAAAATTCAATCTTTGACTTTCACACTTCTGAATGGATGGAAGAATGTGTCTTGCTGAGCTGATCAACCTAGCATTCTTCAATTTTGAAATCTCCAAAATTTGACCCCTCAAAATTGCCTTCGAAACTTCTGGATCTTCTGGACAGGAACCCGAACTAGGGTTTGATGAAGCCCACCCTTCTGTCCAATCAAAAGGTTCGATCCAAGGCTCTAAACTCTTATTTTTCTGAGGAGCATTCAGCCGTGGACTCCGATTCCAAAAATTCTAACTTTCTCCGAAACCCTAAATTCCAGAAGCCATGAATAAAGGTGCTCCAAAAATAATTCTGTTTTGACAGAAATATGCACCTGATTGTTTCTACTATAACTCTGAATTTTTTTTTTCCACAGGGTTTGAAAACTTTTTCTGCAGTAGCCTGACCTGTCATCTTTCCATCCTGACAGGTCTAACCTCAATTGGATTTTCTGAGAGAGAGTTATGCCAAGTGTCGCAACGTGACCTGTTTATGGGATAAAACAGGAGAGCGAACTTGTACGGCGTGCCACGTGTCACTGTTTGAACTTCGGCCTCTAAAAACTTTTCCTGAGATAGCTTACCCTATTATCTTTCCATCTTGATAGGTCTGACCTCAATTGGACTCTCTGAGAGAGAGCTATGCCAAGTGTCGCAATGTGACCTGTTTATGGGATAAAACAGGAGAGCGAACTTGTACGACTTTCCATGTGTCACTGGTTCACCTTCGGCCTCTGAAAAAGTTTTCTGAGATAGTACAGTCTGTTTACTACCTGTCACTTTTTACGAAATTTCATTTGGAGCTTCCTAGCCCAAGTTATGACCTTTTTGCCAAGGTCACCTGATTTTGACTGATATTTGGAAGAGGCAGAAACCCTAACTTGTACTGATCATAACTCATAAAGTACAACGAATCTGATGGTGCCCTTTGGACACAAGGTACCTGGGGATGTTATCTTCGACCTGTAAACGTTTCAGACCCTGAACCTTCGCAGAAATGGATTTATAGCGAAAGTTCCACGATGACTGGTTTTTGCTATGTAAAACCCTAACCTTCAAATTGTCGTAAGTAAAGCAAGTGTCGTAAGTGCCATACCTTGTCTTCCTTCAGGTTAGCTCTGATACCATGTTAAAATTTAATATGCTAATATAGAAAATAGCAGCATTACATTCCATTTCACAATAATAGCATATACAGGATCACTGAAGAAACAACAAGCACAGCATAAACACAAGAGACAGAGATTTATCCTGGGAAACCCTCATGGGGTAGAAAAACCAGCAAAGCTTCCTCAATATAGATGACCAGCAATATACAAAGATGAAACCCTGAGACATGATCTCCTCCTCCACAATAGCAGACCTCTCCTCCACAAGTGCGCTATCCTCAAGTGAGTGAGTGTGTCAAATGAGGAATACACCTCCTCTATTTATACACTACTCCGACTTGTCTTTTACACAAGAACACGTAGGCTCGTATTTAACCAATGGGTTAAATACCCCATTACAACTGACTGGGCCGACCCCTCTAGGGTGGTCTAATAACCCTGGTTACCACATTCCGACGGAGAAATAAACATCTCCGGATATACAATAAGATTTTCAAGGAGGAATGAACCATCTCCAAAATAATAAAGTACAAATATAATATTATTTGAAGTTACAATATCTCAACAATATATAATATAAATAATATCTTATGCATCGATTTCGTGCATTATTTATACATTAGTGAGACTTCTTTTATAAACAATCAACTTGATTATTTAATTAATTAAATCACATAACAATTCTTTGATAATTATTTAATACGTGGTCCAATCTTTGGACAATGTCCTTTTGATAGGTTTGGATAGTTGTCTAGGTTAGGTGACTCTAGGTCCCTCTTGCATGTTGGATTCCCTCGTTTAACATGGTAGTTCCCGTAGTCCTTGATGAGAGATAGAAATGATTCATTTTACCAATTAAATAATTGTGATGGATAGTAGTGCTATTCAGATTTTTCTCGACGCAACGCTTTAAGATCAAGTAACCCCGAGTGCTCTTCAGAGCTTTGGCTCAACACTCTCACATGGGAGTTATGCTAGTGCAATTCCAGAGCATCCCACTCAAAACTAGTGCTAGAATGTGGTTATGAAGCACATCTAGAACATACAAATGGACTCGGATCCAGTACTTATTATCAATGCTTGGAGTGCTCCAGGGCTTATGCCCAACACTCTATGTACATCGGGGCTTATGGCCAGTACATAATAAAATTCCTCCATGTGCATCGGGGCTTGCGCCCATCACATAGGTCATCCATGCACTCCAGATATTATGCTCAAAACATCAATAGAGTCAGTCATGCATAATAAGTCTACACAATATAATCGAAGCACATATCAGTAATTGAGGGTTTATACCCACATCTCATGATAAACATCAATCAAGTACATCGGGGCTTTCATGCCCAGTGCCTAACAATAAATCTGCATCAGTCAGGTCCATGCCCAAATATAAGTACATCATAAATAAATCATATGCATTGGGGCTTACGCCCAATATATCACATAAACATAATTAGTAAAAATTCGGGATATTATATCCCTCCTCGCTTAGAACAACACCGTCCCTATGTTCTTGGTACTAGAAATGAACTCATGAAACAAGGCCGGGTAAGCCTCTTTCATCGTGAGTTTCTTTCCCTATGCGACTTCATAAATTCAAAACTCCTTAATTCAAGGTTTTATTGGAATTACCTTAACACCCTTACCTAAAATAACCTCAAGTGCAGTTAGTTTTATGACATATAATCTATAATGTAATGTAAGCGAGGATATCATAATCATCTCATTGTTAGTCATGCCTTCACATTTCTTGTTTCTTTTCTTTTCTTTTTAACATAAATAATAATATTCCCGTTGCAACAGAATGCATATAATCAGTCTTTAGAATATAAGAAACACTCTTTCCTTTGCAGACACCATGTATATAATTAGTTCTATAACATAAGTAACATTCTTTCCTTTGTAGCATCATGGCGTTGCCTTTTTATGGAAGCCCTTTTCAGAGTTTTGATCTTCTTATGGAGATTTTTACTTTGAAATTTCATGCACCGGTACATCAGTTACTCATACATGCTCATGATCTAAGACAATAATTCCAACTTTCTTGACATGGTGCTTCATTCCCAAGTAGTTATTCTCTACTTGATTTCCCTAGAAGGAAGAAATCATATTAATGTTTATATCCTGAACTGCACATGAATATAACATAACTTTATGTATAATCTAAGTATAAACATCCAAAAAATATCTATAGCATGAGCAAAAACAATTCTCGGTGTGTTAGAGTATATTCGCTCAATACTTAAGTAGGGTTTTCCCATCTAGGTGTTTCTGAGCATAGTATTATATAAAATTTGTCGATCTTACTTAATAGTAGTTTAAAGGTTTATTGATGCTCTACAGTTTCTATCTCAACATCAGTTAGTCACAAGGGGTCTAAATGGTCCATAACCTTTACTGCTCAATAAAAGAAGAATTTATCAACCTATGTGGTCCTTCATGTACTCACTAAATTCCCAAGTAAGTTTTTCTATCCTTATTTCTGAAGTAGGGTAGTTACAAGGTATGTTTAATTTTCCCTTCTTTGTAAAATCTATAAAATAAACTGGACATTCGAAGTAAGCATAGTCATGACTCAAATCAGAAAACTGGAAACTCATATTTGTAATGGTATTGAAATGTAATATCTGTCTTTTGTACCCTATTAATTTGCAAATATAAAACGATTATTGTATGTGTTTCTTGTGAGGAGCTCAAGGCCAAGTCCCCACCAGAAAACCTTGCAAGCTATGTGGTTAATTCCTAGGTTGTAATTCGTGAACTTAGACGACTAATGATGGAAACACATTTAAAACGACATGCAACTGAATCTACCGGCGAAGAGGAAATGATCAGTTACGCCATGAATAGATAATAGGTGTCATCTTGGTATCTTCGGTACTGTGTGAACAGTAAGCTAAAGACATTCCCGAGATAAACTAAATCTAGAACAATGTCCTCATAGTAATCTTAATTAATATGATAACCTTAAAAAGTGTTAGGGTTGCCGAAAAATCACCCTAAGAACATAAAAAGAATGGAACTAAACATTTTATGATATAGCTTCACCTTTGAAATAAGGTGGAAAAAGGAAGATAAAGTGACATGCCCTCTGTACTAAATGGTTGCTGGAACGAATAATTAAATACTAAGTACATACTATGTATAAGTATGACAACTATCATAAAGTAAAATGGTGAGGATCCACTATCAACCTATGTTAAAAGCTAAAGTATATTAATTAACCTAGTATTGAAGAAATACTAAGAGGGATACATTTTTACATAATACTTAACTTATACCAAAATGAAGAGTATATTATATAAAGTTCTATATATATATACATCTACAGGCAAGTCAAGGTAGCCGAAAGCATCTCCTTCCTATACACCAATAAAGTAATACGAAGGTATTACATATTAATATCTTGGTGAATAGTTTTTATGGTAGAAGTTTGTGTAGAACTAGTAATTTATGCATCTTCTATCTCTGATTTATAGATTTAATGTTGATAGTAATGTTATAATGCATGCATGTCGGCTGCGATTCCTGCATCTGGTCATGGATAGAGATTTCATAAGCTCTACATTGGTTTATTACCATCGCGATCCATCGTGACCTACATATTGTAGATCAGAGTTTAAAATCTGATGGGTCTTCTCTACTTCTGTCATCGGGACACCTCTGTATATTAGACAGATTTAGGTTTCTGGGTATTCTTTGTTCTCAACTTTTTGGCGTCACGATCTATGTAGGTGGACATAGAGTTTCTCTTGCTTTTATCTATTGTACTCTTTTATACTTAGTTGGAATATTAAGGGAACGGGATGGCTTTGGAGATCCTGATCCTATGGTCCCTCGAACAGCCCTTACGTATTTTAGATTTGGTTATGTATAAGTGTTTATGTCTGGAAGGGGTCGTTCCCAATGTCATCCCATGAACCAATCTAGTACCAGCATTTGGCTTAAACTTCTGTTCGATATTTTATTATTTACATGCCAACGTTGTTGGATCATATAGATGCCACCATTGGTCGTGGAATTATCCATTTAATAGTGTAGAATATATGTGGGATCGAGCTGTGCGATCTCACCGTCGACCCATATTTACCTTGCATAATACCTGTTGATCGATTTGCCCGTCTATACTTCGTTTACAATCCTTTTGGTGGTTATATGCGAGTTGATCCAATGTCATGTAAATCTCTGCAATTTTTCTGTTGTATAGATTTTCAATTTTTTTAAATAGTTAGGCGCAGATCCTCGAAAAATCATTTGGATGAGTACATGCTGGTCAATCCTATTGTGGTGGCATCTCTGCGTTTTGTAGAAAAGAGTTCTGCGTTTTTGTTGGACAGATCCATGTGTATTTACATGTTAGCAACTCTGCATTTTTAGGGAAGAAGAGCTCTGCGTTTTTGAAAAGAAAACCTATGTGTTTTGTTGAATAGATCTCTATGTAATTTGAAAAGTAGCATCCCTATGTTTTAGCAAGAATAGGACCTCTACTTGATCGCTTATGCTGAAATATGTTAGAACTAGCTTATTTGGTTTTTGCTCGGATGAAAGTAATTTTAGATCTCAGTGTATTAACTGAATTTCGTGGTAGGGTCTCTACTAGATCGATTATGCTGAAAATAGTTTAGTATTTGCTTATTTGATTTTGGCTGTAATGGAAGTGGTAATAGATATGTGTTCATTAAGTTATACTGGATCGAAATTGCCAAGATACGAGGTTATATCCCTTTATATTTCTATATAATTACTATTGCGAAATAATTGGGTTCAGATTGGATATCCATTATATAAACTTGTTTCTACGATTTGCTTGAGATCCAGATCCCGAACTCTGCGTTTATTACTGTAACATAACAGTTGACCCCTTTCGGTATCCACCTCGTAAATAAGTCTATGTCAGCACAAATACCTGGAAACACTACTGTTTGTGGGAAGATAAAACCCTGAAATTATGATTGAAGTTGATATTGACTACAATGCTCTCTGTGAGAGAGGTAATGAGGAGTGAAGATTGCAATAACTTGAGTATCGCAACTACTGAGTTGCAAATTTTAATCATCGACTCGATAACTAATGAAAGTCATGACTCTTCTTTGTGGATGTAGCCCATGGATTGGGTGAACCATCTATATTCTTGTCTCGTCTTATGTGTGTTAATGTGTGGTTGTTGATTTTAGGTTTTTCTATTTTCTAGTTCTTTTATATACCAGTTCTTTTATATGCAAAGATGTTGTATATCAATGGATAAGAATCCCAATATGTTGATAAAGGGAAGTAGAGTTATTATCGACTTAGCGAGTAAAGAATAAAGTGTTTCATCGATGTATTAATACAGTTTAAAGGATGTTATTGCATATCCTTGTCATTTAGATGAATGTGTGAGAGTTCCTCCTTGGGAGTTATTAATTTTAAACTATTGCATAAAGGATCGGGGGGTTCATTTATGTATGAATATGGTTTCTAACTAACTCTATTCTTGGAGTATGATACAATAACTATGTGGGACAAAGCATAAAACATTTTCACCCTTGTAATATCAGGTTGTTTGAACTAAATTTTTATAGTTAAACACGAAGTATAAATATTGGAGATATTTTTGTATTATTAACGCGTGAAGTTGTTTAATGACTAAAGGAGCAAAATTTTTATTTTCTCAATATAACATCACAATCCATGGAGATGTTACATATGGTATTAGAGCGAGGTTTCAGCACTCGGGTCTATTTCGGCTCAGCATGAGGAAAGAATGGAATGAAAAGAACTATACCTATAAGACACAACGACACAAACTGAAGAAGGTAACTGATAAGTCGTCTATGGACTACAAGTAAGTACACTCCATTATTATTTATTGCTGAAGTATTATGTTCGATCAAAGTACATTACGCAAGAAGTGTACCATTACTTTAGAATTGTGATAGATTAAAGTGTCTAAATTTTATTAACATATAAATAGATATGTTGAATAATGATGAGTACAATAGCCACAAGGAATTGATATTCTACTAACTTTCCATGTTTGAGAGATTGCAGGTCACGAGAAAGGTGATTGTGTGTGGTCGGCCCTACAAAAGGTGAAAAGTATATTCGATTAAAATTTCAGTGGTTAATGAAATCAGATTTTCATAGATGGTTCATTAGGAGTAACATGATGTTACCAATACAAATTTGGTGATATGATAATGTAGTGATCGTTGATCTAAAAGGATCCTAACAATTTGGGAAATAAGCTAATATGAACTCTACCATGATTTGACACTTAATAGTTATAATTTAACATGGTACTCAAGGAATAGCATTCCCCAAGTAAGGGTGTGTATTCTAAAGAAATAATGAATATTGATAATAAATATGGATATAGAAATATTAAAGGAAAACATCTCATATCAAAATGAATTGTTCTAGACGTATTGACAATTGTTTCCCTTTTATAGTAGTACAAGAAAGGTTAATTGGAAAATGCTTATTTATGAATGTATCGAGTTAATAACAATGATGACTAATGTATGAAGCATTTATATCAAGGTCAATGGAAAATACTATGCTACATCCTCCTTATTTATATTATATAGGAATTATGACGAAACATGTTTGACTAACAAAGATTGTGGATTAAAACTATAAAGCATAAGAATAATGCTTTCATGTCATATATTTTGTTGACATAATGAAGGTAGATAATTTTTACTTTTGATAACCTCCAGAAGGAAAATGCTTTCAAAATTTTGATATATAGAGAGGTATCTATATGTAACAAAATTGTTTTACAATCGTCCTTATGTAGATGTAAGATGAGAACATTGAATTGTGAAGTAGGTAACCATGGGAACCTATTGGTAAGCTATTATACCTAATAAGTTGATGAGTAGAAATTTATAAATGCTTTGTACTAACCTTACAAATTATGTTGTAAGGTATGAATAAATCAATTAAGAATGTTGATAATGTATGGATGTTATGATCTGAAGGATGACTCTTTCTTGCTTAGGAAATATTTTCTTACAAATTCAACTTGTTATTAAAAGTGGTACTAACAAGGGAATTTGGCAGATGGTCAGGATCCATGAAACTTGTTGAAAAACCGGAGCACGATTTATTGTGCATGGTAAGCATTTATTAATATTTGAACAAGATAAAAAAATGAATGGCGTATAATGGTTATGTACTAACATTTCAGGATTATGCCATGAACACTATCAATCGAAATGGAATGTAAATTACACAATTCACTAGTTTATTAGTGGAGTTAAAACCACTCAGAGCGAGTGATGATTCACTCATACATCTTATTATATTGTTGGATTACAATATTTTATGAGGCATGGATTAACTATGGGCTATGTTATTTATGTATTGACATCATAGGGATTAACATGATTATGACCGATGCCACTGTCAACGTAGGACAACGATTATAATCCGCTTGTATAAGTAATTTGAGCTACATCACTCAAGGATGAGTAATGATTTATTTTACATCTTATTAAAGTGTGTATTTGAGGACTACATGAACCATGAATGATGGTAGAGGTACAAATCATTAAAACTTATGAAAGGTGGATGAATAATAGGTGGAATTGTTGTTTATCGATTAATGATGTTAGACAAAAATTGCTGCGTGAGCACCATGGTGATAGGCAAATGATTGTTGTATGAGCACATTGGTGTTAGGAAACTGATTGTTGTGGGAACACAATGATGTTCGGAAAATAATTGATGCGTGACGACATTGGTGTTAGGAAAATGAAGTTGCAAAATTGATGATCCAACTCTACTTTCCTAAAGTAACTTTTCCTAGACCCAAGCGAGGAGGCTTGAGGGGAATTGTGAGAGAGTCTGTGATATCAATGGAAAGACCTAGGCACAAAGTTTGACATCTGGAAGACAGGATGATGTTTGATTTCTTTGAGGAGAAAACTTTTGACTAGCAATCAAAAGGGAGAGTAACCTCAAAAATTTGGCCTATAAGTCCACACGGAAAAATTGACAGAACTCGAGGAAGAGTTTTATGTTCAGCAGAAGGTTTCTGAAGATTCCAAACTTAAGAGAGAGTTTGATGATCAAACAAAAATGTTGTTGAAAGTTTTCATTTTCATGATATAAGAATGAAATGCATGTTAACAATCTGCCAAACTAACTAGACTATGGAATGTCTTAATGTATAAATGTTATGAATACTTGAGTAGGAAAAATTTCCTCAAGGGCGAGGATGAATGATGAATGATAAAATATTACTTATGAAATTATTTTATGAGAAATAATCATGTATTATGGACGATAGCGAAACGCTAGAAGATGTTCCATAAGTAGAAAATGTTGTGTACATGAAAGACTCATAGTTTCTGTGAAGTTTGGATTTTGAATTAATGATATGTTGTATTAAAGAATGTCTGGACACTTGTTTGGTTTCACAAAAGTCCAGGTTATGAGCGATAGTGACTTGCGGAAAATCGTGGAAGTTTGAATATGATCAAGACAACGATGAAGAGGTGAGCAAAAGATGATGCAGGAGAGAAAGACAAAACGGTTGAAAAGCAGGAACACCGAGGACGGTGTTATCTTAAGGGGGAAAGGATCTAATATCCCTCTTTTGTACCTTATTAATTTGTAAATATAAAACGATTATTGTACGTGTTTCTGGTGAGGAGCTCAAGGCCAAGGTCCCACCAGAAAACCTTGCAAGCTATGTGGTTAGTTCCTAAGTTGTAATTTGTGAACTTAGAGGACTAATGATGGCAACACATCTAAAACGACACGCAACTGAATCTACTGGGGAAGAGGAAATGACCAGTTATGTAATCTCCCCCATTTTGACCCTTATAATATTTTGGGCTATAATGTAAATAATGTATGCATATTATGTATGATTCCTAGCGTGGAGCTCAAGGCCAAGGCCCCGCTAGTGAACGCTCGATCTAGAAGAGGCAAGTATTTGAAATTATGCTACCCATGTGCTAGTGAACCATGGGAATTGTAAATATGCATCTTAATATAAATTCCCACAACTATCTATGCAATGCAACAAGAGATAGGGGCATGATATTGCAAGGAATTGGGAGGGAAATATTCAAACCCTTGAGCCAATCAAGTCAGGCCAAGTGTCAACGAGAGAACCCATGAACCATCAACTACCCTTATTGATTTTGATGCCCAATCATTCATTTCTCCCAAGAGTTGGGTGAAGTAGTTAATGCCTTGGGGATTAGGGAGGTATGGCTATCCAAATTCGAGTATGGGCAAGCCACCCTCATGGAAAAATGTGTTTCTCTTTCTTGAGCAAGAAAACACCCACGAATTGCCTTCCCAAGCCATTATTCATGGTCAGACTTCACCCTCTCACGTTTTTAGAGCTTGCTGGGCATTTTATTTTGAAGCTTGTTGGGCGTTTGGGAGCTTGTTGGGCGTTTTTGGAGCTTGTTGGGCATTTTTGGCTTGCTGGGAACTCATTTTTGGTGAGCACAGTGGCTGGGAGAAGAGAACCACGAATTGGGGGTTTAATGGAGGTCGTTTTTTCTCATGGGTTGTCCCCAAACGTTTTCTGAAAACGAATTCTGCCTTCCAGGGTTTATTCCCCATTCTCCCATTTCGTTTTGGCTACCCATGAATTTCTGGAATTGATAGAAACCCCATCTTTGGGAATCTCACTGTATAAACGTTTCTTCATGCCCAGCACTCATATTTTTTCCTGTTATGTGCATCCCTGTGTTAGCCATTGAATGTTGAGTTGTTTGGGATGAAATCGTTTTCCTCCCTGTGATTGTCTTTCCCATTGTTAAACATGTGTATCCATGCCTAGTGATTGTGATTGTTGTGTGAGAAAATAGTATGTTTGGGTGTGGGTTATGGGAATCCATTGCTTTGGCTTGAGCTTGAATGCAAGTATCCAGTGATGAGGAGGGTCCAGTATTAGCTTGATAAACCCAGCTATGGACTGGCTTGGCTTAGCTGAAATGATGTTTTGGTTGTGTATGAGTTGGATGTCCCCTTTTTCCTTGTAGATATCATGCCTAGCTCGGGGGTGGCCTTCAAACGGACTCAGTATATGCTGTCGAAGAGCCTACAGTTGGGTGGAACGTTGCAGCGACATAGCTAGTTGCTTGGGGCAATTGCGAAAGGAAGATAAGTGTACTCTGTCTCTTGTGTTAATTTTGCAATGTATTTCTTTGATGTTATCATGAATATCTTGACTGTATGTTAGATGTGTAATTGAATTAATTCTGTTGTGTTTCTTATATGTATACATTTGCATATCTCCATTCTTTTATATATTATGTGAATGCTTATTTGCTAAGAATGGGACTAGATGTCCAACATTAGCAATAGTGTTCTCTCCATTGCCTTGGTAGGATGGGAGGGACATTACAGTTTGGTATCAGAGCTGTTGGTTGCAGCATTGGACCTCTATGGGCCGAATCTGATTATAGTTACAAGGGAAGATCCATTCCTGATCACCAAAGGTTACAACATCAAGACTAATGGGATAAATGGGATAATTGCATAAGTAAAATCACCTCCTATTGAGCAGTGAGCATCCCTGAAAGAAAAATAAAATCCGAAATTGTTTAAGTGTCTCTGAAAATTTCAAAATTCTTGTCTAAATCAGAAGGAACTTGTGAGTTTTTCGCTGCAATGGCAGAAGGAACTTGTGAGTTCTCGCCGAAGTTATCGGAATAACTTGGCAAGTGGCTCCGCGACAATTCGGCAGAAAATCATTAAGTTCGCCGAAAAAGAAGGAAAAATTCCGGTGGAAGAACTCGACGAGTTCATCCGCAACGGCAGACATAGTTGGCGAGTTTGCACCGTGACGGTGGAAAAAGTTGGTGAGTTTCCGCCGCAACGTCAGAAGGAGTTGGTAAGTTTATGCCGTAGCACCGGAAGGACTCAGCGAGTTGGTCTGAAAATTTTTCTAAGAGTCTTTTGTCGGAAGGAATTGGCAAGTTGCTCCACAGTGTCGGAAGGATCTGGTGATTCTCCGCCTCAGCGTCGGAAGAAGTTGGTGAGTTTTCGCCGAAGTAGCGGAAAGAACTGTCGAGTTTGCACCAAAGTCGCCGAAATGGTCGACCGAAAGAGATGGATGAGTTCATCTGCGGCACCGGAAGAAACTCGGCAAGTTCGTCCGCGACACCGGAAGAAAATTGGCAAGTTCATCCGTGGCACCGGAAGAACTCAGTGAGTTCGTCCACAATGGTCGGAAGAGAATTGCCAGGTCTGGCAAAACAGGAAATTTTAGTGGCTTTCCAGGGTGAAATTCAAGCGCTAAAAGCTGTAAAAAAAAAAAGCCATGGAACTTATGCGCCAGATTGCGCAAAATCGTGGAAAGTGTAATATGCACTATGGAGGATTAAATAGGGAAATTCCTCACCTTAAAACTAATTATGTTTGTAGCATAAGAATTGCATATTTCAAAAATAGCAAGAATGAATGATTACACATATGTATATGTTGAATTGCTAATTCATGATAATTAGCTAATGATTGCTTGTATGCTTGGTAGGGAAGCCAAGGAAAGGATTAGCTATGATGTGGATGAGGAACTCCATGTCAGAATGAGGAATTGGGAAGAATTCCTTAACTCCTCTCTTACTATTGTATTTATATACGGAAAATTATGGCATAAGGATGCTGGAAATGCAAGAGAGTAATAGATTAAATATAAATTAGTGGGCATGATTAAATAGTCATTGCATAGTGTATGTGAAATTGCTTATGCATGAGCATGATGTTGCATATGGGTAAAGGTAGTGAAAGTTACACATGAAATAACCCATTAATGGTATTGCCTATGGTTGATCACCAGTAATGTTGTTGATAATGGTTGTACGAATCCGATCACAGAAGCATGACTGAAAACGCAAGAGATTAGATAGATAAGATGAATATGCACTAGATGGCATATCAATAAACATTGCACAGTGCATGTGAAAATGTTTTTGAATGTATATGAGATTGCATATTGGTAAAATAGTGAGGTTTTACATATGCAATGAGCCACTTAAGATAATTATTGTGGTTGCTAATAATTAGTCGTGTTTGCATAGGTTGTAGGACCAAAGACAACTGAAGCATGGCTGAAGATGTGGATGATGATTGTTGCATATGACCAACAAACTTATGAGGAAAGGATGGTGCAACAAATCTATGATCATGAGGTTGGCAAAAGGACTATGTAGCATTGGTAAGAGGCCAACTGATCAGGTAACACCAAGCGATGTTAATAACAGCCATGCAGGTAATGGTTATTTGTGCTTAATTACATAAATGTTGATATAGGATTTGGTGAGATCCCTTCAACTATGATTAAACTATGTTGATTGGTTTGTATATGATACTGAGTTCCTGAATGTGAATGTTGACCCACCGAGTATGGTGAGGTGCGGGTAAGTAAAGACAAGGAGCCTTGCACCCTATAGTTTCTTAGAAACCTCAATGCATTCATATGAAATCGTATCATACCATTTGTGTATGTCGGTTGTGAGTTTAACAACCAAAGCAAGTGAGGACTTATAGTCCTGTTGTGGTAGTGCATGCTATGAGTGGCAGTCATGGTTAGGCCATAATAGGCGTAAGTGCATAGTATGCATGGATTAATGCAAGGTTGTATTGAAAGATTATGTGAGTGATGTAAAAGAGCATGCATATGTATAGGTGCACATGTTGAGATGCATTATGTGAATGCATGATTGTAGTGTATGTTTCATTACCACCAGATAATAGATGGAATGGCGGACTATTGTCAATCCTAAGAGCATTTCATGAGCTACTATGAATGCAAGAGAATGATTGCATAAAATGATGTAATTAAACCATGTACCTCTAGTATGGTAATGATTCACATGAAGTAGATGATTTTGGTGATATTAAAATGCTTCAGTGACTGTGGCAGCAATGAAATATTATATGCATAGAAACTTACAAAGTGTTTGGCTGACTGAAGTTTCAGATTTTAGGTAGATTGTTTTGGGCATGGCAGATATGGGTAAGTCCATGATGAAGATTAGAATCTACCGTGAACAAGAGCCAAATGATATAAGAACATGCTCATGGCTAAGCGAATCAATTTCTGTAGGAGACAGAGTTGTAAATTCATGTTTGAATTTAATTATCAATGCCATTGACTGATTAGAGGAATCAGATTTAAATTTTATTGATAAATGTTGCTAACTGTTTGGCTATTTGATAAATGTGCCAGGAAGACACATTGTAGGAAGACCGAGAGTGATGGCCTGCAAAATCCAAACCAGATGGGAAAGACCCCATGCTTTGGGAATGGGTTTCGAGTGAAACACCATTGATAATGTCTCAACCAAACCGCATGTCGGTAAACCATGAGAGTGAGATGGTAAAGGTATGCTAAGAAGGCATGTGAGATACATCTGCAAAATGAATGAGTATTATGTGACCCTAGAATAGAACATGCATGTCTAAATTATTAGCGTTAATATGCAGAGCATGCTCTATTTTGTTTATATCATTGCAGACTGCTTGAGTATGATTAAGGCCTACATGGCACACATCAGAAAGGGGGTGCACACCTTTTCTGGTGGCGGGTCATGATAGGGTTGTCAATATTGACTACACCCTAATGGAATGGACGCATTTCTGGTGTTTCAATACTTGAGAGTGAATGTCATGGAATGTGGTTGCGATTTTGAGAAGCAATACTGATAAGCCTGCTTATCCTTCTTGTGTTGTCAGCTTACACAGATGCAAATTGGTACTGCACATTAAGAGGCAAAGTGAAGAAGGGTATGCAGAAGGAGTGTATAGGAATTGGAAACCTTTCTATGCTCACACTGAATAATACTGGAAGGGATGGACAAACCTAGGGAGCTGTGTAGTGAAAAGGGGTATCATCCTTATGTGAGTGGGGCCATGTTAACCTGCAGTCAAGAAAGTCACCTATAAAGTTCCTAAAAGGAACCAGTGATTTGCACAAGAGAAGGAGTGGCATCCTTGTATGAATGAAGAGTTGATGTGTGTGTGAAGGGTTATGGTGCAAGAAGGTGTGGTGACATTGGTGAAGGCAGAAAATCTCTATTGGGTTAGCAGTAGGAGGGAGGGTGCCAAGTCTGACTGAAAACCCTGAGATGCCTATGGCTCCATAGTAGAGCCTTGACCTATAATGGTCAAGTGGCGCAGTTTCCTTCCATTGGTCGATGACCCAGACGAATTTGCTGGCTCGGCAATAGAGAGGGCCAACCAGGTATGGGACTGGTTGGGCACCACCAAATGCTTGATAAATCTAGTCGATGTGAAGGTGTACTGGTGAAGCATTAACTACATCAAATTCCATAGGCGATCCCAAGGCTTGCAAAGCGAAGCAGGATCCTGTGGACCAGAGGGGAAATGCACAATACAGATAAGTATTCGTTTTCATTTATGTCTTGTTTGGAATAATGAATATTTCAGGTATAAGTCTTCTAATAGCTAAGCTGATACACTGTTGTTTCTTTGTTGGAAACCTTGGTCATCGCAAGAAAGCAAGACCCTAAAAGCGCTATAAAATTACTGGTAAATCCAGAGAGTAAATGAGTGGGCGCTATGAAATTATTGATAAATCCAGGGAGTAACTGGTTGGGCATTAATCACTTAATATTGTGAAATAGTGTGTATGTTGGCCCAATACCCCTTAAACAATTGATAAAACCAGTCAGTGTATTGGCCTGGCATTGCCTATTCGAATGATTGTGGAGTAGCCTACGTGCTGGCCCAACATTCATAATGATGTCCACGGGAAATCCAAGGCTCGTAAGGCAAAGAAGGATCTCGTGGAATAAAGTGAAGACATCCAATACAAATAAGTATTTGGTTATCTTGCAGCTTCTTGCTTATGAACATACGTGTGTATATGATTTGGTTATGATTTCTCAAACTCTTGTTTAGAGAAAAACCTTATGAAATAAACTAAACATGTGAATTGATTCAATGTTTGAGTGTAGGTATTGTTGGAAGCAAGGACCAGGAAGGCATCATAGGGATGCAGATGGACATATGACAGTCCTAAAGAGCTCAATATGAGCAGTAACAAAAGATGGTGCTAGTGAACGTGAGTGGGTCGTAGAAACCAAAGGTTCTGTAAGCAGAATGGGAAGGGGTACCCAAGTTGAAAAGCATTAAATAGACCTTAGACATTAAGTGTCATAGCCAATAAAGGGCAATTCAAGCATTCACATTAAAGTGAAAGAGACTAAGGAGCATGAAACCACAGTGATGGCATAGCTCCGTAATAAAACAAGAGTAAGAGGGAGAAACTCTTACTCTTCTCTTTCCTTTTTATTGATGCATTTATAAAACAAAGAATTGTTGAATGCATGTCATGACTAGAAGAAGAATGTGTTTATTTGCTTGAATTAAATTGTGAATGCTAAAATAGTTATTTCACTGTGAAAGGATGAACATGAAAGAGATCATGTGTATGTTGGGAAAGCATGAAAAATTTGGAAGTTGCATGAGTGAAGCATGGACGTTCCATGTCAATTGAGAAATAATTAACTAATTTTAATGTTTATATTATGCTTGTCCTAACAAAGAGTTTCCATGATAAATTTCACAGGGAGAAATTGAAACAATTGGTTGCAGCCGACACAAGCAAGTGTTGCTAGTAAGTAAAGAGTGGTCAGCTGTGCACTTTGACCATGGCGGTAGACCAAGGGCTATTAGAGTTGGCTGAAATTCTTCTTCAAACAATTGCAAAGACCCAAGAAAATCTTGGGGAGATGCTCAAGCTAAAGAGGAAACAGAATGAGATGAACCATGACGTTTTGCAGGACTCTATTCGTCTGCAAAAAAAGAGAGGTAAAAATCATTCTGTGAGCAATCAATAAGGGAAAGGAAAGTGGATCAATGAAGAAGCATTCATCCAATCAGTCGATTAAGAAACATTCCAGGTGGGAAGACTCAAAGGAATCTGAGCAGGAAAAGGTAAAGCAACCAGTGAAATGTTGGGGATGTGACGGAAATCATTTCCTCCGCAACTACCAAACAATGAAACATCAAGAAGATAGCCACCATAAAGTTTTTAGACTTGTAGATCAGCGGGAAGGGATTCTTTTGGAACAATGCCCTCATGTAGAGTTAGAGGGTCCCAGCCAACAGCAACAGTTTGTGAAGGCCAAAACCCAAGTAAAGGGTGAGATGCAGGACAGACCTGCCATATTTTGTGAATTTTGGACATGTATATAGCATGTATGTATTCCTAGGTATTGGAACACCGGGGATGGTGTTATTCCGAGGGGAGGGGAATGTAATGTCCCCCATTTTAACCCCTGTAATATTTTGGGCTATAATGTAAATAATGTATGCATATTATGTATGATTCCTAGCGTGGAGCTCAAGGCCAAGGCCCCGCTAGTGAATGCTCGATCTAGAAGAGGCAAGTATTTGAAATTATGCTACCCATGTGCTAATGAACCATGGGAATTGTAAATATGCATTTTAATATAAATGCCCACAACTAGCTATGCAATGCAACAAGAGATAGGGGCATGATATTGCAAGGAATTGGGAGGGAAATATTCAAACCCTTGAGCCAATCAAGTCAAGCCAAGTGTCAATGAGAGAACCCATGAACCATCAACTACCCTTGTTGATTTGGATGCCCAATCATTCATTTCTACCAAGAGTTGGGTGAAGTAGTTAATGCCTTGGGGATTCGGGAGCTAGGACTATCCAAATTTGAGTATGGGAAAGCCACCCTCATGGAAAAACATGTTTCTCCTTCTTGAGCAAGAAAACACCCACGAATTGCCTTCCCAAGCCATTATTCTTGGTCAGACTTCACCCTCTCACGTTTTTAGAGCTTGCTGGGCATTTTTGGCTTGCTGGGCGTTTTATTTTGAAGCTTACTGGGCGTTTGGGAGCTTGCTGGGCGTTTTTGGCTTATTGGGAACTCGTTTTTGGTTAGCACAATGGCTGGGAGAGGAAAACCACGAATTGGGGGTTTAATGGAGGTCGTTTTTGCTCCTAAGTTGTCCCCAAACATTTTCTGAAAACGAATTTTGCCTTCGAGGGTTTATTCCCCATTCTCCAATTTCGTTTTGGCTGCCCACGAATATCCGGAATTGATAGAAACCCCATCTTTGGTCATCTCACTATATAAACATTCTTCATGCCCAACACTCATATTTTTTCCTGTTATGTGCATCCCTGTGTTAGCCATTGAATGCTGAGTTGTTTGGGATGAAATCGTTTTCCTCCCTATGATTGTCTTTCCCATTGTTAAACATGTGTATCCATGCCTAGTGATTATGCTTGCTGTGTGAGAAAATAGTATGTTTGGGTGTGGGTTATGGGAATCCATTGCTTTGGCTTGAGCTTGAATGTAAGTATCCAGTGATGAGGAGGGTTCAATATTAACCTGATAAACCCAGCTATGGACTGGTTTGGCTTAGCTTAAATGATGTTTTGGTTGTGTATGAGTTGGATGTCCCCTTTTTCCTTGTAGATATCATGCCCAACTCGGGGGTGGCCTTCGGACAAACTCAGTATATGCTGTCGAAGAGCCTACGGTTGGGTGGAACGTTGCAGCAACATAGCTAGTTGCTTGGGGCAATTGCGAAAGGAAGATAAGTGTACTCTGTCTCTTGTGTTAATTCTGCAATGTATTTCTTTGATGTTATCATGAATATCTTGACTGTATGTTAGATGTGTAATTGAATTAATTATGTTGTGTTTCTTATATGTATAGATATGCATATCTCCATTTTTTTATATATTATGTGAATCCTTATTTGCTAAGAATGGGACAAGATTGCCAGCATTAGCAGTAGTGTTCTCTCCATTTCCTTGGTAGGATGGGAGGGACATTACAAGTTATGCCATGAATAGATGACAGGTGTCATCTTGGTATCTCCGATACTGTGTGAAGAGTAAGCTAAATACGTTCCCAAGATAAACTAAAACTCGCACGATGTCCTCATAATAATCTTAATTAGTATGATAACCTTAAAAAGTGTTAGGGTTGCCGAACAATCACCCTAAGAACATAAAAAGAATGGAACTAAACATTTTATGATATAGCTTCACCTTTCAAATAAGGTGGAAAAAGGAAGATAAAGTGACATGCCCTCTGTAATAAATGGTTGCTGGAACGAATAGTTAAATAATAATTACATACTATGTATAAGTATGAAAACTATCATAAAGTAAAATGGCGAGGATCCACTATCAACCTATGTTAAAAGCTAAAGTATATTAATTAACCTAGTATTGAAGAAATACTAAGAGGGACACATTTTTACATAACACCTAACTTATACCAAAATGAAGAGTATATTATATAAAGTTCTATATATATATACATCTACAGACAAGGAAAGGTAGCCGGCCGAAAGCATCTCCTTCCTATACACCAATAAAGTAATACGAAGGTATTACATATTAATATCTTGGTGAATAGTTTTTATGGTAGAATTTGTGTAGTGACAAGCTTGTTGCTTTTACATTAAATACACTACTAGTTGATGACTCTACACAACCACAAGTTGGAGGTTTGTATAAAACACGTTGGGCTCCCATAGCAGCCACCTAACACGCTACCCTAAAAAATCTAGGGTTTAAACTACAAGTGGCAAAGGATCCTATATGGAGGGCGGATCTCCCAAGGTGACAAAGGGGGTTCTAAGTGTGATATTTACGATGGGAGGAAGGGAAAGAGGATGCGATTTCGAGGGATTTCGGTGTTGTTCTCAAGGAAACGAATCCTCCTTCATCATGGTTTGGCTTATCTTATAGTTCAGCGAGGGTGTAGTTTACAAAGGAGAGGGGAGATATGTCTTGACGGAGCTGGAATCCATCACTCTGCACATACTGAGATCTGACGCAGGATGGAATCGGAAGGGGTTGAACCCTGTATAAACCTCTACATCTGGTATTTTCCTTAGAACTAGTCATTTATGCATCTTTTATCTCTGATTTCTAGATTTAATGTTGATAGTAATGTTATAACGCATGCATGTCAGCTGCGATTCCTGCATTTGGTCATGGATCGAGATTTCATAAGCTCTGCATTGGTTTATAACCATCACAATCCATCGTGAACTACATATTGTAGATCAGAATTTAAAATTTACTGGGTCTTCTTTGCTTCTGTCATCGCAATCCATCACGACACCTCTGTATATTAGACATATTTAGGTTTCTGGGTATTCTCTATTCTCAACTTTTTGGCATCACGATCTATGTAGGCGAACAGAGAGTTTGTCTTGTTTTTATCTATTGTAATCTTTAATAATTAGTTGGACTATTAAGGGAATGGGATGGCTTCGGAGAGCCTGATCCTATGGTCACTCGAACAGCCCTTATGTATTTTATATTTGATTTTGTATAAGTGTTTATGTCCGGAAGGGACTGTTCCCAATGTCATCCCATGAACCAATCTAGTACCAGCGTTTGGCTTAAACTTCTGTTCGATATTATTCTTTACATTCCAGCGTTGTTGGATCGAGTAGATGCCACCGTTGGTCGTGGAATTATATATTTAATAGTGTAGAATCTATGCGGGATCGAGCCGTGCAATCTCACCGTCGACCCATATTTACCCTGCATAATACTTGTTGATCGAGTTGCCCGTCTATACTTCATTTACAATCCTTTTGGTGGTTATATGCGAGTTGATCCAATGTCGTGTAAATCTCTGCAATTTTTCTGTTGTATAGATTTTCAATGTTTTAAAATACTTTTGGTGGTTATATGCGAGTTGATCCAATGTCGTGTAAATCTCTGCAATTTTTCTGTTGTATAGATTTTCAATGTTTTAAAATAGTTAGGTGCAGATCCTCGAAAAATCATTTGGATGAGTACATGCTGGAAAATCCTGTCGTGGTAGCATCTTTGGGTTTTGTAGAAAAGAGTTTTGTGTTTTTGTAGGACAGATCCATGTGTATTTACATGTTAGCAACTCTGCATTTTTAGGGAAGAAGAGCTCTGCGTTTTTGAAAAGAAAAACTCTGCGTTTTTGAAAAGAAAAACTCTGCGTTTTTTAAAAGAAAAACTCTGCGTTTTTTAAAAGAAAAACTCTGCGTTTTGTTGAATAGATCTCTATGTAATTTGGAAAGTAACATCCCTGTGTTTTAGCAAGAATAGGACCTCTACTTGATCGCTTATGCTGAAATATGTTAGAACTTGCTTATTTGGTTTTTGCTGGGATGAAAGTAATATTATATCTCCGTGTATTAACTGAATTTCGTGGTAGGGTCTCTACTAGATCGATTATGCTGAAAATAGTTTAGTATTTGCTTATTTCATTTTGGTTGGAATGGAAGTGGTAATAGATCTCTATTCATTAAGTTATACTGGATCAAAATTGCCAGGATCCGGGGTTATATCCCTTTATATTTATATATAATTACTGTAGCAAAATAATTGGGTTCAAATTGGATATCCATTATATAAACTTGTTTCTACGATTTGCTTGGGATCAAGATTCCGAACTCTACGTTTATTACTGTAACATAACAGTTGACCCCTTTCGATATCCGCCCTGTAATCAAGTCTATTCCAGCACAAATACCTGGAAACACTACTATTTGTGGGAAGATAAAACAATGAAATTATGATTGAAGTTGATATTGAATACAACGCTTTCTATGAGAGAGGTTATGAGGAGTGAAGATTGCAATAACTTGAGTATCGCAACTACTAAGTTGTAGAATGTAATCATCGACTCAATAACTAATGAAAGCTGTGACTGTGACTCTTCTTTGTGGACGTAGCCCATGGATTGGGTGAACCATTTATATTCTTGTCTCGTCTTATGTTTGTTTATGTGTGGTTGTTGATTTTATGTGTTTCTATTTTCCAGTTCTTTTATATACCAGTTCTTTTATATGCAAAGTTGTATATCAATGGATAAGAATCTCAATATGTTTATACAGGGAAGTAGAGTTATTATCGACTTAGCGAGTAAAGAATAAAGTGTTTCATCGATGTATTAATATAGTTTAAAGGATGTTATTGCATATCCTTTTCATTTAGATGAATGTGTGAGAGTTCCTTCTTGGGAGTTATTAATTTTAAACTATTGCATAAAGGATCGGGGGTTTCATTTATGTATGAATATGATTCCTAACTAACTCAGATCTTGGAGTTTGATACAAAAACTATGTGGGACAAAGCATAAAGCATTTTCTCCCTTGTAATATCAGGTTGTTTGAACTAAAGTATAAATATTGGAGATATTTTTGTATTACTAACGCGTGAAGTTGTTTATTGACTAGAGGAGAAATGTTTTTATTTTCTTAATATAACATCACAATCCATGGAGATGTTACATAAATATACATATACAGGTAGTTCGGCCATGTGGGCATAAGGTATGCCTGTGGTAATTTATCTTGGGCCTCCTCCAGCGGTCATAATGACTACCTTTGCAAGGATTGTGGTTCTATACTATGGCACCGTCTAAGTCCGTTTATGGGTGTTTTGAGGTTTCCCCCCTGACTTGACATTAATGCTCATTAATCCCTTTAAGACTTGGTTAACATTCTATGTACACTTTAAATAGGCTAAAACCTCCTTTTAACAAAACATGGTACTTCTACTATCTGCATTTAACATGTGTCAATTATTTCAATAATTTCTTAAGTCGATTTGCTATACATAAGTAATTTAATTACTAACATTTCTCATAGTAGGATCATCTTCCTCCCTTTTCAATTTACGAAATAGATTAAGTTATCCATGCAATTGACTATCATTAATCTAACTGTGATTCAATGTCATGCTATTTGTTTTAAATAGAATAATATATGTTATTACATTTGCATAGGATACCTTTGTAGTACTACTATTGGCTTTTATGTTCTCTCTACAGATATGTTTAAACACAAGAATCTTTCACTGACATTTTTTCATGTGGTTCACTGTATCCAAAACCTTATAGTATTAGTTGTAAATAGCATGCTCAATGTTTTCAGGGTTTGTCATGTTTGTTCCTAGTATTCTTATTCCTACTTTCTCACATTGCTTTTTGATGTAATCAATCATTCTTTAAATGTGTAAAGTCCCTATATTCATTTATAAGGGAAGAAAATTTAATGCTCTTACTTTCTATTTATACAGGAAAATAAATATTTCCTTACGATTCTTTGTCTAAGCGGATATTTTCAACAACATATCTATCACAAAAACAGTGTTTGAAGTTTATTCATGCTTCTTTTAGTACTTATGTTGTATGATGTACCATACGTGATATTAACCTTGAGTATTTGTTTTAAATATTAATGACCAAAGTACTTTATGTTTCGTCTAACTATTCTCGCTAAGTTTCTTGGACCCTCATGTCATTTAAAAAATCATGACTGTTATTCTAGTTTTAAGAACATACTTTGTAATCGTCAGTGCTTCCTTAAGTGTAGCCACTTACATTGTATTATTTCTGTAGATGTACTCTATAGCTGTGCAGTATCTAGACTTATGGTTCTTTACTGTTCATCTCAAAATTCCTATATAGGAGGTAATTGCTACATTTTACGCACGCATACTTCATGACTTCATGGTCATACAAGGGGTGCCTATGTCCATTTTTACATTTAGGGTTAGTTTTACTAAGGCTTTAAACCTTTTTTTTTAAATAGAACTGAGTTCCATTATAGGACTTAGGGTTTTAAAACGTCTTTTCCTTCCTATGTAGTCCCTCCTACTAGCTTGTTTATAGAATATAAAACAACATTTTAATGATATACTAGTTTAGTTGATGTAGGTTAATAAGATAAAGGATTTTCGATGAGGAAACTTACTGCTGAAGACTTCTTGCATTTATATATTTATACAGCGCGTGCATCGTACTCGCCCTTTTGTAAGTACCCAGGAAGTAGTGTTGTAGTTTGGTTCTGCATTAGTTCAGATGTCTTGGTTGTTCTGATGTTGACTTTTAATTCCACCCCTAGCTCTGCTTCTTGGGTAAGCGAGTCCAAGACCTAACGTCAACTAATGTCCCTCTCTAAATTCATGAGTCTGATTGTTCTTATATCTGTAAAATTTTAATTAGTCAGTAGAAACAAGATTCTGTTAATTCTATAAAATCATATGTAAAGTTTTGTAATATGTTTCTGCAGCGAATGTCTTTTTTATGTAGAGAGCCGAAAGGTCTCTAAGTGTTCGAAACTAGGCTCTGATACCACTTGTAATGTCCCTTAAAATCCCGAAAAAAAAAAATATGTAAGGGATATTATCGTCATTCAAGTTAAATATTTATTAGAGTTAACTTCAGCCTTGTACCTTTATCTATTGAGAATGACTTTACCTCTAAATCTCAACTATAGTTCTTTCGAAGTTTGTTTTTATGAAAATTGACTCAATATATCGCAACTAGTTCAGGTCTTGAATAATATGATGCAGGTATTCTAATTGTGATGCTTCCAATGATTGTTTGTATGTCACTGCCCTAACATGTTTTAGTTCAAAGCGTACATTTATATGCTATGAGGGTTACCCTATGAGTTTTCTCATTGCTCGAATTACTATGATATGTTTCTGCTGGCCTTGATGCATGTTTGGCTTGTGTGATGAAAAAGATGTTTCCACAATGTTTATGCTCTATTAAATGCTTAATCCTAAATTCCATGAGTTAGATTTTTCAGGATCATTGGTCTTACTTAGCTTCATAAGAGCTAAGGGCTATCTAACTTTTGGTTGCAGGTGTCTTTAAGGAGAAAGGCTAACTTTGACTATTGAAAGAGGTCTAGGTAACAACCCCAAGATACAAGGAATAGTAAATAAAAATTCCCTATGAGCGTTTTTAAATAAAGTGGTGACTCTCCAACTATAGGGGGAGGGTAAGAATTTGATCCTAAGTGGAGGTAGAGAGAGGTACATGAGAGCACATGAGAAGCACATGGTGGATTCCAGGATGGCTAAGGGGTAAACCCTAGCACCTTCATAGAAATGGGTGTAGTTCTTTGATTTCATTTGGGTGAGAGGATACAAGGCTCACGATCAATTCAGCAACTGGGCAAGTGATACACCTGGGTGAAGTTCATCTCCTCGTTGACGCAGGCCCCCCCTTAGCAGTAGTGTTTTGAATTTTTCATAAGGTAACTCCTGTACCCTTACTGTTTTTTTTTATACTTTTGCATGGTGTATAATATTTATCCAATTCACATTTTTAACTTGTTCTCTCTGTCCCAGATGCTAGTGTTAATGTATATGTAACTTCAGAATGTATTTCATTTATATTTTATTGTACTCCTATAGAGATGTATTATTCCTTTATACGGAAGTGTCGTCATTTGTATTGATAAGTGTCGCAAGTGGTGTAACTTGCTGATGGGTTATTAGACCACCTAGTAGAGGGGTCGGCCCGAAATAATGTAACCTGGGGTTATTAGGCTGAGTTAGATAAGTCGGCGCCATAGGTTTATTAGGCAGCACAGGACAAGTATAAATAGAGATCAGGAGATCTCTATTTCATTCATGTCGTTACTCACTCTTCTATCACTCAGAAAGTGGCACACATGTGAGGAGGAGGATCAGCTGCTAGGAGAAGGCTATCTCTTGTACTTTGGTTGTATCATTGCTCTCTCTATCTCTGAGGAAGTTGTGGGGTTTTTCACCTTTATGGTTTTCCTCAGTGAAACTCTATATGTGCATTGTCTTATGTGATTGGTTGATATGCTTGCTACATGCTTGATATGATTGATATGATGGACATGTTATTCTCTCAGTAAAGATCCTAGAGTATGTTGAATTAATGCTCAAAAATTAACATGGTATCAGAGCTAACTTGAGAAGAAGACATTGTGTAGTGGCAGAAAGTAGGGTTTCTTGTTTATTGGGTTTCTCTCCACAGATTTTGGAAAAGCAGTAATGTAGATTGACTCTACTCATCAAGGAGAATCTATCTGTCCAATTAGAATTCAATTCTAAGCACTTTCAGGTTTGGCCCTAAAAATTAGGGTTTCCACAAAAATAGGAATTTCTAAAATTTGGAGACATAGATGGAAGCTCCTTGAAAAAATCGAATTTTAGAGCTTTGGATTGAGATTTTTGGTTGGGTGAAGCTTTGGGAAACTCAAACCCTAATTCAGGGTCCTCCCTAGTGAATTCGGGAAGACTAAAAGGCATTTCTGAAGGGTGAAAGTTTGCAGATCTCAAATTCTGAATATACTAGGCTGATCAGCTCATCAAGGTGCATATTTCTATCCTTTCAGAAGTTTGAAATTCACAATTTTAATTTTTAGGGTTTCTCTAACAAACCCTAATCCGGGACCAGATCCAGTTTTCAGCAAATCAAGTGGTAAGACCTAAATCTTTTCTATTTCCATTTGAAGTACTCTTTAAAGAGGTCTCACCACACCAAGCTTGAGGATAATCTTGAAGGGGCTGATAACTTCCAAGCATGGAAGTATAGGATTGGGTTAATCCTGGAAGAAAATGAGTTGGATACTTACATAAGCTATGAGGTCCCTGTCCTAGAAGAAGAAGAGGCTAAAGCGCTTCACAAAAGGAACTTGGTCAAGGCAAAGAGAATCATTGTTGATTCTATCAAGGACCATCTCATCCCCCATGTGTCATCTCTGAAGACACCCAAAGAGATGTTTGATTCCCTATCCAAGCTATTTGAAGGGAAGAACATTAATCGGAAGATGACTCTGCAGAATCATATGAAAGGGGTAAAGCTTTAGAATGGAGAGACCATTCAATCTTATTTTTCTAAGGTCTCCCAGATCAAGGAACAACTCGAAGCTGTGGATGAAGTAGTGGATATTGGTGAAGTTGTCATGACCACACTAAAGGGCCTACTTAGGTCATGGAATTCCTTTATCCAGGGAATCTATGCAAGAAAGAAGTTGGTCTCCTTCAGTAGACTGTGTGAGGAATGCTCACAAGAAGAAGCAAGTCTTGTGGCCCTAGAAGAAAAGATGGGGAATGAAGATCAAGCTCTCATAGCTCACACCAAGGGAAGCAAGTTTAAGAGGGAGAGATCTCACAACAAAAAACATTCTCACCCTCATCACAAGAAGAAAGATCTATCTCATGTTTGATGTTACGAATGTAATGAAATAGGACACTTTGCTTCAAATTATCTTAAGAAGAAGAAAGACAACAACTTCAACAAGAAGAAGAACAACAACAAAAGAAGATATGATGTTCATGCTGTTGAGGATGATGAACCTCCGAGGAAGAAAGCTAGAGCAAAAAGTGATGACTCATCTAGTGAAGATGAATATGTTCGAATATCATCCCTCACAGGTACTGTTTCTCATGGTTGTAATGATTGGTTAATTGACAGTGGGGCTTCTAAACACATGACTGGGTTTAAAGAATCTTTTGTAAATCTATCTGAACATGAATCACCCAATAAGGTGAAACTTGGGGCTGATTATCAATATCCTATCAAAGTAAGAGGGGAAGCCTCCTAAAACCTAGAATCTAGAAAGTCCTTGAAGATGAAAGATGTGTTATTTGTACCTGGGCTAAAGAAGAACCTACTCTCCATCTTTGCATTGGATGAAAAAGGCATGAGGGTTTCATTTGTAGATGGCCAAGTCCTAATGTGGCCAAAGGGTAAAACTATTGATGATGCAGTGATGATTGGAGAGCAAGAGGGAGGATTGTACAAATTGAAGGGACAACGTAAGCATGGCATGGTACATGAATCCATGGAGCTAAGTGAACTTTAACATCGAAATCTTGCACATATGCACTACAGAGCAAGGAAAATTTTAGGGGCGAATTTTAGCCCATGGGCTATTTTTCCATGTTTTTTTCGAAAAAAAGATTCGCCAATTTGCATTTTTTGAAGCCCTGTTTTGCCCAATTTTGATGGGGTAAAATTTTTTCATGCTAAAAATCGCCAAATTATTAGATAAACTATGTAAAATACTTAGAAATTGATATATTTTTAGAAAAATATCACCAAATATTTTATAGTTGACATTTTAAGAATTGGTCAGATTCGCCAAGGTTTATACACTTTTAAATAAGTATGGATCCTTAAAATTATCCCTGCTACAGAGCACTACCAATTACAAGTAAAGTTGTAGAAGGTCTTTCTGAAATCAAGTCAAAGAATGAAGGTGTTTGCAAAGGATGTGAAAAAGGAAAGAACATTAAGAAGGCATTTCCAAGCAATGAAAGCAAAGCAAAAGGAATCTTGGAAATTATCCACTCCGATGTATGCAGTCCGATGTCATCCGGTTCTCTGAGTGGGTATATATACTATGTCTTGTTAAGTTTAAACCAAATAAACTAGCAAGATCACTGAAAGAAACAAAATCACAAGATAGACACAGAAATTACCCTGGGAAACCCTCATGGGGTAGAAAGCCCAACAAAGCTTTCCTCAATAAAATGATCAACCAAAATACAAGATGTGCTCCAAGACTTGTCCTTCTTCTCTACCTCACATGCAGATCTCCCAGACACAAGTGCACCACTTTCTGAGTTGTGGAAGTGTGTCAAATGAGGAGCTCTCCTCCTCTATTTATACTAGCTCCTGATTGACCAAAATCCCTAATGGGGCCGACCTCTCCTGGAGAAGTCTAATAACCCCTAAAATATAAACTCAGGGCCGACCCCCACATGGTGGGTCCAATAACCCTAGTTACCACAAACCATCAGAGGAATAAACATCTCCAGATACATAATAGAGTCACCTCAGAGGGATAAAACATCTCCGGAATAATAATGTACAAATATAATATTCTTAGAAGTTACAATATTCAACACTCCCCCTTAACGAGAAGGATATTATAGCAACATCTGCAGGAGCAAGGAGTCATCGACTACATCACACATGATACATCTGTATATCATCGGAAGCTTTCTTTAATGCATCATCTTTAGTAACTTGACCAATTACTGGAACATGAACATCATCGTTGTCATACGATCATCAGCATCGTCATCACACGATCATCAGCATCGTCATCACACGATCTTCAGCATCGTCATCATACGATCATCAGCATCGTCATCACACGATCATTAGCATCGTCATCACACGATCATCAGCATCATCATCACACGATCTTTAGCATCATCATCATCATCATCGTCATCACATGATCATCAGCATCGTCATCTCACGATCATCAGCATCATCATTACACGATCATCAGCATCATCATCACATGATCATTAGCATCGTCATCAATACAAGTATCGACACCAATATAAGTATACACATCATTAATACAAGTATCCATACCAATGCAAGTATCCATACCAATACAAGTATACACATCATCAATACAAGTATCCATACCAATACAAGTATACACATCATCAATACAAGTATACACATCATCAATACAAGTATCCATACCAATACAAGTATACACATCATCAATACAAGTATCCATACCAATACAAGTATACACATCATCATTTAAGACACCATAACATGTCTAGGGACGATACAGTACACTCATCAACTTAGACAAAATCTAAGGACCATTTTCTCGGAGACATGTGTCTACGGATCAATTCAGGGACCGAAGTCCAGGGATGATACAATCCCCATCACGCACATTTTGAACTAGTGGTTCCGGGATGATGCAATCCCCATCACGTACATTTTGAACTACTGGTTCCGGGATGATGCAATCCCCATCACGTACATTTTGAACTAGTGGTTCCGGGATGATGCAATCCCCATCACGTACATTTTGAACTAGTGGTTCCAAGATGATGCAATCCCCATCATGTACATTTTGAACCAGTGGTTCTGGGATGATGCAATCCACATCAGTCCACTAAGGACTTCATTCTTGGAGACCATATATCTATTGATCAATTCAAGGGACCGAAGTCCGAGGATGATACAATCCCCACCTGTCCACTAAGGACTTCATTCTCGGAGACCATATGTCTATGGATCAATTCAAGGGACCGAAGTCCAGGGATGATACAATCCCCACCTGTCCACTAAGGACTTCATTCTCGGAGACCATACGTCTACGGATCAATTCAAGGGACCGAAGTCCAGGGATGATACAATCCCCACCTGTCCACTAAGGACTTCATTCTCGGAGACCATACGTCTACGGATCAATTCAAGGGACCTAAGTCCAGCGATGATACAATCCCCACCTGTCCACTAAGGACTTCATTCTCGGAGACCATACGTCTACGGATCATTTCAAGGGACCGAAGTTCGTGGATGATACAATCCCCACCTGTATCCTTATCAATACAGATATCATCAACACATGTATTCTCATCAATACATCAATAAAACATGTATTCTCATCAATACATTAATAAAACATGTATCCTCATCAATACATCAATAAGACATGTATCCTCATCAATACATCAATAAGACATGTATCCTCATCAATACATCAATAACACATGTATCCTCATCCATACATCAATAAGACATGTATCCTCATCCATACATCAATAAGACATGTATCCTCATCAATACATCAATAAGACATGTATCCTCATCAATACATCAATAAGACATGTATCCTCACCGATACATCAATAAAACATGTATCCTCATCAATACATCAATAAAGCATGTAAAGTAAAAGTACGTAAGAGAAAATAATTATTCTAAGTATAAAAGTCTTAAATCT
Source organism: Larix kaempferi (assembly GCA_027924585.1). Taxonomy (NCBI): domain Eukaryota; kingdom Viridiplantae; phylum Streptophyta; class Pinopsida; order Pinales; family Pinaceae; genus Larix; species Larix kaempferi. The sequence goes on along the minus strand of BSBM01000042.1, from coordinate 9,194,876 downwards.
AAGTGATCTAAGTATCTAAATGTAGTAAATAGGTATCCACATCATCGACCTTGCTGTCGATGAGGCAATCTCATCATCAGTGACTACACTATTCCCCCTTTCGAGGAGGGTCCTTTTGGACCACACCAAGTTTGTCTCGGAAGTATTCAAATTTCACTTGAGACAGAGGTTTGGTCAAAATATCAGCAATTTGATCCTCAGTGCTCACATACTCGAGCTTAATAGCTCCTCTCTGCACCATATCTCATATATAAAAGTATTGGATCTCTATGTGTTTTGACTTATCATGAAATACAGGATTTTCTGTCATCTTGATACAACTTTGATTGTCACACATAATCATAGTGGGATCCAATTCTAAGTCAAATACTCCAGATAGTAGTTTCCGAAGCCATACTGCTTCACAGCTAGCAGAGCAGGTAGCTATATATTCTGCTTCAGCAGTACTAAGAGCCACACTAGATTGTTTCTTGCTGAACCAAGAGATCATGGCAGATCCAAGTCCATAACATCCACCTGATGTACTCTTCCTGTCTGAAACACTTCCTGCCCAATCGAAATCTGAGTAACCATGTAATCTGTGTTCATGATTTCCAAGGTAGTAAAGACCAAAATCTAATGTACCTATTATATACCTCATTACATGCTTTGCAGCTATTAGGTGAACCTTCCTTGGTTCTACTAGATATTGACTCAGGGTATTTACAGCAAAGCATATATCTGGTCTGGTATTTGTTAAATACATCAATGACCCAATGATTTGTCTATATAGAGTTACACCCACTAATTCTGATGAGTCATCAACTAATAACTTCAAGTTGGAGTCCATGGGAGTAGCCATGGCCTTACACTCCAACATATCAAAGATTTTCAAAATCCCCACAGCATACTTACCTTGATTTAAAAAGATTCCTTTTGGTTCTTGCCATACTTCTAGACGTAAGAAGTAGTGCATTAATCCTAGATCCTTCATTTCAAATTCTGAAGAAAGCTTCTTCTTACATTCAATAATTTGGTTCTCATTTCCTGTTAGAAATATATCATCTACATACAATAGTAATATAATAGGCTCATCATCCATAACCTTAAGATAAAGATTTGGATCAGCTTTACTCTTGGTAAAGCCCATGCTTGTTAAGAAACTGTCAATCCTTCCGTACCAAGCTCTGGGAGCTTGCTTCAATCCATACAAAGCCTTTTTTAGCTTGCATACATGTGTTCTTCCATCTTTAACCTCAAATCCTTGTGGTTGTTCTATGTACACTTCTTCTTCAATGACACCATTCAGGAAGGCTGTTTTTGTTAAATTTTGGGCATTAATTCACAATACTCTAGGATCTTTATTGAGAGAATAACATATACAGTATATCAATGCATAGCAATCGCAATAAGTATGACAAGCATCACAAGAATCAAAAGCATGAGAGACAAGAGACACAGAGTTTCCGTGGGAAAAACCCTAAGGTGAAAAACCCCACAACTTCCTTAGAGATAGAGAGAGCAATGGCTCAACCAAAGTACAACCAAAATACACTGAGATAGTCTCCTAGTAGCAGATGATCCTCCTCCTCACTAGTGCGCCACTTTCTAAGTGAGAGAGATGTACTTTTCCGAATGATCTAAATAGAGATCACCTGATCTCTATTTCTACTAATCTGTTTGCCCAGTGACCTTGTGGGGCCGACTTGTCTAGCTAGGTACATCCACATTATAATATATATAATTCAGGGCCGACCCCACATGGTGGTCTAATAACCCATCGGCAAGTACACACACTTGCAACACTTGTCAATCCACATGACGACACTTCCTTATAGAGGAATAACACATCTCTAATAAGGGTACAATAAATATATATGAAATACATTCCGAAGTTACATATACATCAACACTCCCTCTTAACTAGGAAGGTATTTCTCGACACAGATCTGCTAGACAAGTCTTCTTCTCGGGATCATCATCATCGATGCATCGTCATCGTCATCATCACTGCTGCTTCTATCTCAACCAATCTCTGACTCTACTCATCATAGGAAGTTCTACAAAGCCAGTCCTTTTTCATACTGGATGTAGGCCCACTACCTGCAGGTCTTCGTCATCACTGGCCATACTGTGGAATCCTCAGGACTTATTACGTGCGTCACAAAACCTCGAAAGATCATCCCAGGTTGTTATGAGCACACGGCTCTACCTATAGGATCTCCCAGGGCCATATTATATGTGACCTCACCACAAAACCTCACAAGAGCATCCCAGGCTGTTACGAGCACGCAGCTCTACCTATAGGATCTCCCAGGGACGGATTATATGTGGTCACCACAAAACCTCGCAAGAGCATCCCAGGCTGTTACGAGCACGCAGCTCTACCTATAGGATCTCCCAGGGACAGATTATATGTGGCCATGGCAAAACCTCGCAAGAGCATCCCAGGACTTATTATGGGCACACTTCCCAACCTATCGGATCTCCCAGGGACAGATTATATGCCATAGGACAAAACCTGGAAAGAGCATCTGCCAGATATCCTAGGGCATGAATTATATGCCATAGGCAAAACCTCGAAAGACTATCTGCAGATCTCCCAGGGCCAAATTATATGTCCTCCCAGAGCAAAACCTCGAAAGAGCATTTGCCAGATATCCCAGGGCACGAATTACATGCCATAGGCAAAACCTCGAAAGACTGTCTACAAATCTCCCAGGGCCAAATTATATGCTCATCTGCACAACCTGATCCACGACCATAGAGTATCAACCTGATACTCACCATACATCATCCTGATGTACACATGATCATCCTGATCATCATCACTGCAACATCCTGTTGCATGTCATCTGGAGCAACATCTTGAAGCTCGTCATCCACGATCATCCTGATCATATAATGCATCTACCTGATGCATACCAAGTATCTACCTGATACATATCATCATACATGATCCACCTGATACAAATACAAATACATGATACATATCACCATACATGATCCACCTGATCATACAATGTATCCACCTGATACATATACAGATACATGGTCCAAGCATCCAACATGATGCATACAAAATACATACAAATGATCCTACTGATCATATCCAGCATCCAACATGATGCGTACATACATATACATATAAATGATCCAACTAATCATATCCAGCATCCAACATGATGCGTACATACATATACATATAAATGATCCAACTGATCATACAAAGCAGAAACCGAAACATCATCCTGATGTTCATCATCCAGCGCTTACATCCATAGCCATGTGAAGGATCCTCCTTCCAACATGCTTGGAATGGCTTCAGCAAATGTGTCCATCACTTCTTCCTCGAAGTGTCCTCGATCTGAAGAACACCAAGCCTCTCCCTGAAGTACTAGAACTTCACCCTGGCTAGTGGCTTCGTCAGCACATCTGCAATCTGCTCATCCGTCGCAACATATAGGAGCTTCACAGCTCCTCTCTGCACCATATCCCTGATATAGTGATATTTGATCTCTATGTGTTTCGACATATCATGAAACACTGGGTTCTCAGACAGCTTCACACAACTCTGGTTATCACAGAAGATACCAGTAGCATCCAATGGGAGATCAAATAACTCAGACAGTAGCTTCCGTACATACTGCCTCACAACTAGCTGAACAGGCTGCAACATACTCTGCCTCAGCTGTACTCAGTGCTACGCAGGACTGCTTCCTGCTAAACCAAGAGATCACACCTGATCCCATACTAAAGCAGCATCCAGATGTGCTCTTCCTATCTGCCGCACTGCCAGCCCAATCTGAATCAACATAACCCTGCAGGTTAAACTTTTGATTCGCTTCATACTTGAGCCCATAATCCACTGTACCCTTCAGGTACCTCAGAACATCCTTTACAGCAACCAGGTGAACACTCCTCGGATTTGTCAGGAACTGACTCAATGTGTTCACAGCAAAGCAAATGTCTAGTCTCGTGTTCATCAGGTACATCAAGGACCCAATCATCTGATGATACATAGAGACATCAACCGGCTCAGATGAAGCATCACATAGAAGCTTCAGATTCGATTGCATAAGTGTGGCCATGGCCTTGCAATCCATCATCCCAAATCTCTTCAGGATATCTACTGTGTACTTCCCTTGACCAAGGAAGATCCCACCAGCACTCTGCCACACCTCCATACCTAGGAAATAGTGCATCATTCCCAAATCTTTCATATCGAATTCAGCAGCAAGCTTCGTCTTAGTATCTGCAATCAGTCTGTCATCTCCTGTTACAAATAAGTCATCCACATACAGGAGTAGAATCATAGGATTCCCTTCCTCAACCTTGTAGTAAAGGTTGGAATCCGCTTTACTCTTGGTAAATCCCAAACTAGATAGGAAACTGTCCATCCTACCATACCAAGTTCTAGGAGCTTGTTTCAAGCCATACAAGGCTTTCTTCAATCTGCATACATATGAATCCCTGTCATGTATTTCAAAATCGAGTGGCTTCTCCACATATACTTCCTCTTCAACTACACCATTCAATAAAGCAGTCTTGACATCCATCTGGTGTATTTTCCATTTCATTGCTGCAGCCAGGGCAAGTACTGTTCTGATGGAAGTATACCTGGCTACAGGTGCAAAAGTTTCTTCATAATCTATTCCCTCTTTCTGAGAGAAGCCACGAGCTACGAATCTTGCCTTGTATTTCTCTACACCGCCATCTGCAGCATGTTTGATTTTGTAGATCCATTTGGATGTCACAACAGACTTCTCTTTAGGTCTTGGGACAACATCCCAAACATCATTCTTCATTATTGATTGGTATTCCTCAACCATGGTATTCTTCCATTCTTTCTTTTCCGCTGCTTCTTCATAATTGGAGGGCTCTTTGTTCATAATGTCACAGAGTAAAGCAACATAGCTGGTATGTGATCTAGTTCTCTTCTTTGCTCTGTGTTCTTCTTCTGGAATGCCAAATCTTTCTACATCTTGAATGAGCTCTCTAGCCCATGCAGGTTTCCTCTTGTGAGAGTTATCCTCATGGGGTGGATCTACAGGTTCTTGCAGATCTTCAAACTCACGAACAACTTCTGGAACTGCTTCAGTCATGGTAGTGTCTTGAAATCTAGTTTCCTTAGGTTCTTCATAAACTTCGATAGGTGCTTTCCTTGATTTGATGAATGCTGAGTTTTCATCAAATGTTACATCCTTGCTGACATCAATCTTCTCTAACCCTGGAAAGTATATTCTGTAAGCCTTTGAGTTTTCACTGTAACCCATAAAGACACCGTTCTTTCCTGAAGGATCTAGTTTAGTCCTCTTTTCCTTTGGAACATGAGTGTATACTGGACAACCAAATATTCTGAGATGACTGACTTCAGGTTTCTTACCAGAAAAGACCTCTTTTGGCGTCTTGTTGTCCAATATATTGTGGGGTGTTTTGTTCTGCACATATACAGCTGTTCTAGCTGCTTCTGCCCATAGATGCATAGGTAGATCCTGATCATGCAACATTGCCCTTGATGCTTCCATGATAGTTATGTTCTTCCTTTCTGCAACTCCATTCTGTTGAGGATTATAAGGAGCAGTCAACTCCCTCTTAATCCCTGAATCACTACAAAGCTTCTTGAAGTCACCTGAGGTGAATTCTCCACCATTGTCGGATCTGAATGTTTTGATCTTCTTGTCAGTTTGATTCTCCATCAAGGTTTTGAATTCCTTGAATATATCAAACACCTCATCTTTGCTCTTCAAGAAGTATACCCAAGTCTTCCTGGAGAAGTCATCAATAAATGAGACATAGTAAACATACCCACTCAGAGAACTGGATGACATAGGACCACATACATCTAAGTGGATGATTTCCAGGATGTCTTTTGCCTTACTTTCACTGCTTGGGAAAGCCTTCTTAATGTTCTTACCTTTTGCACATCCTTTGCAAACACCTTTATGTTTGGTCTTGATTTCAGGAAGACCCCCTGCAACCTTGCTTGCAATTGGAAGTGCCCTATAGTGCATATGAGCAAGTCTTCTATGCCAAAGTTCACTTGGCTCCATGGATTCATGCACCATGGCATGTTCAGGTTGTCCCTTCAATTTATACAATCCTCCCTCTTGCTCTCCAATCACTGCTGCATCATCTATGGTCTTTCCCTTTGGCCACATTAGGACTTGGCCATCCACAAATGCAACCCTCATACCTTTTGCATCCAATGCACAGATGGAGAGTAAGTTCTTCTTGAGCCCAGGTACATAAAGGACTTCTTTCATCCTCAAAGATTTTCCAGAATCTAGGTTGTAGGAGGCTTCACCACTTCCTTTGATTGGGTATTGATAATCATCCCCAAGTTTCACCTTATGGGGTGATTCATGTTCAGATAGATTCACAAAAGATTCCTTAAACCCAGTCATGTGTTTGGAAGCTCCACTATCAATCAACCAATCATTAAAACCATGAGATATGGTACCTGTGAGAGCAGAGATTAGAACATACTCTTCTTCACTTGATGAGTCAACATCACTATCATCATTTTATGCCATAGCCTTCTTCTTTGGAGGTTTATCATCCTCGGCAGCATGAGCATGAAACTTTCTTTTGATGCCCTTCTTCTTCTTGCTGGAGTTGTTGTTATTATCCCTTTTGTTCTTGGGACAATCTGAAGCAAAGTGACCCTTCTCATTGCATGTGAAGCATCTTAGATCCTTCTTATTCTTTTGATAGGATCTCTTGTGGCGAGAGTGCTCCTTCTTGGGCTTGCTTCTTTTGGTGTGAGCTGCAAGAGCTTGATCTTCACCTCCCATATTTTCCTCACGTGCTATAAGTCTAGCTTCTTCTTTAGAGCATTCTTCCCGCAATCTGTTGAAGGAGATCAAATTCTTCCTTGCACAAATTCCTTGAATAAAGGAATCCCATGACCTGGGTAGGCCATTTAGAGTGGTCATCACCACTTCACCATTCTCCACCATTTCATCCACTACTTCTAGTTGTTCCTTGATCTGGGAGACCCTTGAAAAATAAGATTGAATGGTTTATCCATTCTGAAACTTTACTCCTTTCAATTGGTTCTGCAGGATCATCTTCCAATTTATGTTCTTCCCTTCAAATAGCTTGGTCAAAGAGTCAAACATCTCGTTGGGTGTCTTAAGATAAGACACATGGGGTATGAGATGGTCTTTGATAGAATCAGCAATTATTCTCTTTTCCTTGACCAAGTTCTTCTTATGCAATACCTTGGCCTCTTCATCCTCTGGGATAGGGATGTCTTCTTTTATATATGAGTCCAACTCATTCTCTTCCAAGATTAACCCAATCCTATACTTCCAGGCTCGGAAGTTATCAGCCCCTTCAAGCTTATCCTCAAGCTTGGTGCGGAGAGACATCTTAAAGAGTACTTCAAATGGAAATAGAAAAGATTTAGGTCTTACCACTTGAAATGTTGATGACTGGATCTGGTCCCGGATTAGGGTTTGTCGGAAAAACCCTAAAAATTCAAAATGTGAATTTCAAATTTCTGAAAGGATAGAAAGATGCGCTTTGATGAGTTGATCAGCCTGGTGCATTCAGAATTTGAGATCAACAAAGTTTTACCCTTCAGATTTGACTTTTTTCGCTCCCGAGTTCACTAGGGAGAGCCCTGAATTAGGGTTTGAGTTTCCCGGAGATCTACCCAGCCAAATATCTCGATCCAAAGCTCTAAACTTCGATTTTTGCAAGGAGCTTCCAGCTATGTCTTCAGATTCCAGAAATTCCTATTTTTGTGGAAACCCTAATTTTTAGGGCCAAATCTAAAAATGCTCAGAATTGAATTCTGATTGGACAGATAGATGCGCCTTGATGAGTAGAGTCAATCTACTATACTATTTTTCCAAAATCTGTGGAGAGAAACCCAATAAACAAGAAACTCAAGTTTCCGTCACTGCAAAATGTCTTCTTCTCAGGTTAGCTCTGATACCATGTTAAATTTTGAGCATTAATTCACAATACTCTAGGATCTTTACTGAGAGAATAACATATACAGTATATCAATGCATAGCAATCACAATCAGTATGACAAGCATCACAAGAATCAAAAGCATGAGAGACAAGATACACAGAGTTTCCGTGGGGAAAACCCTAAGGTGAAAAACCCCACAAATTCCTCAGAGATAGAGAGAGCAATGGCTCAACCAAAGTACAACCAAAATACACTGAGATAGTTTCCTAGTAGCAGATGATCCTCCTCCTCACTAGTGCGCCACTTTTTCGAATGATCTAAATAGAGATCACCTGATCTCTATTTATACTAATCTGTTTGCCCAGTGACCTTATGGGGCCGACTTGTCTAGCTAGGTACATCCACATTATAATATATATAATTCAGGGCCGACCCCACATGGGGGTCTAATAACCCATCGGCAAGTACACACACTTGCGACACTTGTCAATCCACATGACGACACTTCCTTATAGAGGAATAACACATCTCTAATAAGGGTACAATAAATATATATGAAATACATTCCGAAGTTACATATACATCAACTATTTTAACATCCATCTGGTGTAATTTCCACTTCCCCATAGATGCAAGTGCCATGATAGTTCTAATTGATGTGTACCTAGCAACTGGTGCAAATGTTTCTTCATAGTCTATTCCCTCCTTTTGAGAGAAACCTCTGGCTACAAATCTTGCCTTATATTTTGCAATGCTACCATCTACAGCATGTTTTATCTTGAATATCCATTTGGAAGAAACCACACTTTTATCCTTTGGTTTGGGAAATATATCCCAAACATCATTTTTCATTATTGACTGGTACTCTTCTGTCATAGCTTCTACCCACTCTTTCTTCTGAGTTGCCTCCTCATAGTTGGTGGGTTGATGATCCACAAGATCACACATTAAGGCCACATAGTTGGATACTAACTTGGGTTTCTTCCTTTCTCTAGTGGAACCTTCAGGAGCTCCATATTTTTCAGCTCCTTGAATAATGTCTCTAGCCCATGCTAGTCTTCTTTTTCTAGATAGATTTGTAATGGGGGGTTCTTGAGGTTCTATCATGTCATGGTCTTCTGGTGTATCATCTTCAGGTATGTGTACAGCTTCTGTAACTCTAGGAGGTGAATCTTCTTCATAGATTTCTTCAAGTTGGCACTTCCTAGATTTCTTGATAGCTGCTTCTTCATCAAATGTTACATCTATACTTATCTCCATATGATGAAAACGAGGTATGTAAATTCTAAATGATTTGGATGTTTCATAATATCCAACAAATATTCCTTTCTTTCCAGAGGGATCCAACTTGGTTCTCTTTTCTTTTGGAATGTGAATATACACAGGACATCCAAATATTTTGAGATGACTTACCTCAGGCTTCTTTCCTGTGAACACTTCTTTTGGAGTCTTAAATTCAAGAGCACTATGAGAAATTCTATTTTGTACATAGACAGCTGTCCTGGTTGCTTCAGCCCATAGATACATGGGAAGATCTTGATCATGTATCATAGTCTTTACAGCTTCCATGATAGTTCTATTCTTTCTTTCAACAACCCCATTTTGTTGGGGATTGTAGGGAGTGGTTAGTTCCCTCTTGATTCCAGTTTCTCTACAAAAGTCTTCAAATTCCTTTGAAGTATATTCTCCACCATTATCTGTTTTGAGAATCTTGATTTTCTTTTCTAAGAGATTTTCTATTAAGGCCTTGAACTCTTTGAATTTTCCAAAGACTTCATTCTTACCTTTTAGAAAGAATATCCAAGTTTTCCTTGAATAGTCATCAATGAATGTGACATAGTATTCATATCCACTCAAATATGTGGAGGGCATTGGTCCACATACATCAGAGTGTATTAACTCCAAGGTACTTTTAGTCTTTGTTTCACTCCTAGGAAATGGGTTCTTGATATTCTTCCCTTTTGCACATCCTTTGCATGTGCCATCATGATTAATCTTTAAGTCTGGCAAACCTATAACTACCTTGCTTACATAAGGTAGTGCCTTGTAGTTAATGTGAGCAAGTCTCCTATGCCATAGTTCATTTGGGCTAATGGTTTCATGAACAAGAGCTGCTTCTGGAAGGCCCTTAAGCTTGTACAAACCTACTTCTTCTTCACCAATGATAATTACATCCTTGATAGATTTTCCTTTGGACCACATTAATACTTGTCCATCAATGAATGCAACCCTATAGCCTTTCTTATCCAATGCTGAGATGGATAACAAGTTCTTCTTCAATCCTGGTACATACAATATTTCTTTCATTTTCATGGAGGTACCAGAATCAAGCTTGTAGCTTGGTTCACCAATTCCCTTGATGGGATATTGAAAGTCATCTCCTAGAGATACCTTTTGTGGAGAGGTCTTTTCTTCAAATCTTGAGAGAGTCTTTTTCTCACCTATCATGTGCTTTGAAGCACCATTGTCAATAAGCCATGTATCTTCTCTAGGAGTTATAGATCCAGAGAGTGCGGAGAAAATAACATATTCTTTTGCATTTTATTCTCCATTTCTCCTAGATCTTCTTTTGAAGAAGGTCCTTTCTTCTTCTTCTTCTTCACTTCTAGGTCTTTTATTGTGAGGCCTTTCTTCCTCTTCTACTTCTTCTTCACTATCATCTTCTGCAAGATGTGCTTGATGTCCTTTGTAATGAGAACCCTTTTTCTTCTTTAGAGGGCAATCTCTAGCAAGGTGTCCTATTTTGCGACAAGAAAAACATTGGAAAGAGGAGTAATGTCTTCTTTGATTAGTTCCTCTTTTCTTTTGAAATCTATTTGGAGAATGAGACTCCTTGTGACTACCCCTTTTGGAGTAGGATTGATTCCTTCTTATCTTGGTGTGGGTGGCCAAGGCTTGGTCAGCTTCTTTGAGCAAGGCTTCTCGGTTTGCAAACCTAGCCTCTTCTTGTACACAATCCTCCCAAACTACATCAAACTTCATACTTTCTTTTCTGGCACACATAGTTTGTATGAATGACTCCCAAGGTCTATTGAGACCATTTAGAGCTGTCATCACAAGTTCATCTTCATCAAGAGTATCACCAATGGCATCTAGTTGCTCCTTGATTTGGGAGACCCTTGAGAAGTAGTCTTGAATGGATTCTCCTTTGTGCATCTTGGTACTCTTTAACTGAGTTCTTAGGTTCATCTTCCTATTGATGTTCTTTCCTTCATACATCCTTCCTAGGGCATCATACATTTCCTTTGGAGTCTTCTTGGAAGCCACTTGGGGAATCAAGTGGTCTTTAATAGAATCAGCTATGATTCTCTTTGCCCTAATCAAATCCTTCCTATGCTTCTCTTTGGCTTCATCTCCTTTAGGTTCTGCAACTTCATCCTTGATATAATGAGCAAGATCATTTTCTTCAAGAATGAGACCAATTCTGTATTTTCATGCCCGAAAATTCTCTATACCTTCTAGCTTGTCTTCAAGCTTAGTGTTTGGAGCCATCTTCTCTTGGGGGAGTCCAAGAGATAAGAGATAGAGTAGTACATACCCGGAAACTTTAACTTTTCACTTTTCCGGATCTGCAACAGAATTTCTGGTTGATTGCACTTTTGGTAAAACTAGGGTTTGACTTTCCTGGAGTTCTACACAACCAAAAACCTTGATCCAAGGCTCAAAAGATAGATCTTCAGAAGGGTTATTCATCCATGCAACCAGAATCCAAAAATACTAAGTTTTGCAGAAACCCTAATTTTGGGAGAGAGAGAGAAATATAATTTCACCTTGTGAAAGATGTTCTATTCAGGCTAGCTCTGATACCATGTTAAGTTTAAACCAAATAAACTAGCAAGATCACTGAAAGAAACATAGTCACAAGATAGACACAGAAATTACCCTCGGAAACCCTCATGGGGTAGAAAACCCAGCAAAGCTTTCCTCAATAAGATGATCAACCAAAATACAAGATGTGCTTGAAGACTTGTCCTTCTTCTCTACCTCACATGCAGATCTCCCAGACACAAGTGCGCCACTTTCTGAGTTGTGGAAGTGTGTCAAATGAGGAGCTCTCCTCCTCTGTTTATACTAGTTTCCGATTGACCAAAATCCCTAATGGGACAGACCTCTCCTGGAGAAGTCTAATAACCCCTAAAATATAAACTCAGGGCCGACCCCCACATTGTGGGTCTAATAACCCTAGTTACCACAAACCATCGGAGGAATAAAATTATCCGGATACATAATAGAGTCACCTCGGAGGGATAAAACATCTCCGGAATAATAATGTACAAATATAATATTCTTAGAAGTTACAATATTCAACATGTCTCTTTCATTGATGATTTCTCTTGGAAGACTTGGGTCTACTTCTTAAAGAACAAAGATGAAGTATTTGATAAGTTCAAGGAATTCAAAACCTTGATGGAGAATCAAACTGACAAGAAGATCAAGACATTCAGATCCAACAATGGCGGAGAATTCACTTTAGGTGATTTCAAGAAACTATGCAATGATTCAGGGATTAAGAAGGAGTTGACTTCTCCCTACAATCCACAATAGAATGGAGTTGCAGAAAGAAAGAATAGAACAATCATTGAAGAAGCATGGGAAATGATGCACGACCAGGATCTGCCTATGCATCTATGGGAAGAAGCAGCTAGGACAGTTGTATATGTGCATAATAGAACACCTCACAAGATATTGGACAACAAGACACCAGAAGAGGTCTTCTCTGGTAAGAAGCCTGAAGTTAGCCATCTCAGAATATTTGGTTGTCCAGTATATACACATGTTCCAAAGGAAAAGAGGACAAAGCTAGATACTTCAGGAAAGAAGGGTATCTTTGTGGGGTACAGTGAAAACTCAAAGGCTTACAAAATATACTTTCTAGGGTTCAAGAATATTGATGTGAGCAGGGATGTGACATTTGATGAAAACTCAGCTTTCATCAAGTCAAGAAAGGCACCTGTTGAAGATCATGAAGAACCAAAGGAAATCAGATTTCAAGATACCACCATGATTGAAGCAATTCCATAAATAGATTGAGAAATTGAAGATCCACAAGAACCTATAGATCCACCCCGTGAGAAGGATTCTCATAAGAGGAAACCTGCATGGGCTAGAGAGCTCATTCAAGATGTAGAAAGGTATGGAATTCTAGAAGAAGAACACAGAGCAAGGAAGAGAACTAGATCTCACACTAGTTATGTTGCCTTACTCTGTGACATTATGAACAAAGAACCTTCTAGTTATGAAGAAGCAGCGGAAAAGAAAGAATGGAAGGATGCCATGATCGAGGAGTATCAGTCGATCATGAAGAATGATGTTTGGGATGTAGTCCCAAGACCTGAAGGGAAGTCAGTTGTGACTTCCAAGTTGATCTACAAGATCAAGCATGCTGCAGATGGCAGCATAGAGAAATACAAAGCGATATTTGTAGCTCATGGCTTCTCCCAGAAAGAGGGAATAGACTATGAAGAAACTTTTGCTCCTGTAGCTAGGTACACTTCCATCAGATCAGTACTTTCCCTAGCTGCAGTGATGAAATGGAAGATACACCAGATGGATGTCAAGACAAATTTCTTGAATGGTGTAGTCGAAGAGGAAGTCTATGTGGAGCAACCACTTGGTTTTGAGACACATGACAGGAAGTCATATGTGTGTCGATTGAAGAAAGCATTGTATGGCTTGAAGCAAGCTCCTAGGACTTGGTATGGTAGGACGAACAGCTTTCTATCCAGTTTGGGCTTTACCAAGAGTAAAGCAGATTCCAACCTTTACTACAAGGTTGAGGAAGGCAATCTAGTGATACTTCTTATGTATGTGGATGACCTGTTTGTTATAGGAGAAGATAGTTTGATTGTTGATACCAAGAGGAAGCTTGCTGCCGAGTTTGAGATGAAGGACTTGGGGATGATGCACTATTTTCTAGGCATGCAGGTGTGGCAGAGTGCAGATGGAATCTTCCTTAAACAAGGGAAGTATGCAGTACAGATCCTGAAGAGGTTCAGGATGATGGACTGCAAGGCCATGGCCACACCTATGGCCTCGAACCTTAAGGTTCTGTGTGATGCTTCGTCTGATCTGATTGATGTCACAATGTATCGTCAGATGATTGGATCCTTGATGTACCTGACTAACATGAGACCAGATATTTGCTTTGCGGTGAACACATTGAGCTTGTTCCTGACGGATCCTAGAGGTGTTCACCTGGTTGCTGTAAAGCATATTTTGAGGTACCTGAAGGGTACAGTTGACTATGGGCTCAAGTATGATGTGAATCAAAAGTTTAACCTACAGGGTTATGTTGATTCAGATTGGGCAGGCAGTGCTGCAGATAGGAAGAGCACTTATGGGTGCTTCTTCAGTATGGGATCAGGTGTGATTTCTTGGTTTTGCAAGAAACAGTCCTGCGTAGCACTGAGTATAGCCAAAGCAAAGTATGTTGCAGCTTGTTCGGCTAGTTGTGAGGCAGTATGTCTCCAGAAGCTACTGTCTGATTTATATGATCTCCCGTTGCAGGCTACTGGTATCTTTTGTGTCAACTAGAGTTGTGTGAATCTGTCTAAGAACCCGGTGTTCCATGACAGGTCAAAGCACATCGAGATCAAATATCACTATATCAGGGATATGGTGCAGAGAGGAGCAGTGACGCTCCTGTATATTGAGACGGATGAGCAGGTAGCAGATGTGCTGACGAAACCACTAGCCAGAGTGAAGTTTGAGTACTTCAAAGAGAGGCTTGGTGTTCTTCATATCGACAACACTTCGAGGAAGAAGTGATGGACACATCTGCTGGAGCCATTCCAAGCATGGTGAGAGGAGGATCCTTCTCATGGATGTGGATGTAAGCGCTGGATGATGAGCATCAGGGCGATGCTCCAGTTACCTCTCCGTATATGCATCAGTTGGATGTTCTGATCAGTTTGATCATGTATTTGTATATGTATCATGTTGGATGCTTGTTATGATCATTTTGATCATGTATTTGTATATGCATCATGTTGGATGCTTGTTATGATCATTTTGATCATGTATTTGTATATGAATCATGTTGGATGCTTGTTATGATCAGTTGGATCATGTATATGTATATGCATCATGTTGGATGTGAGATATGATCAGTTGGATCATGTATTTGTATATGTATATGTATCAGGTGGATACTTATATGATCAGGTAGATCATGTATTTGTATATGTATCAGGTGGATACTTGTATGATCAAGTTGATCATGTATGATGATATGTATCAGGTAGATACTTTGTATGCATCAGATGGATGCATTGTATGATCAGGATGATCACAGATGACAAGCTTCAGGATGTTGCTCCAGATGATACGCATCAGGTTGATGCTATGATGATGATCAGGTTGATCATGGGATGATGTACATGAGGATGATGTATGGTTAGTATCAGGTTGATACTCTATGGCCGTGGATAGGTTGTGTAGGTAGCATAGAAAAGATCGTTTAAAATCCAGACAGGTAGAGGGGTGTTCTCGTAATAGCCTGGGATGCTCTATCGAGATCTAGACAGGTAGAGCAGTTTGCTCATAACATCTAGGGATGCTCTGAGTAGGTTTTGCTACAGTTTTGCATAGAAAAGATCCTTTAAAATCTGGACAGGTAGAGCGGTGTGCTCATAACATCCTGGGATGCTCTATCGAGATCTAGACACGTAGAGCGGTTTGCTCATAATATCCTGGGATGCTCTGAGTAGGTTTTGCGAAAGTTCACATAGAAAAGATCCTTTAAAATCCGGACAGGTAGAGCGGTGTGCTCGTAACATCCTGGGATGCTCTATCAAGATCCAGACAGGTAGAGCGGTTTGCTCGCAACATCCTTGGATGCTCTGAGTAGGTTTTGTGAAGGTCAACATGTAAAATATCTTGGGAGATCCGATAGGTTGAGCAGTGTGCTCGTAATCAGTCCTGGGATGCTCTTTCGAGGTTTTGTTGAGGCACATAATCAGTCCTGAGTATTCCATAGTATGGCCAGTGATGATGAAGACCTAGAGGTGGTGGGCCTACATCCAGTATGAAAAAGGACTGGCTCTGTAGAACTTCCTATGACAAGTAGATCAGAGATTGATTGAGATAGCAGTAGCAGTGACGATGACGATGCTTCGAGAATGATCATTCGCTGATGATGATCCAGAGAAGAATATTTGTGCCTGCAGATCTGTGTCGAGAAATACCTTCCTAGTTAAGAGGGAGTGTTGATGTATATGTAACTTCGGAATGTATTTCATCTATATTTTATTGTACTCCTATAGAGATGTATTATTCCTCTATACGGAAGTGTCGTCATTTGTATTGACAAGTGTCGCAAGTGGTGTAACTTGCTGATGCATTATTAGACCACCTAGTAGAGGGGTCAGCCTAGAATAATGTAACTTGGGGTTATTAGGCTGAGTTAGACAAGTCAGCCCCATAGGTTTATTAGGAAGCACAGGACAAGTATAAATAGAGATCGAGAGATCTCTATTTCATTCACCTCATTACTCACTCTTATATCACTCGAAAAGTGGTTGACATGTGAGGAGGAGGATCATCTGCTAGGAGAAGGCTATCTCTTATACTTTGGTTGTACTTTGGTTGTATCATTGCTCTCTCCATCTCTGAGGAAGTTGTGGGGTTTTTCACCTTTATGGTTTTTCCCAATGAAACTCTGTGTGTCCATTGTATTATGTGATTGGTTGATATGCTTTCTACATGCTTGATATGCTTGATATGTTGTACATGTTATTCTCTCAGTAAAGATCCTAGAGTATGTTGAATTAATGCTCAAAAATTAACAGCTAGGAGGGTTTCACTGAAAGCGCCTTGTTGGGTGGCTTAGCTGGAGGCCATAAACGTTTGGGTCGTGGAAGCTTGGGCGCAAATGGTCTGGGTAATACCTGGGCATCCTGGAACCTACAGTCAGTGTTAAATTTTGTGGGTAAACGCATTTGATTTCTGGCGCAGCGTTTATGGCTTTCGTTGGGGAGATACAAGGAACTCCTCCTCTCTACCGTTGTAATTTCTTTTATTCCCCTAGCATTTGGTTACTGGGTTCCATTTTGTCATTGTAATACTTTGAAAAAAAGTTTGAATATATAGAACCCATTCTTAAGTTGTTGAGAATGTTTATTTCTAGACATCGGAGGCTATGTGATGTGGTTTAAGAGCTCTGCGATAATTGATACCTTTATTGTATAGTTTTGGAAAACTATACTCCGTTTGATGCCACCAAGATTTATCTTTGTTTGGTGTAATTTATATAAGTGGAGAAAACCTAGGCTGAGACTACCTGAAAATGACTATCATAACTGCATTTTGATTAGATGCTTACTGTTCTGATTTTAAGTTTAGAGTTATGGAATTTTTCTTCAAAGTAATGTTGCAAATAGCATTCTCTGTTTGATGTCAATCTGGAAGAAATTTCAGTATTGTTAAAAGGATGTCAAAACCAATTTGTAGGGTTTTGTTTATGTATCGTCATTGTGTGCATTCAATAGACTAAGTTTTCATATATAAACTTTTGCAAGTGAACCCTATGGGTGTTGGATGCCTGACCGGTACTATTGTTATCTTCAATGAGTAAATTTCGGGGTTGGATAACCTATACCATTTAATCTTTCACAATTTATCTCTGATAGTGTTTGTAGTTTTGAAATTATATACTTCTGTTTATTTGATGGGTTTGTTCGGTTAAATGCCTAAGTTTTGCTCTTAGATTCAATGAGTTCAATCCCTTGATCTGTGTGAGAAACAATTCGCCACCGGTATGCACTACTGTCTATTTAATAGGGTTTGAATCCTATGACCTATATGGTTGTCTGCTAGGTTTCAAGTGAGACCTAAATACTCATATAGATTTCTATACTCTACTTGCATATAGGTTTAACATTTTATTTTAAGAGGAAAAAGAAAGGCTATGGCCTTTAATTTGTGAAGTTTTTATGTGGCTAAAGTATTTACCTATATATATATAATGGTGCATATTTATGCATAGTAAAACGACTTTAATATGATTTTCTAGGAAGAGGATTAAATTTATCTTTGATGCCTATCATGGTTACAGTAACCAAAAATACTTTTCCTTATGTGGAGGGTGCCAAGTCATTTTTATGTGAAAACTTGGAGGAAACGTTTATGATAACATATCTAAATATTTTAAGTGAATGGATTTTGTTTTTCCCTTTTATCTAATTGGTATATGACTCTTGCGAGATTAATTATGTTTAAAGGATCTATAATTTAGGCTTTGAATAAATTTGTTTATTATTATGTAAGCACTATGATCCCGGTGTTTTTGTTCTGATTCCTGTACATAATTTGTTAGTATTTTAAAAGTAGGGTTAAGAGTAGGATATTGGGGTTCTGAAACTTTCGTGTAGATCTTTGCTAAATTAAAATTTATAGGTTTATATATAAAAAATAGAAGAGCAAATAGATCCAACCCTAAAACTATTTAAGAATTCTAAATAAGGCCTTCACGAGCAAAAAAAATAAATTCGTAAGCCTAACCTAGGTGCCATGACTAAAGTTCTGTCAATGGACCGACATATGTGAAATTCTTCAAATAAATATTACACAGGGAGAATTTACGGCCCTTAAATGAAATCTTTATTAACTACATAATTTAGCCTGTAATATCTTTGGAAGACTGAAAGCAAGATCTTGTTCGGATATCCACATCATCGTTTTCAGGATCTTGCATGCAATTAGGGTTTGCATGCAAATTCTAGGGTTTGCATGCACCTTGCATGCATCCCAGTCACCAGGTTGATGCCTCCAGCACCTTAGCCACCTTATTCTAGCATCCGGGAGCCACTTACTTCAGAGTTTTAGCCCTCCTAGTCTGAAAGGAGCCCACTTCTCACCTACTGCCAGAGAAGGGCGCACTTCTTCACTTACCACTGCAGTTCCACTTCAGTTACACTCAGTTAGCTCCAATTCTCCCTGATTTGAGGCTAGTTTCACTCCCGACTGACTGTTTCACTTCCGTTGGACCTCCAGATTGACTAGATGACTTGTTCTGACTTCAGTTAGCCTCCCATGCGCCCCCCACTGAGCTTCCTTCCCTTAATCAGTGCTACACACTTCAGTTACACTTGTTACACTCAGTTAGACTCAGATTGACACCTGGATGACTGGTTCTTGTGCATTGATGACCACTACTGATTGATGATGAGGACTCCTAGTTGGAGTCAAGCTACTCCATTCAGTGATTCGAATGACCTCCTTAGGCAATTCGAATTGCTCAGTCATTGTTACTGTATTGTATTGTAATTATTCACCCTCATTGGGATATTGAGCAGTGTTGCATGTTTTGCATAGTTTTACACCATATTTTCTATGTTCATCTGTTGTGATTGATTTACTTGTTCATTAGATCTGCTGTGACTAATTTTACATGGTATCAGAGCCATTGCAGGGACAAGATCTCTTTTCTACAGGTGGTTCTACAAGAAGATTTGAGTGAATTGCTCAAAAATTGCAAAAAGTTTTGGCATGAATTATCTCAAGGGCATTCGCTCCTGTGCATGCAAAGCTTGAAAATACATCCAATACCACTCCAGAAGCTTGAGTTTCCACATAATTCCTGGATCTGATACATTGGACCCATTCAACATTGTTTGATCTCCAATCCCAGGTGTGATGCAACTCTAAAAGGGTGGATTGTTCGACCTCATTGTTCTTGGTTTATTGTGATTTGCAGGTTATTGTCTCCATCATTTGCATTCGCTACACTGTGCATGCAAGCTCCTCTACATCAGTGTGCACTCACTCCTAGCAATGGAATACTCTTCTTCAAATCCTATCCTCACCCCATTCAATTATTTTGATTGGAAAGATGATATGGAGATCATATTACGTTCAAAAGGTTACTACCGAGTCACTCTTGGTCTTGAATTGGAGCCAAACAATCTGTCAGATAGAACCGAACACTACAACAAGCTTGATGAAGCTTATGGTCTTCTTTGTCTCTCCATCTCCAAAGATCTTCACTTCCATCTCAGCGGATTGAAGACTCCAAAAACTATATGGGAGCAACTTGAAACACTATTTGGCAAGCAGGACGAGCTTAGGGCTTTTCAATTAGAGAATGAATTGATTGCCCTTAGTCCTGAGAATTTCGAGACCATTAATGAATTCTTCACAAAATTCAAGAACTTGAACTTGTAGTTGAAGAACAGTGGAGTTATCAAAGAGGATAAACAATTGATCCTCTCCATTCTCATCAAGCTTGGTAAAGATTATTCGGCATTTGTCTCTACTTTCAATTTCGGTCGGCTAACTACCCCGAATTGGAAGATGCCTACCTTGAATGCCTTCATTGAGTCCGTCACAAAAGAGCATGACAAGTTGATTCAAATGGGGTCCATAAGCTCCAAAGATTCAGCCCTATATGTTCAAGGACCCAAGATCTCGAATGGCAAAGGAAAGCAAAAAAAGGAGAAGCCCAAATTCGAGCCTCACAAGCAAAAAGAGAAAGGCAAACAGACGGATGCACCATCCAGTTCAAAGTTCAAGCAAAAGGGCAAAGAAGGTAACCAAAAATCTAAATGCACCTATTGTAACCGTGGCTTTCATCCCGAAAGTTCATGTATGAAGAAGACTATAGATCAAATGGCCCTCCTTTTGGAAAAGAACAGCATAACTCTTCCTGACGGTGCAAGGAAGAAGGATAAGAATGATGATCATGAAAGAGGACAAGCACTCATGGCAACGGTTTCGAATCCCACTACTCTCTTGATAGATTCGGGTGCATCGAATCATATGGCCGCAAATATTGATTCTTTTTCTTCATTCGACCCAAATAGATCCATCCCCATTCATTTGGGAGATGACTCAAAAATTTCTTCAAAGGGCAAAGGTACGATTCATGTAGATCATGGAAGCTTTCAGAATGTTCTCTATGTGCCTTCCTTGGCTTCAAATATTCTTTCTGTGTATCAAATGACACACACTAGTGAAACGAATCAAGTTACATTCAGCCCTAATACAGTTGAAATTTCTGATATAAAAAATGGAAGACTCGTTGCAGTTGGAAAGGCAAACCACACTGCAAAATGTTATGAGTTTTCACACTTTATTCCGCTTGAAAAGCCCACTGCTCTTCGCACACATGGTAATGAGGTTAGTAGGATTTGGAATGAAAGATTTGGACATCTTAATTATAAATATTTGCTGCTTCTATCAAACAAATCCATGGTAGATGGTCTTCCACAACTCCGTTCCTCGAAGGGAATATGCACTAGTTGCATCATTGGGAAGCACCCCAAGCACAGATTCGACCGCGGCAAAGCTAGCAGAACTTCTACAATTTTGGGATTTATCCATTCTGATATCAGTGGTCTACTGCCCCATATTTCATTAAATGGTTGAAGGTATGTTTTGACATTTATTGATGATCTTTCCCGCTTTACATGGGTATTCTTTCTCAAAAACAAGTCAGAAGTGCTTGGAAAATTCAAGGATTTTAAGGCTTCTGTTGAGACCACCACTGAGATCAAGATCAAAGCTCTTAGATCTGATAATGGTGGAGAATATATTAAGTCCGAGTTGCTGCAACTTTATTCCCAAAGCGGAATTCAAATCCAACATACAGTTCCCTACACACCCCAGCAGAACGGTGTAGCGGAAAGGAAAAATCGGTCACTGAAAGAGATGGCTACATGCATGATTGAATCAAAAGGTTTGGCTGCAAATCTTTGGGCTGAAGCAATCAATGTTGCTGCATACATACAGAACCGTGTTCCACATTCATCCATGAAAGGTATGACTCCTTTCGAAGCTTTCTTTGGTCACAAACCGGATGTGTCAAATTTGAGAGTTTTTGGCTCTACTGCATGGGCTAGAATTCCTTCCGAGAAGAGACGAGCTTTGGATCCACAAAGTACAGAGTGCATATTGATAGGATATGGTGAAGAATCAAAAGCATATAAACTCATGGATATCAGATCTAAAAAGATATTCATAGAGCGCAGTGTGCAATTTGAAGAACCACTTCAAGAATTGCAACTAGTCGAGGAAAAGACTGTCAATTCACCGCCTTCACCAGAAGAAGATCCGTGCAGCGATAATGAAGGTATGAGTTCTGATATTTATGATATTGTAGCAGCATATGATGATCATGACATATCAGGTTCGGAATCCTACCATTATGATCCTCCTCAGTTACCAAAGTGGGCCCAAAACACTCTTCAATCTACTGGTTCGAACCTTGGAAATCCTGCTGATCCGAGACGAACAAGAGCAGACTTTCAAAGAGTAGGTATGGATCTTTCTATTGCTGATCCATTACTTCCTGAGATTTTTTATTTGATGGTTGGTTCAGATCCCGCATCATACTATTCTTCCCACCGAGATCCGAGATGGCAAAGTGCCATGGATGAAGAGTACAATTCTCTTCAAAAGAACAACACATGGGAGCTAGTTTCTCTTCCACCTGGAAGAAAATTAGTGAAGTGTAAATGGGTCTACTGCACTAAAGTTGCTGCTGATGGCTCTATCAGAAAATACAAAGCAAGGTCGGTGGCAAAAGGTTTCTCCCAAGTCCAAGGAGTGGAATACACTGAGACCTTTGCACCGGTTGCAAAGATGGATTCCATCCGCCTTGTTTTGGCTATTTCCGCATCCAAGCACTGGGAAGTGCACCACATGGATGTGAAGAGTGCTTTTCTACATGGAGACCTTGCTGAAGAGGTATATATGCAGTAGCCAGAGGGCTACACATCAGATCCATCATTAGTTTGCATATTGAAGAAATCTTTGTATGGGTTAAAACAGGCCCCAAGAGCTTGGTACGCAAAGATGGACTCCTTCCTTCTTTCTCAGAATTTCCAAAGATGCAAATCTGATCCGAATGTGTATCTTCAGCGAGTTAAAGGTAATTTTTTGGTTATTGTACTTTATGTTGATGATCTTCTCATTACTGGTAGCACTCTTACTTCAATAAACAAGCTAAAAACTGCCTTAAATCTAGCTTTTGACATGAGCGATTTGGGCTTGTTGAGTCACTTTTAGGGCTTGGAGATAGCTCAAAATTTTGATGGGATCACTATATCTCAGCAAAAATATGCTTCCGATCTGTTATTGAAGTTTAATATGGCTGAATGTAAGGCATCCCCATTCCCATTCCTCTCAGGAATCAGTCTTGAGGAGGGAGATTCTACACCGCTTGCAGATTGCAGTATGTATCGACAGTTGATTGGTTCACTACTTTATTTGACACACTCAAGGCCTGATATTTCATATGCCGTGAGTGCCGTGTCAAGGTATATGCAGCAGCCACATGAGCTTCATTGGAAAGCAGCCAAGCGGATCTTGCAGTATGTGCAAGGTACGAGACAGTTTGGCATACATTATGCTGCAGATTCTGAGCTTGATTTCATTGGTTTTACTGATTCAGATTGGGCAGGTGATAGCATTGATCGGAAGTCCACTTCTGGTTATGTTTTCATGATTGGTCATGGTGCTATTTTCTGGTCCAGCAAAAAGCAAGCAGCCATTGCACTTTCTTCAGCAGAGGCAGAGTATCGAGGGGCAGTCAATTCCTGCATTCAGGCAGTTTGGTTGCAGGGTATTCTTTCCGAGTTTGGTTTTGGTGGCACTACTTTGACTATCCTATTTTGTGACAATCAAAGTGCTATCAAGATCTCCACAGATCCAGTTCAGCGGCAGAGGACCAAACACATTGAGATTCATATGCATTACATTCGACAGTTGGTGCATGGCCGCACCATCATTCTGCAATATTGCCCTACTGATGAGCAAATTGCAGACATCTTCACCAAGAGCTTCACTGAGAAGAAGTTCTCTTACCTCCATTCACTGTTGGGGGTGAGTTCCATTATGGTGGAGACAGATTGATTCATTATTATGCTTTAGCTTGAGGGAGGGGCTTTCTTCCCACTTGGTTTTCCTGCTTTCCTCACTTAGTTTATTTTCAGCATTTTTTGGATTATTGTATTGGGGTGACCTTTGGTCTTAGTTACCAAGGCCCCACATTATTTTTTGCACATCGTAGTCTAGCTTGAGGGGGGGTGTTTGGATATCCACATCATCTTTTTCAGGATCTTGCATGCAATTAGGGTTTGCATGCAAATTCTAGGGTTTGCATGCATCCCAATCACCAGGTTGATGCCTCCAGCACCTTAGCCACCTCATTCTAGCACCCGGGAGCCACTTACTTCAGAGTTTTAGCCCTCCTAGTCTGAAAGGCACCCACTTCTCACCTACTGCCAGAGAAGGGTGCACTTCTTCACCTACCACTGCAGTTCCACTTCAGTTACACTCAGTTAGCTCTGATTCTCCCTGATTTGAGGCTAGTTTCACTCCCGACTGACTATTTCACTTCCGTTGGACCTCCAGATTGACTAGATGACTTGTTCTGACTTCAGTTAGACTCCCATGCACCCCCCACTGAGCCTCCTTCCCTTAATCAGTGCTACACACTTCAGTTACACTTGTTACACTCAGTTAGACTCAGATTGACACCTGGATGACTGGTTCTTGTGCATTGATGACCACTACTGATTGATGATGAAGACTCCTAGTTGGAGTCAAGCTACTCCATTCGGTGATTCGAATGACCTCCTTAGGCAATTCGAATTGCTCAGTCATTGTTACTGTATTGTATTGTAATTATTCACCCTCATTGGGATATTGAGGACTGCTGCATGTTTTGCACAGTTTTACACCATATTTTCTATGTTCATCTGTTGTGATTGATTTACTTGTTCATTAGATCTGCTGTGACTAATTTTACAGATCTGATATAGGACAAAGGGAAAAACTCTTACCTGAAACCATGTGGTCTGATTTAGCTCCGTTCCCTAAACTTCGCATCTTTGGATCTTCTTCTCGTAGGAGCCTGCACACCTCAACCACTAATTAATGAAAAAAACTATGCTTAGCTGACCTGTAGGATGTAACCAAATGGCTTTTGGAACTACCACGTTCCTCCCAACCTTGACCCTGAACCGTTCCTAGTTCAATAATGGATCCTGCCGAGATGGTTCCAACATGCAATAGGACAATAGAGGACCTAGGGTAGACTGCCAATGATAATCAGATCTTTAGAATAATAATCTCCTTCAGTTTTGTGGGAAAAACAATTCTCTTCTCTTACGATAAGAGAATGATAGAAAGAAAGAGATCCCCTTCACTTGGGAATTGTCCTTCTTTATATAGGTGAACTTTTGGAATATAGTTGTTGAGTTAATAATAATATTTTTGTAATATTAACTCCAAATTTGTGTTAGTTTTGAATTATAATATATGTAAAAAATATTTTATTTAATTCTTTACTCCTAGTTAATCTATGACTTTTTAATTTGTTCCTCTATTATTTGTTTTAAAGGAACCTTTATATTTTATTTACTTTGTTTGGAACCTATGTGTTTCTATTAATTTATATCATAATCTTTTTTCTTATATATAACATAAATAAATATATTGTGCACATATTTTTTGCATATTATTCATACATAATATATATAATATAAATAATATCTTATGCATAGATTTCGTGCATATTATTTATACATAAGGGAGACTTCTTTTATAAACAATCAACTGTATTATTTAATTAATTAAATCACATAACAATTCTTTGATAATTATTTAATACGTGGTCCAATCTTTGGACAAGGTCCTTTTGATAGGTTTGGATAGTTGGCTAGGTTAGGTGACTCTAGGTTCCTCTTGCATGTTGGATTCCATCGTTTAACATGGCAATTGGCACAGTCCTTGATGAGAGATAGAAATGATTCATTTAACCAATTAAATAATTGTGATGGATAGTAGTGCTATTTAGAGTCTTCTTGACTCAACACTTTAAGATCAAGTAACCCGGAGTGCTCTTCAGAGCTTTGGCTCAACACTCTCACATGGGCGTTACACTAGTGCAATTCCAGAGCATCCCGCTCAACACTAGTGTTAGAATGTGGTTGTGAAGCACATCTAGAATATACAAATGGACTCGGATCCGGTACTTATTATCAATGCTTCGAGTGCTACAGGGCTTATGCCCAACACTCTATGTACATCAAGGCTTATGGCTAGTACATAATAAAATTCCTCTATGTGCATTGGGGCTTACGCCCAACACATAGGTCATCCATGCACTCTGGAGCTTACACTCAACACATCAATAGAGTTAGTCATGCATAATAACACTCTGGACAATATAATCAAAGAACATCTCAGTAATTTAGGGTTTATACCCACATCTCATGATAAACATCAATCAAGTACATCGGGGCTTTCATGCCCAGTGCCTAACAATAAATATGCATCAGTCAGGTCCATGCCCAAATATAATTACATCATAAATAAATCATATGAATCGTAGCTTACGCCCAATATATCACATAAACATAATCAGTCAAAATTCAGGACATTACATCCCTCCCCGCTTAGAACAAGACCATCCTAGTGTTCTTAGGACTAGAAATGAACTCATGAAACAAGTTGGGGTAATCCTCTTTCATCGTGGGTTTCTTTCCCTACACGGCTTCATAAATTCAAAACTCCTTACTTCAAGGTTTTATTGGAATTACCTTAACCCCATTACCTAAAATAACCTCAAGTACTGTTAGTTCTATGACATATAATCTGTAATGTAAAGTAAGTGAGGATATCATAATCATCTCATTATTATTCATGCCTTGACATTTCTTGCTTATTTTTTTTTATACCTATACTTTTCTCCGATAACGCAAGTGGTTACTACTGTTTCATCATAAGGAACATTCATTCATATGATCAGGTTTTTTTTTTTTTAAACATAAATAATAATCTTCCCAGTGCAACAAAATACATATAATCAGTCTTTAGAATATAAGAAACACTCTTTCCTTTGCAAACACCATGTATATAATTAGTTCTAGAACATAAGTAACATTCTTTCCTTTGCAGCATCATGGCGTTGCCTTTTTATGGCAGCACTTTTCAGAGTTTTGGTCTTCTTATGGAGCTTTTTACTTTGGAATTTCCTGCACCGGTACATCAGTTATTCATACATGCTCATGATCTAATAAAATAATTCCAACTTTCTTGACATGGTGCTTCTTTTCCAAGTATTTATTCTCTACTTGCTTTCCCTAAAAGGAAGAAATCATATTAATGTTTATATCCTAAACTGCACATGAATATAACATAACTTTATGTATAATCTAAGTATAAACATGCAAAACATATGTATAACATGATCATAAACAATTCTCGGTGTGTTAGAGTATATTCGCTTAATACTTAAGTAGGGTTTGTCCATCTAGGTGTTTTTGAGCATAATATTATATAAGATTTGTCGATCTCGCTTAATAGTAGTTTAAAGGGTTATTGATGCTCTAGAGTTTCTATCTCAACATGAGTTAATCACAAGGGTTCTAAGTGCTCCATAACCTTTACTACTCAATAAAAGAAGAATTTATCAACCTAAGTGGTCCTTCGTGTACTCGCTAAATTCCCAAGTACATTTTTCTATCCTTATTTCTGAAGTAGGGTAGTTACAAGGTATGTTTAATTTGCCCTTCTTTGTAAAATCTGTAAAATAAACTGGACATGCGAAGTAAGCATAGTCATGACTCAAATCAGAAAAATGGAAACTCATATTTGTAATGGTATTGAAATATACATATACAGGTAGTTCGTCCATGTGGGCATAAGGCATGCCCATGGTAATTTATCTTGGGCCTCCTCCAGTGGTCATAATGACTACCTTTGCAAGGATTGTTGCTCTATACTATGGAACCGTCTAAGGCCGTTTATGAGTGTTTTGATGTCCCCCTCTCCTGGCTCAACATTAATTCTCATTAATCCCTTTAAGACTTGGTTAACATTCTATGTACACTTTAAATAGGCTAAAACCTCCATTTAACAAAACATGGTACTTCTAGTATATGCATTTAACATGTATCAATTATGTCAATAATTTTGTAAGTCAATTTGCTATACATAAGTCATTTAATTGCTAACGTTTAGCATATTACGTTCATCTTCCTCCCTTTTCAATTTCCGAAATAGATTAGGTTATCCATGCAATTGACTATCATTAATCCAACTGTGATTCAACGCCATGCTATCTTTTTTAAATAGAATACTTCTTGTTATTACTTTTGCATATGATACGTTTGTAGTACTACTACTGGCTTTTATGCTCTCTCTACAGATATGTTTAAAACCAAGAATCTTTCACTAAAATTCTTTCATGTGGTTCACTGTATCCATAACCTTATAGTATCAGTTGTAAATAGCATGCTCAATGTTTTCAGGGCTTGTCATGTTTGTTCCTAGTATTCTTATTCCTACTTTCTCACATTGCTTTTTGATGTAATCCATCATTCTTTAAATGTGTAAAGTCCCTATAGCCATTTATAACAGAAGAAAATTTAATGCTCTTACTTTCTATTTATACAGGAAAATAAATATTTATATCCTTACCATTCTTTGTCTAAGCAGATATTTTCGACAACATATCTATCACAAAAAGAGTATTTGAATTTTATTCATGCTTCTTTTAGTACTTATGTTTTATGATGTACCATACTTGATATTAACCTTGAGTATTTGTTTTAAATATTACTGACCAAAGTACTTTATGTTTCGTCTAACTATTCTTGTTAAGTTTCTTGGACCCTCATGCCATTTAAACAATCATGACTGTTATTCTAGTTTTAAGAACATACTATGTAATCCTCAGTGCTTCCTTAAGTGTAGCCACTTACATCATATTATTTATGTAGATGTACTCTATAGCTGTGTGGTATTCACACTTATGGTTCTTTAATGTTTGTCTCTAAATTCCTATATAGGAGGTAATTGCTACATTTTACGCATGCATAATTCATGACTTCATGGTCATACAAGGGGTGCATATGTCCATTTTTACCTTTAGGCTTAGTTTTACTAAGGCTTTAAACCCTATTTTTTTTAAATAGAACCGAGTTCCATTATAGGACTTAGGGTTTTAAAACTTATTTTCCTTCCTATGTAGTCCCTCCTACTAGTTTGTTTATAGCATATAAAATAACATTTTAATGATATACTAGTTTAGCTGATCAAGGTGTAATGTACCTATTTTGATCCCATTGCATTAAAATGTAAATGATGTAATATTGTTATAAAATCGTGGTGAGGAGCTCAAGGCCAAGGCGCCGCCATCGATTTATTGATGCATATGGTTTATGTGCTAGCCAGGCACAATGGAATTGTGAATATCATGTAAATATGCATTTTAATAAAATACCCACAATTAGCTATGCAATGCAACAAGAGATGGGTGCATGATTTTACAAGGAATTGGGAGGGAAATATTCAAAACCTTGGAGCCAATCAAGTCGAGACAAGTGTCAGTGAGATAACCCATAAAACCCTCAACTACCCATGTTGACTTTTGTACCCAATCATTTATTTCTCCCAAGAGTTGGGTGAAGTAGTTAATGCCTTGGTGAATGGGACGTATGGCTGTCCAAAATTCGAGTATGGGCTAGCCACCCTTCATGGAAAAACGTGTTTTTCTCCTTGGGAAAGAAAAGAGCCATGAATTGCTCCCCAAGCCATTACCCAAAAAATTATTTTTTGTCTCTCTCACGTTTTTGGAGCTGCCTGGGTGTTTTCCCTCCATGTTTTTCTTGTGTTTCCTTGTTTTTAGCTGGGAAGAGGGCATTTTTTGGTGTTGCAGAGCTATTGGGAATAAGGGGGCTTGAATTATGGTTTCATGGGGGTCGTTTGGGGCATTTGAAATACTCATAACCTGTGGGATAAATCGGTTTTGTTCCCTGTGGTCGAATTCCCCTTTCCATAATTCATTTTGATGTGTCCACGATTTGGGGAAAACCCATGGCCATCCTGTTTGTCAATCCCATTGTTCGAAATGTGTATCCATGCCCAGTCTTTGAGTTTGTTGTGTGTAAGAGTGTTGGGGTATGGATTATGGGTATCCGTTGCTTTGGCTTGAGCTTAATGCAATCATCCATAAATGAAGAGGGTTCAGATTTAGACGATAAACCCAGTTTTGGACTGGCTTGGCTTAGATGTAGTGATTATTGGGCTTTGTATGAGTATGAATGTACCCTTTTCCTTGTAGAAATCATGCCCAGCTCGGGGGTGGTCTCTGAGTGCTAAAAGAATACAGGCTGGGCAGAGACCTATGGTTGGGTGGAACGTTGTAGTGACATAGCTAGTTGCTTGGGACCATTTCACCATAAAGATAAGCGTTTTTATGTCTATGTGTTTACTTCTGAAATGTTATAATTTGATGGTTGTTTCTAATATGCTGAATGCATATGAAATGTGTGTGGATGATGTTTTTATTCTATTGTACGTGTTTGCTTGATATGCATCTGCACACATCTGTTTTATTGTTGTGAATCTAATGAATCAAGATGAGTTTATGTAAAATCCCCACAGATTGGTATCATGTTCCCTTCCTTGAATTGGGTCCATGGGAGGGGACTTGACAACAGGTTAATAAGATAAAGGATTTCCGATGAGGAAAATTATTGCTTAAGACTTCTTGCATTTATATACTTATACAGCGCGTGCATCATACTCGCCCTTTTGTAAGTCCCCACGAAGCAGTGTTGTAGTTTGGTTCTGTATTAGTTCAGATGTCTTGGTTGTTCTGATGTCGACTTTTAATTCCACCCCTAGCTCCGCTTCTTGGGTAAGCAAGTCCAAGTCCTAACATCGGCTAATGTCCCTCTCTATATTCATGAGTCTGATTGTTCTTATATCTATAAAATTTTAATTAGTCAGTAGAAATAAGATTATGTTAATTCTATAAAATCATATGTAAAGTTTTGTAATATGTTTCTGCAGCGGATGTCTTTTTTATGTAGAGAGCCCAAAGGTCTCTGAGTGTTCGAAACTGGGCTCTGATACCACTTGTAATGTCCCTTAAAATCCCGAAAATAAAAATAAAAAAATTGTAAGGGATATTATCGTCACTCAGGTTAAATATTTATTAGAGTTAACTTGAGCCCTGTACCTTTATCTATCGAGAATGACTTTACCTCTAAATCTCGACTATAGTTCTTTTGAAGTTTGTTTTTTTGAAAACTTACTCAATATATCCCAACTAGTTCGGGTCTTGAAGAATATGATGTAGGTATTCTAATTGTGATGCTTCCAATGGTTGTTTGTATGTCACTGCCCTAACATGTTTTAGTTCAAAGCGTACATTTATATGCTATCAAGGTTACCCTATGAGTTTTCTCATTGCTCAAATTACTATGATATGTTTGTGCTGGCCTTGATTCATGTTATAAATTCTATGTTTGGCTTGTGTGATGAAAAAGATGTTTCCACAATGTTTATACTCTATTAAATGCTTAATCCTAAATTCCATGATTTAGATTTTTCAGGATCACTGGTCTTACTTAGCTTCATAAGAGCTAAGGCCTATCTAACTTCTGGTTGCAGGTGTCATTAAGGAGACAGGCTAACTTTGACTATTGAAAGAGGTCTAGGTAACGACCCCAAGATACAAGGAATACTAAATAAAAATTCCCTATGATCATTTTTAAATAAAGCGGTGACTCTCCAACTATAGGGAGAGGGTAAGAATTCGATCCTAAGTGGAGGTAGATAGAGGTACATGAGAGCACGTGATAAGCACATCGTGGATTCCAGGCTAGCAAAGGGGTAAACCCTAGCACCTTCGTAGAAATGGGTGTAGTTCTTCGATGGAATTTGGGTGAGAGGAGCCAAGGCTCACGATCACTTTAGCAAATGGGGAAGCGATACACCTGGGCGAATTTCATCTCCTCGTTGATGTAGGCCCCCCTTAGCAATAGCATTTTGAATTTTTCCGAAGGTAACTCCTGCAACCTTACTGTTTTGTTTGAGAGTTTTGTAGGGTGTATAATATCTATCCAATTCACATTTTTAACGTGTTCTCTCTGTCCCAGATGCCAGGAGGGTTTCACTGAAAGCGCCTTGTTGGGTGGCTTAGCTGGAGGCCAGAAATGCTTGGGTCATTGAAGCTTGGGTGCAAATGGTCCGGGTAAGATCTGGGCATCCTAGAACCTATGGTCCCTGATAAATTTTGTGGGTAAAGGCATTTGATTTCTGGCGCAGCGTTTATGGATTTCATTGGGGAGATAAAAGCAAGCCCTCCTCTCTCCCGTTGTAATTTCTTTTATTCCCCCAGCGTTTCGTTACTGGGTTCCATTTTGTCGTTGTAATCCTTTGAACAAAAGTTTGAATATACAGAACCCATGCTTAAATCGTTGAGAATGTTTATTTCCAGACATTAGAGGTTGTGTGATGTGGTTTAAGAGCTCCGATAATTAATACCTTTACTGCATAGTTTTGGAAAACTATACTCTGTTTGCTGCCACCAATATTTATCATTGTTTGGTGTACTTTATATGAGTGGAGAAAACCTTGGCAGAGACTACCTGAAAATAACTATCGTAACTGTGTTTTGATTAGATGCTTACTGTTCTGATCTTAAGTTTAGGGTTATGGTGTTTTTCTTAAAAGTAATGTTGCAAATAGCATTCTCTGTTTGATTTCAATCTGGAAGAAATTTCAGTATTGTTAAAAGGATGTCGAAACCAATTTCTGGGGTTTTGTTTATGTATCTTGGCTGTGTGCATTCAATAGAATGATTTTTTCATATATAAATTTTTGCAAGTCAACCCTATGGGTGTTGGACGCCTGACCGGTACTATTGTTATCTTCATTGAGTAAATTTCAAGGTTGGATAACCTATACCATTTGAGCTTTCACGATAACCTATAAATCCCTAAGTTTTTCTCTCAGATTCGAGTTCAATCCCCTGATCTGTGTGAGAAACAATTCGCCACCAGTATGCACTACTGTCTATTTAATAGGGTTTGAATCCTATGACCTATCTGGTTGTCTGCTAGGTTTCAAGTGAGGCCTAAATACTCATATAGATGTCTATACTCTGCTTGCATATAGGTTTAACATTGTATTTTAAGAGGAAAAAGAAAGGCTATGGCCTTTAATTCATGAAGTTTTTATGTGGCTAAAGTATTTACGTATATATATATAATGGTGCAGCTTTATGCATAGTAAAACGACTTTAATATGATTTTCTAGGAAGAGGATTAAATTTCTCTTTGATTCCTGTCATGGTTATAGTAACCAAAAAAACGCTTCCTTATGTGGAGGGTTCCAAGTCGTTTTTATGTGAAAACTTGGAGGAAACGTTTATGATAACATATCTAAATATTTTAAGTGAATGGATTTTGTTTTCGCTTTTCTCTGCTTGGTAGATGACTCTTGCGAGCTTAATTATGTTGAAAGGATCTAGAATCTAGGTTGTGAATAAATTTGTTTACTATTATGTAAGCACTATGATCCCAGTGTTTTTGTTCTGATTCCTATACATAATTTGTTAGTATTTTAAAAGTAGGGTTAAGAGTAGGATTTTAGGGTTCTGAAACTTTCGTGTAGATCTATGCTAAATTAAAATTTCTAGGTTTGTATATTAAAAAAAGAAGAGCAGATAGATCCAACCCTAAAACTATTTAAAAATTCTAAATAAGGCCTTCGCAAGCAAAAAAAAAAAATTCCTTAGCCTAACCTAGGTGCCATGACTAAAGTTCTGTCAATGGATCGACATATGTGAAATTCTTCAAATAAATATTACACAGGGAGAATTTATAGCCCTTAAATGAAATCTTTATTAACTACATAATTTATCCTTTAATATCTTTGGAGGACTGAAAGAAAGATCTGATATACGACAAAGGGAAAAACTCTTACCTGAAACCGTGTGGTCTGATTTAGCTCCGTTCCCAGAACTTCGCAGCTTTGGATCTTCTTCTCGTAGGAGCCTGCACACCTCAACCACTAATTAATGGAAACAAATATGCTTAGCTGACCTGTAGGATGTAACCGAATGAATTTTTGAACTACCATGTTCCTCCCAACCTTGACCCTGAACCGTTCCTAGTTCAATAATGGATAACCCCGAGCTGGTTCCAACATGCAATAGGACAATAGAGGACCTAGGGTAGACTGCTGATGATAATCAAATCTTTAGAATAATAAGCTCATTCAGTTCTGTGGGAAACATAGTTCTCTTCTCTTACCATAAGAGAATGATAGAAAGAAATAGATCCCCTTCACTTGGGAATTGTCCTTCTTTCTATAGGTGAACTTTTGGAATATAGCTATTGAGTTAATAATAATATTTTTGTAATATTAACTCCGGATTTGTTTTAGTTTTGAATTATAATATATGTAAAGAATATTTTATTTAAATCTTTACCCCTAGTTAATCTAGGACTTTTTAACTTGTTCCTCTATTATTTGTTTTAAAGGAACCTTTATATTTTATTTACTTTGTTTGCAACCTATGTGTTTCTATTAATTTATATCATAATCTTTTTTATTATCTATAACATAAATAAATATATTGTGCACATATTTTTTGCATATTTTTTTTTGACCGAAACATAGGGGTAGATTATATTGGGGCCTGCAAATCAGCTGCAGAGTACTTTAACAAAATTTCTGACCCGCTTTGTTGAATGGGAAGTTTTGTCCCTCGGGTAGAAAGCATCCTATGATGCCCAACGGCTTGATTACTATAGAACAAGCATAAATCTAGACAGAAGACAAGAGATAATAGAAGACGCAGCTTCACAGAGGCAGAATAGCAAGAGTGGTAGGAGACAGGGCTTGAGGAGATGAAAAGTCCAGTACTTTGAGTGTCACTTTTCCAATTTTTCAATGATCTTGGAGACAGCTCGTTCCAGCGCAGTAATACGGTTTCCGAAGTCCCCATGCACATTGGCAACATCTTTGAAACTGACATGTACATCCTCTTTGATTTCCTCCAACGCGGCCGAGTGATCTGCTCTAATCTTTTTGAGGTCTTCACTGAGCACCTTCCAGTTCTTTTCTCTAGCCACCGTGGTTTTCTGAAGACACTGGTCTTGATTGTTTGCTTGTGTTTCGAATCCGTCCACAGCGCGCTCCAATGTTTCCAACCTTTCCTCAACAGAAGGTCTAGATACAGATGAAGAGCTTGACGAAGCCATTGCTCAGCAAGCCTGGTAACTAAAATCTTTAAAACAGAGCTGAAACGGTGGACAGAGTGATCGGGTCTCTGGATACTCCCCAGAATGCGACTCACCTTCAAGAACTCCAATGCAATACATGTGTAAACTAAAGGCTCATGAGTTAAATAGAATATCCATCGCGTCTGAAGGTCACGAGAGTCATGGAGTTCAAGAGATTTGTTTAGAGATACATTCCCAGAATCGTCAGTTGGGGATTCTCCAAAGTACAAATGTACACTGCTATTTGATTTTGCTTGCCCAGAGCAAATCGGGAGGCCGCATCCTTTAGGGGATGTCACATCTGGATGTATTTCCATCTATTTGTAATGAACCTCTGCTCAGTAGGCAGGCCTTGTTGGCTTCACCATCTGTTGATGCGTTCAACCCACGCAAAACATGGAAGAATTTAATGGACTCAAACCTTTGTGTGAGCAGTTGTATTTTGTGGTAAATCAAAGCCAATTTGAGTTGAGATGGCAGCTTCTTCTTTATCAACGCATGAATTAGCAGTCTAGAGTCACCGAAAACCACCAGCTCAGTAAATCCTTTGGAATTGGCTATTCGGAGTCCTTGCCATAGCCCACAGAATTCGGCTGTATTGTTGGATTCAATTCCAATTCCCCAGGCATAATTACTTACAACTGTTCCTGCATGAGAGACAAATACTCCTCCACCTCCAGCCAAACCCGGATTGCCCTTGGATGCCCCATCGAAGAAGAGGCAGATTTCTTTCAGAGATGCATTCCAGTTGATGAAGGTGATCTCGTCCAACCTAATTTCCCAATCTTCAATCTTAGAGTGATTCGTCCAGCTTCGAAGTTTATGGCTAGGTGCAATCTGGTCTAACCACTGTGACTCTACAGGAAGGAGTTGTGCTTTATTTTCCAGGGAGGGGGTGTGTTCAATTGCTTCCATTAAGATTGCTTTGGCTTTCATTACAATTTTAGAAGGGGGGAGTTCTTTTTCCCTGAATATTCGGCTGTTCCTCTCTATCCAAATTTTCCAACTGATGGCTTTAGGCATCCACCTCCAAACAGTTTGAAGCAAGGCGTTCTTGGATAATCTGAAAGTGGAAATCTGCATCCAATCAGTGAAGAGGGCCTGGGTAGTGCACGGCAAATTGAAATCAGGGATTGCTAAAGCTTCTCTCCAGACTTCTCTGGCGTATGGACATCCTATTATTAAATGATCAGTGGTTTCATTGTTATTTTTG
The DNA here is from genome assembly GCA_027924585.1 of Larix kaempferi. Lineage (NCBI taxonomy): Eukaryota > Viridiplantae > Streptophyta > Pinopsida > Pinales > Pinaceae > Larix > Larix kaempferi. The sequence continues at coordinate 9,158,722 of BSBM01000042.1, read as the reverse complement.
CAGAGTGGACAGCGGGATGGACCTTCCATGCCTCTTTTCTTCAGATTTTCTCCGGAGAGGATGCTTTTATGGGCTAAAATCCAGTAGAACATGTCAATTTTGGGAATGAAAGCTTTGGTCCACAGGAATTTCCAGATTGTTGGCTTGGGTGCAGCAGTGGGGATAGCTTTGAAGAGCTTATGTCCTTCTGATACAGTATACTTTCCTGAAATATGCCCCCATCCTCTTTTATCTTTGGAGTCTTCTTTTAGGGGCGATTTTCCTTGAAGGAGGGTGGTTAAGACATCTGCTTCGGATTCTAGTTCTCGAGGGAGGTTGCCAAAGTACCAGCCGACCCAATTGTTGTCATTCCACGATGAGAGATCCCATAAGGAGGTGACTCCTTTGTCTATTAGCCAGCTCTTAATATTATCCACATCCCTGAGCTGCCCCAATGGGGTCCCTCCCAGTATGGAATCCTCCCAGACTCTGATTTGTTTCCCACTTCCGGGAATCCAGAATAGATTCCCTCTGAAGAGGTCAAGAGCCTTGAGACAGACTTCAAAGATCGGAGAGCCAGCTCTGTTCGGCGGATGGGTGTCCAGACATCTCTTTCTTGCACCTGGAAAATATTTTTTACGAAGAACTTTTTTGCTCCAGCTTTCTTTTCCAATTATCAGCTACCATAGTAGTTTAGCTCCCAGGGCTAGATTTTGGGTAGAAAGACTCCTTACCTGTAGCCCTCCCTCATTCCTCGGTTTTTGGATTTTTTCCCAGCTTGTGAGATGCAGCTTCTTTTCATTCCCTTTTCCACCTTCCCAGATGAATTTTTTAAGCAGGCTTTCGATCTTGCGAATTACCACTCCAGGGGCTAGCAGGATAGAAGATTGGTAAATAGGTATGCTGTTTAAGACAAATTTGAGAAGAATCGTTTTCCCAGCGAGGTTGAGCCAGTTGGCACTCCAATTTTGGATTTTTCCTTTGATTTTTTCCAGGATGGTACCCCATTTTGCTGATTTGAATTTAGATTTGGATATGGGTATGCCCAGATAAGTGAAATCATCCCAATCCAATGCTCCTTCCATTCCCAGTTTTCTGGCTATCTCCCCTAGCTCTCTGGCCGAACAGTTCCAGCTGAAGATTCTGCTCTTTTGGAAATTGATTTTGCTTCCGGAAACCTCCTTACAAAGTTCCAGCTCTTGTTTGAAATAATCTGCTGAGTAGATACTTGCTCCTCCCAACAGCAAGGTGTCGTCTGCAAATTGTGCATGGTTTATGTCCCGAACAGTATTCGCCATCCTCAGGCCAGGGAGGGTGTGTATTTCTTGACAGAAATTGAGCTGAAAGCTAAGCACTGAAACTTGTATTGCATAGAGAAGCGGGGACAGTGGGCAGCCTTGTCTTAGTCCTCTAGAGGCTTTGAAGAAGTTAGTTGGGCGGCCATTGACCAAAGGCGCTATCCATGGCCCACTCACACAACCTTTGACCCAGCTTATAAAGGAGTTGGAGAAGCCAAACTTTCCCATTACTGCAAACAGAAAATCATGCCTAACTCGGTCAAAAGCATTTGCTAAATCGAGTTTAATGACCATACCTTTCTCTTTGCGGAGGCAGCTGGAGTGGATTGCTTCTTGGACAAGAATGATGTTATCCAGGATTCTTCTTCCTTTGATGAATCCGCCTTGATTTTTTGGGATTATCCTAGGCAGCATTCTTTTAATTCTGGAGGCTATAATTTTGGTTATGAGCTTGTACCCAGTGTTGCACAAGGAGATCGGCCTGAAGCGATTGAAAGTTGAGGCTCCTTTTTCTTTAGGGATTAGGGCAAGGAACGAGGAGTTAGTGCTTCGTCCTAAAATGTTGGTCTCTTGGGAGTACCGAATCATTTTTAGAAGATCTCTCTTGATGATTGACCAGCAGCAGGTGAAGAAGCGAGCAGTAAAACCATCCGGCCCAGGGGCACTATCAGGTTTCATTGGCTCTAGAGCAAATTTTAGCTCGGTCATTGTTACAGGGGTAGCAAGGAGACGGTTTTCTTCGGGGGTGATGAGTGACGGAATGAGGTCCAAAGGGTGACAGGAGGGATCAAGCTGGGCCTCTACATGGGCAGTGAAAAGATCTTTGAATGTAGATACAGCAGCCTGTTTAATATCTTCAAAATCATTCAGAAGAGCTCCATGAAAGTTTATTTTGGTGATGGCTTTAAAGTTTTTTCGAGACTCAACTTGCTTGTGAAAATACTTGGTTTTTTTGTCCCCTCTTAGGAGCCAAAGGCTATGGGACTTTTGTCTCCAGTACTCCTCCTCTAATCTGCAGGCAGAGAAGAATTCTTTCTGTCGAATCCCTTCCTTATTGAGAAGACTTTCTGAGATTGGGCTGGCTTCCATAAGGATTTGGTGGGCCTACAGGTCAGATTGAGCTTTTTCCCTACTAGTAATGGGGGAGGTGATCAGCTTTGCCCAACTTTTAAGAACAAGCTTCAGCCTTTTAATTTTTCCTTCCCAGAGGAAGGAGGGCGACCCTCTTATTGGAATACCCCAGGAGTTGGAAACAACTTGCATAAAATCCTCTTGATGGATCCAAAGAGGGCTGAACCGGAATGGAATGGGACCCAGGTCATGGCCAAGGGATAGCTCCAACAAAATGGGATTGTGATCTGAGGTACAATGGGGAAGGATTTTGGAGGAGGCAAGCAATCCTAGGGAGAGGAAAGACGAGTGGACGAGAAACCTGTCAAGCCGAGCTGCGATATGACCAGGCCCAATCCTCTTATTGGACCATGTAAATTTACCTTTGGCCGGTTTGATATCAATTAGATCCCAATCAAGGATAATATCCTCAACCCATTCCCTCGAAGGGTCTCTGACAGGGGAGCCGCCTTTTTTCTCATTGGGGGCCAAGGTGACATTCAGATCCCCTGCTACTATGATGTTCTCTAGCTGCTGTAAATTGAGGTAACTTTCAAGCGTATTCCAGCAATCTTTTTTTTCAGAAGTTGAAACGGGAACATATAAATTAAAGAGACTTACAGTGCGGCCTGTGATTTTATGGACGAGTTTTGTGAAGACCCAGTGCATGGTGCATTTTTCATCTTCAAGATCATAGATCGTGGAATCCCAAAAGGTGGCAGCGCCTCCAGAAGCTCCTCTGGAATTGATGGCGATCCCTGGGCCTTTTTTCCAAAAAAATTTCCCCGCCTAGAGGAGATCGACTTCCTCCATCTTTGTCTCCTGGACTAGTAGAATCTCAGGTTTATAGATTTTGACCATGTCTTTCAGTGCATCTTCTTTTAAAGCAGATCCTAATCCTCTACAGTTCCAGGAGATGTATCGCATTAATTACTGTGGGAGGTGGGGTTGGCCCCTTTAGAGGTCGAGGGCGTTCCATTCTTGGATCTGGTCTTCATCATGCCCTTCAGGGTTTTTTGGTAGCCTTCAAGAACAGCTAGATAAGTGGCTTCATCTCTTTTCTTCTTTTTCGATTTTCTCCCTCTTGGGTTTTTGAATGGGGCTGCATGCAAACTACTCGAAGAGGCGCCTTCATCTGAATCTTCCCCAGGATCCGTTTCTAAAAATGAAGGTCCCTCGTTAGCTTCTTTGGAATCTGTACCTGCTGCCAAAGGTTCCATTGGATCTGCGCTGGGGATCTCCCCTGGTTCCAGCGGATCTACAGCCTGAGTTTCTACCTCTTTACTATTTGGCGGATGTTCGGTCTGGATCTCTTCAATACTCACTGAGACAGGGTTTTTTCCAGTTTGTTTGCTTGCTTTCTTAGGGTCTTCAACGGCCTGTATGACAGTTGGGTTAGCTTTAGTGGATTCCTGGGGCGTCTTGGTTGAAGTTGACGGTTGGTTTTTCTTCATGTCCCCTGAAGTCTTTTTTCCCTGGGGTTTCCCTTTCATTACCTTCTGCCATCCTTCTCCCTCTTCTAGAGTATGGTTTTTGGTGCAATTCCTCTGGAAGTGGCCATGCTCGTGGCATAGACGGCACTTGAATGGCAGCTGTTCATAATCCAGCTTTTGGTAATGGTGCCACGATCCTACTTTTAGCTTTACTGCCTTCGGTGATCCTGCTTCTAGGTCTACTTCTACACATATTCTAGCGCATGTGTACTGTCCTTTGTTCTCAGCTTTGTCTATGTATCTCCCCAACGTATTACCAACTTTTTCCAGAGTTTGTATGTTCCAGCAATGAACAGGGAGATTTGGAAGCCTCACCGACACTGGAACTTCCTTCGGGACATCAACTTCAGGATCGAAGTTCGGATTCCAGCGGTTCAGGTAGAGGCCTTGGCTTCCCATGAAGTACGGTCCACTTCTGAATATGAGATCTCGGTCCTCCTTGGAAATGAATTCGAAGATGAAGAATCCCCGGCCAACCGGATAGCAGGTGACACTGTTCTTTATCTGAGGCCTCCAATTCCTTTGGATCCAGTCATCTGTGGTCTTTGTAGAGGGCCAGAGTCCCATGAACTGGCCTACCAGTCCTCGCTCAGCCAAATCCAGGGCGATTTTGATGGGCTGATCAATCGGAAGGTCGATCTCAGGCACGACTTCAAGCTTTTTAATGAACTTAGGGATGGCGGGTGCCAGATTCTTCTTCCCAGACGGCGTTAACAGCTTCCTGAAGGCCTCTTCAGCAGTGATCAGGGCAAAGGGAGGGGGAAGCCCTCCCCCCGGCGTGGCCATGAGGGCGATGGCCTGGTGAGGGACGAGCGGAGAACCCTAGGGTAATAGGGAGGCGGCAGCTAAATCAGAGAGCAGCGCGACAGCGACCTCCGTCTCATATTTTTTGCATATTATTCATACATAATATATATAATATAAATAATATCTTATGCATAGATTTCGTGCATATTATTTATACATAAGGGAGACTTCTTTTATAAACAATCAACTGTATTATTTAATTAATTAAATCACATAACAATTCTTTGATAATTATTTAATACGTGGTCCAATCTTTGGACAAGGTCCTTTTGATAGGTTTGGATAGTTGGCTAGGTTAGGTGACTCTAGGTCCCTCTTGCATGTTGGATTCCATCGTTTAACATGGCAATTGGCACAATCCTTGATGAGAGATAGAAATGATTCATTTAACCAATTAAATAATTGTGATGGATAGTAGTGCTATTCAGAGTCTTCTCGACTCAACACTTTAAGATCAAGTAACCCGGAGTGCTCTTCAGAGCTTTGGCTCAACACTCTCACATGGGCGTTACACTAGTGCAATTCCAGAGCATCCCGCTCAACACTAGTGTTAGAATGTGGTTGTGAAGCACATCTAGAATATACAAATGGACTCGGATCCGGTACTTATTATCAATGCTTCGAGTGCTACAGGGCTTATGCCCAACACTCTATGTACATCAAGGCTTATGGTTAGTACATAATAAAATTCCTCTATGTGCATTGGGGCTTACGCCCAACACATAGGTCATCCATGCACTCTAGAGCTTACACTCAACACATCAATAGAGTTAGTCATGCATAATAACACTCTAGACAATATAATCAAAGAACATCTCAGTAATTTAGGGTTTATACCCACATCTCATGATAAACATCAATCAAGTACATCGGGGCTTTCATGCCCAGTGCCTAACAATAAATATGCGTCAGTCAGGTCCATGCCCAAATATAAGTACATCATAAATAAATCATATGAATCGTAGCTTACGCCCAATATATCACATAAACATAATCAGTCAAAATTTGGGATATTACATCCCTCCCCGCTTAGAACAAGACCGTCCTAGTGTTCTTAGGACTAGAAATGAACTCATGAAACAAGTTGGGGTAAGCCTCTTTCATCGTGGGTTTCTTTCCCTACACGGCTTCATAAATTCAAAACTCCTTACTTCAAGGTTTTATTGGAATTACCTTAACCCCATTACCTAAAATAACCTCAAGTACTGTTAGTTCTATGACTTATAATCGGTAATGTAAAGTAAGTGAGAATATCATAATCATCTCATTATTATTCATGCCTTGACATTTCTTGCTTATTTTTTTTTATACCTATACTTTTCTCCGATAACGCAAGTGGTTACTACCGTTTCATCATAAGGAACATTCATTCATATGATCAGGTTTTTTTTTTTTAAACATAAATAATAATCTTCCCAGTGCAACAAAATGCATATAATCAGTCTTTAGAACATAAGAAACACTCTTTCCTTTGCAGACACCATGTATATAATTAGTTCTAGAACATAAGTAACATTCTTTCCTTTGCAGCATCATGGCGTTGCCTTTTTATGGAAGCACTTTTCAGAGTTTTGGTCTTCTTATGGAGCTTTTTACTTTGGAATTTCCTGCACCGGTACATCAGTTATTCATACATGCTCATGATCTAAGAAAATAATTCCAACTTTCTTGACATGGTGCTTCTTTTCCAAGTATTTATTCTCTACTTGCTTTCCCTAAAAGGAAGAAATCATATTAATGTTTATATCCTAAACTGCACATGAATATAACATAACTTTATGTATAATCTAAGTATAAACATGCAAAACATATGTATAACATGATCATAAACAATTCTCGGTGTGTTAGAGTATATTCGCTTAATACTTAAGTAGGGTTTGTCCATCTAGGTGTTTCTGAGCATAATATTATATAAGATTTGTCGATCTCGCTTAATAGTAGTTTAAAGGGTTATTAATGCTCTAGAGTTTCTATCTCAACATGAGTTAATCACAAGGGATCTAAGTGCTCCATAACCTTTACTACTCAATAAAAGAAGAATTTATCAACCTAAGTGGTCCTTCGTGTACTCGCTAAATTCCCAAGTACATTTTTCTATCCTTATTTCTGAAGTGGGGTAGTTACAAGGTATGTTTAATTTGCCCTTCTTTGTAAAATCTGTAAAATAAACTGGACATGCGAAGTAAGCATAGTCATGACTCAAATCAGAAAACTGGAAACTCATATTTGTAATGGTATTGAAATATACATATACAGGTAGTTCGTCCATTTGGGCATAAGGCATGCCCATGGTAATTTATCTTGGGCCTCCTCCAGTGGTCATAATGACTACCTTTGCAAAGATTGTGGTTCTATACTATGGAACCGTCTAAGGCCGTTTATGAGTGTTTTGATGTCCCCCTCCCCTGGCTCAACATTAATTCTCATTAATCCCTTTAAGACTTGGTTAACATTCTATGTACACTTTAAATAGGCTAAAACCTCCATTTAACAAAACATGGTACTTCTAGTATATGCATTTAACATGTATCAATTATTTCAATAATTTCGTAAGTCAATTTGCTATACATAAGTTATTTAATTGCTAACGTTTCGCATATTAGGTTCATCTTCCTCCCTTTTCAATTTCCGAAATAGATTAAGTTATCCATGCAATTGACTATCATTAATCTAACTGTGATTCAACGTCATGCTATATTTTTTAAATAGAATACTTCTTGTTATTACTTTTGCATATGATACGTTTGTAGTACTACTACTGGCTTTTATGCTCTCTCTACAAATATGTTTAAAACCAAGAATCTTTCACTAAAATTCTTTCATGTGGTTCACTGTATCCATAACCTTATAGTATCAGTTGTAAATAGCATGCTCAATGTTTTCAGGGCTTGTCATGTTTGTTCCTAGTATTCTTATTCCTACTTTCTCACATTGCTTTTTGATGTAATCCATCGTTCTTTAAATGTGTAAAGTCCCTATAGCCATTTATAATGGAAGAAAATTTAATGCTCTTACTTTCTATTTATACAGGAAAATAAATATTTATATCCTTACAATTCTTTGTCTAAGCGGATATTTTCGACAACATATCTATCACAAAAAGAGTATTTGAATTTTATTCATGCTTCTTTTAGTACTTATGTTTTATGATGTACCATACTTGATATTAACCTTGAGTATTTGTTTTAAATATTACTAACCAAAGTACTTTATGTTTCGTCTAACTATTCTTGTTAAGTTTCTTGGACCCTCATGCCATTTAAACAATCATGACTGTTATTCTAGTTTTAAGAACATACTTTGTAATCCTGAGTGCTTCCTTAAGTGTAGCCACTTACATCATATTATTTCTGTAGATGTACTCTATAGTTGTGTGGTATTCACACTTATGGTTCTTTAATGTTTGTCTCTAAATTCCTATATAGGAGGTAATTGCTACATTTTACGCATGCATAATTCATGACTTCATGGTCATACAAGGGGTGCATATGTCCATTTTTACCTTTAGGCTTAGTTTTACTAAGGCTTTAAACCCTATTTTTTTTAAATAGAACCGAGTTCCATTATAGGACTTAGGGTTTTAAAACTTATTTTCCTTCCTATGTAGTCCCTCCTACTAGTTTGTTTATTGCATATAATAACATTTTAATGATATACTAGTTTAGCTGATCAAGGTGTAATGTACCTATTTTGATCCCATTGCATTAAAATGTAAATGATGTAATATTGTTATAAAATCGTGGTGAGGAGCTCAAGGCCAAGGCGCCTCCATCGATTTATTGATGCATATGGTTTATGTGCTAGCCAGGCACAATGGAATTGTGAATATCATGTAAATATGCATTTTAATAAAATACCCACAATTAGCTATGCAATGCAACCGAAGAGATGGGTGCATGATTTTACAAGGAATTGGGAGGGAAATATTCAAAACCTTGGAGCCAATCAAGTCGAGACAAGTGTCAATGAGAGAACCCATAAAACCCTCAACTACCCATGTTGACTTTTGTACCCAATCATTTATTTCTCCCAAGAGTTGGGTGAAGTAGTTAATGCCTTGGTGAATGGGACGTATGGCTGTCCAAAATTCGAGTATGGGCTAGCCACCCTTCATGGAAAAACATGTTTTTCTCCTTGGGAAAGAAAAGAGCCATGAATTGCTCCCCAAGCCATTACCCAAAAAATCATTTTTTGTCTCTCTCACGTTTTTGGAGCTGCCTGGGTGTTTTCCCTCCATGTTTTTCTTGTGTTTCCTTGTTTTTAGCTGGGAAGAGGGCGTTTTTTGGTGTTGCAGAGCTATTGGGAATAAGGGGGCTTGAATTATGGTTTCATGGGAGCCGTTTGGGGCATTTGAAATGCTCATAACCTGTGGGAGAAATCGGTTTTGTTCCCTATGGTCGAATTCCCCTTTCCACAATTCATTTTGGTGTGTCCACGATTTGGGGAAAACCCATGGCCATCCTGTTTGTCAATCCCATTGTTGGAAATGTGTATCCATGCCCAGTCTTTGAGTTTGTTGTGTGTAAGAGTGTTGGGGTATGGATTATGGGTATCCGTTGCTTTGGGTTGAGCTTAAGTGCAAGCATCCATAAATGAAGAGGGTTCAAATTTAGCCGATAAACCCAGTTTTGGACTGGCTTGGCTTAGATGCAGTGATTATTGGGCTTTGTATGAGTATGAATGTACCCTTTTCCTTGTAGAAATCATGCCCAGCTCGGGGGTGGTCTCTGAGTGCTAAAAGAATACAGGCTGGGCAGAGACCTATGGTTGGGTGGAACGTTGTAGTGACATAGCTAGTTGCTTGGAACAATTTCACCATAAAGATAAGCGTTTTTATGTCTATGTGTTTAATTCTGAAATGTTATAATTTGATGGTTGTTTCTAATATGCTGAATGCATATGAAATGTGTGTGGATGATGCTTTTATTCTATTGTACATGTTTGCTTGATATGCATCTGCACACATCTGTTTTATTGCTGTGAATCTAATGAATCAAGATGAGTTTATGTAAAATCCCCACAGATTGGTATCATGTTCCCTTCCTTGAATTGGGTCCATGGGAGGGGACTTGACAGCAGGTTAATAAGATAAAGGATTTCCGATGAGGAAACTTACTGCTTAAGACTTCTTGCATTTATATACTTATACAGCGCATGCATCATACTCGCCCTTTTGTAAGTCCCCAGGAAGCAGTGTTGTAGTTTGGTTCTGTATTAGTTCAGATATCTTGGTTGTTCTGATGTTGACTTTTAATTCCACCCCTAGCTCCGCTTCTTGGGTAAGCAAGTCCAAGTCCTAACATCGGCTAATGTCCCTCTCTATATTCATGAGTCTGATTGTTCTTATATCTATAAAATTTTAATTAGTAAGTAGAAATAAGATTATGTTAATTCTATAAAATCATATGTAAAGTTTTGTAATATGTTTCTGCAGCGGATGTCTTTTTTATGTAGAGAGCCCAAAGGTCTCTGAGTGTTCGAAACTGGGCTCTGATACCACTTGTAATGTCCCTTAAAATCCCGAAAATAAAAATAAAAAAATTGTAAGGGATATTATCGTCGCTTAGGTTAAATATTTATTAGAGTTAACTTGAGCCCTGTACCTTTATCTATCGACAATGACTTTACCTCTAAATCTCGACTATAGTTCCTTTGAAGTTTGTTTTTTTGAAAACTTACTCAATATATCCCAACTAGTTCGGGTCTTGAATAATATGATGTAGGTATTCTAATTGTGATGCTTCCAATGGTTGTTTGTATGTCACTGCCCTAACATGTTTTAGTTCAAAGCGTACATTTATATGCTATCAAGGTTACCCTATGAGTTTTCTCATTGCTCGAATTACTATGATATGTTTGTGCTGGCCTTGATTCATGTTATAAATTCTATGTTTGGCTTGTGTGATGAAAAAGATGTTTCCACAATGTTTATACTCTATTAAATGCTTAATCCTAAATTACATGATTTAGATTTTTCAGGATCACTGGTCTTACTTAGCTTCATAAGAGCTAAGGCCTATCTAACTTCTGGTTGCAGGTGTCATTAAGGAGAAAGGCTAACTTTGACTATTGAAAGAGGTCTAGGTAATGACCCCAAGATGCAAGGAATACTAAATAAAAATTCCCTATGATCATTTTTAAAAAAAGTGGTGACTCTCCAACTATAGGGAGAGGGTAAGAATTCGATCCTAAGTGGAGGTAGAGAGAGGTACATGAGAGCACGTGAGAAGCACATGGTGGATTCCAGGATAGCTAAGGGGTAAACCCTAGCACCTTCGTAGAAATGGGTGTAGTTCTTCGATGGAATTTGGGTGAGAGGAGCCAAGGCTCACGATCACTTTATCAACTGGGGAAGCGATACACCTAGGAGAAGTTCATCTCCTCATTGATGCAGGCCCCCCTTAGCAATAGCGTTTTGAATTTTTCCGAAGGTAACTCCTGCAACCTTACTGTTTTGTTTGAGAGTTTTGTAGGGTGTATAATATCTATCCAATTCACATTTTTAACGTGTTCTCTCTGTCCCAGATGCCAGGAGGGTTTCACTGAAAACGCCTTGTTGGGTGGCTTAGCTGGAGGCCAGAAATGCTTGGGTCATTGAAGCTTGGGTGCAAATGGTCCGGGTAAGATCTGGGCATCCTGGAACCTATGGTCCTTGATAAATTTTGTGGGTAAAGGCATTTGATTTCTGGCGCAGCATTTATGGATTTCATTGGGGAGATAAAATCAAGCCCTCCTCTCTCCCGTTGTAATTTCTTTTATTCCCCCAGCGTTTCGTTACTGGGTTCCATTTTGTCGTTGTAAGCCTTTGAACAAAAGTTTGAATATACAGAACCCATGCTTAAATCGTTGAGAATGTTTATTTCCAGACATTAGAGGTTGTGTGATGTGGTTTAAGAGCTCCGATAATTAATACCTTTACTGCATAGTTTTGGAAAACTATACTCTGTTTGCTGCCACCAATATTTATCATTGTTTGGTGTACTTTATATGAGTGGAGAAAACCTTGGCAGAGACTACCTGAAAATAACTATCGTAACTGTGTTTTGATTAGATGCTTACTGTTCTGATCTTAAGTTTAGGGTTATGGTGTTTTTCTTAAAAGTAATGTTGCAAATAGCATTCTCTATTTGATTTCAATCTGGAAGAAATTTCTGTATTGTTAAAAGGATGTCAAAACCAATTTCTGGGGTTTTGTTTATGTATCTTGGCTGTGTGCATTCAATAGAATGATTTTTTCATATATAAATTTTTGCAAGTCAACCCTATGGGTGTTGGACGCCTGACCGGTACTATTGTTATCTTCATTGAGTAAATTTCAGGGTTGGATAACCTATACCATTTTAGCTTTCACGATAACCTATAAATCCCTAAGTTTTGCTCTCAGATTCGAGTTCAATCCCCTGATCTGTGTGAGAAACAATTCGCCACCGGTATGCACTACTGTCTATTTAATAGGGTTTGAATCCTATGACCTATCTGGTTGTCTGCTAGGTTTCAAGTGAGGCCTAAATACTCATATAGATGTCTATACTCTGCTTGCATATAGGTTTAACATTGTATTTTAAGAGGAAAAAGAAAGGCTATGGCCTTTAATTCATGAAGTTTTTATGTGGCTAAAGTATTTACGTATATATATATATAATGGTGCAGCTTTATGCATAGTAAAACGACTTTAATATGATTTTCTAGGAAGAGGATTAAATTTCTCTTTGATTCCTGTCATGGTTATAGTAACCAAAAAAACTCTTCCTTATGTGGAGGGTTCCAAGTCGTTTTTATGTGAAAACTTGGAGGAAACGTTTATTATAACATATCTAAATATTTTAAGTGAATGGATTTTGTTTTCGCTTTTCTCTGCTTGGTAGATGACTCTTGCGAGCTTAATTATGTTGAAAGGATCTAGAATCTAGGTTGTGAATAAATTTGTTTACTATTATGTAAGCACTATGATCCCAGTGTTTTTGTTCTGATTCCTATACATAATTTGTTAGTATTTTAAAAGTAGGGTTAAGAGTAGGATTTTAGGGTTCTGAAACTTTCGTGTAGATCTCTGCTAAATTAAAATTTCTAGGTTTGTATATAAAAAAAAGAAGAGTAGATAGATCCAACCCTAAAACTATTTAAAAATTCTAAATAAGGCCTTCGCGAGCAAAAAAAAAAATTCCTTAGCCTAACCTAGGTGCCATGACTAAAGTTCTGTCAATGGATCGACAGATGTGAAATTCTTCAAATAAATATTACACAGGGAGAATTTATAGCCCTTAAATGAAATCTTTATTAACTACATAATTTATCCTTTAATATCTTTGTAGGACTGAAAGAAAGATCTGATATACGACAAAGGGAAAAACTCTTACCTGAAACCGTGTGGTCTGATTTAGCTCCGTTCCCAGAACTTCGCAGCTTTGGATCTTCTTCTCGTAGGAGCCTGCACACCTCAACCACTAATTAATGGAAACAACTATGCTTAGCTGACCTGTAGGATGTAACCGAATGAATTTTGGAACTACCATGTTCCTCCCAACCTTCACCCTGAACCGTTCCTAGTTCAATAATGGATCCCCCTGAGCTGGTTCCAACATGCAATAGAAAAATAGAGGAGCTAGGGTAGACTGCTGATGATAATCAAATCTTTAGCATAATAAGCTCATTCAGTTCTGTGGGAAACACAATTCTCTTCTCTTACCATAAGAGAATGATAGAAAGAAATAGATCCCCTTCACTGGGGAATTGTCCTTCTTTATATAGGTGAACTTTTGGAATATAGCTATTGAGTTAATAATAATATTTTTGTAATATTAACTCCGGATTTGTTTTAGTTTTGAATTATAATATATGTAAAGAATATTTTATTTAAATCTTTACTCCTAGTTAATCTAGGACTTTTTAACTTGTTCCTCTATTATTTGTTTTAAAGGAACCTTTATATTTTATTTACTTTGATTACAACCTATGTGTTTCTATTAATTTAGATCAGAATTCTTTTTCTTATATATAACATAAATAAATATCTTGTGCATATATTTTCTGCATTAAATTCATACATAATATATGTAATATAAATAATATCTTATGCATAGATTTCGTGCATATTATTTATACATAAGTGAGACTTCTTTTATAAACAATCAACTAGATTATTTAATTAATTAAATCACATAACAATTCTTTGATAATTATTTAATATGTGGTCCAATATTTGGACAAGGTCCTTTTGATAGGTTTGGATAGTTGGCTAGGTTAGGTGACTCTAGGTCCCTCCTGCATGTTGGATTCCCTCGTTTAACATCGTAGTTCCCGCAGTCCTTGATGAGAGATAGAAATGATTCATTTAACCAATTAAATAATTGTGATGGATAGTAGTGCTATTCAAAACCTTCTCGACTCAAAACTTTAAGATCAAGTAACCCTGAGTGCTCTTCAGAGATTTGGCTCAACACTCTCACATGGGAGTTACACTAGTGCAATTCTAGAGCATCCTGCTCAACACTAGTGCTAGAATGTGGTTGTGAAGCACATCTACAATATACAAATGGCCTCGGATCCGGTACTTATTATCAATGCTTGGAGTGCTCTAGGGGTTATTCCCAACACTCAATGTACATCGGGGCTTATGCCCAGTACATAATAAAATTCCTCTGTGTGCATCGGGGCTTACGCCCAACACATAGGTCATCCATGCACTCCATCTTATGCTCAACACATCAATAGAGTCAGTCATGCATAATAAGACTCTACACAATATAATCAAAGAACATCTCAGTAATTTAGGGTTTATACCCACATCTCATGATAAACATCAATCAAGTACATCGGGGATTTCATGCCCAGTGCCTTATAATAAATCTACACCAATCAGGTCCATGCCCGAATATAAGTACATCATAAATGAATCATATGCATCGGGGCTTACGCCCAATATATCACATAAACATAATCAGTCAAAATTCGGGATATTACAGTGGAATGAGAGAAAAAATGCAGGAGAAGAGTGCGGGTTATTTTCTAAATTTTATGCTCAACAGGGACGCCCACGTGCTCCTAGCGCATGCACGCTAGATGCGTGTGCATGTTTCGAGCATGTGCGCACCCCTGTTCAACATTGAATAGTTCAGTGGGTAACGTTTATTGCCCAATAAATCGATATGTGTCGGTTTATTCCTAGAGCCACTCCCCCATTAAAGCCTTTAGGCCCTCTTCTAAACCATAATCCCTAAGTGCATAAGTGCTTGTAGGTGTTTAGGGGTTTTGGGGTTAGGCTTATAAGGATTGTAGGTTAGGATTTAAAGGTTATAGGGATTGTAGGAAATTTATGGGGTTAAATGTTATATAAAATTAAAAATCTACCAATCTTAGTCATCATAACGAGCTTCGCTAATTTTGGATATAAGGAGCTTCTCTAATTTTGGTTAATCATTACTAGTGTGAGATGATGATGATGATGATGATGACGATGATGATGATGATGATGAAGATGATGATGATGATGATGATGATGAAGAATAATATGATGATGATGATGATGATGACGAGGAAGAAGATGATGAGGAAGAGGGTGATGAGGAAGATGATTATGATGAAGATGATGATGAGGAAGAGGGTGATGACGATGTGCATCCATCAATATCTTTCATTACAAGTAGTTTAAAAGGTTCAAGGAAGGAGATGAAAGGGACCTCAAAGGTTTCTTTGAATGGAGACACATAAAACCAATTCCTCTTGCATTTCTTATGGGCTTACTGAAGATGACGTTCAAAATAGAGTACATGTGCATAAGGAGCCAATTCCTTAACGAGGAGAGAATTCAAAAAGCAAAGACTACAACCCAAGGTAAATTTTTACATATGCTTTCTGACAGATATAATTACTTGCATGATCTTCTTCATATGTTGTAGGAAGCATCCATGAAGGATGATGAAGATATTTATAGGCCCAATGATGAGTTGATGGCCACCCAAGATTCTTTGAGAATCACTCAAAGTGCCCTCTTCGAATCCAAGATGGAGGTAGAACAATTTCACCAAGAATTGCAGAAATCACATGCTTCCTCCTACATTCAAATCAACCGTCCTCTTTCGGTTGATGGGATTCAGAGTTCTATGGAGGAACCTCATGATATGGTGGTGTTGAAATATTGTAACTTCTAAGAATATTATATTTGTACTTTATTATTCTGGAGATGTTTCATTCCTCCGTGAAGACCTTATTGTATATCTGGATATGTTTATTCCTCCGTCGGAATGTGGTAACTTGGGTTATTAGACTTCCCTAGTGAGGGTCGGCCCTGTATGTGTTATGTGGGTCAAAGGGTTATTAGACCACCCTAGAGGGGTCGGCTCAGTCAATTGTAATGGGGTGTTTAACCCAGTGGTTAAGTTGGGGCCGACCTAGTTAATATAAAAGACAAGTCAAAGATGTGTATAAATAGAGGAGGTGTGTTCCTCATTTAACACACACTACACTCACTTGTGAATAGTGCATAAGTGAGAGAGAGATCTACTGTAGAGGAGAAGGAGCTCATGGTTTTGGATTACATCTTTGTATTTTCTGGTCATCTATATTGAGGAAGCTTTGCTGGGTTTTCTTCCCCATGAGGGTTTCCCAGGATAAATCTGTGTCTCTTGTGTTTATGCTGTGCTTGTTGTTCTTTCAGTGATCCTGTATATGCTATTATTGTGAAATGGAATATAATGCTGATATTTTCTGTCTTAGCATATTAAATCTTAACATTGTATCATATCTAACCTGAAGGAAGGCAATGTATGGCACTTATGACACTTGCTTCACTTGCGACAATTTGAAGGTTAGGGTTTTGTATAGAAAAAAATAGTCATCGTGGCACTTTCACTATAAATCCATTTTGGAGAAGTTTCAAGATCTGAAACCTTTACAGGTCGTAGATAACATCCCCAGGTACCTTGTGTCCAAAGGAAACCCTCATTATCATTGTACTTTGTGAGTTATGATCAGTACAAATTAGGGTTTCTGCCTCTTCAAGATCTCAGTCATAATCAGGTGACCTAGGAAAAAAGGCCATAACTTGGGCTAGGAAGCTCCAAATAAAATTTAGTAAAAATTGATAGGTAGTGTACGGACTGTAATATCTCAGGTAACTTTTTCAGAGGCCGAAGTTGAACCAATGACACGTGTCACGCCGTACAAGTTCACTCTCTTGTTTTATCCCATAAACAGGTCACATTGCGACACTTGGCATAAATCTCTCTCAGAGAATCCAATGGAGATTAGACCTGTGGGGTTAGAAAGAGGACAGGTCAGGATACCACAGGCAGAAGTTTCAGACCCTTTGGAATCATAATTTCGGATTTACACCAGAAACAATTAGGTGCATATTTCTATCAAAACACATTTGGATTTTGAGCACCTTCATTCTTGAATCGTCACTGCTGTGGAAAGTTAGGGTTTCAGAGAAAGTTGGAATTTTTGGAAGTGGAGTCCACGTCTGAATGCTACTCATCAAAATCGAAATTTTGAGACCAAGATCGAATTTTTTGGTTGGGTAGAAGACCGGGCTTGATCAAACCCCAGTTCGGGATTTTGATCGGAAAGGTGGAAAATTAGGGCTTCTGCAAAAGTTGGAATTTTTAAGTCTGTGACCACGACTGGAAGCTCCTCAGAGAAATAAGAGTCTAGAGCTTTGGATCGAACCTTTTGATTGGGCAGAAGGGTGGGATTCATAAAACCCTAGTTTAGGATCCTATCTAGAAGATCCAGAAGTTTCAAAGGCAATTTTGAGGGGTCAAAGTTTGCAGATTTCAAAATTGAACTATGCTAGTTTGATCAGCTCAGCAAGGTGCATCTTTCCATCAAATCAGAAGTGAGAAAGTCAAAGTTTGAATTTTTAGGGTTTCTCTGACAAACCCTAATCAAGCTCCAGATCCAGTTTCAGGGGGAGATGAGGCTAAGGCCTTACATAAGAAGACTACAAGAATTCCCTGATAGGTATGACTTGAGGAGATACATGTATATGTTGAAATCTGTTTATGATTAATTTTATAATATGCTTGTCTTCATATTATTGAGGTTAGTACAATCTTGATTAATCTTAGAATTGTCTTATCACCCTAGTAAAATTATGAATGCATGTGAATGATAGAACACATTCTTTGATCAAAGTTATATGATTGTACTAATGCACCTATGGTGTTGTATGAGGATGATGTTGTCTGCTAACAAAAGATAGGTACATCAAGAAAGAAAAATCAAGTTCTATGACCATGATGACATAAAGACAAAAGACTTATCCATAGTCTTTAGAAGCTCTACTTACGAGGTATGTATGATTTATTTCTACTATGCTTAACTTATGAGGTATACAGGTTACTAGCACAAGGTCTCTAAATCATTGAAGAGAATAAAGATATTGTTTGGGTATGTTAGACATAACCAAGCATGTATACTAATCCAGGTATGTTTTTCTATGTCAAGTTAGAATCCTACTTTGTGCTAGGATCTTAGTATACGCATGTATTGAATGATCATGACCATACATATTCAAGATTACTTAGAATCATAATGTTGTGATAATATTGAGTTCATACTAATGAATGTATGATTATGTATGAGATCATGATGATGACACTAGTGCACACTTGAGCATGCATAGCGGTCAAGGATGGATAGAAGCTCATGACATGGAAGGGAAGTAGAGACCAAGAAGGAAGCAACCTCACAAGACATAAAAAGATAAGTATTTGAATTGTTATTTGAATTACTGAATAGTCTATGATATTACTCGTAATAGTTGTATGCATATTTGTATTCCTAGAATATATCATGCTAAGTGTAAGCATTCATATAGCATTGAACAGTATACTACTAATATGCATATGATTGGTAAGTTGGACAAACATTCCATTGTTGCTTGTCTAGAATGAAACCTCTTTGATGACATGCTGAGAGCTGTGCACACTCTCGATGGTATGTTCTGGTAGAGATGGAAGGCATCTAGATAGCCACTGTAAGCATACAGGATATGGAAAAGTGTTGTGCCAAAGTATTGGTCAAAATAGTTGCATAACTATGTAAATCATATGCATAATAGGTTATCATGTCAACATGATTTGATGATTATGAAGTATTACTAATCATGTACTTAATTTTGATTTGTAGGAAAGATCATGAAGAATGATGAACACTGAACAAGTGATGGATGTTCAACAAGAAGATTAATTTACAAATAAAAAATACTATAGAAGGCTCATGGCTAGAAGATTCTCTTAGAAAGAGGAAGAGGATCATGATGAGATGTTTCCTCCAAGTAGCTAGATAAATACTGTTCTCTCAATGATGTGATTGAAGAAGAAGTGTGAATCAAGAAAACTCCCAGGATTCAATTGAAGAAAGCTCTACACAGGTACCTAGGATCGATAGTCATTTGATGAGCTTAATGATCACCATGGGTGATGCAGATTTCAACCTTTGCTACAAGGTTGAAGATGGTATCTATATACAAAAGGAACTCACCATAGAGTTCGAATTATCTTGAGGCGCATATCAGTAGACCCATCTGACGAGAGATGGCACGGATAGATATACAGAAGATCACTCAATGCAGAGTATGAATGATGTTTAGTCACAGAGGAAGAATTGATAGCTTCTTGACAAGCTTGGGCTTTACCAAAGTAAAGTTGATCCTAACCCTTACCTTAAGTTTATGGATAATAAATCTGTCATACTATTACTGTATGTGGATGATCTCTTTCTGACTAGGAATGAGAAACAGATCATGGAAAGCAAGAAGAATATGGCTACAGAATTTGAGATGAAAGATCTCAGATTGGTGCATTACTTCCTAGGTCTGGAAGTATGGCAAGGCCCAGAAGGAATCTTTCTCAACCTGGGAAAGTATGCTGTGGAAATCTTGAAAAGATTTGATGTGTTGGAATGGCCACTCTCATGGGTTCCAACTTCAAGCTGTTAGCTAATGAATCATCAGAGTTAGTGGATGTGACTCTATACAGACAGATTATTGGGTCACTAATGTATATGACGAATACCAGTCCAGATATATGCTTTGTTGTGAACACCTTGAGTCAATATCTAGTGGAAACTAGATGTGTTCACCTGATAGTTGCAAAGCATGTGATGAGGTACCTAAAGGGTACGATAGACTTTGGTCTATGTTGTCCTGGAGATCATGACTTCAGATTATATGGCTACACAAGAAGCTAATTGGGAAGGAAGTGTATCAGACAGGAAGATCACATTGGGTGGATGTTATTGTCTTGGATCTGCCATGATCTCGTGGTCTAGCAGGAAGCAGTCTAGTGTGGCTCTCAGCATAGCTGAAGCGGAATATATATATAGTGGCTTTCTCTACTAGTTGTGAAGCACTATGGCTTCGGAAGTTGTTATCAGTATTGTTTGACTTAGAGATGGAATCCACTGTGATCCTGTGTGACAACCAGATTTGTATCAAGATGATAGAGAATCCATTGTTCCATGATAAGTCAAAGCACACAGAGATCCGATATTTCTATATATGGGATATGGTGCAGAAAGCAACTATCAAGCTCGAGTATGTAGGAACTGATGAACAAATTGATGATGTGCTGACCAAACCTCTGTCTCGAGTAAAGTTTGAGTATTTCTGAGACAAGTTTGGTGTAGTTCAGAAAGACCCTCCTCGAAAGGGGGAGTGATATGGTCGCTGATGATGAGATTTCCTGTATCGACGGTAAGGTCAATGATGTGTATACTTGTACTGGTGTGGATACTTGTATTGATGATGTGTATACTTCTATTGGTGTGGATACTTGTATTGATGATGTGTATACTTGTATTGGTATGGATACTTGTATTGATGATGTGGATACTTGTATTGATGATGAGGTTACCTGTTTCAACGATGAGGTTGATGATGAGTTTTCCGGTTACGACGATGAGGTCTATGCATGGTCCTTAGACTTTTTCTACGTGGACGAGGAGGGATTGTATCATCCCTGGACTTCAGTCTCTAAATTGATATGTAGACTCTTGTCTTCAAGAAATATGTTGGTGAATGATGTAATGTGCGCTCCTGGACTGCTCAGCAGTAGGTGATCATTCACGAAACCTGTAATGATGTAATGTTTGCTCCTGGATTAGTAGGTGATCATTCACAGGTTGTAAATCCTAGATTTGATCTAGGTCACACCCCAGTTGAAATAGTACTGGCTCTGTGGTTGACTAGAATGATGTAATGTTTGCTCCTGGACTGCTCAGTGTAGCAGCAGGTGATCATTTGCAGGTCCTGTAAATGATGTAATGTTCACTCTTGGACTGCAGCAGGTGATCATTCACAGGTGATAAAATCCTAGATTTAATCTAGGTCACATCCAGTATGAGAAAGGACTGGCACTGTGGTCGGGATTGCATCGTCCCTGAACACTTGGTTCAAAATGTACGTGATGGGGATTGCATCATCCTGGAACCACTAGTTCAAAATGAACGTGATGGGGATTGCACCATCCCGGAACCACTAGTTCAAAATGTATGTGATGGGGATTGCATCATCCTGGAACCCCTAGTTCAAAATGTACGTGATGGGGATTGCATCATCCCAGAACCACTAGTTCAAAATGTACGTGAGGGGAATTGTATCATCCTTGGAATTCGGTCCCTGAATTGATCCGTAGACATATGTCTCCGAGAAAGTGGTCCTTAGACTTTGTCTAAGTTGACGAGTGGATTGTATCGTACCTAGACATGTTATGGTGTCTTAAATGGATCATGTGTTTTGCAGGGTATGCTGCTATGATGATCGTGTGATGACGATGTTGATGATCGTGTGATAATGATGCTGATGATTGTGTGATAACGATGTTGATGATCGTGTGATGACGATGCTGATGATTGTGTGACGACACGATACTAATGATCGTGTGATGACGATGTTGATGATCGTGTGATGACGATGTTGATGATCGTGAGGATCCAGATGATGATGTTGCTATAGATGTTCATGTACTGCAGAATATGCGGACTCAGTACTGAAGATGTTGATGTTCCAGTATTGAAGATGTTCCAGTAACTTCTTGAGTTACTGATGATGTTGAGAAAGATTGCAATGATTTATAGATGTATCATGTATGATGTTGATGACTCCTTGCTCATGTAGATGATGTTATAATATCCTTCTTGTTAAGGGGGAGTGTTGAAATATTGTAACTTCTAAGAATATTATATTTGTACTTTATTATTTCGGAGATGTTTCATTCCTCCGTGAAGACCTTATTGTATATCCGGAGATGTTTATTCCTCTGTCGGAATGTGGTAACTTGGGTTATTAGACTTCCCTAGTGAGGGTCGGCCCTGTATGTGTTATGTGGGTCAAAGGGTTATTAGACCACCCTAGAGGGGTCGGCCCAGTCAATTGTAATGGGGTGTTTAACCCAGTGGTTAAGTTGGGGCCGACCTAGTTAATATAAAAGACAAGTCGGAGATGTGTATAAATAGAGGAGGTGTGTTCCTCATTTAACACACACTACACTCACTTGTGAATAGCGCATAAGTGAGAGAGATCTGTTGTGGAGGAGAAGGAGCTCATGGTTGTGGATTACATCTTTGTATTTGTTGGTCATCTATATTGAGGAAGCTTTGTTGGGTTTTCTTCCCCATGAGGGTTTCCCAGGATAAATTTGTGTCTCTTGTGTTTATGCTGTGCTTGTTGTTCTTTCAGTGATCCTGTATATGCTATTATTGTGAAATGGAATATAATGCTGATATTTTCTGTCTTAGCATATTAAATCTTAATAGGTGGTTCAAGAGATTCGTGTGTAACATCCCCAAAATTTACCAAAAATTTAAAATTTTTCTATGCATCATTTAATGCTAATGTTTGTTATGCGCATCGTAGATAATGATATGAAAGTCATTGATAACAAATTAGTTATGTTTAAGATGACACCTACTTATTTATTAACTGTCGTCAACTTGTTTAACTATTTCAAAAAGTTGTAAGCTGAAATCTTATATTATGTTGTAATCCATCTTGAAGTGTTATAAGTCATATCTTAATCGTGCATTTATGCAACTAAAATATTTACTTCTGAAATGCTTCTAAATGTTGACTTTTCAAATGTTTACGTAAGCCCCTTTTCTTTTAAATTAACATTGTGCATGTTGATAGTTTGATTTTCTTTTTAGAAGGGGTCCTATGGGTGAGAGTTTCAATCCAGTTATTCAAAGTTGGAGAACAAAATTAGATCTTGATCATAGATTGAACTATGTAGTGTTGTGTTAAGATATCCATTCTGGTTGTAAATGCTAAATATTCACGATTCATTTAGCTCTAGAATTATTCTCTTTAATGACACCACCTTTTGTATAATGTTATTTTTAATCTTAAAGATCTATTGCTTCAATTGAATTTGGTCAGGTTTACATAATTGTTTATTTTATAACTATGAACCCAAACCCTTCATTTATTTATAAATCATTCGTTTATACCCTAGCAAAAGAACTGAAGGATAAGTGAGGGTGTCATGCATAAACATTTATATGTGACCCTATCTTTAGCAATAATTGCATGTATCATTCTATTTAACTATACTAAGAGTTAATGATTTTTATTAATTCCACCAAGCTATCTACAAGCTATTGCTTTGACTTGGATGCTTACGTTGATAAATAATCACGCCTAACTATATAAATTTCTTATGCAAGGTTTGAATGAGGTGACAGGATTGAATTCCCATACTCATGATTGGAATCTTGTATCATATAAATGACTTCACACAGTTGTAATGCATCTTGGAATTTAAATGGAGGCAACATGGATTAAAGAGTTGGTGTGGAATTTATGGTTGATAGGAAACAGGATTACTTCGACAGAGTGGTAGCATTAACGCCATTTAACTTCATTTCTCAGTGGATTCCAATGTGGCCATCCATGTAGCGTTTATTCACGTGTTAGCATTGAAACATGAGAAGAACCCTAATTGTAAAACATTGACCTTCAGTTTTAACTTATGCCTTTTTTCATTATTCAGTTTTTGGCTCGGCAGAGAGGCCGACAAGCTTCTGAGAATCTAGGGTTTTGTTGCCCCTTCGCTCAGGTTTTCGATTGTGGGTCTGAGCTTATGAGCTCTTCAACAATGCATAAAGAAGTTAAGCTACACCTCCAGGTTTATCATTCGACGGAGTTAAGTTTATTCTTTAACGTAATATACAGTAGCTAACTTGTTGTTGTTCTAATTGATGAAAGAGTACCAGGTTGCTCGTACATAGAGCTTCGTGGATGAAGTGATGGTCTTCTCCTTAAAACAATGGTGACAACGCTTCATGATTAAGCTTCGGGCAGTTTCGCTGGACTCCCATTATGTGACTTGAAAATGAAAGGTGGTGTTAGGCATTGGTGCCAGTCATTGTCGCTGCTCTAAATTGCAGTTGTAATTGTGTTTACTGTTTTGATTGGACATTTGTTTATGCCTTTTTGCAGAATGTAAAAGAATTTACAAAGGTTTAGCTACAATGTAGCTTCGGCTTGATGTATTCTTGGCTTGGTTTAAATGAAGATTATTTTGAAATTTTTTGGTGTAAATGATGTTTGAAAAGTTTAGGGTTTTTACCGTGCACTCGTTGTTCTTGTATTTTTACCTTCTGAGCATGAGAATGACCCTATTACTCTTTTATAAATTTTAAATGAGTTCTCGGAAATAATGCCAGTCATTACGTAAACCCTCTATTTACTATTTGTAAATGTACGGTTTTGTTTTAAAATTTAAAAGGGTTGGTAAAAGGTTTAAAGGGTTTAAATCCGAGCCTTTACATTTGAATTTAACTGTAAGTGGATGAAAGAAATAGTCATTGTAATTGGCAATACTACAAAACCTCGGCGTTTAGTTATTGTGTTATTTAAAGTGTTTTAAGATTATTTAAGCCACGGGTATGAGCCTGTTGAACTAATGGCTCGCTCTAGTTTGACTGTGGTGGCGATGACGAAATGGGCCAAGCCCTAAATTCTTAATAGTTTTAATTAAATTTATGTGTAATGAAAAGAATAGAGTCATTACAGCTCTGTTGCAAAACTCAATCAATTGTTTATCTGAATAATTGTTATTTCGATTTTTGAGCTGGGGTTATAAGAGATTTGTTATGTTGTAAATTTATTTTATAAACAGAGTTAAAACTCTGTGTGAACCCTAACTTTGGGTTTGGGGTTTCACATGTACAAGAAGAGTCTGTAATTATTATTTCAAGTATCTGGACCCTAATGGGTCTCGATCCCGATACTCTTCTCGGCTTGCCTGTAAACTTACTTTTGATCCGAAATAGTATTAATAATTTCTTTATATAATACTATGTTTAGGTTGAAATTAAAAAATGTTTGATGTATGAAAATGTATATCTGAACAGTTGTAAATTGTATCCGTTTTTAAAGATTTCACTATGAAAACCTTATATAAGATGATGGCGTTAACACTCAGTACAATATTTTTGATACTACATAATTTGTTTTGCTTAGTTTTGGAAGTTATTCAATTTATGATTTATGTCCTGACAATAGATATAATAGCTTGTTTTGTTTTAATGTTATTAAGTATGATATAGATAGTGTTTAAATTTGTTTGTTATTTTAAAGGATGTTGAGCATATGCCTAGTTCGAATATGCTTGAAAATGATGTGTTTGGGATAAACCCTAACTTCTTTATAAAGTCAATGTTAGGTTTATTTTTAAACAATAACATGAGAGCATAATTGTAAGAAGTAGGTAGTTACAGAGTTATATTGTTAGTTTATAGTTTTGAGATAAATTCTATTCTTGCTAAGGTTTCGAGGCCTAGAAGTACTTGTATAATAATATAGAAATGATGCTTGTATAATTCCTGTATAATATAAAGTACTTATCTTAAACTAGGAATTTGCAATAACATTCTAGGGATTGTTTAATAGTTCTGTATAATAATATAATTTGTTGACTGTAAATAAACTCTGTTTTCAAGCATATAAAGTACAGCTATTTTAATATTTGAAAAAGAAGTCCAGTCATATAAATAGGAAGTATTTTAAGACTTTGAAACTAGAATAGAAAAACAGCTTCTAACTA
This sequence comes from Larix kaempferi, assembly GCA_027924585.1. Lineage (NCBI taxonomy): Eukaryota > Viridiplantae > Streptophyta > Pinopsida > Pinales > Pinaceae > Larix > Larix kaempferi. The sequence goes on along the minus strand of BSBM01000042.1, from coordinate 9,132,985 downwards.
AGATATTTTCAATCATGTTGATCTGTTTGTAAATTAAATCCTCTGTACGAGAGTATGGCACTTGACATTGTGTGAAAAAATAGGGGAGTATTTCATTCATTCATACTACATTCAATCAGAAATAAACTATCATTCTCGCAGTTTAAAATAATTTTCAGAAATAAATAACAGTTCAGAATTTAATCATTCAAAAACTAATATGAAAAAAAAAATAAGATAACACAATGAAAACCTGTTAACAATAGAGGGTGACAAACATCCAAAGGAGCCCGTTCCACCCAACCTTCTCCTGAAGTCGGCCAAATCACTTACCTTAGGACCCCCGATCATATTCACTGAACCACCAGGACGAGGATGCTGTGTGGAGAATGGAATAAATTCCTCAGCAACTCAGCAGTAGTACTTAACAGTAATAATTCTTCCTTTAGCAATATTTAACTCAGCATAAAGCTGTACTAGTTCAAAATGCAGTCTTAACTTACTCAATCACTTTCTAGCTTTCCCCTCATCGAATCTCTTGCCTCTCTTCTTTTTCTCTTTCACAATTTATCACAAGGTAAAAACTGAATAGCCTCATGCTGAATTCGATGGGTAGATAAAGCATACCTAGGTATTTGGTCAGTTGCTTAGTTATTGAGCCACCTGCTCACTTCCACTTTCTTGGGAAACATGACCATAAAAATAGGGAAGTTGCCTCCTGCAACAGCTAGAAGTGAATTGATGATGCTTCCAAGTATCAGTTTTCTCTCACCCCTATCACGTCCCCTTCCATCATTCCAAACCATGGAAGGAAATATGAGGAATCTTACCGGGCTTATTTGGATAACTTATCCCATACAATATTAAGAAATGCTTGAATAAATAAAAACTTAGGTGTGCAAAATCATACTCAATATAAACACAATGGAATTAAAACACAATCACACACACACAAACAATAATGCATCAACATATCTATCACTAGCAAAGGATGATTCAACATTCAGGGATTCAATTCCATTCCAATGCTATGCACAGGCTTCATATCAATTCCATTAACATGAATAATTACCATTCTGAATTAACACATTACAGAACACCAATGGGTATAATTTAAAACAGAGAGAACACTTATCTTTGAGATGAAGTTGTAAAACAACTGGTTATGTGAGAGAAACGTTCCACCCAACCATGGATCTCTGTCCAGCTTGTATTCTTTCAGCTGAGAGATCACCCCTGAGTTGGGTTGTGTATCAATTGAGGAACTAAACAGGCTCACTCATAGCCATGGTTTCACTCAGTAGCTATGCTAAGCCAACACACAGTTGGGTTTATCAAGCATACAAAAGACAATGGAGGAAAATGCTAAGCTAGTTAACTCAACTAGAGAGCTACAGGCATCTCGAATGAATTCAACAGTATGACACCCACAATACCTACCTCACCCAACACAAGGAAGGTCCCCTTCTCTGCTACATAGTCCCTTAGGCGTCCCTTCCCTCCAGTGTTATTCAGGGTGGGCATAGAAAGTTCTAGCTGCTAATTCCTTGAGATTTCAGCCTTCACTAGGTTTAACAAGCAAACCCAACCTCTGTTCAGTCATTCACACTTGGATTTCTCAAACTTCTGTTATCAAATAACTCAATCCCATCACTTGATTTCTGGCTATAAAAACTGGGTTTTTCTATGGATTTCGGGGTATATAATACTCTCAAATTCACCCCAAGGTTCATATATATGGATCCCCCATTGGATTTTACTGTCCAATACCAATTATGGGTGTTTATGGCACTTTAAAACGTGGGTTCTTGCAAAGTTGCGATTTCTAGTTTTGCTCACTGTTGGGAATTCGTAATGGATGAAAATTGATGCTCGCATCTTCAACAATGGAATGGAAGTGAGGAAGAAGCAACTCCCAAGAGGTAGGGTGACTTGTGGTACAAGAAAACAGAGCCCATACTCTGTCATATGAATTTCTGGGTTGCCCATGCTCCATTGAAGCCATGGACTGAAATCTTAACATCTTCGTTACAACAGAATTAAATGTCAGCAGGGAAAGTCAAATGGGTTCACAAGATGACATTTTGCAGCATATGGTTCATCCCCACAACCCCCTCACCTCTCTGTAGTGGATACACATGGCCCCTTCTCATTCGTTGCTTCCATAACCAGTTTTGGTATTTTATTGCAATATCAAATATTTACATCAATTACAATATTCCATGGCTTAATAGCACATGGGTATCAAAATATCAACTACTTGTCCATTTAAATAAAATCCGAGCATACACTAGCGGGGCCTTGGCCTTGAGCTCCATGCTAGGGAAACATACATCGCATGTATGCAATATTTACATTAAAAACCAATATTTCACAAGGGTCAAAATAGGGGTATTACATTCCCCTCCCCCTTAGAACAATATCGTCCTCGATGTTCTCAAAACTGAACGAAAATGGGAATGCCTCTCTCATGGCATCCTCCAGCTCCCATGTAGCCTCATCGGGACTAAGGTGTTCCCATTGGACCTTTACCTGCCCGATGGCTCTGTTCTAGAGCAAAGTGACCTTCTTGTCAATGATGCACATAGGCTCTACTTGGAACTCTCCCTCGAGTTCCACCTGTATCACATTCCAATCAATCATATGATTAGGATCATGTACATACTTCTTAAGCAAAATACACCGAAAACATTATGAGCTCTTATGTTAGCAGGCAATGCAACTCTATATGTAGCTAAACCCATCCTATCTAGGACTTCAAATGGCCCACAATATGTTGGTGACAACTTAGCACAAATCCCCAACTTGAGAGAACTTTTCCTTGGTTTCACTCTCAAATAAACATGATCCCTAATCTGAAATTCTTTATGCACTCTTTTCAAATCTGCATAGCTCTTTTGCCTGTCCTGAGCTGCCTTTAAATTCTACCTGATCTTAACAACTTCCTGTTCCATTTCCCTGATCATCTCTAGTCCAAGTACTACCCTGTTCACTGGGCTATCCCAATTCACTGGAGTCCTGCATCCCTTGCCATACAATGCCTCAAATGGACTCATTCCCAAAGATGCATGATATCCATTATTGTATGCAAATTCTACCAAGTGTAGGTAACCTTCCCACTTGGATGGTTTATCCATCACATACATTCTCATCATGTCTTCAAGAACCTGATTCACCCTCTCAGTTTGGCCATCTATTTGAGGATGATATGTTGTACTAAAATTCAATTTAGTTCCCAATTCCTGAAATAATCCCTTCCAAAAATTGGAAGTGAACTTTGTATCACGATCGAAAATTATTTCCTTGGCAATCCATGCAATCTGAATATCTCTATCATGAAGATATTTGCAATGTCATTAGCCTTGTGGGTGGACTTGACTGGAATAAAATGAGCTACCTTGGATAGCTTGTCCACCACGACCATGATTGAATCATGTTTCTTCACTGTCATGGGCATACCTGTTATAAAATCCATAGATATCACTTCCCACTTTCACTCCGGAATGGCTAAGGGCTGTAACAATCCTGCTAGATGTTGGTGCTTTGCCTTGACTTGTTGGTACTTCTGACACCTAGCAATGTACTCAGCTATGTCCTTCTTCATACCATGCCAAAAGTATTGCTTTCTTGCTGCTGTTATAGTTTTCTGATACCCTGGGTGTCCATAGTATGGCATTTGATGTATTTCATCAATCACTAGCTTCTTCAAATCTGCACTATTTGGAATGTACAGTATATCTTTAAAGATAAGGATATCATCTTCACCAAGCTGATATCCTGCATACTTTCCATCTCCATTACCCTGCTGCAACTTCTCTTTAATTTGAAGGCAAGTTTCATCACTATTTTGGGCTTCAAGAACTCTCGTCTTTAAATTTGATTTTCACATACTTAATGTTGCAACATAAAATTTTCTGCTAAGGGCATCTGCAACCTTATTCTCCTTCCCCTTTGCATGCTTAATTTCAAAATCAAATTCATAAAGAAACTCCATCCATCTAGCTTGCCTAGCATTCAAGTTTGACTAATCAAACAAATACTTTAAGCTCAAGTGGTCTGTTCTAAGCTCGAATATCCTTCCCATCAAATAATGTCTCCACATCTTGATAGCATGCACTATGGCTGCTAATTCTAAATCATGTGTGGCATAATTCTCTTCATGTTCTTTTAATTTTCTTGACTCATAGCAAATAAAAAATCCCTCTTGCATGAGCACTCCACCTAGCCCTTCAATGCAAGCATTTGTGCAAACTACAAAATCTTTTTTTGGATTAGCTATTTTCAAAATAGGAGCGTTGGTAAGTAATTCCTTTAACTGCTGAAAGCTTTTCTCACACTTTTCAGACCATACAAACTTGATATTCTTCCTTTGCAATGAAGTGATTGGGTGAGCTATCTTGGAGAATCCTACAATGAACCTTCTGTAGTAACCAACAAGACCCATTAAAGATCTAACATTTGAAACATTCTTTGGAGTAGACCAATCCATGATGGCATTAATCTTTTCTGGATCCACTGCAATTCCTTCTTCAGAAATAACATGACCCAAATACTGAACTCTCTTTTGATAGAATTCACACTTGCTTAACTTGGCATACAACTGATGTTTTCTAAGAACTTGCAACACCGTCCTTAGATGTTCTTCGTGTTCTTCTTCATTCCTTGAATAGACAAGAATGTCATCCAAGAATACAATCACAAACTTATCCAAATATTTGTTGAACACACTATTCATGAGACACATGAATGTAGCAAGTGCATTGGTAAGACCAAATGGCACCAAAGTGTACTCATAATGACCATATCTAGTTCGCAAAGTTGTCCTATGAATGTCTTCTTATTTAATCCTCATTTGATGGTAGCCAGACCTCAAGTCAATATTTGAAAACACCTTGGCTTCCTTCATTTGATCAAACAAGTCATCAATTCTTGGAAATGGATACTTGTTCTTGACTGTCACTCTATTGAGCTACCTGTAATCAATACACAGCCTTAAAGTCCCATCCTTCTTCTTGACAAATAACACTGGTGCTCCCCAAGGAGACACACTTGGCCTGATATACCTTTTGTCCATTAACTCTTGTAGCTGCATATCTAACTCTACCAATTCCGGTGTGCTCATTCTATAAGGAGATTTGGAATTTGGCACTACCCCTGAAATAAGATCGATGGTAAAATCAATATCTCTCTTTGGTGGTAGTCTTGGAACTTCATCCGGAAATACATCTTGGAATTCTTGCAATAATGGAAAGTCTTCTATCATTGGACCTTTCTCCTCTGACGGATTTGATATATGGACTGCATATAATTGACAACCTTTTTGATAGAACTTCTTCAACTATAAGGATGAAATTTTTCTTACTGAAACTTGCTTGGGTATTCCTCTTACCAATTTTGGTCTTCCCTCTTCATAAATGCATTCAAGTGCTTTCTCATAATAGTCCAACTTGGCTCTATGTTTTTCCAACCAATCCATGCCAATTAAGGCATCATAAGAGACTAATGGTAGTATATTTAAATCTGCACGTGTGTGGAGTCCATTCAATTCTATGGCGCACTCCACCACTACTTCACTAACTTTTCTCTTGGTCCCTGTGGCTAATTGAACTAACCAAGACTTACTGTGCTTCACTTTTCTAAAAGAACAACCTTCAACCACTTTTGGAGAAACATAACTATGAGTAGATCCTGGATCAATCAAAACAAAAATAGATTGCTTAGCAATCTTACCTTCAACTTCCACCACTGATGATTGATGATCTGCCTGATGATTATCCAACGCTGCATAAATTTGATGCGTTTCCCTTGCCATGTCCTCCACTGTAGCTTCTCCCTTTAAGTTGTGCAATCTTCGAGGATTATCCTTTCAATTTGGACAATCCTTTATCATGTGGTTCCCTCCACATCCCTAGCACTGAAGTGGTCCTTTGGATGCTTTGTCTGCTGCTACTACTGGCTTGAATCCACTCCTTACTTATTTCCCCTGTGGGAAGGGCCTGGGTTGACTCTTGAATGGTGGCTTGAAGCCACTCTTCTTTTGATCAAACCTCTCTTTGGGCCTTCCTTTCCATGATGGTTTAACCTCCGATTTTCCTTTATTCTACTCATAGCAATGCATTGCCATCCTAGTGGCTTCATCAAGACTTGGTGGATTAACAAACTCAATTCTATCCTTGAAACTTTGAGGTAGACTCCCAAGGAAGCTTTGGATTTTTATCCTCTCATCCTTAATATAGTCGACATACCTCAACAATTCCAAAAACTTATGGACATGCTCTTCCATAGATTTTTGTCCCAACCTGAGTTCATTGAACGCTTTTCTCTTACTGTCATAATACCTAGCAGAAAGGTATTTTTCCTTGAAGTACTTCTTAAACATTTCCCAATTGATCTTCATTTCACTTATCCCTTTCACTTGCAAGAGATTGTCCCACCAAATTGAAGCTCTGCCATTTAGAGTGTAAATGGAAATTATGGCCTTTTCATTCCCTGAATAATCATGAATCATGAAATATTTCTTCATTCCAAGAAGCCATGCCTCTGCCTCTTGGCCAGTATTTCCTTCTCCATCGAATGTGGGAGATCTTGCCTTCCTAAATTCTCCCCATGGAATTCCTTTTAACTTATTTCTTCCATCAACTCTCCTAGGCATATGCCTTGGACTTCTTTGAGAACCTTGGGAGTCACACGATTTGCTAGAAGAATATCTAGAGGAAGGTGTTCTATGATTCTTGCTCACAGAACTCTTCCTTGGGCTTGGAGTCCTATTCTTTGAACGACCTCTAGAGAGACTCTCTGCATCTCTTCCTTCTTCACCTATATTGCTTGGGTTGGACCCAAGGTTTATCCTCTATCCTTTACTACATATCAATGCGGATTTGCAAGATAGTAGCGTTGAGTTGGTTTTGTTCTTCCTGAGCCTTCATCAATCTTTCATTGAAGCTCACCATGGTTTCAACCAAATTTTGAGGATTTATTTGCTCTCTTATCCCATTAGATTCAGTCTCATCATTCCCTTCATGTACATTTTCTCCTAGAACATCTTCTTCATTCTCATAAGGATCCTGAGCATCATTTATGGTCACCATTTTTCCTCTATGTTGCTTATGCTACAACTATTAAATCTTATGAGCTGCAAGCACTGTGCATTATTAAAATATTTGTTAGATATCTTAGGAATTCTTATAGAAACATAAACAATCAATATTTTAACATAATTAACTCATGGAATAATTTCCATAGTTTTTATGCATTCATTTCTTTTTCCCATTCATGCAATTCTGGAAATTGCCCATATTGTCAACAATTTGACAAAACAGTCACTGACACTTTTCTGCTCTAAATATCTATAGGGTATGACAACCTCATTCAAATTCTGGTTATGTGCCCTTATTCCTTGCTGCATAAGCTTTCCAATTCCTATCCCCGTGATTTGTTATGACATCGGGTGTGGAAATTGCATTACTTCAAAAACGACAACTTTTACCAAACTTCTGCACTTTTACCCACAGTGGTATTTTGGTCTGGAATGCCAACTTCAGTCACCTGTGGAAGAAAATCTATGGAGAATCACAAAAACTTTTCTACTGGGTGAAGTTAGTCCATATAGAAAGGAACACTCAGTAGCTCGCGGATATCTATTCCGATGCTCCATTCATCTTTTTATGAATTTCTGGGTTTGACTACTTTTCTTTTTTAACTCCCTTTGTAACCTGTGCAACCTGTGTACAACCTGTGCGCCACCTGCGCAACCTGTGCACAAGTTGTACACCATCTGCGCAACCTGTGCACAAACTATGCACCTCCTGTGCAACCAGTGCACGACGTGTGCGCAACCTGTGCATAAGTTGTGCACCACCTGCGCAACCTGTGCGCCACTTGCGCAACTTGTGCACAACCTGTGCGCAACTTGTGCGCCACCTGTGCGCCACCTATGCAACCTGTGCACAACTTGTGCACCACCTGCGCAACCTGTGCAACTGCTGCGCATCTCGGAACTGCAGAATTGGGGAAACACCTTTTCCGATCCTCCAAACGCGCGGGGCTCATATCTCCCTCGTCCCTTAACCAAATAAGGCAAGTCTGGTACCATTCGAAAGATCTTGGAGAGATCTATACAATGGTGTGATTCTACGCCACACCTAAGAACTCTGATTCTGCCATATTCCAAATCAAAATGTCTCCCAAACTTCATGAATTCCACGTTAAAACATTCTTTTACCTGCTTGTAACTCAGAGTTTGGCCCAAGCATCCCCAGTGCTGCAACATGGGCTCTGATACCACTCTGTCATGTCCCCTTCCATGATTCCAAACCATGGAAGGAAATATGACCAATCTTACCGGGCTTATTTGGATAACTTAGCCCATACAATACTAAGAAATGCTTGAATAAATAAAAACTTATGTGTGCAAACTCATACTCAATATAAACACAGCGGAATTAAAACACAATTGCACACACACAAACAATAATGCATCAACATATCTATCACCAGCAGATGATGATTCAACATTCAGGGATTCAATTCCATTCCAATGCTATGCATAGGCTTCATATCAATTTCATTAACATGAATAATTACCACTCTGAATTAACACATTACAGAACACCAATGCATATAATTTAAAACACAGAAAACACTTATCTTTGAGATGAAGCCATCCAACGACTAGCTATATGAGAGCAACATTCCACCCAACCATAGATCTCTGTCCAGCCTGTATTCTTTCAGCTGAGAGATCACCCCCGAGCTGGGTTATGTATCCACTAAGGAGGAACTAAACAGGCTCACTCACAGCCATGGTTTCATTCAACAGCTATGCTAAGCCAACACACAGTTGGGTTTATCAAGCATACAAAAGATAAGGGAGGGAAATGCTAATCCAGTGAGCTCAGCCACAGAGCTATAGGCATCTCAAATGAATTCAACAGTATGGCACCCACAATACCTACCTCACCCAACACAAGGAAGGTCCCCTTCTTTACTACATAGTCCCTCAGGCGTCCCTTCCCTCCAGTGCTATTCAAGGTGGGCATAGAGAGGTCCAGTTGCTAATTCCTTGATATTTTAGCCTTCACTGGGTTTATCAAGCAAACCCAACCTCTGTTCAGTCATTCACACTTGGATTTTTCAAACTTCTGTTATCAAATAACTCAATCCCGTCACTTGATTTCTGGCTATAAAAACTGGGTCTTTCTATGGATTTTGGGGTATCTAATACTCTCAAATTCTCCCCAAGGTTCATATCTATGGATCCCCCATTGGATTTTATTGTCCAATACCAATTCTGGGTGTTTATGGCACTTTAAAACGTGGGTTCTTGCAAAGTTACGATTTCTGGTTTTGCTCACTGCTGGAAATTTGTAATGGATGAAAATTGATGCTCGCATCTTCAACAATGGAATGGGAGTGAGGAAGAAGCAACTCCCAAGAGGTAGGGTGACTTGTGATACAAGAAAACAAAGCCCATACTTTGTCATGCGAATTTCTGGGCTGCCCATGCTCCATTGAAGCCATGGACTGAAATATTCAACAACTTCCTTACAACATAATTAAATGTCAGCAAGGAAAGTCAAATGGGTTCACAAGATAACATTTGGCAACATATGGTTCATCCCCACAACCCCCTCACCTCTCCCTAGTGGATACACATGGGCCCTTCTCATTCATTGCTTCCATAGCCAATTTTGGTACTTTATTGCAATATCAAATATCTATATCAATTACAATATTCCATGGCTTAATAGCACATGGGTATCAAAATATCAACTACTTGTCCATTTAAATAAAATCTGAGCATACACTAGCGGGGCCTTGGCCTTGAGCTCCACACTAGGGAAACATACATCGCATGTATACAATATTTACATTAAAAGCCAATATTTCACAAGGGTCAAAATTGGGGTATTACAACCCAAGTCCATTCTTCGTAGTGGTTCAGTGAATACTCATTCAACATCCTCCCTTGGATATTTGTCTCCACTTTTATTTATTAATAATAAAATATTTAGAGTAATTTATTACACTCATCCTTGACCCCACTTGGTCAATAATCATAAAACTTTATAATAACATAAAACATAATGTTTTTCTCACAACATAAAATGTTCAGAATTTGGGTATGTGACATCATGATGACATGCATGTGTGTGAAGACTTTAGAGATATAGATGATCAACTCCAAGCATATACTACCTTCCATAGCCAAACTGAGTTTCTTCCTGGAGTGAGTCATTCCTCCAATGAAGAGTGAAAGGAGCTCATGGTTGATGGACCAACCTTTGATGGAGTTGATGCATCCACATATTTGGTGGATACTTGTTGCAGACATTTGGTTCATCTTTGGACCAATGGTAGAGAGTTGAGTCATTGGAAGCACTCACATAGGGAAGCATCTTGCTTTCCAGTTGGAGTGTCTCTTCTTCCCCTATTTTGGAGAAAAGACACATGAGTGATATTCTTGCTTGCATCTATGGAGACTTATTGGATACATTTTAGACTCTTTGTGAGCAGCAAGGGCCTCCATGGACTTGTGATGATGCCTATCGTCTTTATGATTGGACATGGGACTTCCACCCTTGTCATTGGAACAACAATGTTTTAATTTTTGGTACTTGTGTGCATTGGGCATCTGAAGTACAATCTGATTTGCATGTGCTTGGGGAGTTTGATGTCAAGGAGGCATATGATCTCCCTTCGGTTGAGCCAACCATGATGGATGACTATTTTAGTGGTTTCACCATTCTTCTTCCATATCACTAAGTTGGAGTACGCATTCATCCACTGATTGGGTGGATAGTTACATAAGGGAGTTGAGAATCCCAAGAGGTAAGCTTTTGATTGCATTAGTGGAAAGTTTATGGACACATCATCCATATTATGTGATCAGTTGTATAGAAATTTATGGCTACTATGTGTTGTCTTTAGTATACTTCGTTGGACATGGGATTTCAATCTATGTCTTAGGAATGGGGAGTGAAGTGCTAGTTTGCACATGGCTTATGAGGAGATTCAATATTCCTTTGGGAGTGATGAAATTCTAGTTTGGTGCGGTGTTTTAGACATCCCCCATGATGAGATATTCTTTTTTTTATATACTGATGTTTGGGAGGATGCAATTAAGACAATGGGACCCTGGAATTCTTTGGGATGATAGTTTTCAACAAGGAACAGTGATATTGGGAGGCATGCAACAATGGCAGTGGGATCTAGGAATTGATGAGTCATTTCAGTTTGCATTGATGTCTGGAGGAGTGCAACATAAGAAATGGGTCCCTGGGATCAATCTTGAAGATCCATATATAATCACAGTGGTGCAACAGAAACATGATGGAATTTTTGTATTTTTCTTGGAATTGAGGATTTTGATTCTAGACAGCCAGCAACATATTTTGAGGAGTGAGGTCACAGTTTGGCTTCATAGATGGTTAGAATTGGTTTCTTGATTGAGTAAAATAAATATTGGGAGGGGAGGACTATCATGTTCCCATTTTTTCAGCACCATGAAGCAAATCGAACCCCATGGATCCTAGTGAGAGATTGAATTAATTAATTAATGAGGGTTTAATTTGAGGCATTTAATTAATTATGAGTTTGAATTAATTTGTATCCAAAGTTAATTATGCACTTGGGATATTTATTTTTCATGCATTTAATATTTTTATGTGGAATAAATGAGGGGTAATGCTCCACTGGGGTGCATGAGAGGATAAGTTTGACTTGGATTTAGCTTGAGAAATAAGCAAAGAGAAAGATTCCAAAGCTAGGAAAATTAGAGAAAAGGAAAGAAAGTGGAGCAACTCATAAAAGCAACAAAACCTCAAAAAAAGCAGCATAATGTAGAAAGTATGCAAAATCAGAAAAGTAGGAAAGTTAAGAAAATCAAGAAAGTTCATAAAAGAAGGAATATTCAGAAAAGAAGGAAAGTCTAGAAAATATAGAAAAAAGAAGAAAAATAAAAGCCAGAAAGTGGAAAAGCAAGGAAAATCAAACAAAAGCAGAAAAGAAGGAAAGCAAGGAAAAAAGGAAAAAGAAGGTAAGCTAGCTTTCCTCATCCACTCAAGGAGGGCACATTAGCTTGGGTTGCTTGTTCATCAAGCCACCCAATCTCCATAAATGATCGAGTGCGCACCACATTAATGCTTCTTGATAGTTTTTGAATTGGTATGAGAGCAATTTTTCCTCAAAGACTTGGGAGATGTGCCCCTGGTCAAGTTTGGGAGATGTGCCCCAGTTGTCTCTGAGAGGATGATGGCATTCAACCATTGTAATTGATTTAATTTGCAGGTCCTATAGTTGATCAAGTGGAATTTCAAGTTCAAAATAAGTCTCATTCAGTATATGGTTCGAATCTCCCTGCTTCTTTTGGATTTCTAGAGCTAGATTGTTGTGTAAGAGAGGAGGAATGCTTATCCAATGATCTGAGAGGCCTCATAGATCTTACCTGATGTAATAACAATAAATAATATTCTCGTATATCATTCACTACGTTTCAGTTTGCATAACTATGATATTTTCTTCATTTTCTACACCCTCTCTAGATTTGCATAGATTTTGACTAGTTTTCAGACTAACTAGTTTTAAAATGATGAAGTATAGATCCAAATGAGTTTCTTTATGTTCCTAGAGTTAATAAACATGTCATATATCACCATCCATGCCTGAGTTCAAGAATTCGTGAGCCTTAGGTGCTTGTTTTGGATCTCTCGATTTTGACTAGTTGTGCAATCCTAAATTCCAATTTTGCTCATAACTTTGTCATTCTTTCTCAGAACTTCGTGTAACTTTATGGAATGAGCCATGAATATGTTTGTACTTTTATTTAATGTTACTTAACCTCTCTGAGTCAGAAAAACCCATCCCTAGCCTCCAGTCCATGTTCACACCCATACTAGTTTGCATATGCTAAGGGGCCCACGAGCATTGGAGTAGATTTCAGATGGTTTTTCCTTGAAACATAAATGGTCTTAGCACTTTGTGTAGAGGTATCATAAAATATCAAAGCCTTCCACCCATCCAAATCTTCTAATCTTGTCCACTCTTAGTCCATCCAGCTTCCCTAAGCATTGTTTTAATTAATCTCGAGAAGTAAAGAGTTTTTGTATCACAATCCTAATTCGGTGCATTACAAGTGGACGAACCACAAATATTTCTAGTGTAGAAAGTCACCTAAAGAATCTCACCAAGTCGATCTGATATCTGACGTGGCATCTACAAAATTGTTTATACATTGATTATAATATATTCAAGCCTGAAGTTGGTTGGTTGACTTGTTAAGACCGTCACATTTCTTTTGGTAGTAAATTTGATTAATATGGCAAATCTACTTTAATTGTATTTCTCCACTAATGGTTAACTAAATTATTTATTCTATGAACACTGTATGGATATGAGGTGGAGTATTTGTATATTTTAAATATATTGATGATGAAGCATTGTAGCATATAGGGAACATGAAAGCAATGGACTTTGGTTGATTATTCTATGCAATTTGCATATATTCCATTCATAATAGTTGGGAGTTGCATAACTTGTATAAATTAGGAAATTATCTTTTAGATTGATTATGACAATTGAATAAAGAAATATAAATTCTTGGAAATTGTAATTTCTTAAGTACATTACAAATTGAATAAAAGTAATATGAGATTACAAATGGTTTTTTTAGAGTGTTATGCATATTTGTTTTTATAGAATTATAAATGTATGTTTAGGACTTTTAAACTAGAGAAAAGAATTGAAGCATAAGTATGTAATTATGGAAGGAACGATACATGTCTTGTATTACCAAGAAAATAAACTTACAAACTTAATTATAATAAAAAAAAGTTATCCAAATAATAGCTTTTATTAGGTATAGTGAAAAAGTTTTTAAAAATTTCCACAATTATAGTATTTGGGGTTGTCACAAAATTATACAGAAATTCAAGTAATTTCTCTCTCTTTTCTTAAGATTCGATAAATCTAAAGACTTACTAGACATCATCATCATCATCATCATCAAATAATATGACATATACCAATAATAAAAATATAAAAATATTCACTCTATAATTTTGGAAAAAAGTTTTTTCAAAAAAATTTCAAATTAATATTATGTATAAAATGTAATTAATATAATATTAAATATATAAATGTAATTTTTTCATATTTAAAAAATTTACATAAAAATACTTTCTTTTAACATTATTGAAACATCCTTATAATTTAATTAAAAATGAAAAACACCACATAAAATATTATAAAAACAAAAACACAATAATCTTAGAAAAAACTCCAAACGATTAATTTAATCATCAACCATATACTAATATATATCCAAATATAATATCATATAACCCGTACTATATTGTCAATCTTATAATCATAATATAATCTATATCCAACCATAATATAGTATAGTATATTATCATTTTTATAATTATAACTTTAAATAAATTTTTAAAATAAATTATTATTATAATATACATCAATTCACTTACATTGTTCTTAAAACTAAACATCAAAAATATTGTCAATCTTATAATCATAATCTAATCTATATCCAACCATAATATCGTATAACCTATAGTATATTATCACTTTTATAATTATAACTTTAAATAAATTTTTAAAATAAATTATTATTATAATATACATCAATTCACTTACATTGTTCCTAAAACTAAACATGAAAATATTAAAGTCTATATAATTTTTATTTTTTTTAATATTATTAAAATATCCTTATACTTTAATTAAAATTAAAAGACACCACATAAAATATTAAAAAAAAATACAAAATAATCTTAAAAAAAACAATTAATTTGAGCATATTATGAACCATATACTAATATATATCCAACTATAATATCATATAATCTGTACGATGTTATCAATCTTGTAATCATACACTAATCTATATCCAACCATAATATAATATAACATATACTATATTATTACTTTTATAATTATAGCTTTAAATAATTTTTAAAATATAATATGTACTATATTATCAATCTTGTAATCATACACTAATCTATATCCAACCATAACATAATATAACCTATATTATATTATTACTTTTATAATTATAGCTTTAAATAATTTTTAAAATAAATTATTATTATAATATACATCAACTCACTTTCAATGTTCTTAAAATTAAACATGCAAATATTAAAAACTAATAAAAAGTTATAGAATCACTTACCTTAATAGTATTATATGACGTGATATATCTAGGATAGGAGTATTTGATCAACCATATAATAAATTTAAACAATAAATTCTTAATAAAAATGGTTTGAATAATATAATTATATATAAAATAAATTTTTATTAATAATTATATATAAAATAAAATATTATATTGTAATTTTTAAAATGTAGTATTCAATTCAAATTATATAATTATTTTTATTTTAATGAATTATAAATTACAAATAACTGATTGATTATATTATATTATACATATATGTGTGAGAGACGGAGAATTTTTATATAAAATTATTTTATATATATTTTGAATGGGTTATTAAATGTGGACGTGATCAACATTAATGGTACATTAATGGTATGAACAATGGAAATCATGTACAAGATTGAATGACGGTTGGCAATGTAATATTGGCAACTCCATGGGTGGCGCGATATTAATCCTTCCCCCTTCGATTTTTAAAATGACTCCTCCACACAGACTTCATCATGACATGATAAATGCGAATGGTTGTTCAAAACTTTGGTTTAATTTGCATATAACGGAGGTTTGTAGGCTCATTCCAGTCTGTCCAATTTCAAAAGTCTTGAACCCTCGAAGTCTCTCCACAACTCTAGAGACCGGGAAGGACAATTTGTATCCAAACTGTGTGCATGGGACTTGTGGTGAGCAAAGAATAATGGTTGGGTAGTGACATAGATCCCCTAGAAGGCGGGGACATGGTCGTCAGGAGCATTCATAGGATGCTCGCAGGGGAGGGATAGCCCGTCACCTAGTCACCATGACAGATGCTCTGTTGGGAACTAGGAATGATATTAGAGATGTGGAAGACGACTTGAAATCACATGTCTAAGACCTTTCCCACCATGTGTAGATCATCATTGACTTGTGCACTGATATTGCTGAACTCTTCGGCCTTCCTATGCCTCTTCTTGTGGTCATTGGCGAGGATGGGGTGGTACGTTGGGGACTAGAGGTAGAAATGGTGAATGAAACTCATCCTATAGCTCACAATGCCCGAGAAAATAACCCTCTCGATGTGAAGGAAGAGGAACATACAGAGGTAGATGAGACTCCAGTGTAGAACATTAGTTGTGTAGTACTTGACACAAGTGGCACCAAACATGAAGCGTGAAGCCCTAATGCAGATGCCCCAAAACCGCCTCAGACAAAGCCATGACTGGACATTGGTTCGTCTTAGTAGTTTCTTATCTTTTATCTATGTCAATTAGGAAGGTTTTTGCTACTATGACTTATGCTCAACACACTAGGACTATTTTTTCCTAGTAAGATGTCAAGCTAGAGTGTATCTCTATGTACTTCTTTTTGCGATATAATGTAATATTCTAATTATATATATATATAATTTATTTATTTTTTAATTTTAAATTATTATTATTATTATGAAATTAATTATTTTTTATTAAGAGAAAGGTAAATGTATTTTTTTTGTTTTATAAGTTTATAATTTAATTTTAAATAATCTTTATTATCGCTATATATAATAAATATTAATACATATTATATATTAATTTTAAATAATATATATATATATATTAATACAATATATTATCTAAATTTGTAAAAAAAAATATTTTTCCAATTAGCAATAATTAGTAGGGTAACAGAAATCTAAATATTTCATATTGTTCCTAATTAGTAACATAGGGAAACAAAATTTTATGAGCAAAAATTTAAAAAAATATACATTAAGAATTTTAAATACATTTTAAAATTTTTATGAGATATCGAATGTATACACTTCTTTATAATTTAACGTTCAAATCAATAATTGATATTGTTCTTAACTAGTAAATTAGGGAAACCCAAATTTATGAAAAAAATTAAAAAAATTAAATACACTTTATATATATATATATATATATATAATCTTTTATGAGATATAGTATATATACACTTCTTTGTAATTTAACGTTCATTTAATAACCAAATAAAACATTAAAAAAAACATTAACATGATAAACATAAAAATACAAATATATATAATAAAAAAAAATTATGCTATTTTTTGTTTTCGCTCAAAAAAACAAAAAATAATTCTTATACCTATATGACAAACTAGTGTAATAATAAATACATTAAATGGAAAAAAATTCATCCACGGATATGACAAATAGTGTAATACTAAATACATTATGCTCGTACTTGTCGATGAGATCAACCCGAATCTATTAAACTGAAAAAGCGAACTTTGAGTCAATCTAGAATATTTTCCATCACCCAAATAAAACTTTTCCGTCCACTCACATGGTTTAATAACTCATCCCCCTTACTTTTCGAAAAAAACAAAATTTATTTTGTCACCATGGTTACATGATACATCTCAAGAAACAAGACATGATCTCAAAATTACATAGTTGATTTCTTGCCACCGTGGGTACAGGTTAACAACCAAAGACATGATGTACGAACATTGAATCGAGATGTCCAGCGGTTTCTGTCAGTTCTAGCTGTTATTTGTCTCTTTTATTGATATTTCCAGGTATCGTTTTATTGTTGTTTCATATTTAAAGTAATGTGATTATGAATGTGGAATAAAAACTCAACTAAGAGATATGGCAATAAATATAACATCCCATAGATGATCATTATGCAGAGACGAAATTACAAGGCATTTCAGGCAGCTTGACATGGAAGCAACACAGTACCGAGGATAAACATGGAGTTTATTATGGCTGCCTGAATATTTTACTCACACCAAATGCAAATAGGATTCATTACAATTATCTTCATTATTGATGAGTGATTGCGCTATTTATCAATTCAGTGCAGGCGACTCCCACAGCTACTTCTGGATGAATCTTCACGGCCATTAAAATCACAAATTCAGAATTGAAGCAAACACACTGTCCATTTTAATTTAGTCTAAAACATTCGAAACATTTTACCAAAATAAACCATAGTACAAATTAATTACGACCAATCTGAAAATAGTATGAAGAATGCGCGTACCTTCGCTCCATCAACTAAAGGGATTGCAGAATTTCCTAACACGTATGTACGACCTCTGCCTGCCAAGAAACAGAGTAATTCTCAACCATTTGTATATTGCCTACAATTTTCTCTCACTGTTCATGCAATAGTGTTTGGTAAAGTAAGATCCGAGTACCTCATGACTGAAATCGATGACACAAAAGTTTATCAGACTCAATAAAGAGGCATATACTGTCCGTACTATACTCACAAAGCCAAAACACACATGGAGCTGATCAAATAAAGATATTTTTATTTTTACTAGGTTATTCAATTCCCATCTCAATGTCACCTTGGTTTCGACTACAAGCTGCGATATATGTTAGGTTAAATTATATATATAAAGAGAAATGCAATATATGTAAGGGTAAATTATATATAGAGAGAGAGAATTAGTTGAGAATTGGCAGTGAAACGTTGATGACTAGAGAATGGCTCGAAATCTTAACTATAACTCACCTACGGCAGACTCTCCAAGAGATGTCATATATATATATAAAAGAAATATATATAAATATATATGAAATACATATTGTAATGATAGAAATGATGTTGAATTAAGGTGATAGCTTAAAATTTAACTCTTTAATAGTTTTAAGCCAGAAAGACCTCTAATAACAGTGCCCCTGTGTATACTATATGAGTAGGCTTTTAGCTTTACAGGATGGTATCTGGTTATTATTAACTTTTTCCAGTATAATGTTTAATAAAATTATTATATATATTTTTGGATGAAATTACATAAGAGTGCTTTTAGTGTAGATGTTTTTTAATGGGTTACTGATTTTTATTTTTATTTTTTCTCTAATATAAAGGAAGAGTCATCTAGCAAGCTTTGTTAATGGCTCTTTTTGGAGATAGACCTTTCAGGCTAGGACAGAATAGGTTACTTAATATTTTTATTAAACTTCATAAAAATAATAAAAAAATAATATTGTTAAATTTGTTTATAGTTTTAATTTAAAAACAATACAAAAATAATGTTATTAAATCTATTTTTAAAATATATATATGTTAAGCTTGATTGAAAGAAACTTAACATCTAGTGAAAAAAAGAAAAATCGAAAATATTTGAACTAGGTTTTCCTCTATTTAGAAGGGGTATTTCGACAAAGATTCTAAAGATGGTACAGAATGCAACAAAACTATTTTAACTTTTAACCCGTAAACATAAGACCTTGACAGATAGTTTAAAGGACGATAGAACCTCTTTTATATATATATATATATATATAAAAGCTTCTTATTCAAACATCTCTGTATGTTTATCTGCGTATTCTCTGCACCTGCTGTGCCTTTGAATAATATGCTTTACAGCAACAAATATTGTTGATATTCTTTAAAATGCACGCACATTCATATAACCCATTTAACAAAATCCCATAAATCATAATACATACCTCTCGGCTGTGGAGAGCGGAGGTCGCTGTGTCCTGGAGCAGTAGATCATCATGCTCATTACTATCCAGTCTTCTCAGTTTATTCTTGCTGGGAGTCACATCCAGTAACGAACAAGATGCAATGCATTCCGAGTCCTCTCCTTTATCGACATGAACTTCACGTACTTTTGTTATAGCAACTGAGGAATATAAACCAGCCGTCTGACGCCCCTGCTCAAACTCAATATCTTGCACAGGCAGAGGAAGCTTCTGGGTACCAGATAAAGCATCCGAAGCCATGGCAGAGTCCTTCTCATAATCATAAGTTCGATATCTTTCAGCTGGAGCTGTATTTTTATCAGTCCAGCTATCGACACATTGATCCATTAAATACGTTGTCCACCCGGACTCGGACATCTTACAGCCCATGGTGTCTGGGTCTGCACTTTCCAAATATTGGGATGGAGCAGCATAAGCAGGTCTCATCTCTTGAAACGTTGGATAGATTAGCGGTCTCGGGAAAATGGCCTCCATGTTATTACTCGACATACAGGCAAAGAATCGGTTATCAATATTTCGCAACACAGAACCGACCATACGCTCGGAATTCATATGAACACGAAATGTTGCTGATCTGCTACCACTGTCACTATTTAACATCCAAATATCCGGGGTTAACGACCTACCTCGACATCTTGTGTTGGATCCACTGCTATGTTCTCTGGATATTTCAGATTACCTTTAAATCATTGGTAACTTTAAATTTCAGTAAACTCGCTGAGTTTTAGGGACACTTCATGCGTTGGTACGGTACGTAGAGCCCACTTATAGCTGTCAACTTTCCATCTCCCCGTCGTCATTACTCAGTCACTGATATTTCATGTGTTATAGTGAATGAACAAATTTTTTGTTTTGTCCGTTATGTTGGCCTAAAATAAAAATATCTTGCAATACGACATTTCGATCAAAATAAATGCAATGTGTTATATTGAATGATTTTTTGTTTTTGTTTTGTCTGTTATGTTGGCCTAAAATATAAATATCTTGCAATACGACATTTCGAGCAGTGTGCAGTTGCGTACGATGTTATGACGCGCATCAATATAAGATTGCATGGTATGACTCAAGTAGAGAAAGATAACGTGTACAAGACTTCTACACAATTTAGAAAGAGAGATATTCATTGATCTAGGGGAGGGACGCCAATAGCTGTGCGGGGTCTATTGTGCCACGTCGGAGGACACCTGGCAGTCACACCTTGTTGTACAACAAGTGTTGACCAGCTAGTGCCACATGTTGGGCAGGTGGCATCATGGATTGCTAGGGTTTTGACTGGGTTTTGGAAGTTCAAAAGGCCATTTTGTCGGGGCTACTCCACCACCGAGTGCATTCTTGTTTGGGGCCAGTGTGTGGCCATTCCGCCACCCTGGTACTGGTCCGTCGGGGTTCCATTGCTCTCGCAGCGTGGTGTATATGGTGGTACCTGGTGGGAGGTTTCACGGCGACCCGCAGAATAGTTTGTTGCGCGCCCTGCTCTGCACTTTGGGTAGCCATTCCTGTGTTTCGGTTCGGTGAGATACGATTTGTGGCGTTGTTCTTCTGTTGGCTTTGCTCAGCAGCAGATTTCGACTGTGCATTCTGCTCCCTATTGGCGGTCCTAACTGGCTCAGTCCCTGCAAGCTCCAGTGCCAGGTACGGGTTCGAGGTGGATGACGATGGCGGGTTCGTGTGTTCGACGGGCCTCGGCTTTGCCCCGCTGACTCGTCTAGTACGGTTTAATCCTTACTAGCATCTTCATAGTGTTTATCAACACTTTACACCTCCTCATGGATGATTTCGTTAAACCTTTGGAAGAATTTCTCTGTGGTTGCTTGTGTGTTTCTAGCAGCGGGCTTGTTTGGGTTTCTCCTCAGTGGGTTAGTCAGGTTGTATTGTAATTGTATCTCGTAAGTGGGTTTGTCTGGCTGTTTTGAGGACGGGCTTTTCTGGTTGCTTCATTTTTAGGGTTTCTCTGGTTGTGAGGAGGTATGTAGGGTATGTTTGAACAAAGTTATGGTGGAAACTGGTTGCATGTCAATGGATTTCTTGACCACTGCGCTTTGTCTTTTTGCTTGGTATCTGGAACTGCGATTACGGGTGAGTTTTGAATGTTTTTTGGACCCTTTATGGTTACTGGTTTTTTATGGTGGAGTAGGCCCAGCAAAATGGCGTGTTGAACATGGTCTGTAATTTTATAATGTGGTTCTGGTTACTACATATCACTTTTTGGGTATTTATGCAACAGTTCAACTTGTTGAAATCTATTGGGTGTCTCTGGTTCTAAGGGAAGCGTGTATGCTTGACAACGTCGGTCTAAACATTTGGAGAAACAAGGGTTTTTTTTAGACCGTGGATGGATATGGGTCTCTCTTGAATATATTTCAAACCCTGTGTGGTTATTGCATATTTGTATGGGTATGGTTGATATGCGTGATTGTAATTTGGGACTTTGGCTAATTTGTCGATGCCTCCACCTGTTTGCTTTTGAAGGAAATATTAAAACAATGAATTAGATGATTAGTTATATAGAAATTATACAGTTGTTAAAATATTTTTTGTTTAGGGTTGGCGGTGGACGGTTTCATAGAAGATTCTTTGTTTTTAGTGCAACTTAGATTTGGCTTTTGGCTTTTGTTCATGAATATTTTTTAGGCATATGCAATCAATAGATTGTAAATGTGGTGGTTGACAATTTTTGGAATTTGGCATGGTATGCCTTATTGTGTGGATGAATGATGGTTGCTTTCAGTGTTAGCAGAGAAATCATTGTTATGCATTCTAGCTATGATTATTGTAGATTATTGGTATGTTCTAGCATAGATTATTGGAGCATGGATTATTGGGAGCAATATTGTTATACATTTTGGTTAGGATTACTGCAGTTTATATTCATATTGCTGCAAAATTTGCAGCAACAGGTGTTTGAACTTTATATTCATCTTCATATTCATATTGTAGTAGATATAAAGCCTCGTTATTTGTAGCAGGTTTCAAAACTTTGAACTTGGTTTTAGATTATGTCAAGCCCTCGTCGTTCTTGTTTGAAGCTGCAAAAGAAGAAAATGTTGTGGATACATTGTCATGGTGTTTGATGGCAATTCTGAAATTTGGCATGGCCCCTCATTTAGTGTGAATGTTTGTCTTTCTTTTCCTGATGGCTTTGCAATCTTATGTAGTGAACTGATGCAGATACTTTGACACAGTTTCTTGTTGGTATACTGAATTCCATTTCTTGTCCATACAATATCTTTTCTTATTCATAGCATCAGTAAAACGGTAAGTAAGATAGTAAGAAGATTTATTGTAAGTGAATAAGTTAATGGTCAAAAATTCAGATACATTTAATGGAGTGATTTTTTCTCAATATTAATTATGGATTTAAGTTTAAGTGGAAATTAGAGATGGTACTTAAGAGTGTTGTTTGGCTAGTTAGTGCATGTTCATTTGTTTAAAACATTGTATCACAATCTCAACAAAACAACTATAAGATCAAAGTTGAAATGGAAAAAACATATTGCTATCCATAGAGTTCGAGGGATATGATGGATTTGCTATTAATGCAAGAATCAACTTGATTGCAAGTTTGACATAGGTTCACTTAATTGCAACTTTGACATAGGTTCAAATTTGTTGGTATTCCTTTTACCTTATAAGCCTCCTTGAATGAGCTTGTGAAAGGAGTGTTGCTAGGAGTTTGAACAAAAAATTAATAGATGGATTATGTAGATGTTTTGTTTTGTAAGCACCAAGGAAACCTAAAATTCCAATGAACTTCCTGTGATCTCTTTCTAGAGCATGGAAGATCCTTATATCAAATGTAGACTTTGGTGTCAAACATTCAATAGTTGCTTCAAGGACCTTTTCCTATATTATTATTACAGCCTAGATTCATTTGGTCATTATGATCAACATTCATAGAATGGAAATAAACAAACATAAATAAAACTTGCTCATTTATAATAAAAAAACTACACTTTATATTAAGAGTACTGAAATACAAATACAATGCCTCTACTTGTAGTAGATGTCAATTCCTCAGATTTGTAGTCTGTATGAAAACTATGACCTAGGTTTTAGGTTATCTCAAGCCATCATCATGCTTGATTGAAGCTGCAAAAAAGAAAATGCCTTGAGATCAAAATAGCATTTGGTTAACCTATACACCAGATATCCTATTCTTCAAGAGGTTCGTCACCTTCCCCATCATTTCTTGTCGGGCTTCCAGTTTGAGCCAAGTAGGGTGACCTTACTGAGCATGTTTGATTAGGATGGGTGGGGTTGGTAGAAACAAATTGAGGCCAATTTACTCCTTGCAACCAAGGAGGAATTGAATAGCCATAGGCTTGACTTATGCTTGAGACCCCTGGAATAATTGCAGGTTTTGTATAAGATAACATAGAATGGGCCCCTACACTAGTAGGAATAGAGGCGGGGTGTAAACATGCCTAATGATAGTGGGGTATCTAAATGTTAATAAGATCATGGTAGAATCGTGCACTGTTTGCAAATGTTTCTAATGATCCTTCCATCATGTTCCTTTCCTCAGTTGTTCTTGCAGTATCATCCATCACATTCCTTTCCTCCACTTCCCTTGCATAATTTTGGTTCCTCTGTTGCACCTTACTTACATCCTTTTCTTTCCTTGCAAACTGCTTCTGGTGCTCTTTTTCTTATCGATTAGTGTCTCTTGCAATCCTTTCATGTGCCCGATGTTCAGCTGCAATCATCCTTGCTTCCTTCTTTTCCTTTGAAAGATCTTTGTTCCTTTGTTTTAATTCCTACAAAGCATGTTTCTTTTGTTCAGATTCAACCAAAAGGCTTATGTACTCTTCTGAAGTGAGTAGTTGTGAACTTCGGCCCAATCGGAGAATGTTTGTCTTTCCTTTCCTTCCTTGCGTTGAAACTCTCTCCACTGGAAACTTTAGGAATTGGCAAAGCCTTGGTGTTTTCCTGGGCAGTGGTTCTTCTGCTATGAGAGGTTCTTATGTTGCAATATATTCTTCTGTTGCATCCTCGTTGTCTATGTTAGGTTCTTCTATCAACCCACCATCCACATAAAAATGGACAATCTCATCTTGTATGATTGTTGGCTACAAAGGCATGTTTATGCTTTCATCGTTGGTAGAACCGCCAATGTGTTTGTTCAAGTTCATCATGGCCTGTTCCATCCATGATGGTTGGGATACTTGGGTTGGCAATGTCAATGTGTCATTATTGTTTCCTAGAGTATGACAACCATCGACCACATTAATATGTGACATAGAATCCACGTGTGTGCCGGCTGGACCACCTAGCCCCATGTTATCTTCCGTTGCTTCGTCATCCAATTGTGTAGCGCCGACCTGTTCATCATCATTAGCAACACCAACTCCTTGGCAGTTTCCTTGAGAAAGGGACATGATATTGTCCACAACATCTACCTCTTGCTGCCCATCCAAATTCTCTTCGACGTCCTCAAGATCTTCGCCAGCCACATCTTCTTGGCCATCCACATCAACTGCTCGGCTACAACTGGTGTCATGCATATTAATTCAATGGAAAGATACATGTTCGCCTAAATCCAAGCTTTATATTCAAGGATGTGAGAGCCCTTTTGAAAGCCTTGCTTGCAAGCTCAGCTAACTCAAACCTCTTTACCTCTACACGTGGGTTCTTTGCCATCCATGCAACAAGTTCCGACCTGAAAAAAGCCTTGAAAGGCCCAAACACACTCACATCCATGGGCTACAACCTGTGAGTTGTGTGAGCAGGAAGCGTTAACAAGTCAATGCCCAACATGTTTACCTCCTCGATGGTTTGCACAACAATGTGGCTGCCATGGCCATCTAAAACCAACAGGTTTCTGTTTTCAGGGGAGACACCACCTAGTACAGATGCTGCAAAGTGACAAAGCCAATTCAGGAAAATTTATTTATTCATCCATGTATGGGGATGTGCAACCATGCACGCCCCAGGTTCACAGTTTTGGATATAGTTTTGCAGCCAAGTTTTTCCATTGAACAAATAAAATCCTGGGATTTCCATACCAATTGCATTCACACAACATAGAATGGTTATCCATTCCCTTATCCTGGGAAGAATCTTTGGCACATTCCGGCTCCCTCTCTTTGCAATTACCCACATGCCACAATTCCTTCCTTCCTATAATGCTTTCGCGTCGCAGTTCTAAATATGGTATGGAGCATAAGAGTGTTTCTCATATGCAGAAGAAAGAGTGTCATAGAACTTGGACACAACTGTGGACATAGATTCAATGCCCTATCTCTATCAAGGCCCTCTGCAGTTCATAGCACTAGCTCTAGATTCCTTTTTTTGAAACCAGCCCACCATGACTTACTTGGAAACCCATCTTTGAATGGGGTTGGCCTCCCCTAACAGATTTGAGCAACAATTGATTTCAGTTGTATCAACTCTATCCCATGTCCCAATCCGGCCATCTCCTAGGACCTATCCTCTTGGTATGGGTCTGGCCATTTATCCAGTAATGGATTGACGTGGGTGCAATCTCATATTTTTTCGCTGTTGCTCTAACTAAAAACCCCTTGAATTTAACATCGTCAATTGCAGCCAACATGTCTTCCATTTTCCATCCTCTAATAGAACTAATTTTATTTGTTGAAATGGCACCTTGAATTATGGAAGATGGTGGAAATATGGGCGATGCTGGCATTGTGGGTGGTGATGGCATTTTCATTGATGGTGGAGCCACACCATCTACCTCTTCTACAAGATCATTCTCAAAATTTATTGTAGCAATGTTGTCATTTGAAACATGGGCCCTTTCCTCATCCGATGATGTGCATCGTAGCTGGGCACCTTGGGTACCCCACTTCCTTGCACCCATTGTACGAGGTGCAATATTGAATCTTTCCATGGCTACAAGAATCTGCACAATCCATACATGTAGCAGTTAATAGGGTATGTTTCTGTAATGGTTAACCTGTGAGTATTATACACTAAACCAGTTAATTGAATGGATACGTGAAATGAATATTTAATGGATACATGTTAATAGATAGTTCATTTTATAGGGTATCCTTCTGCAATGGTTAACCTGTGAGTATTATACACTAAACCAGTTAATTGAATGGATACATGAAATGGATAGTTAATGGATATGTGAAAACTTAGATAGTTAATTGAATGGATACATGGAGTAAGTGAATGTTAATACTTGAACCACTATGGACACAATGATGGGCTTTTGATGAATGGTTGAGTCCTAGTTGATAGCTGAATAGTTTGCAGGAAGTTGAAAGCGTGGACGCACTCCTTGAATCCAAGGAATGCAAATGGATTCAATTGTATGCAAAGAGGCTGGTTTATAGTTTTTTATGCTGAAAATGATTACTGGCTGGAATTGACATGGATTGCAAGGTTAATTATGAGAATGGGAGGTTGGGATTGATTTGGCACCGATCCAATGGTTGGAGATTTGTATTTGCATTATCCATGTGCTCTTAGTGTGTTTAATGGATTATTTGATTTTGGATGTTTTGCTGATCCATGTGCTTTCGTTGAGTTCAATGCATGATTTGATTTTGGGCAGCGCTGGGTCTTAGATTAATGGATGTTTTGTTGATCCATGTGCTTTTGTTGAGTTTAATGCATGATTTGATTTTAGGAAGCGCTGGGTCTTTGATTAATGGATGTTTTTTTTGATCCATGTGCTTTTGTTGAGTTTAATGGATGATTTGATTTTGGGCAGCGCTGGGACTTCGATTAATGGATGTTTTGATTTTAGTGGGAAGATCTGGGAAGTCGTATTTGCTGATCCTTTTGATTTCACAGAGTTTAATGAATGATTTGATCATTTTTCAGTGGGTGGGTGTCATTTATTGAGGTTGCATGTGTAAGTTGTTGATGAATTATGGACCAGATGCTGACCCTAATTTTACTTGTAGTGTTCAGGTGGTAAAGGGTGATGGAACATTGCATCCTGTTGTTCGAATGCTACTTCTCCAAATATGGTTCATGAGGGCTGATGTGATTCCCAGGGTGTACTTAGTATATTAAGCATGATAGGTTGTTTTGATGTTAGATTTGGTATTTATGGAAGGACAAAGTTTGTTCTCAATTGGAACTGATGGTTTGTAAAGTTAGTAGTAAATAGAGTGTCGAGTGTCAGCTGTGGTTCTAATCATCTATCGAATGCTCTTTGGACTTAATATAATATATATTTATGCATAAATATAAAGTTTAATGATTTTCTTTTGAGTGGTGCATGTTCATTCAATGGGTGGTTGATGTGACGGGAACCATGAACACTACCGGTCCCCGCACAACAATACGAGTCTCTCCCCTAGGTTTATCTATCAAAAGTATAGACATGTTGATTAAGTAGTGGATATCCTTGCTACCACAATTATGGTGAAAATTATTGTTGTAAACCATAAGATGGTCGATGAAGGAAGTATTCAATGATAGTCTCTTGAAGGAGAAAAGCATAAGGAGTGTAAGGCTTGTGAGAGAAGGGACACACTAAATAGGATGGTTGGAAATTACACCCTAAAAATAATGCTAGAGTTCATAAGAGGAAGTGGGAGAAGGATTTGTTCACTCTAGATATTAAGAAGAAGATGTACAATATCTATGACCTAGAAGGGATATAGAAATAGTTGGTTGGGGTCACCAGGAGAATAAGGAAATTCCAAAGTTGTTTTGCATAAAAATCCACATGAAATAGAGTAAATTGGACTGTAATATTATCCAAGTTCACAATCCAAATTGATATTTAAAATTTTTGTTGATAATATTTCCCTAGAGACTGAGGACTATACCCACTATGTTGTGTGAGACAAGAGGTAGAATTGAGAGAGAATAAGGAATGATAATTCATGTTTTACATAAACGATAACTTCATCGATGAAGTCATAGTAGATGTGTTTCCATGAATGTGTGTAGATTCATCCTAAGAATCCCACACTTATATGTGAGAAATTCCTTAGAAAACTAGTATAGTCTTGTCAAATATGCAGAGGCATATTCCATAAATAAACACAAGTAAAGAACCAAAATGTATTCGCTAAGTGCTCAACTGGTGAGGATAACCATTAGAAGAATAAATAAGTTCATCTTGTTTTTTTCAAAGAAGGAAAGTAGAGAGGAGAAGACAATGAGTTGGATATGAAGACATCCATCATGGAACGATGTAGTAGAATTTAGTTTCAACAACTAAAACAAGTTATTGAAGTATACAAATAGATGTTTCAAGAAACTCATGGGTTTCCACCCAACAAGCAATCGAGCATGTAATTTAGCTATTTTTGAAATCATTACTACCAAACATTGGGTTCTATGGGTAGTCCATCATGTTTTATACTTATACACCTACACATGCATTACTTAGTTTGTGTTGCCTATGGGAGGTCGAAATTAGTTGAATTTGAGTAATGACCTCCATGTGGTAGAATTTTCTATGAGGAAATTTGTAACTACCCCTACTTATAGTCAGAATGATGGATGGAGATGTTACACAAATCCATAATAGGATGAGGTTGTGCTATTAGTGATATACATGAATTTATATGTACTTCCTTGGTGTGTCAATGGCCCAAAATAGTGGGGGGGGGATAAAAAAATCATCTAGAGAATTGTTGAGATGACCTTGAACCTCTCATTTGTTTCTCATTTGATGATGGGATTATGAACTATGAGTTTTATTGTGGTCATGGTTACCCAAAATAGTGATGGAATACCGAGAAAAGATAGAATTGCATCGAGCAGACCATGTGGATGTAGGAACATAGAACTATGATCCAATAGATGACTAGAAATGGCCAAAAGTCAGTGAGAAAAGGTTCAATAGTAGTCTAATTTAAAGTGGAATCCACTAAGTGATATGGTTCTAATATGAAATTATTTAACCATGAGTGATCAACATAAAATCTCTTCAAACTATAAGTACTAAACTCGAGATAATTTGCAAATTGAATAGATAAGTAAATGACATAGAGGGGTATAAGAGTGGTGGTTGGAAATGTAGGATTAGGCTTTTAGATTTTGAAGAAGTTTGAGAGTGGGTGCAAAATAATATAAGACCACTAAGTAGTGCAAGTTAAGGGAGCATTTAATTTTTGAGTTTGAATTAGCATGGGCTTATTTCCATAGATGTCATGTTCCTTCCTTTGTGGCCACTTGGTCAAGTCTCAGACCCTTCAATCCCTAAGGGTCTAGGAAGAAAATAAAATATTGGAGATTTTAATTACTTGGGATAAATTTTGATACAAGGCCTATAGTATTAAAATTTGATAATTTTTAATATTTGAAGTATTTTTGTAATAGTTTAATTATAATTATGAATTAATTTTTGGCAAAGTGATAATGTTCTCATGGATAGGTGGGCACATGAGGATAAGTTGGACCTCACCCACTCATTTGAAAAAGATGGAAACAACAAGAAAGTAGCTAAAAGCAAGGTGGTAGTAGAAAAATAAGGAAATTGGCAAAAGAAAAGAAAATCAAGAAAAAACATAAAGAAGGAAAGTGAACATGTAACGTCCCCTTCACCCAATCTGACCATCAGGAGGGGACGTTGGAAAAACTTGGGCTCTAATAATTCGCCCCAATGCATAATACGATTTTCTAATAACATGGAAAGTGTGAAGAAATGTAATAAACATGCACAACGGAAGTATAAAATCTAACTACATACATCCAGCATGCAATTACCAGCATAAACATTACATGCATCAAATAAAACAGTTTAGATTAAAATACATGAGAGTACTTCTCTTTAAGAAACGTAGATCCAAGCAACTGGCTATCTAAGAGCGCTTTTCCACCCAACCATAGGCACTCAGTCCACCATATACTCTTTCTACAGATGAGGCCACCCCCAAGCTGGGCTATGAGGCCATCAGGGTGAAGGAAACACCTACATGATTCTATATCTCATCCCATAACCCATTCTTCTCTCTGTGCTTAGTAAAATGCTCATACAGAGCTCTACAAGGGTCTCACTTAGCCCTCACAGCATTGGCTTCCACAATAACTACACCACCCAACACACTTCTAGCTCAGGCATCCCCTTCACAGATCCATGGTGCTCTTGGGCGATCCATCTTGCTCGGTGCTTCGAGTGTGTGCATAGAAGAAGTCCAATCTAATATGGCTTCTATTAAACCACCTGTAGCCTTGATTTGTGATTTCACAAGAACCTACAAACAGCAGAACACCATGGGTAAGGTTCCTAGCTTCCCAACCTCTCTAATCACCTACAACCAACTGTTTTTCCTTTCCAAAAATGTAGCTTTGTCCTATAATTCGAATTTCTGGGTTAAGTATACATTCTAGTAATGGACATGAACATCCATGGTAACTCTACGTAGTGTAGAAGCTTGCATGAGAGAATGAGAATGGAAGAATGATCAAAAGAGTGTTGACTCCAAGGATATGAGGTGAGGGTGAAAAGACAACTAACATGGCTTCTAACCATAGAAGAAATAGGACTGCTGACAGCTAACATAACTGTCACAATCCCCATGCTCAATAACTACATGAAGTGACTTTTCCCACCAAACTCACATGTGCAATAAATGATTGGAAAATGGTCAAAAAAGGAGATAATTGGATTATTCTCATCACATGACAGAATTTAGGGTGAATTATAAGGTCGACACATGGAAACATAGGATTGGGTTTCCCATAAGACCCCTTCCTCTTCCCCTTTGGTGGAATCATATCCCCTTTGGTGCTCTTTACACAACCATTGTTGGACCATTCTATTAATTTTCAGCATGATATTTACATACATTTCGAATTATGCATAATAAGCCAATCATATGATCCAAAATAGAAATATAACATCATACATGCCTAAACATTCACTAGTCGGGCCTTGGCCTTGAGATCCTCAATAGGAATTTGCACTAGAATATTTAAATCATCTACATAATATTGGATAAATACATTCCAAGTCAAAACTAGGGGTATTACAATCCCCTCCCCCTTGGAATAACACCATCCTCGATGTTTGCTCAAAATTGGAACAAAAATGGATATGCCTCTCTCATGGAATCCTCCAATTCCCACATAGCCTCATTGGGACCGAAGTGCTTCCATTGCACTTTTACCTGTCTGATGGATCAGTTCTAGAGCAATGTTACTTTCCTGTCTAGGATGCATAGTGGCTCGTTTCGGAACTCTCCCTCGGGTTCCACCTGAATCACATCCCAATCAATCACATGGTGAGGATCATGTACACATTTCTTAAGCAAAGAAACTTGAAAAACATTATGAGCTCTAGTGTTAGTAGGAAATGCAATTCTATATGCAACTGGTCCTATTTTCTCAAGCACTTCAAAGGGCCCACAATATCTTGGTGATAGCTTGGCACAACCTCCAAGATTCAAGGAACTCTTTCTTGGCTTCACTCTAAGGTAAACATGATCCCCAACATGAAACTCTCTATGTACTTGGTTCTTATCTGCATAATTTTTCTGTCTATCTTGAGATTCCTTTAAACTTTTCCCAATATTTGCAACCTTGTGTTCCATTTCCTTAAGCAATTCTGGCCTAAGTACAATTTTGTTCACTCGATTATCCCAAGTAACTGGTGTTCTACACCTCATGTCATACAAAGCTTCAAATTGACTCATGCATGTAACATACCATTTTTGCTGAAAAACATTTTATGTTGGAAACATTATGTTAACTTTTATTGTAAAGTTTTATATTGGACAAGTGTATAAGGATGACTGTAATTGCACAATATTTTATTATTTAATAAATTAAATAGGAGACAAACAACTAAGGGGACTGTTGAAAGAGAGTTTACTGACCCACTAGGTGGAATGGAATTTGGGGTAGAAGGCAATGGACAAGTGGTAGCATCATGATGCAACTAACTAGTTGTTGGTATGGGACAACTCCCTTGAAATGTGGTCATAGTGCCCTAGAAGGTGGGACTGGAGCTTGAGGCTCATTTATTCAAAACTAACCACTAAAGACCTGAGCAGTCTATAAAAGAACTATCGAATTATGAACTGAGGTTCATCACTTTTCCTAACGAGGAAATTTACCTTGGGGTTTTGCTGTGCTTGCACCCAAGAGATTTGATGAGGAGATAGGCTAAGTTTTTGATCATGGTATTCCATCTACTTAGTGGTTCAGTAAGAAAGCTCGGGGGTCCAAAGGAAGCAAGTAGTTTTGGCTGCTTCTTCTGGAAAAGGTTGGGAGGAACAAGCCTCCTTGGGTGTTTGTCAGCCCTATCTTCATTTACAGGTTCTACTTGTCTTTTCTAATTATAAGTAGTTAAAGTTCTATCTGCAGTTATTGATTTACTGTTTTCAAGGATATTATTAAACAAATGTATTTATTTTTAGTTTCTGATCTAATTAGGATTATGTATAGTAATGATTATGTAAGATGAATTGAATAAAATATTTCTCTGCATTTTTCCCCATGCTAATGGATCTGCATCGTACTCTAGTACAGAGAAGAAATTAAGGTAGATAAATTGATAGTAGATTGCCAGATGAATGAGAAGATCAATACTGTTGTATTTCATTAGTTTTTCCTACCATTAATATTCTGTATTAAAATATATAATTTTATGTCTTTCTCTTATCACTCTCTTCGTCAGTTAAATGTTTCAGGTTCACTGTATTTCTTTCACCAGTCTGTATTGAAAATAACAGCTGCAAAAACATTTATTTCCTAAGTACACAGTACTGTTATCCCTTACTGCTAACAAATATACATATCATGAAAACAAACAATTTTCATATTCAAGTATTGAAATTATCTTTCTGTTACACAGTATTTAGGAAATCATAACAGCTGCAAATTTAATAGCATCAACAAGCACTATATTACATTTCTATTCTGACAGTCATAAATTTAAATTAGGGTTTTATTTCTTTCCATGTTTCTCTTTTCTAATCCTGCAACATTATCTATTTTATTCTGTACATTAATTTATTTCAATGATAAACACAATTACTAAACTTCTATTTTCATAGTATCTAACAATTCTAATGGAGAAAGCAAAAGCTAGTTAACTTGTACTTTTATCCAAACAGAGTTTCGTTTCAAACTTAATATTTACGACAGGTTCGTACTCTTCACTTATCAAACCCTATAAGTATCAACTTCTATCTTTCAAGTTTAAGAGTTTAGTTAAGTTCCAACAGAATAAGAAACTGGTCACGGTTCTTTTCATAACTGAAAACCAAACATTGGATTTTGGCTCACGGCAATCACAAAAATCGACAGAAAAGAATAACAAAGAGAAGCTCACAACTCCATACACTTAGGCACAAAAATGATTATCATTTACATTCTTTAAGACTGGAATCAAGGACATCTCGGCATCATCATGAGTCTACATTATCACATTCAATTGAAAACTATTAAACAGTAACGATACGAATTACTCGAATTAGATATCTAATTTCAGAAGTTAAAACATTGTTATCTTAACAACAGAACATTTCCGAGAACCCACTTTAGGGTTTGACCATTTTATTACAGAGCTAAACCCTTAGCCATCGAGCTTTTCTTAAAGTACGATAGTAGCAAAACGTTAAAACATCAAATGCATACAAACTGGAGCCCTGCTCTTGAACACAAACACAAACACGATATAGTAGGAAAACAAGCTATCGTATTATCAATTACACAGTAGATTGCAAACACTAAGCTTCATTTCTTTTACAAAAAATAGCTCATAGTATCATCCACACAAACACAGGTTGAACGAAAACATAAATCCTTTCATTACCGAGAACAGTAAAAGGGTGAAACCCTCTCCTGAGTATTTTCCTTTACGGATTATACAATGGAAAACATTTACTACTAAAAACAATGACGAAAGGGTCAAGGATTCATCCTCCCCAAGCTACCAACAGCTCACAGGCTTTCGACAAAGGTCACTCTCAAAGCCCAAGAAAACACAAAGTCTCGACAAAGAACACAATGAAGGTCCGCTAGTCATCTAACCGGAGTAATGAGTAACCACCGAAGCTTACCGATCATTTGCAGTTGCCAGCTACCAAAACCTAAGGTGAGAAGCCATCGACAAAGGTACCTACCATTCGAACACGAGTGTGGTTAAAACAAGCGTCATTACAGGTGAAATATTAACAACTGAAACTCTCAAAATAGAATGGAAGACACAGGGTTTGGAACCGAGAATATTTACGTTTAAATAAATTATCACTAGAGCAGAACGCCAAGGAAGTGAAAAACTATAACCATTACTCCACCATCGAACGCGAAGAAGGGTGGACAACAACCCTAAAAAATACCACTGGACAAACATGGAAAGCCGAGTATCAAATCAACTACCACGAAGCGTTGGTCACTCACCCTGAAACTTTTAATACAAACTGTTACTGTAAAACACCACGACTGTATAAGCTCTCAAGCTATCAGTAGGTCACGGTTTAGAACCGTGGGAAATCCACAAAAACCTATTAACAGAACCTTGAAGGCTCTCGGCCTGTCGGCCTCTCCTCAGAGCCACTACACCGAATGCCAAGAAAACATTAACACAGTAGAACTTAGTGGAGGTTAGGGTTAGATCCTGAAAACAAAACCCTTGCTAGATCAACGGTGGAGATCACCGAAGGGTTTTCACGTAACCCAAGCAACAACCATATTAATTGACACCATTGTTACCATAGCCACCGAGGAATACAACTTAGATAAATATCGAACCAAAACACTTATGGCTCGTCACGAGGCTTGAATCATCAACACAACATCACGTGCTTAGCACCACGACATTGTCCACGAATGCATTCCACTGTCTCGGCAGTTGGGAATATTAAATTCCAAGAGAAGCCAAAGTGCCTGCTAGCACGAAAACCTTCATAGTATTAATATCACCCAATTCTTGTAATGTATCGTGTTGTTGGTAAAACACACCATTCGATTATGTATTAACACCTTGTGGTAAGTCAAGGTGGTGTTGGATGCATTGCTAGGAAACCATAATGTCATAGAGGGTCACGTAAATGCACACACACAATACCATATAGTTTTTATTCATAGGACTTGTATAAGGTTTGATATATATCTATTTCAATATAAAATAAGAATTAAATAGAATTTCGTATATAGTTCATAGGTTAGCAAATGACTATGATATGAATTGAAATCAATTCCTAGATTAGAATTTAATCAAATTGTGCATGTAATTCCTAGGCTCGGGATTATATATAAAGAATGGCATATCGACATTACATTTTTATTTTCACTTAGCCATCACATATAGACATTGGGTAATCTCCTAATATACATCAAAGAGAAACCCACGATAAAAATCCATAGAGTTAAACTATGATACATGGAATCCCATTCATTTGTTTGAACAATTTATTAAAAAGCAAGTACAGGGATTATGATTATTACAACTGACATACTTCTATTTTTACAAACTAGGCTAACTGAAGTTCTCACCAATAGCATTTTCGACATTAAGTCTCTTAAATCATTTAGAGTTTGGAGACACGGAAAATTGGTTAGAGACTCTTTGGTCACACGTCGTAAACACTTAAGTTCTTACCTATAATCTATGAAAAAGGACGATTCAAATGCTTTAGCATGAATGCTAAGTAAGCCTCGGGGCATCCATAGGACCCCTTCATCATCAAACAGAAGAAACAATAGTTAACACATATAAACTTATATCTTTAGAACAACAACAAAGAATTTTGAAAGTACAGTTGAATAAGTTTAACATTGAAGTGAAGATATTAATTATCTAGTTGCAACATTTCACTTTCGACTAACATAGCATTTAGTACAGCAAGACGACATTTAAACATTTATTATATTTCTGCACAGTTAGTTTACACATTAAAAGCTATATCAAAAAATTTTAATTTTTTTTTGTAAATTTCAGGATGTTACAATGCCCAACAATCCTTGTTTCGCATTGTTATATGCAAAATCTACCAAATGTAGATAATCCTCCCACTTGGTTGGTTTGTCCATCATATACATGCATAAAATGTCTTCAAGCACATGATTTACCCTTTTTGTTTTTCCATCTGCTTTTGGATGGTAGGTGGTACTAAAGTTCAGCTGAGTACCCAAATCAACAAAAAGAGTTTTCCATAAATTTGAAGTAAACTTTATATCCTTGTCTAAAATTATTGCTATAGGCAAACCATGCAACCTAAAAATTTCGTTCATAAAAATATTGGCAATGGCATTGTCTTTATATGTGGCCTTAACAGGTATAAAATGTGTTTCCTTAGATAATTTATCCGCCACAACCATGATGGAATCATGCTGCCTCACTGTCATTGGAAAACCTGTAATAAAATCCATGGAAATCACATCCCATTTCCATTCCGGAATTGGAAAGGGCTGCAAAAAACCTACTGGGTGTTGATGTTCAACCTTTACTTGTTGACATTTCACACACTTAGAAATATACTCAGCAATGTCCTTTTTCATTCCTGGCCAAAAATATTGCTTTCTCGCTATAGCAATTTTTTTCTGGTATCTTGGGTGACCAGAATATGGAATTTGATGTATTTCATCCAGAAAAATCCTTCTCAAATATGCCATATTAGAAATGTAAATTCGGTTTTTATAAACAAGAAGTCCGTCACCTTCCAAATGGTAACCTTCATACCTCTTTCCTAAATTCTGTGCTGCAATTTATCATTTATTTGCACATACATTTTATCTTGAACAATACAATTAACAATCTGCTGCCTCAAATCTGATTGGAAAATACTAATGGGTGCTACTTGCATCTAATGTACTTTTTTGCTAAGTGAATCAACCACCTTATTTTCTTTGGCTTTTATGTGTTTGATTTCAAAATCAAACTCGCATAAAAATTCCAGCCATCTAGCTTTCCTAGCATTTAATGTGGGCTGCTCAAACAAATATTTCAGGCCACAATGGTTTGTCCTTAGCTCAATTTTTTTGCCCATTAAATAGTGCCTCCACATTTTCAAAGCGTGCACTATAGTTGCAAGCTCCACATCATGAGTAGCATATATTTATTCTCATTCTCTTTCAACTTCCTTGACTCATATCATACCACAAATTTATCTTGCATAAGAACTCCTCCAAGTCCATCTTTACATGCATCTGTACGTACTACAAAATATTTTTCCAGGTTTGCAATCTTTAGAATCGGAGCACCTGTGAGAAGCTTCTTCAACACTTGGAAGCTTTCTTCACATCTCAATGTCCACACAAACTTTATCCCCTTCTTTTGTAAATAAGTGATTGGGTGTGCAACCTTTGAGAATCATTCAATAAACCTACTATAGTAACCATCAAGACCTGTAAAAGATCTCACATCTGTCACATTTTGTGGAGTTGGCCAATTCATTATGGCTTCAATCTTCTTGAGATCCACCGATATTCCCTCCTCGGAAATAATGTGACCCAAGTAATGAATTTTATTTTTATAAAAGTCACATTTTCTTAGCTTTGCATACAACTTATACTCCCTTAGCAATTGTAAAGTCAATCTCAAGTGTTTTTCATGCTCTTCTTCATTCTTGGAATAAATAAGAATGTCATCTAGAAATACAAGAACAAACTTGTCCAAATACTTGTTGAAAACACTATTCATGAGACACATGAATGTAGCTGGTGCATTGGTGAGACCAAATGGCACCACCACAAACTCATAGTTCCCATACCTTGCTCTAAAGGTTGTCTTGTGAATGTCGTCTTCCTTGATTCTCACTTGATGATAACCGGACCTCAAATCAATCTTTGAGAACACCTTTGCCCCTCTCATTTGATAAAAAAGATCATCAATTCGAGGCAAGGGGTACTTGTTCTTCACTTAACCTTGTACAGCTTCCTGTAATCAATACATAACCGGAGTATTCCATCTTTCTTATTCACAAAAATTACAGGTGATCCCCATGGAGACACACTTGGCCTTATGTACTTCTTTTCCAACAACTCTTGTAGTTGCATTTTTAGCTGTAATAATTCTGGTGTACTCATCCTATAAGGAGTTTTGGAAATTGGAGCAGCTCCTATAACAAGATCAATTGTAAAATTAATGTCCCTCTTTGGAGGAAGTCTTAGAACTTCATCGAGAAACACATCCCTGAATTCTTGCAAAACATAATGGTCTTCCAACTTGGAAATTTCATTTTCTGTTTTCTCCAAAATGTGGGATGCATACAATTTGCAACCTTTCCTACAAAATTTCTTCAATTTCATAGCTGAAATTTGTCTAATAGAAACTACCTTTGGAATGCCCTTTACAACCCTTGGGCTTCCTTCTTCATCAATGCACTCAAAAGTCTTGTTGCAGCAATCAAGTTTAACTCTATGGGATTCCAACCAATCCA
Source organism: Larix kaempferi (assembly GCA_027924585.1). Classification (NCBI taxonomy): domain Eukaryota; kingdom Viridiplantae; phylum Streptophyta; class Pinopsida; order Pinales; family Pinaceae; genus Larix; species Larix kaempferi. The sequence goes on along the minus strand of BSBM01000042.1, from coordinate 9,094,103 downwards.
TTCCAATGAGAATATCATAGGAACCAAGTGGCAATACATTCAGATTTGCAAAAGTGGATAGTCCACCCATTTCGAATGGACATTTCTCCATGATTTCACTAACTTTCCTCTTGGTTCTAGTGGCTAGTTGGACTAACCATGACTTACTATGATTTGATTTCTTAAAAGCACATATCTCAACAACTTTAGGACTGATATAACTATGTGTAGGTCCAGGGTCAATCAAAATAGAAATAGATTGCTTAGAAATATTACCTTCAACTTCAAGCACAATTGATTGATGCTCTGCTTGGCGGTCCTCTAGTGCTGCATAGATCCTAGGGACGGTCCTCGCCACTTGACCCGCTGTTTCAGTGCCTTGAATGTTGTGAACTTGATTTTCATTCCCATTCCTACATGGACAGTTTCTAAGCATGTGATCTCATCCACATCCCCAACATTTAAGAGTCTCTCTTGGTTCTCTTTGCTTCTCTCCCATCATTCAAGCTGGCTTAGTCACACCCTGTGGTGTCTTCCTTGGCTAATTTATGAATTGAGGAAGCTTGAAACCCTTCTTCCTTTGGTCAAATTTTCATTCTTCTTATCCTTCCATGCCTTATGGAATTCTAGTTTGCTTTTGTTTTGATCAAAACAATACTTGGCCTCTCTTATGGCCTCCTCAAGAGTTCGAGGTTCATCAAAATCAATTCTTTCTTTATATGACTGGGGAATTCCACTTAGAAAACATTGAATATTTACCTTATCATCCGTGATATATTTGGCATACCTTAGCAGCTCCAAGAATCTGTTTGCATATTCTTCCATAGTCACTTGTCCCAATTTCATCTCATGAAACTCTTTGATTTTGTAATCATAGTACCTGTCAGAAAGGTACTTTTCTTGGAAGTACTTCTTGAACTGCTTCCACTCAATATTCCTTTCATTGATCCTCTTTACTTGTCTAAGGTGTTACCACCATATAGATGCTCTTCCATTTAGATTGAAGATAGCCACTCTTGCCTTCATATTTCATGAATAGTCTTGGACTTCGAAATACTTCCTCATCCCAAGAATCCAAGACTCAGCTTCTTGACAAGATTTAAATTCACCATCAAAGGTAGGAGGTTTGTCCTTTTTAAATTTTCCATGAGAGTTGTTCTTGGAAGACCTCTTCCTCTTAATATTATGAGATGAAAATCTTGAACCTTCAATGGATTACTTAGAGTCAGATGTCTCACTATAAGATATTTCTGGAGTGTATGTCCTATCTCTATAAATCCTTCTTGAACTATGGGATCTCTTGTGGTTTATCTTCCTTTGAATGTTATTCAAACTTTGAAGCATAGATGCATTCAACCGATTCTACCCCTCTTTGGCTCTAATCATCCTGTCATTGTCTGCTCACAACTCGGCAATTCCATCCTTAGGATCCTCATGGTTTATGCAATGTATGGGGCAGTTTCTTGGTTTCTTCTACCATTATATTTTGTCTCTGCATTATCAACTTGTACATTCTCTCCCATTGCATCTGCCTCAACCTCATAAATATCTTGTGCATCCTCCATGCCGGTACTCTTCGTCTTGGTCCAAACAAGATCAAATACTTCCCAAATGCACTAGGCTGAAATACTGATCCTTAACTTTCACTGATAGGATTCCAAATCTGCAAAAGTGTTTATAAACACATTTGTTAGATTTATTGCAGTCTTAGAAAATTACGACATAATCTTCATGCAACCTGGGAACAACTCATATTGTCAATTCCTGTCAAACAACATAATTTTCTCACACTCAATGACATATGAGGGGGATGGCGGGGATCAAGGGGGCTTGCCCCCTTGTAATTTTTATTTTTTATTTTTTATAAATCATTCGATTTTGAGCAATCTGGTGCAGAAGATCGACTGCGATCTTCGATTTCGAGAACCCAAGAATCGACTGTGAAAAATTCCACCTTTACCCTAATCCGCACCCTTTAGAAGCCACCCAAATGGTTGTTGGTGTGTTCTACAGAATGATTTCCAGATCAACGGTTTATATTGGATCGGAGAACAAGATAAAGGACGGAGGTAAGTTTCGCAGGAGGAAAAAACAAGGAATATAACACATTCCAAATCGTCGAAATAACTGTTGAGACGTGGTTAAATAGGGGATAAGATCAACAGTGGTTGATCGATTGGTGGCAGATCAACGACTTACATTCATTTCGTGTCACAAACATGCACGCAAAAGTAAAGTGATAAGCGGTGCGAAATCATAAACCACCATCCATGTGTCAACATCACATGATTTCTCAAGTTGGTAGGGTTGTAAGGGAAACCACCTTCCACCACTACGAAACCACCTTCATGCTTACTCCTTTACGGTTAAGGGGTGGAAAAGATAAACGGTTCAAATTGGAGCGGCAGGTGAGACCTACAGTGGAGGTAGGTTCCGCTGGAGAAAGAAGCACATAATATAACACCGCGAAGTGACCGTTGGAGTACGGTTAAATAGTGGAAGAGATCAACGGTCGTTGATCGAGAGGTGAAAAGATCGATGACCCACGTCCATTTCACATCACCAACATGCGCACTGGGACGGAGTTGTGGGTGATTGTGAAATCCAAAACCACCCTCTATGTCTCGGAACCGTATGATTTCACAAGTCGGGAGAGTGGTAAGGGAAACTGCCTTCCCTCCATCCTTTACAGTTGTCGGCACATACGGATATGATGTGGCTAGTCCACATCACACCCTCTACCCACGCAGCTCCTCCACGTCGAACCTCCTACCCACATGGATCCTCCACATCACCTTGCCACCTAGCATGGGTGGGGCCCAACCAAATTTTCCCAAATTTTGAAATTTTGGGTTTTTATGCAAGGCTTTCATTGGTCCATAATGGGGAAAGTCCAAAATTGATTTTTTTGGCTTACTCCATGCTTCATTGACTGCCACTCAACAAAACTTAACTCTACACATCCATTTCAACAGAACCTAACCTTGCACAACCATTTCTGATCCTTTTACCTATAGATCACGATTTCTGGCCCATACAACTTCAGCATTGCAACCAGAAGCTTTGATACCACTCTCTAACATCCTGCTCACCCAATCCAACCATCGGGAGGGGACGTTGGAAAAACTTGGTCTCTAATAATTCGCCCCAATGCATAATATGATTTTCTAATAACATGTAAAGTGTGTAGAAATGTAATAAACATGTCCAACAAAAATATAAAAGCTAACTACACACATCCAACATGCAATTGCCAACATAAACATTACACGCATCAAATAAAATAGTTCAGATTCAAATACATGAGAGTACTTATCTTCAAGAAACGAATATCCAAGCAACTGGCTATGTAAGAACGGTTTTCCAGCCAACCATAGGCACTCAATCCAACATATACTCTTTCTGCTGCTAAGGCCACCCCCAAGTTGGGCTATGAGGCCACTAGGTTGAAGCAAACACCTAAAGGATTCTATCTCTCATCCCACAACCCATTCTTCTCTTTGTGCTTAGTCAAATGCTCATACAAATCTCTACAAGTGTCTCACTCAGCCCTCACGGCCTTGGCTTTCACCATACTTGCCCCACATAACACCCGTCTAGCTCAGGCATCCCCTTCACCGATCAATGGTGCTCTCGGGTGATCCATCTGGATGGGTGTTTCCTGTGTGTGGATAGAAGAAGTCCAATCTGGTATCTCTACTATAAAACCACTTGTATCCTTGATTTGTGACTTCATAAGTACCTACAAGAAGCATAACTCCATGGGTAAGGTTCCTAGCTGCCCAACCTCGCTGCTCACCTACAACCAACTGTTTGTCCTTTCCCAAAATGTAGCTATGTCCTCTAATTCGAATTTATGGGTTAAGCATACAGTCTAGTAATGGACATGAATAACAATGGTAACTCTACATAGTGTAGTAGCTTACATGAGAGAATGAGAATTGAAGAGTGATCAAAATAGTGTTGACTCCAAGGATATGAGGTGAGGGTGAAAAGACAACTGACATTGCTTCTGACCATAGAAGAAATAGGACTGCTGACAGCTGACATAACTATCACAATCCCCATGCTCAATAACTACATGAAGTGACTTTCCCCACCAACCTCACATGTGCAATAAATGATTGGAAAATGGTAAAAAAATGAGATAATTGGATTATTCTCATCACATGACAAAATTTAGGGTGAGTTTTAAGGTCGACACATGGGAACATAGGATTGGTTTTCCCATAATCCCCCTTCCTCTTCCCCTCTAGTGGAATCATATCCCCTTCGGTGCTCTTTACACAACCATTGTTGGACCATTATATTAATTTTCAGCATAATATTTACATACATTTCGAATTAGGCATAATAAGCCAATCATATGGTCCAAAATAGAAATATAACATCGTACATGCCTAAACATTCATTAGTTGAGCCTTGGAATTGAGCTCTGCACTAGGAATTCGCACTAGAATATTTACATAATTTACATAATATTGGATAAATACACTCCAAGTCAAAACTAGGGGTATTACAGAACAAAGTAGGAAACTGCATAAAAGCAGTCAGTTGGAAAAGCAGAAAACATCCAGAAAGCAAAGGAGGGCGCAATTGCTAAAAGAAGAGGAAAATCACAAAGCAAGGAAGGTTGGAAAAGAAGAAAGCTTTCACAAAGCAAGAGATGTTTCAAATTATCCTAAGGAAGGCACATTGATCCACTCACACATGTCAGAGGCTTGCTCGTGAAGCTACTCAGACTATTCAAGAAGGCCAATGCACTTCTCTCACATTTTTTTTCCAATTCACTTAGTGTCTGAGAGCATTTGCTTCTCAAGGCTAAGTGATGTGCCTCAACCAAGATTGGGAGATGAGCCCCAGTTTAGTGTACGTTCCAGTTTTTCCATGATCTAATCCAGAGCTATTGAATTCTGATATACATTCCAGTATCAACCCACCATTGAAGAATCTAAGTCATCCAGAGAGATCATCAGTGTTAGTGCAATGGAGAGAGTCCTTAAGAAAGATTCATCCGGAGGAGGAGATTCAATCCAGTGAATGCACCCATGAATAGCCTATGAATCTTGGTGTGCCTTCCATGAGAATCCTCCTTCTCTATATTCATCATATTTTAATATCCAATGAAGAATCCTCTTTTGTTCTCTTCATAAGCAGTGTCATGCTCTCAACTTTGTAAGAATTCTATGCATTGGAGACCTTTTGAAAGTATGAAGATTAAAATACTCATAGTTGCTGCTCAGAGTTTTTAATTTTGGTTTTCTATTGTTCTTGAAATCATGTATAATTTGTTTTGTACTTCAAAAGTGAAATTCAAAATCCTTATAGGCTGTTTGAATTGAGTTTTATCAAGACTAGCTCTTTAGGCTTTATTTCTTGACTAGTTTTATAGTATTTGCAATTAAAAGTTTATTGTGAGTCATTTTTTTATTCTGATTATCATATATGATTATTGAGACTTTGATGAATACTCTCCAACTATTTTCTTGAGAATTTGTAGGCCTCTCAACCTGTTTGGGAGAGCCTAAAAATAGATTAGTTGAGTTGTCCATCCTAGCACACTTCTCCCTTTTGCTTCTAAACTCTACCAATTCTTCCCTAAATATCAGATACACATATCCTTTATCAAATTTGGGACTTAAATACTGATATGCACTCTTTGGTTACTGTCAAGAGTAAGTGAAGGATTCTAGTAGACATATGTTGGTGTGCCCAGGAAGCCTTGTGTAGACTTCAGTTGTTGCTGTTGTTGAAGCACAAATGGCCCCAGTATATTGTGCTTAGGAATCATAAGCTAGTATTGGCTTTGATATCTTTTTTACTGCACACTCACCTTCATATTTTGCAGATCCTAAAGACCTCAAGTTCATAAACATGGGAGGTATCTACCAGTGTCAAAGACTAGTTTTTCTGCAACTAGTTTGTTGACTAGTTTTTTGTATGAGTCAATTTATGTTTAGAAATTTAAATGTGAAATAATATCCTTGAAATATGATTTATGGATATTACAATGGTATCAGAGCATGGTCCTCTGAAACTGCTCTTATGTTTTCTTTCATGAGTCCAATAAGAAATCCCACATTCAAGAAGTAAGGCTCAGGAGAAGAAAGTTCAATAGAAGAAGAAGTGGACTCTACACAAGTTGATATTCAAGGAGGTAAATCTAGTATGGGGGAAGGTGAAATGAACTGAGAAGAGAAGGAGGGCATGATTTCACAGAACATGATGAAAGTGATGGAGAGATTCTCCCAAGTGCAAATAGAAACCAGAGACATCTTTTCTAGATTGGTGGAAATGAAAGATGGTGAAGGAAGTAGCATTGGTTCTCATTCTTAGGAGAAGAAGCTATTCACAGAGAAAATATTCTCAAATACTGGGCCACATAATAGGCCACAAGAATTCAAATATGTTCCAAGGCCTACTATTCCCATGTTTCCTGAGCAGAAGGTTGAAGAACCATAATTGCAATTTGATCTAGTAGCACCATTGGAGGTTCGACTTGCTAAGTATATTGCCTTCAGTGAAGAGTTCAAAATGAATTTGACCTTCAAAGACTATTGTGATTATCAAGATAAAGTCAAATCCAGAACTCATAATAGAATGCCAAATCGAAATTTTGAGGTACAGAGAACCATTTGTAAGATCCCACTGCTCTTTTTGAATGGATATTCAAAATGTACTACCAACTGTTGGGTGCAGAAACTAGACACTTATTTTCAATTGAATCCCATGGCTAAAAGGGATTCCATCATAATGGAAACCTTGCACTTAGAAGGAGAGGTGAAGGAATTAGTAGTGGTTCTCATTCTAAGGAGAAGAAGCTATTCAGGGAGAAAATATTCTCAAATACTGGGCCACATAATAGGCCACAAGAATTCAAAGAGGTGCCAAGGACTACTATGCCCAAGTTTTCTGAGTAGAAGGATGAAGAACCAGAATTGAAATTTGATGCAGTAGCACCATTGGAGGTTCGAATTGCTAAGTATATTTCCTTAAGTGAAGAGTTCAATAGGAATTTGACCTTTCAAATACTACCATGATTATCAAGATAAGGTCAAATCCAGAACTCCTAATAGAATCCCAAATCAGAATTTTGAGTTTCAGAGAATCATTGGTAAGATCTCACTTCCATTTTTTGATGGATCTTCAAAATGTATTGCCAACTCTTGGGTGCAGAAACTAGACACTTATTTTCAATTGAATCCAATGGCTAAAGGGATGCCATCAGAATGGAAACCTCGCACTTGGAAAGAGAGGCCAATGATTGGTGGTTTCATGGCATGAAGACCTTAGGACATGATCAAGTGAATTCCTATTAAGACCTCACAAGAATATTGGTATAAATGTATTGGAGAAAACTCACTATGGCTTGGGAATACCACAACAGACAGATGACTGCCAAAAATCTACTCAATTCTCAAAACAATGCTATTATAAACGACAATGTTAAAACAATGGAGAAATGTAACCAACCTCGATCCAACGTTTTATGTAGATCCCCGTTGGAGATTTCAATCCATGCACATCCAAGCACTTGTAATTTGCAAATTAGTCTTGACAAGAAATATCTAACAAGTACATGTGATATATAAATAGCATTAACATCATCAATAACAATGGTCCATAATATCATAAGCAAATGCAACCCAATGTATAATAAATGACATTCACACCATGAATGGATGAGAATATGAGTATTTCTATTAATGAACAAGAAGAAGTACAAAGTGATACGACCTCTTGCCGGCAACCAATCTAAACCAAGATCTAGATCAATCCACTTGTGCCTCCACCACTTCAATCCTCCATGAATGGAAAACTCAAACTAGAAAGGAGTTTGGAAGGTGAACATAACTGGTTCACAACTACAAGGATCAATGAGTGTAGACTCAAGATAGGGCAAAAATCCACTAGAGTGCCTTTACTATTCTCCTCCTCCTCCTGTCCATAAGCCATATGTGCTCAATATATAGTCCTCTCAAAGGTAGGTGAAAGGACTCATCGAGACGTTATTTGGGCAGATGGAGAGCTAAAGGTCACCCAATGACTGCTTTTTGGGAGTAAAAAGTAATAAAATAGTGGTTTTTACCATTTTACTTGATACCCGTGGGCTATAGGGATGCAACTCGTGGGTACGCATGCTATAGTGATGCAACATGCGGGTAGGAACAAAAATAGGATAAACTAGTATCATTGAAGGATGAAAATGGATCTGAGTCACTAAAATGGATCCTACAGGCCAAAGAATGCTGATGCTCATAGGGTGGAATATTTCTGTGTAATAGATGCCCCCTAATGTGTGAGGTCAGAGACTGAAAGTGGTACGATGGCCAAAATACATTATAAAACTCAGAAGTGGAGTGATGGAGACACAAGTGGAAAGAATGGATCACTCGTCATAATACAATAGTATCTCTGAATACATGTCGGTATAGTACAACAATCTGATACAATGGCAATGAATAGGCAATACATAAGTAGATACATGTCATAAGTGATCATAGCCATGATCCCTCTGCAGTAAGATATGGTCTTCTGTTGAAAAGAAGACAACTGGCGCAAACTGGAGGTACAAACTGCTGAAATCTGAGAGGTGATATCTCAGATGTAAAGTCAAAGTCATATGTAGCATACTGAATGCCACAATCGCCTGGGGTCTTCTACACAAGTCTTCGACGGTGCAAGTCCCATCAAGTGAATAAAGGAGTTGGGTTTGAACCTGATGAGACATCGTCTGATTTCCGGTCATTGATGTATACCGTTAATAGACGCAAGATGACCCACCGATAATGAAAATGGGCATCAAGGCACAGAGCATAATCATCAGAGTGTGAATAAATGGGTTGAATTCGAACACTAGGATGAATCCATCGATCAGGGGACATTCATGTATTCCCAAAACTGTCGATGGTGAGAGAACCTGCCACTAATGACTGCAAGCCTCAAGGTACTCAAATGAACTCTAAGCCTCAAGTCCCGGAATAAATGAGTTGAATTCAACGGAACGAGACTCGCTGGAAGGAGGGCATTAAGGCATCCCCCATCAACCAGCACGAGGTACTAGCAATGCTGAAAGATTTGGAAGATCTCAGGTGAAACAAAATGACTCAATAAGGATGGCTGACATGCAATAGGAAAGATATCTGAGGAGTGGCCGACACTAGTTTCAGGACTTCCTTTGAACAAGAGCATGAGCAGATGGATAGACTCAAGCAGCATAGACTTGACATAAACTGTGCAATGCAGGAGGCATTACAAAGGGCTCCACAATGAATGTAAGCTTAACCAATCGATGGAGAAAACTGAGAAACAAGTACAGCTCCTAAGGCCCAACTATAGTCCCGACTCATAATGTACGGAGTGGAATGAATGCTCTGTTCAAAGGCGACACAACAGCTGCCAACAATAAATAATGACCATAATCCCATCCGGCTTTTTGGAATATTTGATTTTTTTGTCTTTTTCATATTTGGGAAAAGCTTGAAAAAGAATAAAATTGCTTATAGTACAACAAGTGAGGGAACGAGTGTCAAATAGCTAGCAGACTAGTCCCAAGCAATGGAACATACCTATGCTCAATGCAAGGAAGTGCGTACAGGATGTGGACACTCGGGGGTGTGTTCCCTCAAAGTCAAAGGGTCATCAAATTGTGAAGGGAAAATATATAATCTCTGCAGGGCTTGACAGGGAAAGTGCTCAGGCACTAGGCTAACAATTGAGAAAGCGGGAGCCGGCACAAGGCTCAAGCGGCAAGCAGGATGATGCAATGCAATCACAACATGATATAACATGATATAACTGAGGGGAGTCCTTTTTCGTAAAGTTAGTCTCCTCACTCGAAAAAGTGTAAAACAATGAGAGAAGAACTCTTCTAGTCACGTATGACTAGAGTATACCTTTTTCATAATTAATCCACAAAGATACGGAAAAGGGGTAAACTTATACCTAAGTGAATGTCGCTTCAAATCCTTTAACGAGTCTGAAATGACAAGTATACTCGGCAATCTTGTTTGATTTTGAAAAAGTCTAACAAGGGCTTAAAAAGACTTTATAAAAATCTTTTCCGTAAAGGTTTAACGAGCCCGAAAAAGTAAACTCGTGACCTCCTTACTGTTTTTAACGAGCTCAAAGGAGATATGGAAGAATGCTCATAATGAGAGCAGACGAGTGTCAGGGATATGCGAGACTAGTTCCAAGTGCATGGGACAAAGCTATGCATAATGCAAGGAACATGAGCAAGATAAGGACACTCAGGGGGTGTCTGCGAATTCGGATAGTAATAGGTTCAAATGCATCATAACAATGGGGAGGCCTAAACCTATATGCAAGGTTCCTAATATTCCTACCATGGCCGAAGCAAATGTCAAAAAGGACTAGTAAACAAGTATAAGTCCAGCTAAGAATCTTGTCTCCAAGAAACATAAGTACCAAGATCATTTCTAAAACATACGTAAAGAAAAATATGATACAAGTCACTGCGGTAGAAACATTTTCAACTTCACTATTGTTAACCTTAGACATAACGCAGGTAGAGCTAACCACTAAAGGTGCCATAGTACCAATACCTGAGGGATCAAAATGATCATCTTCAAAATGAAGAGCAAAGCTGAAGGATGTGAAGGAATCTGCAGTGGCAAATTCATCATCACAGGAGTTGGAAATTCTAGAAGTAGAATCGAACTCATCAGGATCACTGATTTGCGGATCTATAGGAAAGCTCAAAGACTCATTAGACTCAAACGTCAAATTAGGGCTGGATGAGACAGTGAATGGATCCAAATTCAAATGGATGGCAGGTTGTATAATAGGCCCATCTTGTTCAATAAGATCAAGGGGAGGAGGGGAATGAGATCTATGATAAAGATCCCCCCACGACTTGTCATCACCACCCATGGCCTCAAAAAGAACTCCATCTGAAGGTAGGATACCATCGAGGCAATCATGTGAACAAGATAGGTTGGCTGCCAAAACTTGTAGTGTAACGGGATCTTCCTCAACTGTCTGGGAAGAAGAGAGATCACAATCTGCAGTGGTTTGCTGGATATGATCGTAAGTGAGCTTCGCTATAGATAAAGGCATAGACATCCCGACGTGCGCAATGTCTCCAGACGTGGAACTCGTGGATGGTAAAGTCCACGGATCATTTAAATAAGAGGTTCGGAACAACATATTATTCAAAGAAGGAGGCGCACTGTCGGAAATGGTTCCAATAAAATTCACAGGTGCAGAATGGTTAAAAGTTCCCATCAACGAGGGGTACATTCCAACACCTATGTTCCCAGTTTCCGACTGAGAATCATAAACTTGCGGGACTACTGATCCCGTAGATGTTGTGGAAGGAGTGGAAACATAATCCAGCTGATCGATCGTCACAATCTTGCCTTCATGGGGAAAGCAAATAACTAGAAATACAATAGACGTGACAGCCTTCATAGCGTACATCCAGTTTCGACCCAGTAAAAGGTTGTAGTCGATGGGCGCATCAACCACTTCGACTTCAATAGGCACGGACTTACCTCCCAAGGAGACAACAAGGGAAGGGATAATTCCATGCAGCATAAAAGATCTACCGTCGAATGCAGTGAGTGTAGTTCTAGACGCGAGTAGGGGAGGAGAGCCAAGAGCTTTCCAACAAGTCAATGACATTACCGACGCAGAAGCATCTTCATCAACCATATTACGTTTGATGAATCTCTTAAGGCATACCACCTGGATTTGAAAAGCCATGTGGTAAGGCAAGCGAGGTTGGACATCAGTGGTATCGAAATTGATAACACTAGGACTTCCCCCATCCTGAACTCCTAACGCACTCAAAAGGGCATGCTTCTGAGAAGGACAGGCTTGCAAAACTTCAAGAGCCGACATGGCACATGGAGTTTGGCCCAAATCTTCTACGATGGAGTAGTTCTGGGCAGCTCGAGCATTAGGATTATGCGTAGAGCACTTGAGAACACCTTTCGGTATCCGCGGCATAATAGAAGGCTTCTCGATATGCAAGGAATTATCAGGAGGAGGGGGAGGCTCATTCCCCAAATTCGGTTGTGGTGCACCATAATCACGTTGACGAGTAGCAACACTAACCTCCGACTGAACCATATTCATGCATCCATAACCACTAGTATTGGAAGAAGACGTTGTCGTTTCATTAGTACCATAACTAGTGGTGGGAGCATGCGAAGCCATGTTTTGGTGATGAGGTAGGGGATCCTTCAACATAGCTGGGCTCTATGCCAAATGCTTCAATGCTTCTTCAATACGAGGACATAAGTGAGTAAGATGATCCTCCCCACAAAGCTTGCAAGGGAATTTCACCTTACGCCTAGGTTTACGATCCTCGTGAGCATTACTGCCTTCCCGAGGAGGGTTGGCATTCTCTTTACGAGGAGTATTACGATTGCTATTATTGTTACTTCCATTGTTTCCACCCCTACGATTATTTCTCCCCTTTTTCTTACCACCAGGTTGTTGGTTACCCAACGGTTTCGTTGATTGCACATTGTGTACATCAGACGACGGAGTGGAAGTGGACAAGGTGTGAACTTGTCCGGGTGCAGACTGATTTAGCGACAAATTTTTCATTTTATTAGCTACCAAGTCTACAGGGTGAGTGCATGCAGACCCCACGATGCCATCAGCATGTGGTCCAGGAACTGACGTGGGCTCATGTCTTGTTCTCGGTGCGTCAGGAATAATGTCATACAAAATGCCAGACTGAGAATAAAGAAGATCTAACTGCTGGACTTTCAAGATAGCTTGCTCCTCAGTCATAATGCTGGACATCGAAACATCCTTAGCAATATATGGAAGTAAAGACTTGAGGAACCATTCCAACAGGAACTCTGGAGGAATGTTGGCTTTCACTAATCTCTTCCGCCGATGCCACTATTAAACGTGGTCAGAAATATGTGTGGCCTTATTCTGACGGAAGGTGGACAACAACTCAGTACCAGTATCATAATGAACCGGCAACTGGAAATGGTATAAGAAAACCAAAGCAATCTCGTTGAAACCCCTATAGGTGTTTCCGGGCAACTCCACATACGATTTCGCGGCTGCCCCCGTGAGGGTGCATTGAAATAGGCATAATCGAATGGAATCATGATTCAAAGAGTTGGAGGAGCACCAAAGGTGAAATGTCATGACATGATCTCCCGGGTACTCACCACCTTTCCCCTCAAACTTTGGAATGTCCGAAGGGAGCTTGGTAGGAACCGGGGGCCAAGTAGGGTCATGACACACCGGATCATTCATGAGCTTCGAAAGATCTGGGAGATTCAAGTGTGCAAGGAACGGGAGCTGTAGCTGGAAAGCTTGATTATAAGCTCCCATAAAAGGTTGATTGAATGGAACTGTGTTGTATGATGGACCAAAAGATTGACCATGAGGGTTAAACTACTGATACTGAGGACCTGACGGCCCATAAGCTTTCCCATGGCCATAAGATGGATAACCTCCCCCTGCCTGACCCATTTGAGAGTAAGCAGGTATATGTGCATTTTGAGCACCATATTGGGGTGTTGGGTGATACTGGTGGCCAGCACCGACTGTGTTGTAGTAAGGGTTGCCACCATGGGTATGGGGCATGTATGTACTATTCATAGTGGGAACCATGTTGTATTGACTGTAATGGTATGGTATGTTCCCACCCCCAATATTCAGATTAGCTTGAGCAGTCGTGTGATGACCATAAGCATGAGAAGTATTCCCAGGTCCAATATGGGTGTGACCAGTAGCAGGGTTGGTGGTGTGATGTCCATGTGGATAGGAAATATTCCCACCCGCTACATTACTATTACTAGGGGCAGCAGTGGACGCAAAAGTATGCAGTAAGTGTCCATCCCTGTGGTTGGGAGGAATGGTATCATGTGCAAAAGTGGTCCTAGGTTGACGAGTAGCAACATGTGTACTAGGTGGTGGATGGTGAGTCGTGTTTCGGACAGCATTCCGACTAGATTGAGTATTCCTAGGAGGTGGTCGCGTTCCAACATCGGCATGGTTAGGAATCGGACCAGTCCCCATACTATGTGAGTGGGTGGATAACGTAGTGCCCCCAGTGGGTATAGTATGGCTAGCACTTTGACTAGTGCCAGCATACCAACCATAGTGGAAGGTTCGATAGTATTGTGACTAGGCATACCAAAAGAGAGTGCAGTGGGGTTGACCATAGGGCCGGAATCATCATGAGTCTCAGGCCTCCTATATCTAGAATCGCGTGGAAACGAAGGAATGAAAGGCTCATCCTGTTCTTCCTCCTCGGGTAAGTCGGGCATCCCGTAAAGATAATTATCCAGATTTGAAGGATCAAATGGATCCCGGTCAAGTGGATTAGGCCAAATAGAACCAGGTTGAGTCGCAGGTGGATCACCTCCCCAATCATCACAAGGAGTCTGGGGATTGGAAATGTGTTCAACTCTACCCGGAGGAGTAGAAAGGTCTTGCCCGATATCGGCATGTGTAGCCATGTAATCCTCAACGTAAGTCATGTAAGAATCTGAAGACTCAGAGGAAGCCCTCTGGTGTCCTCTAGTAATGCATTGTGTAACCAAAGCTGGCTTTAAACTAGCCAAACGATGGGACCGACGGAGTGTAGGGATCCGTGCCACATTCTCTCCGGAGAGAGACATAGCGTCTCCTAAAGGCCAACTATCGATAAAAAAACAGTAAATCAAATGCACACACCTAGAGAATCTACAGCCAAGAGTAGACAAACAAAGTGGCTAAATGAGCTCCCAACACTAGAGCCAGTATGTCTCACCTAGGAGAGGCTTCAGACTCCCAAACTATATCCGGAGGTAATAGAATCAGTTATAGATACACCTAGGCTTCATTATGTCGACAGGGTCAAGTCCACTGCACGAACACAACTGTGCTGTCCAATCCCTATTTGAATCAAGACACAAACAACATAACCACTACAAGTACCCTGTGCAGTACCTAGGTAAGGAAACTATGTCTACCGCAATATAACCAGTGCTCAGGGGAACAGTTGCAGGTGGGACCCGTCATATGGGTAGGGTAGCTAAGCCCGAAGCACAAGAGGACGAACCTCCGGTACCCCTAGATACGAACAAATCCTGGATATATCTCCCATGCTCAGCCTGTATCAAAGGGATATCTCCTCAACCAACCTCCTGTGACCTCGCTTAACTCTGGTTTGAGTAGAGCTTTCCTGAGAACACCGATCTATACCATGGATTCCTCCACTCCCTGGTCAGAAACCTAATGTTTCGTTCAGTAGTCTTGGATTGTTAACTCACAATGATCTATTCCAAGACTCTAAACCTATGCTAGTTGGTGTACCCTATAAATAAAATAAGTCTAATCAATTTTATGATTAAGCGTTAATTTTAGTGGCTGTGATTACTCAAGGGATATGGTCGTGAAACTAGTGATGTGTAGACTCAATAGTATGCACCATCTTCCAATCCTATACTCATCTATCCAATAAAACAATGTCACTAATATGCAAAGTCAATCAACAATTCCGAAATAAATATGCAAACTTGTATCTTTTCAATGCACAAGTAGAACCTAAAATGAAGGCAACAAGCACTCAATGCAAAATGCAGTACATGGAAATAAAATATTTTTGTATTTTCTCTTATTAACAGAAAGGAAAATGCAAAATCTAAATGAATATTTTTGTATTTTTTCAATATATATGGAATGAAAAAATGCAAGGCAATTCCTACTATTCAGTCACTGAAGTGCCGAGAAGATCACTAAGACAACCCAGCAGATCCTAAATAGCAAGACTCGGCCAAAAGGAAGAGCTCAAAAGGAAGAAACCAAGAGGTCAAAACCAAAGATGGTGAAAAACCAAGAAGGCTCAACCAAGAGAAACGAAGAGATCTGGTCACAACCAAGGCAAGAAATAGTCAAGAAAGAGGCCAACAAAGACTCAGGAATCAACCAAACTCACCCAGCAACAACCAATAGCCATAAACCAACAAAAGCTGGAGTTACACACTATTGTCGAAGGAATACCTGTGGGTACCCGCGAGCAGTAGTGTAAATAGAGGCGGGTGTACATGGGCATAACTAATCTAGCCCGTGGGTGAGAAACAAAAAATGGTCAAACAGAGAGTCCAGAGGCTCAGAAAAGGCAAGTTTTCTACAGTGTATCTTAACGGCCAATCAGTGACACAGAGCTTCGATAAACAACAACTCTAAATATGGACTAATGCTCAAAAAATTTCCCAAACATGGATGTTTTCCCCAGCGGAGTCGCCATTTCTATACTGGAGAAAACTCACTATGGCTTGGGAATACCACAACAGACAGATGACTACCAGAAATCTACTCAATTCTCAAAACAATGCTATTATAAACGACAATGTTAAAACAATGGAGAAATGTAACCAACCTCGATCCAACATTTTATGTAGATCCCCATTGGAGCTTTCAATCCATGCACATCCAAGCACTTGTAATCTGCAAATTAGTCTTGACAAGAGATATCTAACAAGTACATGTGATATATAAATAGCATTAACATCATCAATAAAAATGGTCCATAATATCATAAGCAAATGCAACCCAATGTATAATAAATGACATTCACACCATGAATGGACGATAATATGAGTATTTCTATTAATGAACAAGAAGAAGTACAAAGTGATACGACCTCTTGCCGGCAACCAATCTAAACCAAGATCTATATCAATCCACTTGTGCCTCCACCACTTCAATCCTCCATGAATGGAAAACTCAAACTAGAAAGGAGTTTGGAAGGTGAACATAACTAGTTCACAACTATAAGGATCAATGAGTGCAGACTCAAGATAGGGCAAAAATCCACTAGAGTGCCTTTACTATTCTCCTCCTCCTCCTGTCCATAAGCCATATGTGCTCAATATATAGTCCTCTCAAAGGTAGGTGAAAGGACTCATCGAGACGTTACTTGGGCAGATGTAGAGCCAAAGGTCACCCAATGACCGCTTTTTGGGAGTAAAAAGTAATAAAATAGCATTAACATCATCAATAACAATGGTCCATAATATCATAAGCAAATGCAACCCAATGTATAGTAAATGACATTCACACCATGAATGGACGAGAATATGAGTATTTCTATTAATGAACAAGAATAAGTACAAAGTGATAGGACCTCTTGCCGGCAACCAATCTGAACCAAGATCTATATCAATCCACTTGTGCCTCCACCACTTCAATCCTCCATGAATGGCAAACTCAAACTAGAAAGGAGTTTGGAAGGTGAACATAACTAGTTCACAACTATAAGGATCAATGAGTGCAGACTCAAGATAGGGCAAAAATCCACTAGAGTGCCTTTACTATTCTCCTCCTCCTCCCGTCCATAAGCCATATGTGCTCAATATATAGTCCTCTCAAAGGTAGGTGAAAGGACTCATCGAGACGTTACTTGGGCAGATGTAGAGCCAAAGGTCACCCAATGACCGCTTTTTGGGAGTAAAAAGTAATAAAATAGTGGTTTTTACCATTTTACTTGATCCTTTCGAGCTATAGGGATGCAACTCGCGGGTACACATGCTATAGTGATGCAACATGCGGGTAGGAACAAAAACAGGATAAACTAGTATCACTAAAGGATGAAAATGGATCTAAGTCACTGAAATGGATCCTACAGGCTGAAGAATGTTGATGCTCATAGGGTGGAAGATTTCTGTGTAACAATAAATATTTGATAGGAGAGACCCTGAGATATCTTTTAGGGAGTTAGCGCATGTGAAACAAACTGGGACTCCTGAAGCATACATCTTTGAGTTCCAAAATCTTGCAGTGATGGTCACTAAAATATCTGAAGCTCGGTTGATCCTTTTGTTCATAGAAGGGTTAGCATATCCTTTGAAAGGATTTTTGAAGGGATACAGGCCATCCACTTTGAAGGAGGCAGTGAGAAAATCAAGAGATCGACAAGATTCCATCCCAAGAACAAGGTATCCTCCAAAGACTAATGTGCCTGCAAAATTTTAGAATCAGAGACCTCCTTTTAGGGATGTGGCTGCCCCAACCAAGAAAGAATACTGGTACAACGATCACGATGAATTAAGGAGGAAGAAGTTATGCTTCTCTTTTGAGGAACCTTGGGTTCTTGGAAATAAGTGTGCTAAGGGGAAAGAAAACTACATTGAAGCTTTTCAGAAAGTGAGGAGGAATAGGTTGAGGAAGTAGAATCAGTAGAAGGCGGCTATGAAATAACAGGATATGAGAACCCACCACAAACAAACAACAAAATTGCAGTGTTGAATGGAGTTCCCTACTTCCACACCTTGAGATTCAAGGGGTAGTGCAAGGAAAAAGAGTGTCAATTTTGGTTGATGGGGGTGCCACCCATAATTTCATTGATGCAGCCTTGGAGGAGAGGAGAAAGTTGCCAACAGAAGCATTTGAATATTTCACTATCATTCTCACTGGCAACAACTCCATGGAGTGTAACCAGTGGATTACGAAGCTGCAAGTTACCATTGGAGACTATATTGTGACTGATAGCTTTTATGTTGTCAGTGTGGGTGATACCAACATGGTGTTCGGAGTGAAATTGTTGTACTCCATTGGGGAACATTCAATGAATTACAAAATACCCCAAATGAGATTCAATGATGAAAATGGGAAGCAAGTTGTTTTCAAGGGTGTCAACACCTACGCAAACCAAGTAATTTATGCTCACATTATGAGATCTATATTAAGGCATGGTGACGTTGAGTAGGATGTTGAATTCCTAATCACCAATAAAGGCACTACCATAGATGTCTCACATCATCCAGAAGACATCAAAAGGATTCTACACAAACACAAGAAAGTATTTGAATATCTTCCCCATCGAAAGCCTCATGATAGAGGCATTGAACATAGATTTGGGCTGGAATTTGGCACACTTCCTATCAAGATACATTATTAAAAGAACCCCAATAGGTTCAAGGATGAGATTGAGAAGACCATCAAGGAGATTTTTGAGGTGGGATGCATCAGACCAAGATCAATTCCTTTTGAATCATCAGTGGTCCTAGTGATGAAGAAAGACGAAACAATGCACATGCGCATTGATTACAGGGCCCTGAATAAGAAGACCATCAAGAACATATATCCTATTCCAAGGATTGATGAATTGATGGATGGGATGCATAGAGAAAGGTATTGATACAATATAGAACTTCTCTCAGGATACCATCAAATTAGGATGAGTGAAGAAGATCCAGAAAACAACTTTACAGTGCCATTATGGGAATTTTGAATTTCTTGTCATGCCTTTTGGCTTGACCAATGCACCTGAAAATTTCCAATCCTACATGAACAAGATTTTTCAGTAAGCAGTTGTGTAAGTATTTACTTTTATTCTTTGATGATATTCTGATTTATAGTAGGACATGAGAAGCGCATATGCACCACTTAGACAATGTTCTAACAGTTTTGGCATAATAGTCTTTTTATGCCAAATTGTCTAAGTGTGAGATTGGGTTGACTGAGATTCTCTATATTGGTCATATAATTGGGAAAGAAGGATTCAAGGTGCATATGAAGAATATCAAGGCCATTCTTGAATGACCAAGCCCAAAGAACATAAAAAAATTGAGGAGATTCATTGGTTTATGCACCTACTACATAATTTTTTTAAGGGGTTTTCTAAGCTGTCATCTCCTTTGACAAATATCACCAAGAAGGGAGCTTTATGTTGGTCCAAGGTGTCTGAACAAGACTTCAAAAAAATGAAGGAAGTAATGAGTAGCTTCCTAGTACTTGCACATCCTGATTTCATTCATCCCTTCATACTTGAATGTGATGCCTCGAGGGAAGGCATTGGAGTAGTTTTGATGCAAAACAAGCATCCCATCGCCTATGAGAGCAGAAATTTGCAGCCACATGAGAGGCATTATTCCATATATGAAAAAGAGACATTTTCCATCATGCATTCTTTGGCCAAATTCTGATAGTACCTGGTGGGAGGCAAGTCCATAGTGAGGATTGATCACAATAGTTTGAGGCACTTTCTGACCCAAAAGGAGTTGAATGATAGACAAAAAAAATGGGTGAGTAAGATTCAGTCCAATGACTTTGACATTGAGTATGAAAAGGGTAAGATGAATGTAGTAGTTGATGCCCTCTCTAGGAAGCCTACTTTTTCTTTGGTACAAGTCCCAACTGATTGGAAAGTTCAGTTAGCTATTGAATATTCTAAGAACTAGTTTGCTTGTGAGGTGTTGGATGGGATGATTTATGATGATGCCTACAAAGTCCTTAATGATGTCATATATTATAAGTACATAATTTTTTTAGTGTCTAGATCAATTTAAAAGAAAATATTTTGGAAACTTCCCATAATGCACTAGTAGAATGCCACCCTGGGTTCTTGAAAACTTAATGGAAGGTGAGAGAAAGGTTCACTTGGAATGGCCTCAAAAATGATGTGTTAATGCATGTGAGGGAGTGTACTAAATTCCAATAGAACAAAGTTGAGCACACTCATCTGGATGGCCTCCTTCACTCCTTGTCAATCCTAGAACATAAGTGGGAAAGTTTTTCGATGGATTTCATCATGGGGTTGTCCAAAGCCCAAGGTATGGATAGTATTTTTGTAGTGGTTAATAGATTGACGAAGTTTGATCACTTTTTGTTGTTATATAAACCATTACATCCTGTCAAGTTGCTGCACTTTTCTTTAACGAAGTGTTTCGATTGCATGGTCTACCCAAGAATATAATAAGTGGTTGTGACAACAAATCCACCAGTGTTTTCTATCAAACTTTGTTTGAGTTGGTGGGAACTAGTTTGAACCTGGGCACAAGTTATCACCCTCAGACAGATGGCCAAACTTAGAGGGTGAACCAATGGCTCAAGGGGTACCTCAGAAATTATTTCACACTGCAGCAGAAAGCATGGGTCACTTGGCTACACCTAGGAGAATTATTCTATAACACTACCTTCCACCTCTCCATTGGAATGCCACCATTTAGAGCTCTGTATGGGTATAAATCCCCCACATTTGCAAACCTTATTTTTGGGGATTTCAAATCCCAAAAAGAAAAGGATTGGCTACAGGAAATACAAGACATACACAAGGAACTTAAGGAAAATTTGCAGGTTGCATAGAACCAAGAAAAGGTGAATGTGGATAAGCATAGGACCGATCGAACCTTCCAAGAAGGTGATCTAGTGTATCTGGGGTTGTATCCATATAAGTAGTCTTCTTTGAAATCAAAAGGGGCTGAAAAGTTCAGCTAAGATTCTCTGGACCATATAGGATCATAAGGAAAATTGGTGAAGTTGAATACGAATGGAACTGCCTCCAGAAAGTAAAATACACAATGTTTTACATGTGTCATGTTTGAAGAAAGCAGTAGGGAAGCAAGTAACAATTTCAAGAGAGTTGCCTCCTATTGATGAAGGACATTTAGTGGTAAAAATAGAAAATATTTTACATATGAGAGAAAGGATGTTCAGGAGTAGAATTATTAAAGAATATCTAATGCAGGGGAAAGGGTTTCCCATTAAAGATGCAATCTGGGAAAGTGAACAGATTCTGCAACATCCCAGATTGCACCTGTTTGAGGAAAAGTAGTCTTGGGAGGGGAGGAATGTCATGGTCCTTCCTTAGTGGCAACTTGGTCAAGTCTTGAACCCTTCAACACCTAAGGGTCTAGGAAGAAAATAAAAGATTGGAGATTTTGATTACTTGGGATAAATTTTGATACAAGGACTATAGTATTACAATTTGATAATTTTTAATATTTGAAGTATTTTTTTAATATTTTAATTATCATTATTAATTTTTTTGGCAAAATGATAATGTTCTCATGGATAGGTGGGCGCATGAGGATAAGGTGGACCTCACCCAGTCATTTGAAAAAGATGGAAATAACAAGAAGGAAACTAAATGCAAGGTGACAACAGAAAAATAAGGAAATTGCAAAAAAATAGAGAAAAGTAGGAAAGTGAACAAAGCACTCAATAGGAAAATTAGGAAACATCCAGAGATCAAAGGAGGGCATAGTTTCTAAAATCGGAGGAAAATCACAAAGCAAGGAAGGTTGGAAAAGAATAAAGCTTTCACAAAGCAAGAGATGTTGCTCATTATCCTAAGGAAGGAACACTCATCCACTCACATGTGCTAGAGGATATCTTAGAATCTACTCAGTATATTAAAGAAGGCCAATGTGCTCCTCTCACATTTTTTGGCCAATTTGCTTAGTGTCTGAGAGCATTTTCTTCTCAAGGTTGAGTGATGTGCCTCAACCAAGCTTGGGAGACGAGTCCTAATGCAGTGTATGTTCTAGTTTTTCCATGATCTTATCCATATCTATTGAATTATGATATACATGCCATTATAATCCCACCAGAGAAGAATCTAAGTCATCCAGAGAGATCATCAGTGTTAGTGCAATGGAGAGAGTCCTTGAGAAAGATTCATCCAGAGGAGGAGATTCAATCCAGTGGATGCGCCCATGAACAAACCCTGAATCTTGGTGCACCTTCCATGATTATCCTCTTGCTCTGTATTCATCATATTTGCAGATGTAGTGAAGAACTCCTCTTTTTCTCTCTTCATAATCAGTCTTATGCTCGTAGTTTTGTAAGAATTCTATGTATTGGAGATCTTCTGAAATTATGAAGATTATAATAACCATAGTTGCTACTATAAGTTTTTATTTTTAGTTTGATTCTTTTCTTCAACTCATTTCTGAGTCATTTTGTACTTTAGTGAAATTCGAAAGCCTTGCAGGCTGTTTGAATTAATTTTGATCAAGACTAGCTCTTTAAGCTCTATTTCTTGACTATTTTTATGGTATTTGCAATTAAAAGTTTCCTATGAGTAAATTTTTTGTTATGATGGTCATATATGATTCTTAATACTCTTCGTAAGGCTCTCCAACTATTTTCGAGAGAATTCGTAGGCCTTTCATCCTATTTGGGAGAGGTTGGAAGTAGACTAGTTGAGTTGTACATCCTAGCGCACTTCTCCCTTTTGCTTCCAAACTCTACCAATTCTTCCCGAAATATCGGATACACCTATCCTTCATCAAATTTGGGATTTAAATACTGATATCCACTCTCTTTTTACTGTCAAGAGTAAGTGAAGGAGTCTATTAGGCATATGCTGGTGTGCCGAGACAACCTTGTGTAGACTTCAGCTGTAGTTGTTGTCGAAGCATAAATGGCCCCAATACATTGTGCTTAGGAATAGGAAGTTGGCATTGGATTTGATATCTTTGCTTCTGCACACTCATGTTCATATTTTTTCAGATCCTAAAGAGCTCAAGTTTATAACCATGGGAGGGATCTACCAATGTCAAAGACTAGTTTTTCTACAACTAGTTTGTTGACTAGTTTTTTGTATACGTTAATTTATGTTCTGAACTTTAAATGTGAAATAATATCCTTAAATTATGATTTAGGGATATTATAAGAGATGATAAGTGAAATGGGGCTATATAGTGAGTGAAGGGGAGTGCATTATGTTGTAAATGAAAGCAGGTGAAACATATAGATGTAGATTGTAAGGAGTAAATGGTGTCCAAGTGGTGGATATGGATTGACCTGTTGGTAAGGAGGGTTGTAGAGTTTTTGTATGGCATTTGAACAGAACTAGAGGGTGGATTAGGTGGTAACGATGTTGATTTAGTTGGAAAAATTATTTTTTTGGGACATATGAGAAGCAGGGTACAAAGAACTAATGGAGCTTTCAAGTATTGCAACTAAGTAATATTTTTTTCTTGATTTTGTAAGGCATTTTTAAAGTATTAAAGTATTTGAGTTTTGAAAAGGGAAATCCCATGGGCTAATCAAATTGAGGTTAGGTAATATAGGCATGATTAGGTATGATAATGTGGTAATATGGGAAAAAAAGAATGGAGTTTGCGAGAGTGTGAGATGAAGATATGGCACACAAATTAAGTTTGTGATAAGGTCTTAGAGAGAAGGGAGGGTTCAAATATGGATAGCCACTCAAAATAGGGAAAACTCTAATGAAATGGTGGAATCTACTAAGATATAATTAAATACGATTTGAGAAAGAGGTTGAAGAATTTCTCCTAAGAATTGAGCTACAAAAAGGAGTGAGTTTTATGAGATAAATAAATAAATTCTTAGGTCACTCTGCTGAGACTAATCTAGAACTATACTTCAAGGATGTTGAGCCAAGGTGTTCAATAATACAGTTTTTGGTTTGGGGGATAGCTCCAAAAATTCCCATGAATTACAATGCTTGAGATATGATGAAAGAAGATGGATTTTAGTTTCATAAGTGGGGTGGGAGGATAGCCTCCAAAATTCCCTGGATGGAGAGATATTAGATTTATAGACCAATTTCAATGTGGTAGTCAGTCCATAGGAAATACCAAACAAGGGTGATGCATACCTACAAAGAAGAGATAGGGTGAAGGGATACCTCCATAAATACCAATCAATGCTGATGTAGGCCATAGAAATCCTAACCAAGTGTGCCTACACAATAAAATACTATGGTGGTTGAGGTAAAGCCTAAAGGAATAGAATGCGTTAGTATATTTGTGGGTGGTAATAGAGTCAAGAGAAACAAGAAATTCAAGAAATTATGGAGAGAGTGTGTGAGGTGGGTGGGTGTCCTAGAAAATAAATTCCCTGGAAATAGTGAAAAAGGTAATATAACATCTTACAAATTTGATTCAAATATTAATGAATATAATGCTAAGAAACCAGGAAAAATGAAACAAAACATTGAACTAATCCAATAAAACTCAAAAAAATGACATGTTAGAATAGGAAGCTCAATTTTATGTATGAGGCATCTAGTTTATGTCAAAGTTACCAAATTGGGTGAATCAACCAAATAAATTTGAAATTTTGGTGATTCATTATATTCAACCGAAATGTTCTGCCAAATTTTGTTTGATTCCCATGCAAGAGGAAATGAATTGTACCAAATTTCGTGGCGCCGACGTTTTTACAGCCAGTTTCTTGAGGCGCAATTTTTTTATTGACGTGTAAAATAATTAACATAAGAAACTGACATGGGAATGTGACTAATGTGACAAACTACAAATGTGACATCATCTCCCCCATACTAGGTTGTATGCACCTCGCTACTTTGGGTGCAACAACAAATATTATTGTTGTAAATAATTTCTGAATTTGCATTATGAAAATATCCATAATGAAATGATGAATGAAATATTGTTTCCATTCTTTAAAATTAAAACCTTCATATAGCTAGTTTATCAAAATACACATAAATTATAATAGATACCTCTCATATATGGAGAGGTAACTAGTTTATCAAAAGCCCCATAAATCATAATACATACCTCTAGGATGTGGAGAGGGGAGGTCGCCGTGTCCTAGAGAAATAGATAATAATGCTCATCCTTATCAAGTCTTCTATGCTTATTCTTGCTAGGAGTCACATCCACTAATGACTAAGATGCAATACATTATGAATTCCTCCTTTATTGACATGAACTTCATGTTTTTTTATAGCAATTGAGGAATATGAACCAATGGAGGAGGAACTTAGAGGTATTGGGTATGATATATAGTTGATGAGCGATAGACATAGCCTAAAGTGGTGTGTTATATATATGGATGTGGCTTGGATCTATAAGAATTTATAGTCTCCAACATCATGATATGGGGCCTTGTAATAGTTGCATCATTATGAAGGATGGGGAGATGTAGGGTGATTTCCAGGTGTATCAGAATTACATGATGCATGGGCGTAAATGTTTATTGGAGGGAAGGAACTAGGGATAGAGATAGGGTTAGGGTTATGGATGAGAAACCATCATCATTCATTGTTAAGTTCACATTTAATAACCATGGCATGGATAAATAAATAAAAGAAAAGGAGATGCAACATTGAGCCAATCTAATAAAACCTCAAAAATGTGATTTGATGAGAACATGAAAATGTGTTTTATTGATGTGGAATCAACCTTTATATAGTTTTACGTGCTGGTGCAAGGTAATGATACCAAATTATGACACGTTAGTTGTAATGACATGCTGGAAAAACATAAATATTATCATTAAAATGAATTATTAGAGGTACCTACAATTTTTTTTTGAATTAGGTGTAAAAAGATGAAACGTAGAAAAATGGATCAGCTTCTAGAATATATAACGTTTATTTATGGAAAAGTGGTATAACCACCCAAAAATTTCATTATCTTAATATTGGTATGTTATTTTTTTTCTAAAACATAATGCACATGTTTTCGTTGGTCCACCAGTTTGTTATGTAAATTGTCAATTTATAAGGAAAAAATTATGTAGAGGCATAGGCAACAGACAAATCTTGTGCGGGGCTATTTTTCCAAAATTTTAAAAGTTAATTTTATATATTTTTTAAATTATGAAAGTTAGTGAAGCCTTAAAACGACATGGTCAAGTGTTGGTCCACCATATCATGGTCTGAACATAATCACTCAACTTGTTTTTTAGCTTGTAGCTATTCTCGTACTCTTGTGCGGGTTCTTTTCCATTTTTGAAATATGTAAGCCAATCAAAAGTTATAGGCAAAAGAAACGACCTATGTTTTTTACAAATTTGACATGAGTGCAGTTAAAAATGAATTAAAAATAGAAAACAACAACAGATCTATTCAAAAAATATATAGTTAGAATTTGCACACTGATCTCAACAAGTGTGTGAAATTTCATCAATAGTGCACTAGTGGAGCATATGCGGAACTAAGCGTGAAAAACATGAAGTTACAACATTTGATGTGTTCTGCCATAAATCAGACCGAGCCTCAAGGTTTTGCAATCCAAAGCTAATACCAAACCTACAAGGGCACCGAAAATAATTTGAATCCAAACATGCATGCATGCAAATCCGCACACGCATAGATGCGTGCACGCACATAAGAGCACACGCATTGCTATGCGCAAACATGAAGATGCGCGCACACATTGCTATGTGCACACGTGTTGATTCTATCTCTATAAAATCTAATTTCCATTCATAGCCATAAAAGTTAGAAACTATTTTCATTCACTATTTTTGTTGAATAAGATGAGATTTCCTCTAAGGTTGGGACCCCCCACTCTCTTCCTATCCACCCAATCCCCCCCACTCTCTTCCACTCTACCCAATCCCTCCTCCCTCCATCGACCCCTCTCTTCTCTCCTTCACCACAATGGCTAGGAGATATACTATTACAAAAAATCACTAACTCGCATTATCCTCATGTACATATAAATCTTCATCCTTGAAACCATAAATCAATTAACCCTATATCTCAATCCCCAACCCCTTGACCATTAGTCCCTAGCCACTACAATCCCTAGTCCCTAGTACAACTAACCACCATAACTCTTGGCCCACTATAATCCTAAACTAGTATAGCCCCTAAGACTCCTAAATACTAAAACATAATGATATTATCCCTTAACCCCTATAATCCTAACCACGTAATTCTAACCTCTAAAGTGTCTATTCAAATAAAAATTAACCCCTAACCCTTATCGTTGTCATCATACTCATCATATTCACCATCATCGTTTTCATCTTCATCACCATCATCTTCATGTTCATCATCATCATCATCGTCATATGAAATCCTCGGGGGTTTATGAAAAGTGGCTTATAGGGGTGCTAAGTAGGACAGCTGGACCAAATGTATGGCTCAAGGAATGAAATGACCAAGGTATAAATCTAAACATGGCTTAAGAGATTAAAAGGGGCAAAAACCCACCCCATTTAAATAGTGACGTAAACCAAAGGCAGAGACTAGCAGCGAAGGAGATCTGCGGTGGAGAAGCGGTCTCTGTAACATCTCGGTAATTTCATAAAAATTTAAAATTTTTAAATTAGCATTAATTGTTTAAATTTCGAATGCGGAAAAATAAATGCTTGTCAAGACAGTATTGATTAATGAAATCATTAATACAGAAAACAAAATAATTACTGAGACTAAAACAGTTTAACGCCAGCTATACTACACACTTCTTTAAACATGTTTTCAACATTAGTTTGCTTAAGATAATTGAAAAGATAGAAAAATGATGCGATCATGTTTTTTTGACAAGTTACTGACAATTTGTTTTTTTTATGGTTATGAAGGGGTCGTATGAGGTACCCTGAGGTTTACTTAGCTATGTTTAGCTAAGGCATTGAATCCCTTTTCCATGTGCAGAACACATGTAAGAGAATTCTAAGACAAACATGAGATAAGAGTAAATGTGTATTTCAGTTTATCGTCAATTTAAGAAAGAAATTTACTAAGTACTTCCTTGCAAATACAAATACTGGAGGTATGTATATTTTGGTTCCAAATTTGGTTTACATGCTGGTTTACAAACTCTGCAGTGTTTAAAAGAATCATATCATCTTTTACATTACAATAATTATCTTCTGAAAAATCAATACAATATTATTATTGTCAATTTATAGCTTACAAATGTAAAGCTTATGCTGTTTTAAGTTGAACTAGTATTAATAAGTGTGTCAAAAGATTTAGACTATAGATAAGTCTGATTTTTATCAATGACGTTGCAATACATGACTAATGCATGCAAAAATATGGAAACCTTGTCCTACTTAACTATGCATATGCTATGGTTAGAAATTTGCATAACCTAAAGTTCCTTTGCAATTCTTATATCATACATCTATGATGTGTTACTATTATTATAATACCTAAACTGAAAAGAATTGCAAACTATAAACTCAAATTCCACACATTAGAATGTTATGAAATATTTAAACGTAAAGACATTAAAATACAATGCTTATATAGTAGCGATTATACATATTAACGATGCAATGTTTACACTATGCAAAAATAAATATGCTAATGTATTGATAATGGATGGTATAGGAATTAAATTCATTACAAACAAAAGCTGGCAGGTTTAAAGTATCGAGACTGGATCATTAATGCTTCTATGTAATTCTTTGGTGGATTATCGTGTTGGATAACCATGTAATGGTTTTCACATGATATAAAGTGTCAAAGGTTGATAGTAATACCATAGCCTATCAGTTGTGTGAAGTGGCTGCTTATGTGGATTTTCTCTATGTAATAGAGTTTACCATACGATGTTGAGTTGTGTCTTGATATGACTCATATAAGTTGAGTTGGCGACTTGGTAGATTAACAATCAATGTGGTATTGATTGCCATTATTCCTCAAAATTCAAAGTGTCGATTGGCAACTCTTTCACCGTTGATCTTCATAAGATCTAGGGTTGACAAAGAAACCCTATTTTTGCGTGGGTAAGTAATCAAAATTGTTTTCCCTGTCATTCATTTTTGCATTAGTGGTAAGGTAGCAAGGGCCAACAGTGTTGCTATGATGTAGGGTTTGAATTTTTTGTTGTTGGGAGGCTTCAAACCTCAGACCTGTGAGTGAAGTTCTTAAATATTACAGGCTTATGATCTTGGTGACGAGGAGCCATGACTCAGCCACTGTAAGAGTGGGGAGGTTCTTTTGTTAGTTGATGGAGTGTGATTTGGAACTAGAGTTCGATCATTCCTGTTATAAAATTTCTTGAGTTCGAACTCATAAATGATGCAAGTGCCAAGGCTCGTCTTCTTGCTGGTGTGAAGTGTCGAACCTCAGGAGTTTCATTGTTAGGGTAAGTTTTTCGATGACAAAAACAATAGTGTTTTAAAGTTAAAATGATACTTGAATTTTCTTTGTTTTAACCCCTTGAAATTTTAACTGGCAGGTGATACCTCAATGGAGGGTTTTCCATGAACAAGTATTCGGCATGGGGATGCTGCAACACCCTCCTGGTAAGCCTCGGTGGTTCCTGAAACCTCATAGGTGCCTTTGGCATGGTTTAGCAGAAGAAAAATTGTATAACGAAGTTGGGTTACAAGACCTTCGTTGAAGTAATCGCCGTGTTTAGATTTTATGTTTAACAAAGAGTAAGAGGATAACCCTCAGTCTTTTAGCTATTGCTCCGAACTGTTTTGTTGTATTGTTGGCAATGATCTCGAACTGGTTTTTATGTTGTTGTTTTGTTAAGGGTTAGACCCCATATTTTTGGACTCTTGAAAAGGGTTTCGATGTAATCTCTGTTGAACTTCTACCATTGTTTGGACATGAAAACCAAAGAGCCGAGAGCTTTCTTTCTTCTGTAAACAATGGCTCATTTTGTGATGAAAAGTTTTGTTTAATAAAGGTTGCAAGGAAAATGTTTGTGTTAAGCAATGACCACTTTGCCATCGTACAGTGCGCAAGTATTGTGTTAATGGTTTGAAAGTCATTAGACTTGGAAATAAACATAATTCTGGTTAATACGAACGCTGTATTGTCTTATATAAAAAGTATTGTTATTATGGCTACTGATTTCGATGCTTAATCTGTTAAAAGATGCATTCATAAGTTTTTAGCATAGATTTAAACTTGACAAGTAAGATAACCAGAATGTTTGACCTTCATTTTAGATTAGGGTTTGAACGAGTGTTTGTGTAATGTTGAAGAAGGGTCGAGAGCCAATTACTTAGCTATTCTTGTATCTAAAGTTTTTAAATGGCAAGTTTTCGTTCTATGTTGAAATGAGTCTTGGCAGGGTTGGTTAGAATGCTTATAATAACTTTCAAAAAGGAATATGTTTATTTTTAGAGCTGTTAAAAGAAAATCCAGAGAGAAAGAAAATACGATGTTTAAAAACAGAGTTAGGGTTTGTAATGTATTAGTTTCTAAGACTATTACAATAAACAATTGATATATGAAATTAAATAGGAAACTCATGCAGAATTTAAGTATGTATGAAGTTCAGAAAACTATAAGTTCATTAATTCTTGCAACTGTGAAAAGTACCTTGGGAATACTATTACTTGGACAGCATGATAAGTATGATTTTAATTAGCATTTGTTTGCTATCTTAGATGTATGGAGATAAGAGGAAATATAAGATTATGTAAAAATTAGACTATGTTTTTCTTTCATGAAATAACATAGGAATCCTATATCACTGTCTATGCTTATATAGTAAATTCTTACTCTGTTTAGATATAGGACAGAATGGTAAACAAATCACTTACTGTAATTATTTATCCAATCAAATGGCAATTTGCCTATCTCTCATCTATTATTTAATTTGCTTCTCTATACTAGAGTACGATGCAAATAAAAACATGTGGAAAAATATACAGATGGTTTCGAATCAATAATTCATAGACTTCATCATGCAGTTATGGAACATAAATCAGAAATAAAATAATTTCTTTTATAAAACAGAGTTTGATAAATCCTAATAAACAGAGCATTGAACTGTAAACAAAATAAGAATAGTAAAACCTGGTTAACTGTAGAGAAAAAAATAGCCCAAGGAGTCTGTTCCACCCAACCAATTCCTAAAGAAAGCCAAGTTACTTGCCTTAGGACCCCCGAGCCTGTTCTCTGAACCACCAGGAGGAAGAAACTTAGAAGCTTAGGATCTAGATCTTGCAATAGTAATAGTTATCCAGTCTTAGAGACTTAGCAGTCAAAGGAACTTGTGCTGGCACCTCTGGTTCTCCTTTTTAGAATAATTTGCAGACTTACAATGCACTCACATAGCCGCCCTATTCGAATCTCTCAGTCATCACCTGATGCACATGAGGAATATTTTTGCAGAAAATATTGTGTAAGAGCTTCCTGCTCAATTTGAATTTGCCTTATGCAGGCTGCCTAGGCCTTTCAGTTGTTAACTGGTCATTAAATGAGCTGCCTGCTCACTCCCTCCACCTGGGGGATAATGCCACAATTGTAGGGGTAGTTGTCCCATAACCAATAGCTAGTGGTGAAGTACAATTGCTGCCATATGTCCCATACCTTATAACAACTTCCATTCCTCCTAGTGGGTCAGTGAACACTCATTTAACATTTTCCTTGGGTGTTTGTCTCCTACTTTAATTTATTAAATAATAATAATTCAGTAATTACATTCATCCTTGACCAAACTTGGTCATAATTACAAAACTCTGCAATTAAAATTTAACATAAAGTATTTTTCCAATAAAATAATAATTTCAGAAATTGGGTAGGTGACAGTCTCACGGGGAAAATGGTGGTTGTTTAATGGAGTGTTAACCGACGGGCATGTTAGAATAAGATTGATTGTCACCGATACAGATCAACGATCGAAAAATGGTTCACATATATGACATGCGCGAAGAAGTATGATTTCCATGTTTGTGAACTTTTGTTAAAGCCCTGCACTTTTTGACGGTGCAGATCTGGCTGGACGGAGATCCACAGCTAGGGTTGTGTTCATAGATCTAACGTGCACATGAATTCTACAATTCCAAAATCTGTGAACTTGGCGGTAACCCTTCCATTCGATGTTCTGGATGTCGAGATGACCAAGATCGACGGTGTTGAGTCGATCACATGAATGAAGGGTTAAAAGATACCCCTGCTGCATATGAATCATTACCCAAGGAGAAGGGGCCATGTCAAAGCTGCCATACTCTATTTTACCTGCCACAAAAGTCTAGTCCAGCTCGCTCAGGGCCATGCCAGAGCACATTCATTGTCCTACTGCGCGTGCGGAACCCTGCCAAGCAATCATGCCCAATGATTATCCTCGATCGCCATGCTTTTAAAAGCAGTCCCTCGATGCTTTCTATTCACATCCAAATAGCGAAAGGTGGCGGGATCAAAGTTTTGGAATATTTTTCCACTGACATTCGGCCATGGCAAGAGAACAAGAAACTAAGGTGGTTTTCATGCCCGAACTGATTTGGTCCGAAGTGGAGGACGATCCCATTCCCTCGTCTTCGGTAAGGTTCGACCACGTGGATGAAAGATCGTCTAGCGAGCCTGAGGAACCCAAAAAGCGACATGTGCCCCTTAAAGCTCATCATCAGAAGAAGAAAAGGACAAGGGTCTGGGTAGTTGAAAAACCCACTCGCGAGGATGAAGAGATGCTTAGAGATTTCATACTCCCCACTGAAGAAGTATCTCCTCCTTTTTCAGCAAAAGCGCAGGTGGTTGATTCCCTCAAAGTGGAGGATTTCTTCTACCAGCAGGGCCATGTAAAAGTTCCAGCATAAGGTGGCAGCATGTTCATGATCTATTTCTTGTCGAGATCAGTTTGTTGCAGATTTTTTATTTTTATGTGCAATATTCCTATATTTTGAGGCCTCTTAGAGCCTGCCAGCTGCTCAGGGACGGTCATAGTCCACAATCACATAGTGACACCTGCAAAGTCAGTCATGTTGTTCATCGGCTTTCATTTTTGTTGTAATTAGCTTTCAAAGGTAATCGGCTCAGCCATACAGGTGTCGGGACAACTATAACGATTTTATGTTAGAGAATTCGAGCCTAAGGGCTTATATAAGCAATGTAATAGAAGTAGTAAAGGGTTGGAAAATCAGTGGGCTGAGGCTTGGGAGATCTGAGCTCTGTTTTGAGACATAATTCTTAATAGAAGTGTAGTGTTGTAGATGGTGTTTGATAGAGATTCATGTGTCGTTTGTCTTGCACTCTGTATTTTCTTTGTCTCATGTGAATGTATTCCTCGTTTCTCTTTTCCATATTGTATTCCTTTTTACACTTGGATAATTATTGATTAAGATAGAATTCATGCACTCATTCTCTATCTTCTTAATTCCAAGTGTTCACAAAACTTTTCCACTAAAGTTAGCATCGGATTCTCCCTTGCAAGATGCCCATGCTAATGGATTGTTCATCTCTTCTTCCCTTTCCACCAGAAAATAGCCTTTTGACTGGAAAGGGGTGGCTATCTTGCCTCTGTTTTAATCATCTATGAAGCAACACTATTATTTGATATATTTTCTATGTTTTGACTCCACTTCCCAATGGTTTCTCTCGTTATTATCTTACAAAAATTTCAAAAACCAATTGTCTTACCAGAATCCGACCTCTGCATGTTTTTCATTGCTGAGATCTTTGGATTATTTTCAGTCTTCTACAAATTTAAGAGAGATCCCTCTCTGGGTGTATTGGGTCAGTAGTACAGTCTAAAGCGGTTTTGTGGTTACCCCAAACTGTCCTTCTCCTACAACTTGGAGGGTCAATTTGGGTGTTAAAATAATGGTGCCATTGCCAGGGAATGAGGGTTATATTGTCCCTGGGAAGAAGGAAAAAGAATTTCAGATTTGATTGTTGATGGTGAACAATGGTCAAACATCAAAGAGGGTTGTGTTATTTTCACCTAGCGACTCCACTCATCAAGATTTCAGTATGAATGTGACTCCACTAGGGAGATTGGTGACTCCATGTCAGGATTGAGATGCTAAGGCTCTCATGGCCACCCCACTCATGATTAAATACCATTTGCAAGCTCCGCTGGAGAACGAACCCAACTGATAGAAGTATGGATGAATTAGGATTCACGTATCAAAGTATTAATTTATGCAAAGAGATCTTATTTTTTAGTATGGGTTTCCTTTTATCCCTATGCATGTGTATCAAGGAATTCTTGTTTTACCAAAGATCCTTGAGTAATGAGAGAGCCCCCTTTATATAACCTTTATTACATGTAGCAGATGCACATTCTTCTTTCTTTTCTAGAGCTGATCCTATTCCTCCTTTTGGACCATGTGAGACCCAAAATCAACCATGCAAATCCCATGGGATTGAGGCAGATAGCATTTCTCCTATACATACTCCTTTGCCTTCTAGCTTTTAGCAGAGATATAGTCCTTTTAAGCTACCCATTATTCTTCATGAATACCCTCCCATATACCATAAATACCTCCCAGTTTTTAATGGAGAAGATGGAAGCCTTACAACTGAGAAGCATGTCTAAAGGTTTGAGCATTTCCTAGAACTTTTTGAAGTAGAGCATGATGACGTTTGTATGAGGTATTTTTCCCAAACTCACCAATGAGATGTGAAGAAGTGGTTTAAGCACTTGCATCCTGAATCTATTGACACATGGGAAGGGTTCTCCGATGTCTTTCTGGAGTTTTGGGGCATGAGAAGATCATTAGACCAAGTTCTTTCAGAGTTGTATTCCCTGAAAATGCAAGAAAGTGAAACCATGTCTAGTTTTAACAGGAGGTTTGCAAGCTTTTATTACGACAAGGCAAAGGAAATCCAACCCCTAGAACATGTTGCTAAGTTACATTATGCATCTCTCCTTCCTTCTGAGTTGTCCTTTCTTCTCTTGGAAAGGAAGTCTTCCACATTGCAACATATGTTCATTAATTCCTTGGAAGTTGAAGATAATATCAGGATGTCTGGGAAAGTTTCAGAGCGAGACATGGAGGGTGGAAGGGAAAATAAATTAGAGATGAAAGAAAGATATGGATCAGAAGGATTTCCTTTGCATTCTCATCCTCTTCATGATGAATAGAAAGATGATCATCCGATAGATATGCAGGAAGAGGATAATGCTGGTTTGTTTTATATAGATTGCAACCAATATGTTGAAAGTTCTGTGGTGCAAAGTCTCGAACAAGATTTCAACCCCCTATATATGATGAATAAAAGGATGAATTCTAGGGTGATGTGTCTAAGAACCCAACTAAAGATTTTGCAGATTAAGAGGTAGTTAATGAAGAAAGCTTGATTGCAATTCCAGGCTAAAAAGATGAAAATAGTATGGATAGTAAG
This sequence comes from Larix kaempferi, assembly GCA_027924585.1. Taxonomy (NCBI): domain Eukaryota; kingdom Viridiplantae; phylum Streptophyta; class Pinopsida; order Pinales; family Pinaceae; genus Larix; species Larix kaempferi. Next base: position 9,058,645 of record BSBM01000042.1, on the reverse strand, counting down.
TGGGATGGGAAGGACTATTCTCCTTCATGTTATCCTTGATTTAGATTGTTGAAGCAAGGGGATGAAATCCCTGACCGAAGGTAGAAATTCAAATTGATGGAAGGTGTCTTGAACCTCTTAGAGAAGGATGAAAGAAATAAACAAGCTTATACTTAGTCCTGTTACCTAGAATAGCCAGTCATAGAGATAAATCAGATGATAACCCTGGATTCCATCATTACAAGTCGGGGAGATGATATACCTGAGGAAGGTAATACCCTGTCTCTCTGCCCTGGATTATTGGATACAGTAAAGGAATGTTTTGAGGCCATGAATGAGGAAGGAAGAGAAAGGGATAATTATGAATGGATCTATGGGGACTTCCAGTAAACAAGGACTTTTTCCCTGGCTGAAAATGGAGCAGATTGTGGTGCTCACAAAGGATTCCTGGCTATTCCTCCTGAATTCAATGAAAGCATCCAGCATGCAGATCAGATAGTGAGAAGTTTGGAAGAAGGCCAGGATATCCAGTTTATGTTTTCTTCATGTCTTTTAGCTCCAGAATCTTCAGATCAATAAGAAGGTCCTCTCCTTGATCCATTTGAAAATCAGGATGGAGTTTCTTTTGAAGTGCCAGAGTAGAATCAGGTTTTTAACCCAGGAATTCTAAATAGCCAAGGATATGAGGTTATTGGTGACCCTTGTGTTAAAAAAACACCTCATGTTATAAGGCTGCAGTTTCAACAAAATTAGGTATGCGAGGCCGATTGTTCCAGTCCTATTGGGTTTCATAAGGGATCAAACATGTATATTTTTCAGGCTCAATTTGAAGCTTGTCATGAATTTTCAGCTCCTATTCTGAATGACAGAGGGGATGGGAACGCTGCTTATAGTTCTTTTGAAGAAAAATTTACCAGGCAGCAAGCAAAATCACAATTAAATAGGGTGCCAGGTAGTTTACAGCTAAAGCAGCCCTATCATGTCAGAGGAATGACAAAAAATATTGAAGGGTATAATGCCTTTTATGACCTAGTGGCTGGTTACATGGAAAATTTCTCTAGTGGGAGTGATTTGTTGTATTTCTGCCAAAAGGATCACAACTATCGTCACTGCTTTATGCTATAGGGTTAGTATTTTTGGATCTTAGTTAAGCATGATGTGAAAGTTCGCCTATTGGATCAGCTGCTAGATTGGTTGCATTGGCAATTTCATATCACTTGAGGTTGTAGCCAGCTTAGTAGCATAGAGTAGGGTAGTTTTCGCATAAATAAGCTGGATATGGAAAGCACTGTTTCATCATTTCTAGTCGTAGTGGTATGTTACAGTTTCAGTTTGTTTTTAGTTTTAAATAAAGAGTTACAGGTTGCAAATTTTTGTATTGGGAGCAGCCCAATGGATCAGGCACTGAGTCTGCAGGGTTCTTTGCTACCTCACAGGGAGGATAGCATTGCCAATTGGACCTAGTTGTTAGCACCATTTTTGATCTAGATAAAGGGGAGGGTTAAACCCTAAAGTGGAAGCAGAAAGCCTCGGGGGTTTATGAAAATTGGATTATAGGGGTGCTAAGTAGGACAACTAGATCAAATGTGTGGCTCAAGGAATGAAACGACCAAGGTATAAGTCTAAACATGGCTTAAGCGATTAAAAGGGGCAAAAACACGCATCAGTTAAACAGTGGCGTAAACCAAAGGTGGATATTAGCAGCGAAGGAGATCTACGGTGGAGAAGCGGTCTCGTGGGAAAAATGGCGGTTGTTTAAGCACGGGCGGGAGTGTTAACTGGTAGGCATGTTAGAAGCAGATCGACGGTCGCCGATACAGATCAATGATCGAGAAATGGTTCACATATCTGACACGCGCAAAGAAGTATGATTTCCATGTTTGCGAATTTTTGTTAAATCCCTGCAGTTTTCGACTGTGCAGATCTGGCTAGAAGGAGATCCACGGCTGGGGTTGGGTTCGTAGATCTAACATGCACATCAAGTCTACAGGTCCAAAATCTAGGAACCTGGAGGGGACCCCTCCGATCGACGGTCTGGCTGTGGAGAGGACCAAGATCGATGGTGTTGAGTCGAACACAGGAATGAAGGGTTAAAAGATACCCCTTCTGCATACGAATCATTTCCCAAGGAGAAGGGGCCATGTCAAAGCCGCCATACGCCATTTCACCTGCCACAAAATTCTAGTCCATCTCATTCAGGGGCATGCCAGAGCGCATTCATTGTCCTGCTGTGCGTTAGAAGCCCTGCCAAGCAATCATGCCCAATGATTATCCTCGATCGCCATGCTATTAAAAGCAGCCCCACAATGTTTTATGTTCACGTCCAAATAGTGAACGGTGGCAAGATCAAAGTACTGGAATATTTTTTAGCTGAGATTCAGCCATGGTAGAAGATCAAGAAACCAAGGTGGTTTTCATGCCCAAGCCGATTTGGTTCGAAGTGGAGGATGATCCCATTCCCTCGTCTCCGGTAAGGTTCAACCACATGGATGAAAGCTCGGCCAGTGAGCCCGAGGAACCCAAAAAGCAACAGGTGCCCCTAAAAGCTCATCATCAGAAGAAGAAAGGATAGGGTTTCGGGAAGTTGAACAACCCACTCACCAGGATGAAGAGATGCTTAGAGATTTCATACTCCCCACTGAAGAAGTAGCTCCTCCTCCTTCAGCAAAATCATAGGTGGCTGATTCCCTCAAAGTGGAGGATTTCTTCGACCAGCAGAGCCATGTAAAAGTTCCATCCTAATGTCACGGCATCCTGTTCATGATGTTTTGCTTCTTGTCTCGATTAGTTTGTTGGATATTTTTCATTTTTTATGTGCAATATTCCTATATTTTGAGGCCTCTTAGAGCCTACCAGCTACTCAGGGGCCATCGTAGTCCACAACCACACAGTGACACCTGCAAAGTCGGTCATGTTTGTCCATCGACTTTCATTTTTTTTGTAATTAGCTTTCAAAGGTGATGGGCTGAGCCAGACAGGTGTTGGGACAGCTATAACGGTTTTATGTTAGACAATTTGAGCCTAAGGGCCTATATAAGCAATGTAATAGAAGTAGTAAAGGGTTGGAAAATCAATGGGCTAAGGCCTGGGAGAGCTGAGCTCTGTTTTCAGACATAATTCTTAATAGAATTGTAGTGTTGCAGCTGGTGTTTGACATATATTCATGTGTCGTTTGTCTTGCAGTATGTATTTTCTTCGTCTCATGTGAATGTATTCCTCGTTTCTCTTTTCCATATTGTATTCCTTTTCGCGCTTGGATAAGTATAGATTAAGACATAATTCATGCACTCATGCTTTGTCTTTTCAATTCCAAGTGTTCACAAAAATTTTCCACTAAAGTTAGCATCGGATTTGCCCTTGTAAGATGCCCATGCTAATGGACTATTCATCTATTCTTCCCTTTCAACCAGAAAATAGCCTTTTGACTACAAAGGGGTGGCTATCTTTCATCTGTTTTAATCATCTATGCATAAACAATGTTATTTGATACATGTTCTATGTTTTGATTCTAGTGCCCAATGGTTGAACTCTTGTGATTATCTTACAAAACTTTCAAAAACCAATTGTCTTACCAGAATCTAACCTCTGCGTGTTTTTCATTGCTGAGATCTTTGGATTATTTTCAGTCTTCTACAAATTTAAGAGAGATCCCTCTTTGATTGTATT